>OW203735.1:4710893-7110893 GCA_934045075.1 Yponomeuta sedellus | reverse complement strand
TACTGCGAATATATTTTCGTATTAATTCAATTCATGCGTACAAGCCCAAATGATGGAAGTACTACGAATATATTTTCGCATCACTAGGTCCATTTATTCGTAAGAGCTCAAAGGATGGAACTACTGCGAATATATTTTCGCATAGTTCCATTCATCATGCGTACAAGCCCGATGCGATGATACTAAAACCGAAACCTTGAATTCGCACTAGTAGCATTAAAGGAAATTTTATACTTTAAAATACCAACTGCAAATTATAGTTGTACAATGCCCTCGCGTAGGTACCGACTGCTGATTGGCGAGTGCCTGAGCACTCAGTTCCTCGTGCACGATGTTTTCCTTCACCGTTATATTTCTTGGGTTATTTATATTGCTGTCGATTTATCCCGTGTCTTGATAAACAGAGGAAATATTTTGTCGTTACATTCCTATGCTAATAAAGATCATGAATTAATTATCAATAAAATTGTAATAGAATTGTTTGTAAATATTTTCATTACGTTCGATTGGTTATTGAGTTTGTTGATTCCATTCAAATATGAGTCAAGCAGTTGTCAAGGCCCTGATCTACGTAGGTGATGTGATGAGTCACTACTGGTGGTCGCTTATCATAAGTGATCGGAATTAGGTCTTGTTTACTGTATAGCCGATATTAGTTAAATTAACATTTCATGAAAAATTGCAGCGGTATTATGGTGGGTTTAACAGCTCATGTACCTTTTTGATTCATCAAATTCACTCTCTCTTATGGGTCAGTATCAGTCGGCTAGGAAGAGTCTTAAGGCTCCTGCACGTTTATTTTTATTTACTTACTTATTAAATTGGGAGCGAGAAATTCTCACGCGGCGGCGGCGGCTTTACAAACCGACAGCTTTATTTTATTTATTTAATGACAGGGAAATCTACAGCGAAATCAGTAACAAAAAAACTTAACATTTACGATAAATAACATGGCCAATTACAGATTTCCACGGAATTACTTATAATTTTTTCTTATCTTGGGGCAGGCAGTATTTTAAGTTTTAAAGTGTTTTCATCGTTAACCACAAACAAAGGAAAAGTTACAGAAAAATGACTTTAACATTGTGTTTAAGTTATTGACCAAAGTGATCAAAAATAACGATTAAAAAAAGAAGATAGTCTCATTGTGTGGCGTGAGTGCGTGTGTGGCGTGTGTTCCTGTGTGTGTTGTGTGAATGCGTGTGGTGTGTGTGTGTGTGTGAGAGAGAGAGAGAGAGAGAGAGAGAGAGAGTTATTTGTTTTTCATTTGTTCGATTACGTTGTTTTTGAACATTTGTTTTGAATGTATGAAAGGATCTACCTGACTAAATTGTTTAGCTTTGCCGCATAAGAGGTGTAGGGCGAGTGTTTAAAATGCATAGTTGTTCAATAGAGTCATAATAGTCCGGTAGTGGTCGTTTCATTCACACTATCGGTAGTCTAGTAACCAATCGCGTTGCAATGATGTAACCCTTGCTACTTAACTCGGCGCCTCGCGCGATTCGATCTTTTTCGCGAGAGATGCCTATTTAATTTGCTTGTTGTTGTAATTTGTTGTTATTTACCTTAATTTGGTAGTCTACAAAGCAATAGCAGTATAATGTCATTCCAGGGATAGGTATAACCCGCGCAAATTAAATAGGCATCTCGCGAACAAGATCGAATCGCGAGGGGCGCCGAGTTAAGTAGCACGGGTTATACCATTGCAATGCGATTGGTTACTAGACTACCGACACTGCGAATGAAACGACCTTTGTCGGACTAATATGACTCCTATGAACAACTATGCATTTAAGAGACTCGCCCCCCGGTTCCCAACGAAGATCAGTGACAGTAAAGCGGATTTCGTTGCCGCTTCAAGTCTACTCGTATATCAGATGTTCAAGGCGTCAATGGTGAGAAAAAAGTTATCACCCGACTGTGTATCTATCCTTGTATAATAAATAACGCAACAGAATTAATTCTCTGTTGTATGTAGTTGGGTAGATACGTAAGTACATCGTCGTTGATATTGGAAAATGTTACAAGTCAAAAAAACATGATTTTCGTATATTCATCTAAATTAAAGGAAAGCTTCATGCCTAAAGTCAGTGTAAGACATTATAACCTCAGTCTGATTAGATATGGATTATGATGGCTTGCTACTTTCTAAGGTTTAATTTTTCATACTGATGAATAAACGTATTTTTTTTACATGTGACATTTTGCAATGTCATCGACCAATGTGTACCTACAATTACGCAACAGATTGTTGCGCACTATTTTGGCAGGTGAACACGAAAAAAAAACTGTGGCGAAGGACATAGGGTAATAAAGGCTTTCAAAAAGTAATTAAGACAGGGCGTGCGTAACACATGTTAAAGATTAATTTGTTAATTTTTTGTCTCATTACAAAGTCAAATTGCCCCAACGGGCGGAAACTTAAGAGGCTGCTCACTAACAAAGGATAATAATTTCCATTCTATTACAAATTTAACAACTTTTTATATTAGGAACCTTAACCTTTATTTGGGTTTAGGCATTATACATTTTTCTATGGTTTTGGACTTTATTTCAACGTTCAATTTAATGTCGTAACTATTAAGCTATTGGCATTTGAAGGGTTAATCCCTACTCAGACTTACCTCCTGGTTTAACGTTAACAAACTATTGACTGCTGTGAAGAGACTGAATGAAGAGTCTGGCTGCAGTAGTTGCTACGGTACAACTACGAGGTTCAGTGCGGAAATCTCAAGTACATTATCCTAAAAAAAAAACCTGTTTAGAGGCTAAAATTCCGCCCATGCCGAGACTCGAACCCGCGACCTCTGGCTAACCGTACCAGCGCTAACCCAACTGAGCTAATGGGCAAGTGCAGGCATCAGCGAAATTTCGAACCTCTTTACAATATTCTCTGTATTATTTACAGGCAGCGACATCTGGTTGAAGTAATTTGCATCACTCTCAGCCCCGTGTACCTAAATAGGTTTGTAAAATTGTCATCAGCACGGGTTAGTGCAACAAAAAGAATATAATCCATTATCCTAGTTCAGAGTAGGTTAAATTGAACGAGTTCATACAGTGGAGAAGTTACATAACAGCTGAACTGTTCGTACTCATTCATTCGTTCCCTTCAGTCTACCTGTATCCATACCAAAAGTGTATCCACGGCAAGAGTTAGCGTCCCGGTACCGTTAGTACAATAAGCTTGACGCGCCTCGGTACAGGCGAACCTCCCTCTTAGGTCATTGCTTTTATTGTTCAATAGTCACATTTATAACATACTCAGCAAGAGCTACAGCGTGAAACCGCAGTTTTGTCTACCTTACTACCAAGTATTGCTACAGAAATCGTAGACTCTACTCGCCTCGAAATAAGGGTCAACGAAAATCACGCAGGATAGTACGTAACCTAGAAGAGCTAAGTAAACACACATGGATTGCACTTACACGGTTCGTTTTATTTATACAGGATGGGTATTATAGTTAGGCACTCAGATTTCTGGATGCGTATCTCATCGTAAGTTAATTTCAGAAGTAGAATGCGATCAATTTAACGGCGCCCGTAAATAAAGACAGCATGGAAGGTTCTCTTATAGCAATATTCTATCTAGATATAGCTTAAGTACATTTAACAGCTATTATACAAAATTGTTTTTAAAAAACCCGGACAGTCAAGTTTTGCAGTAGTGAACAATGTTCTTCCATAAAACCCAACTAGAAAATTAATGTAATGTTGTACCTAAACGTCAAATAAAAATATTTCTTAGGTCATAAAAGTACGAACGTGACGTGACGTTTTGGGAAAGGGACGGCTCTAGAACAGCTCTTGTATCACGTGACTTTCAACTCTGTCGGGTTGACCATTTACACGGCTCCAAAGTGTCAAACAAAATACATATTTGACAGTTCAGAGTAGGCTAAATCGGACAACACTATATATAGACTATGTGGTCGCACCATAGGGTGTATAAGTATAGCGACGAAAATAGAGTAAATTTTTTGGGAGATTGAAATATTTATTTTATTTATGTAATACTTTATTGCACCATAAAATCGTTCAATGCGGCGAACTTAATGCCATAAGCATTTTCTACCAGTAAACCGCAGGAGGTATAACGAAAATTTGGCAGGCGTGCAAAAAAAAAGGAAAAAGAAAAACATGTGTGTAAGTTTTTTTTTTTTAATTAATTATAAAATAGATTGACGCGTAACTTTCAGTGTTCCCACTACAGGGAACGTAAGCATAACAACGCTACGCTTGTTTGAGTCTCATTTTCTGAAAATTTTAATATTTCCGATTCGATTTAGAAAGTGTCTTCCCAAGGAAGAAATTTCCGGTCTAAATACGTACGATACTAAGTAGATATCAGAGAATTTCTGAAAAATATACAAAAATACCTAAGTGCGACTTAAACCTTAATTTCTCATAAGCCGCTGCATTCCCAGGCATGGTCCCCTAGTTCCACAGCCTCACTTCTTCTTCTTAAAGTGCCTCTCCATTACTGGAGGTTGGCAATCAGCTGTTCACAGCGGTCTCTGTTCGGTTCAATTCTGAACAGCTCCTCTGGGTTTTAACACCGGTCCACTCTTTGATGTTGCACAACCATGACATCCTTCTTCTGCCCGGCCTTCTCTTTTCGGTAGATGTTGCTAAATAATGCTTAACAGATTTTTGTTTAATTATAACTGCGGTGTTCTCTTTTTAAAATGCGCAAACTTTTATTATATATAATTCAGTGAGATCAAGGCAGGGCTGAAAATCAGCGCTGTGATGATGCATACACTCACAGCACTAAGCAGAGCCCTATCCATTTTATCACATACCTATTTGTCTCTAATTTTTTGTCATAGTATATTCATGTCTGTTTGTGATAAATAAACATTTATCAATTTCAATTTCCTTCCATCTTGCCCGTCAAAATAGTCTGCAGTAATTGGTATTTACTGCATCACAGCACATGGCCTTAGTAGGCTACTTAGGTCACTGGTCTAGCGGTTACGGCATTCGACTACCAAAGACAGAGTTCGGGGGTTTGACTCCCACTGGAGGCCGCCGTACTTGATTTGTACAAATGATTTTAGTCGGGATGTATTTCCATGTTTGTGATTGACCATACCATATCATTGCGCAGGGTATCCTTGTTTGGGACAGGGCAAGTGATTTTCCTGTGTGGAAGTTTTTTTTATGTAGCCTATTTAGCCTGCGTTCCACTGCAGGGCACATAATTATTATTATTTCAGATTTAACACACGTGCCCACAGCGGATCGGCAATTTCAAGCGCTGTGGTAGTTGAACACCACAGACTGTCAGGCTTCCTCACGATGTTTTCCTTCACAGTTAGCGAGTGGTATTGTTACTGTAGCTGCGTGCGTTATTTATTTTTATTTGGAAAGAAGTTCCTAAGTAATTATTACCAAAAGGTATTGTATCAGTATCGTTGTAGGCACTTAGTTGACATAAACGTGATGCGGAAAATTGCACCGTCGTATAACGAGTCTGCAGACTGATGGCCAGTTGACTGGCTTGACAACGGTTAACAACCTGACAAGAGATTAAGTTATTGCAATTTTATACAAATCACAAGATAACAACTAGACGATTGCCTTGATCTTGGATTGTGTGATCAAAACGTTATGATTATATAGCAAGTAGTTTAGTTGAACCTGAGATTTTCCGCACTTAAGCCTCATAGTTGGGCCATTGTACGTAACATGCGCTGAGTAACGTTAACACTTCAGACACAAGAGTTTCCTTGAAGATGTTTTCCTTCACCGTTTCCAGGATTGCGGTATCTCAAAATCACATTGTAGTATTGATGTGTTGGAATCGGATAAAAGAAGCGCTCGTGGCCTAGTCGAACCGAGTGATTGGAATCAATCACTTGCGTTAAGCAACTACAGGCGCGGTCAGGTGCGGGATGGGTGACCGTCCCGTGACTACAGCTAGTGGCATTTTTTCCGAGCGCTTCCGTGCTTCGCAAGGCACGTTAAGCCGTTGGTGCCGGCTGTCATGTAATGGCAGTCGTTAAGCCATGTCAGATGTCTTTGGGCGGCTTGATAACTTCTGACAGTAAGGCCCGCCACTGTCTTACAATCCTCCACCAACCCGGACTTGGCCCCCGTGGTGGAGTATGGCCTAACCTTCCTGCAATGCAGGAAGAGACCGTGCCCCAGCAGTGAGGACATACAAGGGTTGATATCGAAAAAATCGGGTAGGGGTGTTGTACAAGACACTCGTTCGTGACAGGACATACTCGTACATGTCTTGTGTCCAGGTGTTCTAAAGGTGTCCGCAGTAACTAGTCGTAAACCGGACTTTAGGAATGTCTTCAAGTCTTAATTACACGTGCAAACGATCTGGTTGCACTATTTCTGCTAGAACAAGGTCAGCACAAGAGAAAAAAGCGGAAACATTCGCGAGAACGCTTGATTTTTAGGGTTGCGTACCCAAAGGGTAATGGACCCTATCACTAAGACTCCACTGACCGTCTGTCTGTCGGTCACCAGGCTGTGTCCCATGAACCGTGATAGCTAGACAGTTGAAATTTCCACAGATTATGTATTTCTGTTGCCGCTATAGCAACAAATTAAAAACAGAATATAATGAATAACAAACGTGATTTCTTGGCCGTTTTTTGCTCGATAATATTTCGAAACCCTTCGTGCGTGAGTTAGCGTCGCACTTGACGGTTTTTAATATCAGACAAGTTGCGATAGCGGTCTAGGTATCCGTATAAGGAAGTAAGCATTTGAGGTCCTCACTGATACTTTTGCTGTCGTTTGACAAGTTGCAGTTTATAAATAAAAATAAATAGGTAATAGATTATAAATTTATTAAAACAGATTAGTTTACGTGGTCTTTTGTTTTGAAAGCTTGTTTCATCTTCCTGGAGGGTGAGTCTCAAAAATACATAGTTATACAATAGTCATCTTAATTCGGTAATGCTCGATTCATTCACACTATCGTTAGTCTATAGTCGGTAACCAATCGCATTGGAATGGTATAACCCGTGCTACGAGTACTTAACTCGGCGCCTCTCGCGATTCGATCTTCTTCGCGAGAGATGCCTATTTAATTTGCGCGGGTTATACCCCTGGAATGACATTGTATTATTGCTTTGTGCTATTGCTTTGTGCTATTGCTTTGTAGACTACCAAATTGAGGCAAAAATCAACAATTGTCGTGCTTTTTCTAACGTGTGTGGTGTTTTGGGAGGCATTCAGGATCTTTACTGCTAAGCCTGTTATGTACTCGTATGTTATTGATTGTTTGTTACCTGTTTTAAACAACAATAAAGTAAAATAAAATACAATAAACATACGCCTAAAGCCAAACCTCTGTTCACTTTAATGTTGCAGCTAAAAATTTAGGGTACCTACTCACTCGTATATGAAAATCGCCGAACATGACACGTCTACTGTAGAACCCCATATTAACGGCGATTTTCTTCGGCGTCCTTTTCCTACACTCTCAGGGGTTGAAAGTTAAACATTCGTGAATCACAATATGTCTCATTAATTGCATTGACGTATGCCTATCGTTCTACCGTTCAGCTACCACCGCACTTCCGCGCCGATTTAGCAATAAAGATTTCTTTTCCGAAACCATGTAATGGGTGCTCCTTCAGTGAACTCATTTCAAAACAGACTATATAGGTAAACATTTAACGCCACCAATGGAAAAAAATCGTAACATGTTTTATAATAGGTACGTTTTTATCTAAGAGTGAACATGAGACATTTTAACAACTGTGACAACAATTTTTGAATCCTACAGTCTAGAACCTAGCATCAACAAACTAGGACTTTAATCGATAAACATTTAACGCGCTTCGGGGTGTTGACTAGTGCCATCAATACAAAAAAAACATAACATGTTTTATAGTACGTTTTTATCTAAAAGTGAATATGAGACATTTTTAAAAACCTATTTAGAGGCTAAAAATTCCACCCATGCCGGGATTCGAACCCGCAACCTCTGCCTATCCGTGCCATAGGTTGCGGGTTCGAATCCCGGCATGGGTGGAATTTTTAGCCTCTAAATAGGTTTTTAAAAATTGTCCTTAGCATGGGTTAGTGCATTAAAAATAAAAATAGTATGAACATGAGACATGTTAACAACTGTGACAACAATTTTTGACACCTACAGTCTAGAACCTAGGATCAACAATACATACCTACATAACCTCACGCCTGTATCCCAGAGGGGTAAGCAGAGACCAGGGACTGCCACTTGCCACGATCCTGACAGATCACCTTCACCTCATCAACGTTCATAAGTCGTCAAAAAAGCCGTTTTTAGCGGAATTCGGTTAAAGTCCTAGGACGTTAATACTACGCTCTATGCTGTATGTTTTAAAAATGTTTATCACTGATATTAACATATTTGATGTTTACTTTTTGAAAAAAATATTATAAAAACCTATTTAGAGGCTAAAAATTTCATCCATGCCGGGACTCGAACCCGCAACCTCTGGCTATCCGTGCCAGCGTGCCCGTGCTAAGGACAAATTAATTAAAATTAATGGCACGGATAGCCAGAGGTTGCGGGTTCGAATCCGGCATGGGTAGAATTTTTAGCCTCTAAATAGGTTTTTAAAATTGTCCTTAGCACGAGTTAGTGCATTAAAATTAAAAATAGTATAATGTCTTATATTGTTTTTTCAATTGTTACAGGCGACTGAAGGTCAAGTTGCTCCAGTCAATTCTCTACTAGCTGGTTTTTATCTGCTGGCAGGGCCCTTCGTATCCGCTTTGGCCAACAAGTAAGTAACTAACTTCACGCCAAAATATCCAACAGGCCAATACGATACCTAAACATTATTTTTTGGTGGTTAAGGATACGTAGCAACCTCAAATTCAACTAAACTGGAAACCTTGTGTGAAATACTCAAAACATTGCGTTTTTTTACATACCTACGTGCTTTAAGGGCCGGAAGGACTCCGCCGACTCTAGAACTGTAGTTCTATGAAATAGGTCCCCGTACTCGTTAGTACAGGCCCTCTACTCTTTAGTACAGGCCCTGTACTCGTTAGTACAGGTGAGGTGTTGTAAGTAATGTTTTTGAAAAATCTGAACTAAAATACCAATCATTTTTGCAGATATGGCTTCAGAAGCGTTACGATTGTTGGTAGCATCGTCGGAAGCATTGCATTTGCGATATCCTACTATGCCACGAGCGTCGAGTATCTCTACTTCAGCTGCGGCATTCTTGGAGGTAAGCAGAAATCGACTCTTAACTATACTTATTGTTCCTTTTATGTGCTATCCGGTCTCTCGGAGGCTGGCATTCGATTCAGCTATCTTGTTTTTCGAGGCTGCAAATAAAAACGAGGAACTCTGTCGTAAGTTGTGTAGCCTCGATATGTTTGGTTTGCCAAAGTTTATATCTGAAAGTTTTCCTTTCGGATATTAATACCTATAATTCATGTCAATGTCCAAAAATACAACTTTCTGCTAGTAATGCAGAAAGCCACTTAATACTTAAGTAGTTAAGCGGCTATGACCGCATTTAGTTACTTTGCTTAATGACAGCAGTTCCTTTCAGCTGATTTCATTGCGAATTGCAGACGTTTCATTAATAGGTATACCTAACTGAAATACACAACAGACAAAGCAGAAACTCTGAATTCCAATCTGGTTCTAACAAGTATTCGTGTCGTGTCCAGTAATACTGTCAAAATGAGCATTATCATTATCATATTGGATTTTTTAATATCCGGAACCGTTCATATTGGGAATATGCCCGCTACATCAATACTAACCAGCTCATAAATTTACAGGTCTCGGTTTCTGTATGATATACATGCCGTCAGTAATCACAGTCGGGTTCTACTTCGAGAGATGGCGAGCCCTAGCTACTGGGGTGGCTCTCTGTGGCTCCGGAGTAGGCATGTTTGCCTTCGCACCGTTGACTTCGCTTCTAAATGAGAAGTACGGCTGGAGGATCACCATGGTTTGTCATGCTGGTAAGTTGTCAGTAGGTTTCCTAACGAGAATCCGCGGATTTATTGTGCGTTTTGCGGAGTAGTCAGTCTCAACAAGACAAATGCCAAATCCGACCATCGACCATTATCCTGATTTCAACTGCTGAACCAACCCATTAACTTATTTTATGTAGCCTCAATTGTATCCCACTGCTGAGCAATGTCCTTCTATTTGCTTTCCTGCCAGTCTGTCAAAAAGATCGTGAGGATGTACCACCATCTCCGCTTGGGTCGGCCACAACAATTTAACTAATACCTTTAATACCAGAAATATTCCCTTCTACAGGTTTAGTCCTAATCTGCATCATCAGCGGAGCGATGTTCCGACCGATCAAGCCTACCAGAGTCACCATGACCGATCAAGACGAAGAAGACACGTCCCGTCGCCACGAAGAAGCCGTCGAGAAACTCAACTCTATCCTCAAACTGCACAACAAATTAGACTCTGGCATTCTCATGCCACCAGATATGAAGTTCTCGAACCAGGTCAGCCCCCACACGTGGATGGGAGTCGCCAGCAACACTCGCTATCCTACAGCCGAAGAAGTCTTCAAAGGCAGCAGCTCGCATTTGGGCAGACGGTCATCAGCTAACGCTGGGACGTTAAAGAACCATCTCGCCAAACCCCTGTTCATCAACGGCCCGGTGGCCGAGAAGGACGAACAAGAAGACTCGAACAGTAACGTCGATAACACTGAACCTTTGATTAATTCACCCAACAGCCCAAAACTGGCGCCAAAACCGGAACGACAGAGGCGATCTACAGCCGACCTGGTAGCTCGACCTCTTTACAGAGACGACATTTTCTTTGGCGCGAGCCTCACCAGACTGCCGCAATACACATCCCGGACCTCCCTTGGATACCATCTAGCCGTAACTCACCTACCAACCAAGGAAGACGCACGGGAGGAGAAATCTTGCCGTTTGTGCCCCGAGGCTGTGAAGAGAGCGCTAGCTACCATGTTGGATCTCAGTTTGTTCCGGTCGTTAACCTTCATAATTCTGGCGTTGAGTGGGTTCTTCACGATGTTGGGTTTCTTCGTGCCCTTCGTGTACGGAAAGCCAAGAGCTGAAGCCAATGGCATGTCTTCGTCCTCGGTGACCATGTTGATCCCAGCGATTGGTATTGCAAACATTATTGGCCGTGTGACGTGTGGCTTGGTCACATCGATGCCGAAAGTGTCTCCACTGTGGCTTAACAACTTTGCAGTGTCTGCCGGCGGTATTGCGACCATGATTAGCGGTTTATGCTACCATGAGGCGTACCAATTCGCCTACTGTGTCATCTTCGGTTTGTCTGTTGGTGAGTTGGCTTGATTAATGTTAATTGCTGTGACTTTTTAGAAAAGTTTTTATTTTTGTTTGTGATCTTGTTGGAAACATCAAATCCCTCACTCGTGCGTGAGCCGGGAAATGCTGCATTGTTATAGTACCCAAGCAAACTTAACAGTAGATTCCGTCTTAACATTTTATTTTTTTCCTTGCAGCGTGTTTCGCTTCTCTCCGATCGATCTTGGTGGTGGAATACATCGGCCTGGAGCGGCTGACTAATTGTTTCGGCTTGTTCCTGTTGTTCCAAGGTGCCGGTGCTCTTTTAGGCGCTCCAATTGCAGGTTTGTAGCCAAAACGCTTTGAGAGAACCATAAGAACGGTTATGTACGTAGAGCGCAGAGTAGTATAGCCTAAGGAAAACGCTTGCCTCCCATCCGAGAGACTGGGAAGTAATACAACTAGCTAACAGCACAGGAAATCGGAACTAGTCTACTTACCTCATCGTAAGGAAACCATCCAAGCCGAGGGTTTCCTCACGATGTTTTCTTTCACAGCTATCAGCAATATCTGAGAAAATAAAGTATTCTTCAGAAGGTAACTTTACATGAACATAAGCTATACTTCACTGCACCGATTCCTTTCGCTATCGAATAAAAAAATAGGTTTTATGCAAAGGCTTAGAGTTATTCGTTGCATGCGTACGATTAGATACCATAAAGAAACACACTTGGCTCGGCGATACATTCTATCTATTCTAAACACTGAAAGGGCAATGGTCTCTTGCCTTGCACAATTCTTGGCTAGACGTTGGGTTAGGGCTTTACAAACTACGGGCGAAATGCCAAATTGCACACATTGACCCGATTAAGGGGACAGTTACGTATTTGTTTTGTCTGTGCGTTTTAGGGGAGACCAAAGCAGATAAAGTACGTAATTAAGTTTTTTTTGTAGTTTCAACTAACTGGACTGGACCAGCCAACCTGCTGTTCGCGAACGAAATTGACCATAGTGGGCCATACTTATGTCCCGTCGTGCCGCAAAAGAAAAATAGGGCCTTCATAAATTATCTCCACCTGCTGCGTAGCAAGTGGACAATTTGTAAATTTGTAGGGCTACCATTTAGTTAAATAGTAGCTAAATTAGTACTTCGCCATCTCAAAGAACCAAATTAGCTGACATTCGATTGCCATAAATCATTATTGTCATTCTAGATCCACCTCTTTTGGACATACTTAATTTCAACAACATTTCCTCTGCAGGTTATCTGATGGACGTCACAAAGAGTTACGAAATATCGTTCTGCGTTTCTGGCGGGTTCCTGCTTCTCTCTGCGGTTATGTGCTACCCTGTCGACTGCATCAGCCGATGGGAGAAGTCGAGGAGTAAGCTTGCGTCACCAAAGGTCTGAGATTCTGTTGACGACGAAAGTCGAGAAAACCTTACCTAAGTGAATTTCCAGTCCCAATTGTCGCAGGACTGTGCTAGGTTGAACACTGAACATAAGATAGAATCTCTGTTGTTTTTAGTACGTTTTATGCATGACCTGCATTGAATCTATTGTAATTTATGTGTTACAGGGTGTCCTTTCGTACAAATTAGGTGTTTGATTTGAGCGGAGAACCTCGAATTGGACGAATAAAATCAGTAGAAACATTCCTGACCCAATCAGTAGGTATCTTGGACAAAACTGCTTAGCTAAAAGATTGCAAGGCAATATTGCAGTAGCAATGTCTCAGTGAAGTCAATAAATTGCATTTAAAGTAGGTTTAGGAATTTTAAGTACAACTTGTTTTGTCCAAGCTACCTATTGATGTCCTTTTCACTTGTCGTCAAAAATAATGACAACATACTACATATTGTTAGTTTGCCATTGTTTTTAGTGTCAAAATACGTCCCATATGGAAGTGGCGTTCTATCCAGTTAATGAGATACTAACAATCTGGTGATTACAATTAACATTTTGACCACAGTTGCCATTTGTTGAAAATGATGGTGCATAGTTATAATAATAGGTAATTAAGAATTTTAGACAAGTTTTTGAGAGCAAGCATATCAGAGAGCACGAGTGATATATTTACAGATTTATTTCATAGTATTAACTTAACACTGGCATCATTTAATTCCAGAATTAAGTTCATATTGTGTAGTGCTTACGAAAGTTTTAGTTCAAAATGTTTCATAATAGTTAAATGTTAACAGTTTACATTAGGGGGCCGAGGTGGGCATTGAGCCCACCCGTCATTGTCACGGATCTAATTTGTGCGACTCGCCTCCCCCCGCGTGACGTCACATAATGATTAAATTAAAACGGCATATTCAAATATACCTTTTGTACAAGGATGTAATTGCTACATAAATTATATTATATTGTAGTTTTAGTGAAATATACCTTTTTTTTAATATAGGTAATCCACAATAAATGAAACACTCAAAAAAACGAAATTGTGATAAAGTTAATATTTTAGAGTCGTTTACAGCTTTGATACTCTAGAATCAACAATGTCATTGATTGGCAGAATCTTAGGAGTGTCAAAAAGATTTTAATTTAATTGACCATACATGACGTCACGACGCTTATGAGTCTTTATGACTCACTCATCCTACCCCTCTCCTTGTCACGCTTTGTTGACGCTTTACCTTCAGTTTACGTTTTAAACAACTACATAAATAGACCGTATTACGTGCGACAAATTGTATGTATAGCCCCTTAGTACTATTAGGTATACGAAAGTGCCTTAAAGGGGTCTGTTTCACAGAACTACAGTTTACTATGACAATTGGATGTACATTGCAAAGTTGATTTACCCACAGATTGACAAGTAGACTGCTGAGCAATGTAGGTAATTGCAACGAATTACGAATATGCGAATTGTAGTTTTATGAGACTGCCCTGGAGTTCAATTATATACATTTTGTAGTAAGTAAGCTGGTACTTATAAAATGACAAATGTAATCATGTTTTTTTACTGTTAATATGTAGATATATAAGCCCATTTATGGTGAGAAATGTTCCAAATGCAGACTTTAGCTTATACTTATTTGCGTTGTTACTTATGTTCTGTGTATTTTTTATATTAATAGATTGATATTTCAGTTATTTAAGTATAGGTATGTAACTACATCTGTGGCTGTGGTTTTAGAGTTCTTGAATGATTTCATAACTGAGGAATCATAGTCAAATCTTGTCATTTATTGACCGTATTTTTGCTGCATAATTCTATATCAACAATAGCACTTAGAGATTTGCAGCATTGACTTAACATAATGACTTTTGATTATAAATGTATTTTATTGTATATTGTGAAAGTTATTTCTGTACATATTTAGGTAGTTGATATAGAATTTTGATAGTTGTATTTATTTTCGAATTATTTAGTATTTATAATTGGAGACTATGATTTTTTTCGTTTTAGAATAGTAGCCACAGTGTGCCATAAATTAAGTAAAAATCGAAAATCAAGTGTTATTTATAAAAATAGGATTCCTCTAAAACAGTGGTTCCCAACTAGTTTTTGCTGCGAAGTGCTCAAGCTTGTGTACCCCTTTTAGCATAAAATAAGACCGTCAAGTGGGATTTAGACATGGATTTGGGTTCAGCATAAATATAATATTAGGTAATTATTATTTACTTTGCCTGTATCTACTCGTACGTAGATTCGGGGTCACTAGGAGCCACCATATATAATTATGTACAAATTACCTTGGTTTGAGACCAGGACGAGTGATTGAGTTGTGTGTAAGTTATTGAAAATTTAGGTTGGTACTTAGAAGAATCGTATGCCTTTGCGCACACAAGTATTTACAAGGGTAGTTTTAGATATTCTTTGAAAACTTTCGGAATCAGAATATTAAATACACTCGGTCGGTTTTATTATCTTTTGTTATATTACAGGGACTGCACGATAAAATATTGTTACTATAATGTGATACTTGTATATGTTTTTCGTTAGATCACTGGTTATAGCAATAATTTATATTGATTGTTCTGCTATACATCTATTTATTTATTTAGGTGCATTTGTCATTGTCACATGGCAGGTCAATCACATCAATCACGATACGATATTCACTAGAATAGGCGATGTACTCGATGCAGAGCGACGCATAGCTCGTCACACGGATCGATTCAAAATTATTTTTCCGCGATTGTTATTTGCGTAATTGCGTTTTGTGATACAATAAAATATGAGAGAAATTACGCGCAGGGACGTTGGGAAACACTGGTTTATTTCACTAATACAGTGAAATCACTCAAACTGCCTTTTAGGATTGTTAGAAGAATCGTGTGCTATAAATAACACTGTCACATAACGTAGCATAAAATTACTTCAGGTTTACGTGTGAAATTACAACTTAATTCGAATAGAAATTGAGTTGTTATTACAAACAAAAACTCGTGATAACTTTATTCCGCGTTCATTGTGGGAGTAGGTATAATTAACTAATCACATCACCTATGTACAGATTTAGGCATATACCTCAATAGGGACTTGATGTACAAGTAATGTGAATACTATATGTAGTAAAGATAACTATATTTGTAAACCTAAACCAGTTTGAAATTTTGTTCTTGTCAAACATAGATTTAAGTGAAAAATTTATGTTGGTACTTAAAAGAATCTTTTGCATTTGCGCATGTATGTACAAGGATATTTTTAGATAATTCGGATTGTTTTAAATATTCTTTGAAAACTTTCTGATAGTATATCAGAATATGTAATTTGAAGATTTTTATGTTTCCCAAAGAATACAATGTCTTTTCCCACAAATGGGTAGTTCATAGAAATTACGTAAGTACTCTTTAATTTAAGTTCAACAAAATGTAAATCAATAAATGAGCTTTCTTGATTTAAGTTTTCTGGTTTTCTTAACCATTCCCTAATGTGCATTACTACTGCTATTGAATTCAGATAAAGAATCATGATTTCCCACAAATGGATTGTTCATACAAGCACACAAGTGATGTATATTCTCCACGTTTTAAGTTCAACAAAATATGTATCAATAAACCACTTTTGTTGATTCAACTGCCAAATGATTAATTCAAAACCATTTTTGTGACAAAATGAAAAAGGCGCATTTGTGACCAAACAATATGTGTGGTTACAAATGCGACTTTTTGATTTTATTTTTGTTATAATAGAATAATTTTCTATTATAACAAAAATAAAACAGTATTTAACTTAATTACGCAATCACTTATTTGAATAGAGTTATTAAACGAAAGTTTTAGTTAAAACAGATTTAGTTGACAACTGGAGCAGACTAAATGCAATTCAGAGTCACCGACCGATTGGAGCTGAGTATAACCGGTTCAGTGTCACCGACACAAGCTTGACGGTTCAATTTTGTTTACAGAACAGAAACAGGGTGAAGTGCACCTAAAGATTTCAATTAAAATAAAAACTACTAAGAACATAGATAGTTACTCACATTCCATGGTGTAGAAATCAAAGACAGGGGTTGGTGCAAACCGGGTGTTATATTTGCATTTTTTTAACCAAAATTACATCTACGAATTGGAGTTGGGTCCGCGACGACGTCCGAATGTCTGAACAACATTCACGAATCTGGAGAACAAAAAACGCACAATGATAAAGATTATCAAAGAAAAGCCTAGATTCAGTAAATCCGTTTCAGAGCAGTTCGATAACAAACACTGTAACATGCGATTGTTATATATGCATTAAATGATGATATTCATCTTCGTTTTTGTAAGTTTTGTGGCAGAGGTGGCATTGAATATGTGCAAATGTAGGAAATAAACAAATGTCACTTTTTTATTTTCGAATAATACTGATGTGGCTAGCATTAATTGTAACTAAGAAAAACCTTTCCATTCCAATGAAACCTAGGTCGTTTTGAAGTAAAATATTTGAATGGCACCCTTGCAAAAAAGGGTGCATTATCAAAAATTTTACGAAAAGGGTTATGAAATCTGTAATGGAGTAGTAGCATACGCATATTTATTCCGTGACTGAAATATTAAAAAAATCAAAATACTAAAGTCCAATCTATTTGAATAGTAAAACTGGCGAATTTCCGAATAACATGAATATTCAAAATGCCAGAGCTTACACTTGTGGGCTAGTAATTGTGTATGAATTTAAATGGAACTCTCACCTCCTGTTGTACTGAATCCTGCGCTTGGCACGGCCAGTCTTCTTCTTTTTCTTCTGCTGCTTCTCAACCTTAGGGGTCTGGCCCTTCACCTTACCTGGAAATGATTAAAAATACTGTAAATAATGTTAAATTCACTGACTTATTCATACCATCAGTGAACACAAAATTCTATGAATAAAGGTGCGATTCGGATGATGCTCATTAGTTAATGCATAGGTGCATCATTAATCAATGAAATTCATTTACCTCCTTACAGAGGTAGCAAGCTAACATAATTATTGCCTAAGCGAGTGGTTACCAAGCCCTTCGAATCCACACCTTTGTTTCTTAAATTATTCTGGCCATTAAGGTCAAATTGGGTGTCCAGAGTCGATAGGTAATTGCCTATTGCGATTGCAACCCTGTATGTCCGCACTGCTGTGGCACGGGTCTCTTCCTGCATTGCAAGTAGGCCATACTCCACCACCTATTGGCTACAGTATAAGGGGGATTATAGCTCAAACAAAAAATTATAACATAACATTTACATACAAGCACATACACTGCTTCTGGCCCCACACCAGGCGTCCGTCACTCGCTCAAGGTCACGCGTTTTATACCTGCCGCTCGGCGTATCGTCCGCGATACAACCGACAAAGGGCCGCTACGCCCGCCTGAGCGCTCGCACCGCACGTTTCCCGCGTTTACTACTCGAAATGCCGAAACCACGTAATTATTGTTCAGTAGATGGGTGTAAAGGTAAAAGAACAAATGAAGAATTATAATTTTTTTCACTGCCGAGAGACGAAGAAAGGTAAGTGGTATTTTAAATCTTATATTTATTTCTTTAAACATTTAGGTAGGTAGGTGCTATAAAAGTAAAATAAATATATAAAGGTAACTGCTTTTTTTCGTGGACTTGTTAATTTTGATTCTAGATAACCACATCCGTTCTAACATTATTATGCGTAAGTGTCTCTGTCTGTCACGTTTTCACGGCTGTACTGTGGCTATACCGAACATTTTTAAAAATGCATAACAATCATAGTCGTAAATTGATGGAAAATGCCAAAAATATCAATTTTATAATAGTTCGCTCCAGCAGTTGCTAAAAGTCGTGGAGTCGTGAAAAACAAATACATGCACGACAAAGATGGGTAGTTACCATCGATAAAATATTACTACTTAAGTAATATTTTATTGGTGGTAGTTAACCATATTTGTCGTGCGTGTATTTGTTTAAAAACCTATTTAGAGGCTAAAAATTTCACCCATGCCGGGATTCGAACCCGCAACCTCTGGCTATCCGTGCCAGCGCTCTACCAATTGAGCTCAATTAGTAGAGCGCTGGCACGGATAGCCTTAGCCTTGTTAGTGCACTAAAAATAAAAATAGTATAATCGTGTATTTGTTTTTAATGTTAATTTAATTTAGCAACTAAATTGGCTTTTTAGTGTTTCGTAGTAAAAATTAGAAACAAAACATGGATGTCAAATATTAACGTATTTCTCGAATTCAAACCAATATAATGTGGTCGACTCTGACCGCCACGCCCAATCCAAAAACTAAAATCAGTTTTGTCTGTCCCCTTCTTTTTAGATATTTGTCTACGAATAGAGAGGGACAAATAGAACCCATTCCAATTTCAGGATTAAACGTGGCGGTCAAAATCGCCCACAATGACGAAAAATTAAGTTTGATACCTTAATGTTTGCTTTTCAGACGCCGCAATTGGCTTGAGATAATAGGGAGGCCTGATCTAATAACAACTCAAACAAAGGCAGCTTGTCATTTTATATTACATATTTTTGACAAATAAATAAATATGGTTATTTCACAACATTCGATTTATTACAGAAATAATCATCATAGGTACAACCCTAGCGCATTCGTGCGATGACGCGCTTGCACGTGAGTCGCACGGTGGGCAACACAATCTCGACTCTTTGAGCGGGTACTTATGGTATATTTCTCCTCGCTGTGAACAGTAGTTATTATTATTAAGATTTTGTAGGCAATTATAGCGTAGGTATTTTCGCTTTAGTATGGGAGTGATGTATCTGTTACGTAGTAACTATTATCTAATCTGTGCCCACACTAGGATACCCTGTGTTGTGGGAACCAAAAACAACGACATCACAAACATGTAAACATCCAAGACCTGGGTTTTTTTTTTGTTCCCAGCCGGGATTCAAACCCGGGACCTCTTGCATGGCAGGCCGACGCGCTACCGCTACGCCACAGAGGTTGTCTTGGTTGACTAAAGTTGACTTCTTGAGTTGAGTTTCAATAACAAATTTCCTAATGAGCCTAATAGTGGGTAAATATTCCTTTACATCATACAGGACTGACCCTATTTCCAAAAAGTAGATGGTTATTGTAAGGGTTTTGTGAGGGGTTATATTCATCCAACAAATCACAAACAAAGCATGTTATTTTAAGTGATTTCAAACTTAAGAAATTATCATAATCATCACTAGCTGTTTAAGAAGATGTCGAACTGAAATAATTCCTCTCCCAAATAAAATCTTGTATCCTTCCCTAACCACAACTTCTAGTCCCGAACTAAGCCAATATGTGACCAGAAACTCATCTGGTGTCTTGTTAGGTTAGACAAACATTCCTAAACATAGAAAACACCTATGGACTAATTATAAAAACAGAAGCTCTTAAAGCACTCCAATGTAAAAATGTGGTCACAAAAGATTTACATGCTTGCGAGGAGTGTTTTAGAGGATATTTGGTTGGTGGGGTAAGCTGGGGGCGCAGATGTGAAAGCTTTTTTTAAGATAACCCTACTAGACTTCTAGAACCATTATAGAAATCAAAGTATAGCAGCTCCAATCAACAATCTTCAACAGCATCTTTTTGCTAGTCTAACAAGGTATGGAACGTCGTTGGAAGACAGTGCCTGGAAGATAATTCTAATATAAGACAAAGCTCTTACCGGCACGAGCCAAGGATCCATGCACTTTACCACCGGGCAGGGGGATGGTGAGGTCAAGCTCAGCTGAGGAGAGCTCAGACACCAAGCAGGAGTCCTCCAAAGGCGCACCGAGGGCCGACAGAGTCAGCTCTTCAGCACCAACTCCCTCAAGGGCACGAACGCGCTCCTAAAATGAGAAACAATTTGAGATGTCACTATAAGTATTAAGAATTTCCTTCAGTTTTTCGCACGTTAACAGCATCAATGTAAATAATTTGATCAAGGACCAGTACTATTAATTGTTTTTAAATAAAAACAGAGCTGAGAAAAGGTAATGATGATTGAAACATTGTAGGGGTTATGCGATGAAACATTTCCGAACTTACCTTGATGTCGGCGATAGTTTCTTGTCCATTGACGTCTAGGACGTGCGTGGACTGTCCTCTGATGTGCAACTGCATTTTGTTTTATCTGCAAAACGAAATCGCGATATAGAAACGGCATGGTCGGTCAACACGCAATGCTCTGAAAATCAACTCTAGATGAAATTGCACTAAAACTAACTTCACCAACGAGTAATTTAGCCCCACTCGAGCAATTTTGGCAACAAAGGCCCAATCCACAAGGCTAAAAAGAGATATTTTGTCCATAAAACGAGAAAATAACTAACCTCATCAGCCAATTCTGACAAGCGAAAGAAACATGGAAGAACAGAACAAAGATGGCGCTGACATGCCAGGATGCGGAAATAAAATTGCCACGTGTAATGTTTCAAGTATCCCCAAAATAATAATCAAATTCCCTAATATCAAGGTAGGCAAAAAATATACATATAGTTATCAACAGATAAATACAAATAATTTACATAAATACGCAAAATAAAAAATTATATAAATACATAAACACTTAACAGAATATACATATTGAAAGGACATAACAAAAAACACAAACAACAACAGATCAATATTACGGATTACTTCAGTGTTATAGTGTACTAGCGTGATAGAATTCCTTTACCATAGCCTTAAAATGGGAAGGGATTTGGCTTTCCGCACCTCCACAGGTAAGGCATTCCATAGTCGGACGGACGGCCTGCACAGTGAAGGAACAGCTATAGAAAGTGGTGACGTTGTCGTTGACGGTATACGTTGTCGACGGTGGATATTATTGCATGTGATTATAATAGTATTATAAGATGATGAAACTCGGTACGGGCTGGACAGCGGATTTGGTACGCTCCATACCATATCCTTTCGTCTGGAAAGTTGCCTGCCGAACACAATTAATACTATTTCGTGGACCCATGCGACGGTACACCCAATCCACTGTCTTGCTGTTCGATCGTTTGTTAATAGTAAAAAAGATCTGATTATAATAACTATAATTATTATTTTATCAATTATACAATAATAACTTGGCGCGTTCGCAAATGGAGAAAACAAATGTTTTCTTCCATGTTTTTTTTTCTCTAAGAATGTTTGAAAATTCAAGTAAGCATTTCGTTCGAATTTATAATCGTGGACAGCTCTCAATAGCGTGATGCCGTCATGCATGGCTCCTCTCATCTCTCACCGGTCAACAAGCAGGTGGGGTGCGCCCACTCATTCACTGGTCGCTCATGCTTGCATAACACTTTGATAAAGCACATACAGATACCCACTAAAATGTATAATAAATAGCTAATGCGTAACAACTCAGTGTTTCAATTCTACTGTAAAACACCGAAGAAGCTGTATTTACACGTACCGGAGGCTACAAAACCAGAAAAAAAGGGGTTGACAGTTATTAGAAGAAGAGTTCTGAAGGACATTTCGTTAAAGGCACTTAAATTATCCTTGCTTGTCATTAGACATTAACCTACATGTGTATTTTTATAGATTTTATATTTGTCTACCTCTGACAAAGAAAATCCTAAGAAATATTTACAGATTTCCCGTAATATTTAAATTTCATGATACAAGTCTATCTTAGGCCAAATATTCATTAAACAAAGTTTTATTGCTTAATTGAGCTCGTCCGCGGTAGCGCCAGTGGTCTCCTACAGGTATTGGCTGACAGGCCAGATTGCCCTATGTGGCATCATTTTGAAAAGATGCATGTTATAAATTAGTCAATTAATTAATCGACTGATTGATTAATTGACTTCTAAATTATGCTCTAGTAAATTTTATTTATAATTTCATCTAGATTTTTATTGTAAGGTTATATGGATTTTATGGTCCGAAATAAACGATTATTATTATCAAAAGCGGATATTTGTGGCTGCATGTTTGTCCGTTCACACGTTCAACGAGATCCGAGTTTCCTGGTCAAAATAGAGTAAGTAAGTAAGAGTAAGTAAGAAATGTTTATTCATAAACCATAACACCAAATAGACCATACAATATGAATGGCAACATAGAACGGAAGATTAAAATACTTACACTTAACTTACATAGACTGTAATAATATACTAGACTAACATGCAGACACAAACAGTTTATAACTATTATAATATTACACAGCGGCCTTTTTATAACCATAACACACATTGGCATCAACCAATGTGTGTTATGGTTATAAAAAGGCCGCTGTCTCAGCATATTGTCAAGGGTTATGAACCCGAGACCACTGGTTTTCTGACAGGGCCTGCGCGTGACGACACGAGAAATCACGACGGATACGAAAAACACTTAAATGCAATAATATAACCTTATCATTCATATAATACGTATAACAACGGTTGCACAAAAGCACAGACAACAAGATACTATAATTATTTATCTTTTACATTAATACAAAGGTCATGTAAGTGTTCCGTGTACATTATGAATCCGACTATTCATCGATTTCCATCCAGATAATATACAGAATAAATTTTTTAGCTAATATACATTTAAGGCTAAGGCTAAAGGGGTGGTTAGGCAATAACCTACACAACACGAGAACTCGTCCAGTGAACTTCGGCAATTCGTCTGATGAGATGCTTGAAAGAGATGCCTTATCAAATTAGCAAATACAACAAATAATTACAATAGAGAGTAAATAATTATTTGTTGTATTTGCCAAAAACTTCGTTCATGGAATCAGGTAATACTAGTTAAATTGATAATTTAGTTTATTTTGTTACAATGATTTTAAATGAATAGTAGGTATGATTGTATCTTGACAGTAAATACTGTTGAAGTTGTGGACGGACCATGGAACATAGTATCTAGGTAGGTAAAGTAATATACCTACTTCCGTTTTTACTACCGTGGCTTATAAGAATAAGAATATTTTTTATTTGATAAAATTACAAAGCATTACACACAGTATGTACATAATGAAATAAATAAAATAAGTTTAACAGAGAAATTACAGCTTCTTGGTAAAGATGAGAGTTTGAACGTTTAGCACTTAATAAAGTTCTGTTAAGATAACAAAGACGTATGTAGGCAACCGCATTGAAAACTTGCGCGTGCGCGTGGTGTGATTTGTATGAGTTTCATTCTCTATTGCTTGCGGTCCCGTGGCCTGCGTGTATTTCGGCTAGGAGTGGGTCGGCACTGTATTTTTCAATGACGAGACGAAACCTGTTTTTCCGACAGGAAAACTAGTCGTCAAAGCAGTCTCGTCAGTGACTGGTTTTGTGTGATGCAATTGCCGTCTTTATTGTATGGAGATAAAGTTTATTTTTCTGTGATCGCTACAGAAATCAAAGCAGTCTCGTCAGTGACTGGTTCTGTGTGATGCAATTGTCATTTTTTTTGTATCGAGATAACGTTCATATTTGTCTGATGCCAAAATGACGTCTCGCGAAACAGACTCATCCGTGAACCAGTATCGTCTCGAAACTAGTCTCGACACGTAGGTAGTCCGTGCCAGGCGTCTCTTCGAGACACTAGTTTAGTGACGAGACTGCTTTTTTTGAAATCGGAAAACGGTACGTCCGTTCCTGGCAGTGAAACGGTATCTTTAAACGGTGCGTCTTAGGAACGCTCACCCCTAATTTCGGCTACCTACCTATTTAAAAAGTGATCTTACCATCTCGCAGTGATTTCTTCGGTAATACTACATGGATTTATGTGAAGTAAAAATGAATACAATGTCCGTAGTATATGCTTTGATGTAAGGCATATTTAGTGTAACATTTTAATCCTTTCGTGTTCTCCATTCAAATATCAAAAAACCTAAATTCCTTAAGTCGCGAAAAATAAATATCACCTGGCAACCTTTTCGAAAACTCACTTTATGTAGGTACGGCAGCGTTCAAATTATTGTGCTCATTGAGTGGAACGAAAACAGATTACTAACTATCACGATCACAGAACAAATCACGACAAAATTATTGTTAAGATAACATGTTATTTTAACGATATTTCGTCTGTGATATAACGTTATTTCTATTTCTCCATGTTGGCATTACTGTAAATCCACCTTCTTGTTCGTGATTGGTGAATAGTAAAAAGCGGCTGACTCGCGTGATGATGTATTGTCTGAATGGAATTATCGCAAAATTACTGAAAATGGTTAAATAAAACAAGTGTACATTCGACTGTAAGTGGTAGTAAAGTGTTACGAAAATGCTCGCTCGATTCTTGCGGCATTTGCTATTTAACCTAGTGCATTTGGTGCTCACTATACTTGTTGCTATAAAAAATGTTCATCGGCGATTTGTAACTAAACAGAGCATTTCCTCTAAAGATGAAGTACCTAAAAGTGATATTAAGTTGATATTACAAAATGCGCCATACTTGCGCAAGAAGTTGCATCATCTGGTATTGTTATCAGACACTGACCATCATTCCTTGAGTGACTTGGCCTTCATAGTGATTTGGAGTCTTCTGGCAGGGGTTCCCTACGTCAGTTTCTATGACGTCAAAGGTAAATATTATCCTGATATGCGGCTTAAAATTTTAAAACTTTAAGGACTTACAAATAAAAAACTGTCACTATGTAGGACCTCGTTGATACCCACAGTTCATGTTTGGGATGATACCCAATCTACTCACATAAGTAGTCTGTCTCAGAAGGACAGACCTTCTCTCAGAGGTAATAGGAGCTTGATCACTATGCGAGCCTACAGCAATTTATGCATACATGTAAACATAATAAACACTCATAAACCAAATTCTACCTAGGAATGTATTAGCAATGGGCAAGATAATAAGTACTTACAACCAGTGTGTATGCATGCAACAACTACTGAATGTTGATCAAGCGAGATGGTCAAGATGCTCTCTGTCTACCCCTCCTAGATAAAGATGTTCGAGTTTATGTAATGCAACTAAGAAAACTAAGTTGTTGGTACACGGCAGGATTAAATTCCACAACTTATGTAGGTTTTATTAGTGCCACAACTGATACCATAGCATTAATAGTGAAATTAAATCTTATTTTTATAGCTAAACCAACAATATTTGCCACTATACTTGGCAATAAAATCTTATGTTACTGAAATATCATTCCTATAGGTTCACTCGCAATACTATTGGTAGTATTGCGAGTGAACCTATAGGAATGATATAGGAATGATACTTTCTCTAATTTCAGGTGAACTATTAGAGCAAGAAGACAAGCTCTTCCTAGAAGTAGAAAGACGAAAAAAAGGCATTCCTGGATGCATCAAATGGTCAAAAATGCCAGACCTAAATGGCTATACAAATGGAGCCAAAGCACACACAGTTACCATCAATATCCTCAGTCACAAAGATGGAAGGCCCAGAATAGCAGATTGCATAAAGAGAATTGCAACTAGCGATGTCCCTTGTGAAAATATTGATGATTTAACTGCACAAGATTTGGATAAGAGCCTAACATTAGTGTATCCTCCAATACCTGAGCCAGATCTAGTGTTCTACACTGGTCCCCTATGTTGCACAAATGGCCTACTGCCATGGCACATAAGACTAACTGAATTTGTACAGCTTTCTGTAGATAGTAGTATTAATGTGGAGAGTTACTTAGATGCTTTGAGCAA
The DNA here is from genome assembly GCA_934045075.1 of Yponomeuta sedellus. Classification (NCBI taxonomy): domain Eukaryota; kingdom Metazoa; phylum Arthropoda; class Insecta; order Lepidoptera; family Yponomeutidae; genus Yponomeuta; species Yponomeuta sedellus. The sequence continues at coordinate 7,084,683 of OW203735.1, read as the reverse complement.
GTACAATAAATGTGATCAAAGGTTTGGAAAATGAATGTTGTACGTATTTAGTACATAGTGGAATGTTATGGTGAATATTAGAACTATCTAAAATGTAAGTGTAGGTATTTATTGGGTTTATAAAAAGCATTTTCCATTCAGTTTTGATTAAAGAATTTCACTAAGTGCTCGTGGCCTAGTCTAACCGAGTGATTTGAATCAATCACTCGAGATAAGCAACAACAGGCGCAGTCAGGTGCTGGATGGGTCACCGTCCAGTTACTACAATCGGACTAAGTAAATACTTAAGTCATTATCTTCTTTAAAAAATCTGAAGGGACAGACTGATACTTAAGTATTTATGGTGAAATTCTCAATTGAAAAACGGGACTTTGAGTTATAAGGCCTATTCCATTGTAACAAATATTTCTACACTACATGTTGTATCGTTACAGACAGCTAGACCAACTCTATTTATTGTAGGTATTCAATTCTCTACGAGTCATGTTGGCCCATCAATTTATAGTCAACATTTTTCCTCTGTGTTTTTAGTTTTATTAAACCACTAAAATATTCAGTGTAAAGCTAACCTTACGGCTTGGCAAAGTAAAAATGAAATTAGCATAACAAACAAGTTTGCTAATTGATTCTAGCTTCCAACCTAGTAATATTAAATATATGATGGGGCATTGTTTGACATCATTATAAATACTATTGTAAATACTACTGCAAAGTAGATACAAATAAATGCATTTCTTTTATGTGGGCCATTTCATTTAGTAATGAAAAACATGTGTATTACTGTTAAGGTTTAATGGAGGAATTCATTCAAAGCGTACAGTTTAGATACTATGCACAAAATATTGGAATATTTACACTTGAAACACTATTCACAAGGTCCATCACCACCTGCAAGAAAAAAGAAACAGAATAATATATCACAGCCTTTGTTACTTATCTATAGAATTACAGGAATCAATGATGATTTAAATGTTTGGTTATGTACATCAACAAAAGATGTTATTAGAAAAATATTAAATAAAGAATATTCAATGAATTCCTATAATTCTATAAAATGTCTTACAATGCTGTAAAACAGATTGAAACTAGCATAGAACAGAGGGAGCAAAAATTCCTAAATCAGTTGTCAAGATTATTATCATCCAGCAGTTTCGATTGATTGAAAATCATTACAGTAGCAGTAGAAATGAAATTGCGATTTCACAGAAGTAGCCATAAAAACTGTTAATGGGGTACAGAAGACCAATGCAGATTGCATGTGCCAACTCATTAAGACTGATTGGAACAATGTACATGGTATATGGTAATAGTCAATTTCTTTCAAAATTCATTTTCAAAAACGACATTGAGTTAATGTTACGAATTTTGAAGTTGAACTGTTTCTCTATGGTATTTTATTTTAAAGATCTCTCCACAATCGAATCACAATAAAAGGCTAAAGAGGCGAACTCCCAACAACAAAAGTAACCAGAGCGACAACGTTTTAACAGTTCACACGAACACTGAAAACTTTCGATTGTTACGTCAAAATAGTAAACAAATACAACCTGCCAGTGTGGTAAAACCTCAACGCCGGTGGCGGGAGCGGCTGCGAGTCCGGCTGCGCGAGCGCCGACGGTCGTAGTCCCTAGACCGCTCATACCTATCCGACCTGGAACTGCGATCGTGGCTACGCTCGCGACGGCGCGGCCGGTACTCTTCGGACCCGTCGCGGGCCCTACTCCTCCTGCGGGATTCGTAACTGGGCGAGCGCGTACGCTTAGCCCTTTTGCTGCGGCGCCGGTCTTCGGAGTCTTCCCTATATTTGTCCTTGTGCGACTTCTCGCGGACGTCCCTACTGCGCGAGGATTTGTGCGACCGTTCGTCGTCCCTGCGCTTGGATTTGTAGTCGTGCTCGACGCGCTTGGAGCGTACGGGCTTGCGTTTGTCTTTCTTTTGTTTCTTGGATTTCTTCCGGTCGCTGTCGGTGGAGCTTTTGCGTTTGCGCTTCTTGGACTTCCTCTGTTCGACTTTGACCTCTGGCTCGCTGACAGAGGATTTGCTGTCATCGGAGGAGGAATCGCCCTCCGAATCGCTGGAAGAGCTGGAGGTGTCCTTCTTTTTGTGGGTCTCTTTGGGAGGGCTAGGCGTGTGTTCCCGCCTGGATTTCTCCTCCGGTATCGTGTCTAGTTTCCTGGGTCCGTCGACTTTGTCGGTAGACTTGTAGTGGTTATTCTTTTTGTCGGAAATCCGTCGCTCCGGGATCTTCTTCGGTGTGTCGCTCTCCACAGGAGGCGGTGTCGCTGATGATCCTGAAAAAAAATGACAAAGTAGTATGAATTTTTTTTTGACACACGCGTGGAATCGCACATGGTTGAAATCGCACACATTGGAAACGCTCACGATTTGGTGCGCATAAATAGACCTTTGGCCCAAAACTAGAATACCCTGTGCTATGGTAACTAGGGAAGAACCTCACAAACATAGAAGAACTTTCAAATTAGATCTGTCAGTAGACTTATTTACTGGTGGATCGATTATGGGCTCTTTCTATACCTAATCGATCCATCTATAAATAAGCTACTGGAATCTAGTTACTCGAGCGTCGCCCAGGGTCCCAGTCCGTCACATAGTCAGGTTCAGCTTCTCATCTCCATCACGTCGCACAACCCACTAGATTTCGCGCAATGTCTCGAATTTCAGTCCACCAGTTCGATTAAGATACCACTTACTCGACCGTCGCTCAAGCGTAATATCCGTCACAACGTCCATTCACTTCAGCTTCGCTCGGTTCCACTCGTCTCGATTTCGCGCGAAACCTGCTCAAATTTCACTCCACCTGTCCGTTTAAGAGTAAACTTACTCGATCGTCGCTCAGGCGTTCTGTCCGTCACCGCGTCGTTGTCCACTTCAGCTTCGCTCAGCTCTACATGTCCGAATTCGCGCGACGTCTGCTCGAATTTAAGTCCACCCGTTCCAACAACAGTCCACTTACTCGAGCGTCGCTCAGGCGTAATGTCCGCGGCAACGTCGGGGTCCACCCCAGCTTCTCGCAGCTCCGCCCGCCGCACCTCCGCCTCGATTTCGCGCGACGTGTACTCGAACTCCGAACGCTTCCGTTTTATCAGCTCCTGGAATGGTAAGGTTTTTTTACTGTAAAGGCGCGGAAAAGCAACAGACCTTCGTCATTGGGAAGATGGAATCCCTTCAGGAGGCCTGCCGTGACATCACAGGAATGCTGGCTTTCTGGAAGAAGATAGGCTAGATAGATTTGCTACGTATAATGGCCCAACCGCGAGGCTAAGTGCGAAAATCTCAGGTCTTAATAAGGAACAATGATAAGGTTTGATGCACCGACCGACTGGAGCCGAGTACGATTCAACGTCACCGAAACGAGCATGTCGGTTCAATTTCTTGCACAAAAAAGTGCATCTAAAGAAAAGCTGCAGATGGTCGTCATGAGGTAGCCCATTCGAGTTGCCACAAAAACGGGTTTCATGTTAGGAAATGCCCGATGGAAATGCGCTCTTGCTTTAAGTCGTGTCCGATCAATATTATATGTACAGGTCCAGCCTATCCGGTTCTAAGTCGAAGGACGAGACGCAGACACACGACACGCGATGCATTAGATTTTTTGTATTAAAAAGCAGGTCATCCAGCTTTTAGGGTGATCCGGCTAAGTATGGACTTGATCCTTGTCTATTTTTAGGCCTGGCAACACTGGTTATGACGTACCTGCAGCTGATGGTCAGTTATCTCCCTCGGCTCGTCTTCCCCGTCGCTCTCCTCGCTGCTACTCTCGTAAGCGCCGAGACCTGCACACACACAAAGCGGCGATAGTACGAGCTTGCACACACACACACACCCGCAGCTAGGCCGAAGACTAGGCACTTCAAGCGTTCTGGTAACTAATCGTTGAAATTAATAAAGTTAAGTTATTGTTGGTAAACAGGATGCTGAAATGTTACTTGGAAAGGTTGTGATTAGGACACGTTTTGTAATTAGGTATTAATGGCTTGCTTTCTTTTTAAGTGAGCTAGTAACAGTGGTATTAAGAGAGTGTAACGCTTGAAATGCCCGTCGATAGAACACATCAACGTTAACAGACTACTTAGAGCCTAACGTAACTTAGTAAATTGAATTCAAATCTTACCAATTTTTATAATCCACTACACACAACGTATATTTTCGTACATTGCCAATATAATGTTAAATGTCTGTTAGCATCATTGCATATTCGCATATTTTGTACAGCTGAAATTGAGAAATCTTGACAAAGTACATGGTTGCTTCTTCAACTTAATTCCAACACTAAGGCTGACATTCAGAGACGAAAACTAAGCAAAGACTGGTCTTACAAATGTCCAAATCACGTACATTTTGACATTTCTGAGACCAGTCTTAGCTTCAGTTTTCGTCTCTGAATGTCAGCCTAAGACCTTCTGATAAGCACCATGTACATTATCGGGGGACGCACCAATATTGCCGGGATACTCCAGTCTAATCATTGATTAACCGAAACTTGTAACAACAGTAACATCCATTGCAACTGATGCAAAAACACGAAAATAAAAAAATAAACTCTTGAATAACAGACTGCATATACCCGTATCGCTTCCATTGCGCCCACAATAGGCGTACAGATACGACAGTGCGATAGTGGTGCGTCAGTGTGAACGTGAGGAAAACCACTTACCGAGCCCACTGGCGATAGAAGCTAGAGCCTTCGAGTTGCTTGCCTTCATAGCGTTGAGACGCGATGCTTTTACCATATAAATAAAACCAACATTAATATAACAACACACCAATGTATTCAGTGCAATCTGTTGAGATCATCTGAAAGAAGACTTTATTAGAGAACGCAGTTAAAAGGACACTTCTATTTCGACACTTTAATCTAAAACATGGGTGAAACACAGGACTTGAAAAATGTCAAGTCCACGCCGGATATAACACTAGATCGGCTGTCAAGAAACTTGAAAGCTTATCCTCTTACCAAAAAAGTTTTCCTCACAGCGTAAAACGCTTTCATTTTCCTTGAGCAATTGTTTCGATCTATTGCGTACAAAATAAAACTTGGACAATATTAAAGTAACATCTTTTGTGGTAAGTTGGTTACTTGCGAATGTAACATTACTATGTTTAAAATTACAATTAAAACAATTGACAGTTCTATAGAAGGGAGCACCTCAAACTGGTATTAAAATAGTTGCTCTATTTGACCAGCCTATCTAGTGTATAGATTTTAGATACGATTGCATAGAAACATCCTGTCACATTTATAGGAATAGTTTTTTCTATTAATACAAACAACATTTGCTTTGGGACTAACTTTAGAATTGCGAAAATCTATTAATATAGAAAAATCATCCCCCGAGCTCGATTTTATACGACACAGGCATATTTAGCTAATTCAAGGCGGGTCCCAGATTTAAAGTAGTCTGTGTTGATACCCAAATTGTATCCCTAAATCACGACAAGATATTTCTATAAAACCCTCCGTTGCTACAACAAATCAGATCAAATACAATCGAATTGAAACCTCATCCTGTCCATAGATTTGCAATCTCATAAAAAATATCACAGACATATCACAGTTTTCGAAGCCGGCTCCATCTCTACTATGCATGGTTAAGCTCTGTGGATCAGAACGTAACCGGGTCAGACTCGGACAAAATCCACAACTGAATCCGGTGTAAAATGTATCACAGTTTCGTCCGCACATCAGTCAGTGGACGGTTGTGGCACGGACCAGGGGGAGGCCAGTATAAGTGTTAGTACCTTGTGCGGCGGTATACCGGGCCAACTCCTCCTGGCTCACCGTATGGATCTCCTGGTCTGTCACCTCTAACAGGATCTCCGTGAGCGAGCGCCGGACCGCGAGCATCTGGCGGGGAAAGTGTCGCAGTTTATAAATCAGGATCAGACCAAGCAAAGGCACTAAAGGTTTCGTACCACAGTTAATATAATTGTTCTAATTTTGTAGGAGTGTTTTTTTTTTCATTCAATTCGGGAAATGTTCCATGTGAGTCAGCACACGTCACTATCCTTAGCGGTGTACCTTTTCTTTGGTCCTTTTTACACCTTCGTGGAGTCTGGGTCTGACTCAAGTGTTTTCTATTTATCTTGACCCGATGAGCCCTGCTTTAGCTGATTTTTAATATTTGTTGTTTGTTATACTATGAGGTATAACTGCATTCTAATCCTAAGTTAATTATATAGTTTTTTATCTCGGCGCTAGGAGAGGGCCTAGTTGACTCAGGCAACTTTGCCCCTGTTTAGTTTACAAGAGAAATCTACCTCTTGCATTTCCCTTAATCGCCCAAGACGTGGGGTTTGATATAACCTGAACACCCTTACCACTTCCTGCATAATCTCCTCCTTGGACTTCCGTACGAGCGGCGGGGGCGAAGGCTCCCGTATTCGGGGCGGCGAGGGCGCCTCGGCGGGCGCATGCGCTGGATCGTCATCAGCCGGTAACTCCTTGTCGGACTCCTCGGCTTCGGAGTCGGATTCCTGCGTGGGAGTTGGGGGTTAGTTCAGACGGGCTATTTTACTAATACTCACTAATTGACACACAGAAATATTAAATTTGCGGAATTTTCGTCAAGACGTTCGTCTAATGGAAGCACAGCTTAGCTCGATTGATTATTGGAATTCTTCATCTAATGAAGTCATCTCTCAGAGAGAATATGGGCTTAATTACCACACGTGCCCACCGTGGATTGGAATTTTCAAGTGCTGTGGAACTCAAACACCACAGACACTCAGGTGTCCGAGAGGCCTGTGCCCTGCGGACGTTTACATAGGCTACACAAAAAAAAAGTCATAAATAAAAACAGAGAGGTTTGAAGGAGAGTACAGCTTGAAATTGCTGTGCCGAATGGGCTATACTGAGGCCTTGCACAATATTATGTTTATAGAGGATCAATACAGCCAATCAAAAAAGTTTTATTCAAAATAGCATAGAAACAGCGGCTTACTGAACGTTACAAGTTAAACTGGGTGATTAAAACTGCTAATCACTCTTTTTTTTCTTCCTATTAACCTATAGGTAGTAGGACGGACAGAACGAAGAAAAGGCGACGCGTTTAAGCTTAACTAATAGGTATCTGTTGCCACCTAAATGAAGTTAATTACAAGCAGTGCTAAGTATCATAAAACTACAATGCCTAGTTTATTCTGCAATAGGCATGATGAAAGATTTTGAAATCCTCCTCCATAATGTGGGGATTTGCAAAACCCTATATTTCAGTAATAAACGAAAGTTTAACGAAGGTTAAAGCCATTTTTTTTAAACAATTTTAAATCTGTGGTTTTAAACAGCTCGCAGTGTCATGGCGTCGAATCTGACGTCACGGCCAGGTAAAGAAACATCAAACGTCAAACAAAGCACGGGTGAAGTTAACTAATGGTACTCACGTCACGCGGTGTTATTGCTGTTTCAGTCAAAATGTGTGAAAGCAGTATTATAATCTTTTATTTTATTGAAAATATTGGTATTCTCTTTTTTTTTATAAAACTATATCAGTGATTTAAATCCTTTTAATACGTTTCCTATAATATCGTTAAATCTTTGATTATTTGATACTTTCGTCGCGCCTATTCGAGATTCTGTGGGTTAATCTACTTTGCAATTTGTATGTTAAATTGTCATAGCAAACCACTTTTAATTATTTGCTCAGTATACCATAAGGGCACCATATATTCAAGGTTACACTTACAAATTTACTCTTCGGAGGTAGCATGGGTTCGCCTGTGGCCTCGGCCTTCATCCTGGCTAGCTCCTCCTCTTCAAGCCTTTTCTTTTCTGCCTCGGCCAGCTCTCTCGCTTTCTTCTCTTCCTCGCGCTCTATTGCCTTCTGTTTTTCGCGCTCCATTTTCTCTAAACCTGTTCGGGGATAATTCAAGAGTTAGGCGTATCAGCGTGTTCCTTCAGCTGATTGGAAAATCCTTACACTACAATGGCAAACACAATTCCTTGAAGACGGCGTTTTTTCGACACGATAAGAAGGAGGAGTATATAATAATATGGGTCTAACACAAAATAAAAGTTACACGAACCTTCATAAGCAAAAGCATTGAATAAACATTGTCATGCAAGTTTCACAAGGTTAAGTTAAGAAGTTGAATAATTTTTAGTAATTAGTCTATTTTTTTTAGGTCCTTAGGTACTTCATATAAAGTTTTATGACGTTAATTAATAAAAAGTATAGCATGACTTAGAAATCCATAGAAAAGAGAGCTCATATTTTATTTCACCAAAGACTTAATGCTAACTTGAAGTCTATTTTTTTCCAAATATATTTCTCTGAAACAGTTATCGGAGTAAGCAGATTTGGCATCATATATGATGCAAATTACACCACTACGAAGAAAAAAATTATATAAAAAATCATTTTTTTACATAGCCTCTGTTTGTGTCTCACTGCTGGGCAAAGGCCTCCCCAAATTCAGTCACGAACATTATTATTATCATTAAAATCTGAATTACTGTACTTACCTTCTCTGATCCAAGCCGGGAGCTGTCTCCTTTTAGCTGCATCTAGGGTGGCGGAGGGCATAGTAGTAACTGCTTCCATCAGAGGAGGAATAGGAGCTTTTTCTCTGTGGGTTGTACTCCTGCAAGAGAATAAATCAAAGTATGAAAATTAAAATTGATTCCCAGTGACAACATGTCTCATGTTCCACATTGGTACTTGCCAGATTCTTATTTTATGATTGCCAAGCCAACTTACTACTTTGAGAATCCCTTATGTTCACTTAGAAGTTTGTACCTTAGACTGATGTGATGACAGTAAGTTTACAACAAACTTTATTTACAGGGCAAAGGCAAAAAAGGAAATAGTTTTAACTGACTCAAGTGGTAAGTGTTCCTAATAAGCTCAAGTACAATTAGATCTAGTATCTGAATAAAATTAGGCTATGAAAAAGATAGTAGGCCAATAAACATGTACATTTTATTCAGAAAATTTCTTTTCTGCATTATAGTTACTAAGTCAAAGAATAGAACGGCCATTGACTGTGCATGATAGGACTTTTTTTAATAGATAAGAATAAATAAAATAAAACTGGTAAACACTGGACCGACCATGGCCAAGGACAGAAACAAGTGGCACAACCTTTGTTTGTGACAACTTATTTTTAATTGACATACTGATTGATTTTATAGATTAGAAAGTCTCCTGACCTATTGTTCCTGTGTGATCTACTGGAGGCACTCTTTGTGTCCCTGTTCTTGCTCTTTGACCGGCGGCTGCTGCTACTGCTCCGGCTGGAGGCCCCCGGGGGATGCTCAGTCTGCGGTGCGGTCCAGTAGCCGTGCTGGAATGTGGGGCCAGTACCTGTCGCATAGCTGAAGAGGAAGATGGTTTGGTTAATCAATTTGGGATCCCAGCATTCCCATTGTAGATGCCCATTGCACTTCCACACTCTCTGAGTGAATGTTCATGAGGGCAGGTGTTTTATCTACCTTGAGGCTTCCTCGGCAAACAGTCAGTCTGTATGTGCCTTACTATTGTAAGATAATAATGAAAGAAAATTTACCCAGCAGCAGCGCCATCTGTGGAGACTGCATAACCATCCATCAAGGGCATTGTCATGTTGTTTCCCATATTGCCCATGGTACCGTCCACACCCCAACCTAAAAGAGAAGCAGGTATTGAAAACCCAGCCATGTACGATTTGGGCTTGCAATAAACCATTTAACCAAGTATCATAAATTTCTTTCATTCACTTCAGGACCCTTAGTGTGTGTCACACATTTACACTAGGCCAGGTAACAAGGGACCTTCATAGTATCACCATGTCTGTGCGTCCAATTTATGATCAATTTGTGAGATACTTTGTTTTAAACTTTTTAATTGCGTCAATTTTTGTTAGTTGGGTGTCACCACCACGTGAAAAAGTTCAGAGCACATAACTTACAACGAGAACACAAGAAAATGTGTCATTAACATTTTGTGTTTTCTTTAATTATCTAATAATAATTAACTTTAAGTTTCCCGATTAACTTTAAGTTTTAACTAGTCACATGGTGACTAGTTGACCAATTTATTAGCCGAACAATTGGTGGCCTTATTACGAAAAGTAATTTTAACCAAACTTAGATAGGGAAATAAAACATAAGTGTATTAGGTTTTTTTTATAATATCTGCAGTGCAGTCAAATTAAAAGTTGTTGCCAAAAGCTAATGAACAGACTATAGGCTATTGACATTCTGTTCATAGTCTATTATGATGAAAAGATTTAGAAGAGATTCTAAAACATATGCCGTTGAATATTCTTTGATATTTGCATAGCAGCATGTGATAATGCTTTAAGGCAACTAGCGCCACCAATGAAAAATCTTTTTTATACATTTGTTTGTCAGTACAATCTCTTAATGAAGTTAATAGTGATTTTTAGGACCAACAACCGAGAACATAGGATCAGGGACTAGAGAGCAATGATGCCAATATAGCGACCTTGCTTCACTACATGGCCTTGATCAATACTAACCCCATTGGTTCCAATTGTTTCCCCACGGATTAGCAGCAGCGGTCCACTGATCGCCGACGGGCTCCATTTCATTCGAGTCATTATTTCCAACGTCAGGATTCTCAACCTCCATCGGAGCTTCGCCTTCTTCGACGTCCGGTTTCGAGGTTGGAGGCACTGCGGCGACAATAGCCGCGGCCTCCTTCATGGCGATCCATTGTTGGGCTAAAGCTGCCCAGTCCACGTTGCTGCAGTCGATATTTTGATAAGCATTCGGGTTGAGGGCCCACTGCGTTGGGTACGCAGGATTTATGGCATCCTTCCCACCGAACATGTTTGCCATTTTGGCGGTGGTCTTGAAATTTAATGTGTGTAAACTAGTTTTAGGAGATGTTCTCAAAGTTATAGGCACAGAAAATGCATTGCTTATGGTTAATTAGCAGAATATATTGGAAAATTTACAGTTTTGCACACACGATTCGGCACTTTTTATATTCACAAATTCACAACTGTTTTTTTTTCTTCTACTTTGTCAGCCGGTGTTGCCAATAAAAAAAAAGGTGCTGCCACTCCCAAAAAATATCAAGTTAAAACAAAACAAATTGATTTTTGATTGATGCGTACTTTTTCATATTCATAATATGCCTTCATTAAGAAAAAGGACAAAATATTTAATGCCATCTATCAGTTTCTTTTGGACGGTAAGTCTTGCTACTCAACAATAGATGGCGTTCCACGCAAAAACTTGCGACTTTGCAACTTCAGTGGACTGCAATGCGGTTGTGAAAAGTACCTATTTGGTTCAAGATATCCATTTTCTTGTAACTAGTTAGCACTCGTAATAGGGGTGATGATAATAATAGGAGTGAAAAATACAGTATTTTCTTAGAAAATTCTGTCAGAACCAGTGGATGGAACAGATTTCGGTCGGAATAGATCCAGTCAAATGATTAAATACATTTTATGCTGTTTTTACCTCAGTATGGTTCTAATCTTGAAAGATGTCGTTAGACGAATCACCTGTGAGTATCAAAACTAACATATTTTTAGTACCTTTATGAAATGAATGATAAATAATTGAAAAATAACTGATTATTTTACTTATAATAAAATTCAATAGGCAGCTACTCGTATCAGGGGTATTCAATTATATTTTTTGTTTCAAAACAATTTTGCAAAAATGATCAGCCAGGAATCATTTTTTTTTTTTTTTTTTATAAAATCTTGATCTACTAATCGTTACCTAACATCGTTGTTAATTATTCCATTTTCGACTTTTGGTTTGGAATTGTATGGTGAATCTCAAAAGCAAAGTGGTGAGTAGTAGGTACTTATATCGTACCGTTAATTGTGTAAACGGTGCCTTGCACTCCATTGTGTGCAGCCGAAACATCTCCAAAAGAGCTAGCTATTCAATTATTGGCTATTCATAATGGTGTGCTGGTCTCAACACTTACGAGTATGTATGGTAGCAAGACTTGGGTGTGGCAAAAGAAGCAAGAAAGTAGTATTAATGCCGTAGAAATGAGGACCTTGAGAAGTATGTATGTTACAGTGTAGTGTTACTTTGAATGAAAGAGCACGCAATAGTCTGATTAGAGAACTTTGTGGACTGAAAGAGGAATTTTACGTTGGTTTGGACATGTGGAGAGGATAAAGGAAGACTAATAAGTCTTATATCGTCAATAGACGAAACAAATATATATTGCGAATGTGAGTGGATAGGGTTGGTAAGAGGGGACGTCCCCTCTTACCAACCCTATCCACTTAGCTTAGCCCGTCCCCTAGGCGAACATACCTACATCGACCAAATAGGGTATTAGCGAAGGGGAAGATAAAAAGTACCCGGAACCGGCGTGCATGCATGCAACGACTTATGAACGTTGATGAAGCGAAGGTGAACTGTCAGGATCGTAGCAAGTGGTAGCCCCTGATCTCTGCCTACCCCTCTGGGATACAGGCGTGAGGTTATGTATGTATGTACTTATCGTAGGGTTGAGAAATCCTTCTTAGGGCGAGTCGTATTCTCCAGTTTGTACCACGGTACAATATATCTCTATCATGGAGAGAGAAGTATTTGTCTGTCTGCCTACGTCGCTTATAGTTGACTGACAATGGCCTAAAATTACTTGACTAAATTACTTTTATATCGCATGAATGTCTTTCAGGATCATTAGTGAGAGACGCGAGATTTTACTTCGAGTTCTTGGCACTTTAGTCCAAGGAGTGAAATCAACTAATTTAGTCCTGCGGCCCGAGGGACTTAATAAGTCTGTAACCCGAGGTAAACACTGTGCGTTTCATTATAATGTAATGGAAACATAAGAAAATACTACAATTCGAAAAAACTAATAAAGATCTATTGCCGCTTTCCTACCGTTTTTGTTTTATGATGCCCAGATGAATAACATCAAACTACAACAACATTTACTTACAGGCACACATTGCTTCTGGCCCCACACTAGATACCTTGTGTCGTGGGAGCGAGAAACAGCGACATCAAAAACATGTAAACTAAGGTTTTTTTTGTACCCAGCCCAGTTCGAACCCGGGATCTCTCGCATAGTAGGCGTTACCGTTACCGCTGCGCCACTGAGGTCCTCAGATATCGTCTTCAAATATCTGGCCATTGTGTTTTATTAATTTTCCTCATTGAAAGAATGGTAAATATTAGTAGGTCTAGTCGTACGTGTCCATTGCGAATGTCTCGTTCTCAGTATTGGGTGGCTGTGTTGGTGGTTGGTTGAATCAGAAATTAAAATGAAAGATTTTACTTAAAATATTAATTTAATGTCCAGTTTTTATTGTTATCGTGGAGCATTCATTCATCTCTCCTTAAATCTAACATACAACACAAGTCATTTACACAACAAGTTTTAACCAAATATCAAACAATTACACAAGTTAACTACAATTTTAAACAGTATAAACAATTTCATAGGCTGACTGCAAATTCGATTCGGCATAGCGTGAAATAGGTTCTATTTCTAACCTAATACAAAGGTAACAAAGAGAAACTCTAAACGCCTTGTCGAATCGAGTGAATGCATTTATTGGTTGTCATGAAATATTATCACAAACATTGGCTACCGACCGACTTGTGAGCAAGGCATTCCCTTGGTCACTAATGTTTCCTGACGGGTGAATTTTGCAATTTGATACCTCGGATCTAGTTTAAGTGAAACATTGAGAAATACCGGACCCATAAGTCAGGTAGAATGCGGCAGAAGAAATTACGCCTTACGTAAGTTACATACATGATCGTAAGTGGCAGGCCTAACAAGATGCCATTCTCTAGGGCGAAATAAAAACAACCGGTGATTATCTTATCTTATTTGCCATTTCGCTTGTCAGACTGTGTTTAAGCTTTCAGTAGTGCCGTGCTCGAATTTAACGACGTTTGACACACATGTCACTCGTCCAACTGGTATGTCGATCACTTATGTAATAGATATAAAAACTCAAGTCTTTTCCTATATCGTGTTCCTATTTACACTGGTTCGTTTAACTTAGCGCTAGGAGTGGTTCTTCCGCGTCATGTTTAGAACTGAACGATTTCGAGTTGGATTTCTTCCACTGCTCCTTTTTAGGCACTAGCTTTCCTTTAGTCGCTGCTAGCTTCGCTTTGGACTTCGATACTTTTGGGGGCTTCACTTCGCTCACTTCGCTCTTATCGAGGAGCTGTAAGGTCTCAAAGATGTTCTTCGGTTCGGAGACCACTCTCCTTGTCTCTTCGCTTACTTCGTCCAGCGTCGCGTTCTTATTCGCGTAGACGACGACGAAGTGAGAATAGGCCGAATTGGAGGGCGAGTTGATGTCAGCGAAGTCTCTGAAGTTGGCAAACTGGTCCTGGTTGTAGTTGGGTCTCGGGTTGGCAATATAGCCGACGCCTAATGACGGTCTACCGTGTCCGTTATTGTAAAAGGAGCTGAAGCCGTCTCCAAAGTCGGATTCCTCGTCGTTTTGCGCCGAAAACGTCCCTCCTCTAATGATGCCGAAGTTTCCAGAGCCTAAGATGGACCCGGAGCTGGCATCGACCACCGGAGCGGGGGCCGCTGCCGGTGTGTTTTGTTTTCCGCTGAAGCTGTCTAAATTCCTGTAGCTTCCGAAGAGGGGATAGTTCAGCAATGACCTGTAGCTGTTAGGTCTTTGGCTGTAGGCCGCCTCTGGATTGCCCAGGTTGAATCTGTAGTTATTGTTGTGCGGCCTAGGTTCGAAGAGGTTGGCGAAGGAGGGAAAGAAGTTCTGTGAGCCTCCTACGAGCTCTATAGAGTGGTCTGTGAGTCCGGTATTGGCCGCAGCGTCGGGTTTTTCGTGCGATGGAAAGTTTGGCGGGGCGATAGCCTCCGACACGATCTCGGATGACTCGGCGCTCAGGTCTATTGTGTCATCTGGGGACAAAGAAAAATGAGGAGTTATAACAAATATCACTTCACGCGGGACGTAGATATCTGCAACTAGCTATGCCCCGCTATGTTACCCGCGGTTTATCGATTTCCCTGTGGGAATAATATATTTTCTCGCAGTAAACCAGGATGTCAGTTAACTTCATACCAAATTTTATTAAAATCGCTCCATCCGTTTAGACGTGAAGAAGTAACAAACACACTCACAATTTTCGCCTTTATAACATTAGTGTTATGTGATGTGATTCGTGAATTGTTGTACTTTCAATTCAATGTGGGCCTTCACGTAGTCATGTGTATGTAAAAGAAGTAATTTATATGCTATGGTTATCCAATTTGACATAAATTCACCATGGACTAAAAATACCGTCATTTCAAAATAATACCATTGGCTTTAGGCGTCTGCACCGGCTGCTATCATGGTATTGTTCATGCTACAAACTAAAACATATTATCGTAGTGGCTCCCAAAACTTATCCCCGTACATTAGATTATGTCTCATACGAGTATATACGGTCGTATAATTTGAAGAGGGCGTGGCAAAACGCCTTTATTAAGTAATATACTCTTATACTTGCAGTTTGAAAACCACTGCGGTACCATATTGTTCGATACACATGTAAATTCAAACGAAGGCGTGTCAGAGTGACGTCAAACAGGACTTTGATTGAAACCTTAGATTAGATTGAAAGGCGGAATGACAATTCGAACAATAGAACAAGAGTCCTACCTCACGATTTTTCTTTGTCTGATTTGGTTTCGTAGGCTTATAACTCTACTTTCTCGTAAGTTACATTTCATACACGATGTTTACTAACATCGTATGCAATAAACATTGGATCTTCTTTTGGTTCCATCACATATAAGAGGTTGTTGCGGCTAGGTAAAGTTCTTGACGATAAGTGAGGATATTTCTTAAGAATCTTGACGCCATCATGTTTCTATGTTAAAGTTTTATACTACCCTATAGCGAAGATGGACTACAGTTCTTTCCTTTATTTTGTTTCGGGAATTCAACACTCTCACGTGGGCTAGTCGCCAGCAACACAACCATCCAGCTGCTTTGATTGATGGTGTGTGGAGTACACAGTACCCATTAATATTACGTAGCGATTACGTGTGTAGAGGCGGCTGTCCGCTCGACTAGCTCCGATTTGTCGCATACTTTTGACTTGGAGCTAGAGAAATAAAAAACAAGATTGACACAGAGTTTAATTGCATATTGTGTACACTATTTTTATTTTTAATGCACTAACCCGTGCTAAGGAACAAATTTAAAAATCTATTTAGAGGCTAAAAATTTCACCCATGCCGGGATTCGAACCCGCAACCTCTGGCTATCCGTACCAGCGCTCTACCAATTGAGCCAATGGGCGACTCACGGCATCAGTGAAATTTCGAACCTCTTTACAATATTCTCTGTATTACGTACAGGCAGCGACATCTGACTTAAGCAAATTGCATTACTTACAGCCCCGACTACCTACTTTGCAGTTAGGTTTAACATCGGAACGATATCACTGTACCCACATGATTACACTATTTTTATATTTAATGCACTAACCCGTGCTAAGGAACAAATTTAAAAACCTATTTAGAGGCTAAAAATTTCACCCATGCCGGGATTCGAACCCGCAACCTCTGGCTATCCGTACCAGCGCTCTACCAATTGAGCCAATGGGCGACTCACGGCATCAGTGAAATTTCGAACCTCTTTACAATATTCTCTGTATTACGTACAGGCAGCGACATCTGACTTAAGCAAATTGCATTACTTACAGCCCCGACTACCTACTTTGCAGTTAGGTTTAACATCGGAACGATATCACTGTACCCACATGATTACATTATTTTTATTTTTAATGCACTAACCCGTGCTAAGGAACAAATTTAAAAACCTATTTAGAGGCTAAAAATTTCACCCATGCCGGGATTCGAACCCGCAACCTCTGGCTATCCGTACCAGCGCTCTACCAATTGAGCCAATGGGCGACTCACGGCATCAGTGAAATTTCGAACCTCTTTACAATATTCTCTGTATTACGTGCAGGCAGCGACATCTGACTTAAGCAAATTGCATTACTTACAGCCCCGACTACCTACTTTGCAGTTAGGTTTAACATCGGAACGATATCACTGTACCCACATGATTACACTATTTTTATTTTTAATGCACTAACCCGTGCTAAGGAACAAATTTAAAAACCTATTTAGAGGCTAAAAATTTCACCCATGCCGGGATTCGAACCCGCAACCTCTGGCTATCCGTACCAGCGCTCTACCAATTGAGCCAATGGGCGACTCACGGCATCAGTGAAATTTCGAACCTCTTTACAATATTCTCTGTATTACGTACAGGCAGCGACATCTGACTTAAGCAAATTGCATTACTTACAGCCCCGACTACCTACTTTGCAGTTAGGTTTAACATCGGAACGATATCACTGTACCCACATGATTACACTATTTTTATTTTTAATGCACTAACCCGTGCTAAGGAACAAATTTAAAAACCTATTTAGAGGCTAAAAATTTCACCCATGCCGGGATTCGAACCCGCAACCTCTGGCTATCCGTACCGTGATATAGTTATATAGGGTATAGGGTATAGTGATATCGTTCCGATGTTTAACCTAACTGCAAAGTAGGTAGTCGGGGCTGTAAGTAATGCAATTTGCTTAAGTCAGATGTCGCTGCCTGTACGTAATACAGAGAATATTGTAAAGAGGTTCGAAATTTCACTGATGCCGTGAGTCGCCCATTGGCTCAATTGGTAGAGCGCTGGTACGGATAGCCAGAGGTTGCGGGTTCGAATCCCGGCATGGGTGAAATTTTTAGCCTCTAAATAGGTTTTTAAATTTGTTCCTTAGCACGGGAATTTGCTTAAGTCAGATGTCGCTGCCTGTACGTAATACAGAGAATATTGTAAAGAGGTTCGAAATTTCACTGATGCCGTGAGTCGCCCATTGGCTCAATTGGTAGAGCGCTGGTACGGATAGCCAGAGGTTGCGGGTTCGAATCCCGGCATGGGTGAAATTTTTAGCCTCTAAATAGGTTTTTAAATTTGTTCCTTAGCACGGGTTAGTGCATTAAAAATAAAAATAGTGTAATCATGTGGGTACAGTGATATCGTTCCGATGTTAAACCTAACTGCAAAGTAGGTAGTCGGGGCTGTAAGTAATGCAATTTGCTTAAGTCAGATGTCGCTGCCTGTACGTAATACAGAGAATATTGTAAAGAGGTTCGAAATTTCACTGATGCCGTGAGTCGCCCATTGGCTCAATTGGTAGAGCGCTGGTATGGATAGCCAGAGGTTGCGGGTTCGAATCCCGGCATGGGTGAAATTTTTAGCCTCTAAATAGGTTTTTAAATTTGTTCCTTAGCACGGGTTAGTGCATTAAAAATAAAAATAGTGTAATCATGTGGGTACAGTGATATCGTTCCGATGTTAAACCTAACTGCAAAGTAGGTAGTCGGGGCTGTAAGTAATGCAATTTGCTTAAGTCAGATGTCGCTGCCTGTACGTAATACAGAGAATATTGTAAAGAGGTTCGAAATTTCACTGATGCCGTGAGTCGCCCATTGGCTCAATTGGTAGAGCGCTGGTACGGATAGCCAGAGGTTGCGGGTTCGAATCCCGGCATGGGTGAAATTTTTAGCCTCTAAATAGGTTTTTAAATGCATATTGTGTAGTTTGGAATCGGTTTTCACGGATAGATACTCAAGGCACGAATGTCTATTCGTTCGATTAAACATTTTGATAATTATAATCGTTCCAACCCTTAATTTAACCGTTTATCCAGCTCGATTAGTGACGTTGTATGTAAATAACCGATCCGATTCTTTATGACAATAAATTTAAATTAAGTTGAAGCGTCGATTGATTGAGTTTGGCTGTCTGAGCGTGATAAAGTAAATTTACCGAACGAGTTTTCTTTCATATTTTTTATACCTAATCTCTCGTAGTATATATCTTTGTAATAAGATAAATCTAATATTTTTATAGAACATCAACTTGAATAGTCTTGGCTACATAATCTACTCGTTATAATATTGTAGCAAAATACGTCGTCATAAAAAAGCATCATCATAATCTTTATTATTATAAAAAAGTGTCCATTTTCAAGTCAGGAAGTGTTGCATTTTCGTCTAGGATTTCCTGTAAAATAAAAAGGCATATTGCACTGTTGCTACATTTTGTACATGTAGCAACAGTACAATACCCCAACTAAACGCGGACCTACCTTCCTATTTGCAATAAGAGTGTTCGAATAATAAACTCCTTGGTATGTCACTATGACGTCATTACTGCTGACAGTTCTAAGCCGTGACTTACTGGTTCGAAATTTTGAAACGTGACTGTCTTTTGTTTCGAACTGTTAATTTTTTTAAAAGGAAACTGTGTTAGTTGCGTCAGCACAGGCTGCGGTCTGCGGTTGCCAGTATTTGCCGCCCCTTGTTTCATATTCAAATATCGACTTCGTGAGTTCGGTTTCTCGTTGACAAAAGGCATAAAATAAAAATCCTTACTTAGCAGTTAGTATTGTTTGGGCTCGGTTTGACTTAAATTGTTAATGGCTAGCACTTTTGTGTATGCGGCAAGAAATGACTGTTATCTACGTTTATGCAATACTTTTTACTCTAAGCTCTGCATTATGTGGTCCTAGATTGAGTTTAAAATATTTGAAACATCAATGCATGGGTGAGACATTATAGATCTGAGATATTATATGACTACTACGATGTCTACTTAGTTAGCTTAGTTCCGTACCTGCGTTATGTAAGAATCTCATTATGATAATGCAATATTACATTAATTTACATAATATCTCATCATCGGTGGCACGTTCCACCGTATGTTTTAGCTACGTAATGATTAATGGTTGGTGCAATGCCCTTTGACATTGTTGTAGTAACGGAGCTATAAGATATAATACAACGAATGGATGTTGAATTAACCTGTGAATGGAAGCTAGGTACTTAATTAAGCGGGGAATTCACCGACCGGGTATCCAGGTTTTAAACCGAGTGACCTATTTTGGTTACTAAGATGCTACTCTTATCGTTTGAATCGGCGATTTTATTATACATAGGTACTTTGACAAATACGACCAATTTTAGTGCATTCGTTTAGCAAGTTACTAAGATGAAATCATTAAAAAAAGCGCCAAAACTAGAAACTTCTGCGTTTTGTATGATGAGTGAAGTGAGAATGAAATGTTAATGTGTTGTTTTATGTAGCTGTGGAAGTGTTGTGTAATGTATGTTTTTTTTCACTTCTTTTTATTATACTTATAAAAGTACAAAGGACTAAGAAAGGCTTGAAGTTCGATATCGAAACGTAAGAAATTTGAAGTTCAACGATAACATATTTGATAACGCTTCTATTGGTAATACTCCACAGTAATTTGACTACAGTAAATACTCGTCACAGTAATTTTTTGGGCATTTTTGACCTGTAATACAGTTTGTACCAATAATAGTAGAATCGTACAGTAATACTAATTACTGCACGGATAGTTAATACCTACCCGTACAGTAATTATTAATAAAAATACCATCTATTTGGGTTATTACTTTTATTTATGTATAAAATTTGATAAGAAATTTGTTTACGACTTAAGAAATATTTAAAAATTAGTAATTTATAATTAGTTTTATTTGAACCGCCTGTCCGCCTATCAGAACAAGGACACACGGTCGCGCGCGGCGGCGCGCACGCACTGCACCGCTCTGGCTGACTACTGCCCTGCTAATTAAGAACGCAGTAATCGTCAATTTTGCAATTTTCACTTTATGACAAAATTTAAGTTTAAGTTGAAATATTTTTGGAAAACGCCTTTTAAAAAAAAACTGTCGTTCTTGACAGCTATTGCTAAGGCACGTTCATTATGCTATGGCTCCCGAAATTCATAGTGTATACTGAAGTCTTTATTTTCGAAAAACCTTCTGAGTCAGTCACCCAAGAATAGGCACTATACAAGGTTCATATACTTAACATAGACCAAAATTCTAATCGGCATAATTAACACCCGTTGGCAGTTATGTATAAATGGGTGCTTTATTTCACCCTTCTCTGCCTTTTAAGTAAATTAGACTCGGTCAGTATGTTCGACAGTATCAAACAAAAGTTTTTTGTCAAGAGTTTTGTCTAGCTAACCCAGCTTTAGACAAAACTGCTTGAAAACTGCGTTTTTCCGTAGATAGAGTGCGTATTTCAAAACAATGTCAAAGGCCAGGAGAAAGTTGACTGTCTCGAAGCTAGGGCACCATATAACACACAGTGAGATGTGAAATAAGATGACGTAAGGCACATTTACATTGTCCCGAGTGACTCTCAAACATTCCTCGAAGAGTGTACCAAGTGGTTTAGCGCACTCGTAAAATCAAACAAGTTAATTACTGTCGCCTGAGCGTGGTTAAGGCATTGCTATAAAATTAGATAAATGGACAACACTTTATTAGTACTTAGCTTAAAAATAATTATTACATAATATTTCATAACTATTACGAGTAATTATATATTGATAATACAATTATATTGTGCTACGGTTATTACCTGTTTTACATGCCTAATAAATCAAAATAAAATAAATAAAATCCAAACTTGAAATCATTGAAACTCGCTGCATGTCATATATTTATTTAAGTTACCAGTAGCAACTTAAATAAAGAAAAAATCTCGGTGAAATTTAAAACAAAAAAAAAAAAAACAGTACCGAGTGACTTATCAACGAAAAGGTCTGCAAATTTGATTTTGTGGCACAAAAGTTTTTCTAATGTCTCCTAAAGTACGTAGTACATAATAATTCATTGTAGCGACATAACTTACCTATCTTTATTTAATTCTGACCCTTAATAGTGTATAAATTAAAGTTATAAAAACACGATTTCTCTAAAACACCGCCTAAATGTTTGTATTTCAAAATAGTCTGTGGTAAACTCTTTCCCTTTGCTACAGACTATTTTAACCGCATTGGAGGAATCGCGTTTTTGTAAGTATGACTAATATTTCAAGTGTGTAGCCACCTTAAGAAGCTAATAAGCGTTTCTCGCTCACGCAATGCGACGATGATGTACAAATTGCTGTTTAATCAGACTGTATTGGAAGATTATGCAAAAACCCGCACTGGAATCCATATTTTATGTTATTGTACGACATTGACCCGTGTGGTAAACAACAATGTTGCAATTAAGTATCATCATACTTGATTGAAAAATATAATAACGATCGCCGCACTAAATAGTTACCCTGAAAATTACAAACTCATGCAATTATATCAAAGTACATTCGCTTGATATATGTACATTTGAAACGGTGTTGCTTTAAAATTTAATTAAAGTTTTTAGTAAAATTATTAATTATCTTTACGTTAATTAGTTACGATTATCACCTATTGCTGACAAGCCCTTTGTAACTGATAACCAATTACCTTACTACATAATTAATTGCAAAACCTACGCGTTGGTTTCATAAATATTTTATTGCCACTTGCAAAATAAACCAAAACTCGATTATGACGACAACTTTCTACGCAAAAAAAAACAAATGCAAATGACAAAAAAGGCACAGTATTTAAATTTCGAATTAGAAATAGTGGCAACATAATATTAAAATTCGCAATAATAATAACAGTAACCTTTGTTTTTAAATCATTGTATGAAATCTGCAGTGGGCATTGCCGGTATAAGGCTATTTGACAGGTGTCTTAAATCCAACTAAGATTTTTAGTTGTTTAATAAGTGCTCAGAAAGTGATAATTTTCTGAATTTAAATCTTTCGTCGAATTTATTTTTTTCTAAAAAAATCAAATAAAATTAATGTTCAAAATAAGCCGCTAAAACGCTCTTGAGCAATAAGGCGTCGCACAGGAATTAGTGGCGTCACTGGTCAGTAAACAAGTCAAGTTTTACCCTGTTTTATTTTTGCAGAAATGATCCGTTTCTTTAGTTGCCGCATCTTACTGAGAATAAAACCGATAAAAGATAATTACTTACTAATATCAATAAGAAACTAAACTTAAATTGGTTTTAAAACTATTGATACAAATGTATATAATCAATGCTTTTTCACACGGTCAAATAGCCTATTGAGGGACCATAAATACTTTTAGTTCATTTTAGTTTATGTCAAGAAATACTGATTTTTAAAGCTTGCTACATCCCTCTATTGCTTTGTTTTTTAATGGACAGAAGCAAGTAATTCATTATCTTTAAATCGCAGAAACAGCAATGGACTCCGAATCAAGAGGCTCAGGTTCCATTCTCAGAGCGGGCATGTACCAATGACTTGGTTTACTAAGCTAAACACATTTTGAAGTTATAGTAACAATACCACTCGCTAACTGTGAAGGAGAACATCGTGAGGAAACCTGAGTGTCAGAGGTTTTAAAATAACTTAGGTAGGCACAACTTGGTGACGGTGGCGGGGAGATTGGAAAACCATGAGGAAGGCCTATTTCCTGCAGTGGACGTTGAATGGCTGAATGGACATTATTCTAGTAAGGACAATGACGTACCGCAGCATGCAACATCATAGATACAAGGGAATCGAACCTGCTACAGTATAAGCTACTCATGCTTTTTCTTCTTCTATCTATTATTTGAAAATGAATCGCTGAATGTGTTGGCAAGCGCAAACCACGATTTGCTGCTAAACCAATTTCGCTAATTCTTTTTTTAGAATATTCCTTGAAGTACAAGGATGGTTCTATCTGGCCATTGTGTTTTATTTTCCTCATTTAAAGAATGGTAAATATTAGTAGGTGGAGTCGTACGTGTCCATTGCGAATGTCTCGTTCTCAGTATTGGGTGGCTGTGTCGGTGGTTGGTTGAATCAGAAATTAAAATCAAAGATTTTACTTAAAATATTAATTTAATGTCCAGTTTTTATTGTTATCGTGGAGCATTCATTCATCTCTCCTTAAATCTAACATACAACACAAGTCATTTACACAACAGTTTTAACCAAATATCAAACAATTACACAAGTTAACTACAATTTTAAACAGTATAAACAATTTCATAGGCTGACTGCAAATTCGATTCGGCATAGCGTGAAATAGGTTCTATTTCTAACCTAATACAAAGGTAACAAAGAGAAACTCTAAACGCCTTGTCGAATCGAGTGAATGCATTTATTGGTTGTCATGAAATATTATCACAAACATTGGCTACCGACCGACTTGTGAGCAAGGCATTCCCTTGGTCACTAATGTTTCCTGACGGGTGAACTTTGCAATTTGATACCTCGGATCTAGTTTAAGTGAAACATTGAGAAATACCGGACCCATAAGTCAGGTAGAATGCGGCAGAAGAAATTACGCCTTACGTAAGTTACATACATGATCGTAAGTGGCAGGCCTAACAAGATGCCAATCTCGCGGGCGAAATAAAAATCTGGCCATTAGAAAAATAAAAAAAAAAAATTAAAGAATCGTCTGTTAGGCGGCACGAAGTTCGCTCGATCAGATAGTACAAAATAAAATCATTTTTGGTAGTATTTATTTTCAGCTTTAGCGCATCGCAGCGTTTTTCTCGCTATCGAATATTTAGTTTAATAAACAAAAGTGAATAGCAGATTAGCAGATGACCATCTATAATTCCCTTCCCCTTCCTTCACCTGTCACATGGAATGGTTTCCTTGAAGCAATAATCATGTACATGTAAGTGGATAATAGTTATCTAAGCAGTCGATAAATAATATTGTAATCGGTGTCAGCATTTCCGCTAAATTAGCAAGAAGAAACATACAAACCGAGTATGGATTCCTAGAAAGATTAATGCATAAATGAATAGAATTCATGGGCACATGGCTAGTAGCAAAAACCTGTTTTTTTATATTACAGTATAATACCCGGCAGATAACTTGAACGAGAATCCACGCAGTGGGATGAGTTAGCGATGGACGCGTAAGAGAATTATTTTTTAATTTAGCTAAATTAATATCCAAACATTCTACAACGAAATACCCAATTCAAAGTCAGTCATTTGGTCAGGATATTTGTCGGGCTTTATAACACGTTCTGACTAAAAAAATAACAGGAATAGAAAAAAAATATAATCTGAATAGTAGGTAGCCAAAACCATAAAACTCTGCACTAGTCATTTTGAGTGCCCTACCTTGGTAGCTCAATACGTGACTGTTAAGGGCTCTTCAGCCTGTCAAATACTGACCTCAAAGAGGATGGGCAAACCCTTTTCTAAGTAAACATGCGTTGGGCAACCGAATCGTAATATTAAGTGTGTCAAAACACACTAGAGATCGTGAACTATTTCGCATGAGAAATTGAATATGTATAAAGTGTCGAAGTAATAAATACGGCAGTATGTAGATGCTTTGTCAAGATGTTAGCTCTAAGGCCTTCTTCTTTTTCTTCTTCTTCAACCTGTAGCCACGCAATGCTGAGTGTATGGTTTTTCTATAGCAGGCCATTAATTGTTCCGAATCCAGTCTTTTTCTGCTACACTAAGGCCTTAAAAGTAGCTTAAAGTTTCGATATCAACCTTTGTCCCCACTGCTGAGGCACGGGTATCTTTCGTACATCGTATAGTGGTTACACCATATTCCATCACGGGGGCCAAGTCCGGGTTGGTGGAGAATTGTAAAACAGTGGCAGGCTTTACATCGAGCCGCCCATAAGGTCTCTGACATTGCTTAACGAACGTCTTTACATGACATTCGGCACTAACGGCTTAACGTGTAATGCAAAGCACGGAAACACTCAAAAAAATGCCACTAGCGGCAGTCATGGGACGGTCACCCATCCTGCATCTGACCGCGCCTGTTGTTGCTTAACTCAAGTGATTGATTCCAATCACTCGGTTCGACTAGGGTAGTTTAGTCCAAAGCTTAAAGTTTAGTCCAGGCTATCCCCTCCATCCGTTCGTATGGCTGTATGAAGGCAATTTAAAATACCGAGAAACACTGTAGCTATGAATCTGAGTTCTGCGCTGTACTGGCAATTGATTATCGCTGACGATCCTGCACAAAACCAACTTCTGCGTTAAAGATGTATAGTAAAAATAGCAATCTAATTGTGTCGAAAAAAGTTCAATGTCACATGGCAATAGTCTAATGCAATTATGTGTTGCGGAAACAGCTTGTAAATGAGCTAATTTGTAATTTTATTGGAGCTTTAGTTTTAACCTTCGGGAAAACTAGGAATAATCTTTTAATTAATTACTAATTAATTAAGTATTTTTTCTCACGACTTCACCATCCATTTACCCTTGGATCTTTTATTTTATTATATTCAGGACACAAACAGTCAAACTAAAAAAGTATGTGCACACAAAATTAGACCTGAAGTTCCAGTAAGTAAACAAAATAATAATGAGAATAACATACAATCTTAACCAGTCAACAAAAAAAATGATTCGGGGAATTTGCACTTACAAAAGATAGTGCGTACATAGTTTACATTTGGTTACAATAAAATATTTACACTTTTTTATTTTTAATGCACTAACCCGTGCTAAGGAACAAATTTAAAAACCTATTTAGAGGCTAAAAATTTTTTTTTTTTTTTTTTCACCCATGCCGGGATTCGAACCCGCAACCTCTGGCTGGATACGGATAGCCAGAGGTTGCGGGTTCGAATCCCGGCATGGGTGAAATTTTTAGCCTTTAAATAGGTTTTTAAAAATAAAATATTTCTAAAAGAAATCAATTTTAATTTCAACGGACATTCTGTTCAACGTACTAAGCCGGACTTGGCCCCCGTGGTGGAGTACGGCCGATACCTTCCTTAGGGAAGAGACCCGTGCCCCTCGGTGGGGAGATACCGGATTAATGGTGCAGTACATTCTGTTTGTTGAATGTCAATGTACAATGTAAAATGTAAGTCGCTGCCTTCGGGCTGCAGTATGGCACTTAATTATATTTGAGCAATAGGCTGGGTAGCCCGTTTTTTTTTTTCTTATATAGAGAAGTCTTCTGTTCTTTAACAATTATAACAATCCGTGTAGATCTCGATGTAAGAATGTGACCACTCCGTCAGCGAAAAATCCGAGCCAAAGAGTGTGTTTTTGAAAAATAAAACATGTAATACTAAATTCGTTCAGCGTGACGAGTTGAATCAGCCCTCAGTAAGGTTTATATGCAAATTTTAAACCTTTAGTTAACCACAAATGACTAATTTAATTAAGTCAATCGAATCACTCGTAGCCCCAGCTGCAAGGTTCGCAAGGCACGCTAAGCAGTTGGTGCCGGCTGCCGTTGATAGATGGCAGTCGTTAAGCTAAGTCAGAGGCCTTAGGGCGGCTTGAAAACTTCTGACAATGAGACTAACTACTAGTCTTGCAAGCCTCTACCAATCCGGACTTGGCCCCCGTGGTGGTTTATGGCCCATACCTTCCTTAGGGAAGAGACCCGTGCCCTTCGGTGGGGACATAATGGGTTGATGATGATGCTAATGATGAGATATCCAGGGATTTTTAGTTGGTACTTGTGTCATGTCCGGGTATTTTTTTTATGAACAATAAAAATGGTGGGTACCTAACTGATACATTTTCTCTAGCACGGCATTCTTAAACTTAGATTGAGTGGAGAGAGCTAACCGCGGTACTAGTTACATATCCAGTTTGCACCATGTGTGTATTTCCTATAGCAAATGTTCCGGGTTATACCGGTCGGCCCTCATGTTACCTATATAGGGATAGTGGAAAACAGAAGTTAAATCTACTGAAATTGCGATATATTACGTAGTACTCTATTCCTGAAAATAATTACAGAGTTCGTATCAACCCTTTGTATGTCTTCACTGCTATGGCCTAACGTTCCTTCATCGCAGAAAGCGGGCCAAGTCCGCGTTGATGGAGAATTGTAATACAATGGCGAGCCTTACTGTCAGAAGTTATCGAGCCACCCATAAGGCCTCTGACATGGCTTAACGACTGCCATTCCATGACAGCCGGCACCAACGGCTTTACGTGCCGTGCAAAGCACGGAAGCGCTCTGAAAAATGCCACTAGCGGTAGTCAAGGTTCGGTCACCCATCCTGCACCTGACCGCGCCTGTTGTTGCTTAACTCTAGTGATTGATTCCAATCACTCGGTTCACCTAGGCCACGAGCGCTTCCCGAACCCAATTATAGAGTTGATATTACATATTTTACCGATTTACCTTTACCCTCTCCCCTCCTTAAGTTAAATATATCACAATGCTAATATCCTAAGCTACTTAATGTACGTATTACACAAAATAGTGTAAAGAGGTTCAAAATTTCACTGATGCCGGTGAGTCGCCCATAGCTCAGTTAGAAAGAGCGCTGGCACGGATAGCCAGAGGTCGCGGGTTCGAATCCCGGCATGGGTGGAATTTTAGCCTCTAAATAGGTTTTTAAAATACTTAATACCATTTGAGCGTTCTGCGTAGTCCCGTGCACTGCCCACGACATGTGAAAGTGATTTCGTAATCGTGCCTTACCTTTTAAGGGTCACAAGGAACTGGTCCGAGATCTCGCCTCGGTGACGGGGGGCGATTAATATGAGTCGTCTGTGACCTACATCTGTGTTATTGTGTGTTTGCTATATCAAAAATAAATAATTATAGAATGCCCAATTCCGGAAACAACTCAATGTGAGGAAGTGTTTTACGACAACTTGACTTCTATGAGATTATTTTGGCCATAGCAGATAAGCTTATTAATTATATAGTTTTGTCCAAATTAATTTTAAAAAGTAATTATGAAATGCGCAACTCCTGAAACATCCCAATTAGAGTTTAAAGTGTTTTACAATTTTTGTACTCTGAGTTTATTAGGTTTATAATTTTAGAAATCTGAAGAAGAAGAAATAATATACTGATTAATATACCGAGTAATATACCGAAAATATTCTAAAAGTAATTATATTTATTTATCGCCACTGAGACATATACAAAACGTAAAGAGGAACTAAATAAAAAAACATGGTTCGGACATATGGAGAGGATGAAGGAAGAAATATTGACGAAGGGCTGTAAGGGACGTCCCAGGCGGACATACATCAACCAAACAGGGGATGTATTAGCGAAGGGAAAGATAAAAAGTACCCGAAACAGGCGTGCGTGCATGCAACGACTTATTATCAACGTTGAAGAAGCGAAAGTGATCTGTCAGGATCGTGGCAAGTGGCAGTCCCTGGTATCTGTCATTTGTATGTAAATAAAAAAAAATAAAGACGACAGAACACAGTAAGGGGATACGAAAACCTATTTAGAGCTCGTATCCCTATGATTATATTCTTTTTAATGCGCTAACGCGTGCTAAGGACAATTTTATAAACCTATTTAGAGGCTAAACATTCCACCCATGCCGAAATTCGAACCCGCGACCTCTGGCTATCCGTGCCAGAGGTCAAAAGTATCCTTGTCCTGGCACGGATAGCCAGAGGTCGCGGGTTCGAATTCTGGCATGGGTAGAATTTTCAGCCTCTAAATATGTTTATAAAATTGTCCTTAGCACGGGTTAGTGCATTAAAATGATTATAATCAAAGAGATACGAGCCATGATGCGGCGGTAAAACGGCCTCAGGCTCAGTAATTGCTGCAGGTTTAGTGACCTTCTTTCTCTCTCTCTTCCCAGCCTTAGTCCCACGTGGTGGTGGGTTCCTTTCCTTATTTTCTCTCTCCACTTCGTCCTATTCATGACCTCGTTTATCGCGGCTCCGCATTCTGTGCGATCTTTCGCCACTACATGCATTCACATAGTTTTTGGATTTCCCCTGGATCTCCGCCCAGGAATTGATAGACTAGGCGTATCTTATTAGAAATATCAAGACTTATATACTTTATTAATGAAAGGATTAACTAACCTTAATACTAACTTTAAGTTAAGCAAATGTTTTTTGTATAACTGTTTGTTTTCTCTAATAAAATAAAATAAAATAAAGGATTCATTTCAGTTATTTGTATTTGTTGTTTTTCCAGTGTACAGTAAAGAATATTCTTATCTTATTTTATCTTATTCATTTAATAGGGTTTCGAGAGCGGCTAAATACTTTTAAGGTTATTATGATGATATTTTATGTCATAAATGATATAAAAAATATCATTTATGAATAATACATTAAAATGGTTAATACAAGGGTACAAT
Source organism: Yponomeuta sedellus (assembly GCA_934045075.1). NCBI lineage: Eukaryota > Metazoa > Arthropoda > Insecta > Lepidoptera > Yponomeutidae > Yponomeuta > Yponomeuta sedellus. The sequence continues at coordinate 7,054,742 of OW203735.1, read as the reverse complement.
CCTAGGTGACGATTTAGTTACAGGTTGTCACAGCACAGACGTGACATTTTGTCTTTTCACGAACGCTTCGTATTCAAAATATAAGACGCTGTGAGTACATACTTAAAGTCCTTTTTGTAACTATTGGTTATACACATAGCAGAAACTAGCATTATAACTCCATTAATTGTTATTTAACCGCTGTGCGGTAATAAAAAGTGAGAGTAATGAACTGTATCCGTTGATTATTTGAAACCAAATGGTCTTTTAACAAATAAATAAAAGCTTTACAAAAGATAGAGCCATTATCTTCAGAGTGGCTTACGCAAAGTAAAATAGTACGGAAAGACTAGTCGACAGCAGACCTTTTGATTTTGTTTTTTAAGCTGTACCTAATTAATTCAACTGGGTAGAATATATTATAAATTTGAACATAAAAAGTGTAAGCAAGGGCAGTCGAACAAAACACTCAGCACAACGCTGAATTAGATAGATAGAGAACACGTTATTATACATAAAAATTAAAATTATACAGACATTTCTTAACCCAGGAGTACTATAAGATATAATTTTCGTACATTATGTTTGTCTGAATAAAATTTTATGTTATCTTAAGCTACATAAATAAGTTTATCTCAGCAACGCCCTGACCAGGACCCATAATGTGAGATTTAAACATGTGTAACATCTTTGTATGATCGCTTATAAATGAATATGACTATGAATATCAGCGGCCTTACCACTATTATTAGTTATTAAAAATTTAAAATTACTTTGCTGAATTCCGCCAAAAATCTCACAAGCACCATGCGGTTAGCTAATGCACCGCCCGCCCTCCCACTTTTTCAAGCAGAAGCAAGAGACGAACACACCAACACCAATACTCGTGTAAGAAGATACGCGACACGTTTCGCCTCTAACACGAGGCATCCTCAGGCTCCCAAATGCACTTGCATTATGTGTTTTCTTTCTTTCGAAACATTGTAAGTATGTAAGTATGACTTTCTGTCTCGTCCTGTCACCTACTTATGCAATTCAACTCACGCACACACACAACACGGAAACGCACTTTTGTCTATTTCGTCACAAGCATCACTTGCGGACTTGTCGATGGGTCAACAGCCATAATTTTATACTCAATTGGTCTATTGCATGCTTTAGAGAAATAAATGGGGAGAGAGGAACATTTACTTCTTTTTAACTCCATCGTTGCGCCTTTCTGTCAAATTGCGAATTTGGTTGGTACGCTAAAGTGTTAATATGTAATATGAACATTCATTTTAATTAGAAACTTTATGTAATGTATATTTTCCCGCAGTAAAACACGGACTACGTCAGGCGGTCAGCAGCTAACTCCATACCAAATATTATTAAAATCGCTCCAGCCGTTTAGACGTGATGAAGTAACAAAGAAACGTTCGCATTTAATTTTATAATAAGAGTGTGACGTGATGTGATTAAAAGATATAATGTCGTTGACGTACGTTGTGCTCCCCTAGCTGGTTCGAATAATTTAGCCGATAATACGGTCGGCAAACGGTCGACCAAACTGAATTTTGTTGCAAAGTTGCAATGAATTTAAGTAGTTTGATGTACAGTGGATAGCACTCTATATTTCAATTGGAAAGACATTCATATAACAGTGTAATATCCACAGATGTAAAGGTAAGTGTGCTGTCGACTGTACTCATTTACATCGTCGTCAGGCTATACTAATCCACTACTGGACATAGCCCTCCCCCAATTAGCGCCATAGCCCCCTGTCTGCAGCTTGCCGCATCCAGCATCTGCCTGCAGTTTTTCGCAGATCGTCACCCCACCTAGTCGGAGGGCGTCCTACACTACGTTTGCCGAGTCGCGGTCTCATTTACATAAATAACTCTTTATTGCAAACTAAAAGCATCGATGACTATCTCTATGGATGCAAAGCAGCACTGCAGTTCAATTATTTCGGGACTGTTTAGTCTTTGAAGTAACGTTGTATCTAAGTTGACCATCTTCGATGGCTATTCGTCCCCAGTCTCACTGCCTCGAAATCTCAAAGACTGCTACCAATAGATAGTAAATCATAGATTGGAAGGTAAGGACAAAAGTAACAAACGGTCGTCGATAGATATGTCATTCAGTTATATTCGCGTTGCTGAGCGTATGCAGAAATCGAACGAGCGAGTTTGTGTCGCATAAACATCAGCGCGAAATGGTGTTGAAAGATTCCCGCATAATCTGTAAAGAGAAACTACGCTAATCTGGACACGATACAGCACTTATGACCTGGTTTTTCAGTATCTGTACTGAATATATAAACTGTAGCAGTAGTAATAAATACCGCTCGCTTACAGTGAAGGAAATAGTATAGTTCGTTACAAGTGCGGAAAGGCTGTCATTGCAAAGAGATCCGACAAATGTCTACCCGAGCCGAGGCGCAGCCGAAGGTGAGGGTTGACAATCGGAATAAGTTGCAATGACGGCTCTGCACGTGTACTGAACGACTATTTTTAATACAGTTGCGAAAAAATTAAGCAATTTATTAAAATAAAATTATTTGGAAAATGGCGCCAACCGTAAAAGAATATAAGCAGATATTTTTTTCTTCACCCATTCTGGTAGAAGGGAACTATGCCCATACAGCCAAGTCTTCAGTAGATTTTTTTTATTGATATGAAATGTAAATGAAATTTAATGAGATGAAATGAAAAAAAAAACCTGTTAATAAAGTAATGAAACAAATTAGTAGCTTCTTTTTAGAAATATACGTATTTGCATTAATCATATTTTTTTCAAATCATAAATGTGAATCATAACAATGGGCGATTTTCCTCACAGATAAATTCTGTAGCAATAACTGTCAAATTCGGTCTATTATCTGTGGTTTCCTTATAAACCATAGAGCAGTGCACGGAGTTTGACAGTGGTTCCAACTATATTTGACATAAGTAAAAATACATGATTTTTTTTAGTAAAAACTTCATGGTTGGTTTTTTTAATAGACATTATTTTGACAGTTGGGAAAGAGAACGCACTACACTAGTGCGGGAAAGGTAAAAAAAAGCAAGAGGGTGTAATAGCCCACATCCCTCACGCTATACGTCCCTACGCCACTTTTTGAGCAACTGTATTAAAAACATCTTGACGAAACCTGTGTCGGAGGTGATCACATGCCTCAGTGCTTAAAATTGCCACTTCGCGATGGGCACGTGTGGCAATTAAGCCCTTACTCTCGTTCTCTCTCAGAGAAACCCTCTGCCCTGCAGTAGGTAGTATGCTACTTGAAAAAATACGGAATATAACTTAATATCGGGTCTGAGTCAGAGCAGCCTCGCGTGGCATTTGATGCGCGAGGCAGATCGGCCGTGTGGACATGCCTTGTCCGAGGCAAATGCACGCTCTTTTTTGGTTTTGCTTAAACTTCCTCGGCAATTTTGGACCAACTGCGATTGCAACCCTTTATGTCCCCAATGCTGGGGCACGGGTCTCTTCCTGCATTTCAGGAAGGTTAGACCATACTCCACCACAGGGGCCAAGTCCGGGTTGGTGGAGGTTTGTAAGACAGTGGCGGGCCTTACTGTCAGATGTTATCAAGCCGCCCATAAGGCCTCTGATATGGCCTAACGACTGCCATTAGATGACAGCCGGCACCAACGGTTTAACGTGCCTTGCGAAGCACGGACGCGCTCGGAAGAATGCCACTAGCGGTAGTAATGGGACGGTCACCCATCCAGCACCTGACCGCGCCTGTTGTTGCATAACTCGAATGATTGATTACAATCACTCGGTTCGACTAGGCCACGAGCGCTTCACTAGGCCACGAGCGCTTCAGCGCTTCACCTAATATACCAAAACAAAGTAAGATAGAAAATTTGGACGCCAACACGTTATGTTCCATGTCTCTAAAACCTGACACTGATTTGCCGCGCGAATTAAGACTTGAAGACCGAGGAGTTCAAATCATAACAAATAATTTATTTATCGAACCGGTAACTCGGTTCGATAAATAAATAATAACTTAAATTATTGACTAGGGTCTATACTAATAAAATATTACTTGTTCTAAGGTATTGACACTATTTATAATAAAAGTATTGATACATCTTCTTCTTCAGGCTATATTAGTCCACTGCTGGACATAGCCCTCCTCTAATAAGCGCCATAGCGCAAGGTTGTGGCATCATTGGGGGGTAATGGGGATGGGGACTAGAAGAAGTACCAACGAAGGGGAGGGGTTGGTCTACCTTAACTCGCGCGACAGCCTTGCCTACGATATATCCGACCAAGGTTCCCTCGCCAGCTTCGGAACATGCGCCATACAAAAGCCTCGCGAAGAAATTCAACCTGTGAGACTTGCAAAATTATACACATTTCTTTGAGTCGTCACTTTTGTCCACGACTCCACGAGAATATCAATCGGTCTACCTATCAATGGTTATAGTATAATAGGTTGATTGATCCACACGACTGTATCGGGCGATCATCTCGACGTGTTGGCAAACAATGGCAGGTGAATGACAGTCGTAGCGATGCGACGACGATGGTCCTTGCATTCCATAATAATGAATGCCATCAAAACCAAAATAGTTATGTGGAATTTGGTCTTATTGCATAAGGATTAAGTACCAATATTGAAGTAAAAGGTGATAAATATCATGTTTATGTACTTGATGCTGCATCGACTATTAACATAACATAACATTTACATACAGGCACATACCTACATTGCTTCTGGGCCCACACTAGGTTACCCTGTGTAGTAGGAACCAGAAACAACAACATCACAAACATGTAAACATCCAACCCCTGGGGATTTTTTTTTCGTCGCCAGCCGGGGTTCGAACCCGGGACCTTTCGCACAGTAGGCAGATGCGCTACCGCTCTGCTACAGCGGTCGTCAATATTAAATATAAATTTATTGATAAGTACTCATTCATTAGTAAAATATTTTTTCTTCATGTTTCATGTCTAATACAAAAATCGTTCACAAATTAAACTTTACGTGGCAATAAAGGCAATGGTGATTACCAAAATCTTGCCGGTTTCGAATAGTTTGCGATCCTAAGCAACGGTGAGGGCACTTACAAATCATTGTACTATGGGAAATAGCTGTCTTACCGCGGGATCAACGAGGTCTTTCAAATTTACTTTAAAACGTATGGCAGGCCATTATTATCACGATCCTTAGATCTTCTCTCCTTTCGGTGTTCGCCATTATTTCAAGATACTCAAGGTCTGTTTTGGCTATGAGAATGTCGTAAGGACCACAATTCGGTTACACAGTAAGCGGCAGCGAGGCTTCAAGGTTTTTCGTACTTCTACTGGATTTACGAAGTATTTTGTAGTGCACGATTATTTGTTTATTTTGATTATGATTATGGGGTTTGCAAGAATATATGCCTACCTGAGATAAGAGTACACAAAAGAGGCTTTGAGGCAGTTTTTATTTATATTTATTTCGTATTTTTACTGATGTCACTTTTATCAAGTTTAATTTATTTTTTACTGTTAAATACAGATCGGCGTATCTTTCTCTAAATAGGATATTATATTTTTACTAGGAATATAATATTTAATACATGCATCGTATATTTAAAGTTTACATTGGTAGTAAGTAGCAATATTACTCTGTTTATACATTATATTATTAATAAATGATTTTGCTGCCTAACTTTCTATTTTATGACGTCTGAACAAAATACTTTTTTTTTGCTGACAGAAACCATTTTATTTCTGGGAAAACAGGAAGTTTTAATTAACCTACAGCAAAAGTACGACTATCTAATATTTCCCTGTCAAATGTCGACTCTATTCCCTTCGACAGCGTCCTCTCGTCCGATCAAACATGGATGGATCGCAATAAATAATAAATGTAGGAAGTACCTTCACAAACCTTACAACACTTCCCTCCTTACGTAAGGTTCAGAATTAACGATCGATCTCAATTTGTTAATAGCGACGGCTCATAAGCACGCTCTTTTAGACGAATGACTCTTCATTTGCTCAGTTTAGTAAGGGTGAGACTACGGTGTAAGCGACGGCTAGAAGCGAAGCGGGCTGTTGGATGATATAAGTATCATCATCATCAGCACATCGCTGCCCACTGCTGGTATAAGGGTTTTCATTTATTGTTCCTATCATGCTTGCTATTATAACTTAATGTTGAAAGAAAGGCCGAGACGAGAGAAATAATGTAAACAAACGGACCGTTACAGAGTTACATTGCGATAGTGAGCGATTATTATCTCTGTCCTTGTCACACGTATGCGATAATGGCGTCATTTGATCGACGACAGCTGTCATTGCGTATTTTGTGGTACAGGAAAACTTTCAGTACGGCAGTTGTCAACATTTGGTATCATCCGCAATTTTGTGAACTATAACAATTCATTCCTGTTTAGACTTTAGATTGCGTTCGAAGTGATACGTATTTTTTCGTTTCCGTATTTACTAGGTTTATTGTATTTATTTAATCCATTACTGTTAGTTTTCTTGTTGGTTTTTGCTGTTATTGTGATTAGTTGTTGGTTTTAATTATGGAATCACAGCCTGGCGGCTCTAGACAGCTTAGGACTCTTCCGGTGAATCATGTTTGACTAATACAGACGACAACGATTAGAATAGGGAATCCGAAATTTGTATTACTATAATTTATTCAAATAAAAATGTTTTGAACCCCTGAAACTTTGTTTACATTCTTTATCTCGTCTCATTGGCCTTCCATGTATGTTTAAATTTTAATAGCATTTATCTAAGCAAGTTTATTTTATTACGTAAACGTATGTACATAAATACTCGATGAGCACCAACTACCCGTCTCAATTTCTCCTTCTGCAATCTTTCCGATTTAAGGTTGCTTGCAATAAGGCCGCCAATTGTATGGCTTCTTTTGTTGTCTCTGTAATTATTTTCTGGTGTGTACAATAAAGAATATTCTTATCTTATCCCACCTTTTCCCCTAAATGCCATCTGTCACGACCCGTTGCTAGCCGCATCCACGGACCCTGTGCCTGTGTTGGTGAAAGAGTCTCGAGACTGAAATGGAAATCGGCGGGAAGACGGTAGATGGACAAGGGCAATCATAGAGTGGCGGCCGAGAAACAGTACGACGCTCAGTAGGCAGACCAGCGAACCGATGGTCGATGATTTAGTTTATATGTTATGGAATAATTAACACTACAAGGCAGCCACGCACAGCGGGAGTGTAGATTTATGTAAGCTGGACTTAGACATACATACGACGCTGCATGCACGTACTTATATTTTTACTACGAATATAATTATCTTAATTATTATTAGGAGTGGTAGCAGCTCAGTGGGTAGAACCAGGGACTGGCAAGCGAGAGCCCCAGGTTCGATCCCGAGTGCGGGCATGTACCAATGACTTTGTTTAATTTCAAAGTTACGTACATTTGCGAATTTGTAGTCGCAATACCACACGCTAACGGTGAAGGAAAACATCGTGAGGAAACCCGCAGCTTGGTTGGCTCCGCACGTATTGACTAGTCTTTCCTGTGGGCTAGGCCGACTAAGCTGCCAGGATGGTATAGGTGCTGGGCAAGCCTACACCATCTATAAAACCATGTCCCAGGCACTACAGCGTCGGAGTGGTCCCTTCACCCATCTAGTGTGAGTGAAGATACCACTGGACGCTGTATAAATCATCTCATTAAGTAGATGCAAAAAGGCCAATATTATTATTATTAATTATCTTATTATCTTTTTCTGAATTAATATCTTCTTTATGTGCTATTTGACAGAGATTGACGAACATTTTGGCAATGTTTGCCTACTTGTTTTCCGAGGCGAAACTGCTTCAATTTATAGCGGCTTTTAACCATTTTTATAAATGTTCATGTTAGATGTTTACTGCTCATGAAATTTGATGTTATTTTTATAATCTTTACCCTGACAATTGAATCAGGACACCTGAAACACACGTAATTATCTCTTCTACTATTTTTTCGAACTGAACTGCAGCTGAGGTATAGATAGATAGATTATTCTTTATTGTAAACAGAAATTACAGAAACAAAAATTGTATACGTCAAAATGTAGTAATACAATTGGCAGCCTTGTGGCCAACTATTTTTTTCCAGGCAATCATAGACCTTCGTCTATGATGACCTTCGGTGCAATTAAAAAATATCATGTAAGGTAATGTTATTAATAGAAATTGCCATAAAATGACATGCATTACAGATAAATTTACTGTGCACGATAATGTTGACCACAATTTGCGGAAAAAAGACAAACTCTATAACCACAGTCTTAGAATGAAAGTCAACAATCGCGCAAGAGTGCGCATTGATGATGCTCCGATTGTCATCGACGCTTAGTCGGCTTAACGAAGTGGTATAATAGCTTCAGTGGGAGTAGGTCAATTGTAGGTACGATAGGGGCGATAATGTGTAGTGACACAAAATTGGTATTACATCTAACGGTGCACTCGACACAGGTAAACTTTTACTTTTGCGAAATTTAAATTGAATATACGCATGAAAGGGCCATATAAAATGTAGCTATATTATCAGATAATAACGAAAGGTTGGTGGCAGGAAAACGCAAGTTTTGACTTTCTTCGTCTTAGCGTGTCGATGGCAAGCTTGGTGAAAGAATTTTCCAATCAGCGTAAGGGACTCGTTGATTTGATTGTTTTGTCAATTTAAGTCGCAGTTTTAATCAAAATGTATCGTTTGACGAAAAACCGCAAGAAACATCGAGAAAACGCAATAAACTTAATTAAAACATCGAACAAGTTTGAATTAAGAACGTTTTTTGTACGAATATGGAGTTCCCATTTTAAACTCGATGTAAAATTAGTAAAGTTTCTTTGGCAATGTTAGAAATCCAAATTAGTGTCACTAAAATGTTTTGTGCATTTGTTTGTCGCAACAATCGGCAGTTTTGGGTTGATACTATTCCTAGAAGACGTTACAAAACATGCATCCATTTTGGATATCACAACTGACAATCGGCAATAAATAAACCAAGACTAGTAATATTATTTCTTAGCAGCACACAGTTAATCTTTGAACTCCGCCCCACTTTTCCCTACAAGGGTCAAAGCATCAAACCTCAGTAGGTGAGGTGAAAGAAAACCTATCAAATCCATATGCCAAGACGGAATCGACAGGAGTGTTATGTAAACAAAGCGTTTTTTGAGAACAGTGTGGAAAGTCTACGGTTACGTAAAGGTGTCAGCCAATGATTTAAATGTGAATCCTTTTAATAAACAATTGCGCAACAGTCATGGATTTGCATATTTGGTACATTGAAGCAAAAGGTTTCCTTAGTTTAGAGGCATTCTTGTCAAATTAACATTAGTGGCACTAAAGCAATTATTATTGACACTTGAATCTCGTATCTTTTCGTACTGTGAACCACAGCGCAGCCTTTATATTGTTGAAAAGTTCACCTGTAACGCAATTACTGGATAGAAGGCACATAACATGAAACTGTTGAGTGCTGTCATAGGAATAGATACAGACCTATTCAATCAAATTTTATTATAGGTACAGTTGGAAGATTGGAAGGTTTAGTACCTTATCTTATCTTCATATAAAAATATAAAAATATTTCCTACGTTTATTTCTAGACATATAGACCCTAGACAAATAAGTATTTCCTAGCATCTCGATATCAACCCTTTGTATGCCCCCACTGCTGGGGGTCTCTTCCTACATCGCAGGAAGGTTTGGCCATACTCCGTTAGAAGTTATCAAGCAACTCATAGAGCCTCTGACATGGCTTAACGACTGTCATTACATGACAACCGGCACCAACGGATTAACGTGCCTTGCGAAGCACGGATTATTGCGTTTAAGTGGTAATTTCACTTGTCTAGTACAGATACCTAGGTAGGAGTACCGCCAAGGCCATGACTACGTGTTTTTTTCTATTTACTAATTTTCATATAATATTATGGTTTTATTTTCTACAGAGTAAGCAATATCTCAGAACGTAATGAGTAAGTGATTTTCCCGAAATGCCATTCACATTGTTACATACGATAGGAATGCATTTTGTTACAATAGGGTTTCCGCGTGTGCAATGGGTGTTGGTTCATTAGATGTTATCGCATGTTATGTTGATAGGTAGTAGGCAGATTATAATAGTTTAGTTTAGTAACCTATTTCAACAGAAGGTCGAACGTAGGATCCAACGAACCTTCGTGTGTTAATGATATTTCGCACGAACAAGCTTAAATTGTCTTCATGACTTAATAATAAGCATAATTATGTTTTGTAAAAAAATGTAGAGTAAATTATATTATCTCAACCATCGGCCATCAAGAGTTATCAATATAAGTATTTAAGTGAAAATTTACTGGCGACTAGACATAACATGATGCTTTTAAAACGCGGGAATTGAGGTCTTTTATATTTTTTGGTATTTTATTTTATTTCAGTCCAGTCCAACCAAAGTTTGACTGGAAGAGATCACTTTTAGTGATATGGCCGCCGTCTGTACTCTTCGGTCAAAAAATAGCTGTATAATATAAATTTTTATGTACAAGTGTTCTCTATCTATTTTATTATGCTCGTGATTTTAATACTCTCCAAAGGTTATATTCATGCTTATGCCCGTTTTGTGCTGGTCTTTCCACGTGATTTGACACAATTGTGCTCGTGATTATGTTCGGGCTCGATCCCGTTCTATTACGTGCTCGTCTTGGGCACGATGTGCCAGTGACCGTGTTTGTACACGATCAATGATATACTGCATACAATGATCTATTGGTATTGCTAGCGCCTGTTTATATTTCTGTACGTTTGTTCTTTTGCTCGTTTTCATGACCGTCTTTTACTCGTGATCGAGCTCGTGATAATTTTATTACCCGCTCCCGTTTGTGTTCGTGCTCGTTTGTGCTTACTTAATCCTCTAGACTGCCACTTTCGCATTTATAGACCCTGTTCGATATATTTGAACTTATACTAGCATGACATTTGCTTAAGCGGGGACCCAGAGCTAACTAACGCCACCAATGAAAAAATAAGTCATATCTTTTTTTTATAATATGTTTATGGATAATCATAAAATTAAATAAGAGTTATAATAGCTATTTGTAGAACGTACTGTTCTATAAATATAAAGGATATCCGTCGGTTTTTAGCAAAACTGCATTTAAGCAGTAGATTAAAGAAATAGCTGTAACATTTCAAAAAAATTACGATGTTCACTGTTGATGATTATTTTTGTTTTTTTTTCATTGGTGATGCTACTTAGAACAACTGCGCAATAGTTGGTGATCTTATGAACGTTGAGCAGAACCAACTTTCTGTAATATTATCATTTGTATTGAAATTGTTCTTAATGTGGGTGAACCGTGAGTTACGATGTTACTGCTCAGGGTCAGTATTGTTTAGATTCAATAGGACTTGCACGGGGCGAATGATCACTTAACGCGGTACTCTGGTGGCCAGCATATCAAACTAATGGTGAGAGACCCAGAGGTCAGAGGCTCTAAGTGAGAAGTAAAGTTAATGCTGATTTACATTAGCCAACACGATTCAGAGAATTCCTGAACTAAACTGATATAAAACGAAATAAAGATACGAAAACGTCATTTTCGGGGCGAGCAGATAACCATTGTTGATATGGCAACAAAAAACAAGCACGTCCTAACAACAACTGAAGATACTCAGTCCAGTAAGAAGCGAATAGTTATAGGATGAACTTGGAATTCTGTTTTGCAATCCCTAGATGATTAATCAGGGATAAGATAATTTATTCCTCATCTGATAATTGATGATGACACGATCTGGAAGGCGGTTACGAAGAAAATTCATCCCTTTATTTACCTGAAACAAAACAAAGACTGTTATCACTTTTTGTGCAGAAAATTTGAGGATGTAAAAATTGAGAGGGCATTGCAAAGTTTTTAAGCGGTTACAGTCAGTTTTAAGCACATCACTGTTTCTTCATTATCGGAGCCGTATCGTCTGTCGTGAAAAGACTGAAATCGTGAGATTTAACTTTGACGATTGTGGGTTAAGTTCATTCTATTGATGTCAACTAGCTAATAGACTGGTACACGATGACCTCACAAACGGTAGATAAATGTATCTGTTTTAAGTACCCGTTGAGATATTGGAGTGGTTTCTTAAGTAAATGGTCACCGACTACACACCCGGTCACGTAACTTAACAAGAGTTATAATAATAATAATTCAACTATGATACAACGAGTAATATCTTCAGATGGCCCTCTCTCATAGACAGAAATTATTGAGTGGATTACGGTGGATAGTTACGCAGTAACTGTCTCAATGTTATCAAATCTTGTATGTCCCCACTGCTGGGGCACGGGTCTCTTCCTGTATCGTAGAAAGGTTAGGTCATACTCCACCACGGGGGCCAATTACAAGCCCGGTGGAGGATTGTAAGACAGTGGCAGGCCTTACAGTTAGAAGTTATCAAGCCGCCCATAAGGCCGGCATTAGGGTCTAGGGCCTAGTGGCCTAGGCGGACCGAGTGATTGAAATCAATCACTTGAGTTAAAGGACTTGGCCCTTGTGGTCGAGAATGACCTAACCTTCCTGCGATGCAGGAAGAGACCAGTGCCTCAGCAGTGGGGTCTTACAAGGGATGATATCATTATCAGCAGGGTTAATATGTTGCGCGGAGCCGGGTGCCATACAAGGATGTTGGGTTACTGCATGCATGCATTGGGATTTGGTGTGACAGGACGATTTTTTTTGAGAGACAAGTAAGTAACTCTAGATTCACTAATAGTGATACTCTCCAAACCACTGAGGAAGCGCAAATTGTTACTTAATCTATCACTTTTAGCGCAAACTTGCCGCTTTGTCTCGTTACGACACGGATGCAGAAGTGGGAAGTATGCCTCTCCCACGTTCGAGCGTTATATACTTACAAACAACTATTGATGGTTGGATGGATAGTTGGCGTAGAAAGACTATGGTCAATATTAAGATAAAGATAAATGAGATAAATTTATTAATAGAACTATAGGTATATACATATATAACCATTGAAGTTTAGCATAAAGTAACAGTAAACATGTAGTCTAAACAAAGATAATTCTCGTGTGTCAAACGGCCTTTCCTATACAAACATGATACCACTAACAGACTCCTAGAGTCGTTTCATTTAATTTGTAGTTCCGTCTTTTCCTTGTAAAATCTCCACCAAAGACTATTTAACTGAGCGTTTTTGAAGTGTTTTAAGGAATTTTAGTTTTATAATTAAAGGCGTAAGATTAAATTAGCCTATACATCCGTGCACTCTATAAATTACAGTGACTTAGCAACAAAAATGTTAACGTGCTGAGCCGTCAAGTGTATTGTCGAATGGAAAGATTTGAAGTTAAAGTTTTAGAAATATATTCTTCGAAAGTATAAATGCATATTTTTATGTAAGTTCTATCATAAACTAGCAAACTCTCATAAAACGGCTTTCAAGAAATTGTACATTATAGAATTGGAAATCAATGTTAAATTTTACTCGCACCACCTTTTTATAAAATAGGATGTCTTCACATTGAAAGAACTGGACCAGGTATGTATAAACTACTACAACTAGAGACAGTTACTATCGAGTTGTCTTTGTATAGATGCCACCTTCGGTGGTGTGTTATCACGTTAAGCTAGATTTACCTACCTAATCGAAGAAGAAAAATAACGAATGATCAAATAAAGAATGCTTTGGATTTTGATGTTTATTGTACTTGTGACAAAAAGCGAAGAAAAGCATCGTCGGAAGGAACTCTACGTGCGCTTGATCAAGATGTTGTTATGATATGTCATTTACTTTTTTTTGCAATAGGTATTTAAACAGTTTTGATTTAGTATTTGTGCGACTTATTTGTGATGAAGAGCTATGATTTCGAAGTTTATTTAAATATAGTCTATGGTATATATAATAATGTTACGCCGATGTTTCGGAGGGATGGATAAGATTAAAGCACGCTATTTGACACTATTCTAGGCTTTGTTTCATAATTATGTTTACAATCCTTAAATGAAATCCAATTTGAAAAACCAACAAGATTACTTTAGTCCTAAATACCTATACAAAAGACCAAAACGGTAGGTATTCCTACCGTTTTTGTTAACTAACGGTTGTCAATAATTGTTAGTTTATTTCAAGTTTATCCGAGTGAAACGTAGGTAATTCTCCTACCTACGTTTCACTCGGTGGATTAACTGACGATAAACATTTAATTTTAATAAGACGATAAAAATGTTTTAATATGAATTAAAACATTTTTAATATGAAAATTTACCTAATCATCTATGAAAAAATTAGCCGTGCTTTGCAAACCCATTGGTATTATTTACATTTAATTTTTAATGGTTTTAATAATTTAACTGTTCTTTATACAAAAAATGCACTTTGACCTAACTGGTATGAAACAGAGGCCCGAAGCTTTTTCGTTTCACTGATACAAATCTCGTTGGTTGCGGATGCTTTTGCGTCAAACCCGTCAACGTTATTGGACAATGATTTGAGTTTATTAGGGCTGCAGGGCCTCATCATCATCATCATGATAATCAGCTGATGTCAGTCCACGACTGAACACAGGTCTCTTTAAAACACGCCACCACACGAAATACAAATTTATTGATTACTACGACATTCGATGAACATTGCGTAGCCGAATAACCCAAGGTTTAACAAGTAGTAGGAAGACTGCTACGCAATGTAGCAGTTCGATGACAGACAATTCGATGTCCTATTAAACTATAAATTGCAGTTTTAGGAAACGCAGCTCGGACCGCACGCGTGATCTCAACAACGGACGTCCACCAGCGAGCCCATTCCTAAGGTGCGTTGGTGCGGGATCGCGCGCGATGATGCGGGATCGCGCGCGGTGGTTCCCAATACCGCGCACGGAAGTGCAACGTTTCAATCTGATGGCTAGAATTCATGCTCAAATTGCTCCTTTTATGATTGAGGTTAAACGTCAAGTCAAATAAGAGAAACATAAGCGTAAATGCTATTACCAATTACGACACAGCCAAAGCCTCGAGTGAAATTGAATTAAGATGCCTCTTAGAACTTATGTCAGCCGTCTGTTATACAATGCAATGTTATTAAGCCGCAAAGAAAGCTCGTTATAATCATTAATTATTATTGTTACGTTGATTCTTCTAAAGTTCACAATTGATGTGATCCTGACCTTTTTGTGTGCCTAAAGAGCGCGTTGATTCGGAATACCGCTTAGATAAACAATACACTGTGTTGTGATTGATGTTGGAGATATACAACTTCAACTTGTTATATTGTACTTGTGATTAGTATTCTTTATTGTACACACCATTCTTTATTGCATGTACATCAGGAATTGCATAAGAGACTTAAAATATAACATAGTTCAGTACAATTGGCTGCCTTATTTATAAAAGTAATTTCTTCCAGACAACCAATGATAAAAAAAAGAAACTGAAAGACGAGTAGTCGGCGCAACTAAACAATATTAAACAAGATATTTTTATTATTGATACACATACATAAACGGCACATAAATATGAAGTAAATAAGAATAGATATAAATAGAAAAAAAACTTTCTTTATAAAAACCTTATTGCTAACGAAACATTAAACAGGATTACATAAGAAATAACATCTTATCCTTTATCTGTTTTCCGTCAAAACTTAGAGAGTCGGAGCAGCGGTAAAAACGGGTCTATATAGGTACAGTCGACAGCACGTCAATCTTCACATTTTAGTTGCTAAGTCGCCGGTAAAGCAACGGAGTAGAGTGCATGGGTGTATACCATGATGTGCTGTCCACTATACGTGTGCAAAATAAACTACATAAAATGCGAAAATTCTTAACACTAACCTAAGCGGAAATATTACTCTACATGTTTCTATTTAATAATAGAGAGTACGCGACTAATAGGTCAAGATCACTTTAACCTTTTCATATTTGTTGCTCTTAACGTAACTGTGCACGAGAAAAGGTTGATATTCGGTCCACTACACTTAAAAGAAGCTCATCACGCTAGTCCAGTATTGTGGAGTTACGCACAATATTTTCTATTCTTCTTTTATTTCTATTAACGATATTTATAATATCGTTGATTATTATTTCTTGTTTTGCCGTCTACGATCTGAGGCCGGCTCTAATTTGTATGAAAATAATAGTAGACAGCTTTCAACTTTGACTATATTTATTGAGGCTGAAGAAACGGTTTTTAGATTTTGTTCTTTCAATAAAACCTTTTACAATAAGTTTCGCTTTTAAATGAGAAGTATCAAGTCAATTCTTAGTTATTTGCTAAGTTGTGGTTATATAATAGTGCCAATTAGACGTAATATGCGTAATTGCGCTTAAAATGCACGCATTCTTTGCGGATGCATTTACTTGCGGTAAACGTTGAAGATAAATCACCGGTCAATTAATGCTTAATTAAGTTGCGTTGTATGTTTGTAACCAACCCGGACTTGGCCCCCGTGGTGGAGTATGGCCTAATCTTCCTGCAAAGCAGGCAGAGACCCGTGCCCGAGTAGTGGGGATATAGAAGGGTTGATATCGAAGTTGCATTGCCTCGTTACCACCTTGTTATATTCCATAATGTTTTAGGAGGTTTTCACGTTGCATGTACGAGTACATATGTAAATATTGCAGAGCACAGACCTTTCAGGGTAATTTTAAAATTGGATGTAACTAAAAAAATATGACTGCTCAGGAGCTCAAACAGTTTTTTTAACCATTTCCTGGAAGCAAAGGAGCTGTTGCTGTAAAGAGTTAAGGCGTATCGGTTCAAAGTTCGTATATCACGGGGATGTATTTAACATATCGGTGTACGCTGCGTTTATTGTTTAGTATGAAACAATAAAACAGAGCCTGCATGTCCCTGCAGATTTATCGATAAAAATAATGTGTGTCGGCCATCATTAGATGCTACTAATTTATTCAATCAATCTAGTCACCATCCTTACTCTCTAGACATATTGTTAGGTTCAAATACTCCATGAAGAACAGAAAAAGAAGTCCGGAAAACAAATACTTACTGATAACTGTATCCGAAATTAAGCTAATAATGCGAGTGTCAATATGTTACTGTGTCAAATCCGCAGAGAATGGTACGAAGGTGATGGTCACAAACTTAGTTTTTTAAGGTTCCGCACTTCAAAAAGAAAGAAAGGACCCATTGTAGGATCCGTTTTTTGTCCGTCTGCCTGACTGTCTGCCAAGACCCTTATTCTCAAGAACGTACGGACTTTACATAATACCCCTTTTATTTACGTTCACATACGTTCACTGTATTCCGTTCACCAGAAGTTCACAGTTTCCCGACATTTTACCTGAAACAAAATAAAAAAGGTCTTAACATATGGGTATTTTTCAAAATATGACGTACCGTACTAAATAAAACATAACTCTCGATATAGTATTCTAAGGTATTCTAAGTATTAATTATTATAATAAGTATTCTAAGGTTAACACGAGCACTAGACATAATTAAAACTGTTTTATAAGGATTTAATCGGAAAATTATAAAAATGTAATAAAAGAGCATAACTCCGTATAAAAACAGTTTTAATTATAACTCTTGATCTCTGCCTCCCCGGGGTACAGGCCTGAGTTGTCAAATGTATGTATTTAGATACTACTCTGTCGTATTAGGCACAGCCTGTAAAGATAGGCATAAGTGGACAAAATAAATAAATAACGTCAAGTAACATGCTGTAACTTAACGAAACGTCGCATAACATGAGCAACCTGCACAAGCTATTTAAGATAGATAGTCCAACTTGCTTATTTTATTATACGTTTAGGTACAGTGAAGCAATAGGTCAGAGGAAGAGCACCCGGGACAAACCAAATGGCGTAGAGAGGGCTTCATGAATTTATCAAGGTGAATTCCTAATAACTCCGATCCACTCCATCCAAAGGTTGTCTGGAAGAGATCGCTCTTAGCGATAAGACCGCCAAATTGTATAACATTCCTTATATTTAGGAAGTCATGGTTGTATCCTTTTTTTCTGGTTATGGAATAAAGTTTTCTCTATCTATCTACACAACACAACCAGTTGTCTTGGTCCGGAACTGGGATACCCTGTGCTATGGTTACCAGGTAAGGACGATGAAGCAAAATTTTTAAAATCATAATTTTCATGTATTTCGTAAGTTTGTTTTCGTATTTAAAAATTTATCTACAGTTACTATTCAGCCATCGTAAATAAATCAATCAATCAGCCTGTACACGTCCGCTGCTGGATATAGGTACGGTACTTCCCTCCGTCCTCGGCCATCCTCATCCAGCCACTGCCAGCAATCTGCTTCAGATCGTCAGTCCAGCGCGTACCTATACTGCATGCCACTTCTTTTGTGGCGCAACAATGTCATAATTTCACAGTTAATGTACACGGAAAGTCGCGATTTTTGATATTTAAACGCGTGACGTCGTCGTACTCGTGTGAAAGTTATTTTTATTATTAAACTAGCTGACCCAGCGAACTTCGTACCGCCTAACAGTCGATTCTTTATTTTTTTTTATTTTTCTCTCCGTAAGAACCATCCTCGTACTTCAAGGAATATTGTGAAAAAAGAATTAGCGAAATCGGTTCAGCTGCTGTCGAAATTTGCACTTACCAACACATTCAGCGATTCATTTTTATATTATAGACTAGCTGACCCAGCGAACTTCGTACCACCTAATAGTCGATTCTTTATATATTTTTTAATTTTCCCTCCGTAAGAACCATACTCGTACTTTAAGGAACACTGTAAAAAAAGAATTAGCGAAATCGGTTCAGCTGCTCTCGAAATTTGCGCTTACCAACACATTCAGCGATTCATTTTTATATTATAGATAGACAAAGTAAGATGACCTAAATATTTAAAAGTTAGGGCATACCATGCAACGAGTTGCTCTACTTTCCATTTTATTACACTATTTTTATTTTTAATGCACTAACCCGTGCTAAGGAACAAATTTAAAAACCTATTTAGAGGCTAAAATTTTTTTTTTAATACGTAATACAGAGAATATTGTAAAGAGGTTCGAAATTTCACTGATGCCGTGAGTCGCCCATTGGCTCAATTGGTAGAGCGCTGGTACGGATAGCCAGAGGTTGCGGGTTCGAATCCCGGCATGGGTGAAATTTTTAGCCTCTGAATAGGTTTTTAAATTTCCATTTTATGTTTTTATTTTATTTATTGTCTCCATTTTACATTTTATGTTCTGTGAGAACTACAGGGTGTTAATGTTACTGTGTACTATGCGGTTAACAAACCGTCCTCAAATGCCATTTTAATATCATCAAGTCAAGGAAACGTGTCTATTGTGAACTTAAAGCTCGTGAACTTCTTAAGGGGTCCCTCTCGTTGATGAAGTTGGTGTTCTTTATGAGATCTTAGTGTTTTTTCAGAAGCTCCTATGATACAAGCTTTGAGAAAAGCGTGCAACCACTGGGTTGCAGTCAGCAAAACTACCAAGTTTCAGGTTTAGGGAAAAAAACGAGTAAAAATATATCTAGTTGATCTGGGATGAGAACAAAATCCTGAGCGATTCCAATGATCCATTGGTCTCAAATTAGAATTTAGTTTATCTACACTAATCTACATCTAAAAGGAAATATTTGTAAGTTTATAGTTCTATAAGTTTGTATCAATATTTTTTTAGTTAAGTTTCAATGTTTTTTATTTTGTGTTCCTTTTAAGTCATTTTGTAGTGTTGCTATATTTAGTGTGGAATGATGTATACGTTCCATTGGGTGCACAGCAGACTTGGTTTGTTAAACAATAATTTCGAATTCTATTTGTGTAGCCCTGCCTATGAATCTAAATAAATAAGTAAACAAATAAATATCAATCAATCAATATCAACCCGTGTATGTCCCTATTACTGCGGAACGGGTCTCCTCCTGCATCGCAGGAAGATTAGGCCTTACTCCACCACGGGGGCCAAGTCCAGATTGGTGAAGGATTGTAAGATACTTGCAAGTTTGGTAAGTCTGTATGTGATGAGTAATCTCCAAAAGTACTTGCGATTGCAACCCTGTATGTCCCCACTGCTGGGGCACTGGTCTCTCTCTGCATTGCAGGAAAGTTAGGCCATGCTCCATCACGGGGGCCCGGTTTCAAAAATTGTTTCGCCAGTATTTAGGATGGACCTTCAGAATGGAGATACTCGTAGGCTTTATTGCTAATCCGTTTACTACGCGGACGTAGTCTCGGGAACTGCGTTATTTATAATATATATACAAGTGCATCATATTAATTTAAAATCTTGAAAACGATATGAAAAATGGAATGCACTACTGCAAAGTAAACTGTGAGCGCCATAAGTAGACTTGAGGCATAATTAACTTGACTGCTTCTGTAGCAATAGGAGTGACCCTGAAGTGCAAAGTTGAGTCTCTTTACGAAAGAAAATTCACAGTTAAAAGATTAATCAATGTGTGGACCATGAACAATTTAACGATTTAATTAAATACATCATTTAATCCCTCATTAGAGGACACGGTTCGGTAAGTCACAGCATCAGAGAGGTGATAAAAATAATATTTTGCAAGTTTTCTTGACATATATTGATAGGATAGTAAATCATTAATTAATTTGACATGAGCACTGTTGCAAATACGTAAAACTAAATGCTCAATTAAAGGACTAAGTACAGTCAGCAGCAGCCTTCTTTTATTAACTGAAAGAGCATAGTGCAACATAAAAATAACAAATATCATCTAATTCAAAAATGATAAATGCATATCTACTTAATAATATAACCAAGTACGCCGTGTAATTAAATTCAGAATAAATATTGTTGTCTGGAAGAAATTGCTTCTAGCAATAAGGCCGCCAATTGTACTTTGTATCTTTACATGTTTTATAATATGTGCTCTGGTGTACAATAAAGAATATTCTAAGTACATTTCAGTTGGAGACGAGTTGGCGTCCTAGCTAGTTAAATAAAATCATCTTTGTAAAGGAGTGTCAGGCCAAAACCAGTTATTACTAAATTTAATATTGATTTGTTGTCTATAAATTACTTCACCAAATGAGGTAGACTTTGAAATGGACACCTGATTTAACCACAGAAACCGTTCATTAAGTCACCGTTTCTGTTTTAGGTTAAATAAAAAAAACTTGAATTTGTATTTGCAGTTTTGACCGCTTATTAAACTTTAAATTTTTTCGAAAAGTCACCCGAAATGTAACACGGTATTCTGGCACTTGTGTAACTTGAATTGCGGTCGAATGCTATTCAGTCGGAATTTGTTGCTATATTTCTTTAATTTAGATTACAATTAAGTCATCCAAAAACTAGCGCTGGATGCTACGTATCAAGTAGATTACTTTTGAAAATCTCATTGTCTCGCACGTGCTATTCGAAATTTTAATTAAATAATTTAAATTAATAATAACACAGCAACAATAGGTCTGAGAACCATGTTTGGTCAATGTTAGTTGCACTTTAGGTTTTTAAGATTGTTACCAAAATGTTTTACAATTATGGCTTAGCTACAGTCCACAGCCAGGTCATGGTTTACTCGTATATATTTATTTTGTAAAGTCACCTGTACCGTAACAGAGTAAAATTTACGCATGTAAAGGTTGATGTGCTACTGACTGAGCATTTTCGTTTGGTACTATAACAAAATGTTATAGATACAAATACAAAATACAAAATATTTATTGATACAACCAAAATTATTCTTACATACACTTTTGCTGGGATTCCCTTGTAAGTATAAAATACCTGTGCCAGGGAAACCCGCTCTTCCACAACATATAAAGATTGAACAATTTAAATTAACTATTAAATCTTATTTTATAAAGATGGTAAGTTATAGAAATGTGGTGTGCGTGTGTGTGTCTGTGTGTTAGAGATGATAATCTAGAGTCTAGATTAGATTCTAGACGTATGTAAGTAGGTGAGCGTTGGTAGCGGAGCGCTAGAATGCTGGCCTCACCTGCCGTAGGCGTGGGTTTGAATCCCGGTATGTATCACTGAACTTGTTTTATAATTTGAGTAAACTTGTGAAGTTGTAGTAGCAATACTACTGGCCAACATGCAGGAAAACATTGTGACGAAACCTGTGAGGGTCTACGGTGTTCACATACCGCAGCGCTTAAAGTCGTCGAGAAATTGTCGAGCGTCGGTGGGCACGCGTGGTAATCAAGCCCGTATGGGCTCTCTCTCTCTGAGAGAGAAGACCCGTGCTCTGTAGAGGGGCATATTTAGGCTACATACAAAAATGTATCTAAGCAGGAACCCATAGAAATATTTTGCTGCGTTGTAAGCTCTACGTGTTTCAGATCTGAATGACTCTAACGGTGTACCAAAATCACTATGGCGAACAAAATATCAGTGGTACCCTACTACTTATGCTGTCTCCACTGTCTAAAGATTCGATTCCCGTAGGAGGGCGCCGTATGTACTGTTCTAAGTATGAGTGTTTTGATTTTTCATGTTGAACCTTTTTAAGCCCTTCCTGTCTAGGTAGTCAGATGCCAAAAGTCACTCGTTTGGTGGCGATAAAAAGTCAGAATTTGACAATGAATATATTGAAAAGTCGCAACTTTTGACATTTTAAACGCGAGACTCGCGTCATCCTGCTGTCTAGGCAGTACAGGGCAGTACGATTTCTCGAGTCTCGCGTTTTGTGGCGGTTAAGTGTCAGAATTTGACAGTTAATGTCAAAAGCCGCGATTTTTGTTATTTGAAAAGCGCAACTAGCGTCGTCGTACTATCCAGGTTGAATTTTATAGTAAACAAAAAACTAATGTTTAAACTGATGTTTGTGTCGAAAATTAAAGTTGTATTAAAAATTGTGCGAATTGAGTAGGTCAGTAGGCCGTGGATACTACACAGTATACTACAGTCCGTTAGGATAGTTCTCAAATATTAGTAGGCAACGAAACTACGAAATATAACCTTGACTGAATAATTAGAAATCGGCACGGATCGGAGCGCTCATCGGCACGGCCTTAATTAAATCATTATTTCTTTACGTTAATTAATTGATCATTATCTACATTTTTATAGGAAACCATTTTATATCGAGCTCCATCGTTAAAGTAATGCATGAAAGTTTTCCGCGTATAGACCAGGGCGGGAATACGGTACGGGAACTTGACCAAAATCGCCTATATGTTCTATTAATGTTAATTGAATTTGTCTGTTTGTTACGCTTTATTGCAATACTTAAATAACAGGTAAGTATTGATGTACAAAGGCAGACTTATTTCAAAAGAAATTTCTTCTAGCCAGCGTATGAAAAATTTTGAACAATAAAACAGAGAGCGGGAGATCGCGAATATAGCTGAATTTCAGTTAAATAAAGATTTTATTATTTAGTCTAGCGACCGATTACCCACCGGCTGACATGTCAATAAATCGAAAAATTGGTCGATCGAAGACATATAATCTGTAAATGATGCTCTACTGACAACTGCCCTAATAAAATCAAATAATAAACCAAGCTCAAAATAATAAAAAGCGAAACAAGAAAAAACTTATGTACTTAAAACATTGTCACTTCTGAGAGGAAGTCTGGTTACCCACAATACAGAGTATTTCAGTTTGGGGACCAGGCACTATTTTTGTACACTTTTATGACAATTTTTTTTTTGTATTGTATTTTAAAAAAGCTATCTAGAGCTCCGATAATACGTATACGATAATATCGCGCCGATCCGATTGATCACTAGTTTTCAATTTAATTTTGTACCATGCACTTGAACTTCATCATCATCATCTGCCAATCAACGCCCACTGCAGAAACTAAGTCAGGCCTCATGGCTTTCCAAGCTTCCCGGTCTTGTGCCGTAAATTTCATTTACCGCATTTTTTTTATTATAGGGTTCGACTAAGGAAATAGTTTTATTTATAAAACACCATTACTTAAAACACTTTAAAAATGCTAATTGGGTTTAGCTTTTAAGTGTTTATTTAACGCCCCTAGAAGTGTTTTAGTGGAATAGTATTTTTATAATAAGGCACTTATTATCTATCTCTCTGTTTCTTATCTGTTTGTTTTGAAAACTCAGACACTTCTCAGATTATTATCCGAAAACAATTAGTCATATCTATTAAGTGATAAACTTGTAATATCCACTGTCACAAACACTGCAATGCCACAGTGACCATAGGTCAATAATTGGAAAACGTTTTTTTAAAACGATTAAATTGTTCCAATAAAGCACTCGTAAGTATTCACTCATAATATTTGAATGCCTGGCAATTTATCTAATTAATAATAAGTGAATGCGGATTTTTTCGAAATCATTAAAGTCATTTTGTGATTAGTATCACGATGCAAAGTTACAAATAACTGCCTACCGCATTAATCGGCCGTAATTAGAAACCGATAAATAATTATTTTAGTCCAAGGCCGCAAAAACCGTGAAATTGCAGCAAAAAAAATACGTCAACAAACAACCGTGACTAATTTCCCGCTCGTGCTGAGTCGCCATTTAAAAGTAAAAGGAAAAAAAGCTGTCAGTCAGATAGGCACTCGTTTAGTTTTCTTTTTTTTTTGTATTTCAGTATTTGTGCCAGACAGAAAAATGTTTAGGATTAACTGAAAAGAGGTTGGAGTCTTTTTGTTATTTAGAATTAAAAGCTTATGTATCATATTGCACGTTTTTTTCTACTAACAGATTACTGGTAATTACTTGCATCTCACCAACTAATTAGAACAATTTACATTTTTACGTTTTACTTTGTCGATCAGCATCTAGTTAGTTTACTGATTAAATTACTCGTGATAAATATGGCGACGCGTGGGAGTGTTAATTTAATTTTACGATCAATTCAGACGTGTTATAAATTGACCTTTATGCGCTAGAGTTCAATGCATGATTTAAAGCAAACCTAACTGGATGCTGAAAGGTCTCATGTTTACGATCAAGCACAGTGATGTCTGTCTATTCCACGTACAATATTTACAATGATGACACGCTCGTTAATCCAATCATGAATGGAGCACGCACTTGGCATTTTACACAATAAGAATATGACTAACCTTTGCATCTGAATCCGCTCGCAACAATTATTATGCCTAAGGACCACGTAGGAAAAGTGTAAAAAACCTCAGAAGCTTGGCAATATTAATATAAGTACTCGTATTGGAATATTGTATTATAACATAACATTTACATACAGGCACATACATTGCTTCTAGCCCCACACTTGCATAGCCTGTGTCGTGGAACCAGAAAAAACATCCCAGACCTGGAAATTTTTGTTGTTGTAGAATGAAGTGTTTTCTATCTGCCTATATGTTGACAGGGTTATAATTTGTGATGAGGCAGCAATGCGAATGCTAGGTAAATATACGGAAATTTATTGAACGCATCAATTCGATAAAACCCCATTTCTGCTCTATTTCTTAAAAAAACAGTTTCGGAAAATTTGTATCTAGCACAAACAAAAGTGTTAAAAAATCACTCAATAATGAATATGTTACAAACGAACTCATATTGAGTATTATTCTGTTACTAGCTTAGGTATTTGAACTTTAAGCAGAAATACCATACATTTAATTAATTACAGTATCTGATAGCTAAGCATCATTGCGTGCATGTGTTGTCCGAACACACGCCAAATTATTGAAAATTGGTAGATTTACCTTATCAGACCAGTTCGTGAATCTGTCACAGAATCGAGGCCTTAGGCAGTAGGTTGGCCATTTGCCAAGATCTTGACTCGTTATAAACCTATTTCGTTTCATCAACAGTATTTTATTAATAGCCCAGTGGGTAGAACAGTAGACTCTGAAGCGGAAGACACAGGTTGGATTCCTAGGCCAGGCATGTACCATACCAATGACTTTGTTTTTTAGGTTATGTACTTTTGTGAAGTATAATAGTAGCAATACCACTCGCTAACTGTTAAAGGAAACATCGTGTGGAAAGCTGAGTGTCTGAGGTGTTCAAATACCTCAGCGCTTGACATTGCCAATCCGCGGTGGGCACGCGTGGTAATTAAGCACATACTCTTTCTCTGAGAGAAGACCTGTGCCCTGTAGTAGGTCATTGTAGGTTACGTAACAAAAAAAAAATATTTCCGTCGCCGCGGATTCGGGTACTTTTGGGGAAAAAGATTGACGGATGAATATATCGAGCGTATTTGGGTGGAAATGCCGGTAAGGGATGTCCCAGATCGATATACTTCGACCAAGTAAGGCAAAATAAAAACTACGAGTACAACTAAAGCGGTGTGCGTCTCTGCCACCTCTTCGGGATACGGGCGTGAGTTTGTGTGTGGGTGTGTGATTTTGCCCTTCCCGAAATACATTTCTTATTTGGCCGGCATACGTCCATCTATTACCGGCTGTTCCACCAACGTTTTCTTGTCAGTTTTCCTTTGTCATTCTATACTCGTATTATTTCCAAACCAACGAAATATTTCTCTTGTCCCTACATCTTTTTCATGTTAATGTTACGTATTATTTATGTTTGATCAGACACTTTGTGATTTTATCCTTGAAGATGTTTGTAAATGATTTACTTATATACACGAGTCAAATGAACCTTTCCACTGGCTAGAACAATGCCCAGTGTTTCTGGCTCTGAGAATATCTCGGACAGAATAGTGATAATCTTTTATCTCACGGACTCAAAAGGTTGCTTAACCTGAATATGATTAAACACCACTCAAATGAGTTTGTGTTATTATTAAACAATTTTTATAGGTTATAGCTCTGTTGCCGTGACATGATCTTGGCATCGGATGATATAATTGAATATATCGAGTACTGCAAAGGACTGTGATATATGGCATTTAGTTAAAAGTGACGAGTTTAATTTATTAATTGTTACTCTACCTTTTGTAAGGCCCCGACACTGTCTTACAATCCTCCACCAACCCGGACTTGGCACCCCTGGTAGAGTATGTCCTAACTTTCCTGCGATGCAGAAAGAGACCCGTGCCCCAGCAGTGGGGACATACGAAGGGTAGTACCTTTCATTATTAAATAAATATATAAATAAAATATATTAAATAAGTAGTACCTTTCATTATTAAATAATAAATAAATGTGTTCAACACACTTGCTCATAAAAGGCTCTATGGTCACCGCAATTAGGCACAGAATGACATCCATAATCAAACTGTGACTTTTTCATTGCTATAACTTAATAGTAAGTTATAGATTTTTTTTATTGGTTTAGTTACTTTGTTCTTAAAAAAGTTTTTAATAAAAAAAGATCGTGTTCAATAGAACAAATAAATAATGTTCCTATTGCTTGCCCATTTCATGCAACTTCTTATTTAATTAAATAGATAATTTTAACTCCTACGTGTTTAATAAATAAAACTTTCACTCAAATATAAGTTTTGTTTTCTCTGAAATAAAAGAAACCCCTAAATTCCCCATTTTGTACGTGGTAGAATAGGCGCAACACCTATGCGCGGAAAATAAACAAAAATCTCATCCCTTTAGTCTGTGGCCGATCGCAATGCGCGCGCATAGAAAAACTGATTAATTTTTCCCGCCATAGCGAAACATTTTTCACAACTAACTAAAATGAGCTAAAATTAGCCTCTAAATAGGTTTTTAACTAAAATGAGTTTTTATTGTTATTTTATTCACAAGTGTGTTGAAAAACGTCGTATGATACACGTGTGTATTGATGATTACCGTCCTTGGCTCTCTTAAGAGCCTCGGCTACGGCTCGGGTCTCAATGGCCTCGGCGGTAATCACCAATATTACACACTAGTACCATAATGTACTATTATTTCATATCCACAAAGTACAAGCGAAAATGATTATAGGTAATCGTTCCGTGCTAAATCTTTTCTAAAATTCTTGGTGTTACATCCTATCTCCTAATCTATGCGAAAAACCTCTATCTTGGGGGAGGGTATCTTTTTTTAGTTCAGAAACTAAATACGACGATTCGTTGCATTTATAATAATTATCACTGAGTTTAGTTTAACTATTAACCTTAACCTCTAAATAAGCGGAATTTACTTCACGGCAAAAGACCTGTACATAGATTTAACAAAAGGCTCCAAAAATAATTTCGCAAACTTCAGACAGCCGTTAGTCTTAATTGAACTAGTAGATTGTCTGTAAGAAGACGATCGTTCATTGCAAGCAATTTAAAACTAAAGTAGCTCATTAAACCATTATGGTATGGAACAAGTGAAAAAATTAACTATCAAATAAAGTGATTATTAAAAGTGAAACTTTTTTCAGCTGTTTCCCATAAATTGACTATTTCGATATCAACCCTTGCATGTCCCCACTGGGGCATGGGTCTTTTTCTGATTTAAATTAGCTATGTACATATCGCTTAATAGGAAACAGTCAGTCACGTAAGCGTTTTACGTTTCTCTATAAATTAGCGTTTCTTAGAAGGATAAATAGATATAGAGAACACTTTATTGCACAACCAGGAAAAAACTAAAAGATGTTTCTAAAGTCATTCAATAAACACTCTAGCCGGTCACGCCGCGTTCCGTAATTAAAAATATTTGTGTCCAATATTACGTTGTACTTTTACTCATAAAAATAAACCTTTCGTGTGCAATAAAGTATGTATAATTAATTGAAATATCTGCAATACGGTGGCTCTACAAAGTTGCGATTTCGCGTCCCAAAGAGGACGCCAAATGTCCGATGAGCAACGTTCCCACGCGGACGCAGCGGTGCGTCGTCGCACGCGCACGCGACCATTGTCTCGCTGGTCAAGGCCGCACTATCGCTGGCACGTCGCGGCGTCACGTTCGGCTGTCACCGATTCAGTGACTGCTCCGTGTCTCTACTCTCTCGAGGTGACGATATTGAGGCAGACAACACGGTCTATCAAAGGAAGACATTGGGCAGCTATTTGTCTTTCGTTTAAAAATACGCGTCACGGCGTCCACTGAGTCGGCGACCGCTCCGTGTCTCAACTATCTCGAGATGTGATGTTGACGTAGACGACACGGTCTATAAAAGAAAAAAGACTGGCCAGTCAGTGGGTTGTGACTGCTCCGTGTTTCTACTCTACGTAAGAGAAGGATTGGGCAGATTTTTTTAAGGAAAGAAAGAAAGAGATTCATTGGACAGGATTTGAACAAAATTGTTTGCGTCCAGCCTTGTAAATATTGACGTAATGGCGCATGTATTGACGGGAGGAAAACCAGGGGGTTAGGGTTTGCTTCCATCAATCAATCTGCCGAAATTCGTACAATTCTGGACATAGGCCTCCCCGAAAACACGCCACTTATTTCTGTCCTCGGCCATCCGCATCCAGCAGCTACTTACCAGCAAACTGACTCAGATCTTCGGTCTAGCAAGCTAGTGGGCGTTTTACGCTAAGTTTGACCAACCTATGATGGATGTGACCCGCCCATGCTATTTCCAATTTGTTTGCTTCCAGTAGTTACAGTTACAATATTATAATACACATTTATTTTTAAATGCGTTGTAGTTTGATTGCAACGTTTAAACAGTTCATTTAAATTCCCGGTTTCAACACCTCGCACTAAACGCGTCAGATTTGGAAACGGTGTCTTTCCGATTGGAATTCAAACTCAAGCATCCATCCGTACCCTCGCCTTTGTCTTTGAATCATCAGGAGTGGTTTTACACCATTTAGAATTTATACAAAAACTGCTCTAGTATTTTTTAATAACTGGCGATGCTCATACATAGTTATATTAAACGTCGGAAATTAAGATAATTACGTTTTACCTAGTAAATAATCGCGATTAGAGCCGTTTAAAGAAACTGCTCTGTAATGATGCCATGTCAAGTGGAAATACGATAAAAATTAATATTGTTGAGAGGTGTAGAGATTCTGCTGACGAACTACCTAACTTTGTTTTGTAAGTAGTAAAATCCATCATTGGCTGCATGTACAAATTATGAAGTAGTTATTGTTTATTTTAATTGCATTGCTGTGGATTTTTGTGAAATAAATAAAATAAGTAAAATCTGAACGGACATTGCTCAAATTCTACGGAGCCTATTGGAACATTTCTCCCATCTAGAGGCGCCATAGGCCCATGTAAAAAAAAACTTCTTGTATTCTTCTTCTTCAGGCTATATAGTCCACTGCTGCTGGACATAGCCCTCCCCTAATGAGCGCCATAGCGCCCTGTACCTCTTGTATTAATCAACATAAATATAAATTACTGCTTGAACTAAGTATGTATATTTTGCACCACCAACCTGGACTTGGCCTCCACCAACCCGGACTTGGCCTCCACCAACCCGGACTTAGCCTCCACCAACCCGGACTTGGCCCCCGTGGTGGAGTATGGCCTAACCTTCCTGCGATGCAGGAAGAGACCCGTGCCCTAGCAGTGGGGACATACAGGGGTTGATAACGAGGCTGTTCACATATCTCCTCACATCAAACTATTTTGCACAGGCTGGTTATTTATCACCAAGTATCATTGCGCTAAATAAATCACTCTATTAACGGTTATGCTAACATGACAAGCGGTGGTAGCTCAGTGGGTAGAACCATAGACTGGCAAGCGAGAGCCCCAGGTTCGATCCCGAGTGCGGGCATGTACCAATGACTTTGTTTAATTTCGAAGTTACGTACATCTACGAATTTGTAGTCGCAATACCACACGCTAACGGTGAGGGAAAACATCGTGGCGAAACCCGCGGATTGGTTGGCTCCGCACGTATTGACTAGTCTTTCCTGTGGGCTAGGCCGACTAAGCTGTCAGGGTGGTATAGGTGCTGGGCAAGCTTACACCATCTATAAAACCATGTCCCAGGCACTACAGCGTCGTAGTGGTCCCTTCACCCATCTAGTGCAAGTGAAGATACCACTGGACGCTGTATAAATCATCTCATTAAGTAGATGCAAAAAGGCTAATATTATTATAACATGACAGATGCAAAACTGAAAAAAATGCTAATGATCGTAAGAGCAGCCAATGAAGACAATAACCCTCGGAAAGTGTGTCAAATAGAAGTACTCAGTGTACTTGACGGGTTAGTTCGGCTATCGTACACCATCAGTCATCACAAGGCAAATATAGTTGGCTATTAAATAACAGTATTCAGAGACGTTTGTTTGGACACGCCTGAATGATTTGGCGGCACTACGTTACCTCAAGTACCGGTGTTGAATTGTTTTGAGTTGTACGTGTAAAATGCATCCGTTATTTTTTAATATAAATTACATCCGATAATTTCATCAAACGTGGCATCAGCTTCAATATACAACATGCAAGGCCATTAACCTAAAACCTAACTACCGTTTTTAATAAGTTTAAAATTCTCATTTTTGTTCTAAATACCTATCATGGAAAACGTTTTATTTATTCTTTCTTTGTAAGTACTATTTCTGAATGTTAAGGCGATTGAAAATCGACAGAAACAACGGTTCCCTCAAAACAATGTGTTAGTATCGTGAGATTTGTGAAGGATGCAGTGTATTGGTTTCGCAAGTAGGTACTAATAAAGAACGGATGTGGAAATAACTGCAACTATTTTTAGCTACTGTTTTCAAACATGAAACGAAATAAAACAATAATATAGGTAATTGTATCGCTCGTGATTCCATTTCACGATGCAACCTCGATTCTTTTCGTCCGTGATTTTAATTGTACCATTTCGGTTTCCACTAAACAAAGTTCTTGGCCCGAATTGTTTTTTGGTGTTTACCGCAGAGTAGAGCTAAATTACTGGGTCTTAGCGCGCAAATTACGGGGCCTGGTGTTATAATTTTCATTTAATATCAAGGATTCCTTGACACCCTTGTAACTAATAATCTTAAATTATCCAATTTACTTTATATTACATATTTTAAACTTTCGCGACTTGTACACATAGTTAGAATATTTTCGGGGCTTAATCGCGTAGTAATTTATTGCTATTTTACCTTGACGTTTACTTTATGTTATTTGCAATTTCAGTGTATTGAGCTAACCGATTTAAAAAAACACTTAATTATTTTTACCAAGTACTTTGCAATATAATTCAACTAGAATACATACTTATATTATCTACTTTTTTCGTATACCTATTGTGATTAAGAATTTTGCGAAGTAATTAGTTAACTGTATTCTTTCTCCAATTTATCAGAAAAGAGTGTAACAGAACGTTACTTAAGTATTTACTTAGTGAAATTCTTATTCAGACACCAAAGACCTACAGTTAGGTAGGTATTAGGTCAGTTTCAGAATTGAGAATTTCGTTGAATCGTTCTGCTGCCCTTTATCCCAGTGTCTGTGATTTGGGGTTGTTTATTACATTTTTACGCTGCTCCTCAAAATTGTAGTGCATTGTCCTAGCTCTAAGTCAATGCGTCATAAAGACACGCACCATCTCGCTAACAAAAAAGAACGTAATTGTTAAATATAACACTTTATTGTTCAACCAGAAAAAAATGCAGTGTAAATATAACAAGTTTTTCGAAAACAATGCGAAATTATAAACACTATTTTTATTTTTAATGCACTAACCCGTGCTTTTAGCCTCTAAATAGGTTTTTAAAAATGCGAAATTAATTGGTTATAGTTGCTAAGCATTAAATTAATACTTTTTAGTGTGATGAATATTCAAAAGTTAAACTATGAAAGACCAGTCTATCTACAAAGGTGAAAAAGAAAACTGAAAATGCTTTGAGTGATCGTGTCGCGTGAGGAAGGAAATTTTATATTAATTCCCTTATAAACAACTGACGCCTTAAAAAACCCAAGTCACGTGATCAAACAGAGATGAGATGAGTCAGTAAACAGAGTTCGTTGACGCCTAACATTTTTTTTGACCCAAATGTTATTCAAATTAGCTGGTCAATATTAACCTTTAGCACGCGTCTCAAATATTTTAGTGCTTTAGTCATCTTGCATGATACACTGTTTTTGTTAGGGTACGCCACTCAGAAGATCTTAATAAATAAACATACTAAGGCGTTTTCTAAGATTCGCAAAGATAAATAGATTGTTAGCTAGTAGCTAATTTAAAGAATATGGTTTTTGAGAAAGTAATACATAGAAAACTATATGGATACATAGAAAACCACAATTGCACATGCAAAAATAATTACAATTGACGATTACGAGCTTTAATAGGTAGGTATATCATTGATAGACGCAAGCAGACAAATAACCACATGTCAATTGTCACAATATTGCTACATAAACTAACTTCTGCAATCGCAATCCACTTCACATTGTCAGGCGCAGGCGATGTGTACTAAGAAACAGTAATATGTTTAGATATTTAAAGATGTAAGAAAATTTCAACTATATTTCACGCACAGATAGATGTAGAGTGGCCGGAACCAGTATAGATATCGTAACAAAATTCAGTCTAAATATCTTAACCAAATCCTCATATCTATCCGGAGAGAGGTCCCAGGCCCAATAACAGAAAGGTCATACTCAGGTCCATATTTGGTCGTATATTTGGGCCAGAAAACCTGGCACACTGCTTTTACAGCCTGTGTGGCGCAGCGGTAGTGCATCTGCCTACTATCCGAGAGGTCCCGGGTTCGAACCCCGGCTGGGGACAAAAAATCCCCAGGTCTTAGATGTTTGTGATGTCCCTGTTTCTGGTTCCCACGACACAGGGTATCCTATTGTGGGGTCAGAAGCAATGTATCTGCCTGTATGTAAATGTTATGTTTTTGCCACGAACTTCCTTTTCTCGCATCCACGAAATCGCAAGTCCCGCAGGCCTGTCCATAGGGTTCATCATTCAACTTAAAACCGGCCTTGTAGACGAACATAAATTGGCCGGACACGATTGTAAAAAGGAAGACATCACCGGCTAAAGCTGTATACGGGACAAGCTTTCATCCTTGCACTTAAAGGGTAAATTAACCCGTATCTCACATGTCATGTTGCCAGATTGTAAACAAATCGTCATAGCTTTTTTGTATGCTAAACTTTGCTGCTTGAAATATACATACTTGCTTCTCGTCTCCATGATTACTTGCTCAGTAGGAAGTAGAGTCGAGCTCTTTTACGTTGCAGTTTCCTCTTTGCGAGGTTTCTATTCGATTTTAACTTCTAAGGTATGGTACTGAGGTTCACATTGGCAGGAAAGTGAGTGTCAACGTTCTCACTTTGACATAACAAGTAAACATAGGTCTGTTTATTGCGATTTGTATCTTATACCATAGAAGCTGAAACATCACAATCGTCTTTCGACTTCCGCGCGGCTTTAACTTTCTGGGATTCTCTGGGCTAAATTAGTATCCAGTTAATTATCGATATCAACCCTTGTCTGTCCCCACTGCTGGGGCACAGGTTTCCTCCTGTATCGCAGGAAGGTGGCCATACTCCACCACGGGGGCCAAATCCGGGTTGGTGGAGGTTGTGGAGGAGGTGGAGGCAAGCTGTTTTTAGTCACCACCTTAGTGACTAAGAACAGCTTGGTGGAAGTAAGAGGAAAATAATCCGTTGAAAGGGTATAAGAAGTAGAAGTAGACAGTTTAATGGCACTTTCTCGATTGCAATCTGGCTGAACGATCAATAACATTTGTTTTCCTTAACAGTGTTTTAAGTGTTTGCAGGTTTTAAAGCAGCCCATTTTGTTCGATAATCTCTTATGTCACGAGAAGTAAGACTGCTCGGTGACGTAGCTATATGTAAAATTGTATTATTACAAGTAATTTTCGGAAGCCCTGCTATGGCACCGAAGACACGAGACAAAAGGTTGCTTTAAGCAAATTATTAAAAAACCCAACTGCAAAAAATCTTTAGAGGCCTTGTGTTTTGTCGTAATAACATTCACACTAAATTTTCCTTAATGCCTCTTACGTGTCCTGGTTTCAAACTGAGAAACTCGAATCTACCTTTTATCATTATCATCGAGCAAGGACATCACGAACATGAAAATGCATCTAGAATGAGGCCATTTATGTCCAGTGGGAAATGAACCTACGACTCCGGCGTGGTAATCAGACGTGATACCCGTAGACCATCGAGACAACCGATTTTTAAACTCCCATTCGATTTCTGTTTTGTAAGTTTGTTTTGTCCCTCTTGCCGAGGTTAAAAATTACTCAGACAGAAAGATTCTTATTCCCTTTTCTATTTATAAGTAAAATAGAAAAATTAAGTTCTAATTAATACGTGGTTTTACAAAACGTGAAGGGCAGAAAAATGGTTCCGCTCTGTAAACCATCCCCAATCTGATAAGGCTGGCTTGCCACGACCATGAGCTACAAAACAATCACGTACGTTTTTTTATATGTTTTTTTAATATTATAGTTTTCTTTTAATATTATATAGTTAGACGTATAGTGCTGTTGAGGAGTTTTTGTGTATTATGAAATAAAACTATAAACTTTCTTACACACGCACACATACCCACGCATATTTACATACACATAAACACACACACACATACACACACAATCTCACACACAAACACACGCACTTTAATCTGAGTGACTAATAAATGTTTTTTTCTCTGATTATTTTATTTTTGTTTTTCGATTGTAGTCATTTTTTTACATGTAAAATTTTGGTATTTAAAATAAACAATTTATTTATTTAAATAGGTATATTAAATAGGTTTTAAAATTTATTTGTTTTCACTATTTTTATTTTTAATGCACTAACCCGTGCTAAGGAACAAATTTAAAAACCTATTTAGAGGCTAAAAATTTCACCCATGCCGGGATTCGAACCCGCAACCTCTGGCTATCCGTACCAGCGCTCTACCAATTGAGCCAATGGGCGACTCACGGCATCAGTGAAATTTCGAACCTCTTTACAATATTCTCTGTATTACGTACAGGCAGCGACATCTGACTTAAGCAAATTGCATTACTTAAAGCCCCGACCACCTACTTTGCAGTTAGGTTTTAACATCGGAACGATATCACTGTACCCACATGATTACACTATTTTTATTTTTAATGCACTAACCCGTGCTAAGGAACAAATTTAAAAACCTATTTAGAGGCTAAAAATTTCACCCATGCCGGGATTCGAATCCGGGGCTTTAAGTAATGCAATTTGCTTAAGTCAGATGTCGCTGCCTGTACGTAATACAGAGAATATTGTAAAGAGGTTCGAAATTTCACTGATGCCGTGAGTCACCCATTGGCTCAATTGGTAGAGCGCTGGTACGGATAGCCAGAGGTTGCGGGTTCGAATCCCGGCATGGGTGAAATTTTTAGCCTCTAAATAGGTTTTTAAACTTATTTTAACACGTTGCCGTTGGACTGACTACCAAGCAGGCGAGATCCATATTCAACAGTATAAACATTGTCCCGTTTGCTTAGTAGTTAATGCTCTTCAGTCGGGTTGTTGGTTGTTTTTATTTAAGGTCTTAATTATTGTCTTTTTAGTGATTTTAATGTTTTTTGTTGGCAGAGACAATTTTATAAAGCATATGACAGTCGTGCAAACATGAGAAAACAATTGAGATTTATTTATCAAAATCTCACTATTGGTTAATGAGATATGAGAGGACATAGAAACAGACATACACACGTACGAGTCAAATCCATTACCCCTCTTCTTGGGCTCCGTCGCAGTTGGGTAGAAAATATAATATACCGACCGAGTCTACGAACTTCTGTTCATTAATGTTCTTGTAGCCACGGCCAGCAAGAGCCTTGTTGCGACAATTTTAAGCAAATTCTAATTAGGTAAACCTTTGTGCGATGTCGCAAACTTGTCACGAGTGCGCCGTTAACGTAGACCGCATTATCTGAGGGTTGACTGACGAAACTTTAAGTTTTGTGACGGAAAAGGGACGGTTAATGTTCGCGGCAATTTTGGAAGTTCATTGAAGTACAGCAGGTCAAACTTTCTATTTTGGTTGCAAAGTCGTCTGCATCGTAATTACTTACGACCGGTTTCTCGAACAAGCTGTTAATCTACTGTTAACAGCTGTCAATTTTTTTTTTGTATGCACTTTAGCCAACTGACAGCTGTTAACATTAGATTAATGTCTTGTTAGTGTACCAGAAACCGGGGGTTAGTGTAGAAGAAGTATATTCACCCTCGAAAGATAGATCAGTCGACGTAGCCAGCTAGTATGGGTTCAGACAGACGTCAGAAGTTTTAAGTAATAGGTACCTTCAATCTACAAATGGACTGATGCCAATGTAAATAAAGACAAATTCATGTTGTTTTTCAAATTTTAAGTTCTTATATTATAAAACCTATTTAGAGGTTTAAGTTTTAAGTTCTTGTTTAGTGAGAACATTTTACTCGGACTATCTCTATTTGTTACGTTTGTGACACTTATATTAGATATAATATAAGTGTTTTGTTCTATATTATATACGTTTTTCTGTATCCACACGAGATAAGAAGTACCTACCTGAAATAAAATCAGGTAAACTTTGTAAAGCCACCTGTTGGTTGGCTAGAAAAAAATACTACTTAGTATTAAGCCCGCCAATTGTACAATCTTTACAGGTACAATAAAGAATTTACTAATAATAATAATAATAAAGCCGCGTTTTCTCAATCCTAATCACTAGGACCTAGTGACCTATTTTTTCTACTCGGAAGCTACCCGAATCTGTTTCGAAGCTGTTTCTAATAGAGTGTACGTCGGTCTTAACGATTCAGTAGCATCTTAGTAGTTAAATACCGTTTGGTATTTATTTTAGCTAATTTACGATGTAAGCTTAAATTATATAAATGCTGTGCTTATCTAATAGTGGTGTACATAGACGTAATTTTATCTTTTTGTTAACCTTTTGTATGCTGCTGGTGTGCCTAAGAAAATAAAATAAATAGGTCACTATGTCCAAGCGTACTAATAGGTATCGTGGAAACGAGGCTTTATGCTAAAATCTGCTACGCATATATTTTTATCTTGCTAAGTATACAAACAAGTGAGACCTCTTCTAAGTAATGCATTAAGAAAATACTCAGCATGCCGGGCAGTCTTTCCTTTCATACTATAAATACGTTCACTTTTTACTACGGAGACACAAAAGTAATAAAATTGCATGAGCAATTTATGCTTTATCTTCCGTTTGTTATTAGTTGCCTCATTACCGATCACTATCGTTTTGTAGAGCTATTGAAGCAATTTCTGGAGAAAGTAAACGTTTTGACCATAATTATCTTTTTGAAAACCTATTTAGAGGCTAAAAATTTCACCCATGCCGGGATTTGAACCCGCAACCTCTGGCTATCCGTACCAGCGCTCTACCAATTGAGCCAATGGGCGACTCACGGCATCAGTGAAATTTCGAACCTCTTTGCAATATTCTCTGTATTACGTACAGGCAGCGACATCTGACTTAAGCAAATTGCATTACTTACAGCCCCGACCACCTACTTTGCAGTTAGGTTTAACATCGGAACGATATCACTGTACCCACATGATTACACTATTTTTATTTTTAATGCACTAACCCGTGCTAAGGAACAAATTTGAAAACCTATTTAGAGGCTAAAAATTTCACCCATGCCGGGATTTGAACCCGCAACCTCTGGCTATCCGTACCAGCGCTCTACCAATTGAGCCAATGGGCGACTCACGGCATCAGTGAAATTTCGAACCTCTTTGCAATATTCTCTGTATTACGTACAGGCAGCGACATCTGACTTAAGCAAATTGCATTACTTACAGCCCCGACCACCTACTTTGCAGTTAGGTTTAACATCGGAACGATATCACTGTACCCACATGATTACACTATTTTTATTTTTAATGCACTAACCCGTGCTAAGGAACAAATTTGAAAACCTATTTAGAGGCTAAAAATTTCACCCATGCCGGGATTTGAACCCGCAACCTCTGGCTATCCGTACCAGCGCTCTACCAATTGAGCCAATGGGCGACTCACGGCATCAGTGAAATTTCGAACCTCTTTGCAATATTCTCTGTATTACGTACAGGCAGCGACATCTGACTTAAGCAAATTGCATTACTTACAGCCCCGACTACCTACTTTGCAGTTAGGTTTAACATCGGAACGATATCACTGTACCCACATGATTACACTATTTTTATTTTTAATGCACTAACCCGTGCTAAGGAACAAATTTGAAAACCTATTTAGAGGCTAAAAATTTCACCCATGCCGGGATTTGAACCCGCAACCTCTGGCTATCCGTACCAGCGCTCTACCAATTGAGCCAATGGGCGACTCACGGCATCAGTGAAATTTCGAACCTCTTTGCAATATTCTCTGTATTACGTACAGGCAGCGACATCTGACTTAAGCAAATTGCATTACTTACAGCCCCGACCACCTACTTTGCAGTTAGGTTTAACATCGGAACGATATCACTGTACCCACATGATTACACTATTTTTATTTTTAATGCACTAACCCGTGCTAAGGAACAAATTTGAAAACCTATTTAGAGGCTAAAAATTTTTTCACCCATGCCGGGATTTGAACCCGCAACCTCTGGCTATCCGTACCAGCGCTCTACCAATTGAGCCAATGGGCGACTCACGGCATCAGTGAAATTTCGAACCTCTTTGCAATATTCTCTGTATTACGTACAGGCAGCGACATCTGACTTAAGCAAATTGCATTACTTACAGCCCCGACCACCTACTTTGCCGATGTTAAACCTAACTGCAAAGTAGGTGGTCGGGGCTGTAAGTAATGCAATTTGCTTAAGTCAGATGTCGCTGCCTGTACGTAATACAGAGAATATTGCAAAGAGGTTCGAAATTTCACTGATGCCGTGAGTCGCCCATTGGCTCAATTGGTAGAGCGCTGGTACGGATAGCCAGAGGTTGCGGGTTCAAATCCCGGCATGGGTGAAATTTTTAGCCTCTAAATAGGTTTTCAAATTTGTTCCTTAGCACGGGTTAGTGCATTAAAAATAAAAATAGTGTAATCATGTGGGTACAGTGATATCGTTCCGATGTTAAACCTAACTGCAAAGTAGGTGGTCGGGGCTGTAAGTAATGCAATTTGCTTAAGTCAGATGTCGCTGCCTGTACGTAATACAGAGAATATTGCAAAGAGGTTCGAAATTTCACTGATGCCGTGAGTCGCCCATTGGCTCAATTGGTAGAGCGCTGGTACGGATAGCCAGAGGTTGCGGGTTCAAATCCCGGCATGGGTGAAATTTTTAGCCTCTAAATAGGTTTTCAAATTTGTTCCTTAGCACGGGTTAGTGCATTAAAAATAAAAATAGTGTAATCATGTGGGTACAGTGATATCGTTCCGATGTTAAACCTAACTGCAAAGTAGGTGGTCGGGGCTGTAAGTAATGCAATTTGCTTAAGTCAGATGTCGCTGCCTGTACGTAATACAGAGAATATTGCAAAGAGGTTCGAAATTTCACTGATGCCGTGAGTCGCCCATTGGCTCAATTGGTAGAGCGCTGGTACGGATAGCCAGAGGTTGCGGGTTCAAATCCCGGCATGGGTGAAATTTTTAGCCTCTAAATAGGTTTTCAAATTTGTTCCTTAGCACGGGTTAGTGCATTAAAAATAAAAATAGTGTAATCATGTGGGTACAGTGATATCGTTCCGATGTTAAACCTAACTGCAAAGTAGGTGGTCGGGGCTGTAAGTAATGCAATTTGCTTAAGTCAGATGTCGCTGCCTGTACGTAATACAGAGAATATTGCAAAGAGGTTCGAAATTTCACTGATGCCGTGAGTCGCCCATTGGCTCAATTGGTAGAGCGCTGGTACGGATAGCCAGAGGTTGCGGGTTCAAATCCCGGCATGGGTGAAATTTTTAGCCTCTAAATAGGTTTTCAAATTTGTTCCTTAGCACGGGTTAGTGCATTAAAAATAAAAATAGTGTAATCATGTGGGTACAGTGATATCGTTCCGATGTTAAACCTAACTGCAAAGTAGGTGGTCGGGGCTGTAAGTAATGCAATTTGCTTAAGTCAGATGTCGCTGCCTGTACGTAATACAGAGAATATTGCAAAGAGGTTCGAAATTTCACTGATGCCGTGAGTCGCCCATTGGCTCAATTGGTAGAGCGCTGGTACGGATAGCCAGAGGTTGCGGGTTCAAATCCCGGCATGGGTGAAATTTTTAGCCTCTAAATAGGTTTTCAAATTTGTTCCTTAGCACGGGTTAGTGCATTAAAAATAAAAATAGTGTAATCATAATTATCTTGTAACTAGCCGTGACTTCATTCGCGTAGAGCTCCGGTTAAAAATATTCTACGTTTTAGACAGGACTAAGACTTTTTTTACATATATACATACATAACCTCACGCCTGTATTCCAGAGGGGTAGGCAGAGACCAGGGACTGCCACTTACCACGATCCTGACAGATCACCTTCGCTTCATCAACGTTCATAAGTCGTTGCATGCACGCACGCCGGTTCCGGGTACTTTTTATCTTTCCCTTTGCTAATACATCCCCTATTTGATTAAAGACTTTTTTCTAAAATATATTTCATCTAGAGCACAGAAAGAGGCTTTAAACATTCCAAAAATTCACAAAAAGCTTCGTATCGCTAATGATTCTACAAGTGAATCATTAGCGATACACGCATTTCCGCTGTAAGCAACGCTACTCGGAATTGGCGCATGGCTCGAATTTATGCTGCCCTCGATCTCATTAGAACTGTAGTGTAGATACCCATTGTGGTATGTTCAATTGGTTAGCTAGCTAATGGCAATGGAGCTAAACTACGAGTATTATTACATTTGATGTCATATTTAAATGGAATTTCACACCAATTAGACGGATAATGCGCAAAAGATTTGCTTCAACAGAGGAGTATTCAGTACGGAAAAAGCACACTTACAGTGCCGTCCTGACAATACTATTGATTCGCTTTCCCGATTTATTTTTAATGCGCACTTCCTCAAACAATGCAGTACAATACTACCAAACTGCGGTCCGCAACCCGCATGCTCAGCGTGGGGATTATGGGCACTTCCCCCCAATGATGGCACAACCTTGCGCTCATTAGGGGAGGGCTATGTCCAGCAGTGGACTAATAAAGCCTGAAGAAGAAGAAGATTATGTGTGTGTGTGTGTGTGCAAAATGTCATCCAAATCCGATCGGAAATTTCATCCGAAAGTGCGTATTGCTTACTGACAAAAGTGCAAAGCGAGCAAAATCTATTAGTTTTGCTAAGCAAAGTGCAAAGTGCTCACTGAGAAAAGTGCAAAACGAGCAATACGTATTTTATTTGACTCCCTAGTAAAATAAGACCTCAAAAAAGTTGACTTCCCAGTAAAAAAACCTTAACAAAAGTTTAGTAATTTTTCGTGACATAGCTTTACTGCCAACCACTTAAGTGAACCTTAGCGTGATAGAAATCACATAATATTAACGATAATGTCTAACTATAATACCGTTTACAACGTTTTGCAAGGAATAAAGATGGAGTCGTGATCCGAAGTCAATTAGCAATGTACATTGCATATATCTATTATAGTAGTTATTAACATAGAAGTTTATTTGCACTTAAAGGACTATTTACACAATTGTTGTTAAGTTTATGGGAATATAAGGGATGGGAATTAATTGAGGTATGGGGATCAGGGACACAACATGAAATAGGGGATGTAGTAGCAAAGTAACCAAAATCAGCGTGTGAGCATGCAATGAACTAATTAATGTTAATAAAGCGAAAACAATTTATCAGGATCATGGCAGGTGGCAGACCTGGGTCTCTGCTTCGCTATCAACCCTTGGATGTCCCCACTGCTGGGGCACGGGTCTCTTCCTGCATCGCAGGAAGGTTAAGCCATACTCCACCACGGGGGCCAAGTCCGGGTTGGTGGCGGATTGTCAGACAGTGGCCTTACTGTCAGAAGTTATCAAGCCGCCCATGAGGCCTCTGACATGGCTTAACGAATGCCATTATATGACAGCCGGCACCAACGGCTTAACGCGCCTTGCGAAGCCTTGCCATGGTCTCTGTCTACCTCACCGGAAAGCTGGCGTGAGTTTATGTATTTTTTAGGATTTCCTAAAAACCCATCACTTTTTTGGCCGTCCGTCGGTCCATTTGCGTTCCTGAGACAAAGGGTTTTAAAACCCTTTGTCTCAGGAACACGTGGAGGTATCTAGTTTAAATTAAAACCTTACACTCACATCAATACCCTTATACTCAATTTATAGACTCTTAAAGTTATCAAAAATGAAACTTCTAAGTTTGCGTAAAAAACATACGGCAGTTTATGCCGCAAAAACATATATTTTTATACAAGGGTATCAAAATTTATACGGCACTTTCTGTTGACTCAGAGCTATAAAATTTGGCAAGTAATAATGTAATAATACATTATTACATATTAATTATTATATTAATGTACGTAATACAGAGAATAGTATAAAGAGGTTCGAAATTTCACTGATGCCGGTGAGTCGCCCATTAGCTCAATTGGAAGAGCGCTGGCACGGATAGCTAGAGGTCGCGGGTTCGAATCCCGGTATGGGTGGAATTTTTAGCCTCTAAATAGGTTTTTAAGTAATAATGTTTTATAATACAAGTTCAGAGATGAATCCGAAAATTATATATTTGTAATTAAATCACACCAACTAGCCTTCGATATTCGGGAAAAGCTCGGAAAAACAGAGAGATTAGATTCCTGAACATTTACTATATGTAAGTACCTAAAAAATTGTACGGAACCCTCGGTCGGCGCGACCGACTCGCACTTGTCCTTTTTTAATGTTTAATGTTAACTTTAGTAGTACTCTGTTTCAACAGACCTCCTCCTCATTCGGCCGTTTATAATATACAACCAAAATGAGACGAGGCCAAATGAGAACCTCTTCTTTTTTAAGGTAGGTCAGATATATCTAAGGAATACAATAAAGCATCAAAGTTGAAGCCAAGTGGCGAAACGTGCTGAAGAAATCGTGCGTTTACTTTAGTGTCTACCGTTGGCCTTAGCTGTATTGCGCTTCTCAATTAACTTAATTGCACTGTTTACATTTCTAAACAAGGGCAACAGAGCAGCATTGCTGACTTACTAATGCTTGGGGTGCTATTAAGGCAAGTATATGTCAAGTATAGGTAAGAGCACATAAACATTTATATGCAACCAGTTTAGTACATTAACAGTTATTTACTAATCGTCCAGGATTCGGAACAGTTATTAGTGGAT
Organism: Yponomeuta sedellus; assembly: GCA_934045075.1. Classification (NCBI taxonomy): domain Eukaryota; kingdom Metazoa; phylum Arthropoda; class Insecta; order Lepidoptera; family Yponomeutidae; genus Yponomeuta; species Yponomeuta sedellus. The sequence goes on along the minus strand of OW203735.1, from coordinate 7,010,890 downwards.
CAATCTCACGCTGATAAACAGTTTCCTCTATAGTTATTCGTTTAGTAGAATTTAGGAACTATTTCCTGTTCTAGGTTAGTCCCTTTGGCCATCTCACTCTGATAAACAGTTGTTCTATAGTTCTTCGCTTAGTAGACTTTAGGAACTATAATTTCCTGTTCTAGATTAGTCTCTTTGGCCATATCACTCTGGTGTACAGTGTTCTATAGTTATTCGCTTGGTAGGCTTTAGGAACTATTTCTTGTTCTAGGTTAGTTTCTTTGGCATCTCACTCTGATGAAGTTTTTCTATAGTTATTCGCTCAGTAGAATTTAGGAACTATTTCCTGTTCTAGGTTAGTCTCTTTGGCCATCTCACTCTGGTGAACGGGGTCCAAAGTTATTCGCTTAGTAGAATCTAGGAACTATTTCTTGTTCTAGGTTAGTCTCTTTGGCCATCTCACTCTGATGAACAGTTGTTCTATAGTTATTTGCTTAGTACCTAGACTTTAGGAACTATTTCCTGTTCTAGGTTAGTCTCTTTGGCCATCTCACACTGATGAACAATTGTTCTATAGTTATTCGCTTAGTAGAATTTAGGATCAACTTCCTGTTCTAGGTTAGTCTCTTTGGCAACTGTAGGTATTTTCACTCTTACTTAGAGTGGACTCTACGTGGGAGATGATTTATACAGCGTCCAGTGGCACCTTCACTTATAATAACAGATGCGTCAAGGGACCACTCGGAACTGGTAGTTATTCGCTCAGTAGAATTTAGAAACTATTTCCTGTTGAAGGTTACTCTTTGACAATGTATAAATGACTAGTTTAATCGACTAAGTTTTTACTTAATCGATTAAAATAGTCTTTTAAATAGAGTAGGGTTGCCCAGCACCTATACGATCCCAACAACTTAGTCGGCGTAGCCTACAGGAAAGAAACGTCAATAATTGAGGAGCCATCCAAACCGCGGGTTTCCTCACGAAGTTTTTCTTCACGTGTGATATTGCTACTACAAAGCTATTCCATGTAAAGTCGACACCACATCAACTGTTACTTATAAGTATTTAATTAAATTAGAATATAGGTTTTAGCCTTAGTTTCGTTTTTATATTAAAAACTTATTATCTTTTTTATTCTGTATGAGTCAATTATTATAAAGTAGAACAATAATTTAAAAAAGAGACAGAAAACACTGCAGGGAAAACCGTCCAAAGATTTCACGGAAGTAGAACAACAGAGTGACAAAACCGAACGCCGGAGTAGGAAGATAGATCAAGACACGGTTACAGAGTGGCGGAGATTGTGTGAAAACGCGATTACGTCTATTATGTAAACCAATGAGCGAGATAGTTGAACGCCTTGAGGTGGCTGGCTGGATGCGGACATGTTTTAATCCATTTGCATTTAAGAAAGAAAAAAAAAACTTGTTCTAAAACCAAAAAGCCACCTGCTAGAACGTCTTAGGTACCCGTTGAGTTAACCCTTCTTCTTGAATGTAAGTTCTTTTTTTTCTTTCTTCATTCTGTCTTGTATAAATAAAACTTTACTGTAGCCGGATTTTTTGATTTTAAAACGAGTTTTTTTGTTCGAGGCCTTTGGACGGTGACTTTTTGTTGACAATATAACAATGAAAATTTTAACGATGCAATACTAATTCATTCAGTTTTTAAAATCGGTCCAGCAGTTTAGACTCTTTGCGGATATGGAAAAATATACATAAATCTATTGGCGTCTACGCAATGAGATAATTTATGCAGAGTCTAGTGGCATCTTAACTCTCACTAGGTGGGTGAAGGGACCATTCGGACGCTGCAGTGCCTGGGACATTTTGTTAGGTGGTGTAAGTTTGTCCAGCACCTAGAGTGTTCATGACAGTTTAGTCGGCCTATAGCCCACATGAATAAGAGTCAAAACGTACGGAGCCAACCAAGCCGTGGGTTTCCTCACGATGTTTTCCTACACATTCGCATGTAGTGCGACGACTACATTCGCAAACGTACGCAACTTTGAAATTATTTATTTACAAAACCCACAGCACTAATTAATAAATATTCACTGTTATAAGTATAATTTATCTTTGGCCAATTACGTAACTTGGAGACATTTGTGACTTGGAGATAGAATCGATCCCGCCCTGGGGATCGATTTTGGGTCTCTCGCTTGCGAGTCCATTATTCTACGCACGAATATAAGCCTTTTTGATTTCGCAGCTGGGTAAAAACAACACATCTGATAATGTTATTTTCAAAAATTTAATTCCACTACATTTTGCGCTCGAGAGAGCGCCGGGCGCGCCGATAACACTATTTGTCTTGGTAACCTTTCCGTGACACATGTTTAAAAAAATACTGGCCAAATGCCTGTTTTAATAATAATGATAACATTGGCCTCTGCATCTACGTCATGAGATGATTTATACAGGGTCCAGGGGCATCTTCACTCACACTAGATGGGTGAAGGGACCACTCGGACGCTGCAGTGGCTGGGACATTATTTTAGAGGGTGTAGCTTGCCCAGCACCTATACCATCCTGACAGCTAAGTCAACCTAGCCCACAGGAAAGACTAATCAGTAAGTGGTGCCATAAGTGCCGAAAATCACTCTGCCCAGCAGAGTGCCACTAATTCGGCTCACAAAAACACATGTTATACTATATTTATAAAAAATCGATTACTTCAAAAGGCGGGTCATATCTGCCGCAGGACCGATACCCGTTGGGGTAGACTGGTTTTTGAGTGGAGACCGCGAATAGGCAAACGCAGCGTAGGACGCCCTGTGAAGAGGTGGAGCGACATTCGCAAAGCGGTGGACAGTGACTGGAAGAGGAGAGCCGAGGAGCGGCCTCAGTGGTGTGTACTGGGAGAGTGGACTGACACCAGCTGATAATGATGATTCCAGGGGCTTCAAAATGGGCCATATTTTCACTGCAATATGTGGCCGGCAACTATTGATGTCCCTCTCCTACTCACATGTTAGAGAAAGACACCAATAGTTGTCGGCCACGTATTGCAGAAAAAATACTACCCGCTTAGAAGTCCCTTACAATAAACAATTATTCCACTGCACTCTCTTTTAAATTTGATTCATCATCAACCCATTGTGTCCCCACCGAGGGGCACGGGTCTCTTCCTGAGGAAGGTATAGGCCATACTCTACCACGGGGCCCAAGTCCGGATTAGTGGAGGCTTGCAAGACTATAGTGGCTGGTCTTACTGTCAGAAGTTTGATAGATTTGATTATTCTTGAACAAATCCTTCCCGTATTTTTTAAGACTGTAATGATCACGATGTGTTCATTAAAAGTTGACGAGAATGATTAACGAGCGCTCGGTCAGTGTTAAGTGCCAATGTCAAGTGGTTAATTAATTTAGAAGTTAACGGCTGCCGGAGTTTAGTCTCCGTCGTTAAGGTTAGATTAGGGTAAATGATCGTTTAGTTAAAATTTTGGCTCCATGTTGCATTGTATAATTGACAGCAGATCGATTAATTAGGCCGAGTTCACACCAAACTCACTGTCGGCCGCCGAAAGTGAGTGAGCGTTAGGTACGCAGTTTATTGTATTTCCATACATTGTCACTTTTTGCAGACGCTGAAATTTGGTGGCCGATTAACGTGGTTCTGGGTGTTACCTAGCGCCACCAATGCAATAAAAATTATGACTTGTATTATAATACGTTTTTATTTAAAAGTGAACATGTGAAATCGTAACAAATGTGAAAACTATTTTTAGAACCTACAGCCTAGAACCTAGAATCGACAACCAAGGATCTTTAATCACAATTAAAGTTCTAATCTATTGATCATAGGTTCTAGACTGTAAGCTCTTAAAATAAATATCACAGTTATTAAGATTTCTCATATTATAAATCATAACTTGTTTTATAATAAACAAGTTATGATTTATTCTTTTTAATGCACTAACCCGTGCTAAGGACAATTTTAAAAACCTATTTAAAAATATATGCAAATTACTTCAGCCAGATGTCGCTGCCTGTACGTAATACAGAGAATATTGTAAAGAGGTTTGAAATTTCTTTGATGCCGGTGAGTCACCCATTAGCCCAGTTGGAAGAGCGCTGGCACGGACAGTCAGAGGTCGCGGGGTCGAGTCCCGGCATGGGCGGAATTTTTAGCCTCTAAATAGGTTTTTACAACTTTTTTTCCATTGGTGGCGCTATTAAGCGCCCCGAAACGCCTTAATATAGCGCGTCACTACGCGCCGCGGACGCTGATTGGCTACGAGTTTACACTTTCACACTGGGGCTCACAGTGAGCTTCTGGTCACATTCGGCGTCTGACCATTGGATACGTTTGGTTTGAACACGCCCTTAGCGTTTGCGCTCAGATGGGTTAATTGTGACAATAGCAACGCAAATCGCTTGTTTCAAAAGCCACGATATCCCAGTATACTCATAGTATGTGGGTACATGCAACAAACTTAAACTACGTTTTTGAAGTGACTTTTTATATTACAAACGACGTGCAATAATTTTATCAAAATAAAAAAAAGTTAGATTATAGATAGATGGATAGAAAAAAAAACTAACAACGACTTTTTTAACTAAGTTTTGTACATAAAGTAGTGAAATTATAATAGCAATACCATGTGAAGGAAAACTTCGACAGGAAACCTAAGTGACTGAGGTGCTCAAAAACAGCGCCTGAAATTGCCAATCCGCGTTGGGCATGCGTGGTAATTAAGCCCATACTCTCTATCAGAGAGAAGGCCCGTGAACTGTTGTGGGATATTTACAGGCTACATAAACATACATTCGTAGTTAGTAAGGCAAGTATTAGTGATAGAGAAAACATACAGTTATTAACTTTTAACATCATCATCAACAGCAACCCATGTCCACATGCCCTTATGTCCACAATGTGATATGTTTACCACAAGGCAATGGGTAAATGATTGAAGAATGCAAGGGGATGCTTGAAGAGGAATGATTCTGTTTTTGTTCTTTAGTATTTAAGTATTAATGCTATACTATTTTTATTTTTAATGCACTAACCCGTGCTAAGGAATAAATTTAAAAACCTATTTAGAGGCTAAAAATTTCACCCATGCCGGGATTCGAACCCGCAACCTCTGGCTGACACGGATAGCCAGAGGTTGCGGGTTTGAATCCCGGCATAGGTGAAATTTTTAGCCTCTAAACAGGTTTTAAAATTGATTAATGCTGTGTTACATCTTTTACATTGTTTATTGCGAGGTTTAATTTTAGAGGTACATAAGTTTGTAGCGATTTTACATTAGCTGCAAGTTACAAATGTAAATGAACAAATAAATAAATAAATGCCCCCACCGATGCGCAGGGGTCTCTTCCCTGAGAAAGGTATAGACCATACTCCACCACGGGGGCCAAGTCCAGATTGGTGGGGGCTTGCAAGACTAGAAGCTGGTCTTACTGTCTAACATGTAATGTAATCTGTAATGAGATTAAGACATTTTTTTTGCAAGTCCGTCATTGTTAAATTTTGACACTTACAACTCGCGCCGCCCGGTTGACCACATTTACGTTATTAATTGCGGAATATAATTGCATAAAGTGCAAGCGCGTAAAGATTGATGTACTGCTGACTATACTATTATATTTAGACTATATATACTACCTAGAGTATACGTTTTAGGTGGAGTAGTCTTGAGGTTCTCAACCTTGCGTAGTTCACGTAGATTTCATAGAGATTAAAATAATTTTGAAGTATACCTGGAACAAAATAAATCAGATGTCAGTTTTTAATTTGATATCATGCAGAAAGATGCAAGCCTCCAGGATATCGACACATAGCGGAAAACAACTAGGTACCTATGCATTACTTAATGTTAACTAAGGTATTGTACTGAATTAACTCACACATGTCTAAGCTACATACCCACTGTATTGAACGTTGGAGAAGCACTGTTGGCTGAGATACAGAAAAGAAGAGAATGGTTTATGTGCAGCTTTGCCTCAAATTTTGTAAGTAATACAACCTAAAAATGTAAACAAACCACTACTTGTGATTTTCAAAGAAACGAAGATAACAATAATAATAATTATTATTATTATTACCTTACCTAAGTCAAATAAAAAAGAGTTAACGTTAGTTACAATGTTCTTACAATCGTCCACCATACCGTACTTGGCCTAGGTTGGAGTATGGCCTAACCTTCCTGTAATGCAGGAAGGGACCTATGTCCCCGCAGTGGGGACAAACAAGGGTTGATAACGAACTACAATGGTTAGTTTGCCAAGATCTTGGCAAACGTGCATGTGCCTGCCCTTCCGGGAAATAAGCGTGAGTTTATGTAAGTATGTTCATGAACAAAGGTCGTTTGCTACCCTATTTCATGCTACTGTTATAAATAAATAATAAATCTACATTTTAATTCCAGAGCATAATTTTGTTTATTATAAACATCCCACTGCGCGACATAGGCCTTCTCTCAGACAACGGATTGGCAGTTTCAAGCGCTAATGTATTTGAACACCATAAACACTCAGGTTTCCTCACGATGTCTTCCGTCACAGTAAGCGAGTGTTATTGCTACTATAACTTTACAAATATACAAAGCTTATAAAACAAAGTCATTGGTACATGCCGGGATTCGAACCCAAAACATCCCGATTGAGAAACCAGTGTTCTCCCGCTCCAGTTCCACCCTAGAATATGTGTTAAATAATAAAAAAAAACATCTGATTTCTCTCGCACACAAATACCAAACAGAGAGTTAAGATGTAAATTTTAGAAGACTGATGTTATATTTATTACATTACACTCTGTCGCTGTTACTGTTGCAATCTTCTTCGCATAAGTATTCCGAAGTCATTTCGCTAGTGATGTGCATAGCAAACAACGCGAGCGCTCGATTTCACGCGAAATCGTAACAATTTACAGAGGATTGCAAGAATATCGAATCGTAAAACGAATAGCCACTTTAAAGGAGTTAGACTCCTACTGCGTTAATTTGATTGCAATTTTATGACGAACATAGCTGCGATTCTATTTCGAATATTGATGATGATAAATCAATAAAATCTCAGGACTACATGAGTCTGTGACTTTCATTATACATTTAGGGTGTATCAATGCCTTTTTTCATCAACGGTCCCATAATATTTGCAAACTGGATATAAATCAAGGCCCCGGACCCGACGGCCTACCTGCAATTTTTATCAAGAAATGTGTAAAATTTATTGTACTGCCTCTTTATTTGATCTTTAGAAAGTCTATGGAAACAGGCATTTTTCCGGATATGTGATTCCTATTCCTAAGGATGGCAATGCAGGCGACATTCAGGATTATAGGCCGATATCGCTTCTTAGTATTATGGAAAAAGTATTCGAGGCCTGCGTAAGCCCAAACATTTCACAGATGCTTGACAGTATAATTAATATTCATCAGCATGGTTTTTTAAAAAATAAGTCCACTAATTCAAATCTTGCTTGTTACGTAGCTGAACTACAGGACTATATGGATCAGGGTCTGCAAGTGGATGCTATTTATACCGATATAAGTAAGGCTTTCGATAGAGTGGATGATAAGATTCTACTTTGTAAACTTGGTTGTATCGGAGTACATGGCAACTTATTGAAGTGGTTCGAGTCGTATTTGTCCAATAGAAGTCAAAAGGTTGTGGTTGCTGGTTTGGAATCTTCTCCGTTTCCGGCACCCTCCGGAGTCCCACAGAGTTCTAATTTGGGTCCTAAATTATTCCTATTATTTATTAATGACCTATCCGATTCAATCAAAAACTCCCATTATTCATTTTTCGCAGATGACTTAAAAATATATAGGCCCATTTCTGATTCCAACGATGTATGCCTGCTGCAGGAGGATCTATCGCAAATCTTTCAATGGAGCATTAGGAATAAACTGCCTCTAAACATAAATAAATTTAAATTTATATGTTTTTCAAAGAAAAAGACATTAACTTCAGGCAATTATAACTTAAACGGGACAAATCTGGAAATGGTCCCTGAAATACGTGATTTAGGTGTCGTACTGGACAGTCATCTAACATTCAATGCTCACATTGACAAAATGGTTAAAAAAGGTCTTTCTATTTTGGGATTTATTTGGCGCAATTGCCGAGAATTTAGGAACGTAAATGCTCTTAAAATAGCGTACTGCGCATTGGTGCGCAGCTCCTTGGAGTATTGCTCTACAATTTGGAGTCCTCATTACAATTGTCACATTGATAGGATTGAAAGAGTACAGAAACGTTTCCTTTATTATCTGAGCTGCCATCAGGGCCGGCGTCGCTCTTTAGCACATTACTCTGACCGATTGCGTCATTTCAACCTTTTGTCTCTGAAAGATAGACGTCACAACGCTGACCAGATATTATGTCCTCAACTACTTTCAAAATTCAGTTTTGTGGTTCCCCGTCGCGGAGCCAGAGTCGTTAATTACCGTCCATCTTATCTTCGTTCTGCAAGAACCAATATTGGCAAATATTCAATAATTAACAGATTATACATAATAAACTTTTTGTAAAAGATTCTCAGAAATTCGATTTATTTGCATGTACGCTTAGTAAATTCAGATTAAATTTGATCCAATTAGGGTCAACATCATCCATACCTGAAAATGTAACCTAGTGCTTTTATTGATTTTGTTTCCAATAGGTAATCGCGCCAACTTGTAGTGCGTAAGTCTTACATGTTATGTGATGTGAATGTTGTGTTTTTCAGTTATTGTATTCACACTGTGGCTTGATTTATTGTAAATTGTGTCTATATTTGTAAAGTGTGCGTCTGTTGAAAAACCTAATAAATAAATAAAATTATATTGGCGTCATAGTTGTAGATGTTTAGTACAATAGAACAGTTTGACTTTTTTGATTTGGAAATAAATGGTCTCCATATCAGTAACAAGTTTGTTTAATTTTATGAGTAGAATCCCACTTTTTTGGGACTATACAGAGATTTTGATACACCTTAGCTTACATTTTTATAAAGGCCCGCGCCCTGCATTTGAACGTTTGTGAATAAAAAAATAAAAAAGTACATCTATTACATTATTTTTAAATGTGTAGAGCCTACCCGTAAGTGTTATTAGTAAAATATTGTTAAACTTTAATTTGCACTTGTTTGATGTCAATTATTATACAGGTTTTTCCAACATACGTAGATTTTATTCTTTATTGTATTGGTATTATAATAAAAAATATTAAAACTTACTGTACTTTACTGTTCTGTACTGAAGTAAAGTACTGTACTAAAGTCTATACTAAAGTACAGTACAGTTAGCGCCCTTACTGACAATATTTTTTTTCAACGGCAGTTGAAAGTAAGATAAGATAAGAATATTCTTTAAAGTATATAACCACATGCTAATAATATGTTTGTATTTGTAAATAAAACATTATCATTAAAGGATTTTTATTATGTGGAGATAGGTAAATACATAGAAATTCTTTATTGTACACAGGAATTACAGTGACAGAAATTGAGCCTTTTGTGGGCAATTACTTACACTTAAAAAATAAAAAGAGTTGATCCACGCCTTCAAGTGTAATCTGTTGCGGACATCGGTTGCGTAATTTGCGCCGTATCGCCATCATAGCGCACGTGGTTCACATTCACGCGGGCATCGTGCAAGTCATACTGTTTCATCGCTTTGGCTTGCTTACTTAAAGGGGTCATATTCGCTTCTAAACGGGCCATATTTTTACTACAATATGTGGCCGGCAACTATTGATGTCCCTCTCCTACTCACATGTTAGAGAAAGACACCAATAGTTGTCGGCCACGTATTGCAGTTAAAATATTACCCGTTTAGAAGTCCCTTTATATCGTACCTTTTATAGTAGGTAATTACATTTAATCTTACGGGGCCATGCACTAGCGCCATTGATGGATAAAATCATATCTTTTACCCCACTGCGGCGGACTCCAAAAGGGGGATAAAGTGTTTGACTCGTATCTATGTAAGTATCTCCGATTCTATGTTCCTTCTTCTTCTTCTTAATATAGCCTATTAGTCCACTGCTGGACATAGCCCTCCCCTAATGAACGCCATAGCGCAAGGTTGTGCCATCATTGAGGGGTAATGCCCATAATATATGTTCCCTCATTACTGTTTAAGCACTGGTCAGTTTTTGACAAATAATATCTCAACCGTTCCGTTGTGTAAGCGCGAGTGACATAGGCTACATGATTCCAACGTGCATAATTCCAACAATTGGGATAGCCGCATTCTTCACAAAAGTATAATGAACTAAATTAATATTTATTGTTTTATCCATATACAAGCTTATCTACTTTCATAATCCTGCTGCACTAAATAGACAATCGATCTGAAGTTCATACGTAAATGTCAAATGTTTGATCCAGTGTTGCAAACAATGGCGGCCTAGTTAAATACTACGCCCCATTTCACCATTTAATATAAACCGAGTTTGAAGCGTATATCTGATCTTTATATCGATCGTATAATACTATATTATTATCTGAGCGGTGCGGGTGGAGCTAAAAAAATCACCAACTTCAGCATTTGCAGAACAGAATAGCTTATTTGTTTAAAGTGACGGCACAGAGACCTCGAGGGAGCAGATTCAGATGCTACTTCGGTGATTTACTATTTGCGTGTTACAATTAATTTAGAGGAAAAAAATAATAAAAATAATATTCACACAAAACGATAATTTTTCATGGTCCCAAACTACGATACAGTGTGATTTGTTAACCACAGAAGGCCATCATAAACATGGAAAAATACCTAGACCGTAGGCATTAGTATGAGTACAAATAATAATACAATAATCGTACCTACTATCTCTTCTCTTGGTAGTCCATTGATTTGAAAATTATTAGATACTTTGTTTACTATGTACTGCGACGTAGCGTGTAGTGTTGTTATGTTGACCACTCGCGAGTGGTCAACATAACAACACGCGTGTCCAATATACGATAGTGTAGAGAGTCCAATATACGACATCTGTTTGATGAACGCGTCTCATTGAAACACTACCAGCAAACAGCCTCCTTACAGTGGTCAATATCGACCCTTGTATGTCCCCACTGCTGGGGCATGGATCTCTTCCTGCATCGCAGGAAGGTTAGGCCATACTCCACCACGGGGGCCAAGTCCGGGTCCTTACAGTAGTCAGTAATTAACAGTAGCAGGATCTGGTGATTAATTTACTAACAAGTGAATAAATTGGAAAAACTCGGTTTAATATCAATGGTTAGGTTAGGGTTTAACTGGCGAAAGCATTTAGCAGCTGTCGGAGAGTGACTGACGCGAGTTCAGACAAATGCCATTGGTACAAGGTTACCCATTGTTGATGCACCGACGTGTTTTGATTTGAATGGATATTGAGCATTCAAACAAAACCAGTAATCAAAACACTTTAAAAATATAACGAGAAAACCTGCCGAACAGATGTTAAAATTGTGCCGAATGGACGAATCAGTATTTTTTAAGGACATGTAGACCTATAGATTGGCAACACAGAATACAATACAGAAATGAAGTAGGTATTTATGGGCCGTCAATACCAAGGTGGTAGCTTAGTGGGTAGAACAGTGGACTCGCAAGCGAGAGACCCGGTTCATCCCCAGTGCGGGCATGTACCAATGCCTTTCTTTAATTTCAAAGTTACGTACATTTGCGAATTTGTAGGCACAATACCACACGCTAACTGTAAAGGAAAACAACATGTAGAAACCCGCGGCTTGGTTGGCTTCGCGCGTATTGACTAGTCTTTAATGTGGGCTCTGACCACTAAGCTGTAGCTGGGCAAGCCTACTCCATCTAAAACCATGTCCCAGGCACTACAGCATCTGAGTGGTCCCGTCACTTGTCACACATTAACCGTGAAGGTGCACATCGTGAGGCAGCCCGCTGCTTAGTTAGCTCTACATGTATTGGACTAGTCTTTCCTGTGGACTAGTCTGACTAAGCTGTCAAGCTGGTATAGGTGCCGCGCAAGCCTACACTACCTATAAAACAATGACTCAGCCACTGCAGCGTCCGAGTGGTCCCTTCACCCATCTAGTGTGAGTGAAGATGCCACTGGACGCTGTATAAATCATCCCAACGTAGATGCAGAGGTCAATGTTATGGACCGTCAATGAATCAGTATTATGTTTGAGGAAATCTAGACTAATACACTGCCAAACAATACAAACATGCTCAATAGAAACAAAGAATTGCATGTCAGAATGTGCGTTCGATTAATATGTTAAGGATAGAACACACCAACGCGGTGACCGTGGCGGTCTATACGTACTTCCATAGAAATATGTACTACGAATATGTCCTAATTATGGACCACCAATGAATCAGTATTTTTTTAGGTAATCTAGACTAGTATATTGGCAATCAACACATTGTTTACAGTGTTCTCTATCTATCTATATTGGCAACCATTAAATACATGCGTATACGCTAAACACTAAACACTCTCTGTACGTAATACAGAGTGTTGTAAAGAGGTTCGAAATGTCACTGATGCCGGTGAGTCACCCATTAGCTCAGTTGGAAGAGCGCTGGCACGGATAGCCAGAGGTCGCGGGTTCGAATCCCGGCATGAGTGGAATTTTTAGCCTCTAAATAGGTTTTTAAAATTGTCCTTAGCACGGGTTAGTGCATTATAAAGAATATAATCATTAAATACATGCGAAATAGAAACAAGGAAGTGGATGTCAGAATGTGCGTTGGTATATGTAGTGGATGAAACACACCAACACCGTGGCGGTCCATACATAAGTACTTACAAATACACTGCAGTGAATGGCATGTGTATGGACCGCCACCGCGTTGGTGTGATACATCCTTAAGTATTACTAATTTGAAATTATCGGAGTGAAGTAAGTCGACCTTAATCGATGTTAAGTAAACTTGCGTAGTGTAGGTTTGTACGCTTTCCGGTACGTGGTTGCACAAGTTTTTTATAACACACCGACAATGAATCAAACAAATCTGTAGCACGAAATAAGTGAGTACAGTCGACGGCAGGTCAAGCTGTACATTTATATTGCTAAGGCGCCCGTAACGTGACTAATTAGATTAAAACTCTTTATTTATTCATTTATTAAAGAAGTATGTATGTATGTATGTATGTATGTATGTATGTATGTATGTATGTATGTATGTATGTATGTATGTATGTATGTATGTATGTATGTATGTATGTATGTATGTTCTTTGTACTAGGTATAGATGCAACTAACATAATAGTAGTTTATGATACTGTTGCATAATAATACTGATACCCTATAGTACCACATGAGTGTTATAAGACCAAGTTATGTACAGTGTCATACACTACTTTATCTAATCTCAAACTATAATACATAAAATAATATGACACAGAACCAAAGTTTGTTTAAATATTGAAAAGTTTTTTTTAAATGTAAAATGTTGGCGCCAAGGCGCTAACATCGATTGCGCATGCGTGTTGCGCCGCCGCGGACTCGTTCATTGAAACCTTTTTTTTAAAGTAGAGGTTCAACCTTCTTGGTCTAGCTGGAGGTTGTATAGGTAATCGTTATGATTAAAAAGTTATACCGCACTCTCAGAACGAAAGAGGCCTAAAAAAAAAAATAGTGAAATTGAGTTACAATCATAGAGTCATAAAAAGGTATGACGTGGGCGGAAGATTCGCTATGCTCTTTTTTTACAATAAGTGCCTTTGTTTTACTATTCATCGGATAGAGCATACCTTTTTATGTCTCTCTATGATTGTTAGGTACTCAATTTTTTTTAAATTGTTTGAGTATATAAACTATTTTTTGACTTAGGCCTCTTTCGTTCTGAGGGTGCGATATTATGATACAGGTGTCCATACAAGACCTGTATCGTAATAAAACTTTTCATTTTTATTTTTGGCCTATGCGTAATGTTTGTCATAAGAGTTTTGTTTTCAATTTTATAATCTTTGTATTATAGTACCAGAGTAGATAAGATAAGTTAAAACTGTACTAACCAAATATGAATGTTGTTGTTCAAATTAAATGAAATTATTATTATTTATTGTACACACCAGAAAAAATACTTAAAATTTTATTGTACACATTTAACTGACACTTTCATAACCTCCTAAAAATCTTTTAGCAGCCTTTTAATTTACCTTTTGTACGAATAATTTCAGTTTAACGCCACTTAGACACAAGCTGGTGTTAAACACAAAAGCCGACCTAAGCTTAAGTGTAAGTGACAGAAAAAAATATGTAATTATGTGTAAAGGTAAACCTGCTGCCGACTGTCCATTCAACAATTCGTTGGGTGACGAGTGTTTATTCTAATAAGTAACGTTGAGGGCGATTTTGCTACGAAAATATTTAAGTTGAGAATGAAACATTTAGTTCCTAAAAACATTTCATTTGTAGATAAGTCTACCGACAGTTTTTATTAGTATTGGACATCAGTCACTTGAACCTTAAGATATTAAGAATTATTTTCAACTTAACGATACATAATTATATCGAGAGATAGTGACAGATACACTCTATAAATCATTATAAATTTTGCACCACGTGTGGTTGACTGGCAGAAAAGGTTACAGCATTAAGTCCGCCACGTTGCCACTGTATTTTGTTTACTTAAATGGAATAAATATAGACCGCTGCGCCGATAAAAGTCCCTACAATGCTGGCAGCAGTCGGGGGTTCATTGTGACAATTCGATATACATTGTTCAGCTTATTAGTACAATCAGTCTTCCTACTTGTTAATCTGGGGGTAAATCCGCTATGTATCACAATACAACATGAATTGTACTTCTATGAAATGAGGCCCAGGCTAATGCGAAGAACGAGGTAGCTACTGGCTCTTGGGTCGCCTGACAAGTCGATGAAGTGCGTCGATTTTGTTTGTCAAGTTATGGAAGTCAAATATGAACTGAACTGTCAAATTACGGCAGTAGGTATGCTTAGACCTACGAGTATCTATTGAATTATAGGAAACTATCCTTCCTTTAAAAACCTATTTAGAGGCTAAAAATTTCACCCATGCCGGGATTCGAACCCGCAACCTCTGGCTATCCGTACCAGCGCTCTACCAATTGAGCCAATGGGCGACTCACGGCATCAGTGAAATTTCGAACCTCTTTACAATATTCTCTGTATTACGTACAGGCAGCGACATCTGACTTAAGCAAATTGCATTACTTACAGCCCCGACTACCTACTTTGCAGTTAGGTTTTAACATCGGAACGATATCACTGTACCCACATGATTACACTATTTTTATTTTTAATGCACTAACCCGTGCTAAGGAACAAATTTAAAAACCTATTTAGAGGTTTAGTCCTTAGCACGGGTTAGTGCATTAAAAATAAAAATAGTGTAACTATCCTTCCTGTTCTTTGAGATGGATATTTTAAGACGCAGTGATTTCCTGAAAACGACCCATTCACCAAATGCGTACCTATTAAAAAATGTTGATCTTAGTAGATGCGACTTCGAACGGAGTCTCAAGTGAATGACAAAAGTAAAGCATGAAAGTGAAAAGGGTTAAAAAGGGGCGCAGCACTTGGAGTTCTGGCATGCGATCACGTAAGTTCTCCACTGTAGGGAGTAGTCTGACTAGGACTACTGCTACGAGACATACACATTTCGACACCTCGGGTTCGTCTAATGCTTAACTCGATAGAATGGAAAGCTACGTAATATAAGAGCTGGACCTATTTCATGTCTGATGTCTGAAATTAAAGCCAATGCATGAGTTGTATGTTTTAAAATAATTATGTAAACTCTGTTAATTAAGGACTTTGAAAATACTAAGTTTAGAGTTTTTTTGTCCATTTTTTCTCCAAAATTATCTAGATTTTGAAATGGACATCTAGTTTGAATTGTAACGTTCATTAAATCGCAGTTTCTGCGCTACTTTGAATAAAACCTTTTCATTTCATACAACTCAATTCATAGTTTACTATGACAATTTGACGTCCATTGCAAAGGCGATTAACTCCCAGGTTAACAAGTAGAAAGACTACGCAATGTACAAAGTTTGGTCATAAATAAACTACGAATTGTACGAAACGCGGCCATGAACTCCGCTAAGCGACAAACTGCGTTCGATTTGAAAAGTTGGGCCTTAGAGTTGAATTGCAGTTTTATTATTTCCGTGCGAAATAAATAGAGCCAGTCGAATTGGCGGCGACTCGAATTAAAATACTTTGTAACGTAACACATATTAGTGTACGCTGAACTTAATATGTAACACAGCACGTGTGACTCAAAATGTGGGTCGAAACGAAGATAAACATGGCAATAATTCGTTTAGTTACGTATTAATTTATTAATAGCGCTAGGCGGTGCTATTTGGCTATTAAGTCATAAGTTTCGGGTGTCAATAACCGACAATCACTCAATAATAGTGTTTGGCACGATTAAGAGAAGATCAACTGTAGAACTAAGGTTTTTAAAAACATAACTCAATAGGCTAGCATACATTTTGCATAGGGAAAGTAATTATTATTCAAACACTATTTGGATGAATATACATAAAACATAAGCAATAAAATTGGGAAAGTACTCAACAAAGATGCAAGTGTAAAGTGTAAGACGCATGAGAATTTTATCAGAGTCTGATACGAACGCCTCTTGATTAGTCATTGGTGAATCACGATATTATTCTTCCAGACAGATTTTTTAGACAATATTTTGGAGACTGATTACCACAATATTATCACTTAAGCGTATTATTATTATTATTATTAAAATTCTTTATTGCATAAAAATTTTGCACATAGGCGAGCTTAATGCTACTTAGCATTATCTACCAGCCTACCTTAGTTTTGGAGACAAGATTAGCAGGTAGTGCAATATTAACCAATATAAAATGTACTAATTATATCTATTTTATATATTAACTTTATAATAGTGGGGGAATATTATATGACATAACAATAAATAAATATAAAATACAATAAATACATAAACATTATCTACATATATACCTACATATTTCCTGACGATACTGATATGTCCGTAAATTCCCGCTATGGAGAATATTCTCAGGGAATCGGGTAATTGCACTAAACCTATTTAAAAGCACTAACCCTTTTCCTCTAGAACTCCATGTCCACGTCACACAAGATGAAAAGAGATGATGACGCACGTTGTCGTATAATAACCCCGATTTTCATTCACTGTTACATCTTCTTCTTATCGTGTCGATGGAAAGCCATCGATGTGAAAGGATTTACCAATGAGCGTAAGGGACTCATTTAAGGCACAGCCTCGGTGCCGGCTGTCATATGATGTCGTTAAGCCATGTTAGAGGCCTTATGGGCGGCTCGATAACTTCTGACAGTAAGGGCCGCCACTGTCTTACAATCCTCCACCAACCCGGACTTGGCCCCCGTGGTGGAGTATAGCCTAACCTTCCTGCGATCCTGCGATGCAAGAAGAGACCCGTACCCCAACAGTGGGGACATACAAGGGTTGATAACGATAACGAACGTAAGGGACTCGTTGATTGTTGCCCAGGGCGTGTCAGACGTACGGGACTGTTACATTGATCAACAAAGACACAAATGGCACCTTTCGCGAGCCCGTTATAGTCTTTAAAGCAGAAGTGACTCTGTTTATGGCACAGAGAGAATTGACCTTTGTTGTGTTGAGAACGGTTTCTTTGTGTGGTCGATGACCTTCCTGATTGTGGTCAACCACGCTCTAGTTTCCCCCAGCCGCAATTATGCAGGATTTATTGAACCTAGAAGTATTTGCAATGTTAAAATTACAGTGTAGGGGGAAGGTGGGCGTAGATTATTGTAAATATTTCCAAAAAATATTGGTGTCTATTTTGAAGTGTCTCCGGTTCAGTCGCCTGGACGTGCCTGCCTCTACTACGAGTAGGTTATACAACGAACGGGTAACTAAAATCCCAGCGATATTTCTTTTTTTTCCGAAGGAATAATCCAATTGATAGAGTCATCATCATTATTAATCGGGTATTCAAATATTATAATTCTTTCTACAGAAAATCTCAATTCGGTGGTACGCTTTTAAAGAAATAGGGTTTAAAAGTAAAAAAAAAAGTATAATAGGCCAGCAGGTTGAGTGTACAGTGGACAGCAGATCAATGCTGTCGTTATTGTTGAAAAATATCCCATAATGTATCTGAGTAGAAACGTTGTCGTGAAAAACTGAAATATAAAAATTCAAATATAGAAAATTATATTTCGAATCTTGGAGCCGAAAATTGTTTTCACGCAAAGTCACCAGTGTTAATTTTATCACTATCAGCAATTATGCCGAACTATTTTCGGTTAAAAAAATAATGTTCTATATTTCAATTTTGACATTCTGTTTGAATTACATCGTTGAATTTTTCGTGCTAATTTTCCGATACTTTAAATCAATATCATAAAGAAGTTACCGCTTTTAACTTGTATGCAGACTTGTACTGAACGGTACTGTGGAATTCCTAAGCATTATAAACAGAACGGGAGGTTTCGAAACGGCAGCAGCTGTTGAAGTAGAACTGGTCCAACGGTGTATAACTAATTTACTTGCGCTAAACAAAGAATGCTTGAACTAACGCAACTTAGAGCGGGTACCTAAGTGAAATGAGTAAGAATTTGAGAAGCCTGAGCAATGTAAAAAGATACTTAAATCAATGTACTTAGGAATAAAAATGTACGTAAACTAATCGAATGATAACAGCGGCAGATAAACCTCTTATGGTTTTCGCCCGCTGGTTGAATAAGTACCTAGTTTTATAATAAACTATCTGACCCAGCGAACTTTGTACCGCCTACCATCGATTCTTTAAGTTTTTTTATTTTTTCTCTCCGTAAGACCCAACCTCGTACTTCAAGAAATATTCTAAAAAAAGAAATCGGGTCAGCTGCTCTTGAGATTTGCGCCTACCAACACATTCCGCGATTCATTTTTATATTATAGGTAAATAAAAAAAACTTATTTCTAAAATGCGTAACTCCTAAAATATCACTATGATTAGCGTCAATTTTCTGCAACAACTTTTTTCTGTGGGTTTTTTCAGTATTTAGCCAATATACGCCCCACTCCAGGACACAGGCCTTATAAGGAAAAGAGAGAGTTTTAAGATTAATATTTTTTAAATATACTACTTATTATATTTTTTATTAAATTCGTGCTTAACGCGCTATAGTTTATGTCGCAGCCTTGTTACGTACACCGTTGTCCTATATAAAACAATATCCATTACAAGTGTCACGGCTTGGAAAAAACTAAAGTGGTAGACCAAAAATTGTCGTCACCGAAAAGCTTTTATTCTGTCAACGACATTTTTCAGAAGTTTTGGAAATTACCCTGTATTCTTGATCAATAAGTTGGGCTTAAGATTTCGTATTTCGTACTTATAGCCTAATAGCGCACTTAGGACTAGGATACTAAACTAGGATACCCTGAGCTATGGTAAACAGGCAAGAACATCTAACATGGAAATACAACCAGTTTGAGGCTACTTTTACAAATCAAGGATTCTGTAAGTACGTACCTACGTTTTATTTCCAGTAACAGTACCGCTCACTAACTCTAAAGTAAAATATCGTGAGTAAACCCGAGAATCATGACTTTGTATTCACATATTCTTTCTCCTGGATTAAAGCTGAGAGGATTCTACATAATATTCTGGGCTAGTCTACTTTGTCTAAAAAAATGTCCCAGTATCTCAGCGGTTACTTCTGTTATCTAACGAAGATCGAGCGAGCTTAGATGTAAAAAGCTCATTATTTCCAGAAATAACTGTGCGGATAGCCGCACAGTTATTTCTGGATCTCCCACACAAACAAACAGTTCACCGGACAAAATTAATCTTTAACCCAATTGGAAATCAAATTTGGAAACACATTTGGAAATGATCTTTTGTTTTGACACTGTCAAAACAAAAAAAATGACAATTGAATTAGCAAGCCTTTAAAATTGGCCATTTTCGATTACATTTCAATCCCACCGTCGAAATAATGAGTAAGCAAGTACCCATTTGGCGAAATGACAGCGATTGTATCGAGGCGTGCTCCGGTGTCGTCCCTTCTGTCACGATTTTTCGTCACTCCTCGACAAAATTGTTCAGCTGTCTGTCAGCAGTTGTTTCATTAATCAGGGAGAAACGGATGGTTAGCTCCGGAAATCTTACAGATTCTTAAGTGACGTGGAAGAGGCATATACCCGGAGGCTTTAAGTTAGGTCTTAGTCTAGCGCGATCAATATAAATGACAAAAGTATATAATCCGGTTTTGCAAAAAGTCTGTCACATTAATCTCACTTCAAGCAATTTTAATTCTTACAGGCACAAACCGGGTTTACTTTGGCATTACTAACCTATGCTAATAAACTATTCGCGTGGCATATTTTGACAAAATCTAATCACAAGTCCAGTATGTATTATATTTTTAGTAGTGGTGTTATTTTACCTAACAGACATAACAATAAAACAACTTCGAAACCAATAGGGTATGAAGTTATCAAGATAATTTACTCTTACACTTTCTGTAAATTTCTCACAATTAGCCGTATTAAAGATGATCTGTAATTTTCTCCTTTGCTAAATGCAGTTATAATTTACTAACAGTTACTTAAACGTAAAGTAACATTCGATAAATGATTACATAGAAGATAAGTATAACATTCAAGTAAGTGAATCCAGAATTAAGTTAATAATGTCTAGTGCTTACGAAAGTTTTAGTTCAAAAATATACCATTCACTTTTTAAAAAGGTACATGGTTTGGTCGAACAATGTCGATCTTATAAACTGCATGAGTCGATCAAGAGATCTTCTATGCATCACCTATTTTGTGGTTGGCACAATGGCAACTATGTTGCAACTCGAAATCATGTCACATTATTGTAATGTTTTCATTGACAGCGTTTGTTTGCACCCAGCGATTTGTCGCAGCACGCAGGTCGCCGTTTGTGCCACTGACCCTTCACTTTGCTGATCCGACTCGATCGATATCGATTGGGAAAGGTGACAGGGCAAAGGTTCAAAGACGACTTGACACGTTTGATATAATTGCTGACTTCACCGCATGAATATCCTTCTGACCCGTGGTACTCCATGGTTTTGATAACACTGACATTAATTAAAACTGTTTTTATACGGATTTATGCTCGTTTATTACATTTTTACAATTTTCCGACGTTTCATGGGAACCAGTGCTTAAGTGCATGAGACCCCCTTGCTAGAAGTGTGACTGTAGAGTAAAAAAAAAATTATTTCATTTAATAATCAGTATTTTTAAGTTCATGTAAAGTAATTATTTTATAAATTTAATTTTACTTCAATTACTAAAAATCAATATTGTTGACTTGGTTGGCTTGGAAAAATAATTGGTTTGCCTATTTTGGAACGTAACTTCATAATTAACTTTTGTAATTTTTGCCGAGGGTAGTAAACTAACCGTTCATGCTTTCTAAAATACGCCCGTCACCTCAGTCATCCGGAACCACGGCACCTGAAAAAGTGCCGAAACGTCGGAAAATTGTAAAAATGTAATAAACGAGCATAAATCCGTATAAAAACTGTTTTAATTATGTCTACTGCTCGTGTTAACCATAGAAAATACAACACAGACCTTGCTTAAAGTGCTGTCAGAATCAAAGTCGACTTATCACGTTTGATACAACTGCTGACTTCACTGCATAAATATTCTT
This sequence comes from Yponomeuta sedellus, assembly GCA_934045075.1. Taxonomy (NCBI): domain Eukaryota; kingdom Metazoa; phylum Arthropoda; class Insecta; order Lepidoptera; family Yponomeutidae; genus Yponomeuta; species Yponomeuta sedellus. The sequence goes on along the minus strand of OW203735.1, from coordinate 6,989,329 downwards.
TTCACCTGTGGCACTCCATGGTTTTGACAGCACTGAAGATGCCTAAAGTTCTGTCAAAAAAGTTCAACTTATCACGTTTGATATAACTGCTGACTTCGAAGCATGAATATCCTCACCTGTGGGACTCCATGGTTTTGACAGCACTGACCTTTCCTGAAGTGCTTTCAAAAACACAGTCGACTTATTACGCTTGATACAACTGCTGACTTCACCGCATAAATATTCTTCTCACCTGTGGCACTTCATGGTTTTGACAGCACTGACCTTGCCTAAAGTTTTATCAAAAAAGTTCAACATATCACGTTTGATATAACTGCTGACTTCAAAGCATGAATATCCTCACCTGTGGCACTCCATGGTTTTGACAGCACTGACCTTTCCTGAAGTGCTTTCATAAACAAAACCGACTCATCACGTTTGATATAACTGCTGACTCCAAGGCATGAATATCCGTCTCACCTGTGGTACTCCCATGTTTTTGACAGCACTGGCCTTGCCTGAAGTCCTGTCAACAACTTAGTCGACTTGTCACGATTGATATAACTGCTGACTTTGCCGCATGACTATTGACTACCCTTCTCACCTGTGGTATCCCACGGTTTTGACAGCACTGACCATGCCTGATTTGCTGTCAAAAACAAAGTCGACTTATCACGTTTGATGTAATTGCTGACTCCAAGGCATGAATATCCGTCTCACCTGTGGTACTCCATGTTTTTGACAGTACTGGCCTTGCCTGAAGTCCTGTCAACAACTTAGTCGACTTGTCACGATTGATATAACTGCTGACTTTGCCGCATGACTATTGACTATTCTTCTCACCTATGGTATTCCACGGTTTTGACAGCACTGACCTTGCCTGAATTGCTGTCAAAAACAAAGTCGACTTGTCATGTTTGATATAGGTGCTGACTTCAGCGCATAAATATCCTTCTCACTTGTGGTATTCCACGGTTTTGACAGCTTTGGACTTGCCTGAAGTGGTCACATAAATTGCTCCTCAGATATATATGGCGTTTATACCTCGACGCAGTCAAAGTACCAGCAAGTGATACAATGAAAGGGCAATGTATGCAAAATCACTAATTTATGGAGATCACGCGATTTGTGTAGCTGAAGCAGTGGATCAAAATGTGTCAGCAAATTATTTTATACATGATAGTGGTAATAATAGTGACATTCGGTCAGTACTTAATAAGTTATTATACCATATGTTTTTTTAAGTAGCCCTTATATGCCCCACTGCTGAGCACAAGCCTTCTCTCATAGAGAGAGTATCGGCTTAGTTACCACGCGTAATTAAGCCGATGCTTTCAAGCGATGAACACCTCAGACACTCAGGTTCCCTAACGATCTTTTCTTCACGGTACCGTACCAAATGTCAATTTACTATATCACACGTACAATTTCTCCGAAGGCTGTTGTGGATTATTACCAATACTTTCTTTAGCCTTCAACGATTATGTTCTATCAGTACTATTTAATAACAACAGCAAAAAACAACTATACAGCACAAACCACCAACAGTGAATTTACCGCATCTGCATAATCAGAGGTTTCAGAACCTACCTCCTCTTTCTATTGTTCCGTTGCATTCTATCATCGCTGCATTATAAAAGCATGACGCAAGCTCATCCTTCCCCCGCACACATACCATTATGATGACATTTGGAGATGATTGCGGTAATTCAATGGGAGGCATTGCTGCAATGCCTAGGCTCGGGGGTGAAGGAATGTTTTGCATGTTCTATCAGTTGCCTAAACCGACAAACTGATGAGGCTGAGATAGATAGAATATTGTACCTTCTAACTCGAAATTTCGTTTTTCATAGTCTTGAAATAATATGAAAAATTATTGGAAATATTTAAGGGAAAACCTTCCAAGTTCACAACCCTTTTGAGACAGCTATGCCGCTACAGACCCAACTATAGTGATGGTTTGTTAGCAATGTAGTATTTTTTAAGGTTAACACCAACACTAGACATAATTAAAACGGTTTTTATACGGATTTATGCTCGTTTATTACATTCAGAAACAACGTCGGAAAATTGTAAAAAATGTAATAAACGGGCATAAATCCGTATAAAGTTTTAATTTTCTTAGCACTCAGAAAGACTAGACAGTTTTTGTATAAATTCTTAGTTATCAGCTAATTAGACCTTAACCAAAAACATGTTTGATCGTTAATAAATGATAGATAAAATAAAACTATATAACTAGCCATTCTAATTCGTACAAAAGTTGAATTTACAACAGCGCTATTGAAAAAAGTCGACCGACGTCTGAATAAAGATTTTATTATGGAGCAAGGTTACAGTTGCATAATTTTAATTCATAATGAGTGATTATAGTTGTTGAATCGGTTTATAGCCTGTTTTACTGCTGCTTTTTAAGGGGCCACCCTGTGTTAACTAAAAATGAAAAAAACTTTCGATTCATGCGATACCGAGAGAAGGGCAGACACTCCCTGGTCTCTTGACGCTTTGCCACTAAAAATAATGAAATGATATCAAACCTTTTTATGTCCCCACTGTTAGGGCACGGGTCTTTCCTGTATCGCAGGAAAGTTAAGCCTAGGTTGGTGGAGGCAGACAGTGGCGGGTCTTACTGTCAGAAGTTATCAAGCCGGTCATAAAGCCACCGACATGGCGTGACGTGCCTCGAGAAGCATGGAAGCGCTCGGAAAAAATACCACTAGCTACCGCCGCTTTATTGAAAATTATGAAACAGCTATTTCAAGAACCTAATATTATGCCAATGTAGGAGGCTTAAAATGTAGGCTAATCTATGCGTAAGCTTTTAGGGCCCTTAAAGTATTTTTGTCAAAATGGTCGTTTTCGGCGGATATCGGCTAGTCCTAGTATTACGTTTTAAAATTCGCTAAAATTACACTTTTTGAAAACATGACCTTAAAAAAATATTATTATCCAAAAAAATATTAAACCTAAAATAGTAACTTTCCCAGATCTTCTACTTAAAGTTCATTGGTTGTATATTAAGAAAGTTACATATAATGTCCTATATGTATATAGGACGCCAGGGCTTAAGGAGGATAATTTAAGATAATTTTTTTCCCATTGGTGGGCCTAGTTAGCACCGGGTGGCCCCTTAAGTTGTCTACCTGCGGGTGATATAAACCTGTTTTTAATTCATTTTAAGATAATTTATTGCAGGAAAATGTAACGAATGTATATCCACTAGGATTAGGTTTTGACCCTTGCTACAATTTTGACAAACCTTCTAGTAAAATTACTTGAAATAACTTTTAGTTCCTAATTTAAAATTTATTTATAGAAATTATCTAAATTTTATTTATAGAAATAATTTTTCAAGAGGACAAACATACTTCTTCCCTTACAATTCTTTCAATTCGGATTACTTTCTTTACGACAGTCATTAGGTTCTGAAAAAACTATAAACGACTTCATTTGAAAACCTTACTTTTATATCGTGCACTAAAAATGTCTTTACATTAGGCTCCCGATATTTATCTCAAACTGCGAATTCATTGCACAAGCAACTGTCTCGATTCCATGCATTTTTGTGTTACTTAACTGCGCTTACCGTCAACATAAAAGGGAGCCATAATTGTTGAAATATGGCTCTTAAACCAAATGATTTAAGAACGTCAAAGCGTAGAATGTAGTTGTTGGACGAAGAGATTTTCCTTATTTGGCTTATGTGGGGGTCATTGGCTCCGACGGACGCGACGATTCAAGGTAATGTACTGGCTAGTGAAAGTCGACGAAATTGAAAGTGAATTTCGGATCCGAAGCGGTCGTATAGCTGCGTAGTAAGACATCGGCCTTATAAAACGTATTTTTTTACGTCTATGCGAAACCTGGGTCTATATTATTCTTTCCCATTCTTTCATAGTCTTTATTGCACATCACATACATAATTATAGGTATAGTATATTAATATTGGTATTTGTACGTAAGTAACCTCAGATGGGATGACTATCAGATGGGATGTTTTTCAGACTATCTGCGAAAAACTGCCGGCAGATGCTGAATGCGGCAAACTGAACAGGGCGCTATGGCGCTCATTAGGGGAGGGCTACGTCCAGCAGTAGACTACATAATATAGCCTGAAGAAGAAGAAGAAGGTCAGATCTGAGATCGCTTTTGGGTGCCATTTTTCCTCAAACAACAGCTTGAAAGACATTCAAGAGCGATCTCAGATAAAACAGTGATGAGTAATGCAACTCTTATTAGTCTAACGCTATGCGTCAAATATTACAACCCTATCATACCTTATTATATGAAAGGGATAACTTAGTATAAAATTGGTCAATTGTCAGTCCGAACGCGAAAATGTTCTGGATCACCGTCGGGAATACGACTCACATCAAGTTTAACTGGTATATAACAGTTTTAGCATTAAGGTCGCCTTTTTACTCTTATGTTATAAGTGGAATAAAAAAATTTATATTAATACAGAATAAAAAAAAAACATGCTTGGACCATTTCTTCATAGTAAAACAAATTTTGATGCTTATGCTTATTACCGCTGTCTAAAACAAAGTTTCTTAGTGTTGCGTAAAATTTCTTAGCAAATTTCTGAGCGAGCGTTGAAAGATTTTCATTATTTGTTAGAAAATCTAAAATATATTCTATGAAAATTTCAATTGCTCGCTATTATGTTTCATGAGATACCGCCCTTTAAACGTTAGACCGCGACTCGGCAAACGTAGTGTAGGATGCCCTTCGACCAGCGATTTTGAAAAAATATTTTAAAAAAATATTTTTTACTCTACAGTCTAGAAGTGTGACTGCAGAGTAAAAAATATATTTAATTTCAATTCATAATCAGTATCTTTAAGTTCATGTAAAGTAACTAGTTTATAAATTTAATTTTAACTTCAATTACTAATAATCAATATTGTCGAATTTATATAAAAATAATTGGTTTGCCTATTTTGGAACGTAACTTCATAATTAACTTTTGTAATTTTTGCCGAGGGTAGTAAACTAACCGTTAATGCTTTCTAAAAGACGCCCGTCACCTCAGTCATCCGGGACCACGACACCTAAAAAAGTGCCGAAACGTTGGAAAATTGTAAAAATGTAATAAACGAGCATAAATCCGTATAAAAACAGTTTTAAATACAGAGAATATTGTAAAGAGGTTCGAAATTTCACTGATGCCGGCGAGTCGCCCATTATCCAGTTGGAATGAGCGCTGGCACAGATAGCCAGAGGTCGCGGGTTCGAATGCCGGCATGGGTGGAATTTTTAGCCTCTAAATAGGTTTGTAAGATTTCACTTTTAGATAAAAACGTATTATAAAACAAGTTATGATTTTTATTCTATTGGTGGCGCTATTTAGCACAGCTAAGCGCCTTAAATGCAGTAGGATGTTCAGATGAAAAGTATGCCGGCAATAATCAATGTTGACGAAGCGAAGGTTCTGTCGGGACCGTGGCAAGTGGCAGTTCTCTGTCTACCCCTCTGCAATATCAGTGTGAGGTAATGATATAGTAATTAAAAATTAAATTTCTGAACATAAACATGGTACAGTACGCTAAGAAACTTTGCGAATTTACAAAATTCCTCTAAGTGCGTCACCTCGTTGATGTCTTTTATGCGGGTGAAATTTTACAATCTTCACCGTGCTTATAAAAGGCGTAGTGCTGATTTTAGTTTATCAATGTAAGATGGACAACTTGTAAACAATATTTTTTGATCCCATCAGTCATTGGAGATGACATCGGAAAGCCAGTGAGAGCAAACATATTTTTTACAAGTTCTCCATTTTTATATTGTTGGGATTTCCCAATAAGCTGGCAACACCCCTGGTACATTATATTTATAAGTTTTTAATGTATTTTACGGTATAATACTAATATAATGATAGTAGTTGTTGTATTTTTCTGGCTTTGCAATAAAGTGTTTTCGGTCTATCTAGGTACCTATCTATAAATACATTGTCATACCAATAAAACATTAGGACAAATTTCCCTTCTAACATTTAAATAGGATTTGCTAAAAATGCAGTTCTTACTCGAGAACCGTTTCGTCAGTGTTCGCTACAGAAATGAAACACAAAAGCTCCGTTGCGTCAGAGTGCGAAAGAGTTCACTTTTCATCGAGCTTTGTGCTTTACACTTGTGAAATTAGCGCTGGCCCGCTTTGACTTGGTGGAGCAAGTGCATGTTTACAGGGAACGTTGCAAAATGAGGCGTTGCGTCTAAGGTTTAATACTACTTTAGTGATCGAAATGTAAAGTTTAGACGTCATCAAGGCGCACAGAGTAAGGCAGGCCAAGTTTTCGGCTGCCGCCCATTGTGCATATATTTTGGTACTGTGCATATACCGCCAATTGTATAGCATTACTAAGACTTTAGATATCATGGTAGTAATTTTTTTCAGGTGAGCAATAAGGTGCTTTTTATCTATGTCTACCTATCGATCTTCTTGTTCTTCTTCTTCTGGCTATATAAGTCCACTGCTGGAGATAGCCCTCCCGTAATGAGCGCCATGGCGCAAGGTTGTACCCTCATTGGGGTGTAGTGCCCATAATCCCCACGCTGGGCATGCAGCTTGGGGATCGCAGTTTGGTGGAATTGTACTGCAGGGGCGCTCCTGCCCACCCCCCGGTTTGTGTCGCTTAGTCTCCTTTTACGACACCCGCGAGAAGAATTTGGGTTGTTGCTATTCTCTAGGCCGACACCATACAGCATATCGATCTATATTTACACAATTCTATTTGAGGACTTTTCTAACCACCTCAATGTTCGAAGCCAGCAGCTACGAGTATATTACATGGCTGAATTGGTAGCGACATAAAAGTTGCCAAATTACTCTAAATTTCATGCACCGAGAAAAAATAATAGCTAAGGCAAGTTTTCATTGTAAAACTTTTTACGATTATATTATTTTTAATGCACTAACCCGTGCTAAGGACAATTTTAAAAACCTATTTAGAGGCTAAAAATTCTACCGATGCCGGGACTCGAACCCACGACCTCTGGATAACCGTACTAGCGCTCTCCCAACTGAGCGACAACCCGGCATCAGTGAAATTTCGAACATCTTTATAATACGCATGGGTGGAATTTTTAGCCTCTAAATAGGTATTTAAAACTATTTATGCCACACCTGGCCATAAAGTTGCTTTTTCCGCACGCTGCGCGTACGGAAAAAGCCGCTTTCTGGCCAAGTGTAGACATAAAAAGATGTACACAACACGGGAGATAATAAAGAAAGCTCTTGATCGCATATTTACGTCCCTCGCTTGCAGCTCGGGCCGCAAACTTCTGCGATCTCGGCCTTTCTTTGTATTACCACCCTAGTTGTGTAATGTACTATTACGATCCTCTAAAAACTTGCTAAACTTGCTATGCAAATTAAAGTTAGATTTTTTTGTACGTCAAAACTTAGTTAAATGCGGAGAGAAGAAACTTGGCAAACTTTTATTTATACACTTATTTTTGTATTTTTTTGGGACAAGCAGTTAAAAAACAGTTTTTTAAATTTTATATTGGAAAGAAACGGAAGAAAGCGGGATTCTTACCACGCTTAAATAAGATGAGAATATTCTTTAGTGTACAATGGAAAAAATAACAAATGGAAAATAAAAACAAAGGCACAATTGGCACTTAGCACAATTAGCAGTCGTATTGCTAAAAGCAACTCTTCCTGACAACGTTAAGATGAAAAGTTATTATTATATTCGATTATTAATTTACTCAGTCTGGGGGTTTTCCTACGTTTTGAAAGCCCTAGTTATTCTAATATAAAAATGTATCGCTGAATGTGTTTGTAAGTGCAAATCTTGAGATCAGGTGAACCGATTTCGCAAATTCTTTTTTTAGAATATTCCTTGACGTACGAGGATGGTTCTTACGGTGGGGAAAAAATAAAAATAAATAAAGAATCGACAATTAGGTGGTACGAAGTTCTCTGGGTCAGCTAGTTATTTATATATCGTGCACGAAATCAGTCGGGCGTGGGCTGCTTATATTTATGTGAACAACTACAAAAATTGGAATTAATCGCTAAGGTAAATATTGGACATTAATGAACGAATGGGTGGATGTAGCCATCGTTGAAATTCTGTTTCGCTGGGCAAGAAAAAAAGAAGACGACCAACCTTCACTAGTAGAGATGTACAGGAAGAAAAAGAAGAAGTCATTATAATAATATTTTCGGGGCTTAATCGCGTAGTAATTTATTGCTATTTTACAGTCTTCTCGTGACCACGATGACTGTAACGTCGTCGAAACGTCGAGGTAAAATAGTAATAAATTACTACGCCATTAAGCCCCGAAAATATTCTAATAATGAGTTCAAGTCGCGAAAGTTTAAAATGTGTAAAAAAAGAAGAAGGTAAATATTATATATAAATATAACATAACTTCAAGCCTGTATACCAGAGGGGTAGGCAGGGACCAGGGACTGCCACTTGCCACGATCCAGACAGATCACCCTTGCTTCGTTACATTTAATTAGACGTTGCATGCACGGTGTACATCTAATTAAATAAATTAAAATATGGTGAACAGAACTATTGAATTAAAAAAATGCACTATTAAAAGTCGTAAGAGAGAATTCATTCTCCCTGGAGGGTTAAACTATACTCTTGATTGCGATTATACATTTTGTTATCTTCTGAGGAACATTTCGTAAGGTAAGCTATTAGGGTAAGTTCGTTTAAAACGTTACAAATAAAACAACAAATTTTCGTAGAGTAACTTGCAATGCAACTTTTCCAATAAATAATTCACCAAACAATAGAACGTAAAAAGAAAACGAAACACGTCAATCTGAACGTGCTACGACGTAATTACGTATGTCACAACTATCGTTATGATTGCACAAACAGACCCGATATCAATGAGAATGAAAACATATTACACTTACACTTTTTGGCAGTAGATTATTCAGATGTTACACCTTCAGATAAAGCGTAACGTGAAATGACTGACACAATTGCTTCGATATTTCCCAAAGAAGGTGACGAAAAGTAATGTATCAGGGCATTCCGATACAGACGTGCCGTATCGAGTGAAACCTGATGTAAATAACACCTCCATGCACCTGTTTTGAGATAATAGTAGTGTTATAGTAATAGATTGTCGATTATATAATGCGGATAAGTGAACTGAAGAAAAGAAACGCGTCAATGTCGAATAAATAACTGCTAATAACAGTTTGTTTAGTGAGGCATCGATAGATAATCTTAGTGACAATTTTGACATTGACACTTTCGTAATTACTACACATCCAACCGTAACGTCGAAGGAATGGTGTAAAAATTTTTGAATTGTATTCTATGTTGTGTGTGTGCAAGCTGAGCTTAAATATACATGGTTAATTTCGTTAATTCAGATCACATCGTTTTTTCTGTAATGTACATACTACTAACTTCGATATTATAGTGTAAAAAATACGTCTATTGCATCATCATTGACAGTAAAAAAATACGTTTTTGGCACAATATACGTCAAATATTTAATGGCCAGTGTTATCCTAAGAATGAACTAAAATTTAAAATTGGAAAACCGAAGTACGTGGTCGTATTTCAAATTTGAACTTTAACGACTGACAATAATCATGAAAAACTGCTGGCTGCAATATTTTCGGAGCAATCATTTTGAAAGATCCTAAAGTCATATGAAATTATCCTTCCAACCAAAATGTTTCGTTTTAACGACGAGAGATCGTTAAGACGCAGTATTTCCAAAGCGTATTTTGTTTTTTATTTCCCTTTTAGCATTACTCAAAGATTTTCTATACTTATGTTGATTGGGACAGGTTGTAGCTACCAAAATCTTGCATTAAATTGATAACTTTTAGTACCTCGATTACTTTGAAAACTGGTATTAGGACTGAGTGTGCATTGTGTGGACGTTTTTTACCCTTTATTTGTATGATGGTAGTTAGCACAGGGGTACAAATATGTGAATGTCAATAAGGATGCGTCAAAGGCAAGGGTAGGGCAATGGCCTTTGAAAGGGTTTGTTTGAACTGATGACAGTGAATGACAGTCAAATGTAGCCACTTTTTATTTCAATATTCGCACTTATGACTTGCGAGACAAGAGTTGTAGATGAGGTGGTGTCGAGGGCAGTGGACTGTGCTCTCTGCTTAAAAGGAAAATAAGTAACGTCGTTGACTCGAACCTGAGTTTAAATCCTCAACACTTCCGTCTTCGGAAATTTTAAATTTTTCAATTGATTTTAATCCAATTACTTTCTAAACGAACAATACTCAAACGATTAAAAAAACGAAACGACAAACGAAAAAAATTTTTGAATGTCTATTATATTCCCCTGAGCGCTTGATACGTGCCCAACTATGAGGCTAAGGCTAGGCTCCACCAAGCCAAACTTGGCCCCCGTGTTGGAGTATGGCCTAACTTTCCTGCGATGCAGAGAGACCCGGCCCCAGCAGTGGGGACATCCAAGGGTTCATAACGATTATATCAAAAAGGTTCCTAAGTTAACGACAAAGAAGTTGCATGCAGTCCTTAGGCCCGCAAGAAATTCCGTTGGACGTATTTGTGTATTACAAAGTGGGTTGAATGAAAGAGTGTAGCAGTTACCAAAGAGTAAGATACAAATAACACAATTTGGTTCTAATCTAAGTAACTTATTATCGCACTACCAAAACCAAATTAAAGGCTAGACAAAACAACGGGAAAAAATGTGTCATTCAGCTTCGCATGCTGCAAACAATGAGAGATCGGTGCCGATCGTATCTGCGCTGAGATTTTAAATTGTTAATGCCATTATACAAAAAGTCGGCAAATCTCATAGACGCTAAATTGGTCACGACAGAAACATAACAACGGGACAAAATCAACATACGAGCCATGAATGGAAGAAAATGAAATGAAATGTAACGAAACGAAACGAAATGAGACGAGACGAGACGAGACGAGACGAGACGAGACGAGACGAGACGAGACGAGACGAGACGAGACGAGACGAGACGAGACGAGACGAGACGAGACGAGACGAGACGAGACGAGACGAGACGAGACGAGACGAGACGAGACGAGACGAGACGAGACGAGACGAGACGAGACGAGACGAGACGAGACGAGACGAGACGAGACGAGACGAGACGAGACGAGACGAGACGAGACGAGACGAGACGAGATGAGAAGAGACGCAGAAACTGCAGCTCAATTCAAACTAGGTGTCCATTTTAATCGAGCTAGATCATTTTGGAGAAGAATGGACAAAAATACTCCTAAGTTAGTCTTTTCAAAGTCCTTAATTAACAGAGTTTAGTAGAGTTTATTACATAATTGTTATAAAACATAGAACTCATGCATTGTACTGGCTTTATTTCCAGACATCATATTTATTTAAAATAATAGTGGGAACGAAAGTTTATTTTTATTTCTAGTATTTACATTGTGTTGGCTACCCAAAGTTTTAAAGTTACTGATATTTTTCCTGACGTATATAATGTTTTCATAGATATATTGACTGGCAACTGTCAGGATGTTAGTTTCTTTATAGAATTCTCTTAAAGAATCTCTACTGCCTAGCTTATAAATGAATCTGACCGCTCGCTTCTGCAAGACGAAAATGGTCTCAATGTCTGCTGCCCGTCACTACAGTAGTATGACACACGACATAATAACACTATGTGAGTAACTAAAATAAAAATTGAAAAAGAAAAAACTTCGGGCTTTCTAAAATTTGTCATAGTATATTTTCTAGCGAGGCAAGTGGCTGTCCCTGGTCTCCGGCTACTCCTCTGGAATACAGGCATGTATTGATGTTATATTTCATGTTTTATACGATCTTGGTCGATGTAGAAAAAGAGGTGCCTATGTCATGGTCGTGACAGCTGCCATGTTGGTCCATTGAAGATACAGTTTAAGTTTAAGTATGGATCTCAACTCAACACATGCAACGTAATAAGTATTCAGCTTGCTCCAAAGTTAAGAATCAAACACTCTAAATCCAGGGTGTTTCCATGTTTGTGATATCCTTGTCTAGTTACCATAGCACAAGACCTTCTAGTTTCGCAACAAGACAAGTGATTCTATTATGGAGCATGTATTTAAATAAAAACACATTATAACAACACGTCATTTCACAAAAACAAAGGAAATGTAATATATGGGTAGGCGGGGATTTTGATACATTTTGTACGGAAACGTCATATTACGTCATAAACGTTATATTAAAAAGGCGAAAGTTTGTGGGTGAATGAGTGTGTATGTTTGTTACTTTCTTCACGTCTAAACGGCTGGAGCGATTTTAGTAAAATTTGGTATGGAGTTAGCTGACACACTGGATTAACACATAGGCTACGTTTTACTGCGGGACAATATATTAATCCCTAGTAAACCACAGGTATTAATCCCTAATACCGCGGGGCACAGCTAGGAAGCTATAAACCAGAAACACTTTTACCGCCACTTTACTCCTAAGAGTTTTTAATGCCCAACTCGTGGTAGAGGCTGTTACGTCAGCCGCTAAGCGGGGCTCTTCGGAAATGGATGTTTCCGTTCCCCGACAATAATTTAAAGGCTACTGAGAGTGCGCATACGAAGCCTTGCCAAGTTCCCATTGTTATACGCTTAAGGTTGAAGCAATTAGGCAATATTAGGACTGACTGACTGAGGTGACGAAAAGTCCTTGGACATTCGAGGAAGCCGTTCGTGTTGCGGTTAAGCACATTCTGATGAGACTAGTGCATGAATGGAGAACCTCGATTATAGAACCTTTTTTAAGCTAATAGGTTATATTATGCATATTTTGTGCTTGAGTTTTGAAGTGGATATCATCAAAGGAACATTATATTAATTGTATGTTGATGATAGCGATGCAGCTAGCATCGCGTTAATAAACCAATGCTGGTTTCCAGCAGTCTCTAACACTAATTTTGAGCAAGAGTCAAGGCAAGTAGATTTTTATACCAAAAAATTATATTTGGTAAATTAAAAAGTATGTATTAACCAAAATATTAGCATTGATACAAGAGAGTCGTATGATATCAATTTGCTCCATACAGTACTCATATCTTGGCCTATTTTGAGTGTTTTTTTTCATCCGCGCTGTTAAAAATGTACCCTTCACTTTTTGTATTAATTTTTGTATACATTTTAAAAGTGTTTCCAAGAGCGTCTAACCTTCCGAGGCTTTTCTACTTTTACAAAAACCTCATGTATGTGCGAAAGTGAAATTGATTGGGAAATATACGAGTATGTCACAATATAAAATGTAAGTAAATGCATACTATGCAAAACAATTTAGGTCACGGAAATTACGGTCAAATGACAGGTGTTATTGTATCATTGTCTGTCTAGTTCTGGCTTAACTTTAGCGCAGCTAGGCTTCAAGACAATGCCCGTAACAAAAGGCTTGCAAAAAGTCTGCCTCTGTTAGATTTCTATCGCAATCTGCTTATTCTTTGATTAAGCTTGTTATTAGGACACTAACGCTATTTTGTCAAAGGAAATTGTTACTTTAGTAACGGAATTTTCAGCTGAAATTCGTGCAGCTAGTTTTTGTTGCTTATTTACCATGCTAGCTCTGTTTGCTACGATTCTTATCAAATATCAAGCTGCAAACGTTAGCAATAATTAATTAGTGAGTCTGGAGCTAGACCGTCTCTGATGTAAAAAAACGGCGAAGTGCAAGTTGAAGGCATGCACCAGGGTTCAGTACTACCACTGCCTATTTGTATTGACTTTATAAAATACTTTACATAACATACTTAGCTTTATAGGTAAGTAGTCTATTATTTGAACATTAGTCGGTTATTTTCGTAAATTTTCTAAGCAAAATTTTTGTAAGCACTACACATTATTGGTTTGAATCCGGATTAACTTACTTTATATTTTGTCCGAAGAGTCTATTATCCTTCAAAGTACCACAATAATAATAGTTACATTAGTCGCAACATTTAAGAATTATAGATTGTTGGTATGTAAGTATATATTGAATTAACAAGCACTAAACAGTAAAAACTGCCAGTGTAAGCCATTTCATTATCAATACTGGGGCTTAGCGGATCTCCGGAATAAACTACTACAAAAATATGTTAATACGTTTAATAATACGTTTTTAAATAAAATTAGTTTTTTTTTACATTTGACTTTTTGATTTTACATTTATAACTTGTTGTGCACTAAAAAGTTTCTTGTATAGGACGACTTTAATTTATCAATTACTTGTTGTATTTCTTTATTATGTGTTAGGATATCCACCTAAATAACAACCACAAAGTTACCTATGGTTCAAGAGATAGATAGCCTTCAAAGGTTAGACAGACATACGGACAGGCAGACAGACAGCATATTATGCTTAGCAAGGATTGGTTAGCACTTTTCGGCGTCGAACCCTAAAAACTATATTTTAATTTACAAATCTGGCTAAAGAGCACAGAGTAAAAAATTGAGGACTTGTAAAAACTAGAAGTGGTTTAAGATATTTATTCAAATAATTTGTGGTTAAAATTAAAGCAAAAAGGCCGACTTACACCACTTCTTAGATGTAACATAAATAACCAATTAAGTAAAATTGTAGTCGATTAAGGCCGATTACTTTAACTAAAATTCATCCAATTTTGTTTAAGGCCGGCCACATACAGTCGGAACGGAACAGTCGAAGTTCTGAAACTGAATTACGACAATTCAGTACCTAAATATCACACATACGTTAATTTCCATTTAGATTGGCAACGCTCTGTTGTGATTGCGTTTAGACCTTTTTTTCAGAGAATATGTACAACGATTTTCTGATTGCGATTGTTGTATAGTACTAAAAAGATTCGGAACGGATTTTTTCTCTACATGCGAAATTCCGATAAGGAAAAAATTTGAACGGAAAACTACTTTATGTAGGTATCTGGTAGATCCTTAGGTTTGTATAGATTTACTTCCTAAGGTTAACACAGGCACTAGACATAATAACCCGAACGTATGAGTACCGTGGTCTTCCGAGACCACGGTACTTGAAAAAGTGCCGAAACGGTGAAAAATTGTAAAAAATGTAAAATTAAACGAATAAAATCCGTGTAAATACAGTTTTTATTAGATTTACTTCGTTCAGAGTCCTGAATCGATATCTTGAATCGAAATAACGAAACGGAATTCCGACTGTATATTATAACACCAGCTTTAAACAATATTGACTTTTGTGGGAACAAGTTTTAGTTAACAGTGGTGCAAGTCAGGTTAAAAATAGGCACAATATAACAGGAGCATTCACAAAAATAGTCACACCTAAGTATTTTACATTGTATTGCCGATACGTTTAAAACTGTTTTGTAAGTCTTGTAACAGTTTTGTTGGCGGCAACAGCTCTTTCCATAATTTTCTACTTATCAGCCGAAGCGTAACGTGTCTTATTATTTCTGAACGCTTCAGTAGGTCATTGTCACTCATTAGAATCTGCAAATTTTGCATTTGCCATGAAATTAGCCGTAAAAGTTCGTTATTGCTTTTGCAACAAGTTTTCTAATGGTTCGTGAACGGACTTGCGTAACTTTTTTTTCTTTTGCAACGGTGGCTAGGCGGTAAGTTTTCTTGGTGGCCTAGTGTCATTTTTGAGGTCACCTTTTTAAGATAGGTATTTGACCTCATTACCTTAATTAGTGTTTTGTTGCTAATTTTGAATTGGGTTAAAGAGTTCACTTTACTCAAATGTTTTTAGGTGCCAAGTAAACTCATAAATATTCATCAACATATTTTGATGATAATCTTTGCCTGGGCGAGAAGTAATTAATTTAATACTATTGTTTTTATGCCCACACAATGCTTCAAACAATACAGTGTGCTCCTACATTCGTAACTGCAATTGATGTTAATTTGTTGCCTATCTACTTGAAACATGTATTTAGGTAGGTATTGCTAATAATTAGTGACGAATCGTATCAATTTGCGGTTGCATATGTTGTATGTTAATTAACATGTAAAAATAAAGTCAACTAAAAAGCCTAAATTCATTTATATTTCTATTCAGCATGGTAATAATACGGCATGGTAAGAACCTGTATCCCCGGTCAAAAGATAAAGAAATCAGTCAAAAGATTTTTAAGAATAGAAGAAACCATAGATGTTTTCAGCCGATGCCGATTCCCAAAAATATTTAAAAAAAATGTACAAGAAACCCCTTTTACCTTTTATTGCGTGGTGTTTAGGATCCCCCATAGGAACAGCCATGACTGCAGACAGCAGCAAAACGGCGGCAAAAATCCTGGCACTCACACCCATTATTCCCACAAAAGAAAAAAAAAATACGTCAAACGAGTCGAAATTAAAAAGAGTACAAAAAACTTTTGTTTGTTTTCAAATTTCGAGCGCAACTATTTTCCCGCGCGTCTCGCCGGTCACATTTGCGTCACGAACGGTCGTAGACTGCAAGACTGCAACCTCGCGCGGCCTGTGGACGACTAAACTCGGCGCGGGACTTTCTATGGGCTTTATGCAGAGGGAATACATTTGATATTTCGACTCGTTCCGATACTCCTTGTATGTAATCAAATCACCCGTAATCGGACTAATTGCCTCGATTGATCTTATGAAAGTATGTTTTTATCGCTTAGTTAGACGATTACGGATGCTTCCGTCACGAAACGCAAGACGAGCGGTGTCACTGTATGTGAATACTTAGAGGTGTGCAAGAGGTTGTGACGCGATGCTGAAATATTTTTTCGGGAGCCCTACACCATCTTCAACATCTAGATAGGTAGAAAATGAGCAACGGACCGACATTTTAACATTTCTTTTTTCATGTGCCCTATAATGTAATTAAGCCCATAGTCTCTCTTTATCCCTCTCTCAGAGAGAGAGATAAAGAGAGACTATGGGCTTAATTACTACGCGTGCCCACCGCGGATTGGCGATTTCAAGCGCTGATGTAATTGAACCTTTCAGACACTCAGGTTTCCTCACGATTTCTTCACCGTTAGCGTTTATTTCAACATCTATTTTGTTTAAAAAACCTATTTAGAGGCCAAAAAATTCCACCCATGCCGGGATTCGAACCCGCGACCTCTGGCTATCCGTGCCAGCGCTTTTCCAAGATCCAACTGAGCTAATGGGCGACTCACCGGCATCAGTGAAATTTCGAATCCATTTACAATACTCTCTATATTGCGTATTTAAAATTGGCCTTAACACGGGTTAGTGCATTAAAAAGAATATAATCTATTTTGTTGTCATTAAAAAAAATCTGTTTTATTTATAAAAACTTGATTCCTTAAAACACGTCGCAGATGCAGTTTGAATAGTTTGTTGTAAAGGAAAAGACGTAATAACTGATTTTTCAAACCGGTCAATCAGGTTTGCTTTGTCTCTCAGGTAGAAAACCATTTTCATAGGTACTTAGACGATTGATAGTTCAATAGCCTCTGTATTGAACTATCAATCGTGTACGAGTTGAGAACTTGCACAAAATATGTATTAGGCCCGGTTTTTGAATTGAGCATTACACTAAGTAAAAACTTAGGTAAGTGCAGTCTGTTAGCTTTTAAAATATACCGCAGGTGCTAGAGTAGGCTTCGGTTTTCGCCGAATACACACGAGTATTATACTACTTCCTGCTCTATATATTAATTAATTTAAAATATACGAAATTAAGTGTGAAATTGGCTGTGTGGTGTCGGCTTAGAGAATAGCACCAACCCAAATTCTTCCCGCCGGTGTCGTAAAAGGCGACTAAGGGACACAAACTGGGGAGTGGGCAGCAGCGCCCCCTGCAGTACAATTCCACCAAACTGCGATCCCCAACCCGCATGCCCAGCGTGGGGATTATGGGCATTACCCCCCAATGATGGCACAACCTTGCGCTATGGCTCTCATTAGGGGAGGGCTATGTCCAGCAGTGGACTAGTATAGCCTGAAGAAGAAGAAGAAATTAAGTGTCATATTAGTTCCGATATTTCTGTTACACGAATATCAAATGTATTCGATTGTATCAGATAGTAGCCGAGGTATATTCTAAAAGCTAACAGACCGTAACGTTCTCTCACGCTCTTTGCTAAGAAATTTGAACAGGGAGCTGATTCTCGCCCATGCGAATTGAAAGCGTAAAATACTCGAAAGATTAGACATTTCGAAGATAAGACAACTCGACAGAGTCATTAGACATTTATTTTCTCATTTAGCTAAATATGTATTCTGAACGCCATTCAGAATACATATTTTGGCTGTCGCTCGACTTTTTATGTAGAATTCAAGGCATAAGCCTTAAGGGTCGTATACGAATTATTTGCTAATGAAGTGAGAATTGGCCCCATTTATATACATAATGCGTATTACAACATTTCAATTTTTAGCATACGTATTTTACTGTCTTAAAGGAAACTAGATACGAAATAAAACGACCCATATTTTTTTATTTTCGAAAAATCGATGATTTTCATTCATTATTTTCTGTTT
Organism: Yponomeuta sedellus; assembly: GCA_934045075.1. Classification (NCBI taxonomy): domain Eukaryota; kingdom Metazoa; phylum Arthropoda; class Insecta; order Lepidoptera; family Yponomeutidae; genus Yponomeuta; species Yponomeuta sedellus. The sequence goes on along the minus strand of OW203735.1, from coordinate 6,970,968 downwards.
GAATTTCGTCTTATTCTAAAAAGACGTAACGGCCAAATGACGTCACACATACGGCTTAATAATAACACCCTTGCTGCCTTTTTAAAAACCATTGGAATTAAGGAAAGGAAAAGTAATTTCTCTGACATGACATTTGAATGAAATTGAAAATGACATCTGTCATATCATTTTTAATATTGGGCAACGGTACCTCCTCATTCCACCGTATGTGTGACGTCATCACACAATTTTTGGTTTTTATTTATTTTCTCTAAAATTAAGCAATAATAAAAATTCTAAATATTTTTTTCGTAATCAAGATAGCAAAATTAAGAAACGGTATTTTTAGTTTTGCTCATTGTAAAATATGAAATGTTGTCATTCTGCCTCGCTCTTTGCTGAGAAATTCGAGAGAGCACTACAGCAAAGTATTTACTTGAAATTGAAATTCTCAATTCAGATAGGTATCGGCCCTTCATCTCATTAGAGAGGCGATTCTAAAAGATAAACCAAATAACCATGCTTTAGGCGCCAAGCTGTGCTAACTATAGCGCCAACAATTAAAAAAAAATCACAATTTCCTTTTACAACGCATCTTTGGAAAAAGTGAACATCACAAATGCCAATAATTATAGTAGCTCTTTTTAGAAACTACTGACAAGAACCTAGGTCTAAGAATCTAGGACTTTAAAGCAGAAACCTGCCAAAGACGGCCGTTTATAGCGGAAATCGATTAAAGTCCTAGGTTGGTTCGTCCATAGGTTCTAGACTGTGGATTCTAAAATAGTTCTTATAGTTGTTAAGATTTATGATGTTCAATGATGATAAAACACCTATGATTTTTATTGTATTGGTGGAAATGCCAAGACTATACGGGTTCCTTATCGCCTAGGGAACCCTAAAATGTAGTGGCCAGCAAGGGTGTCACATGCGTGCACTCTACTCAGTAACGTTACGGGCGACTTTACAACCAAAATGTAAATGGTGATGTGCTGTCGCCTGTAGCTAATTACCTTTACCTTAATGTAAACGAAGCGGAGCGTTTGAATAATATTCAATCAAAGAAATAACTCTGACGAGGTTAGTCATAGCGTAGCGAAATATTTCCTACATTCACTTCGCATGATTTTCAGGCCTATTTGGATTATTTTGTTGATGACGATGAAGATGCAAAAATATACTTGCTCCCACACGTACCCACATAGAACCATGTTCACCGCTGCTCCGACTCTCCAACGTTTACTGATAAGATTAAAAGTGGCCATAGGTAGTAGTCCTCCTGAGATTTCAACCTCCTAATTGGGCCTTTGTCCGTAGCCAGTGCTGGAGTATGTACATAAGTACCTCAGACGCTCGGGTTTCCTCACGATGTTTTCCTTCACTTAGCAACTGGTATTGCTACCACCTACCAAGTCTTTGGTACATGCTGTTTGGTACACAAACCCGCGACCTCACGCATTTGTGTTGCGGCTGCGTTACCACAGCTCTCACCGCAGCAGAAAGGTCCTTTCAAAAGTATAATAAACTAGCTGTTGCCCGCGACTTCGTCTGCACAGGATTAGTATTTTGAGTAGCTTATATTAGTGTGGCATAGAAAAGAACTAACGTTATGACATAAATAATTTTTTGGTCGCATTTGTAAAAAATAACAGCCTGACAATATTGAGATGTTACAGTCGCGCTATAACATTTCAATAATTATTTTGTCATCTATATCATCTCAATCTATTACAAATTATTGTCAACATAAGAAATACGGTAACTGAGCACTGCGGAGCCCTAGTCATAGGCCTATAGGTGGCTACTGCAGAGGACAAAAAAACCCGCAGCTTTTGGATATTTACATGTTTGTGCTGTCGCTTTTTCGGGTTCCCACGACAGTGTGGGGCCAGAAGCAATGTATGTAAATGTTATTTATTCTTTCTTTATTTTACTTATATCTCATTATTTTGATTTTGTAACAACTATTATTATTGCTGTATTCTTATTTATTGAGGTTTCTACTAAACAAAAATTTTCGTTTTGATTCAATTATTTAGGTACCTACTGGTTTCAGATTTCTGTAAATCTAAAACCAGATCAAACGCAGAAACAGATATCCGACGAATATTATGTTGTTTTACTATAATATTAATTGGCTTGAAAGATTCTAAACATAATTGTATCGATACCACCTAGATTTATAGATAAGATATAAGGTTTAATTTTTCCAGTGTCTGCTTTGCAATTAAAAATAATATAAAACGTTATTAAAACTGCGCAGCACCATCTGTTGTTGAATAGTATCAGTAAAGAAACTTCGTTTAATCTAGCACAGGAGGGATGAGGGCGTCCGTTCACTTTCATACGAAATGCACTGAAGAGACGGGGCGAGCCATACAGAAGAGACGTGGAGAAGGGCGCGGAAAAGTCGCGACTCGCCCCGACTCGACAGGTTGAGTTGGAACTCAACCTGTCTCTTCCGTTTGGGCTTCACCCCATCACTTCAGGTACATTTTCTATAAAAGTAAATAGAATTGACGATGTGCCTTTTCAGCGCCAACGTTACACGTTTCTTCTATGTGGTCAGAACTAAAGGACGACGCGTCTTTTCCGCGCCCTGGCTTCGCCTCGTGTCCTTTCTGTGTGACCGAAGCCAAATTGAGTAAATCAAAGAACAGTAGCGCTACCTGTCGATGGTACAACGGCAGCGCCACCTGAGGTACAGCAAAGTTTACGTAGTTCTTAATTATACCGCTAGATGGCGGTATTGCAAACTGCTTGTATCTTGCCATCTAGAGACGAGTAGCAGAACTAACATTTATAAATTACCTAGGTTAGGTTATTTTTATATTACTATAAAAAAATAGCGTTAATTATATAACTATTGTACAACTAATTAATTTTTTTTTTAAATCTTATAAGCTTTGTTTTTAGGAAAGGGACTGGACATCTATTTGCCTCTTGCATGGAAAAAAATGCCATCATGAGCAGGAAGAAAATTATTGTTCATTCGCTTCTTAAATTAACTTTGATATATATAATAATTATATAAGTAATGTAGACGGAGGTACATAGATACCAGCTCGTTGAGTTGAATTGAACTTTGACAACCACAAGATTGTGAAATTGAAGAAATCCTTGAAATTTAAAAAAAAATCGCCCTATCAGTAATTTAACTAGTAAGTGCAGATGTAAAAAAAAGAATCCCTTGACCAAATTGTTAAAACGATGATCAACGTAAAGTGGCAATGGTACGATACTGATTATATATTAAACGGGTCTAATCATATTTATTTTTAATAATTATATGTGCGTAATGCTAGCTCTTCACTGGGCTACTCGTATTAGCGTAGTTGCCGATTTTACCCATTGCCGACGATTTATACAATTATAACAAGATCAGTGCTAATTCATCATACGTTAGAAAACAAACAAAATACAAGTCGTCAATTCAAGTGCCGGTAGGTATACCTAAAGTTTCATGTTCGTTCAGAATAGACGAGGAGGTAGGTACATGCGTAAATATAATACTTGATCGTTAACTCTCAGTCTGTAGAGCAGAAAATTATGTAACATAATAACGATGTGTTTTAAGGGGCACAGGTAATTAAAGAAAGGGACCAGATTTCTTCTATTTTCCTTTTGGCAATATTATGTGAGAAAGTAGAATTAAGTTATTCAGTCCCGTTTTATCTTGTTCCTCTTTGTGCATGGGCGTGGGAGCTTAATTGGGTTGCTTGATTGAAAATCGTAAATAATTTTATACACATTTTTATTAATACACAAATCATAATACTTATGTAGGTATTATAAAAGCAAACAAAATTCCATAAAAAATCTCTATGTGAAAACCCTTACTCTATTGCGTTACTATAGTTTCAGCTTGCGTACCATTATTTTTATATCGAGCTCGATAAAGTGACAGGTAGTCGCTCTCTCAATCTCTATCGCTAAGCGAAGCAAGACGGCACTATAGTACAAATGGTTATTGAAATAATGCAAAACGTAATAAATAACGGTTCACTTTTACATAAAAACTTATTATAAAACTAGTTATGATTTTTATTCCATTGGTGGCGGTAGTTAGCGCCCCTAAGCGCCTTCAGTATCGATAATTAATCGCTTCGATTAGGCAATACTTTATTTAAAGTCTCTATTTTTCTAATATTATAGTGGCGTGGACAGTTTGCATCTCGGATCACAGAAAGTTTGCATAAATTTTTTTTTTTCAAGAACGCGTTCTAAATTTAAAAAAGTTTAAAATGTTTGAGGTTTAATCGCCACAGAAGCAACAGTTAAAATTTTTGAATTATTTCGATAACAAGTTGTACCTATTTAGGTTCTATATAAGACTCTTGATTCGCGTCAATAGGTATCACAATGGAGAAGGGGGCTAACAACTAGGCTACAGTAATATGCACATGGTATCAGTTCATTGTCGTAATCTAGTGGCAATTTAATTTAAACTTACAACATAATACATTTGATCCAGTATTGAAAGTTCCACCGCGGAAATACTAATTTTACTTAAAGGATAGAAATTGCAAGTCTTCACTGAAGATTTGTTGAAATCACTGAAACGATATGCAACTAAGTCATTCTTTATATTTCATCGCCTTGGAGGCCAATAGTTTTAAGTGTCACAGATCACAAACGGCACTTGGAACTATTGATCTCCAAAATGATAACTTTCAAATTAATTGCTTACAAAGGAATCTTCAACTCCGGTCGCCTTAGCCTACCTATGTATTTGTTAAGTATCATAAATAAGCGGTTTACAAACTTATCAACTATAAAGTCTTTCGTGGCTAAACTGGCTTCTAACATTACCTCACTCGAAGCTTATCAATAACACAATATATTAAATAGGTATGTATGTACAGAAAATTTATTTGTTAAACAATAGGTAATCGATCAATTATCCTAAAAGATTAGAAGATTATGAAATACCTATTACTTGAAGGGCGAATTTAGGAAGATGTGGTAGGTACCAACAATAACGCGCATAACATCAGTTAAAAGCAATAAAAAGGGTAAACTTAATGTCAAAGGTACTGTGTAAGAACGTAAACTTAATCGAAAAAACGATATTCATTAGTCATTAAAATAAAATTAAAAACAGAATTTGTCATACAAATAAAGTCGATACAAAAGACATGTCACAGATCAAGGAAACAACAGAAGAGGAACTTTATAATTAGGCCTTACGTTAATGTTCAATAAATAAACGAACTAATTATCTACAATACTAAAATATCACAGATAGCAGACCCATTGCTTATTCAACAAGTAATCGTTGTCATCGTCTTACTTTTGTAAAAGCTAAAAGAGAGCGTTCAGTTGAAGGCACTAATTAATTTTATAACGAAGCTAAGTAGTTCACAGTGGAATAAATAGGAAAGCAAGATTCTTCTCGGGAGAACCAACGGCAGAATCTTAAAAATCGTATCTCAATCTATATTACGAATAGTTTTTATTAATGTTTAGTTATCTAATTCTTGCGGGGCGATGACGATGTGGCCGTAAAGGATTTCTCCCTCTTTTTTCTTGTCTTTCTCCTCTCGTATCTCTCTTTTCTAACCTCTCCTCGTACAGGCGGCACATCCTCTTTAGCGGATACTTCTTCTTATTGATCCCGCAGCTGAACTCGGACTTCCAATAATAGAGCAGATTCTCGTAGCCTCTAAAGACGATCTGGTCTTGCAGATCACTGGCTGAACTGTCCACCGTGTGCCCGAAAGTTTCCAAGTTCATTTGCCTGGAATTAAAGTTGGGAATCGGCATGTGGATTCGGTCCATTACGTCAGTGACCGTCGTGATGAAGAGGCCGAGTCTTATGGAGGTGTTGTTCAGCAGATTTTGGCGACTCTGAAGCTGTTCGAAGATGTCGCTTTTCGATATAATGGTCACGTTCTCGAGTTTCTCGAACAGCACTTGGTACTCTTTTATGTGGCGGTACAGCTTCGGCAGCACGTGTCTCAGCTGGGGACAAGGAAATATATACTGTTAGACATTGAGTCGTTTCGGATAGTCCATGTGAAATTTAAATTAATATAAAGTTTGCTGTGGACCGTACCCTAGTAAAAAGCTAGTGTAATGTAGAAGGAGGTACATAGATACCAGCTCGTTGATTTGAATTGAACTTTGACAACCACAAGATTGTGAAATTGAAGAAACACTTGAAATTTTAAAAAAAATCGCCCTATCAGTAATTTTTAGAGCAGATGTAAAAAAAAGAATTTCTAGACCAAATTGTTAAAACGATGATCAACCTAAAGTGGCAATGGTAGGATACTGATTTAAAAACCTATTTAGAGGCTAAAAATTTCACCCATGCCGGGATTCGAACCCGCAACCTCTGGCTATCCGTGCCAGCGCTCTACCAATTGAGCATGGGTGAAATTTTTAGCCTCTAAATAGGTTTTTAAATTTGTCCTCAGCACGGGTTAGTGCATTAAAAATAAAAATAGTATAAGGATACTGATTATTTATTAAACTGGTCTAATCGCGATTATTTATTAGGTTAAATGTTATTACTTTCTTTCCCGACGTTTCGTTGGTCTGGTCGTTGCCGTGGTCTCGGGTATACTGAAGTGGCGAGTACAGTCAATTATTGTGGGTAGTCTTTGTATGACTATGTATGAGTGTCGTGAATCATTAAGAAATACTATAGGATACTGATTGCTCGAGACCAGACACGAAGTATTGGGAGAGGCTTATGACCAGCAGCGGTCAGCTATGACGTAATGTATGCATAATGATTACAATGTAAATGCGACAAAAAGCTCGGCGCAGATATTGATTACAAGCGCAGCCTGGAGTTCGGAATCGAATGCGTTACACCGGCGATGTTTTACTGCATTCGCTAATCGGTGTCGAGGCTACGCGACGGTACATAGCTCGTCTATGACACAATCCTTGTACAGTCATCGATGGAATCCCTGCTGCCTGGCTTTTGGGTACATAATCATTATTCAGTGCATGACAACTCCAAGAGATCTGGAAGACTGTGAGAGGTGCAACCAGAGCCGAGTTTTAACAACGAATTATTCTGTTAAGTCAGGTTTTTTAATATTCGTCTCAAATGGCACTTTTTGAATCTTAAGCTATTCGTCGTTGATTGTACAAGTTTACAGGTTTTAGTGACAGTATTTTGACCCGCCCATAGTAAATAAACAATAGCAGATCACCTGCTAATTTAGCGGACCAATGCACCGGGTGCCGCTTAATTTACGTACTTCTTATGCAATCTGATTTTTGTGTGACTGTTGTTTGAGCTTATTTTCATAGTTTGAGACTTGATAATAGTAACAAGTACCTTGAATTTTAAGGCTAAGACTTAGGCAAGAAAATATAATCTTCTCTTCCAGGTTTCATTTATAGAGTGACTGCGAAGCTGTGAAGTTACCAATAACATCCCAATAAATTTTACTGCTACCTACACTTCATCTATTAAATAAGGACTCTAACGAAGACATGAATAATACAGTTACTGATTGTTTAAATAAAGTGTCATGCAGCTAGTTACGATTTCCACCAGGTCTAGGGCAATATGCAGAACAGTATGGTGTCACACTCCACAGACTTATCGAGACTGACCAACCATGAAACAATAAGGGACATAGTACTGTCAACAGGCGCGCAAATGCACTGTTGACTCGAATATCCGGTTTGCGACAGCTAGTTTTGTCACCATTGTAACTTGGGCGAGGAATTAAATCTTCTTGGAAGGATGAACGGTGTGCAAAGGTTGGTGTTACTATAATTGTTCGTTGCACAAAAACAAGTAGCTCCTTAGACTTAAGTGAAGGAGAAAGGTTGCGAATGAAGTAAGTTTTTTCGCGGTTTCATCATCTATGAATAAATAAATAAATATTCATGGACATATTACACAGATCTCGTTAGCCCTATACTAAGTACAACTAAATGAATTGTGTTATAGGTGCTAAGTCGACGATAGATTTAATACAATAAATACATAGATAACATCCAAGACCCGAGACAAACTAGAAAAGTTCGTTTTCTAGTTTGAACCGGCTGGGGATCGAACCCGAGGCCTTCCGTTTGACAGTCAGCGTGCCAAGCCGCTGCGCCATCGAGACCGTGGAATGGTTTTCCTTTCTTCGTCATGATAATCAGCCGGTGCTAGTCCACTGCTGGCTACAGGCCTCTCCCAAGACAGGCTACTGAGCCCGATCTTCAGCTTTTCACATCTAGTCACTAAGATTTAGTAGAGTATAGACAGAATGTCCTGTGAAACTTTAGGGGGTGGGTTTATCCACTTATAACAATATATAATTAAGTCGCTTGTGGCATTTCTGATATTTTGAGTCCAAGGAAGAAATAAAACATAAAGTTTTCAAAACAATACGTTACGAATAAACATTAACATCCATGAGAGAAGATGACCTGTTAAAATTACTCACGAGTAACCGCAATTGTATCATAGGAATAAGCCAATTGAGCATTATGTTACAGGAAAACGAAATTACTCGTAAACAATACTGATTCACTTCGACTAATTAAATTAAGGGCCGAAACGCACTAGCAGTTTCTTGATAGAGCAGTATGAATGCGAAAGTACAGTCGACAGCACATCGACCTTTGCATACGCGCACTCAAGTCATTTACGTTAAGAGCTATTATGCATCGAAAATGTAAAGGTTGCCCTGATGTCGACTTTACTGAAGTTTGTGGTAAGACTAAGACTTTTCATTTAATTCACCTGCACCTGTGCACTTGACAGCACATCCACCTTTACACACGCGCAATCTTATCAATTACGTTAAGGACTATTTTACAACAAAAACGTAAAGATTGACCAGCAGTCGATTGTACTAGGTCGCAGGTGGGTTAAATCCCTATCCGTTCCACTAAAAAGAAATAATGGGTCCATGAAATGGCGACATTGTGTGTAAAACAATACTACTGTCATTCATTGAGCATTCAGAAGTTCCGCTGAAACGTAAGGCGGGTGATAAGCTCGAATGAATGACTCATTCATTCAGCGAGTGTCGAGAAATAAATTCAGCAAACTGTCAAACTAATAGAGCTTATGATGCTCAGTCTCGTGTGAATCACGCGTGGACTCAACGCAAAAATATTTGTCATCCTTGAAACTTGGATGGCCCGTGCAGATCGGTTAATAACGTTTATGTCTGTCTGTGGCCCGATCCGCTGGATCTACAGCGTGCGAAGTACATGGTATCAAAACGTTATTAGCACGCCATTGGAGAGCAATAAAGAATCGATTGTAAAATTAATCGTTAATATTTTACGCGTCATAAAGCGCGCGCGCGATTTTCCCAAGCGCTTTTCTAAAGGCACTCCGCGTCCGGAAGAATTCTGTCTTTCGACAATAAAACGGCCGGAGTCTGGCAAACATAGCTCGGTATTAAAGCCTGAAACCCGACAATAAGCCGTATATTTGCCTTAAACCGTGGAGCTTAACTTGTGGAACGTGTCGAGGACAAACGCGCGAGGCGGATGAATCGTAAGTTCACATTAGTCTCAGTTCAATGTGTTTTTAACATTTCGTGTTGTTTTGTTAAATCGTAAATACTGAGCAAACATTAGTGGCCGGTCTCCATACTTGTCTCCGGGAGAGCGCCCGCTGTCGGGATAAAGGTCGGGACACATTAAACGCCCCGAAGACGCGTCAAGTTTCGCCTCGCCTCCTTAGCACCGAGCTTATGCCAACGCTTTATCGCTTTATTTATTTATTATATAGGTACTTTATTTTCTTCTTTTTTTAACGTTCCACTGCAGAGCATAGGCATTTTTCCTAATGAGTGAAAAAAATAATTAAATGTCATATTCCCATATTTTAGCGTCAAAATTGGCGGTCATGCCACCTACAATCTATTTATCCTTACTTGTTCATTTTAGTAAACAAGATTTTATCGGGAAAGTAGAACTTTTTAGTTGAAAACTGCCATAATCCCATAAATAAAGTAACCTGAGACATTATTTTGGATACATCGCTGCAAATGTTATAAACAAAGCTCATGAACTCGTGAGAAAATATCTAGTTTTGGCATCAAATGCCAATTTTGAGGTTAGAATCTTGTTTACTAGATTAGACAAGTATGAATAAATAGACAATGGTGGCAGTCAAATGACGCTGAGTTTAGGATACGAGTATGCCGTAGCTAATTTAATTTTACATTATCTCAATAACATGACGCATTGCGTATGACTCCTGTAGTATTTCTATGCTAGTGATTAAGCACCCTGCGTTACTATCCAGAACTTATTCTCATCGCCTAATTTCGATCAGCTTAACACTCAAACATACACACTTAGCTGGTAGAGTTTTTTTCATAAGTGAACCGTCAGCTTAAGGCCACTCGCGGCCAGCCTGGCCCTGTTCGTGGCCATTCAGGCCACCGATCGAATTGTTGACTCAGCCATTGACTGCGCCACTCGCCGAACTCATTAAGGTATTAACGTGAGTTCATTACTCTAAGGGCCTGTAAAACAAATTGATGCACGGGACAGGTGGCCGACTGCCTTGAAAAGCGATTACAAAAGCTAACTAAATATCTAGGTGCCAAACAAAATTCGGTAGATATGTGTAGCTTGTTGATCAATAGATTGAATCGTACAAATGACCTCAGTCTTTTATTAATTTATTATTCTTTGTGTATTATTGTGTATTCTAACTTTCTTACTAGAGTAAGAGGTATAGGATAAATAAGCTTAATGAAATTGTAAGTGGAATGACATTTCACGAACTGTACTCGATAAGACATTAAATCTATTAAGTGAACATACAAAGTTAAGTACCAACAGTTAATAGCTCGCTTAGCTTTACGTAAATTTAACTTGTAACAAAACTTAATTATATTAGCTGAGGTGTAGTTAAGCTTCCAGAATAACATGACTCAATTTATAATGACGTAAATTAGCCAATTTCCGATTGCAATGAACATATAAGATCTCTAGAAGTATAATCCTACGACAGAATATAAATTGTGTTTCTTCCGGGGACCGGGCGTGGCAAGGGTTAGAAAATTACGAGTAATTGAAATGGAAATTTGGTGTCATTTAATTGAAGTTTTCTTTTTCAGGAAAATTAGTTCAAGAATGAGCAAAATCGCAAAAGAATTTCAACTGTTCCATAGCTCCATAGTAACATAGAAGTAAAACTAAAAAAAATCTTGATCATGATCAACATTACAAATTTTGTGTCGACAAATCTTAATTAGTTTTTGGACATTTCGAAGATACCGCAAAAGTAAATGTTATTCCTTAACGATTACAATCTTTCCCTTTTTTGAAGACTCTAGTTGTTAATACGATTTTAATAACACTCTTAAAAGGGCATCACCAGCGATACCAAAGTAAAAAACATAACTTCGTTTTTGCAAAAACAATCTGTAAAAGAAAATATGTTTTTTTTATGGTGGCGCTATAAAGCCTCATAGAGCCCGTTTAAAAAATTTTCGCCATTTGTAAAAAAAGGGACAAATGAATACAATGTTTTGATGCATTTCCAGGTCTCATGTATTCCATTTGTATTTTCATGTATTTTCCAGGTCTTGGATGTTTACATGTTTGTGATGTCGTTGTTTCTGGTTTCCACGACACAGGGTATCCTAGTGTGGGGCCAGAAGCAATGTTTGTGCCTGTATGTAACAATACTCTAGAAACTTTTTCATTGGCATTACTTCTAACTGGCCAGTTTTAAAAACTTAGTTGAGCACGAAGGGCTCCTTTGTATTAACGTCGCCACTTGAAGAGCATTTACTTATTTAATTTTCAAATTGCCCGAGTGTCAACTGAGCCGGCCGGGATCACTTGAATTCTAACGCTTTCCTTTGCCCAACATTCAATATTTATATTTGTTAAGTGGACGTGCTCACCGACCCGGTCATAGCCTAGAGAAGCCCTTCGCTTGGATACGAATAGTCCAGAGAATCTATGCGCTAAATTGATCAGATTTCAATCTAACAGATGTTGGAGTTTTCTAGGTGGTTCAGTGGTTCAGTTCAGTCTAAACGTGTTTTAAATTATACTTGTTAAAAATATTCAAGTCTCTTACTTTTTATGATTAAATAAAAAAAATATTTAAATACTGTAGTGAAATCGCGCCCAATTGCAATAAAAGTATGCAATTGAAGAAGTGGCGTAGAATTAGTAGAAGTATTTGGAATGATTAAATTGCATTAGGCTCTATAGCTCTTATTGCAGATCTATTACAAACATTAACAATATTTAAAAACCTATTTAGAGGCTAAAAATTAATTAATTAAAATTGATAATAATTGAATTATGAATGTTTGTAATAGATTTGTACTTTATGTACATTATATCACTAACTGTTTTGGCAATTAGCTGTATTGATAACTGTTCCAAAAGCCTATAACTGAATTTATAAAGCCCACAGGGCTAGGCAATACGCTGTCCGTTTGTGACAGCGTATGTGACAGCATAGTGAAAAATAAACTTTAATTTCATGAGCTCCATGTAGTTAGTACCTAATTGAAGGGTAACAGATCTATTGTAACAACACCTTACACATTTTCTCGGCTGTGGTTCGAATCTCGGCTGAAGACATCCACTTAAAGTACACACGCACTCATTGTTTCGTATGGCATTAAACTGTGTATACTAATTAGTCGATGCCCAATAGTTATGAATAAGTAATAGAAAGTCTCGCGTTACAGATGTGCGTTGGGCAAATAATGCGTCGCTGGACATTACTAGTTTGTCTATTAACGAGTCCGTTAGAGACGTGAGTACAAGACATTTTAAATATGGAATACTTCGTTCACGTAATTTTACGTGGTACAGTTAATATCTTCAAATTTTAACAAATAACATTACATAGTGCGACACAGCCCATAATATCAAGATTATTCCGGTGCCCCATAACATATTAAAGGTTACCTCAGACCTATGTAATTTCCACGGGGCACCGGTTATTTAAGTCCGCATGTTTACTAAAAGAACATACTTTAAATTAAGAAAAGAACCACTTTTGCGCTTAAACAAAAGTTGACTGTACCTTTTTTGTTCGGCAGCACACACTCGCGTGCGCAAGAAATCTTCCCAAGTCAATCTATGCAAATTCTTCAGAAACTTAGCGGGAATACTTCTTTTTCTTCTTTTAAGTCTTTCTTTTTTTGCAGCCAGAGTTTTAACTTTGTCTTTTTTTATTGCGACTTGTGGCTTTCGATTGGCCGTTTCTTTGCAACGAAAAACAAAAGGACAGAATTCAGTGATTGGTATTTTGAATTCGCATTCAAATAAAATATGTCCGTTTGTGGTGTTCTATTTTTTATGGATGATTGAAGAAGAAGCAATGACTGGTTTTAATTTCTTGTATACCTACTATGTTTAATGTGATTTTATTGTGAAAAACAAAATACCTGCGAGAGCATTGACTGAACCTTAAGGCCATAAAATACTTTAACAATTACTCTACTTGCGATCTTATTAGGCCTACCGATTGCGAAAAGGGACCGAAAAGCGGCACAACTGATTAAAGCCCTGGACCTTATTACCGCGTGTACTTATGGCCCTTAAGTACAATGTAAAACGTAAGTAAACGAGTAACAATCGCTGGCGACTAGTAATTTGCTGAAATCAATGCGGCCTTAAAAACTACAAGAAAAGAAAAAGTACGTACACTTTTTACTGCATGTTTAAAAAAAGTTGACCGTAGTACACTAGTAGGTACCATACTTATAGGTACAGGAACTAAATACTTGTTTATTTTTCTTTTCAAAACTGACTGATATTGGACAGATAATTTTCTCGAAACTTGACAAGCTTTAAGTTAACAATTTGCGTGTTAAAATATTGCTCTTTTCGGGGTAGCAATTAACGTTAGCTTCCCAACGAGGTTTTATTAATGAAAAGTGTTTACGAGCGAGCCTTATTCACTGGCAAGCAAATACTTTGTGCATTTTAATACCAACGTTTATGAAAGAACGCTAAAGGTGCTGGAAAATTACCACGAGATCATACAAAATAATTCTTCTTTGCTAATATACCAACAAAGACTTGGAAGATCGTAATTTAAGCCCGCAGCATTTCAATGCTGGAATGAATAGGATGGGATAAGATAAGTAACCAAAAATGTAAGGTGGCAATAAGGTTATTGGAGTAAGTAACTTGAATTGGCAGCGGACTGGTCACATCTGCCGAAGAAACGATAGCCCATGGGAGGAAAGGTTCTCTAGTGGAGATAAAAAAATGATAAACGCATCATAGGAGTCAGGCAAATTGCTGGTAGCCGCTGGATGAGGATGGCGGAAGACAAGGATTTAGCGTAAGTACCTTGCAGGAGGCTTATTTCCAGCAGCCGTTGAAGACAGACTGATTCAATGTTAGCAGGATGAAAGAAATAGCTACTTACTCTGTTCTCCACACTCGGGAAGAGCGTAGCGTTCGTCAGGTTTCGATGCAAGTCGACAAACTTGATCTTCGGCAACCATCTGGGGTTGCCATTCCTCCTTCTTGCTTTAGTTTGCGCCGTGTATTGTCTTAGTTCGGTCTTATACAAGTTTTGGGCGTTCCTTATCCTGTTTAGAATCTCCACAGTGCAGTTCTTGTACAACTGGTAGTCTTTCCTCCTAAAATCTTTGGTTTGAGGGTCCATGAGGTTGGCTTGCCGTCGGTGGTGCCGGGTTCGGTGCTCGGCGTGTCTCGGTGCAGCCTCGGTCAGTGTGAGGCACATCGTTACGATTACTATTAGATATATAGCTACCAACGGCTTTTTGGGGAAACCTGGAACAATGGAGATGGGGCGATTAGACCTTTTGAAGCATTTGTCTTCGGAGTGTTTAGTACATGTAATGTTGGAGGCTCCCCGCTTGTTTGTATTGTTTTGTCACATAAATGAAGATTGACGATGTGCTAATAAAAGTTACTGTCTACTTCATTTTTCACTGTGACGTCACTCAGTAAGTTATGAAGTGACGTATCATTGGACTTTGTTGTGTGGTTGGAATTCTCGGACGTAAACTTGAATCAAACCAGATTATTATTAGATCGCAGCAATCAAATCAGTACAATCGATAACAGACTGTTCGGTATCTAGCCTTTCTTAGGAAATCACTATTTATTGTAGATACTTATCGATGAAATAATTCAATACAAAGTTATCGTAATTCACAAGTATGAACTTGTAATCACCAAATTATACAGGATTTAAATATGAACACTGTTTAAGTCTGCCAAAGTCGGCTTTACTGGTATCAAAGCCGTCGAAACTACATGACATAATCGGCAGACCACTAGTATAATCTAACTTTGAAGTGGTACTGCCATAATATAAAATTAATAGTGTGTTATTTATTATGCATGTTATGTTGTTAAATATTCAAAGTGCATTTGTGTACGTAATTTACGAACCTAAGGTAACTAGATTCAATTGGATGAGATTAAGGCAAAGACAAATTTTATTTATTGCCAGATATAACTATATATAAAAGAAAATAAAAGAAAATTAAAACTAATGTGTTTATCTGCAATAACAGATTGATTGATTGATATGTAAATACATGTGTGGTACAGCAACTAATAATAAAAATGCTTAATACTCTTTATTGCACATCATACACTTTGAGAAGACATGAACAACTAGTATAATGCCCGCCACAAAACCGCGTAGTCGGGAGGGGTGTGCCATGAAATAACCTAATTTTTTTTGTTAATTGAGTACACTGAAGTCCTGGGACAATAAGTCAGAAGTCATTTAGTCTAGTTACGGGCTGGGATTACATCAAGCATTCAACTCAAAGCAAGTTAGGCGTTGACAATTTAATGCCGCTATTGATATTAATTTCTATTAGACGTGATTAAATGCAGCATTTATCTGACAACTCAATCAGTCAACCCACATTCGTCCATTACAAGACGCCAGATCTCCTTTAACTAAGGTCAAAATAATCCATCCTCAATTTTTAATACAGAGTGAAATAAATATTTTCTAAGGTTAACACGAGCACTAGACATAATGAAAACTTAAGCACTGGTTCCCATGCTGCCGGTATAAGACCTGCATGAGACCCCCTTGCTAAAAGTGTGACTGTAGAGTTAATTTTAATTTCAATTAATAATCAATATTTTTAGTTCATGTAAAATAATTGGATTTATTAATTTAATTTTTAACTTCAATTACTAATAATCAATATTATTGACTTTATATAAAATAATTTAAATACCTATTTTGGAACGTAACTTCATAATTAACTTTTGTAATTTTTGCCAAGGGTAGTAAACTAACCGTTAATGCTTTCAAAAAGACGCCTACCACCTCAGTCAGCCGAAACCACGGCACCTGTGAAAGTGCCGAAACGTTGGAAAATTGTAAAAATGTAATAAACGAGCATAAATCTGTATAAAAACAGTTTTAATTAGAGTGAAATAAAGTTCTCATATCTATCCGAAAAACAAAGTTTTACTCGCCAATAGAAACCACTTTTACCTTGGTGAAAATTTCATAATAGTAAAGAAAAACGACAGTTCCATGATAAAGTTACCATCAGCAGCATTAAAATGTATTTCAAAATTGGTATTTTTTTCGTGATTTCGAAGATGTCGTATAGGTACTCAAAGTATTGGCGTATTGACCCCCCCATTTTCTTTTTCTAGTTCATCCTGTACACATCCGTCAGTATCTTGCTAGATATATTATATTTATAACAAAGGAGGTCGCTTTGTCTAAAATAATGTTTTCGATAACCATTCAAATGTGAAATATGTGTAAATATATCCCTCTCTAACAGTTAGTAGAACTAGGAGCCCGTGGGACCCTATTAAGGGCCCTGGTGTTAGTGTGGACTCAGAGACATAAAAAATAATAAGGCCCTTGATTATCGCAAGCGCGTACGCGCATAAAGCCGCGTGATCTCCATCTCGGGCTACTTTCCTGCCGCCATAATTCAAAACTGGTAGGTTGGAAAGGTTCACTCATCCTAGTGTTTTTTTTGTTGGAAACAGTTTTGAAACAGAAAACAGTTTTAGTAATAATTGGGTAATACCTGTCTACGATATATAAACTACGTAGGTACAAAGTAATATCTCCCAGAAGTGATGTTGCGTTTAGGTTTTGTCAACTACTAAGTTAAACGGAAACTGTGCACACTAATAAAGTCCCCAAGATACAGGCCTAGCCTAGTATGGGGACTGCCGGTAAACATAAAACATTTTTTTATAATACCCTCTACTGTCTATTTTTAAGATATTTCAATTTGTATTGTCTTCTTGGAAATAAATTATTTACTTACAGTGTTGAAGAGTATCACAAATCTGACCTGGGCAAAATCCTAATGGCGGCATAGAAAATAATTGGATCGATTTGAAGTTGTAACCGTGTCCCTTATAATTATGCATAAGGGACACGGTGGGTGGCACAATAGTATGTAGTACTGTGACTGTAGGATACAGCTCAGTCACAGTTGCTCATTGCCTAGATAGGCCCTGGTATGACATTTCACACAGAAACATCTCTCTTGAAAAGATCTTTAGTATAGTAAGAATAAGTTTAGTTTTATTATTTGTCAAATTTACGGTGAATACGAATTCTTGCAGTCATATTAAAAACTAAACGTCGTAAAGCGTCCTTTGTATGTGTCGGGTGCCTGGGTAAGTTACCCGATATTGTATTGTCGGGACAAAAATACACGCAGCAAATCCTTTCTGCTTAGTAAACACATTATAGGCAGATAGATAAAGAATACTTAATTGCGATCACTGAATGACTAAACCTTTTAAATAGCAAATATTATATATCCTTTTTTTTAAACGTTTGATAATTAGTGGTCAATAGAATATGACACAAGTTCTAAATGCCGCAATTGTAACCTCGAATTTGCAGTAACTTTAATTATTTTACTACTACCCGCTACAAGAATTTAGGCGTAACTTGACGGCTTTTGCAAGAATCGAAAAGGTCTTAGGATTGGTTCGTGGTTAACTACCAATTAATGCGCGAATGCGATTCTTCTGTCTTGTGTTATTTTGCGAGCATTGCTTTTGCGCATCTGAGTTGAATTTGGAAAGGCGATTATTTGATCAATTTCCGCGGAAGTTGACGACTCTCGGTGTTTAAAGAGCTGTTTCAGAATCATCAGACGTTTTGATGATTCGTTTCGTGATGAGATGTTTTTACGTAACCTTCTGGACTTACCGTCAAAAGGTTATCTTTGGTCTCTGTCTTAACTAATGGTAAGTGACAACAAGGTCTAAGATGTTATGTAGTTACCCGATAGGTGTGGTGTCCCATCATACAGCCGAAACGCGATGAGTCTCTTGGTTGGCGTGTCTTTGGCTGGTGGGTGGTGGATCACGGGATCACGAGATAAGTCTACCACTGGTAACGCTACTTGTTTGGCATCACCTGCCCGACGCCACTTGTAGGGCAAAGATGGTAAACCTACGGACGCTAGTATTTTCAATTCCTCTAACTACTTAATGCCTTGACATTTTGTAGTTGTCTTATGAAGAACAATAAGTCGATATTGATTGTGTCATCAAACTTTGCAGACTCAGTCAGTCTTCCATCCATCAAGACACAAAATAAAATAAACTTTTATTGCCATATGAAAGCGTCACGCCCTTTTTATCTCCGCGGAGGCCTGTGCGCAGAAATCGGCGTGAATTTAACGTTTGGTTATTGCAGGGCCTCTTGTGTTATGAAGGTACCCGATGTGCCGCGCTTCGGGCCCATAAAACGGCGTTTTATGTGCGAACACTCTACGGCAGACGTGGCAGACTCTCTCGAGAGATTTTTCCCACTTTTAAAAAAGAAGGGGACGAGTTTGTAAGTTCTACATTCACGTGCCGAGCTGGCTTTTATTTAAAGGAACTAATTCGCAACTTACGTTATCAACCCTTATATGTCCCCACTGCTGGGGCACGGGTCTCTTCCTACATCGCAGGAAGGTTAGGCCATACTCCACCACGGGGGCCAAGTCCGGGTTGGTGGAGGATTGTAAGACAGTGGCGGGCCTTACTGTCAGAAGTTATCAAGCCGCCCATAAGGCCTCTGACATGGCTTAACGACTGCCATTATATGACAGCCGGCACCAACGGCTTATCGTGCCTTGCGAAGCACGGAAGCGCTCGGAAAAATGCCACTAGCAGTAGACACGGGACGCTCACCCATCCCGTACCTTACCGCGCCTATGTTGCTTAACCACGTGATTGATTCCAATCACTCGGTTCGCCTAGGCCACGAGCGCTTCGCAACATTCGCAACTTGTTACACCTTAATGACGGTGAAGTGGTCGAAGGAAAAGATGGAAAGAATAGACTTAGTTTTGGATTGTCTTACTCGGCACTTTGATACAAGTCAAGGTGCTTTGTGATAGCCACTAGCTATTGAGGGTCAACAATGCTGTAACCGCGTCTAGAAAGATACTATATTCTTCTTTCCATGATACATTTGCACAATTTTCCAAAAGGCTACCGAGTATTTCAGTTATTTTAAGTTAAGGTTTCGAGTGTGTTTTGTCCCTTATGTCAAATATCGATGGAGACTTTGTTCGGCCGCGAAGTGCTAAAACTTTCTTAGTTGCTGGTTTATTGCACGTAGCGTTTTGTATGAACAATTTGTTTTGTATATACTTTTTTTTTCTAGAGAGAAAATGTTAAGGTAGGCTTAGCCCCAGTCTTTTATTTCCTTGTGAATTATAAAAGCTGTTAATTATGGCTATCACCTTCGTTGCGTAACTTTCTTAGCGGCCAGTGTCCAACAAGCATCATACTCGTACCAAGTTGCAATTTGATACTTCGTACAAAATATTAAGAGATTTTAACAACTATGGCACGATATATACCATGAGATTTAGTCTTGCCAAAAATTGCTCTATTATCTTACTGCATGGCATATACATTCTGACACTGTTATATACCTATTTAATTGATGTTAATATTCTAACAAGTTGCGTTTGCGCTTAAAAAGTACCTACTTATCAAATTATAAATAACCTTTAGGCGCGCAAAAATGTAATCCATAATTTTGGTATCTGCAATTTTTTTGTTCACAAAACAGGAGTGTATTTTTTTCAGCGTATCTTTCTTTATTCGATCATAACTTATACATGTTGGAACTCATTTAAACGTGTGTGCTTTTGATTTTTAGTGCTGTCGTGTGCTGTTGATTGCCGTTGAAATATTTGAACAGTGTTGGACAGTGCACAGCAGTCGAATTTATTGTTTTTGTAATAATCTGTAATTATCAGAGAATAATTAGATCACGTACTAAGAGAACGTAGGGTTTGTAAGTATTGAAAACAAAAACTGCAACTTTTTTATTACCTCCACTTGATCAACAACAGCTATAGCCGATACTGACATAAGTTATCCTTGTCGGACGTAGGTACATCAGCACATCAGTCTTTACACTTTATTCAATTACGTTACGGTTGACATTGCAACAATAAAGTAAAAGTTGTTCCGTAGATGAAGGTAAACGCGGAAAAAAGGCTTTGGCTACGCACCAGGTTAAGTTATGTTGGTTAGTAACTACCTGTTGACGTATGCGAAGTTAGTAAAGATAGTACAGCCAATAGATGCAGCGTTTAGATCTCAGCTTACACCACTGGACCAGATGTTATACCTACACGCCAGTACATAACTGCGAAAAACGGATTTAGATCGGCCGACATGATTGTTAACCGCACGGGGTTTTCCCGCGTTTTTAATTGTCATCGTCGAGTAATCACTTCCGGTATCGGTCGCCACATGAGCCTCTATGGGGATCGACATGGGGCTTAATTAAATACCGTTTGCGTCTGCCAAAAAGTATGTAACCTCTTTGCTAGTTCTAACTTAGGTACTTCTTCTGTAAGTCGTGTTTGTGCTTTGTTTTTTCTTCCTGTCAAAAATATTAGCGCAGGCAACTATAAAACGTAGATGTCATTGTTAAAACCCTTTAGTTCTATTGAAAAGTTGCTGTATATTTTCTACAAAAATTTACAGAAGAGATAGAGATCATACTATTTTCAATGCACTAACCCGTGCTAAGGACAGGTCTGGCACGGATAGCCAGAGGTTGTGGGTTCGAATCCCGGCATGGGTGAAATTTTTAGCCTCTAAATAGGTTTTTAGAGATAGAGATTTTCAAATAGTACGTCCATTCATTCATTCTATGGTTATTCATGGTTACTACGAAATTTTGGTGTACCTAGATTGCGGTCTATCAACCCACAGACCAAAGGATACGTAATGTAAATCGAATTGTCATAATGAACAGTGAATAATTGTAGTTTTATGAAATGCGGCTTAGGATGCGGGAATATGTGAATAATATTTTTGTCAAGTTTACTTACGCTGCATTGAACTGATAGAAAAACTAGTAACTTTAGTAACTTTAATGACTATATGTTTGTTCAGTTAGGATTTTTTTGTATAACATAACATTTACATACAAACACATTGATTCTGGCCCCACACTAGGATACCCTGTGTCGTGGGAACCAGAAACAACGACATCACAAACATGTAAACATCCAAGACCTGGGGTTTTTTTTTTGTTTCCAGCCGGGATTCGAACACGGGACCTCTTGTATGGTAGGCAGACGCGCTACCGCTACGACACGGAGGTCGTCAAATGGGTATGCTTAAATTATTCTTATATATTTGTTCTGTGTTCTTCACGAAAATTTATTGGATATTGTACAGTGCATGTTTTTTTACTACAATTATTGTGTAATGACTCTAATGAAAGTTCACTATTAGTGGCAATAATTTGTGATTTTGTTTGGTTTAATAAACGAATTATAATTCCTAAATACCTGTGAATAAGTCATGACTGGCTATGTTCTCACGTAACCGCAAAATTATGTAGTAGTAAATGTGTCCAATATAAATAAAAAGTCACTATAACACAAGTAGGACCGTGCTAAGAGCCAAACCAGAGTCTCTGCCTACCCCTTAAGGATACAAGCGTGTTTTTTTATTAATATGTATAAAATACTAGTTAGCCAGAAAACATTTATGAAAATATGTACATACTTATTTTAGCAGACTTATGCAAATAAGTAATGTATTTTATGACCTAAAATAAAAAATAAATACTTTGTAATAGGAACTCGGGTAAGGTCGAAAGTGTTTATTTTTGCCATTAACTATGTTTTGAATGTGAACAGTTAATAGTAAACAAAACGCAGAACTTTCTAATCAGCGTAGGTACCTGCTTAACTTAGTCATCGTGACTCAATGAGAACTTTAAATTTTAACATCCTTGTAACTTAAAAAGTAGTTTATATTAAACAAACTATAATCGTGTTTTTGAAAACTAACGTCCTTATTTATAAAAAAAACACGATTCCCTAAAACCCTCCTCAGAGGCAGTTGATTTAATCTGTGGTTACGTCTTTTCTTTGTAAAATTTCCACCACAGCCCATTTTAATCGGCGTTTACCGAATGTTTTAAAATAATCCTGTTTTTATAAATAAAAGCGTAAAAACCTATTTAGAGGCTAAAAAATTCACCCATGCCGGGATTCGAACCCGCAACCTCTGGCTATCCGTGCCAGCGCTCTACCAATTGAGCCAATGGGCGACTCACGGCATCAGTGAAATTTCGTTTTAATTAGGTTTTTAAATTTGTTCCTTCAATTTCAATTTATTTATTTTCAATTGAATGTTGATGAAGCGAAGGTGATCTGTCAGGATCGTGGCAATCCCTGGTCTCTGTTTACCCTTCTGGGCTACCAGGAGTGACGTTATGTTATGTTTTACCGTAATACTTAAGATACTTGTGACACAGTTACTATATAATTGCGCATAACTAAACATAACCTAACCTCACGCCTGTACCCCAGAGGGGTAGTCTCCTATATGTGAACCAAATACCATTCTAAAACGTTAAGCCTCATATTTTTTGTTTAATACAATATTTAATTGAATTAGTGCACTAAATGTAAACCGTTTCTTCGGCATCGATGATAAAACCGCTTCTAACAAGCAAAAGTTGAAATCTGTAAATAAAATTTTACTTTTCATTCAATATCGAAACTTGACGCTGTCGTTTTGTACAAAAAATTGAATCGGAAATGTAAAAGTTTTGCTTTGTATTCGGAATAGTTCAATTTATCGCCACTGATGAAACGGTTGTAAGGTTTTGCGTCATTTCAGTAACACGTTCTAATGAAAAAATACGGGTACAGGTGACAGATACATTACAATTTTTATGTGGCCCATAAACATCCCACGCAGGGCACAGGCCTTCTCTCAGAGAGAGAGAGTATGGGCTTAATTACCACGCGTACCCACCGCGAATTGGCAATTTTATGCGCCGAAGTATTTCGGTATCACAGACACTCAGGTTTCCTCACGATGTTTTCCTTCACAGTAAAAGAGTGATATTGCTACTATAACTTCACAAATGTTATAATTCCTAAGAAAATTGTTATAATTTCTTAGAAACCAAAGTCATTGGTACATGCCCGCACTGGTAATCGAACTTGTGACTCTCGCTTCCGAGCCCATTATTTCACCTACTAGTTTCTGCAGGAGTTTTATTAATACGTTCTAATTAAAACTTACAGCCTGAGGTGATCGAGATATAACAATGAATCTTGCCAAAACCTTATGTTTCATGCCGAGAAATTGCTCATTTGTTAGCATGGTATTCTATTTCCTAGTTATGCATGGTTGCGTGTCTAACACCCAAACATCCAGGCCGGCACATCATAACGAAGCATAAAACGCTAAACACAACTAGACATTTTAAACAAGCTGCTACCTAATTATTGTGTCAAAGAAGCGTTCGCCGTCCCCCCAATTGGGAAAGATAAACTTTTCGAACGTATCGAATGGTCCCCGTTTCCGCGAAAGCCTCTTTGAGGGGCCGCCGGCGGCGAATGTTGATGGATTTCTACACGATCCGTCGGCCCTTGCCCAGTTTTAGAGTGTTGCGAAGATTTGAATTTGGAATAGAACGAACCCATTTAGGGTTTGAAATACATACCTGCATGAAGTTTTTAAAATAGTCAACCTCTATGTAGATTTTATAGTTAGTTGCATATTTTATTTTTTTTATTTCACAAGATCCGTCGGCCCTTGCCCTGTTTTAGAGTGTTGCGAAGATTTGAATTTCGAATAGAACGAACCCATTAATTTAAGGTTGGAAACACATACCATGAAGTTTTTAAAATAATCAACCTTTAGGTATCTAGATTTATTAGGTGCAAATATTAATTTTATTTATTTTTCACGCGATCCTTGCTCTGTTTAATGATTTAATTTTGTTTTTTTTTCCTAGATTTCAAACATAATACAACGGCATTTCCTACATAATACGTCGGTGTTTGCTGTGTTTCAGCTACTTGGAAGTCTAAATTTGGGATAATTCAGAACCATCCATAGTTTAGGATCCCATTCAATTTGTTTCACATAAACAAAACGAGAAGGTTACCTAACAGAGTTAAAAAAAATGTTTTTGTTTCTTATATTAAATAATAACAATAAATCAGTTGTTGGAAATAATAGTAAAGAATATACTTTAACGTTATAGATTTGATAAAAAAAATCGATAAATCGCAATATTAATTTAAATCGCAATATTTAGCAAAAAACCCTGCCATGAGCACTCGTCTTAAAATAATAGGACTTGCTATTTCCCTCCGAAAAAAAGTGAAATGGGTATTTAAATTAAAAATGTCAAACAGGGTATAAAATTAGAAATGTAGGAGACCACTTTTAAACTCATTTTTATAAAAAAAAAATATCTGCAACTTAAGCTCTATCGATGCCAATAGCTTCCGAAATTAAGCGCGCTAGGTACAGTTGGTCTTCCGAAAACGGTCACGATTCTGCTTTGCGGGTCGTTTTGAACCCATAACAATGAGTGAATAATGCTTTGGCAAAATTGTGCAATGAATTAGCGGTTGGCCAAATGTCTTTTGTTTTAGCTAATGCAATGCAATGGTTTTCATTATACCATTCATTGATGTTACACAAGACACCTTCTTGGAAAAAAGCTGATGCCTTCTTGTAAAGTGATGAAAATTCTAATTAGATCCTCGGAAAACTTCTAATATAAGCTTACAGAAATTGAGCAAATAATTGAATTGTTATGTTGTCCAAGAAAATATTTTCACAAGTACCCACGCAATACTTGTGTTTCGTTAAAAACATTAATAATAATAAAATAAGAAAAATTAAGAAACAAACCAGTTAAAAAGACATCCATGAACAACGCATTGATGTTGGTCCACACAGCAAGTTCATATTCATACAAAACTATTTACTTTTCAAAGCAACTCGAAAAAAAAAACTTTAGCAATTAACACTGGCCGGAAACGTTACAAGAACACACGCACGATTGTAAAAAAAATCCCTTGTCGAATACACTCAAAGAGGATTCCAAATTTGAAAATCACTAGTGCTGTCTGTTTGACAAATTCGTTTCGATATGTCGTTCAGTCGCGTGTCTGTGGAGAGGCGAGTGCGAGACCGGCGCGCGCAGCCTCCGCCGGATGAATGGGCGCCGAAATGCGGCACCGCACATGAAATAGCCGGTAAAACACTATGCGAAAACCTTTACCAGCCCGGTTGGGCTGCGAATACAGGCATCTGTGGACAGTGCCACTTTCTTGATAGCGTATTAAATTTTTCAATTGCCTTTAGATAAGCATGATTGTGCTATATTATCAATGTGGTTTAGGTCATAACGACACGTGTAATTAATGTGAAATAAAAGTTATCATAGTAAGATTAATATAATACAATTAACTATTTACAATCAACTTTTTATGTTTCTGTTTTCATATTTTTTAAATACTAGTTTCTCTCAATAGCATTTTTCAGTGAACGATTTTTACTCATGACATACCCACACAGATAACACAATATAAACGATCTTAAAGGCATGATGAAAATGAAGAGAAGCGGTTTTCTATTTACGAAATATCCGATATTATGCCTTTTAATAATATTGGCCTTTTTGCATCTACTTCATGAGATGATTTATACAGCGTCCAGTGGTATCTTCACTCACACTAGATGGGTGAAGGGACCACTCCGACGCTGTAGTATAATGCAAGATGATATTATGCAAGTAAAATAATTTCCCAAGTCAGTATCCCGCGCTAGAAAAGCTACCGCTTTGAATAGCCAAGCCTTAGTAAGCATTTAGTAGTATTCAATTAAATTGACACAGACAGCTCCATGCCTTTTGTAGTCGTACGTCAAGTATATGTACGCGGACATTATTCGGTTAGATTAGAGCGGTGATTCATCGATGAGTCTAGCGCGAGGTTTTTATCGAGCGATTCGGAATCGCGTAAAGCAAGACGCAACGTGTCGCGGTGAGCGTTATTGCGAGTATTTGGTGAAATTAGGGTCAAGGACCTCGCGACAAATGTAGATAGTTAATAATTAATAAAGTAAAAAAATGGGACTTTCCTGAAGTACAACATAATATGTAGTAACATCACATCTCAGAATACGGCACAGCCAAAGAAATATTGTACTTAAGCACACAGATGTACAACATGCGTTCTAAATATAAAATGAAGGCTTAAGAAAATACCTACTTCTTTAGTTGACAAAAACAGGCATTTAAATAACCAAAAAAGGTTTTTTTAGTAATTTTAATGATTGATTTAGTAACATTACTTACCAGCATATACACTTAGATCACTCATACTTCAGTTTTTATTTCATCAACCAACTTATTAAACCGACAATTAAGTAATAAATGACTAAATACTGGTGCCAATTAGTAAGTCATTACCTAAATTAGTGCCATGTGCAATGTGAACTAACTATCATAAGAACTAATGGGGAGTGCTTGTGAAGGCGTTAAAATTACAATCACAACTAGGGATTTCGGTTTTGTTTTTATCGATATAGGTACGTAGAAAACCCCATTCCAGTGACACATTAATAAAAAAGACTCTCACATAAAACAATAGCGTGCGCCAATTCTAATAATCCCATCACAATTACTCTACGACTGCGAGAGAGACTAAATGCATTTGTACGAACATAAGAAGACGTAACTCAAGGGCCATTAGTAAGCGATTAATAATTCCCATTTTTTTGCGCTGGCGCATCGTTGACGAGATTTCCCATCGTTTTCATTTCACTGATACCTGGTGACATAATGACATAGCTTTCGTCGGCCGTATTTAACCTGTTGTAAAGTGACACTTAACTTTTTAATTCAGGGCGGTAGATTCTGAATGAACCTCCCACTGCGGGGCACAGGCCTACTCTCTAAGAGAGATTACGGGTTTAATTACCACGGACTAATTATGGATTTTCATTGATTAAAAATAAGGTTACAGATGATAGACACATATAAATTTTTTATATAGCCTATAAACGTCCCGCGCAGGGCACGAGTGCACGCCAGAGCACGCAAAGTATGGGTTTTATTTACCACGCGTGCCCACCGTAGAATGCCAATTTCAAGCGCTGAGGTATTTCAAAACCTCAGATACTCAGGTTTCCTCACGATGTTTTCTTTCACAGTTAGCAAGTGGTATTGCTACTATAACTTCAGGAATATATTATAAGAGTCTTTCTTATTCGTTGCAATGTCACACAAACATTATTGAGTCGTTAATAGGCAAACATTTGGAATGCAATTCAGATTGATGACTTTATGGTAGCTAAATGTTTTAATTTTAATAGTAAAGCCTTTAATAATACAATTCGCTAGCTCCAAATATTTTTTTTATCGAAACCGGCAACGGCTTTTCCGGCGGTTCCTGACTCAGCGGTGCGTCATTTTTCTCAATTTTCGCGGAACAAAATGCTTCGTTTAACTAATGTGCTTCTAAATGCGAAGATGTTAGAGCATGGATTACAATGTGTTTGTGTGCTTAGTGGAAATTGAGGGAAGCCGGCAGCGCCGGTGTCGTATGACGCTATCGGATAAGTAGTCCACTTATTACTCATTTATGGAGTGTGGCCGTAAATAATTTGTTAGTAATTAAACGTTTATTTTTGTTTGAGCTTACTTCTGACCCTGTGATCTGGTTTAAAAACATTTTTTTTACACAGACAAACACGACAGAAAGCTGCGAGTAGGACTTATTACTGTGTCATACAAAACAAACGGCGCTTCTGAAATTTGTCCGCACCATCATTATAATGGAAGTTCTAATTTCCAAGGCCTTAAATTATACCTGCACGAGAGTAAGTTTTTGTACAGAAAACTCAATAGACATTTTCCGGAAGTACTCCACTACACCCCTCACTATTCTTTCGACAAAGTTTCGAAGCGCAACTAATTTTACTTTACCGTAAACAGCTACCTAGGCCTGCAAAACTGCCTGTGGCCAAAGTTTACAGTTTTGACTAGATAACCCATTCCGTTGTTGCAGTCGACATAGGACCTTCTTCTCAAGATCTTAAGAGTATTAAGGCTTTAACAAAATGGCAAGGGAATTTGGTTTTTGTTTCCTGTTGTCAATGTGCAAAATTGTATTGTTTGGAAAGCCACAATATAAATCACAAGACTAAGGAAGATGCAAACGAGAGCTTATGCAATAATAGCAACTTACACTAACCTACCTAGTAAACCTAGTCTTAGGGGTCAGATATTGTAAAGCAAAGTATAAATGCATTGCATTGTGTGCCTTTCGACTACTGCAGTTTCCAATGTAAATTTTTATTTTAATAGATACGGTTTATATATGGTTTATCGTTCGGCATTCCTTGGACTTAACGTAAAAGTTAGACGCGCAATGAATGAAGGGCGTTGATAATTTTCTTACAAGTACATTCTTATAGTGGTTTATTCTCAGACAATTAAAAACTGGGATAGATAATTTTTCAAACCGGAATGACGTTTCTTTGTATTATTTAAGGAAAGAAATTGTTCTGCTTTCATGTGTAGTAACTGTTTTATTAAACATTTATGTTTCCTTCATTGCACTTCTTAGAAATATTTGATAATTGAGGAAATCCTACTACAATTAACCGAATTTAATTTATTTATCAAATAAATTATAATAACTATTTATTTTGATAATAATGAAATAGCATTTGTTGGTAAGCGCATCACTTGATGGCGGTACCTACGGCTGGACAGTTTTACCATTTTTTGTAGAAAATAACTTAATATAATACTTACTCAGTAATTTTTCTAGGGGGGAGAATGCAAAAGCTGAATTTGCATAAAAACTTAAAGTGCTTTTTACAATTGTATTACATCGTTTTAACAGGACCAAGTCTGTCGGGTTAGTTAGATAGCTATAGATATTTCTATAGAAAGTAAATTTTCAAACTTACAGCTTTGCTGATTTCTCCTTGAGGAACATCCTTTTATGAGGCAGGTGTAAATGCTAGGCATTTTTAAATAAATTACTTATCACAGTTTTATTTTAACACTAAATTGTATTAAAACAATCTTTGGCAACAAACACAGAAAATATTTGGCGCGAAACACTGACACTTTATATTTTTTGTAGTTTTTTTCAAATCCAAATCCATTCGAATGGTCCGCTAAAAATTTGAAAATGGAATGCGGAAAATGGCGCCGCAAACTCCCACAGATGCGTTCAGGCGGGGCGGGCAGTATCTAGTGATGGGCCTGAACGGTTTCCGAACGCTTTTATGTGGACAGGGTGCAAATTCTGAAACCGATTGTTTGCGTAGCGAGACATGGAGTGTAGCAGAAGTACCGCTTGTAGTTGCTTTTACTTCTAGCATCTTTTTCACTCGCACGTTGTAACATTATTATTGATTGTAAATATTAATAAGCATATTTTTTCTGCGACGTAAAATCGGGGACTTATAGTAACTTTGCTACCCCATTATTATTTTTGATAAAAAAGTCACTAAAATTATGAATTTTTTGGGCCTCCGTGGCTCTTTCAAAATTTTTTAAAAAGTTTTATTAAACTTTTTATCATTTTCTATTATCTTTTACACTCAATAAAAAATACTACGTTAGGGATGTATTTATATACGATATATACGAGGAAACTTCTTAAGGTTCAGTTTGCACTGATTTAGAAGTTACATGAACGTTAAAATATGATTCATGTTTATTTAAATACCGTTCAATAGCATATTCAAGGAATATTTAATATCGTTATTATTATTTCATTAGAAGCATTATTCTGAATCGACATTGTCGCCGTACATGTGTAATTGGCCTCGGTTGGGCCTAATGTGGATATTATATCCTTAATTACATTTCAAGCTTTGTGCCTTCTGTTATTGTTGCATTCTGTGCCGGAGGGCCTGCCGCCGCGCCACCGCACCGATGACGTCACGACGACGACTTCGCCGGGCTTTCGGTACGTAATAGACGCACGTGGTACAGCCATATCGGCTTGTTCAAATAAATATAGTGGCGCAGCCGGATCCCGAAGGTGTGTGAATCGTTGCTGGGTTACGTCAATTTGCTAGATAACGAGATTAAGTAAGGAGAGCTTGAATTCTTACCAGGTGTTTTTACTTGCATACTTTTTTTTGATGTTTTGGATAGTATTAGATGATTTTTTTTTGTGCGGAGTGAAACGAAGAAAAACGCCTAAAATTGCCATACCTATAAAGATTTACATTTTTAAACTAATTAGTTATGTTAGCCGTAGTTTTGTACTTTCGGAATAACTATAATACACTTCCTGACGACCTCTGTGGCGTAGCCGTAGCGCATTTGGCTACCAAGCAAGAAGTCCCGGGTTCGAATCCCGGCTGGAAACAAAAAAAACAAAACCAGGTCTTGGATGTTTACATGTTTGTGATGTCGTTGTTTCTGGTTCCCACGACACAGGGTATCCTAGTGTGGGGTTAGAAGCAATGTATGTGCCTGTATGTAAATGTTATGTTATGTATAGTCCAAAGCACATTAAAACTTTACATGCACGCACTCTGTTACGCTACCGGCGACTTTGTAACTAATTTATCTACCTATGAAATCCATTCACATGTCTTATGTGGGTAATACATCATACCGTACTTAATAGGGAAATTGTTCATAGGCTCTTAAGGGAAATACGTTCTTACTCAGTGTGTGTACCAAGCGTTGGAATATTGGTGTATTTCCCGAAATTTACATATTTTTTTGTGGTTAAATAAATATTTCCCACAAAGGATCCAAACCAGAAATATCAGCAGCTTAAGAAATATTAAGGTCACAATTTAAGCAAAAAACATTATTTTAAAGGACCTTATCGATAGCTTGAAACTTTCATTTAGGAATAAAAGGAAAATAAAAAATTAAATAATTATATTCCAAATATCGGGACCTCGTATGTGCTAAGCTCTGTATTTATATCAATCCTCAAAAGAAAACTGAAAGTAATTTGCACACCGTTTTTTATATTTTTGTATTTGTCATAAAAATCACGTCTGTATTCCGAAAGGGGAGGCAGAGAGTAAGATTGCGAATGTCTGAAGTACTGACAAAATACTTTTGATTCATCCACATTCATGAATCGGGAAGCACGCACGCTCGTTTGTAGAACTTTCTAAGATTTATTTATTAAGTCCTTAGTCTGTTTTTAATATGTATTCACAACGTTTATCGATCATGTTGGTTGTTAAGTATTTTTTTATTTATATGTACACATTATTTATAATATGTTCATTTTCATCGCTACAAAAGTTTACATGCACACATTTATCTTTGGTCAGATCAAGGTTGATTGATACTCATAATAATTACTAAGCATCAAGATGGTTAAGAACGGACCCGCCTCTATTATATAAGCTTAAAGTAAAATCATTACAGTTTCGTGACCTAGATGAGAAATTGAAGAGCTCATAAATTTATAGAAGGGATAATATAGATATTTTTTTATAATGTAATAAAATCTGAATAATTATTAACTTTTGACCCATATTCTCATTTTAGCCTCTAAATAGGTTTTTAAAAATTTTCCTTAGCACGGGTTAGTGCATTAAAATTAATATAACCATATTCTCATCACTATCACATTTCGAACAAACGCCCAATCGTATATCATATCTCGAATTCAAGCCGCATAACGTCAGCAGCCTGTTCAAAATTTAAATTTTAAAATTCTCTTCTCGCGCATTCTTAGCAAATGATCCCGGGTAGGGTGGGGTGTATACCCGTTACCCACATTCCCGCCTCCCGGATCTAAAACCTTGAATAGCTCCCTTGGATTGGCGGGCCCAGAATAACTCTCGCCTATTGCAAGCAGTCGATGTTTTATTCGTCTTCGGAACAGATGTGGCTGGCAGTTTAATGTCGCTGTTGGCGCGAAATCGGTGAAATGGCGGCCGTCAATTTCGCAATATAGAGCGCTTCAGATTTTCAATATGGCCGACCGTTTTGAGCTTTCAGGCTATTGCGGGTGGAGATTCATTTAGTAATTAGTCACCTCAATAATCGGCGTTTCCCCTTGTTTGCACATTTTGTTGATTGCAAACAATAATTGACTTATACGTTCTAACAAATGTGGTATGTAATTTCATACATTTTAGATATATTTTTGTTTGCGTTCTTTTAAAATCTCTATCGCTAGCAATATTGCGAAATTTACTTACTTAAATAAACTTTGTAAGGACTCGTAATGCCAATGCCCCATTTTACTCTAATATTAGTTAATTACTCATTTGTAGGCTCATTAATAAATAATTTATACTTTATTGTACACTAGACATGTAACAGAACATTACCTAATGATCTGTTACATTAGAAATAATACAAAAGTACGAATACGAGTATGATTAGTTATCGATCTTTTCTTAGTCAGGGCACTTACGCCTTTTTACGATTCAAGTTCACTACCACAGTAGTAAGTACTTATTTGAACGCGGAAAAACAGTCGTTACTGCACCCATTGTATTATAATTGCCTCATGAAAGATTATCTAGGCAAGCACTGACTAATTGGACAAAAAATACTACTTTCATAGGGATTTCATACTTATTATGCGTGGGTTTTCGAACATCCTGATCTTGTACCAAGAACTCTTTGGTGTTTGTGAATACCCCATAGAATCATGCCTGACGTAGATCATGCATGCAAATCCGTAATAGTACAACGGCTCAAAGAAGTTGACTTTTAGTATGGTAATCGTTCTTAGATCGTGAATGATAAGAGCTACAGTACTTAGATGCGTTCCTCGCTGAGGGTACCAATGTTGTCATATTTGATTATTGATTGTTACTCCCTACAAGTATTTGCTTTACATTCTATGCGTAATCGCTGTTTGTAAAAGTGATAATAGTGTTAACGTCCAATAACGTATTACGTACGAGTACCATTCGAATGATGACATATGCATCAGGGAAACTCTACAAGTCGATGACTGTTCAACATAAGATTATTTTCAAAATAAATTTTATCTACCTACAAACGTTTCCTCTTTATAATATTAGTGTAAATGTACACTAATATTATAAAGCGGAAAATTTTGTAAGTTTATATATTTGTAAGTTTGTATATGGGGGGTAGGTAACCTCCGAAAGTACTCAAGCTATTTCAAAAATTCTTTCACCAGTATTAGGATGGACATTCAGGGTGGGACGACCTCTGTGGCGCAGCAGTAGCGCATCTGCTTACCATGCGAGAGGTCCAGGGTTCAAACCCCGGCTGAGGACTACAAAAAACCAGGTCTTGGATGTTTTCATGTTTGTGGTGTTTATGTTTCTGGTTCCCACGACAAAGGGTATCCTAGTGTGGGGCTTAAAGCTATGTAAATGTTATGTTATGTTATAGGCTATATCATTATGTTATAGACTAATCCATTTACCACGCGTACGTAGTCGCGGGCACTGCAAGTAGAGAATACATTACATTACATAAACTGACGTTTGCATCCTGGAGGGTTAGACAGGGACCTGGATTTGCTACTTGTCACGATCCTGTCAGACATCTTTCGCTTCATCAACAGTTTCGGGTACTTTATATCTTTCAAAAACCTATTTAGAGGCTAAAAATTCCACCCATGTCGGGTTTCGAACCCGCGACCTCTGGCTATCCGTGCCAGTGCTCTTTCCAACTGAGCTAATGGGCGACTCACCGGCATCAATGAAATTTCGAACCTCTTTACACTATTCTCTGTATTACGTACAGAGTATAGTGTATTACGTACTTTATATCTTTGCTAATACGTACCCCATTTGGTCGGAGCATGCCTGGGACATCGTTTAACGGTCCTTCTAAGCATATGCGCTCATATTTTTTCACTCGTCAATCCTTTATTCTCTATGTCTATGCCATCGCAACATTGATTACACTAGTCACAATATTCTCTTAGAGATATTATCTTTCAGACCATCGCTAATCAAAACAATTAATGCTTTACCTGTCTCTTAAAGTAACGCAATACATACTTTGCAAGAACCTCATTTCTTCTGACGGCCTCGGTGGCGAAGCGGTTTGGCACGCTGACTGTGCAACCGAAGGTCTCGGGTTCGATCCCGGGTCAAACTAAGAAACGAACTTTTCTAGTTTGTCTCGGGTCTTGGATGTTATCTATGTATTTATTGTATTAAATCTATCGTCGAGTTAGCACCTATAACAGAAGTCATTTAGTTGTACTTAGTATAGAGCTAATGAGATCTGTGTAATACGAGTATGTCCATGAATATTTATTTATTTATTATTTACTGCATTAATCCTATTTTCTTGATTCTTCTGCCATAACAAAGTCTCAATACTATACATAAGTGTTGTGACCAGCACTCTTTTAAGGATTTGGAGATGTTTCAGCAACTCACTTGGGAATACAAGGCACTTTGTAGACTTTTAGTCCGGATTTACTTACGGCTGTTGTTATATCGGAAAAGTCCGACCAGGTTTCGCTCCGATTCGCAGAGCTTAATCATGGTGAGCAGAGACGGAGCTCGCGTCGTCGGTTGCTTGTCTCACACTGACAACACAACACCCGTAAGTAAATCCGGACTAAAAGTCTACAATGTGTTGTGCTTACGAAAGTTTTAGTTCAAAAAAAATACAAGGCACTGTTTACAAAATTCCTACCGACTCGTTGGTCTAGCCGTTAAGGCGCTTAGCTACCACGACAGGGATCGTGGGTTTAATTCCCACTGGGGGACGCTGAGCATCTGTACAAGTGACCTCCGTCTGGGTGTATTTTTCATGTTTGTGACGTCCTTGTCTGGTTACCATACTAAAGGGTATCCTAGTTTGGGACCAGGTCAAGCGATGGTGCTATGAGAAAGTCATATTACATAACAGTTACGTAATAGACAAAATTAAATCTTAGTGCATTTCAACTGACTAGAATTGAGAAAGGAATGTTGCGTTGGTTTGGACATGTGGAGAGGATAAAGGAAGAAATATTGACGAAACAAATATATATTGCGAATGTGAGTGGAAGGGCTGGTAAGGGACGTCCCAGACGGACTTACATCGACCAAATAGGGGATGTATTAGCAAAGGGAAAGATAAAAAGTACCCGGAACCGGCGTGCGTGCATGCAACGACTTATGAACGTTGATGAAGCGAAGGTGATCTGTCAGGATCGTGGCACGTGGCAGTCCCTGTTCTCTGCCTACCCCTCTGGGATACAGGCGTGAGATTATGTATGTATGTTTGCATTTCAACGTTTGTGGTGCCCTTGATTAGTTTTGTAACTTTGATTAGTTACAATAGCACAAGACAGCCTAGTTTGAGATTAGAATAAGTAATTGTGTTGTTTGAAAGCAACTTAAAAAGCTTTTGTAGCTATGGCTGCAGAAGAACATCGTGCCAAGAAAGTCCTTTTGTTTACAATTGTGTTAATGTTATTTTAACGTAGTTATGACGACCTCTGTGGCGCAGTGGTAGTGCATCTGCCTACCATGCGAGAGGTTCCGGGTTCAAACCCCGGCTGGGGCCAAAAAAACCCCCAGGTCTTGGATGTTTTCATGTTTATGATGTCGCTGTTTCTGGTTCTTACGACACAAGGTACAAGCAATGTACAGTCTGTTAGCTTCTAGAATATACCTCGGCTACTATCGAATAGAATCGGATATATTCGTGCAATAGAAACATCAGAACTAATGTGACACATAACTTTACATAACTTTTCAAAATAGTGAAGTAAAGTTTTGTACAGAGCAGGAAGTAGTAACACTCGTGTGCTTTCGGCGAAAACCGAAGCCTACTCTAGAGCCCGAGGTATATTCTAAAAGCTTACAGAATGTATGTGCCTGTATGTAAAATTTATGTTTTATTATCTAGATGCCTTTCAAATGGTAATATACTGAAAAACTATACGAGTTCATCACTGGTAAATGAGATTGCATAGCATATTTAGTGTTTAATTAAGATTAAATGTGATGTGATAGCTCATTATGTGTTTAATTATAATTATACCAGGTGCTTGTACCTAAGTACTCGTAATTATCGACCGTCGTGCATAATTAACCATCTCAAATTAAGTTATCACTTCTGATAAGAATAATCCTAATGTGTAATGAGTAAATACCTATCGAATGATGACACGCGAAGCAATTATTTCATAAGTCGACTCCTGTCCAATGTCATAAACACATGGATTACGCTATTGAAACATATATTGCATAATTAAACAAAAGTTTTTCGGAATGAAAATGTCAGTGGTAATTTTTATTTAACAATTTTTTCTTCTGCTTTATCTTCTTCGATCCTTTAACTCCTGAGGGAACGAAGGACCTCAACCATAGATTTCCACTTCTGGCGATGGTTTGCGGTACCTTCATCCCACTCAGCCCAGCTAGTACTGCTCGATTTCCTCGGCCTCTTGGGCTATATATCTTTTCCAGGTGATCATTGACGTCCTCTTTTTCAGTTGCCCAAAGGGGTATACCTTAGGGCTCGTCTAATCACGCAGTTATTGTCTCTGCGTACCGCGTAGCCTATACCGCACCAGTTTTCACCCAGTATTTCTAGATGGTCAGACCTCTGACGCTCTGTATGGTATTATGTTACTAGGAATACTTCTAATTATTATGAATTACTTATTTATACATGAGACTATACTATACGGCTTTCTGCAGCAACGCATTTTGTGACTCCGAAATTAAAGAATTTTACTATTAATGTACTAAACAGTCGCCAATTTGGACATTTAAAAGTGCGACTCACGTTGTTACATCGGAGGAAAGACCCTATGCTGATTCGATGCCTGTATGGATTACCGTTTTTACCATAGAGCATGGAGAAATAATGGCAAAAATCTCACGTTTGAACTAAAACTTTCGTAAGCACATCACATTGTAGACTTTTAGTCCGGATCTAATAACGGGTGTTGTTATATCGGAAGAGTCCGACCAGGTTTCGCTGTGAGCAGAGACGGAGCTCGCGTCGTCGGACGCCGTAAGTAGATCCGGACTAAAAGTCTACAATCTCACGTTTGTTGCATAAGAGCTCCACTTCAATATTTATTTTATTCATTTTTTAGTAATTGTTGCTATAGCGACAACAGGAATACGTCATCTGTAAAACATTAAACTGTTTAACTCTCACGGTTCATGAGAAAAAGCCTGATGATAGACTGACTGACAGTGGCGTCTTAAGCCAAGTTTCTGAATTGAGATTTTCGATAAGTAAATACTTAACTGTAGTGCTATCTCTTCGAATTTTTCGGCTAAGACCATGATAGAACGTTACTTACTTAAGTATTTACTTAGTGAAATTTTCAATTTAGAAACTGACTCATAGTAATAGGGGTTTTACCCTTTGGGTACGGAACTCTAAGAAAGGGTTCTAAAAGAATAAAACCGACTTATCCTTAACCATTTAGGGGTTGTATACAATAGATTTACGTCGACGGAACATAGTTAATAAAAAACAAAAAAATATTTTGGCACTGGTTTGTTAATGAACGTTGCAAATAGTTGAATTCTAATTTAGTCTAGTTTTACCGCGAACCTTCGCGGTAAAACTAAACTAAATTAGAATTCAATTATTTGCAACGTTCATTAACAAACCAGTGCAAAGCAGACAGTAGGACGCAGACAGCAGACAGACGAAAGCAGACAGTAGTCTCCATTTTGTACGGGAATATTCCGACAAGAAGTCTAGTGAGTTAAAATTAACAACCTATGAGATTTCAAACTATATTTTATCAGAAACAATTGATTCAGAATATGTAAAAATGGTAAAAAGATAACATAGTATGACAGGATTTCTCCTAGCATGGACTCCAGCCTCTACATAGAAATAAATCATGGTTACTCAAATTGTACATATTTTGTGTTTTGATACCTCCTCCGTGAGGAGGAAATAAAACAAATTTCTTACTTATTTTCCTTCCTGCAATGCAGAAAGAGACACGTGACCCAGCAGTGGGGACATACAAAGAGTTGATATGATTACATAGTTCAAGAGATCACAGCAGACAGACGGAACGGCCAATGGAGTCTTAGTAATAGGGGCCCTTGCTTTTTGGGTACGGAACCATTTAGAAAAAATCCGTTAAAAATTACTTTGATGAAGTTGTTAGTTCTTTAGAGCAGGTAAAAACCCCTCCTTCTTCGGAAATCTATGCTGCGCGTCACCCGATATGCACTAGGCCGATTTTCTTCCATTTAGTCTGTTCTTGTAATAACGTCCCATTAAGAGACAGCCTTCTCTCAGAGAGAGAGAGAGAGAGAGGCCGCGTGTCTACCGCGATATAAGCAAGCTGAGGTATGTGAACACCACAGATTCTCAGGTTTCCTCACGATGTGTTACTTCACAGTTAGCGGATGGTATTGCCTCTGCAACATTACAAATTTACGTAACTTAGAAAACAAAGTCACAAATAATTAAAAATATTAGAATCGCTCCTAAGACAGGCATTTCCTTTCCACGCAGGTAGCCATTATCTCATCCCATCGCGAGTTAGTCATCGTTGAGTCGTTAATCATCTATGCATTGGTACTATACTGTCAGCGGTGGTGCCGCAGTTGAACTCTTGCCTCACATGCGAAAGGTTCTGCGTTCAGAACCCAGCATCCCTCTATAACTACTGTACCTGTCAAAAAGTGCAAATAAATTATTATCTTATCTTACCTTTCTACTGTAAGTACGAAGACATACCCTGTACCCGAGCTACATAGCCAGAAAGACAATACACGTGAAAAACTTAAAACTGATGCCAATCATACAAATCAATGCAAAGTACCCCCTGCGAAATCTGATCAAGGACATCTGCGTTAATAGACAAGCGCCAATGAGGCGCCAATGAGCGAAACCAAAACACAGAGTTAACGAGATATAACATGAAACCATAGATCAAAATACTTGGTTAGAACTGTCTAAGATAAGTTAGACAGTTCTAGATAAGTAAGAAGATAAGATGATAAAGTTTAATTATGTAGGTCCAAAATAGGCTATACTAAGCACCTGCCACTTCACAGGTGTCCACTGTCCTGGGATTTCCGCAAAGCTTAAGCAACCAGAACAAAGGTCGCTGTTTGATAGTATTAAATATTATAACTAGCTCTAATTTGAATACAAGAATACCAGAAGTGTCCAGTTAATTTCTAACTGCTATTATGCACATCTTGTTCCGCTGGAGTCATTTAAATGGCAGTTTCCTATCTAAGACTTTATTTGTTACAGTTTATTCACTTATATTGTAACTTGTATTGTTTCTACTCCAAGATAGACCATGACTTTTTTACAGTCGAATAGGCCTCGATGGTAGAACAGTAGGAGTCTATGATGCATTTTTTCGATAAGAAGCAGTATAAAGGTGAAGATTGATATATAGTTTATTGATAACCAAAAAGTAATGACTCCAAAACCAGACTGAATACAGTCTTCAAAATCCTTGATACATGACCAGAATAAGACGAAAGCATTGGCCCCTGAAAGAACCTATGAAAAAAAAACCTATGTCTCAGGAGACTCGCCTTCCCCACATCTCTTCTTATTTACAGGCAATGTAATGTTCAATTAAGGCAAATTCTCAGATAATAGTTATGCCATTCGTAACTGTAAAGTACCTAGTTTAGTATGAATTTATAACTTATGAAATGTAGAGATTTTAAAGGGCAAAATTAACCAAGAATTTGCCTAGGCCAAGTGTGGGACGTATACAATATCTGTTTATAAAAACGCGCTTCCTCTATAACTCTCAGTCAGGCAGTTAAAAATCTGTGATTAAGTCTTTCTCTTTACCATAGACTATTTAAAGTTCGTCTGAGGAGTATATTAGGCAATCGCGTTTTTTTAAACAAAAACGATAGCCTTTATCGTTTGCACCTCAGATTGACGAAGGAAAGAACTTCGTTTGTAAGCACATCTCAGATTAATTAACGGAGAAAACTTTCTTGGAGATTACTCATATTATATTAAACCTAACCTCTCATCCCCATGATACATCTACCATGGAAGTCAGTGAAACGACACTATTAAGTTTGAGAAAAAATAATGCCGGATTTTTTCTTCAATCAAATGTTTTTTAAACAAATTTGTCATAGAGGTTCGAAATTTCACTGATGCCTGTGAGTCGCCCATTGGCTCAGTTGGATAGAGCGCTGGCACTGATAGCCAGAGGTCGCGGGTTCTAATCCCGGCATGGGTGGAATTTTTAGCCTCTAAATAGGTTTTTAAAATTGTCCTTAGCACGGGTTAGTGCATTAAAAATAAAAATAGTATAATCATGTGGGTACAGCGATATCAATCCGATGTAAAAGCCTAACTGCAAAGTAGGTAGTCGGGGCTGTAAGTGATGCAATCTACTTTAGCCAGATGTCGCTGCCTGTACGTAATACAGAGAATAGTGTAAAGAGGTTCGAAATTTCACTGATGCCGGTGAGTCGCCCATTGGCTCAGTTGGATAGAGCGCTGGCACGGATAGTCAGAGGTCACGGGTTCGAATCCCGGTGGAATTTTTAGCCTCTAAATAGGTTTTTAAAATTGTCCTTAGCACGGGTTAGTGCATTAAAAATAAAAATAGTATAAATTGGTCAGGACAAATAAAAATATCTACAAAATATAACCTACTCTTTGTTTTCTTTTTTGGAGAATATTTTTTTATTGGATGAACTTATTCGGACGAAATAAAAAAAAATCTAAAAAATCTTCCTCTTTGAAGAAATGAAACTGGCTGAATCAGCTTGTATATGGAGAAACCAATACCATTGAGTTTCAGAAAAACAATGAAAATAATTCTTCGACATTTTTTAACATTTGAGATGTTTTTATGACCAAAAAATTTAATCTCCTTATACATTTTTGCTTAGATCTTAATTTAGTTAAAAAAATATATATATCATTTATTTATGGATTTATAGAACTTAAATTTTAGTTCCTCCGTCTACATATCTAATTGTTTATAATTATATTATCTTCTTTAGGTAAGTAGCTACCGTGAACAAAAGTAGGAGTTTAATTTTTCAATGCTCTCTCAAGTGCACATTTATTACAAGACTACTTAGACCGAAAATCTAAGAACAAAAATTGGATCATTTGGGATTAAGCCATTCAAATCGCATCGCGAGAGTCGCAATAACTCTCAACTTTCCGGAAAAACTGGCTAGTTTTTCCATAAAACAGTTTTTTCTCTTCCGCTAATGCCATTTGAATAAGGTGTTGCCACAAAATATTTACGGCAGAAGCACAGAATCACCTTTAAATACATTAAAATGTTGTTTAGGCAATACTTATTTAATATTGAAAAATAAAATCACATTTTCGTTTTATTACTTTTATAGATTTTAGGGAAAGGTTAGGTAAGAATCGAAAACTACCAAAAAAATATATACGGTTTTTATTATAGTTGCACTGGTCTGGCTCCGTTTAAGTTCTATTAAAACTAACTCTGAATCTTATGGTTAACTATGATGTAGATACATTTCGAAC
Organism: Yponomeuta sedellus; assembly: GCA_934045075.1. Taxonomy (NCBI): domain Eukaryota; kingdom Metazoa; phylum Arthropoda; class Insecta; order Lepidoptera; family Yponomeutidae; genus Yponomeuta; species Yponomeuta sedellus. Next base: position 6,929,318 of record OW203735.1, on the reverse strand, counting down.
TTTTTACTTTAGTTCAGATCATTGGTATATTAGTATACCCGGCAGATAACTTTCCCAAAAAAATACGCGCACTCAACATGAGTTGTGATGTTTTTCTAATGATTTGATTTTCTTTTTATTTTCGTAAAGCATTATATACAGCTTAAAATACTCTACTGACCTGAAGATAAACCTATTTAGAGGCTAAAAATTCCACTCATGCCGGGACTCGAACCCGCGACCTCTGGCTAACCGTGCCGTGCTGAAGATAAACGTTCCACGTAACGAAGTTCTACAGAATTTCACCTGTCGATCAATTGCCGTTCTGTACCACAACCATTTAGTGGTACAACGCTCCCACGCTACCGCAGGCCAGTGGGAATACTCAGTGTAATTGACAGAGACAATTATGAAGAAAAAGATCTCGTTCGCACTCCCCAGGTACACAGAAACAATTTGATTTGCATCGCGATTGCAACTGCGGCTTTTCCATAACGGTTTTTTGGCTCTCAGTCGGTTTTACATAAGACATAATTGTCATCAGCTTATTGTTCGTGCTGTGGTCGTCCTGAGAAAAGGTATGTACTTAAATGTATGTGGGCGAACCTGCTCTTCAGAGTTTGATTAAGGTCTTCAGATACCTACGAAATGAAAAGTTCCTCATAAAAGCGTATCTTAAGCGTAACTGCGATGCAGAAAGAGACCCGTGCCCTAGCAATGGGGACAGATAAGGCTTGATATCGAAAATAGTTTTTTTTCACCACAGCGTAGATAAAGGTTTTCCGGGTGAAAATTCTGCACTTCGTCCAGTTTCAGATATAATTAAATCATCGCAACAAACTCGGGTGAATGTTTAATTTAATATGTCAGTGGCTTAGGTAAAAAAAATTGACAAATGTGACTGTGTTGGTGTTAGATGACACCTTTTTAACACATAAGCTACATTTTACTGCGGGAACATGTCTTATTTCCATGGCAAAATCGATAAACCGCAGGTAACACCGCGGGCCACAGCTAGTCTCACTATAATCGCTAAAGGCTTGTGAAACAAAGTGCGCGTGCGCACAGCATTCTACTGTCACATCGCATCGTGGTGTTTTTTTGTCGCCGGCGCATCCCGCCAGGCCAGTATTACCCGTTTCCTATCAATACGTGATGTTACGTAAAAATGGCCGGGGCAAATCTGTTCACTGAGGCACTTTTTATGCGTTTTCAAGATAGTGGAAGCATCTACTTAATTGTAGGATGACTTTAGGGCCAGTTATTGAATTGAGAATTTCGCTAAGTACATACTTAACTGTAGGTAGTGCTGTCTCTTCGAATTTCTCAGCAAAGAGCGTGACAGAACGTTACTTCAGTTTTAACTGGAAATCGGCCCTTAAACATTGGAGTGCAACGTACAGTCTTTTTCTCGAGGGAGTCAGCTTAAGGATCGTTAGTATTTAGTAATAGTTTCGTGGTAATTCTAGAGCTGATATTGGTTAACTGCGAAAAGAAGTGACAGGTGGGAACAGTCAAAAGAATAGCACAGCAGTCTTTGGCAGAATTGTGAAACAGTTTGAAAAGGTAAAATATTATAGAGTGAAATGTCCCTTGATTTCAGATGTACAGAGTTAGGGCCTGTTTCACAATCTGCAGATAAAGTTCCGGATATGAAATCCGCAACCAGGGCTGCCGTTTGTTCTAAATTTAAATAAATTTTCCTATATTGTGTGGGTTCGTTTATTCAAATTAAGAACTAATTCAATTCTTAATTTAAGAACGAATTCAAATTAAGGCTTCAAATTAAGAACAAACGGCAGCCTTAGTTGCGAATAGATTATCTGGAACTTTATTTTAACTTTGTGAAACAGGGCCTTAGAGTTGGTATTCCACAAGTAAAGAGGAGTATTCCATAAGAATACTCTGCAAACGAATAATGAAAATATAAGGTTTATCCGATTACTTGAAATGCCAATGGAGAAAGTTAATATGTCGGGGACCCCCCTAGTTTAGAACTTAATGTTATCAATGGATATTTAGAGTCACGGTAGACTTGCGGATGTTTTAATTATCCTACTCAGATTACAACTCAGATTGGGTCATGCGTGATAGGTTTGACACCATTAGACAGTCAGCTTTAAAGTAGTTGGTAGGCATCTACCTACCATTACCTACTAAGTACCTTTGGTAAAGAGTCTATTCACTAGTTATATTAAACGGGTCTTATCGCGATTATTTATTACGTAAAACATAATTACCTTATTTCCCGACGTTTAGTCTATTCACTGTCTTTATATTTGTCGCCTATATTATATTTGTGTGACACGTCATTCCGAAATTAAATAGTAATTACCTGGAAAAATGCAAGCTGAAGACAGGGCGCTATGGCGCTCATTAGGGGAGAGCTATGTCCAACAGTGGACTAGTACAGCCTGACAACGACGACGACGACGATGATGACCTGGAAAAATAAATCATGCTATTTAATTTTACTATTTAAATTACTAAGAGCTGGTTTCTGAATTTCCGTTTCCGTGCTTCGCAAGGCACGTTAAGCCGTTGGTGCCGGCTGTCATATAATGACAGTCGTTAAGCCATGTCAGAGGCCTTATCGGCGGCTTCATAACTTCCGACAGTACGGCCCGTTACTGTCTTACAATCCTCCACCAACCCGGACTTGGCCCCCGTGGTGGAGTATGGCCTAACCTTCCTGCGATGCAGGAAGAGACCCGTCCCCCACCAGTGGGGACATACAAGGGTTGATAACGGTTTCTGAAAACCATTCTGAAATTCGAAGAGATAGCACTACAGTCAACAACTTACTTAGCGAAATTCTCAATTCAGAAACTGCGCCTAATTGACACTTAAATTTGTAGATGTATTATGTCAAGTCTCATTAGTATAAAAAATATATACACGAACGTTTTGCTAAGCACTGCAAATAGTACTTGCTATATGTCTAATTTCTTATGTAAACTCAGATGCTATTTATAGAATAGCAACAGCATGGTGACGCGTAAAAAATACAATAACATGACCTACAAATTACGGTCTTGTGTCTGTGTAAGGACGTTACGAATACGCTCAAATGAGGGTGTAAACATCTGATTAATAAGGCTAAGAACAAACTTGAAGTACTAACGGCCTACTCGCGATCTATTCTCGTGTCGAAAGCTTTGCAGTGTTCGCGGTCCCAGAACATGCTATCTCTGTCTCTGTGGGCATTGTGACGGGGCTCTATCAAAATCTTACAAGAAATCTGATAGGCGTGAAAGTTCGACATTGTTGGTGCAGATAGTACTCGACCGTACGTGGAAATCGGAAAAACTGGAATAGTATATTCGTACCTAATATAACACTTTGGGGAAGGTGAAAGTTAAGTTGGTTTAGTTTATGATTCTAGCGTCTAAACGGTCACCATTGGCTTACCGTAAGCCTGGGTGATGGGCAGTCATATTAGTTTGTTAATTTGTAGTTATTATACTAGGAGAACTTGTTGGCATTATTATAACAATAATTGTAAACGGCAATCGGCAAGCAACAAATGAACCGCGGCTGTGATGACCTTAGTATATGCCAAGCTCTACTTGAATCGAGAAATAGTAAAGACTAATGAGCTCACTGATAAAAAACCGGCCAAGTGCGAGTCAGACTCGCGCACCGAGGGTTCCGTACAAACCTGTATTATAGACCTGAGTATTTGGTATGAATTTCAATTTAATACCTCTACGCGTTTATGAGGAAATGGGTAGTAAGTTTAAAATTATTAAAAAAAATATATATTATGTGATGTAACTAAAAATTTATGGTTTTCGTAATTTTTCCTTTATCTATGCTATAAGACGTTGCTTCGTACCAAATTTCAAGATTCTGAGTTCACGGGAAGCACCCTGTAGGTTTTGATTCCCTTGAAAGTGTCGAAAATTTGCGGCATAAACGGCTGTATCTTTTGATTGCGTTGGCTTAGAAGTTTGATTTTTTCACAGCTTCAAGGGACAGTAGACTTGAGTAATTGATATAAATTTCAGCTTCATACCTCCACGCGTTCCTGAGAAAAAGGGTCTTGACAGACGGAAGGACGGACAGACGGACAACAAAGTGATCCTATAAGGGTTCCGTTTTTTCCTTTTGAGGTACGGAACCCTAAAAACATAATTTCTTGTGTTGTTTTTAATCGTAACGTTATCTAATGTCTTTATTAACAATATAATTATCAATAAAACTTACATGATTAACAAACTTAATATCTATTACTGATTAACTTACTTAGCATTTATATATTAATATATTTATGTTGTTTAATTTATTAATTCTTAAAACGCTGACTAAAATAGTCTGTAGTGGAGATTTTACAAGGAAAAGAAGTAACCACAGATGAAATAAAGCGCCTTTAGGAGTGTTTTAGCAGAATCATCTTTTTAGAATTAAGGCCTTTGAGAAGTAGACGAAAGAGTACAGAGTAGACGCCCTATGTGTACGTTAGTTATTAGCAAAGGTCCTGGGGCCTCGTCCGAGCGGCTGCGTGGGCGCAGGGCGTTACCCAGACACGGTAATTATTGGTCACAATCCGTTACTTTGTGCATGTATTGTCTAATTCATCTATCACTCATAATTATTCAGCTAGTCTTGGTCTTACTCTTTTTTTTTCGAGTGTAGAAGCTCAAACTCAAAAAGTCTCTGGGCTTTTTTGAGTTTGTGTCACGATGTAAGATTTGACTTTTGTTTCCTTAACAAAATACTTACCTTTTGAAGTCGTGAAACAATGTCTGTCTCATTTTAAAAGAGACATTTTATTGCAGTTTGGCATATGTAAGGCATGTATTACTGTTGTTGATATTTGACGTTGACAATGAGAATTTGTTTAAAAATTAACATCAAAATGGCTCCCGTCATTGGGAATGCAAAGTTTTCGTAATAAAATAAGATGATAAATGTTTAATTGAACACAAAAACAAGAACAAAAATACAGCATATTTTTTTTGTACCTGTACAAAACAAATATAAGAATAATGGTGCGGGGTTGGACTTATACTAGGAGAAACGCCAGGGGGGGGGAAGTGGGCGACACTAGTCAAGAAGTTTAATAACAATTTAATTTGTGGTTTAAAAATGAAATATTTATTCCAAGCGCTCATCCCTAGCAAATTCTTCAACTATAGACTTGTAGCAAATGATTGAATATGTCTACAATTTACTTACATAAGAGTAAATTAGGGTGCATCTGGGTGCTGCTAACTAACGCCACCATTGGAAAAAAAACATAACTTGTGTTATAATACGTTTTCATTTAAAAGTGATAATGAGAAATCTTAACAACTGTGACAACTATTTTAAGAACCTACAGTCTAGAACCTAGAATCAAAAATATTTCTTAATTATTCGCGATACTCATACATAGTTATATATTAAACGGATCAAATCGCGATTATCGATTAGGTAAAACGTAATTACCTTATTTCCCGACGTTTCGGCAGCGTTACAGTTGCCGTGCTCTACCCGAGAGTCTACCCGAGACCCCGGAAAATAAGGTCATTACGTTTTACCTAATAAATAATCGCGATTTGACCCGTTTAATATATAACTAGAATCAATAACCAAGGACTTTTATCACTTTCCCCCAAAACTAGCCGTTTTAAGCGGAAATCGATTAAAGTTCTAATCTATCGATCATAGGTTCTAGACGGAAGTTCTAAAAATAGTTACATAATATGATTTTTTGTCCATTGGTGGCGGTAGTTAACGCCCCGAAAAGCCTTTACATACAATCTCACGAAAATAGTTGTGATCTGCTCGACACGTACTTGAAATAAAGCTTCCCTTTTGAGATAAATATCCCTAACATTAAAAACCCTGTCATTTGAATTCTAACCTTGAAATGGTTTTCCATTCTGACGGTGCACATTTTTTTGCATGCCAAATTATGTAACTCTATTTCCAATTCAGACTACTTAGAATAAAATAAATTTGAACTCATTCTTCGCGCATCCACTGAAGTACGAATCTCAATTCGAGAATAAAATTATTTTCTCAATATCTCCTGTATTGACTGTAAACAAGAAGGTAGTGGACAAACGAATTTAAGAAAATTTAAGTGGTCCTAATAGTAAAAGATGTTTTAAATAATATTAATTTTGTATTTTTTTGTAAAATAACCTGTGTTGTACACAACACATTTAATGAAGTTCTTTAACTTTCAATTTTATTCTCTGCTTGGTAACTTAGTTCGAGGTTTAGTACGTAGTCCTTAGGGGAAGTGACTGTGTTTCCTTACGCCAAATATCTACGTTTCCTTACGTGAAGTAACTAAGTTCAAAGGATATCCAATTTTTACATTAGGACGCCTCGCGAAACATAGATGCTTCTTTATTTTTACCGTCAGCGTAGTCTACTCTACGTTATAAGGAGGTACATGATAACCAGGCCCGTACACAAATCATGTCAGACGCGGTGTCAAACCAGCCAATGCTGGAAGCAATAGGTATAACACACCTCCACTTTTGACAAGAAACATAAGGTACAATATTACAAAAGGAGCCAGCCGACTTAGGGCATACACGAAGTCAGAGTCTATACAGATGGATCCAAAATCAAAACAGGAACGAGTGCAGGAGTTTTCTCCAATGATTTTAATCTAAAAAATTCCATCAGATTAGCACCCTGAATATCTTTTTTCGGGCATAATGCATTGGCATAACAAGCGCAGCCGCCTCACTAAACAGGAGAAACGTGAAGGAATCTGCAAAATGCATAATTTCGGGCGGCACCTCAGTCTTACAAGCACTTGAAAATAAGCCCACAAACAGTAGTCTCATAGTAGAGTGCCGCCAATAGTAAGAAAAGCTGTCCACGAACAATCGTGGCACCCTACAGTATATAAAGGGTTACAGCGTCTCTAGGAAACGATGCTGCGGATAAGCTCGCCAGAAGAGGCTCGAAAACTACAGTGGAAGGACCAGAACCTCTACACCCGCTGCCATACTATTAACAGACACGATTATCTATAAATAAGACGCAGTGGTTGCCACGCAAGGTCAAGTTTGAATCGTGGCAGTCTTTGTAGTCGTTAGTTCGGTTGTGGTGTGTATAATGTATATATGCTTAAGTTTGTATATTATGTCAAATCTCAAAATGGGTATTTATTTATTTTATTTTATTAAGAACATCAACAGCGAAAACAATTTATTTGATCACAATAATAAAAATACAGTTCACAGGGCCAATAACAGATATCCACTAATAGACAGTTCTTAATTACTAAAAATATACCACGAAAAAAAAAAATTTTAGCTATTATATTGAATATAGCACGTTACCTACAATAAAACCAATCAAGATTTGCCAACTTGAAAAGTATGTGTGTGTGTGTGTATGTGTGAGGGTGTATATGTGTGTGTGTATGTGTGTGTATAGTCGATAACACTGGCCATCTGTATCATATTGCTGAGCTGCAGCCTTTTTCTTCTCATGCACTCATCTTGGCATGATTTTATTACTATGTTACTTTGTTTTCATAATTTATTATTTTCTTTCTTAGTTACAAAAAATAATGTATTTCACTTTCTCTTTTATTTTCTTTACATAAACCTTTTCAAACGTACACTCTAATCAATTACGTTAGGGTCGACTTTGCGACAAAAACGCAAAGGTTGATCTGCTGTCGGCTGTATCATCAGACACACGTCGAGTGGGTGTCGATGATGCAAAATGACACGATCATTAATTTTACTGATCAATAAAACGTTTATGACACCTTTAAAACCTATTGTGGATTATTATTATTAAGTTTTGTACTTAATAAAGGGACGGTACGTGGGAAAAGCACGTACCTTTTGTGTCCTTGCTGAAATGTCATCACGGTACAAATATGGGCAACACTTTAGTACAAATTAGACGGTAATTACTCAGAGGTACGATATTTCAAATCAAACTTAACTCTGAGCGAGTCAAAATACAACATAGTTTGTCGACAAAATCATTTATCCATGATGTTTTGAAGACGATATATGCAGCAGAATGGTTTCAAAATGTCACACGAGTGACCGCCTTTGTTAAATTCATACGTTTTCAATTAGCATGTAGCACCTCTGTATTACATTTGAATGACAGCTAAATTGTAATTAATTTTTTATATCGATTTATTGATATGGTATGAACTCTAATGCAAGTTTGTCTGTATTTAAGTTTTTGTTACTAATTTATTGTTTTTTTCTGTTGTTATAAAAAACGATTAACTAAGATTTTGCTATACTTCGTTTTTTTAGCAATAGAAATTTCGTAAACAAAGAAGCAGGGCTACTGCTTATTATTACGTAGATGTAACATCTGAAACGTAGATAGAAAGCTGTATTTACTTGGCTCAACGGCGAACTAAGTAGGTAAGTATATTTAAAAAATAAAATCAATTAGGCAGACGATGTTTAGGTTGACTAACCCTGCTTCTTTGTTTACGAAATTTCTAATGCTAAAAAACAAAGTGTAATGCATAAAAATAAAATGGCAATTCCGTGAACAGGACGTTTTATTGCCACTTCAAATCTAGTTGCGCCCGAATATCGAATATCTTAGGCATCAATGGGACGTAATAGTACATTACACAACTAGGGTGGTAATACAAAGAAAGGCCGAGATCGCAGAAGTTTGCGGCCCGAGCTGCAAGCGAGGGACGTAAATATGCGATCGAGAGCTTTCTTTATTACCTCCCGTGTTGTGTACATCTTTTTGTGCCTACACTTGGCCAGAAAGCGGCTTTTTACGTACGCGCAGCGTGCGGAAAAAGCCACTTTATTGCCAGGTGTGGCATAAAATATGTTACGTGGCCAGACCGCGAATTGCGAGAGAAGCTACGTGAGAGAAGCCGTCCTTAAAAGCTAGTCATGAAACAAAACAATGCGTTCCGCTAATTATGATAATTTTGTGAACAAAAAGAAGAACCGCGGAGTCACTGTCACTTCGTCATTGACCGTAGTCGAATCGGAATTTGGCTGACAGATTAACTTGACACATGTCTTTGGCGTTCAGCAGGGCGGGTGAAGGATACCTTCTGTTGGGTATACGACCCACTTAAATACTAATAATAGTTAAAACTAATTATGAAGCAAATAATTTACAACTTCTGTCCGCGTCGACGCCTCTCGACTTGGCAGCCGGCGCCGCCCGGGGTGGGTGCACTGAGGTTTGGGGATCCCTAGACGTCCCCGTCTACCCCCAAGAGCTCTTTCCCCAGAAAGCTACGTACCTGCAGTGCACTTTCACGACAATTGTATGTCCACTATTTCGGGCGATCCGTCGCCTAACAAAAAATGTATTAACACTACGGGAACCGTCCGGGAACGTATCTCACACTTCACACGAAGATACAAGCCCGGCAATCTAATTGCCACACCAATTTGGGCCAAGAAAAACCACTCCACGTTTTTCAATCAAGAAGCAAGTTGTCCATGTGAGCACAGACCAGTGTGACAGCTGTCAAATACAGTGTTGCCAAAATCACACTTCTATTCTAAACATCCCCCCGCTCCGGGCTGACCAGCTCAGGCCGCTAGCTTAATCAACCGGGAGGCGAGAGAGAGTTGCTATGGCTCGTCGCAGAATCGAACCATCGACTAACACATCCGCGACGCGTGGAGTTCCGTCCTCCCCAAAGAGCAACTTTAAAATGCGCCCCCGGCGCCAAAACAAGGATGGCCAATTGGCCTCCTTCAAAAGTACCTAATCCCCTTCCCTAGGAGGCTCGGTCCGGTCTGCCCACTTCACCCTTTGCTGCAACAGATGCAGGTATTCAACCGACCAACGCTTCCAAAAGTCCTGGCCCATTTGTTGCAACATTTGAAAACGTGACAACCGTGACGTACGTTCATCCCTCCATGGGTATTCTGGCAGCGCAGTAAGTGGCTGCCCAATTAAAAAATGGCCAGGAGTGAGGACCTCTATATCGTTTGGATCAGGGGACAGGGGACAGAGAGGACGAGAATTGAGGACCGCCTCTATTTTACAAAACACAGTAGCAAGCTCCTCAAACGTCAGGACAGTCTCTCCGATCACGCGGCGGATATGAGTCTTCGCTGACTTGACGGCAGCTTCAAAGATACCTCCCCAGTGGGGGCAATTTGGGGGACTAAACCGCCAAGTTACCCCTTTCCGGGCGAGGATTTGACTTAAACTATCACCATTATTTTCTAAAAATACATTAACATCCTTTAGATAGTTTATGGTACCTTTGTAGTTTGAGCCATTGTCGGAGCGAATAAGTGAGGGCAAGCCTCTGCGCGACACGAAACGATCCAAAGCGGCGATGAAGGCCTCAGTAGACAATGCTGAAACTACTTCCAGATGGACAGCCTTGGTGGCCAAGCATACAAACACGCATAGGTAAGCCTTCACAACCCGAGCGTTGCGAAGGGTGGTCGTTTTTACGGAAAACGGCCCCGCAAAGTCCGTTGCGACTCCCTCAAATGGCCGAGACTGATTAACTCGGTCCGGCGGCAGATCTCCCATCTGCGGCTGCATGAGTGAAGCCTTCACTCTGTAACAAGGTACACACTGGAAGAGGATGCTTCGAATGACTCTTCGAGCTGACAATATCCAAAACTCCCGCTGTAGGATAGCTAGTAATGCGCCACATCCGGCGTGGGCATTACGAATGTGTCGATCAGACACCAAGAGCTTTACCAAAGGTCCATCCTTTGGTAACAGCAAAGGGTGGCGACTTCCGTAAGGCAGGTCAGCTTTCCGAAGCCGACCCCCAACACGCAAAAGTCCCTCCGAATCCGTAAAGGGATTTAACCTGGCAACCGCTCCCTTGAGCTTGGCGCGACCCTCACGCAGAATCCGAAGTTCAGCCTCGAAGCGGTCCGCCTGCACGATGCGAATCCAGTGCAGCAGCGCGTTCCGACGCTCCTCTGCACTTACAACTGGGGACAAAAGTTTTTCACTCGGATTTCGACAGTTGCGAACAAATCTTTCAATCCAGCTGGTAACCGCCAGCAGGTTATCCAGACTGCTATACCGCCCAGGCAGCCAGTCGGGATCCAAGGCTGTCTCCACAGCTAGAGCGTGCACCCGCACGCCGGGTAAAACTTGAATGGACCTATCCACCTGCTGGACAGGCCACGAAGTCTCTGGTTCCTCCAACCAGGCCGGTCCCCACCAAAGTGAATGAGACACCAATTCGGGAGCTGTGCAGCCCCAGGATGCACAGTCCGCGGGATTCCAATCACCTGGGACGTGTCTCCAGATGATGGGGATACCAATGTTCTGTATCTGGGAAACCCGGTTTCCCACGAAGATCTCCAAGGCATGTGGCGCCGCGCGCAACCAGGCCAGCGCGACTTGACTGTCTGACCATGCGAAGACATCCCGGATGTCAACGGTGGCAGCCAACTCACGAGAGACGTGGCTTAACAACCTGGACAACAGATGAGCTCCGCTCAACTCTAGCTTGGGTATGGTCAGACGAGTCCTAATTGGAGCAACCTTGCTCTTTGCCAAGAGTAAAGCTACCTTGACCCGGTCCTCCGAGTCAACCGTACGCAGATACACCACCGCAGCGTACCCCCGCGCGGATGCATCACAAAATCCATGCAGACTTGCCTGATATTTGCCCCGCGGCAGAATCCGACGAGGCAGGGCAACCCGGTTGACCTCCTCCATCGAGGATATCAGCGCAAGCCAGGTGTCCACGGGTGGCCCGATGAGCGGCTCGTCCCACGAGACGCCCATAATCCAGAGCTGCTGCAGCAGACACTTGGCCAGAAAGATCACTGGACTGATCCACCCGTTTGGATCAAACATACGGGCTATGGTGGACAGCACTGTCCGTTTACTCCAGACCCTCTGGGGCTCCAGGTCCACCTGGAACGTGAAAATGTCATTAACGGGTTGGTACCGCATTCCTAACACCGCTATCATGTTGGGATCATCCACATTCTGAAACAGATTAGGGTTCTGTTGGTGATCCTCAGGAATAGCCTCCAACAGACCAGGCTCGTTAGACAACCATTTCCGCAGCTCGTAGCCGCCTGCTGCTAGAATGGCAATTAATTCGTCTCGCAGTATGAGAGCCTCCTCGATACTTTGGGCCCCGGTGCACACATCGTCGACATAAAGGTCGCGCGCCAACACAGCGGCCGCGCGGGAAAAGCGCGCGCGCTCCCGCTCTGCCAGCTCCAACAAGCAGCGAATAGCAATATAAGGGCTGGACTTCAACCCATATGTGTTGGTGTTGAGCTCGTAGACGGTCACTGGGTCCTCCGGGTGTTCACGCCAGAGAATCAGCTGGAAGCGCCTGTCATCTGGGTGGATAACCGTCTGCCGAAACATCATCCGGATGTCCGCTCCAAACACCACCTGATGTCTTCTAAAATTCAGTATAATGTCCACGACATCCCTGTGCAACTTGGGACCGGAATGCAAGCACTGATTCAATGACACCCCTGTCGACGTGGGGGCTGAGCCGTCAAACACGGTCCTCAGCTTACCTGATGATGCCTTCACCACCGCATGGTGAGGCAGGAAATAATGCTCAGTTGAACTCCAATCAACTCGAGCCGGAGACATGTGGCCCAATGCCTCGTACTCGCGCATAAACTCGATATACTTCTCGTGAAGAACGGGGTCACGCCGCATGCGCCGCTCCATCGCGAGCAGTCGTTTCTCCGCCAGCGACCTGGATTGCCCTAGAACAGGAGAAGAAGCAATGAACGGTAACCTAGTTACAAATCGACCAGACGTCAGCCGCAACGTATTGGCTTGATAGAACGCCTCACACTCCTCATGGTCCGGATCCACCCTTGGAACCATGGGAGGCTCCTCAATTTCCCAAAATCTTTGCATCGTCTTGGCAAGAGATGCAGACGCGATGACCTTCGACTCGTCGGGAGTCGAGTCCTCAAAGACTGGCCCCAATACAGAAAATCCAAAAATTTTCGACACTGCCACCAATGAAGAGGGCCCCAGAACCTTCTGGGTGCCTAGTATGACCCATCTTAATACATCCGCGCCCAGGAGCAGGTCCACTGGAGCGGGATGGTAGAAAAGTGGATCTGCTAGATCTAGATCCAACGTGCACGACCGTACACCTGAGGGCAGATCTGTAGATGGCTGCCATCCTACAATGGTATCCATTACCATGGCCATGGCCGAAATCCTCAGCGTAGAAGAGTGTACCGACGAAAAGGTAAAGTACGTCTGCCCCGCCAGACGCGGAACCTTCACACCACCAACTCCCAAGAGGGGCACCGAGGGGGCACCCAGCCCTAATCTCAATTGCTCGGCCACTCGTGTTGATAGTAGACATCCCTGGGCCCCGGAGTCCAGCAGGGCCCTGACCGTAACAGAATCTCCCTGGGGGCCCCATACGCGGACCGCCGCAGTGGGCAGCAGAACCGTCCTCGGTTCTGCGCTTGCAGATGGGCAGACTAGCTACATACTCCCCCTCCCATGGGGGTGCCCCTGCTCATAATGTGGCTGGCGAGTGCACATCGCCATCCTAGGCAGGGTATACCCTGCAGCCCTACCGTACCTATAGTACGGCGGGTGGTACTCCAACCGTGGGTACTCGTGGCACGGCGGAGAGAACCGCTGCGGCACCTCTGAGCCGCTCCGCTCCACGCTAGCGCGCGCAGGAACCGGTGCGCAGGAAGGAGAACCTCTCCTCAAATCAACCGTCGGGCCCCCGCCCATAGGGGCCCAACTCACACCCGTACCTGCTGCATGGTAACCGGCAGGCGCGGGGCCCCCCATGGGCCCCAGCGCAGGTACCTGATTCGGCTCCTCCCGGTGTGGCGGCATGCCTTGTGGAGGACTCCTCCTCCAGTCAGACGGGGGGCCTCGCCCTGAGGGGCCCCCGCCCGTAGGGCGCCGTTGCTGCGCCGTCGGAGAGTCCGCCCCCGACCTCCTCTCTTCAGACGGAGGGCCTCGCCCTGAGGGACCCCCGCCCGTAGGGCGCCACGGTTGTGCCGTCGGAGAGTTCACCCCCGACCTATTGGCACACAACAATAAGTGGTGCGGCCCACCGCACGCACGACAAGGCTGGGGCCTGGGGCAATCCCGTTGAAAATGGTCCCCCAGACAGCCAAAGCATAGGCTATTGCGCTTTATCATGCGCCGCCTATCAGTTACTGGCAAACCTCGCCAGTCATGGCACTGCAGCAGTGCATGCCCCATGTGGCCACATTGCAAACATGCCGAGTCTCTCCCGGCCGCCGCCAGTGCCGCCAAGCGCGCCGTAGTGCGTCCTCGCGGCGGCTGCGCTGGCTGGGACGCCCTGCGCCCCTGTGAGGCGCCCCTGCGCCCCTGTGAGGCGCCACACCCACACGTCGACGCCGCTGACTGCCCCAAGTCCGGCTGTGAAGTCTCCACGACCCTGGCCTCAAACTCCAAAAACTTCATTAAGTCCGTGAACTTGGGCAATCCATCGCTGTCCCTTTCTGCCGACTCCCGTTCAAACCGTACGCGGATGTCGGCCGGTAACTTAGTTAAAATTATGTGGACTAATAGAAAGGACCACTCATCCACGGGCAAATTTAGCGTTCGTAACGCGTTACATGCAACAGTGACCGGTGTCAACAGCTGCCCCCGCAAATGTGCTCTGTTGGTGACCTTTGGTAGGCCCAACAACTGACTTGCATGTGCGTCTGCCAGCAGACGAGCGTTCTGGTAACGCTTGTTGAGCAGCTCCCATGCTGTTTCGTAGTGGTCGTCCATGACCTTCAGATGCTGGACGATGGCCCTTGATTCGCCCTCCAGAGTCGACAAAAGGTATGCCATCTTCTGGCCCGGTGTCAAATCCTGCCTGGAATCCACCAGCGAGGTAAACATATTTTTAAAAGCAACCCACTCCTCAACAGCTCCACTGAAGTGAGTGAGCTGGAGAGTGGGAAGCCTGCCTGTGACCGCGGACCCTTCCATAGGTAGCGGCTTATTCGGTGCAGTACCACCTGACCGTCGTCTCCGTATGTCGCAGGCCGCCTGGACCACGGAGTTCTCTATCTCCATTTTTTGGGCCAGATCCCGCTCGTATCCCGAGAATACCTCAGGGCTGGGCGCTGGATGACCATCTGCCAGCGCTATCACGGCTGCCTCAGCCGTGGCCGTGCGTTGCCCCAATTGCTGAGCTCGTTCAAGGATGGCATCATCCCTGTCAGTCCGAGACAGCAGTCCCTGAACAGCCACGAACCACAGCAGTTCATTGGCTAGTGAAGCCCTCGCCATCGCGTGGATCACCAAAAATCAAATCAAACACAGTGATGAGAACAAACCTCGACAAATGCTCACACTAGCCGGGCAACCAACATACAACTTTAGTTGTGTAGAACTAGTTATCTATTACTACAACTAGCAATGCAAACAACAATATTTACTTATCAATGCAAACAACAATATTTACTTATAATACTACTAACTATTTGCTATTCACATACAACAACTGCAAATAATAACCCATAGATCAATTGCAAACAATAATTGCAAACAATAACAATAACTTTACTGTTACAAGTTGACCAAAAATAACCTACAAATGTATGGGAAAACAAAGTTAACATACAAAGTGTATGTTTCCCAAAGGGTTAAGGGATTAACCACGCTCTGCTACCAGAAATGTTGGGTATACGACCCACTTAAATACTAATAATACTTAAAACTAATTATGAAGCAAATAACTTACAACTTCTGTCCGCGTCGACGCCTCTCGACTTGGCAGCCGGCGCCGCCCGGGGTGGGTGCACTGAGGTTTGGGGATCCCTAGACGTCCCCGTCTACCCCCAAGAGCTCTTTCCCCAGAAAGCTACGGACCTGCAGTGCACTTTCACGACAATTGTATGTCCACTATTTTGGGCGATCCGTCGCCTAACAAAAAATGTATTAACACTACGGGAACCGTCCCGGAACGTATCTCACACTTCACACGAAGATACAAGCCCGGCAATCTAATTGCCACACCAATTTGGGCCAAGAAAAACCACTCCACGTTTTTCAATCAAGAAGCAAGTTGTCCAAGTGAGCACAGACCAGTGTGACAGCTGTCAAATACAGTGTTGCCTTATATAAATTACATTGAAATATACGTAAGTATGTGGTACTATGTACTGTGTAGGTACGCATCAAATCCTGTGTGGCAAAAAAAAAATTAAACACCCCAACTGCAATAACGCAATAATGTCACCATACAACATTTTTGGTACTTCTTTTCATCCTGTTCTGTATCATTTTACAGCACTGTGTTTATTTTTAAACTACAGTTTAGATTGTAGTAATTAAAATTGTATTGTACGCAGGAAACAGTAGTATAATGTCAAAATTTAAATCGAAATTACTGTAGAGTGGGTGTCGTAATTTGGACTTATGAATTTGAAATGATACAGAGCATAATTAAAAGAAATAACAAAAATGGTGTAAGAAGGTTATAGTCTGTTAGCTTTCAGAATATACCTCGGGCTCTAGAGTAGGCTTCGGTTTTCGCCAATTTTCGCCGGTTTTAGTACTGATGATCGAGTTCTGATTTCAAAATTAAGTGTCATTGCCAATTTCGAAATTAAGTGTCATATTAGTTCCGATATTTCTATTACTCGAATACTATATCCGATTCTATGCCATAGTAGCCGAGGTATATTCTAAAAGCTAACAGACTATACATCGCTAGGTGACAAAGCTAGGTGCTTCCCAATGTTGGTGACATTGGTGAATTCGGGGTCCCACCAGCTTAGCAGTTAATGCTCAGTAGTCGGGTTGTAGATTTTATATTTTTGTAATTTAAGTAACTTTTTGTTATCTTGGTAGATTTATGCTTAATTTATGTTGCATATGATACTCGAAGACGAATTCAGAAGTTAATTGTCTAAATCTGATTCGTACATACGGGTTATTACCCTCATTTTGGGCTGGCCGTAGTTAGGTAGAAAGTACGTTCAGGAGTACTCTTCGGCCGTTAAAGTTCGTAACATCGCCAGCCTATTCTATTGTGAACAGTCCTAAAATGCTTCTATACCTTGGACATGGAAATAAATACATATCATAACATTCACATACAGGCACATACATTGCTTCTGACCCCACACTAGCATACATGTAAACATCCAAGGTTTTTTTTGTCCCCAGCCGGGGTTCGAACCCGGGACCTCTTGCATGGTAGGAAGATGCGCTACCGCTGCGCCACAGAGGTCGTCAAATACACCTCGATCCTCCGTTCCGCATCGCACTTCACCCCCAGTCTTGGCCTGCCACGGTACCATCTGTGATCAGGGTAAATTGCGATGCGGGGTGGGGCAAGCGAGACTTTTTAGCAAACGTTTTGCTGTATATGACTCCCGCCCGCCCTTCGTGAAAAGTCCGAAGCGTTCGGTTTTAAGCACGCTGCGCGAACCCAAATAAGCATGTTGAATTATTGTATTAAACTATCGTGTAACTAACTCACCCTATTTTCGAGGTTTTTTTGTCACCAACACGTGTAGTATGGAAGCTACTATACCGCGCACCGAGACATGTCTGTCGTTTTTACAGGTCGGTAAAAAACACTTGCCAAATATTGGTGAACTCCAATCTTGTATTATTTGATTGAGCAGTCAGGCGGCCAATCTTGTCATAGATCGGCGGGAGCGCGGTGTGTCATAGATGGCATACCGCGCCCACGCACTTTATGGAAATCACTAGGTCACTAGGATCCACTTTAATATGAAACTTTTCGCTTTGATTCACGCCTAAGCCGTGGGCGAAGCGACATGCGTTCACAAGGTCGATGTACTCTATATTTTGCGGTACCTTTATTTGCATATCAGCGGGTCACTAAGAAACTCGGACATGTATAGATTAAATGGTACAAATTGGTATCAAGGTCACGCTGTGAGCTCTCTCTGAGTTACTGGGTAAGTGTAACGGCTAAAATCAAGTTTGCTTATGATGAATTGCTCATTGTGAGGTGCGATAAGTGTCGCGCTAGTGGTTTCCTATGTCGCCTATGAGAAGTGAAAGCGGCATACTGGCCACCTCGCCAGGACTCCCGCCGTCTTGGATTTGGGGTACACGTGCGCGCCGATGCTCTTTTGTTTTTGTTGCATCTTAATAATTCTGCTTGCGAATTCTTTTGTGCCTGTAACTTTGAAACAAGAATATTTCAACACTGACTGCACTGATCGCTATACTCCATGGGTGTCTCTGGGGCATCGAGGTCAAACATACGGGCCACAGGCTATCCTGTCAGCGAGGTACTGATTGTCTAACCCGTGGCATGGTGCCCTAAACGTCGTCATCTGGAGGGCCCTTGAAACGGCTGGGCAGCAATGTTGAAACGGTCGGGTAAATTCCGGGACAATGTACCACAGATGGCGCAAACATGCGTAATTAGAGAACTAGCACCGTTTGGGGTCGAGATTTTTCGCCCCTAGAAGCGTGCATTCGCTTTGGATGTGCCTTGTTCAGCAGACTAGAGTGCTCCTGTGTACTTCGGCTAGAGAATAAGTATGTCCATTTACAGGGGGACGAAATGTGGAAAGGTGTGTTTGAAAAATTTGAAAATATTCTTCTCCTTCATCATTTGTTTGCCCACTGTTGGATGTATGCCTCTTCAGAAGTTTTCCATCGCGACCGGTCTATGGCTAATGTTGTTCAGGTCGATCCTGTAATAGCCCTGATGTCATGCGACCATCGTGCAGGTGAAAATTTAATAGGTTTTATTTAGGTATCGTTTTAGTTTCGGTTATCTTAATCTGAATTGTGAATGGTTATTTAACCTAATATAAATTGGTTTAAATATCTCTATGAAGAAAACATATACTTCTGATGCCCATAAAATAACATTTAAATACAGGCACATACACTGCTTTTGACCCCACACTAGGATACCATGTGTCGTGGGAACCAGCAACAACAACATGACAAACATGTAAACATCCATGACCTGGGGTTTTTTTGTTTCGAACTTTTATAAGCAGCTTATATAAGTCTAGCTCAGTGTTTCAGAAAGACGGAAAGAGATTATTGACTTCAGCGTAGTGCAAACCGCAATTTATTTATGCTGCTGTTAATTTCATATTACTGTAATTATTATAAATCAGTTATAATCTAATACATTTTCTGAATGCCTCAGCGCTTGAAATTGCCAATCCGTGGTGGGCACGCGTAGTAATTTAACCCATATTGAGAAAGCCTGTGCCCTGCAGTGGGACATTTACTGGCTATCTACATTAAAAAAAGTCATAGTCTAGTTTGAATTGTAACGTTCACTAAGCCGCAGTTTCTGCGCCACTTTGAATAAAACCTTTTCATTTCATTTCAAAAACGTTCTTGGCCTCAAGTTTTAGGCAGTCGTTTTTAAGTCTCAAGATAAGATAAGAATATTCTTTATTGTACACTGGAAAAACAACAAATAATTGCAAAATTGCAAATATACATAGTACAATTGGCGGCCTTATTGCTAAAAGCAATTTCTTCCAGACAACCTTACGATGGAAAGTTGCTGAAGGAAATTAGAAAGACGGGTAGCCAGTGCAAATTTGAATATTGATACATTCTTATACTTAATAATAATACACTTACATACCGTTACTTATATAAACTTATAACTTATTATAAACATATATATATATATATATATCTTATAATAAAGTTCTACAATAGACAAGGAAAGTAATAATCTACACACAAGAGGACAAAATTTTAATGACTATACTAATAAATAAAGATCACGAACTCTGCTTTTAAAGACAGCTGGGGAAGGAGAGCGCCTTATTGAGACCGGCAGTTTATTCCACAGTCGGGCGGCCCTTACCACAAATGAGTTGCCCAAGAACCTCGTAGAGTGATTTGGCGTCTTCAGCATCAGAGTCAGGTCAGACCGCAGTGCCCGGCTATGGGAATCGCTAAGGTAAACAAAGCGCTCTTTGAGATAAGTCGGAGAGGCTGGACTGAACAGTACTGAATAAAAAAGTGAGAGGATGTGAGCATTCCTACGAGAACGAATGGAGAGCCACTTGAGCTTAGTGCGGTATTCGGACACGTGGTCATATTTGCGCAAGCCAAATATGAACCTTATAGCGAAGTTTTGGAGGCGCTCAAGTTTATTAAGTTGCTCTTCAGTCAAATTAAGATAGCTGGCATCAGCACAGTCGAGGATAGGAAGCAACAGAGATTGCGCAAGTGCAATTTTGGTCGCAGTGGGCAGGAAATTCCGTAACCTTCTCAGAGAGGCCGCTGAAGCGAATATTTTCCGACTCACCTCCGCCAGCTGCGGAGACCAAGACCAGCACCTGTCGATAATGATCCCCAAGTTCTTAACCTTCTCACTGAACGGAATTATTATATTGTCGAACTGCACCCGTGGGAGCTCAAGACTATTTTTTACAGTATTTTTTTATAAAATTTATTATTTTCTTCAAATAATAACTAAAAAATATCAAATAACATCTTATTATTTACTTCAAATAGTCTGAGGTGGTGGTGATTATTCAAGGAAAAGAAGTAACCACAGATTAAATTAAAGTGAGAGGAATCCTGTTTTTGTAATAACGCCGACCTTAAGAACCACGTTTCTTCTCACGTCTCATTGAAAGAAGCCTTATGCCTTGCAGTTTAAAGTGCACAGACGGTTTTGTTAAGTAACGTCCAACTGTGGGTGTGGGGCGCGCTATATATACGACGATAATTTATGATTTTTGAAAATCACAGCGGAAAGGGGTAAACGCTAGTGGCCTAGTGAAGCGCTCGTGTTCTAGTCGAACTGAGTTATTGGAATAGATGACTTAAGTTAAGCAACAACAGGCGCGGTCAGGTGCTAGATGGGTGACCGTCCCGTGACTACCGCTAGTGACATATTTTCCGAGCGCTTCCGTGCTTCGCAAGGCACGCTAAGCCGTTGGTGCCGGCTGTCATGTAATGGCAGTCGTAAAGCCATGTCAGAGGCTTTATAGGCGGCTTGATAACTTCTGAGAGTAATGCCCGCCACTGTCTTACAATCCTCTACCAACCCAGACGTAGGCCACGTGGTTGACTATGGCCTAACCTTCCTGCGATGCAGGAAGAGATCGGTGCTCAAGCAGTGGGGGCATACCAAGGGTTGATATCAAAGTGGACAACCCTGATCTCTGCCCACTCCAGCGGGATACCGGCGTGACTTTATGTTATATTATAGATACCACGGCCTGTATTTGTATTGCTTCTGTATGCTGTGTGAAAGTTTATTTGCATTCCTTATATTCCGGACGATTTCAGGCGGAAGTAATTAAATTATGTAATTTTTGCCTTAATACACGCTAAGTATATCCTGCGTGAGCGCGCTAATAACTGACCAGTATCTGCCTTGTACCAACAGAATTCCTCTAAAACAATTAAGCTCATTTGCCGGCTTAATATCGAGGGACAAGTAAGCGCGGCTCGCAGCGACATTACTTAGCATTCCTCCAATAAATTATAATTATTACCAACATAATTATTGTTCACATAATTACAACGCGGCCAGGCCCTCTCGGTGTAATTTTACTGGTAATATTTGCAATTTGTATCGAGACGGAGGGCGTTTTTTGCGAAATAACAAAGTTGTGATTTTGCTGCAAATACATTTATCGCTTAGCAGCTTCGTTTTGCTGAAATAATAATTTTCGTTTGGTTTTGTAATGTTCCTTTGTGTTCGTAGGAATTAAATATGACTGTAGTGTGACAGTCCCCGGATAGTTGAAATAAAGAGAAAATACAACAACCAAAAGTTGGCATTAAGTTCGCCTTTGTAGTTTTTAATTTGTTTTAATAGTGCTAACAGTAATAGAAAACATCTTGAGGAAAGCTAAATGTCTGAGGTATTCAAGTATACCTCAGACACTCAGCGTTTAAAATTGCCAATCCGTGGTGTGCACGCGTGGTAATTAACCCCTCTCTCTCTTTAAGAGAAGGCCTGTACATTGCAGTGGGATGTTTATAGGCTACGGCTATATAAAAACATAGCGCAACAAAGAATTTTAATAATAAAAATAATAAAAAAACAAATATTGTCACTTAAGGCCTGCGCAGACAAGAGACTGTCCCCCGGGTACGTTTTGTCCGTCGATATAGATCTGTTATAAATTGTATCGAATGACGCACACGACGGAATAAAAGTACCCCGTACAAAAAGTCCCTCAAATTACCGAGGACATCAAGAGACCGGACTGTACAAAAGTTCGGTGTTTTCTTTTAAAACGCCTTTTCTTTTTCAACTTCATGTAAATTACAACACAATGTAATCTCAGAATATTTGCTTCCATAGCGTACGCTTCACTGAATTTCCGGGGAACAAAATGACCGCGCACCGTAGACGTTGAGTCCGCGACAAGTCCTTACTCGGAGGACATTTTTTTACGATTGAGGGAGAAAAGTCCCTCGTCTGCGCAGGCCTTTAAATTTGCACAATTGTGTCTTGGCCTCCATTTTTTATTATATTATTTTTAATGCACTAACCCGTGCTAAGGACCATTTACAGCGGTACAGCGATATCATTCCGATGTAAAACCTAACTGCAAAGTAGGTACTCGGGGCTGCAAGTGATGCAAATTACTTCAGCCAAATGTCGCTGCCTGTACGTAATACAGAGAATATTGTAAAGAGGTTAGAAATTTCACTAATGCCGGTGAGTCGTCCATTAGCTCAGTTGGAAAGAGCGCTGGCACGGATAGCGAGAGGTCGCGGGTTCGAATCCCGGCATGGGTGGAATTTTTAGCCTCTAAATAGGTTTCCATTTTTTATATTAATCAGTTACACACACCACAATATCTTGTGCTAATTCCAAACAAGGATACCATGTGTAAAAAGGCAAAGACTTCAAAAACATGGCAATACTCTCAAACTGGCCTTGGGCTGATCAAGATCGAGAATACGAGATCAAGAATGGCTGCCGTCAGTCGGGATCGAACCCACAACGCGATCGAAGACCAAAGAAGCAGTCTAAGTTTGTCTTTCATCTTTAGTATTTATACTTAAAGTTACATAGTGTGTCCTGAGCCTTGATTATGTAACTTATAACTTATACGTATGTGTGCAAAAGCGGATGTTTACTTAGCTCTGCCGGATAGATATGAGACGTAATATGTGCCACACATAGTGGATAACGCATTTCGATGCACATGTGATACTTGACAATGATATTGGGTTATATCATTGTACGGCACAGTCCCGTAGATAATTGGTTTTTGCACACACATGTATATGTGAATAGTTACATAATCGAGGCACTGGTACCCATTCGTTATATCATCAATTCAGACTTCAAAATAATACAACGTGTCATTAAAATATCACGAAACTGGAAAATTGTTTTTCAGTGTCAATAACTGACATATTAACTAAGTTCAAAATTCTCAATTAACTTAGTTTCAAAATGAATTTCAAGATTGTATGAATAATAAAAAATATACATGTTAATACATTTAATTTAACTTATTTGAAGATAAGTTTTAGAAAGGTATTCTTTTGTCTAATTTCAGGTTTTATGTGATATTATCATGATATAATTATCCCAGTTCCCCACGAATTGAGCCGCGGTAATACGTAGCTAGTAATATACACGGTCTCACAATATCTTTCTATCTGACAATGCGGTGATGTGGAACACCATACCCTATAACAAACAACTTTTACTATGGTTATACATAAAAATCACGAAAAATAATCAACCATTTCATACTTTTTAAGATCGCCGCCTGTATTAACGACAACAGGCGTTGGTTAAATAGATTAAGGTGAAGATTGCCTCACGGTATTAAAAATAATGCGCTACCCGAAAGTCATGCAAACTATAAACAAAAAAGACCTACTTTTATTATATTTTTATATGACACATCAATCAAACGTTATGTGAATTTAAAAAATCGCAAATGATTTAATTTTTAAAAGAGATTGTAGGCAAGTACCAACTCCTACGCTGCTGTGAGCAATTTCGGAAATTTGAGGAACTTAAGACACTTCTAGGGACAAAATCCTAATTTAAAAAAAATATGTTATGGAACATGTCCCTTGGACACAAATATTCGCTAAAAAGGACCTCTTATAAAATCGTCCCACTTACAAATATCTCTGGGTCATGAAAGTGAAATCTTGGCATTAACTAGGCAATAGATTTGACCTAAGCGCAAACAAAACTGTGCCAAGATTATGACTAGATTTATTCTGTCCGATTTAATTTTGCTTTCGATGCAAGGTCAATGGTGGCACACCCACGGGAGACTAAATGTTAGGAGCCTTAATAATAGACATTAATTCGGCACCACGCAGGTCGACTTGCCTCTTTGAAATTAAATGACAATAACGAATTGAAGAAAGTTGTGTAAAATGATACGTCTATGAGAATTGCTTTGTTGTAGGCTGGCACCTTTTATGGACTTTTTTAAGGCTGCCACACACTAGCGCGGCGTTGTCTTATTATTTTATTTTACACTGTAAATCGGTGTTAGCTTGGTAGGTAGAGCAATGGACACGGAAGCGAGAGACCCAGGTTCGATTGCCAGTGTATGACTTTGTTTATCTTCAAAGTTACATACTTCGTGAGGATACTTCGGGCTTAGTTAGTTCCGCAAGAATTGATTTATCTTTACTGTGAGCTTAGCCGATAAAGCTGTTAGAAGAGTATATGTAGGTGGTAATGTGGGCAAGACGACTTCGTCTAAGCTTCGTCTAAAAAATGTGCTTAGGATCTCAACGACTCAGGAAACGTTGAGGTACATCTTTACATACATATAACTTTACATCATACATACATACATACATACATACATACATACATACATACATACATACATACATACATACATACATACATACATACATACATACATACATACATACATACATACATACATACATACATACATACATACATACATACATACATACATACATACATACATACATACATAACCTCACGCCTGTATCCATACGTCGACTATATAGGGGATGTATTAGCAAAGGGAAAGATAAAAAGTACCCGGAACCGGCGTGCGTGCATGCAACGACTTATGAACGTTGATGAAGCGAAGGTGATCTGTCACGATCGTGGCTAGTGGCAGTTCCTGGTCTCTGCCTACCCCTCTGGGGTACATCTTTAATGCATTTTTATATCCGTTGATGCGTCCTTCACAAATACAGCGCAGACGAAGTCACGGGCACCATCTAGTTAACTATAATTAGTTAAGTACGGCCACACGCTATCGCTGTTCTTCTTATTCTTCGGGCTATATTATGTAGTCCACTGCTGGACATAGCCCTCCCCTAATGAGCGCCGTAGCGCCCTGTCTTCAACTTGCCGCATCCAGCATCTGCGCCGGCAGATGCTGGATGCGGCAAGTTGAAGACAGGTTTTTCGCAGATCGTCATCCCACCTGGTCGGACTGCATCCTACACTATCGCTGTTCTTATGAATACTTATAAAAATAATCCTAACTGATCGTTGATGTTTACTACCGTATAAGGTCGACGATGGTATTACACAATCATCCTTCCCAAAATCACTTACTTAACCAAAAGCGTGGGTAATAGGTACCTGCATAACTTTGTGGTTAACATCACTGTAGTAATGACGTCTCCGTGAAGTTATGGTACCACGCATATGATTCACTTGGTAGGATATTCCTACTACGGCGTGGTAGGAAGGAAGCTAACCTCTGACTCTTTACGACTATAGTCAATTTATTTGTATGCGGATCGACGGTATTGTGGTTTTTAGAAATATATTGTGGGTTGTGTGTGATATGATCGAAATATGTCAGAGATAGGTAGTATTATTTGCAGATGGCACATCACTTATTTTCGAGTACTGACTTGGTTTACTTCTTTTAAAAACCTATTTACTTAGAGGCATGCATGCACGCCGGTTCCGGGTACTTTTTATCTTCCCCTTTGCTAATACATCCCCTAATTGGACGATGTCCGCCTGGGACATCCTTTACCAGCCCTTCCACTCACATTCGCAATGTATATTTGTTTCGTCAATCTTTCTTCGTCCATCACCTCCACGTGTCCAAACCAACATTCAACATTCCTGTTTCAATTCTAGTCACTACATCTTCTTTTAGTCCACAACACTACACAATAAAGAGTGCAATAAAGAGTATTAATCTAATCCAATCTGATCTAAGTAATGACAATATTTGCCAAGTTGAGAACGAAATAGGTATTTATATATCAAACGGGTGTAATCGCGATTATTTATTATGTAAAACGTACTAATAACCTCAATTCTCGATGTTCACGTGTTATCCTATAAATGATCGCGATTAAACACGTGTTATATAACTATAGTTAACTATGTACTAGCACCGCGAGTAGTTAAGAAATACTATTGTGAACGAAATTGCCTTATTAAAATTGCACTTAAATACTGTACTTATATAAATGTTTCCCAAATCATATGTTTACCAATATTCTTTATTTTGGGAAGAATAAAATATGATGGTTTCATGTACGCAATTTGGTGACAATTTAGCCGTGTTTCGTAGTGACTTATTTTTTTATAGATGCAAGGTTGTGGGATATCTTTTTTTTGTGAGTATGCTTATTAGTAGTTTATTTGGCATTTAAACAGATAACACGCATAATTGACAACGTTTCAATTTTTTATTATAAGCATAAGTATGTCTTAAAGGAAAATAGACACGAAATAAAACGACCCATATTTTTTATTTTCGGATATTCGATGATTTTCATTCATAATTTTCTGTTCGACTTTCATCTTATTCTAAAAGGACGGAACCGCCAAATGACGTCACACATACGGCTTAATAATACTTACACCCTTGCCGCCTTTTTAAAAACCATTGGAATTACTAAGGAAAGGAAAAGTAATTTCGACATTTGAATGAAATTGAAAATGACATATGTCATATCATTTTTAAAATTAGGCAACTGTACCTCCCTCAGATCATAATTATGATCTGAGGTACCTCCTCATTCCACCGTTGTGTGACGTCATCACACAATTTTTGGTTTTAATTTATTTTCTCTAAAATTAAGCAATAATAGAAATTCTAAATATTTTTTTTCGTAATCAAGATAGCAAAATTAAGAAACAGTATTTTTAGTTTTGCGTGTAGTAAAATATGAAATGTTGTCAACCTCTCCTGGCCGGAAATAAAAGAAACAAATTTGAAAGAACTCCTTTTTAGGCGCTGAAAACTCTTTTCAGCTTTAAAAAATGTATTAATAAACTCATTTCTCTGCATCCTCGTGCGCGGAGGCTCGAGGCGCGCGGGGGCGGGCGTGGGCGGCGTCCGACGTGAAAGTACCTTACCTGTACGTGGTGACTTGGTGAGTATGTATGTAGGTATGCACATGTCTGGGGCGCGAAATTGTGACACCGTTTGTTATCCTGACGTCTGGCTGATACGGTTCTGTATAAAGGATGGAGGTACGTTTGAATAAATACATATCGAATTAAAGCCTCTTTTATTGACTTACATCATTATGATGACTTTCCTTATAATCACTTTCCTTATAATATGTTGAATTACGTAGAATAGTTTTAACCGCTTATTTAGAATATAAAAAACCATATTAACATTACTTAGATTTGAGACATCATGGTTGTATTATTTTTCTCTGGTTGTGCAATAATGTGTTATGTATCTATTTTTTTAATTGTATCTTAGAAGAACAGCTGTGACTAAATGAAAAGCAGCTCATTGATTACTTTTTTTTTGTTTAGTAGCATTAATATTCATGTAAAAAACGAGAAAATTACACATATGTCAATTTCCAGACTATCTTTTGAAGCGTAGTAAAGCGTAAATTTTGTTTCATTAACGAAATGCAATGTATCTCATCTATCTAAGAGCCTTTAAATCATATGCATTTATTTTTACAGATGCCGAGTGCTGACCTCGCAAACCAAAATATGTTTGGCAAACATTTGCCGAGCCAACAAAAGGATATCCGTGCGCTTGGGCAAAGATTTGCGACAAATATTTAGCATTTCGGTGACAGTGTTATAATGTCGAGTCAGTAACTGGTGGTCGCTTTCAACTTCTGTACTTTTATTAACTTCGTTTCTTTTCAACTTAGGCGGCATCACGTTTCGTTATCATGAAAGATCGTGGGTTCGATTCCCGCCAGGGGCCGCCATATATTTGTACCTATGCACATGTTACGTAAAGGAAAACATCGTGAGGAAACCTGAGTGTCTGAGGTGTTTTCACATACCTTAGCGCTTGAAATTGTCAATCCGCGGCGGTAATTAAGCCATCTCACTCTTTCTGTGGAGAAAACGTGTGCCATAAATTTTTTTGTAAAAAATATTATTTAGAATTTTTCAGCCAAATGATGAACTTGATTAAAACATAGATATTTTCACCATATT
This sequence comes from Yponomeuta sedellus, assembly GCA_934045075.1. NCBI lineage: Eukaryota > Metazoa > Arthropoda > Insecta > Lepidoptera > Yponomeutidae > Yponomeuta > Yponomeuta sedellus. The sequence continues at coordinate 6,901,057 of OW203735.1, read as the reverse complement.
CTTCGGGCACAACTAGTCTGACGTCAATTATGTTTTATAATAATTATGTAAACTCTGTTAATTAAGGACTATGAAAAGACTAAGTTTGGAGTTTTTTTGTCCGTTTTTTCTCCAAAATGATCTAGATTTTGAAATGGACACCTAGTTTGAATTGTAACGTTCATTAAGCCGCAATTTCTGCGCTACTTTGAATAAAACCTTTTCATTTCATTTCATTACAATGCTGTAATAAATGCTGTGCCTCAATTCATATAACTATATTTCATGGCTAATTGTGACGACTCGATGTACATCAAATAGTCGATCAACTCACAGATTAACAAGTAGGAAGACTAATAATACTGATCGACTACGTAATGGACTATCAGCTAGAGTTGCGGTGCATCACTTTCGTAACTTTTTCGCTATCAGCTTGCACGTGACAATTTTAGCTGATTCCGCCCCCTGGACTTTGTTAATTTTGTGTCGACCTCCAAAAACCTTTTGTCTTATGAACGAACACCATTCGGGTGCTTCAGGCCGTTGTAGGGCAAAACAAACATTAATTTGATCCACCGCACTCCTGTCTGATGGTACATTGCACTGTCATACTAAACTACGAGTTGATGAATTGTAGTTTTATAAAACGCGGCCCTGTACTTTCGCCTACTGTCTGGTCGCTATGAATCACATTAGCTTGCAAAACTCGTGCTCCCGACAGAGGTTCAAGTTGGACGTCACAGTTTGGGTATTTCTGCACACCCACCTCATTGAAGTTCCGGCAAAGTAGAGAAATTACTCAGTCAAGGCCGTTCATTAAAGTTCCGTCGAGACGTGAGGTGTCTTGTTCAAGTTCTACATACTACAGTCTATTTATTCTTACTTGTCCAATTTAGTAAACAAGATTCTAACCTTTAAATTGAGATTAGATTTAAAAACCTATTTAGAGGCTAAAAATTTCACCCATGCCGGGATTCGAACCCGCAACCTCTGGCTATCCGTACCAGCGCTCTACCAATTGAGCCAATGGGCGACTCACGGCATCAGTGAAATTTCGAACCTCTTTACAATATTCTCTGTATTACGTACAGGCAGCGACATCTGACTTAAGCAAAAATTGCATTACTTACAGCCCCGACCACCTACTTTGCAGTTAGGTTTAACATCGGAACGATATCACTGTACCCACATGATTACACTATTTTTTTTTCAGATTAGATGCCTAAACTAGACATTTTTTCGCAAATTCATGAACTTTCATGAACTATGTTTATTAAATTGGCAGCATGTTATCTAAAAGAGTGTTCCAAGTTACTTTATTTATGGAAATATAGCAGTTTTGGACTAAAAAGTTACAGTTTACGGGTAGAATCTTGTTTACTAAATTGGACAAGTAAGAATAAATAGACTGTAAATGTTACGTACTCGAACCGTGCTTTGGTATATCTGGCGTGGTCGTAAATCAATACATTTTAGATGGAGCCTTTTTTTCCCAGTCTGAGAATTCTTTTAAGCCCGTGGTCAAAAACTCAATCAAGTTACAGTCTGTTAGCTTTTAGAATATACCTTGGGTTCTAGAGTAGGCTTCGGTTTTCGCCGAAAGCACATGAGTGTACTACTTCCTGCTCTCTATAAAACTTTTCTTCACTATTTTGAATAGTTATTTAATTATTACTTCATATTAGTTCCAATATTTCTACTATACGAATATATCAGATTCTAGCCGATGGTAGCCGACGGACACACAGGGGCACACTAAACTCTAGAACTATTATTAAATTCTGACACTTTTTTTTTCAATTCCAGATTAAACCTTCTTACTGAAAAAACGCAATATTTTTCTTCTTTTATCTCTCTCTTCTCAAACTCCCTTCTCCCTCGCCACTCACACGCCGTCACCCCTCATTACGCCTTCCGGTATTGCCATGATCACCTATCTTCATTTAGAGTTGCCAACTCTACATAGGTAGTGTATCTTGCTGAAGTATATCTATGTGTACATGGAGACTCTCTCTCACGCAAACACCCACTCACATTTTTTTTCTGTACGTAATACAGAGAGTATTGTAAAGAGGTTCGAAATTTCACTGATGCCGGTGAGTCGCCTATTAGCTCAGTTGGAAGAGCGCTGGCACGGATAGCCAGAGGTCGCGGGTTCGAATCCCGGCATGGGTGAATTTTTTTGCCTCTAAATAGGTTTTTTAATGGTCCTTAGCACGGGTTAGTGCATTAAAAAGAATATAATAATGTGGGTACAGCGATATCATTCTGATGTAAAACCTAACTGCAAAGTAGGTACTCGGGGCTGCAAGTGATGCAAATTACTTCACCCAGATGTCGCTGCCTGTACGTAATACAGAGAGTATTGTAGGCATTACTTGAAGTTAATGAGTAATGCCTACAAATAGTAATGCCAAAAATTATAAGTTATTTACACTTTTATTCCTCCAAATAAAGTAAATTAAATGAATAATGTATCAGGAAAAGTTTATTATAAGCGGCAAACGTGTCTCGTATCCTTCGCAGGCTTCCGGCCATAGCCAATACACATGGCTCTGTTTTCTGAGTTACGTATATTTGTGATACTTTTGTAGCTGCTAAAGGTGAATGTACCGACGCGCGTCGTGAGGAAACCTGAGCGTCTTAGGCTATCGCATATCTAAACGCTTGAAATCGATAAGCTATTGCCTGAGCCTACAGAAGTATACATGCTATCGAAAAATCGCCGAAATGGGGGTAAAAAAAACAATTAAAGTTATGGGGGAAAATTCCAAACATTTGTGGTGATCATTTTAGTATGGTAAATATTGATATTAAATAATTTTGTAGCAATAAAGTAAAACCTTTTTTAATACAGTTGCTCAAAAAGTGGCGTATTGCAGGGACGTATAGCGTGCGGGATGGGCTTTTACATACTCGTGCTTTTTTTTTCCTTTCCCGAACTCGTGCGTTCTCTTTCCCAACTGTCAAAATAATGTCTATTAAAAAGAAAAACCAACCATGAAGATTCATGCAAATACGTATATTTCTAAAAAGAAGCTACTAATTTGTTTCAATATCAGATTTAATGATTTGATTGAATGGGTTAGGTTTAATTTCATTTCATCTCATTAAATTTCATTTTCATTTCATATCAATAAAAACATTCTACTGAAGACTTGACTGTATGGGCATAGTTCTCTTTGCCTACCAGAATGGGTAAAGAAAAAAAAAATCTCTGCTTATATTCTTTTACGGTTGGCGCCATTTTCCAAATAATTTTTCTTTATTAAATTGCTTAATTATTTTCGCAACTGTATTAAAAATAGTCGTTCAGTACACGTGCGAAACCGTCATTGCACCTTGTTCCGACTGTCAACCCTCACTTTCGGCTGCGCCTCGGCTCGGGTAGACATTTGTCGGAACTCTTTGCAATGACAGGCTTTCCGCACTTGTAATGAAATATACTATTTCAGGTTTTTGTAACACCCTGGTAATATACAATATCCTACTAATATTATAAACGCGAAAGTTTGTAAGTATGGATGGATGGATGTTTGTTTGTTACTCTTACACGTAAAAACTACTGAATGGATTTTGATTAAACTTTACAATAATATAGCTTATACATCAAAATAACACATAGGCTACAATTTATAAAGATAGTATGTGATATTTTTGAAATGCGACGCAAAACATAATAATGTGATAATTTTAATGTCATACTCATAATGTTAGTTCTTTTCTACGTAACGCTAATATAAGCTACTCGAAATTCTAATCCTGCGCAGACGAATTTGGAGGCACCAGCTAATGATTCAATACTTCGTGAGTAGCATTAAATATAGAACTTGACCTTTTGCTAGTATTTAATATTGTAGCATACATTTTTTAAAGTGAGGTAAAATAAAATTAAAATGACAATAAAAGAAGAAAATCCTCACAAAAGGTATAATACAAAAAACCAATGAGGGTTAAAAATTAAAATGGGCCTGAGGGGCCGCGTCCCTTAAATGTGCTTAAATTTACACTTTAACAACTACACCTTAAAAGGTACATATGGAATAAGTACATGTAATTCTTATATCATGTTCACAAGAGTTTTCCTTAGACAGTAATCCTACTGAAGCGTGGAAACCTGCGCTTCAGTTAAATTTTAATTTCAGATAGGTTAAAGGACATCCTACCGAAACGTGGAATCCTGCGTTTCGGTAGGATTTGAAGTGATTTGGTATTTCCGATTTGAGGTTTGCTTACTTAAGCGTCCTAAGTTAACACGTGTCTTAACTTAGGACGCTTATGTAAGTAACTGGAACAATTACTGGTTGAGAATTAAATGAATCTGGCTTTATCTTGAAATATCTGAAATCCAACGCAGCCAATCCACTCTAAACGCCTAAACGTGCAAGTGAAAAGCGCTAATTGATAATTTATTCACGTCTACATTGCAAGTGTAGCCAAATGTCTCCATTAACCGACAGGCGTTTTAAACTGCATAGCTCACTTTACGAGTCGTAAGCCTGGCTTGTGTTACAGAGGGCCAGCTTCAGAACTGAAAATTTCGCTAATTAAATACTTAACTGTAGTGCTCTTTTAGTCTCTTCGAATTTCTCAACAAAGAGTGTGACAGAACGTTACTGAAGTATTTACTTAGTGAAATTCTCAGTTCAGAAACCGGTCCTATGATAATTATATGTTAAGGCTAAGGTAAGAACGATGTTGAGCGCTCGACTGGACCATGAGCAAAGCGGTCGTGGCCTAGTCAAACCGAGTGAATGGATGATTCCAATCACATGAGTTAAACTACAACAGGCGCGGTTAGTTGCGAAATGGGTGACGGTCCCGTGACTACCGCCTGTCTTTTTCCTAGCACTTCCGCGCTTAAGGCACGTTAAGCCGTTGGTGCCGGCTGTCATTTAATGGCAGTCGTTAAGCCATGTCAGAGGCCTTACGTGTGACTTGATAACTTCTGACAGTAAGGCCCGCCACTGTCTTACAATCTTCCACCCGGACTTAGCCCCCGTGTTGGAGTATGGCCTAACCTTCCTGCGATCCAGGAAGAACCCGTGCCCCAGCGCCCTCGGTTCAATCCAAATCATCGGCCGCAGAAAGCTAGCACATTGGTAAGAGACTTAAAGCTAACAGGCGTTACAAACGGCGTGAAATGAGCCCCAATAGACACGGTAATAGGCTCTAAATGCGACTGCGAGTTGTAAAATTTTATTTATATTAGGTTGCAGCCTACACTGATTGACTACGCAGTAACTCGGACCACAGTACGCGCATAGGCCAACGTTTTACTGCTGTTTATATAGGGCGTGTTTGTGAAATAATGTTGTGAAATAGAGGCTTATGTTGGTGATAAGACACAGACTGTTGCTGAAGTGTTGACGGCCTCGGTGGCGCAGCGGTTTGGCACGCTGACTGTAAAACCGAAGGTCTCGGGTTCGATCCCCGGCCGGGTCAAACTAGGAAACGAACTTTTCTAGTTTGTCTCGGGTCTTGGAAGTTTATCTATATTTTATTGTATTAAATTTATCATCGAGTTAGCACCTATAATACAATACAATATGTATATATATATATATATATATATATATATATATATATATATATATATATATATATATATATATATATAATACAAGTCACTTAGTTGTACTTAGTATGGGGCTAACGGGATCTGTGTAATATGCCCATGAATATGATATGAATAATGTATTGTAAAGAGGTTCGAAATTTTACTGATGTCACCCACTGGCTCAGTTGGGAGCCGCTGGCACGGTTAGCCAGAGGCGACCTCTTCGGGTTTGAGTCCCGGCATGGGTAGAATTTTTAGCCCCTAAATAGGTGTTTAAAATTGTCCTTAGCATGGGTTAGTGAATTAAAGAGAATATAAACATAAATAATTAAATACTTAAATTAAAAAGTCGATAATTCTAACCACTTATTACTCCTTCCACTCGTTTTACGACTGTGCTTTCAAAATGTGTGTTAATAGAGCGCAAAGCCGCTAACTTTGACTTCATCGTTGTCTGGTGTTTATGTATTTCTTATGAGACCGATTAGATTCATACTGATGATAAAAGTTAATACTCACTCCTACATACGGCTGGTATAAATAGGTAAGCTAAAGCGGGCACGGAAATTGTAGGTATTTCTGTTGTTGATAAACAACGCTTTATTTCACACAGTAAACATTCTTTATGAACCAGTTCGTACTTTGTCTATTTATGAAAATATATTGTTATAAATACGTTTATAGAAGCGCTCGTGGTCTAGTCGAACCGAGTTATTGGAATCAATCACTTGAGTTAAGCAACAACAGGCGCTGTCAGGTGCAGGATGGGTGACGTCCCGTGACTACCGCTAGTGGCATTTTTCCGAGCGCTTTCTTGCTTTGCAAGGCACCGGCTGTCATGTAATGGCAGTCGTTATGCCATGTCAGAGGCCTTATGGGTGACTCGATGTGACAGCAAGGCACGCCACAGTCTTACAATTTTCCACCAACCCGGACTAGGCCCCCGTGGTGGACAATGGCCTTACTTTGCCTTTTAAGGAAGGAAGAGACCCGTGCCCCCGCAGTGGGGACATAAAAGGGTTGATAACGATGTCGTTGTTTTTATTGCTGTAATATCAAGTATTAGTGTGTATTGTATTATATTATTGCTGGAATATGTATTTCATATGCGCTCTTTATAACAAATCTAGGTATTAGGTATTTTAATGTATTTCTTTTTTGCACACCTACCTCAATTTTGGTCTCTCTTGCGCCTTGATTATGTAACTTTTCACTCATCTGTGTGCAAAAGCGGAATATTGATTCAGCTCTGCCGTATGAATATGAAGCGTAATATGTATCATACATAGTGGATACTGCATTTAGTATATCTGATACGTGACAGTGACATTGAGCCACATAATTGTACAATACATTCCAGTAGATATTTCGTTTTTGCACACAGATGTTTGCATGGAAATTTACATAATCAGGCTGATGTACCTACTGCCGGTCAACTGGTAGAAAACTCAATACTATTAATTCCACCTTTTATACATTATCTTTTGTGCAATAAATAATTAATAACAATAATAGCCCGGGTTATACGATATGGGCGACGACGATAGTCAAGCGTTTGAAATGCTAAAAGCCGCGACTTCGCAGTACATTAATTGTCAACTTCTGACATTTAGGCACCACAAAATGCGTGACTCATGCCATACTACTACTCATGCAGCAATGTCCAGAGATGAGGTACATAATATCGAACGGTAGATGTACCCATTCCCGGCAATATTTTTAATATGCACGTTTTAGTTATTAAATAGGGTATGTATTAGCAATTGGGAAGATAAGAAGTACCCGGAACTGGCGTGCGTGCATGCAACGACTTAGGAACGTTGATGAAGCGAAGATGATCTGTCAGGATCGTGGTAAGTGGCAGTCCCTGGTCTCTGCCTACCCCTCTGGGATACAGGCGTGAGATTATTTACTGTATATAAATTTATATATAGCTGTTTGAAAAGATTTTCTGACTTAGGGATTTATTTATGGATAGCTCTCCAAATGTCATTGTGCAAGACGTACTTATTTATTTGATAGCCTATCCTTAATTAAACAATATCTACTATTTATATCCAGTACTATTAGATAGTGTTAGCTTAGCCTAAGCTAAGTTCGTATTTCGTTATACTATTATTGTAACTTAAATGACAAAGATTAGAAGCTAAAATTAAGCTTGAAATCGGCAAGCCATAGTCGGAAGGTTTGGCGATACGACTAAGTTTTATATATATTTTACTCTAACACTGAAAAAAGAACTATATCTTGGAGTGATATCTTAATTTTATTCATTGTATCTTCTTACCTTTTTGTAGCAGTCGAGAAATACGAAGTAGCCAAATTGATCTTTCTCAAGACTGTATATTTATATCAAGTATATCAAAGAGTATAAACCTACTCTTTATTTTCACTGAAATAAATGCAGGAAGATAGGTTACTCGTCCTCTCAGTGTGTCTAGCAAGCACTGTCTTGCCTTTGTAATATATTCTATTGCATATGTCACACCGCGGGCAGCTTAATAACTTTTTTTTTTCTCACGTACATGGCTAACCGCCGTTTAGACCCGACTGAAAATCAGCGTTGCAACGGATAACTCTGTTGCAACATTATGCTGAGTCGGGCCCATTTTGGGGGCTCAATACTTAAATCCTATGTATTTCGTTATTTTGTTTTCGTGTTGTTCAGTTTATTTATTTTTTACCTGTGTTTTTTTGCTTTCTGTGTATTTTTTTTTTTTTGGAATGGTTGTGTATGTGTTTTTGTTTTGTTTTGAGTATTGTTTCGTCAAATAAATACATTTTCCTTCTCATTCTTTCTATTACTAGTGCCAGTGCCATTGAAAATATATAGAACGCTCGCTAAGCGTCGTGTGTACTCGCTCTTATCAGATCGCAAAGAGCAAGACTTTCATTGCTCGCACAGCTTGGTTTCGACATACAATACTGCGTGATACCTATTAAGAATATTAACATAAGGGGTTCAAAGAAAACTACTTATTTTGCACAACCCACCCAGCCATTATACACAAACCAAAGGTTGACTGGAAGAAAATGCTACATAGCATTAAGTAAGAATCAATTAATAAATTATCAATAAATTACTGAGTATTGAAGTACGCCTTTGTACTAATACGATATGTTTGTGCAATATTTTTTTTTAATAATAATATATTTTTATCATCGTTACTGTGGACTAATGATGGGCAGCGGTGGCGCTGCTCACTGCTTACTGCGCGGAAGTTACGTTGTTGCGTTACTTTTTTTTGTTACAAACGTCAAACGTGTTTGTTATCATAACGTAACTGCTTGCGATCTATGAACTATTAAAAAACACAACTTTCTATTAATCGTTTGTACATCATTCTGATGACGCGTTTCCTACTGGCGCTCTTTGGTCTTATTTTTGTCTTCTTTCCTCAGCACAGGGTAACCTAGTTTGGACCCGGGATAAGGGATTGTTATATGGAAAGAAAAGTGCGTGCTAGGTAATCTGATAATATGCGATACGCAAGTTATCGAGCCTCTATGCACGATCGGCCGCAGATTTACAGCGGGAAGCGACTGTAAAACATTTTGACATTTACACTCGAGTCGTTACAGTCGCTTGCTACAATAATGTGCCAATTTTGATCGTGTGGGGTAGGGCCACTTAGTACGACCATACACAGAAAGTCCGATTCTTTTCATGAGACTTATTTTTGCAAGGAGGAAAATGCCTACTGCTTTTATAAATTTCATATACTCCTAATCTGAGGCTACCGATGTTAATCAAAACATCGACGAAGGAACGATAGGCCCAATAAAAATAGAGATCTGATTTATAAACCTATTTAGAGGCTAAAAAAATCACCTATGCCGGGATTCGAACCCTAGTAACAGAGAATAGTGTAAAGAGGTTCGAAATTTCACTAATGCCGGTGAGTCGCCCATTGGCTCAATTGGTAGAGCGCTGGCACGGATAGCCAGAGGTTGCGGGTTCGAATCCCGGCATGGGTGAAATTTTTAGCCTCTAATTAGGTTTTTAAATTTGTCTTTAGCACGGGTTCTGTTTGTTAATTCCAGGTTAGAAACTAATATAATATAATTTATCTAACTTGTATCTACCAACAATATCCATACGATACGATATCGACCCTTGTATGTCCCCACTGCTGGAGCACGAGTCTCTTCCTGCATCGCAGGAAGGTTAGGCCATACTCCACCACGGGGGCCAAGTCCGGGTTGGTGGAGGATTGTAAGGCAGTGGCGGGCCTTACTGTCAGAAGTTATCAAGCCGCCCATGAGGCCTCTGGCATGGCTTAACGACTGCCATTACATGAGAGCCGGCACCAAAGGCTTAGCGTGCCCTGCGAAGCACGAAAGCGCTCGGAAAAATGCCACTAACGGTAGTCACGGGGCGGTCACCCATTCTGCACATGACCGTGCCAGTTGTTGCTTAACTCATGTGATTGATTCCAATAACTCGGCGACTAGGCCACGAGCGCTTTAGAAGCGAGCCACTTATATCCATGCACGCGAAGATTGAAACAAATTTCGAATATTGAGAGATTCGTCATCATTATCGTATTTAAGAGTAATCTAATCTACGTCAATACTCTTGACGGTGCATCATTCTCCACATGGTGGTTGTGGGATTTTTGGCGGAATTTAGCAAAATCACTTTCACCTTTTAATGACATCACGAACATTATGCTTCTCTTTAATTTGGCTGAAACCGGCTAACTGATCGGGCTGGATCATGTTTACTGATTGTCTCTGACTCAGTTTCAAGCGACGCATTTCGACAAAGTGGCCGTCCCAAGCGCAGATCGCGGGACAACCTCACGACCTTTCGGGTTAGCATATGGCGGTCACGAATAGGCGGAGTGGAGAACTAAAGCTTAGCAGTGGGACGCAATTGAAATTAAATGAAAAGGTTTCATTTAAAGTAGCCCAGAAACTGCGGCTTAATAAATAAGTCAAATTAGGTGTCTGTTTCAAAATCCGAAACATTTTCGAGAAAAAGTGGACAAAAAATCTCCAAATTAAGGCTACATAAAAAATCTCTTTTGGTTCACCTCGGCTGATAGGTCCTTCTGGAGACACTGTTTAATAGCGTCAAGATTGAAGAGAAAGTATAATATTTATATAAGTTGTAAATATTATGTACGAGATAATCTCAAAAATGCGTAATTCCAAATTTTTTTCTTTATTAAGCATTATTTTTATGTGTTTTTACTGTTTTTATGCCTTGTATTGGTGATGTTGGATACGTAATATTTAAAACCATAATTATGTTTTAAATAGAATGGAAATTATTTCATGTACCTACTTATACGATTTACCGGGAGCTTTGAACGTCAAAATATTGAACTTGGTAGACCGCGTAAATCTTTTTATGTGTTTTTCAGTTTTATTGTTAAGTCTTGAAAGTCGTAAAACAAACTTTAATTATGTTTAAAGAATGACACATTTCTAAGGTAATTAAGGTAATAATTGTCTACAGTAAGTTAGCGCCTTTGACAAGAATATGATGGCATTTGAAAAATCACTTTAATTATTTCCCCTAATGTAACAAGTCCAAATTAATGACTGTCGACAATGGACAAAATTGGCAGGAGACGGGGAGGTTGGTGTGGGGGGAAATAGGCCTATACCTAACAGTGGGCTTCCTTTATGGACTATATAGACAGATAGAATTCAACAAATGAATGATGCACTCTACGATTTTGAAGCTACTATATAGCTACAGATTGTGTCCCAGCAGATAGACACAATCTGGGCCTTTACCTATTCTATGATTTTCCATTATTGCCTGTCTTGTGCAGTCGTTTCCCATCCAGACAAGAAGGTTGAAAGATCGTCCCACCATCTCCGCCTTGACTGAACACGTCGCGATATCCGCCACGTGGATCCCATTCAGTGACAATTTTCACTCATCTGTCTGGACTTATAAGAGTGACGTGGCCTGCCCAGTTTCACTTGAGAAGCATAATTATATTTATACCATACCATATATTTTACAATAGAAATGACGCCCGCTTTCTTAGTCAGCCGAGGCTCAGCTATTAGTTATCAGCGATTGCATTAAGTTATGCAAGTCTGTGAGACAGATTAGCATCTGAATGTGGGCGCCCCGACAGCCTCACCGGCGCCTGAGTCTCATGTGGTAACAGTCTGTCACTGCTTATTCAATTGACTACCATTTAGTTACCTATTGCCTTAAGTTATTGCAAAGTAGCTATCTTGACTCCACCAAGTAGCCTCGAAATTGAACACCGCGATGTGCGTTACCATGAAAGTTCATAATTGCGAGGTACGTTACAGTGAATGTTCTTTGCAGCGACATAAAACATACTGCAAGTTGAAGATTGATGTAAATTTACATTTTTGTGATAAAATTGCTCGAATAGTAGCTGTGTATTGTGCACTCCGAGCATAGCACGTGAGCTATGCTCGAAGTTTCTCTGAAGGATAGGATTAGCAACGAATGCATGGGACAGAGAACCAAAGTTATCGACATAGCTCAGAGAATTAGCGAACTGATTGATTGCATATTTCTTCACAAGATCCTAAAAGGCGACATTAATGCTCCCTTACTTTTATCTTCCATTAATATTACTGTGCTGAGAATCGCTAAACTCCGTAAATGCAAAAGGACTAATCTGTTTACTTCCAGTAGATCAAAGACAAATCTAGGCTCATTCTCACCACTTAACAGGCTAATTCATCAATATAATGCCCTTGTGGGGGCTATTGGTGAAGTCGACATCCTGGCGAATACCAGAGACCAGTTGAAACGGGCCATTCTTGGTCTTTTGGACTCAAATCGCACAAATACATAACGTCCTTCCACCATGTCATCTCTCTCTCTCTCTATTTGTTTCATATTATAATGCGTTTTTTTTATAGTTCTTAATAGTGTCAGAACATAATTATGCATTTTTGCTATTATGGTTCAAGTAGGTGTTACATTATAATTTACGCATGCTGTGGACACCTATAATTAAGGTAGCATTAATATATATCCTTGGTGCATGTGATTAATACGATGTTTTAATGTATACCTTGTTGGTGACCCTAAATAAAATAAAATAAAAATAAAAAAACTGAAGTGGCAGTGGTCTGCCCATATCTCGCGGAGAACCGACAACCGTTGGAATAAACGTGTTCTTGAGTGGTGACCGCGACTCACCTAACGTAGTGCAGGACGCCCTTCGACCAGGTGGGATGACGATCTGCGAAAATATATCGGCAGATGCCGGATGCGGCTAGCTGAAAGTTGAAAACTGAAAGGGGTGGGGGGGAAATAGTCTGAAGAAAAAGAAGAAGAAGATTGTGCACATATAACGTTGACGTTGCTGTCTGTCATACAGTTTTTTAACTAGTACAGACAACATCGTTCTAATCTTATCATCATAATTAACATAACAATATAATTACATTTTCATCAACAATGCTAAAATAAGATATTTAAATTGTTATACTTCTCTGAAATAAATCAATTTCAATTTCATTCAATATAAAGGATGATGCTATTGAATGTGTAGATCGGCACATTGACCTTTACATGTTACTTGCATAGTCCCCCTTAAAGTAATTGAATCATAAAGTTCATTATGATGTCTTCTGTGGCTACCTCGCGCCTAGAACTACGGGTATTCCCAAAACTTTTGCCGTTTATCCATCAGTTCCATCCGTCTCTCTTACGTTCATATTGTTTTATCCTTTAAATCTTAATAGGTAACTAGTTGTTTTTCTTGTTTAAAAATATTTGTAATTGCTATTCATAAATTCTTTAACTCATTAACAGTAAAAATAGTGAGTTACCGAAGAGTAAAGACTTAAAACGAATTTGACGTTAATTTCTACAACGTATGTTTCATATTTTTACAAAAGCGCGTGCAGTTATTGGTTTCACTGACCCCTCTGGTCATGGGCGTTAGAAACTAAATCGAATCAATTGGTTAAATAAAATTGTCTATTTATGGAAATACTAGCTGGTGCCCGCGACTTCGTCTGCGCAGGATATGTGCAGGATGCATTACTGGAATATCAAGTTTTTTAGATCTTTGTCTATCTGTACTCCAAGTTCTATTATGTAAATTCGTTCAGCCGTTGTTGCGTGATTGAGTAAGGAACATCGGAACATCTTTAAAAACTTTCACATTTATAATTAATTAATTTATTTATTGAAGAAATAGCAATCCACATTTCATATTTGTTACCCTTAAAGTATTTTTAAGACGATTATTTATTTAACCCAAAGAAAATCATGTCACAGTTCCAAGAATGTGGAGTGACGCAAAAATACATATATTTCCGCCAACCATTTAGTTGGGAATCCGCACCTGGAGTGGGCGTGCCGACAGTGGGCCCGGCAGCAGAGCATCCATCATGCGACTGTTGGGCAATTGTCGCAGCATCACTGCTGCGCCTGCGCAGCGCGGCGACATCGTCGCTAATCGATATCTGTTGAGAGCTGCTACAATTTCATTAAACATTATTTTAATTTTCACACAACAATGCACTGGACGAGGTCCCAAACTATACCCTAGTATATAGTAACCAGGCATGGACAACACAAATGGAATCACATACGCGGACTGTCACAGACTGAGGACATAATATTTGCATTTTAATACCCTCAGATTAATTATTACAGAGAGGCACTTTCAGCACATGATAAGTAAAACCTTGAAATTATATAAGTGTTATATTTAAAGTACATCAACATTTAAAACCATAAATTTTACCCAGAAACGTTACGGATTTCCGAAGAGTTATTAAATACCTCTCCTAATATTTCAAGGGGCCATTCAAATACGATTTATATAAAACAATTTTGTTAATAATAATATTAATTGATGTGTTCTGTTCAAAATACACATATCCAGCCTCATGTTCTTTCAGTCTTGTCCATCATAAGGTTGTCTGGAAGAGACCACTTTTAGCGATAAGACCACCGATTGTATACTACTAAGACTTAATATTACTTAACATACTTTATATTAAGTACCTTATGTCTGCATATTACTGCACACCAGTAATAAAAAAGTTATCTATCTATCTATGATATTTATTTATTTCAGGTAAAGGGCAGTACGGGTATATTACAAATAACTCAAGTTCAGATCAAAATAAAAAATAAATAAAGTTAAGTGAGATTTTGGATAAGAACTCCCATATAATATTAACAGACAGCCAGTTTCACTTGGCTTACCATGGATTACTAAATTAGTATATAAAATATGTGACAAGTAATAAATAACTCACTGCAATACTGCACCATCTAAATCTCTGGACGGTTTTTATTTACATTCCATTGTAGGCCACAGGCCTTCTCTCAGAGAGAGCGCGAGTATGGGCTTAATTACCGTGTGTGCCCACTGCGGCTTGCAATTTCAAGCTCTGAGGTAGTTGAACACCTTAGACACCCACGTTTCTTCAAGGTAAAATATCGTGAGGAAGGATATATGTGAGAAAATATTGGAACTGGCAGCTCTACATAGATCCCTCCAGGTTTACTACTCGGAGGTTATGTTCTATTCATTTCGCCAAACAAATCGAAAGCGGGGTCGGCCAGCACCGGACAATCCCGCAATCTTCGCGCAATAAACATTCTGTCAAGAGTTTCAATGGGAACCATCACGTCTGTGTAAATAGCATCATTGAATCGGTATGAAGACAAACAGGTATCTGGGTTTGTAGTTTTTTAAGTATTGCTTATTAATGCTTTTCGCGGACTACGGCGAAATGTTTCATTAACCAAGTTGGTCCATCAGAGATTTTTGATCTTATTCAGCGGCATGATGGGTATCATAAAAAGTCATATTAGTACATTATTGCAGAGACCGAGAAGTAAGGGATTGCTGGACGAGTTTGGGATAGACTCGTCTAGAACGAGTCCTGCAATCCCTGTTCCGGCCGAGGATTGTATAATGCTTTTCTCAAACAATGCGAGGAAATATTAATATTAAAATAATTACTAGGTAATTAAGAAATAACAGTTTATTAGGAAAAAAATAACGTAAAAATGTATTTTTCTTTACTTTTAGCCGGTAACAGATGCTCCATAGCTAATTTTGCTTCATTTCTCAAATTAGGCGGAGTACAGTCCATAATTTCCGCATCACTCTCGTCACTAGAACTCATTTTCAATATTTTCGATGAAATGATGATCAGAAAAAACAAGCAGAAAAAAATTGTTTAGTTTGCCGCCTTTTTTATTTTTTAAATACATTAACATATTTGAGCACCATGTTTAACCGCACAAAAACCAATACCATAGATTGTTTTTTTTTTAATCTTGCAAGTATGCTTACAGAACTTAGTAGGTGGTTGGCTGTATGTAATTTTTCCTTGGTCAGTTTAATTTTAGTAAGTTAATTTAAAAAGTTAGAGCAGCGGACGGTAATGGATTTTCATACTTACTTTACTGGCTTAGGCCAGTAAAGTGAGGCGGGAGCCATAAAAGAGAAACTTTCTGGCTTTATTTCATGGTAAAAATACAAACATTTCCGAGCATGTTTGAGAAAATTATATTTGCATATGCATTTTTGGGCAACATACGTTTTGTTTGAAACATAGCGCAAGTTATATGGCTAAGTTATATAGTTAAAAATATAGAAAGAAAGTAAGAAAGAAAGACATTTATTATACCAACAAGACAACAACAATATGTGGTATGGTATATAACCTATACGGTACATGGTATATAATATATATGGTATATGGTAAATATTTCTCTTAGGTTTTTTATGACAGTGTAATTGTAGGGACCTTTTCTATTCTGTTTGCATTTTGTTACAGGAAAAAGGTCTTAACGAAATCACAGAAAATATTTAATAATGTATAATAATATTGGCCTTTTTGCATCTACTTAATGAGATGATTTATACAGCGTCCAGTGGTATCTTCACTCACACTAGATTGGTGAAGGGACCACTCCGACGCTGTAGTGCCTGGGTCATGGTTTTTATAGATGGTGTAGGCTTGCCCAGCACCTATACCATCCTGACAGCCTAGTCGGCCTAGCCCACAGGAAAGACTAGTCAATACGTGCGGAGCCAACCAAGCTGCGGGTTTCCTCACGATGTTTTCCTTCACCGTTAGCGTGTGGTATTGCGACTACAAATTCGCAAATGTACGTAACTTTGAAATTAAACAAAGTCATTGGTACATGCCCGCACTCGGGATCGAACCTGGGGCTCTCGCTTGCCAGTCTATGGTTCTACCCACTGAGCTACCACCGCTCCTTAATAATGTATAATAAACAATATAAGTATTTAAAACAAAAAATAGCCTATAAATAAAAACTTAAAAACGGCAGCCAAATAGCGGAGGTCGATAATTAAACAAAACTATTATTATTTTATTATTTTAAAAAAACATGTCACCACCATCAAACACTATGTTGAAAGTTAAACATCGTTATCTTGACCCCACCCAAAAGGACCTAAGAAAAGTTTAACCATTCGCCTTAAAAGGCGATGGCATCTAGCAAAGTCGCGACTTTATCGGCGCAGACGCACGCCCGACCCACACGTGGTAGGGCGTTGCGTCACAGATTTGCTGTCTGGTGGTCTATGACGCATGAAGCTGCTTAGGTATGTCTGAAAATATGACTGCTATATAAAGGGTTACCTTTTAAAGAAGCCATTCCTGAAACATATCGAAACTAAACTAGTTTATCATCATCATTACCAGCTTATCTTTGTCTCCTGCTTTTTCTCCAGTACACCATCTTTTGCAGTTTCGCATCCACGTAACACGAATTCTAGAGTTTGTGTAGAGTTCCAATTCCACGGATTCTAGAGTTCTTTGAGTTTTTCCTTGGATTAATATTTTTGGAAGTATCATAATTTATGTAATTAAATTTAATTTGCGCTTTACGCGCACTACCAATGTCGGAGCTTTTAGTAAATCAATATCCCACATATAATAAGGTGTATTCTATTTAACACACGTGGTTTTAAGCATTGTCTGTCAAACAAAGCTACACTACAGCATAAATACCGAAAAAAATATGGAAAATGCAAACTGAACAATAAATTTTCTAGAACTCTAACCGATATGTCATAGTAAGCTATAGGTAAAGTAGTTTTTTATTAATTAATTGTATTCTCAGGCATTTTGTGTCTAATTGGTCTGTGGCGATAGAATTTATGAAAAATTATCCGGCGATAGTACGAGAATATTTTCAGTCTCGCACAACCCCATTGCCACAAATGTGGCTGCTAACGGTAGTTGCTTCATTGGCACAGTCAGTCATCGCAGACTTACGGTAGGTTGCTTTGGCTGTGTAAAGCAAAAGATCCATCAAAGGTCTAATTACTCATACAATTGGAATCTGACAGTCAGACGATTGGAATCATTCAGGATTTTGTCTTTGTTATATCTGTGTAATGCGGGGCTCAATCGCTCGTTCTGAATTGCCCGCTCTGAATCGCTCGTCTCCCCGGCTGCCTGAGTTATCTTAAACGATCACGAAGGTTAGGTAACATACTCGTAGAACGCGCACAGATGGGTTACCGTCTATGACTAACGCTAGTGGCATTTTTCCGAGCGGTTCCGTGCTTCGCAAGGCACATTAAGCAGTTGGTGCCGGCTGCCGTCGATAGATGGCCGTCGTTAAGAAAAGTCAGAGGCCTTAAGTCGGCTTGAAAAACTATTGACAGTAAGACCAGCCACTAGGCTTGCAAGCCTCCACCAATCCGGACTTGGCCCCGTGGTGGAGTATGCCATATACATTTCTCAGGGAAGAGACCCGTGCCCCTCGGCTGCAGTCTTCGATTCTCCTTTACTGGCTGAAACCGACATATTGGACAAATAGAGTGGCGACCGATAAATTTCATATTGTTATAGTGGACACCGGCAGAGTGCAGACTAATTTGTCGTACGGCAATTCCCATACTAACACAGTTTGGTTTTAATTCGCAACAAATCTCTACCATGCTGTAACAGCATACAAGTTAAACATTGGTCGTGTAAAAAAGTTCTTTTGAAAACCTATTTAGAGGCTAAAAATAGCACGGGTTAGTGCATTAAAAATAAAAAAATTGTATGAGTTCTTTTGAACTAATTAAAAAAATATTAAAGCCTTTTGAGAAGTTTCTTCTTCTTCTTCTTCAGGCTATATTATGTAGTCCACTGCTGGACATAACCCTCCCCTAATGAGCGCCATAGCGTCCTGGCTGAGAAGTTTCTTTAAAAATATAAATAAAAAGAATATTCTTTATTGCAAACAGAAATAACAGTAAAAGACACTATATAGTGTTATAAACAAATATACAATTGGCGGCTTTATTACTAAAACCAATTTCTTCCAGGCAACCATAGACGGAGACAAGAAAGAAATTAGAGACTGGTAGTTGGTGCAATTTTGAAATATTAAAATTAGGAATTCTAAGTTAAACATTTATATAAACTTGCTCAAATCGAAAAACTACTTTTTTTTTCTAACTCAGATTTGTGTCTTTTCAACGTATTGACAAAGGCTGAATGAATATGGCCGATGTTAGAAAAATTATTTCAACATATGAGAAAATAGTAATTTATTAAATGTTTAATTATAGCAACACTTAGAATTGTCATCTTATTTTCGTGTAGGTATGGCAATGTTCTTGCCCTTTTTGCATTCGTGCCGGTCAGTTGTACCTGTACCTTTTTCGTTTATACATATTTTAAAATACAGTCCACGCTCTTAAAACATACCAGCGTTTTATTTCCTATAGCTGACGATAGAAAGAAATGTACCTTTGGAGAGGCCTATTATGTCTAGCATTGGAGGAATGATTGATTTACAACATATTTTTAAAGCATTATAACAGGTAAGTCAATTTTACAACCCTTGTGATACGCACGGTCTATAGTACAAAACGTTAGTTAAGTAACGCCGTTTTTAGGTACTGCACTTTGTATAAATCTAAATCCTTTTAAATCTACGAGCATGCATTCGTTATTGTCATATTTTTAAATCGAGCACAAAGTGAGTCTATATTTTAATACCAAGTTCCTGCTATCCTTATCAGCTGGCGCCAATAACTGCAAATATTGGCACTATTGTAATAAACAGGGTGGCATATTATAGTTCCTTATGATTTCTTGCCTTCCGACTTCTATGAACAACTGTAGTCAGACCACATTCACGATATCTGAAGTCAGTGAAGTCCAACATCCACGAGTTTGGACTTCATATTCACATCAACTATAAACTTAAGTTAAATTTAAGCTCAGTTTTTGACAACTCTTTGTTTAGACTTTACCTCCTAACTTGGCTGGAAAAATTCTCCGATCAAAATCTGAGGCCTAGCCAACCTTTCTGTCTACCCCTCCTGGATATAGGCGTGAATTTATGTATGCATGATGTTTTCTATTTTTCAGTAACGTTGTCTTAGGTTATCCAAGTCACATAGCAGCGTTGGCAATTTCAAGCGCAAAGGTACCTATTTGAACACCTCAAACACTAAGGTTTCCTCACGATGTTTTCCTTTACCGTTAGCAAGTGGTATTGCTACTATGACTTCACAAATGTACATCACATAGAAAATAAAGTCATTGATACTTGCCGGGATTCAAACCCACGGCTTCTCGATTATGAAGCCGGTGCTCTAAAGGTCCGCTACCACTACCGTTTGAGTAACTATCATCAAATAATTCAGGTAAATCCCCTCGCGGCCCTTAAACTACCACCCTGTGTATTCAGGAACATGACGAATACCGCAAGCCATTTGTTTACTCTAGGCGATAAATTTAACCGATCGACAAAGTTTTTGCAAACTATGACGTGCCGAAGTTATCTAACTTACGTCACTAACTTGCCTTTTTTGCTTCTACTCCTAAGAACCAGTTTGTCCTGATCTCCGTCCCATATGAATACGTGAACCATTTTCAACTGATTGGTTTACTGTACAGGGGCCAGGTTAAAATAGCCAGATCGGTATGGTGAGTAAATAATTAGATCACAGGATGTCGTTTGATGACGTTTCGAGCTGAACTCTGGGAATGGTAACAGACTGAGAGGTGGTGATTGTGACCAAGAGCTTATCGTTAGACCTTGTATAATGAGCAACAGAAAGCTCCTTCAATTAGGGATGCAAAGTTTTTTTGATGGTCGGATTTTATTTTATATTCTGATACTAGACGTAATTTTAAGAAATTAATTTCATTTTATTCGTGATTAATCGAGTTTATCATTGTTATTTAATCAAAATGAATATTATTCGGAGTGACGTCATATGTTACATACTATGTGTGTAGGTAGTGCCCCAGCAGTGGGGACATACAAGGGTTGATAACGGACGTACAGCTTAGAACGTAGTATCAACGTCCTAGGATTTAATCGATTTTGCCGGAAATCGATTAGAGTCCTAGGATGTTGATCCTAAGTTCTAGACTATAAGTTTTAAAAATAGTTGTCATAATACATTACACACTTCATTGGTCATAATATTTAATAACGTTCAAACTGAATTGCTTTCTTGGGTCCTGAAAAACGAAGGATCTTGAGAGTCCTTCCGGCCATCCGTCCATCTGCCTGGATGGATGAACGGACGGTCAAACAGATGGCAACATCGTTATGTTATGTCGGTTTCTTCTCAAGTGCGGAACCCTAAAAGCAACTTTGCAAATTTGTATTCCGTTTTGTCTCTCTGGAATGCTCATTGTATGCTTTGAAACTTAGCGCTTATACATTGCATTGTGAATGTATTTTGTTTAGCGGTGTACCCCAATTTTCACTTGGCAACGTTACGTGGTAAATATTTAGCTTTCGCAAATCAATTTGGTCCTTACCGATCAGAAATAAGGACCAAACTGGAAGATATTTTCGTTCGTAATATGAAAAACCACTGTGTAAGTCATTGGTATTTGGCCTCTAAAGGGACATAATAATGTGATATTTAAATGAAGCTTAATACAGTTATGATGTTTAAATTCCAGTGATGATCTTTACATTTTCTTGTATAGTATTGGCCTTTTTTGCATCTACGTAATGAGATGATTTATACAGAGCGTCCAGTCAAGGCATATTCACTCACACTAGATGGTAGATAGAAGCGGTGGTAGCTCAGTGGATAGAACCATGGACTCGCAAGGGAGAGCCCCAGGTTCGATCTCGAGTGCGGGCATGTACTAATGACTTTGTTTAATTTCAAAGTTACGTACATTTGCGAATTTGTAGTCGCAATACCACACGCTAACTGTGAAGGAAAACATCGTGAGGAAACCCGCGGCTTGGTTGGCTCCGCACGTATTACACTATTTTTTTATTTTTAATGCACTAACCCGTGCTAAGGAACAAATTTAAAAACCTATTTAGAGGCTAAAAATTTCACCCATGCTGGGATTCGAACCCGCAACCTCTGGCTATCCGTACCAGCGCTCTACCAATTGAGCTCAATTGGTAGAGCGCTGGTACGGATAGCCAGAGGTTGCGGGTTCGAATCCCAGCATGGGTGAAATTTTTAGCCTCTAAATAGGTTTTTAAATCCGCACGTATTGACTAATCTTTCCTGTTGGCTAGGCCGACTAAGCTGTCAGGATGGTATTTTCTTGTATACATTGTAATATATATTTTTATATAGGTACAAGTTAATGTGGCGCTCATCACTCGTTCTTTAGAATATACTTGATTACCGTGGACCGAGATACTTGTTTAGAATTTGATTTAACTAATAAGTCTACAGTTAGTGTAAGTTAGGTATTTGACGAAACGTGAAATTTATTAACATATTTTAGTACCTATAGGCGAGAGTCTGTTATGTCCTGTTTACCATTTTGTTTCACTTTTTTCTATTCAACTTATTATTATTATTAAAATTATTTATTGCATAAAATAGGCGTAGCATAGGCGAGCTTAATGCTACTTAGCATTATCTACCAGCTAACCTAAGTTTTGGAGACAAGATTAGCAGGTAGTGCAATATTAAATAACATAACAACACATAAATATGAAATACAATAAATACATAAACATTATCTACATACAATATATATATACCTTCAAAATTCCTGACGATATTGATATGTCTACATGTGAATACTACTTATAATATATTATGATAAATTACTGAAGACTTAGGTAGTGATGGTAATCTTTACCTTTGAATACTTCAAGCGATTGGGCTTGTCGGATGTGCAGCTTATGTTTTATGTTTTGCATTAATGATGATTCTTCCACCTGAATAATTAAATTATCAGTGATTTTAAAAAGTTAAGGTGTTTTATAGGCATAATTAAGTATCGCACTTTAAGGCAGAGATCCAGATAGCACAGATGTTCCCCACACCTGTGTTGACAGTCAGACAAATGGACGTCTGTCCATACAGAAATAGACAGACAGAAATAGCGAAACTATGAGGGTTCTCTGTTGTCTACGGAACCTTAATAACCTACGAATGTTACAGTTTGTTATCGTTATCAACACTTGTATGTCCCCACTGCTGGGGCACGGGTCTCTTCCTGCATCGCAGGAAGGTTAGGCCATACTCCACCACGGGGACCAAGTACGGGTTGGTGGAGGATTGTAAGACAGTGGCGGGCCTTACTATCAGAAGTTATCAAGCCGCCCATATGGCCTCTGACATGGCTTAATGACTGCCATTATAATGTTACTGTATCGCCCTTCGTTTCCGCCCTTTTGGCAACGTTACGCATCCCAATAATCAGCCGCAAATCATTACAGGGGCAAAACTGTAGCTCTACAAACTATCAAAATGACCTACGAGCTGTAAGCAATGCGTCGGTGTTTAACTACATTTTAAACAAAGATACGTGACACCGGCATTGCATAGACATCCCGTCGTTCAAGTTTCAGCCTCATCTAATATTACTTTGTTTTAGTGCCGGTAAAATGAGAGGCAAGTGACTCAAGATTGTGTGAATATGTGCTGAGCGATGGGTAGGACGTGCAAATGTACAGTCCACAGCAAGCAGTCGACCATAGTATGCAATAATATATGTTTCTATGCGATAGTATAAATCCGCTATTTGACACGTATCAAATTTGACGCGATAAATGAATATTTCCTATAGTATTTAACGTAAGAAACCGAAATATATTGATTTTGCTAAGTATGTAGGTATGCAGGATGGCTGCAAAATTTTTCCTCGTTTAATTCGTAATGGCGAAAACGCTATCCGCCATCTTGAAACCATCTAAAGTATGTAAACAAACATCTTTTAGCCAGAGCCAGTGGACATTGATTATTATAGGACTTACATCAAAGTGATCTTCACATAAATACACCCGAGTTTCAATTGATAAAGAGTCGGGGTCTCTTTTGGCAAGTTTTTGCCAAGTTTTTCGAATGTTAATTTCACTAGGTACACGAATCCACAACTTCCCGGGGGTCTTTACTGACGTGTTTTTTCATTCTCGAACAAAGCAATAATGATAATTGGTATATTTTGGATATAAATTCGATGAAATCATGGTTGCTTTGTTGTTATTTCACAATGCTCAGAGATCACTCACAGAAAATTGAATGTCAAATTTGTTTACAATTTTTTGGATTTCAAATCATAGACAAAAATGGCTGACCGCGTTTTTGGTTTTAAAATATATTTTTATGTTGCTTTTAGGTCCTCAAAAAATATACTAAAATATTTTTTGGGCTAATGGAAGTTATTTACCGTTTAAGACTTACTTGAAAAGTGACTCAAATAGCGGATTACGGTATAAGTGAGTGACGTCATAGAAATTACATTATATTTCTGACGTAGCGTTTGCGTTCACTTGAATATTTGTATGGAAAATATATCGTAACACGCCTGGCTATAATTTATCACCATCATCTACCCGTTATGTCCTCACCGAGGGGCACGGGTCTCTTGCTTGAGGAAGGTAAAGGCCATACTCCACGGGGGCCAAGTCTGGATTGGTGGAGGCTTGCAAGACTGGCTGGTTTTAAAGGCTTTTGACTTGGCTTAACGACTGCTGTCTATCGACGGCAGCCAGCACCAACTGCTTAACGTACCTTGCGAAGCACGGAACCGCTCGGAGAAATGCCACTAGCGTTATTCATAGACGATCGCCCATCCATGCACTGAACGCGCCCTATGGTGCTTAACATTCGTGATCGTTTAAGATCAAGGTGATGAGCGATTCATATAATTCATATTAATATATTTTATAATATCTAAGTGTGTAACGGGCTCTACATTTTAGTTGCAAAGTTGTCCATAACGTAACGGAGTAGAGAGCGAGAGTGTAAAGGTTGAGTTGTTGTTAACTGTACGTGAAATGCTTGCGTTAAAGTTACAGCTTCATGCATGGTCCTTTGTTCGTGAATTTAAACTCGTCTTGTGCCACTGCTTGAGGCTTGGTTTATTGACTGGTTTATATAAGGTGCGTATTTTTTCATTTATTTATTAGGTTCATCAACAGTTTCAGACGCTGATCTGTCAACACCTCAAGCACTCATAAATCTTAATAAATATAGTAGCTTCTTTTAGAACCGACTGAAAGGAACCTAGGTCCAAGATCGAAGACTGTTGTTTTTCCGTTTATAGCACAAGCTTATCTATGTGCAAAATGTTTATGCAATAAAGAATTTTATTAATAATAATATCAATAGTTAGAATATTTTCGGGGCTTAATCGCGTAGTAATTTATTGCTTTTTTATCTCGACGTTTCGACGACGTTAGTCTTCTCGTGACCACGATGACTGTAACGTCGTCGAAACGTCGAGGTAAAATAGCAATAAATTACTACGCGATTAAGCCCCGAAAATATTCTAACTATGTGTACAAGTCGCGAAAGTTTAAAATATGTTATAATATCAATAGTATAGCGGAAATCGATTATCCTAGTCCTAGGTCGTTTATCCTAGGTTCTAGACAGTAGGTTCTAAAAATAGTTGGCAGAGTTGTTAATAAACTATTTGGAGGCCAAAGATTTCACCTATGCCGGGACTTGAACCCGCGACCTCTGGCTATCCGTGCCAGCGCTCTTTTCAACTGAGCTAATGAGCAACTCACCGGCATCAGTGAAATTTCGAACCTCTTTACGATATTCTCTGTATTACAGAAAATATTGTACAGAGAGTTGTTAATATTTAAGAAGTTCACTTTTTGAAAAAAAAAAAACATGTTATAAAACAAGTAACTTTTTTTTTAACAGCACTGCGTAGCGCCTTAAGCAGCCATTCTCATACAAATATAGTTTGGTGCTGACAACAAGTTACCAATACGTTTAGAAAATACTAACGGCATGCTGCTTTTGATAATTCACATAATGTAAGTAACATTGAAACAGGTTTCAGTAATATGTGTTGGTGTGATTCGAGAGCGGTGGTAGCGGAGCGGTGTAGAACGCCGGCTTCTCAATCGGGAGGTCGTGGGTTCGAACTCCGGCATGTACCAATGACTTTTGTTTTCTAAGCTATGTAAATTTGTGAAATTATAGTAGCAATACTACTCGCTGACCGTGAAGGAAAACATCGTAAGGAATCCCTAGTGTCTGAGGTGTTAGCGTACCTCAGCGTTTGCTACGTACAATGGCCCAACTATGAGGCTAAGTGCGAAAATCTCAGGTCTAACTAACTGTGATTCGAGAGAGGAGTTGCAGCAGTCAGTGGAAATCAAGACGATAATTTTAAGCAATCACAAGTAGTTTTAATTGGAGAAAATACAAAGAATAAAAATTGTAAAACGTAACGACGTGTGTGATGTTAGCCGAAGGTAGCCCGAATGGAGTGAGCCGCAGAGCCTCCTCGCCGTTTGCACCAGTATGTACTACTGACACGCACACATGGAGTGTGTTAACATGTGTAATTGTGTGTGTGTCCAATGGTTGGTTGCCTTTTTACATTAAAAAAATATCGAGGGGATTTTATTTATTTGATTGTCGATCTTTAGATCCTAGAACCTGGTAAGAGAGTCTTCTCTTACCAAATTCGGAGAATTTATTAAAGGCGAAGCGTTCTACAGTCTGTTAGCTTTTAGAATATACCTCGGGCTCTAGAGTAGGTTTCGGTTTTCGCCGAAAGCACACGAGTGTAATACTACTTCCTGATCTGTATAAAACTTTTCTTCACTATTTTGAAAAGTTATGTAGAGAGTGTCTTATTAGTTCCGATATTTCTATTACACGAATATATCCAATTCTATCCGATAGTAGCCGAAGTATATTCTATAAGCTAACGGACTGTACCAATGCTTATAATACCATAGCTCCACCTGCGCTCCCAAGATAATGTGTTATACTTTAGTTTATGCCGGTATGGTAATTAGTGTCCAGTCTAGTTAATAACTCTCAGCTTTGCCTGTGACTCAAAACATTTGACATAAATTGTTCTGGGAAAATCCGCATCTTTATTTTAATTTCTTCACTTTTCGTTTTGTTTCGATGATTTCGTTTCCAATGATTCATGGTCGGCAAAGAGTTTTAGCTTGCTATGGAATATCGATGCTAAACAAACCGTACGTATGATCAAATCTCTGTTCCGGAATCACAATTCAAGACTCTTTGTAAAGTGATCCTTAGTACTACATGCAATAAGGTTGATAGTCGAGTAACAAAACGTTGCAAAGCCTAGTAGAGCAGCGTAGCTAAACTGCCGTCTGCGTAAAAAACGAAAAATATTTCACATAACAATGATCTAGTACAAGTAATCGCGGTACAGTATACAAACCATAGTACATACCTATTTGTCAGTCTGTCTCGTTAGATTTATCAAACAAGAACGAGACAGAACGACATTCAACCAGACTATTTTCTTAGTCAAGTACAGTAATCTGGAACCGGCGGACTGGATTATTAATTGGATTGTTGGAGGCACACGCATTGCTTCTGACCCCACACTAGGATACCCTGTGTCGTGGGAACCAGAAACAGCGACGTCACAAATATGTAAACATCCAAGACCTTGGGTTTTTTTGTCCCCAGCCGGTTATCGAACCCGGGACCTCTCGCATAGTAGGCAGATGCGCTACCGCTGCGCCACAAAGGTCGTAGATTAGGGCAAAGACTAAAAAAGAAATTGTATGAACAGAGATCATGCTTAATTATCTCACATGCCAACCGCATATTCGTAATTTCAAGCGCTGAAGTATGTGAACATCTCCGATACTCAGGTTTCCCTACGATGTTTTCCTTCACTGCTAGCAAGTGGTATTGCTGCAGGGATTATATTTCCTTCTTCTCCTTCTTCCGGCGATATTATGTAGTCCACTGCTGGACATGAAGACAGGGCGCTATGGCGCTCATTAGGGGAGGGATAATATTTGATAGAAAATACTTTCTTTTATATTCTATTGGTCCAGGACTAGCAACCTGGTTTGCCGCTACAGGAGTCACGGATTCTATTCCAGCTTGAGGTCGCGCTGCTTTTATTTGTAAAAATTGCCCCAATCTTGGTGTTTTATCTTACCAGATAATCCAAGTTTGAGATAAGACGAAAGTTTGCGTTATGAAGACGTTATTTTTTATTTGAATAAAATTCGTTTCACCATACTATGAAATTAATAAAATCTGACGCCACATCCCAAAAAGGTAGAGTGAAGACACCCACTTACCCACAGTTAACCTTACGACCTGTGACTTTCGAAAAAAATAATATTTAAATCACTATCAACTCTAACACTTTAATCTGTTAATAACTTCCTTTTGGCGAGTAAATATCAATTTAATTTGGTTATTTGCTCCTAAAAAACATCTGTTGTGACTCACCACTCTCTACTGCTAGGCTCTGATAATCTGGTGAACTCTGATTGGCATTCAAATTTATAACCAGCTGTAAGACCAGTCGCATCATCCGTAGCAAACATTAGGTGTCGTAAAAGTTGTTTTTAAAATTCATGAGGTTATTTTTGTAGTGGTTTTAGGTCCAAACACTTGTGCTGTACAACCTCGACTGCGCTTTTGAATAATTGGCTCAGGTGTTTTGCGGTTAGATAGACAAACGGGCGAGGAATAACCACTGAGACGTGGCCACAGGAGACGTGATCAAGACTAGAGTCAAGGTTTTGGTTAATGTTTGAGAAACTTGACTGTGCAGACTATTTTTTTAACAAGCGTGTCAGTTTAAAATAAAACACCAGCTGTCCAACCGAAGTTTGTACCGCCACAGAATGCTATTGTTACCATGGCAACGCAATAAATAAAGGAGTTTAACTTAAAAAAATATTAATGAATGAATTTATTTATTGCTGATAATATACCGAGTTACAGTTGTAACCTAAGTATTTGTATAACCTAAGTATTTCAATTATGAGGTACATAATTGATACAACCATTTACAAATACAATGCTTGTTTGACTCTGGCACCTGTGGTAGATGAAAATCTGTAATACAGGTGTCAGCGCCCTCTAAGATAATATTTTCACAGTGATATCACAATAATTTATATATACTCGTATTGTATTACAAATGCTGTAAGAAGAAAATATTATACCCCGGGAATACATTACTGGGATATCAAGTATTTTTTATCTCATTTCTTATCTTTGTCTATCTGAATGACAAATTACATGTGGTTGAGTAACAGGCATCCAAACATCTTCGCAATCTTTCACATTTATAATAGTACTAGCTGACCCAGCGAACTTCGTACCGCCTACCATCGATTCTATATTTTTTTTCTGTCCGTAATAACCATCCTCGTGCTTCAAGGATTATTCTAAAAAAATAATTAGCAAAATCGGTTCAGCTGCTTTCGAGATTTGCGCTTACCAACAAATTCAGCGATTCATTTTTATATTATAGAAGATAGTCGGATATAGATCGCTGGGTCTATTTTAATTATTATTAATTCTTTGTTGTCCAAGGGAAAGTCTACTTACATAAGGTGAACTTAATGCTAAATTATCAAAGGTATGTAATGTTGAGACGGTGACGGCAAAACCGTCAGTAGATGATTTATAAACGCACTTACTTTTTAATTCTAAGCGTCATTGCCTTAGATTTAGATAAAGCTTGTATGCTTCGTATGTCCAGAGCGTTTTTAAAAACGCGTGTGTGTTGCTAAAGTATTATACTTTTTCCTTATCTTAAATGGGAACTTTGTGGGCAAATTTAGACTTAAATTCACACGCTGCGTCCCATCTGGACAAACACCTGGAAAGCTTCTTTAAGTGTGACCTAAGGATCAAATGAGATAATAAAACACTCATAAATCCCATGTTACCTTCAAGTTAAACGTTTATTTATGTT
Organism: Yponomeuta sedellus; assembly: GCA_934045075.1. Taxonomy (NCBI): domain Eukaryota; kingdom Metazoa; phylum Arthropoda; class Insecta; order Lepidoptera; family Yponomeutidae; genus Yponomeuta; species Yponomeuta sedellus. Next base: position 6,871,398 of record OW203735.1, on the reverse strand, counting down.
ATGCCTTACGTATATGCTGACATCGGTGACGTATTTGATAGATAGATAATGATATATTAAAGGGTCTGGGTCATTACATACAATTTTATTTACATCCTAAGGCCGTTTCATTCTTTTCCCATTTCATCAAAGTGCAGTTTTAACCAAATTCCGATTCAGCAAATTTTCGTTACATACTAATGCCATTTCATCAAAGTGCAGTTTTACCCAAATCCCCGATACGGCAAGGTTTTTACCTGACTGTGAAACAAAGGAGGGTTATGCTTTTCGCGCGTATGTATGTATGTGGCTATGTTTCTTTATGACGACGACGTAGAGGCCAAACGGCTTTGTTGGTTTGAGATGTCTTTAGATTCGTCTTGACAATGAGAGTGACATAGGATAGGTGACGTCACCAAATAAGCATTATGTTTTTCTTTTTGCCAATCTGAAACTACTATATTTATATATATATATATATATATATATATATATATATATATATATATATATATATATATATATATATATATATATATATATAGTAGTTTATATCACGGCATCAGTGAAATTTCGAACCTCTTTACACTATTCTCTGTATTACGTACAGGCAGCGACATCTGACTTAAGCAACGATATCACTCGGAACGATATCACTGTACCCACATGAGTCGCCCATTGGCTTAATTGGTAGAGCGCTGGCACGGATAGCCAGAGGTTGCGGGTTCGAATCCCGGCATGGGTGAAATTAATAATTTTAATCAAATTTAAAACATACATGAAACTGCCGTAGTTTCATTGACTACGGCAGTTTCATGTATGTTTTTAATTTGATTAAAATTATTAATTTGTGGGTATTTTATAGTAAATTAATTAATTAAATGCTCAAAATGTGATCTGATTGGTAATTTCAAGCGCTGAGGTATTTGAATACCTCAGAAACGCAGGTTTCCTCACGGTGTTCACAGTGACAGTTACTTCACAGTTAGCGAGTGGTATTGCTACTATAACTTCATAAATACTTAGAAAACAAAGTCCTTGGTACATGCCCGAACTGGGAATCTAACCTATGGTTCTCTCGCTTCCGAGTCCGTTGTTCTACCCACTATAGGCTACTGTCGCTCTTACAAATAAGACCGCTAATGCCTAGGACCCCGTTCGTTCTACCTACTGTTAAAAGAAGGAAGTAGACCGAAGTCTGACAGTAGATTAACAGACAGTGCACGAGAAACTGGGGGGTAATTACTAAGACTCGATCGATTGATATCAACCATTGTATGTCCCTACTGTTGGGGCACGGGTCTCGGGCCCTGCATCACAGGAAGGTTAGGCCATACTCCACCACGGGGGCCAAGTCCGGGTTGGTGGAGGATTGTAAGACAGTTGCGAGCGTTACCTGCCAGAAGTTATCAAGCCGCCCATGAGGCCTCTGATATGGCTTAACAACTGCTATTAAATGACAGCCGGCACCAAGGGCTTAAAGTGTCTTGCGAAACACGGAAGCGCTCGGAAAAATGGCATTAGCGCCATTCATAGGACGGTCACCCATCCTGCACCTTACCGTGCCTATTTTTGCTTACTCAAGTCGTCGTCGTCGTCAGGCTATACTAGTCCACTGCTGGACATAGCCCTCCCCTAAAGAGCGGACCGTGCGCCATCTTAGGGGGTAATGCCCGTAATCCCCACGCTGGGCATGCGGGTTGGGGATCAAGTGATTGATTCCAATCACTCGATTTGACTAGGCCAGCGCTTCTAAGACTAATTGTTACTAATATGAAGCAGTCTTTTGTACGTTTTGAAAAAATACTTATAAAGCGTGATCGTGAGAAAGGATCTTAAAAGTAATGTTTATGTCATCTGTCAATACGGATATTATGGCGTATGTTGACTTGCAGAAATGTGCTGACGCCCTTAAAAAAAAATAATATTTAAATCACTATCAACTCTAACACTTTAATCTGTTAATAACTTCCTTTTGGCGAGTAAATATCAATTTAATTTGGTTATTTGCTCCTAAAAAACATCTGTTGTGACTCACCACTCTCTACTGCTAGGCTCTGATAATCTGGTGAACTCTGATTGGCATTCAAATTTATAACCAGCTGTAAGACCAGTCGCATCATCCGTAGCAAACATTAGGTGTCGTAAAAGTTGTTTTTAAAATTCATGAGGTTATTTTTGTAGTGGTTTTAGGTCCAAACACTTGTGCTGTACAACCTCGACTGCGCTTTTGAATAATTGGCTCAGGTGTTTTGCGGTTAGATAGACAAACGGGCGAGGAATAACCGCTGAGACGTGGCCACAGGAGACGTGATCAAGACTAGAGTCAAGGTTTTGGTTAATGTTTGAGAAACTTGACTGTGCAGACTATTTTTTTAACAAGCGTGTCAGTTTAAAATAAAACACCAGCTGTCCAACCGAAGTTTGTACCGCCACAGAATGCTATTGTTACCATGGCAACGCAATAAATAAAGGAGTTTAACTTAAAAAAATATTAATGAATGAATTTATTTATTGCTGATAATATACCGAGTTACAGTTGTAACCTAAGTATTTGTATAACCTAAGTATTTCAATTATGAGGTACATAATTGATACAACCATTTACAAATACAATGCTTGTTTGACTCTGGCACCTGTGGTAGATGAAAATCTGTAATACAGGTGTCAGCGCCCTCTAAGATAATATTTTCACAGTGATATCACAATAATTTATATATACTCGTATTGTATTACAAATGCTGTAAGAAGAAAATATTATACCCCGGGAATACATTACTGGGATATCAAGTATTTTTTATCTCATTTCTTATCTTTGTCTATCTGAATGACAAATTACATGTGGTTGAGTAACAGGCATCCAAACATCTTCGCAATCTTTCACATTTATAATAGTACTAGCTGACCCAGCGAACTTCGTACCGCCTACCATCGATTCTATATTTTTTTTCTGTCCGTAATAACCATCCTCGTGCTTCAAGGATTATTCTAAAAAAATAATTAGCAAAATCGGTTCAGCTGCTTTCGAGATTTGCGCTTACCAACAAATTCAGCGATTCATTTTTATATTATAGAAGATAGTCGGATATAGATCGCTGGGTCTATTTTAATTATTATTAATTCTTTGTTGTCCAAGGGAAAGTCTACTTACATAAGGTGAACTTAATGCTAAATTATCAAAGGTATGTAATGTTGAGACGGTGACGGCAAAACCGTCAGTAGATGATTTATAAACGCACTTACTTTTTAATTCTAAGCGTCATTGCCTTAGATTTAGATAAAGCTTGTATGCTTCGTATGTCCAGAGCGTTTTTAAAAACGCGTGTGTGTTGCTAAAGTATTATACTTTTTCCTTATCTTAAATGGGAACTTTGTGGGCAAATTTAGACTTAAATTCACACGCTGCGTCCCATCTGGACAAACACCTGGAAAGCTTCTTTAAGTGTGACCTAAGGATCAAATGAGATAATAAAACACTCATAAATCCCATGTTACCTTCAAGTTAAACGTTTATTTATGTTATGCCTTACGTATATGCTGACATCGGTGACGTATTTGATAGATAGATAATGATATATTAAAGGGTCTGGGTCATTACATACAATTTTATTTACATCCTAAGGCCGTTTCATTCTTTTCCCATTTCATCAAAGTGCAGTTTTAACCAAATTCCGATTCAGCAAATTTTCGTTACATACTAATGCCATTTCATCAAAGTGCAGTTTTACCCAAATCCCCGATACGGCAAGGTTTTTACCTGACTGTGAAACAAAGGAGGGTTATGCTTTTCGCGCGTATGTATGTATGTGGCTATGTTTCTTTATGACGACGACGTAGAGGCCAAACGGCTTTGTTGGTTTGAGATGTCTTTAGATTCGTCTTGACAATGAGAGTGACATAGGATAGGTGACGTCACCAAATAAGCATTATGTTTTTCTTTTTGCCAATCTGAAACTACTATATTTATATATATATATATATATATATATATATATATATATATATATATAGTAGTTTATATCACGGCATCAGTGAAATTTCGAACCTCTTTACACTATTCTCTGTATTACGTACAGGCAGCGACATCTGACTTAAGCAACGATATCACTCGGAACGATATCACTGTACCCACATGAGTCGCCCATTGGCTTAATTGGTAGAGCGCTGGCACGGATAGCCAGAGGTTGCGGGTTCGAATCCCGGCATGGGTGAAATTAATAATTTTAATCAAATTTAAAACATACATGAAACTGCCGTAGTTTCATTGACTACGGCAGTTTCATGTATGTTTTTAATTTGATTAAAATTATTAATTTGTGGGTATTTTATAGTAAATTAATTAATTAAATGCTCAAAATGTGATCCCTCTTGTCTTACGCAAATCGCCAATCTTTTAATGAGTCTGCTGCCTGTTGATTTTCATTTTTAATCATTACTTACAGCCCCGACTACCTTCTTTGCAGTTAGGTTTAACATCGGAACGATATCACTGTACCCACATGATTATACTATTTTTATTTTTAATGCACTAACCCGTGCTAAGGACAATTTTAAAAACCTATTTAGAGGCTATAAAATTTCACTGATGCCGGTGAGTCGCCCATTAGCTCAGTTGGAAAGAGCGCTGGCACGGATAGCCAGAGGTCGCGGGTTCGAATCCCGGCATGGGTGGAATTTTTAGCCTCTAAATAGGTTTTTAAAATACTTATGTTTTAGCACTAATGGTAAGATTTCATGATGGTCATCAATAACTGTAATTGAAGACAATCATGGAATCTTACCATAGAAGTAGCAACTAATGTATTAGGTGTAAGATGATTTGAGAAAAGATGGTCGAAGTGGAGTTTGTTCTTCCACTGCCTTTTTCTCTACTACACCATGGCCCCAAGGCAGCGGCTTACATTGTACTTTATTATTGACTTTCAGTAAACAGAATGTAAATTTTTATGTTGAAAAAAATATTTTTTGATGCTGATACCACCGTTTGATGCCACCGTGACCACAATGTAGACCGCTGCCAGAACGTACAACAAGTAAAAGATCTGGCTGCTAATTGCGCCGCGCCAGTGTGGGGCAAGCCTAAATTTGGTTCGCGGATTAGTCGTGATTGCTTATTTACTATTTCGGGTATCAGCAACAACTCTTGCAGTCGCTGTGATGAAGACCAAGTTATTTCTCTGTTTTGACTTTTTGTAATTTGGTTTTGTTTCTTATAGAAAGATTTCATTTTCGTTTTAGCAAGCCTTTATTAGTTTTATGTTGTAAATATGTAACAAATTTAATTGGTATTACTGCAAAAGCGAGTCTTGTAAAATTTATTCTACTTTGATAAATGAAATGAAATGGCTAGTTCCCTATTTCAAAAGGCGATAGAGTCTTAGTTGGGTATTTGATGTTTGTCGTGTTTGTTAATAGTATAACATAATAAAAGAACAACATGGGAAGTTCGAACATAATTGGTCATATTAGTCGCTTCATTCGAAGATGTGAAATTTTCATAAATTAGTTCCCCAAACCAACAAGGCAACTTCACACAATTTTATTATTGTATCATATTATATACAATAATAAAATTGTGAAAAGTAATAGTAATAAGTAGTGTGTAAGGAAAATCATTACATGTGGCACCTTAAAAACACGAAAAATGCGGATAAAAATGGTTTATGGCCGAGATTTTACGAGGAAAAAACCTAAACATATATAAAACTGACTTTAGAGAGTGCTAGGAATTGTGTTTTTCATATATAAGACCAAGAGGCCTTATTACTTACAGACAAAATAAGGTTGCATACCTAAAAGTCTGTACGAGACATTCCGTTTCATTCTTTCTTACTGCGCAGAGCGGGACAGCTCAAACAATTTCGCTGAACCGAGCTGTGGCGTATTAACCTCATAGTAGTAATGTAGCCTATGTAGGTAGCGATATCGTAACGAAGCTAATAAACGGTAATTTTACACGACAAGTCAATTACGTATCGACATAAACACCTATCAGTTTGTAAAGTGGATAGTAGATCATCCACCACTTATTAAACTGTGGTTGCGTTTTTTGTAAAATGTCCTCCAAAGACTATTTAAGACAACGTGTTTGGACTTTTTAAAGGATTGTGTTTTTTTTATGTATCCTATAAACGCCTTACTGTAGGGCACATGCCTTCCCTCAGAGAGAGAGAGAGAGTACTGTGGGCTTAAATTGTATTTAGCGTGCCCACTTCTGATTGGTAATTTCAAGCGCTGAGGTATTTGAATACCTCAGAAACGCAGGTTTCCTCACGGTGTTCACAGTGACAGTTACTTCACAGTTAGCGAGTGGTATTGCTACTATAACTTCATAAATACTTAGAAAACAAAGTCCTTGGTACATGCCCGAACTGGGAATCTAACCTATGGTTCTCTCGCTTCCGAGTCCGTTGTTCTACCCACTATAGGCTACTGTCGCTCTTACAAATAAGACCGCTAATGCCTAGGACCCCGTTCGTTCTACCTACTGTTAAAAGAAGGAAGTAGACCGAAGTCTGACAGTAGATTAACAGACAGTGCACGAGAAACTGGGGGGTAATTACTAAGACTCGATCGATTGATATCAACCATTGTATGTCCCTACTGTTGGGGCACGGGTCTCGGGCCCTGCATCACAGGAAGGTTAGGCCATACTCCACCACGGGGGCCAAGTCCGGGTTGGTGGAGGATTGTAAGACAGTTGCGAGCGTTACCTGCCAGAAGTTATCAAGCCGCCCATGAGGCCTCTGATATGGCTTAACAACTGCTATTAAATGACAGCCGGCACCAAGGGCTTAAAGTGTCTTGCGAAACACGGAAGCGCTCGGAAAAATGGCATTAGCGCCATTCATAGGACGGTCACCCATCCTGCACCTTACCGTGCCTATTTTTGCTTACTCAAGTCGTCGTCGTCGTCAGGCTATACTAGTCCACTGCTGGACATAGCCCTCCCCTAAAGAGCGGACCGTGCGCCATCTTAGGGGGTAATGCCCGTAATCCCCACGCTGGGCATGCGGGTTGGGGATCAAGTGATTGATTCCAATCACTCGATTTGACTAGGCCAGCGCTTCTAAGACTAATTGTTACTAATATGAAGCAGTCTTTTGTACGTTTTGAAAAAATACTTATAAAGCGTGATCGTGAGAAAGGATCTTAAAAGTAATGTTTATGTCATCTGTCAATACGGATATTATGGCGTATGTTGACTTGCAGAAATGTGCTGACGCCCTTAAAGGCTGAGGTTGACAACCTTTGCACTCTTTTCAGGTTAATCTACATAATATAACGATCTCTTGCTTGAACAATCGCCCGGAGAAAAGACCCTTTATTAAAATAATTAGGGTTCGCATCATGAACGGGAATCCTCAACGGATTTGGCGTGAGAGCACGGAGTAAATATGAGTAGAAGGCTCAATTTGGAATGAGCGCACATAGTAAAAAGAGTAGAAGGCTTAATTTGGCGGGAGAGTACATTATTAGGTGATTTTTTTTTCAAATAATACAGATATCGATAAAAGTCAAAATAAATTCTAAATACCTAATTATGGTTCAAATTAACATGAGTTGGCAGTGACCTTAAACTTTTAGTTTAGTTTGTGACGAGAGACAGTTAACCCGAAACGTGTTTTGGTTAACTTTCTGCTAACATTGACGGTTTAAAATTAACATCTTGGTTTTGATGAATCCGCTTCTTTAGCTCAATTTGGAAGTCGCGATAGATGAAAAGGTTTTTTAATTGTTATTGATTTTGGCCTAGATTTCGTTTATGGTGTTCCATTTTATTTAATTAAAATTTATTTGCCGCAGCAAAATGAGTCGTCGTACTGATGAATGCAGCGTGGGACGCCCGTCACCTAGTCCGACACCGATCAGAGCCTTAATTATGCGCTCGGAATACTTTTGTTTGCGATAGCAATCAGTACGAAATTTGACAGTTCGACAAACAGAAAACAGTAATATCGGCGCAGGGGACTAATAATTCGCACCAAATCCTGTAGGACTCCTCACGTTTGCGACAAAAATCAGTATGGAATTTCACAGACAAATGGAATCGATCAGGATTTGGTGTGCGTAATATAAGAGCGGGAGCCGAATTGTGCGCACAAAATCCTGTCGTAATCCTCACGTTTGCGATAGTTATCACTATATAATTTCACAGACTAATGGATTCGCAAGAAATCTGGTCGGACTCTTCAAGTTTGCGACAGAAATAATATGGAATTTTACAGACAAATTGAATCGCTCAGATTTTGGTGATCCTATTATAGGAGCTAATCATTTAGTCTTGACGTTATGGCGCTCAAAATTACAAAAAATACATACAATAAGTCTCAAATAACAACTTAGTAGAAGTTTTATATACACTCGTAAGAGGGGCCTAATTATACACACCAAATCATGTCGGAATCCTCACGTTTGCGATAGCGATCACTATATAATTTGCCAGACAAATGGAATAGCTCGCGAATTTCTATGCGTAATAGAGAAGCAGAGGCTTAATAATTCGCACCAAATCCAGTCGGACCCCTTGCGTTTGCCATAGAAATCAGTATGGAATTTCAGAGACAAATGGAATCGCTCAGGATTTGGTGAGTATAATATGTGAGGATCAGGAGCCGCTTGCGCACACAAAATCCGGTCGGGATCATCACGATTGCGATAGCGATCAATATATAATTTGACAGACAAATGAAATCGCTCAGGACTTGGTATGCGTAATATAAGAGCAGGGGCCTAGTAATTCCCAAGAAATCTTGTCGGACCCCTCAAGTTTGCGATAGCAATCAGTATAGAATTTCACAGACAAATGGAATCGCTCAGGATTTGGTGAGCGTAATATAGGAGCGGGAGCCGCTTGCGCACACAAAATCCGGTCGGGATCATCACGATTGCGATAGCGATCAATATATAATTTGACAGACAAATAAAATCGCTCAGCACTTGGTATGCGTAATATAAGAGCAGGGGCCTAGTAATTCCCAAGAAATCTTGTCGGACCCCTCACGTTTGCGATAGCAATCAGTATAGAATTTCACAGACAAATGGAATCGCTCAGGATTTGGTGGGCGTAATATAGGAGCGGGAGCCGCATTGTGGGCACAAAATTCGATCGGAATCCTCACGTTTGACATAACCATGAGTATGAAATTCGAGAGAGAAATGAAATCGTTCAGGATTTGGTGAGCGTAATATAGGAGCTCATCCTTTAGTCTTAATGTTATTGCGCTCAAAGTTTACTCAAAACCAAATATGTGATATCGACCCTTTGTATGCCCCCACTGCTGGGGCCAAGGACTCTTCCTGCATCGCAGGAAGGTTAGGCCCTACTCCATCACGGGGGTGGGTTGGACTAATAAAAAAAAAATAAAAACATATATAATAAGTCTCAAATAACAACTTAGTAGAAGTTTTCTTTGCACTCGTAAAAGGGGCCTAATTATGCGCACCAAATCCTGCCGGAATCCACACGTTTGTGATAGCAAACAGTTTAGAATTTGGCAGAGAGGCAATTGGAATCGCTCATTGGTGCGTAGGAGGAGCTCATTCTCTAGTATCGGCGTTATTGCGTTCAAAATTGCTCCACAATTAAATACAGTAACTTTCATATAAAGACTTACACCCGTTTTCTAAAAGGTCCCTCAAAGTTTTCCTCCACTCCACTCTTGCTCAGTCGAGGAAAACAGTATTTTAAAAATTCTCCAACCGACCAAGTTTCTCACTCGAGTCGAGGAATCAACTGTCAAAGCTAAGGTACCTCAGGACCTACCTTCAAGCCTCCTCGAGAGAGAAATCTTCTGCCTGTCAAACCTTAGCAATGACATCATCATTGCCAACATAAAAAAAATTCTCACTCGTGTTAAACCACAGATTATATTGATTGTACTCAGTCGGGTACACCCCAAATAGATATTGACTGGTAATATTAACTCAAGGAAATGCCTCCACCTCTCCTCAATTCCACCTCCATTGATTATTGAGTCGAGCAGACTCTGAGGAACGTCTTGGAATACGGGTGTTAGTAACGTTTTATTTATACTCTTAAAAAGTCTCTAGTAGTTCTATCAGTTACAATTCAATAAAAAGCATTAACTTTACTGAAACCTTATTGAAGCCTATCGGAAATGACTTCAGTGTCAAAACTGACTGTTTTGGTTAAATTACTAAACAATTGCACTCAAATGTAATGCAAGTTAACTACACTAGTGTCAAAGTCCACTTCTGTGATCGAAAGTATATAGGCTAGGCAGATTATGTCCATGCCAAAACAGACCCCAATACTTTATCGACTGAAACTCGGGTGTATTTATATGAAGATCACTTTGATGTAAGTCCTATAATAATCAATGTCCACTGGCTCTGGCTGACAGATGTTTGTTTATGAACCAAAGATGCTTTCAACATGACGGATAGCGTTTTTTACCGTTCCGAATTAAAATCAGAAAATATTTTTTTAGTTTGCAAATTTTGCAGCCATCCTACATACTTAGCAAAGTCAATATATTTCAGTTACTTACGTTAAATACTACAGAAAATATTCATTTATCGCATAAAATTTAATACGAGTCAAGTAGCGGATTCGATATCAACCCTTGTATGTCCGCTGTTGGGGCACGGGTCTCTTCCTGCATCGCAGGAATGTTAGACCATACTCCACCACGGGGGCCAAGTCCGGGTTGGTGGACGATGACTGTAAGGCAGTGGGCCTTATAGTCAGAAGTTATCAAACCGCTCATCAGGCCTCTGACATGGCTTAACGACTGCCATTATTAATAACAGCTTAACTCGGAAAAATGCCACTAGCGGTAGTCACGGGACGGTCACCCATCCTGCACCTGACCGCGCCTGCTGTTGCTTAACTAAAGTGGTTGATTCCAATCACTCGGTTTGACTACGCCACGAGCGATTGTAGCGGATTGCGTGGCTATAATAGAACTCAGAAATAACATACAGGTAGGATGGCAAAAAACATTACTTCATAAGTAGTGTCGCCAACACTAGGCACAGCCTGTGTCGTCGCCCCCGACACAGGCTATGCCTAGTGTTGGCGAAGGTAGTTTCAGGTTTGTTCAACAATAGTGCGGCGTGTGAGCTGTGTGGTGTCGGTCTAGATAATAGCACCAACCCAAATTCTCCCGCGGGTGTCGTAAAAGGCGACTAAGAGACACAAACCAGGGGGTGGGCAGCAGCGCCCCCTGCAGTACAATTCCACCAAACTGCGATCCCCAACCCGTATGGTTGATGCTGCAAGACGAACATGTTAACGAAGGTATTAAGAGATTAACTATATTATAATTAGTCGCATAGTCAACAGCACACAAACTACACTTGGGCTACCGATATATAATAAATTTCGGTTACTAAATTTTCAGGTAGTTTTGGTTCTCTATTATAATTGCTCTTGTTGATTGTTCGTGCGTCACTTAAGCAGGTTGTGATAGAATACCAGCGTCACGGGTAACCAGTGACATAATTATGCTGAATGTGGATTATATTCTGGTACCATGACACATAGCGCCTGTACGCCTGGCCACGGCTATTTGATGTTTTATTTTTTCTTGAATTAATTATTGGCATTTCTTACCATAAGCGTCTGCTATAACTAGTTGTTTATGTTATTATTTTTTAGACTTTATGTGTGTTAATTTGGTCAATATTGTGTGTTGTTAACATTTATTCAAATACCACTATTTGAATAAATGTTTTTCTATTCTTTTCTAAAAGTTGTCATGGGTATGACGACTTTTGTGACATACTGATGATTACAATAGCAATACAAAACTTGATAAACATAGTCCATTTACTTTTTTTTATTTTAAATACCGTGAGAAAAGAGTAAGAATTGAAATACATCAAAGCGTTTGGTCCAGGTATAAATGTTGTTGTATTTTTTGTAGTTATAGTAAATATACCCGGAATTACGAAAGTTTAACCCCAGTTTTGCTCTTACACTAACAAGCTGTTAATATACCGTTGATAGCTATCAGTTGACCAAAGTGCGTATAAAAAAGTACAACGTATATTTTCTTCCAGTTTACTTCCCTGAATAGTGGTAGATAGTGCTTGCTAGGCAAGCACAAGGTCAAGATAAAAGTTTTATCCCACTATCGAGGAGCGGCATCTCGCTTTACGCAGTGAAACTAAGTGAGATGGCGCTAGCAGATCATGGGATAAAACTTTTATCGAGAATTTATACTCCCCTATCCGGTAAGAGTAAAACTTCAGGCATTTACACATGCATATAAAATAAATGGGATTCTGACACAGTACTACCCTTTTATTGCGTAACTGACCACAGCATTCCTAATGTACTGTAATTTTGATATCGTTATCAACCCTTGTATGTCCCCACTGCTGAGGCACGGGTCTCTTCCTGCATCTCAGGAAGGTACTTTAATTTAATAATATTTAAATTTCAAATTTAAATCCAGACTACGACGGCGCTAGTCGTGCGTTTTAAACGACAAAAGTCGCGACTTTTCAATACAATACATTTTCAATACCAAATTCTGGCATTTTAGCGCCACAAAACGCGTGACTCAACTTAAGCCATCGTACTACCCAGGCAAGTGTAGATAATATACATTCGGTTAAGTTTCCGTTACGTTACGGTTACGATGTGTCAAAAAAAAATAAAATATATATATATATATGTAAATGTTTGGAGTAGGTTAAATACACTGGGTTAAATCGGACAGTACATACAGTTGAGAAGTTACGTACCACTACCTCATGTCACCGTTTCTTTAACAATAATGTCTTTATAAAAACATTAAAGTTCCATAAGATATTATTTCTAATTACAACAGTTTATTGACAACAAGTACACATTTAACCGAAGCCCCTCTAACAAAGTTGTTCAATGAAAACTGCGTCGTGTGACAGTTTAAACGCACCAACCAAGCTCCGGCTCGACCAAGCCTCTCAGCACTCAGCTCATTAGCTCAATATCAACACTTCGCCGTGGCTTTAACAGATATATAATCACTTGTATTATTTAAATTGCCGGCTGACAAATTACATGCCGGCACGCGGCTAGCCTGGGCCGATCAGCCACATTGCACGACACTGCAATAAAGGTTTACCTTCCTGTCGCGTAGCGCCATCTTGCTTTATGAGGTAGAGTAAAGCGAGATGGCGATAGTCGAGAGGAGGTTGAAGAGGTTTGTCGCGGAGTCGTGCAGCGGGGACGCCCGTTCGTTCCCTGCGCGCCGGTTGATGGATTCATAAGGTGCTGTTGACACCACCTCTACTGAAATAAACTTTCTTTTTCTTCTTCTTCAGGCTATATTATGTGGTCCACTTCTGGACATAGCCTTCCCCTAATGAGCGCCATAGCGCCCTGTCTTCAGCTTGCCGCATCCAGCATCCGTCGGCAGTTTTTCGCAGATCGTAATCCCACCTGGTCGGAGGGCGTCCTACACTACGTTTGACGAGGCGCGGTTTCCACTCCAGAACACGTTTACTCCAACGGCAGTCGGTTCTTCGCGAGATATGGCCAGCCCACTGCCACTTCAGCTCGCTAATAGTCTGAGCTATGTCGAAAACTTTGGTTCTCTGTCGGATGTCGGATCGAAATAAACTTTACGTGAAGGTAAAATTTCGTGCTGAAAAAAGATAAAGATTACTGCTTTGACGTTTTGAGGACCTAGAGGAAGCGATCCAAAAACCTCTTCCGGCACACATTAGTCCCTCAATTAGTGGAAATTACAAATGGACAGATACACGATTCGATTAGCTACGAATTTCGTGTGCGTAGTATAGGAGCAGACACTGTATGGCTTAACAGTTGTATTAGCAGCTCCAATCCATTCCATTACCTTACGAACAAGATTTGCCAATTAGTAGTCGGACGAAAAGAAAATGTGCCTGTTGAGTAAAAATTACGTTCTCACAAATAGGTATGTCTGCACCCAAGTCTCGGTTGCGAAACCACTTTCCTTCTGTGTAAAAAATTACACGCAAACAAGTATGTGTTTGTACCTTTTATGCATGCATGCATCGATGTTGTGATTCGGAAATGTAATGGAAACTCGGCCCGACATGCACCACTTTCTTAAAAGTGGTTTAAGTGAGATTTAACTATTCTGCCCACAACCTCAGATCAATAAACTGTTTTGATTTTATTTAATCTGAAAGAATTCGGAATAAGCATTGTTTATCTCTGTCATGTACTTTGAGCTTTATATGTATCTATTACTTACCATGTATTTATACAGGTATTTTTTCTTCGTAGGTTAGTTTTAAGGATTTTGGCAGTTTTCGGAGGTTGTTTTGTACACAAAGGTGATATTGACCCGTTTTTTACCGCTGCTCTAACTCCCCGACGTTTGTCGGAAGGAATCTCTTACTGAGAAATTTTTTCATAGCTCGCCTATATACATGTTATTTCTTATATAATATCTTGTTTAATGTTTCGTGTGAAAATAAAGTATAATGAATGAATGAATAAATTAATGAGGACCTTTTGAAGTGTATCAATCAGATACTGTCCATCTCGAAATCATGATTAGGAAATAACGCTTTATAGGCCACACCTTCTTTCTATGATCTGAGGGCCACACACTACTCAGACAAGCTCGTACAACAGCTTTGACTACCGAAGTCGAGAGAGCGCGGTCAAGGATCACGTGGAAAAGATCCATAGCCCCAGAGGCCGAGTCGATCTGAACTAGCTGGCCTGAATTGGAAGCAGCCACGAACCACCGTCAGAAGTGGCAATTTGTGGTGGAGGCAAAAAGTTAGAGAACCGAAGAAGAATAAGATTTAACTAAAATTCTTCATTCGGTTTAAGTGACCACTTAAGTGACCTTTATCAAGTTGTGTAAGTCGCCCTTACTGACTGATTGGATCTTTGATTGCAAGAAATTACATAAAGTGTTCTCTACTTTACATACTATGGATTTTGCGGGAAGTCGCCAGAATCTTACGCACAATCGGGTGTAATGTTCACAACTAATTACGTTTTTATTTCAAAAAACACTGGCTAAAAAAATAACGCACTAAAAAAAAGTTCGGTAATTTTCTTATAGACTTCGTCAACAGATCTTGAATAAATTTATACCATCGAAATATACCTACTTATTAAAACAAAAAAAATGTATTCAAGATAATGGATTTAGGCAACGTTGTAAGGAATCAAAAATTAAATCGATTAAAAATACAATTCGCCCTCATTCGACAAGCATTATTATAATAATTTATTTTAATTCTTTATTGCACTAATTACATGAGTAAATCCACAAGGGCGTGCTTAACGCAAAAAGCATTCTCTAGCTTTGTCCTAGATAGAGTGCTAGAGTAATAAAATTTCAGTGCGAGAATAATACCAAAAGCCTAAAACTTTAATGTATGGCGCATGATTATGGTGACCAAATTATAGTTTGTGATTAATTTAACTTCCTCAATGCTGACCTTGAAAACAATAATGATTTTTTATTGTAATTGTCAAGCTCGTACCGGCTGCCTGAGTGATCTTAAACGATCACGAAAGTTAAGAAACATAGGACGCGTTCAGTGCATGGATGGGTGACCGTCTATGAATAAAACTAGTGGCATTTTTCCGAGCGGTTCCGTACTTTGCAAGGCAAGATAAGCAGTTGGTGCCGGCTGCCGTCAATAGATGGCAGTCGTTAAGCCATGTCAGAGGCCTTAAGGCGGCTTGAAAACTTCTGACAGTAAGACCAGCCACTAGTCTTGCAAGCCCTCACCAATGCGGACTAAACCCTCGTGGTGGAGTATGGCCTATACCTTCTTCAGGGAACAGAGCAGAACAGTGCCCCTTGGTGTGGACTTGGTGAATGAGTTGATGATGATTGTCAAGGTCGGGATTGACTGAGATGTGAATGAAAACATCATGAGAGAACCGATTGAGTGATTGATATGATTTTCAGATTTCTTTATAAGTTTACAATAGTACCCGCTTGATATAGTAAACAAGTATATATAGTAGCTTAAACACACAATGTTTCTACCAGGTTTTCATAGGTAAACGTTTTACCCATAAAATTACTTTGCTAAATTCCGTTAAAAATCCCACAAGCACTATGCGGTCAGTTAATGTACCGCCCTCTCTCCCACTTTTTAAGCAGAAGCAAGACCCGCACACAGCACCACCGATATCATCACTTGTGTGAGTAAATGCGCGACGCGTTTCGCCTATAACACGAGGCATCCTCAGGCTCACAAGGCTTCTGGAATTTTTGGCGGAATTTAAAGTAATTTTCACATTTTAATGCTAATAACAAGTGTATTTATGTGCTACTTGTTGGAAGTACATTTTTGTCTTTAACATACTAATAGACTAAATTGTGAAGAAAAATATCATGAGAAAAACTGAGTGCCTTAGATGTTAATATATCTCAGCGGATGGCTTTGCCCATATCGATCGATTTAAAGTGTTCATGTGGAAAAATTCTATCGAGGATTAACTTACTTTTTATCTATTCACTCTAACGTTAGATGGCATACAATCGATGGTTTGTGGACTAACTGTTACAAAAATGCTAAAAAGTGTGTGGGTGTGTGATAAATTAAGGTAGGTACCTCTATTGTATTCGCCAATTGTATCAGTTTCTTTTTTTCGTAACACTAGGATAAAGTTGAAAATGATAGAAGTTTCACATACCCCTGCGGAAGCTCTCAAATATAAAATGAGATAAATATATTTTTTATTGCTTACAAATTATAATAAAACGTACAAAAAGAAAAGTAAATGTTATTTCTTTTTCAATAAAGTACATTCTCTTAAAAATAATTCATTATGATAACTTAAATATTCATAATAATTAATGATAAAAATGGAACTAAACCTAAAACATTCTAATTTAAATAAAATATTTGAGCCAGATCGCTGTCGGGCGGCAAGTACCAAGACTCCGAAAGGCACAAATATATAGCCCTGCCCTATGGCTGCATATTTGTGCCTCTTATTCGACTCTGCGTTGTACGCTGCCGCCCCTGCATGGCAGGCGGGCGCATGGATATGGGACTGTGCAAGCGTATCAACACAAGTTGCGTACCAGACCAGCAACCGCCCAATCTTCCATGGAATAAGAGTCATTCCGTCGGGCCTCTTGCCACTGTCGCGCGTAATCCCAGTGGGGTCCAGGACTGCAGGCACGCCTACGCTGGCAAGAGCCCGACGGATTGTGTCATTCAGGGCAGCGTGTCTAGACAGACGTCCAGCGCTACGGCGGCATGCCAGGCCATGGTGACCTAACGCAAATGCACTATTTTTTCCTAAAATTTTCCCATTTTTCCGAAAGCTTCCGTGCTTCGCAAGGCACGTTAAGCCGTAGGTGCCGGCTTGCATGTAATAGCAGTCGTTAGGCCATGTCAGAGGCCTTATGGGCTCCTAGATAACATCTGACAGTAAGGCCCGCTACTGTCTTATAATCCTCCACCAACCCGGACTGGGCCCCCTTGGTGGTGTATGGCCTATCCTTCCTGCGATGCAAGAAGAGACCCGTGCCCCAGCAGTGGGGATATACAAGGGTTGATAACGAAGTGCTTGTGTCAGCCCCGATCGGGATCGAAGAATGATGACGAAAGGGATCGAAAAAGATGTAGAATGAGGAGGGAGGGCGGTGCATTAACTAACCTCATGGTGCTTCTGGGATTTTTGGCGGAATTTAGCAAAGTCATTTTCACTTTTTAATGCTATTATGCATATGTTGAAAGCATAAGTTTATGGTTATGGTTGTATTATTTTTCTGGTTGTGCAATAAAGTGTTCTCTATCTATCTATCCATTATTTTTGCTAATAACGCTTTGACCACTTATGATTCACGCCTCGGATGGTCAGGCCGTGTTAGTTAAAATGAAATAAAAGCCTTAAAATGTTCAAAGGGGCTGTGATGACCTCTGTGGCGTAGCAGTAGCGCGTCTGCCTACCAAGCAAGAAGTCCCGGGTTCGAATCCCGGCTGGGGGAAAAAAGCCCAGGTCTTGGATGTTTACATATTTATTATGTCGTTGTTTCTGGTTCCCACGACACAGGATATCCTAGTGTGGGGCGAGAAGCAATGTGTGTGCTTGTATGTAAATGTTATGTTATTAAATTTTTCGTTCTCTACTTTTTAGCCGGGTTAATAGATTCAAGGGTACATTCAAGTTTAGTATAAATCATTGTCCATTTATCCAGGCTAAATACAAACAGGCTTACATAGAGTGAGCTTTCTGTATGTGGGTAAAATATACCCCCAGTATGAAATAGTATGAAGCACACAAATGTTAACTGTTGTTCAAATTGTAAAATTTCGGCACCCGTCAATGTTCTTTGCCCATTAATTATCGGTAATCTGGTTTCACTTTAGATATTATCAACCTTGCTCTACCAAAACTCAAGAAGGTTCTATCTACCACTTAACGGCAACCTAAAAACGACCCAGCGATGAAGGCCATAAGGTTTAATGTCCCATGTGCCTGTGTCAAG
Organism: Yponomeuta sedellus; assembly: GCA_934045075.1. Classification (NCBI taxonomy): domain Eukaryota; kingdom Metazoa; phylum Arthropoda; class Insecta; order Lepidoptera; family Yponomeutidae; genus Yponomeuta; species Yponomeuta sedellus. Next base: position 6,852,988 of record OW203735.1, on the reverse strand, counting down.
AATTGAATTGGCACCGGCTTGTCTGGTGGATATGGGTGACGTCATGAGATCATTAAATGCCAGCCCATATTGATATCCGACCAAATGGTTTCGTGATACAATCTCACCAATCAAGGCCTTATCGTTATCATCAGTGGCCTGATTTATGTAAATATAAGTACCAGGCGATGAGATATCACAAACGATAAATTGGGACTTTTTTTTTGAAATTTAGTGCCATGTTCAGTTCTCAGTTCTTTTTTCAAATAAATGACTAAAGGAAATAGAGGATCTGACACCGATGAAGCTGTGCCAAAATACAATAATTCTGCTGTCTGTTTGTCTTCTGTTCGGTTTCAATTCTGATTAGATTTGATACGCTTTATCGCAATGTTATGTAAGATTCGATAGAATTCAGTATCCATCCTATTCAGTAACAGATTTATATTCATAACTTATTTTAAAAAGAAAAATTTCTTGAAAAATTACGGTGTTTAAGCCCATACATAGAGAGAGTATGGGTTCGCCGCGGATTGGCCATTTCGATTGCTGACGTATTTGAATACCTCACACACTCAAGTTACCTCACGATGTTTTTCTTCACAGTTAGCTAGTTGTATTGCTACTATAACTTCATTATTACACGATTATTATTAAATCACTTGTTAAATTTTGTGGCAAAACCTTACCGTCGTATGGCAACTCCTGGGGTACGCGGCCCCCCACTTTGGAAACCCTGGACTAATGCAATAAAAACTTTTGTAACTACTCTCGGTTATTATTATTATTATTATTAAATTCTTTATTGTACCTGTAAAGATTGTACAATTGGCGGGCTTAATACTAAATAGTATTTTATTCTAGCCAACCAACAGGTGACGTGGAGAAGATGGGGGTAGTCACAAAGGGTGAGGTGATATTTTATTGTCAAATATATATTTTTTAAATTAAACTATGTATTAATATGTACAATAATTATAAACATAAACATATACAAATATGATAATTAAGCAAATGTATAAAGATGAATAGATAGACTTTATAAACATATAAATAGACTTCATAATACTTATATTTTTACATACTTACGAATAGTTGGTCGGTTGTGTGGAAAAAATGAAATGGTTGATCTTTCTGGGATAACAAGTATTGAAATCATTTATGTCAATAAACTTTTGAATGAACTCTTTTTTAATGAACTCTTTTTTCTTTAATAAATTTAAATCAAAAAAGCACGTAAAATACAAAAAAAAAAATTAGTATGTTAACTACATTAAGATAATTTTGTTATGTAAACCCAAATGTTATTCTGATTGTCAGCGAAAACCTGGCTATAAATCTAATTCATCTTATTCTTTGTACAAATGCCTCGTGTATTGTTGGTTTACAAAACAAAACAAAACTAAAGAAATTGCTGTTAGCAATAAGGCCACCAATTGTACTTTGTATCTTTACATGTTTTATAATATGTGCTCTGGTGTACGATAAAGAATATTCTTATCTTATCTTATCTTGCTCTACAACCGGTGCTAGTACAACCCACCCTATACTATACTGCAAGCCATTTATCATCGTACTCTAGGACGCAGCCGTACTTATTGTAGATATTGAATAAACTACCTACAACTGAATATTAGGTTAAGCGACAGTAGTTTATAGCGCAAACATAAATTGCCGTGGATATTTACAACCGTGACCAATCCTCCGTGTTAGAGAAATCTACCGACCTGCACCCACTATAGGAATCCAAACACAATTACAATTACTAATATAAGATCTAGCTGTTACCAGGCAACTAAAAACGTTGTATTTTTATTTTCCAAGAATACTAATTTTTAATGCACAATCCGCTACTTGACTCGTATCAAATCTGACGCGATAAATGAATATTTCCTGTAGTATTTAACTTAAGAAACTGAAATATATTGACTTTGTTGAGTAAGTATGTAGGATGGCTGCAAAATTACCGCTTTTAATTCGGAACGGTGAAAACGCTATCCGCCATGTTGAAAGCATCTTTCGTTTGTAAACAAACATCTGTCAGCCAGAACCAGTGGACATTGATTATTTTAGGACTTACATCAAAGTGATCTTCACGTAAATACACCCGAGTTTCAGTCGATAAAGTATCGGGGTCTCTTTTGGCAAGTTTGAGCCAATTTTTTCGTGTTTCCCGGGGTTCATTATTGACATGTTTTTGCATTCTCGAACAATGCAATAATGACTATATTTTGCATGTCAACTCGATGAAATCATGGTTTCATCGTTGTTATTTCACTATGCTCACAAATCACTCACAGTTGTTGAATGTCAAACTTTGTTTACAAGACTTCAGGTCCTCAAACCATAGACAAAAATGGCTGACCGCGTTTTCGTCTGTTTAGCAGAGCAAAGTTTTTAAATATATTTTTTGGTTGCTTTTAGGTCCTCGAAAAATATACTAAAATATTTCTTGGTCTAATGGAAGAGATATTTATCATTTAAGACTTACTTGCAAAGAGAGTCAAATAGCGGATTGGGGTATTCCACTAATCTCCTCTTTGCTTCTTATAAGATAGACAATATTTGACTCAATATGTTTTAAGTACCAATGTATTATTTAAACCAAATTTACATATTACTCTGGCTTAATAACTTCTGACAGTAAATCCTGCCACTGTTGTACAATCCTCGACCAACCCGGAATTGGATCCGTGGTAGAGTATGGTCTAACCTTCTTACGATGTATTTGCGATTGCGATTTGAAACATAAAGATTCCTAACCGGTCTTGATACTCACGGCAAACTTTATCGATGCAATTGCATGAGTTATTGGCGGCTTAAGTTCTTTATTCTAGTGTTACTTTTGACAGCTGCGCTCCTGTTTACTCGCACCTCGGTGGCAGTAGGTGGACTTACGTGGTTTGATACTTACGATGTAGATAAGCTTTACTCTTTAAGGCAATAATATAACCTTAATGAGGCAAGATAAATTAAACTCTGCTAATGAGAGCGTAACCCACTCTGACTCTTCCGAAAATCCCAAGTAAGTGAATTCGGTCTCAAGTCATAAAATAGATAATAATAAGTCATAATATAAGACAAAAGATTCAAAGTCAATAATTTATTTCTTAATGATTCGCGATGCTCTTATATTAAACAGGTCTAATCGCAAAGCAATTAAAATAAAAAAATACAAGAATTTCAACAGAGAGGATGGTTTCAAGCTTTCTAGTACCTACGTGGAATCCAGTGCTAAGTATATACAAGTCACGCGCCTTATCACTGGACTTGTCCGTCGGCGTTGTGAGTGTTGTGTGTCGGCCAGCTGCGAAAAATTAAAAATTAAAAGTGAATACTCTCAGTAATTGACTGTACTTGCCACTTCAGTCTACCCGAGACCACGGCAACTGTAACGCTGCCGAATCATCAGGAAATAAGGACGTAACCACATATAAAATGGACTGTCTCTAAGGAGTGCTTTAGAGGAATCGTGTTTTTATGAATAAGACCGTTTATTTACAAGAATGTACAGTTGGATCATTTCGACATATACGGCGTTTTTTTATTGTATAAAATAATCGAAACAATCGATTAAAGTCCTAGGACGTTGATACTACCTTCTAGGCTGTATGTTCTAAAATAGTTATTACATATATTAAGAGATAAAGTTTATTTTAAAAATACGTTATACTCAATAATTTATTGTACTCCACAAGTATGTACAGATGATATTGCTAAAGATATGAATCTTTGTGGACCTTGTAGGGCACGCGACCTTATAAACTATAGGAGGCCTTTATAAATTAAGCCTATGACATTTTAATTCTAATTAATTGTTGTATTATTATCAAACATTATTGTATAAATACTACAGTTATGATTTGTTATTCCATTGGTGGCGCTAGATAGCACCGAAAATCACATCAACATTATTAAGAAGTAGCAAGATCTGCTGATCTAACTAAACGACTAGGAACAGCCTGCCGCAGTAAAGACGACCTACATTCGTGGTGGGCTTCGGAGTCTGCGATCGGCTATGGGAAACGATATAAATCACTGTAATTCTATTAAAACCAACTGTTTCATTTGACTGCTACTTACTTAATGCGCTTTCGTGGGCTATTAATTTAATTTGTCACAGGAACCAACAAAACCTAAAGGTTTATTTAAGAGGGTTTCGTCGTCGTCGTCGTCAGGCTATACTAGTCCACTCCTGGACATACCCCTCCCCTATTAACCGCCATAGCGCCCTGTCTTCAGCTTGCCGCATCCAGCAGCTGCCTGCAGTTTTTCGCAGATCGTCATCCCATTTAGTCGGAGGGCGTCCTACACTAAGTTTGCCGAGTCGCGGTCTCCACTCAAGGACACGTTTACTCCAACGGTTGTCGGTTCTTCGCGTGATACAGCCAGCCCACTGCTACTTCACTCTTCATTAAGGGTTTTATTAAAGGGTTTAAATTACAGTGAGAAGAATAACATTAAAGACTTTACAAGGACAAAGGTTTCATGACCTTTCGTTAAACAAGGTAAATAATGTTTACAGTAAAGTGGCATTCAAGATACATATTGATATTCAAATTCACATATTGTCTTCTAAATAATTCACTTTTCACTTTCGAAGTCAGATTTTTCAGTACCGAGGTAAGAAATCCGATAGCTTATTCGAAAACGACTCCATTTTCAAATTGATCAGCCTTTTAGTGCCCATTGGACGCATGGCGACTGAAAGATCTTTATTTGCTTTTGTAAAGAAACCGTACAGTAGTTATGTGACTAAGTTAAGTGATTTTACTGTAATGTTACAATCATACATTAATAGTATTCACTGAAATACTTTTTTAACCTACAATTCGATATTCGATATCAACCCTTATATGTCCCCACTGCTGGGGCACGGGTCTCTTCCTGCATCGCAGAAACGTTAGGCCATACTCCACCACGGGGGCGCCAAGTCTGGGTTTGTGGAGGATTGTAAGACAGTGGCTAGCCTAACTGTCAGAAGTTATCAAGCCTCTGACATGGCTTAGCGACTGCATTACATGACAACCGGCAGCAACGGCTTAGCGTGCCTTGCGAAGCACGGAAACGCTCGAAAAAATCGGTCACCCTTCCTGCACCTGACCGAGCCTGTTGTTGCTTTACTCAAGTGATTGATTTCAATCACTTGGTTGGGCGGCGTTAAACCTAAAATTATGTATAATTGTCTTATTGCACTTATTAACAAAATAAATGCTCATAAACTACGGCTGAGATTCGCAGTAGCCAAGCGTTTAAATATCGGCCAGTATAACAGAACAATAAACCATTAGACACCTATAAAGGCTTCAAAATGATTTACATGAACACCGGTTATTACCATTGTAATTGTCTCTAAAACTAATTTACACCCAGTGTCTGTGTCCTGTCTATTTTGTGTGCACGGGGCGTCAAATGAAACAAGTTACTGTAGATATTTAATTTATTGTGAAACAGATAATTCAATTTCAAACAGCACGATCGTACCGGCATGCACTATAGACTTTGTTTTCTTAGCTATGTACAATGTACATTTGTGAAGTTATAGTTCCAATACCACTCGCTAACTGTGAAGGAAAACACGTGAGGAAACCCTAGTGTCTGAAGTATTAACGTACCTCAATAAGGCCGGCCATCGTACTGTACCATATCTTTGTAATAATTTTTTCTTTGTTTTTTTCCTGGTGTACAATAAAAAATATTCTTATCTTATCTTACCTCAGAGCCAATTCTCGCCCGAATGCGAATTGAAAGCGTAGACGCAAAATATTCGAAGGCATTTGTTGCTAAAAAATAAGATAAGATAACTCGACAGAGTCATTGGACATTTATTTTCTCATTCGAATTCAATCTAAGGTATTATTATTTTCGTATTTATTTTTAGGTATTTATGTATTTTATTATTTAAGTATATGTTGCTTACCTATCCATATACATATCCAATATGTATTTATTGGATATGTATTTATTTTTTGGGTGTCTATGTATATTATTATTTAAATATACGAACATTATATCGTAGGTAATTAGAAGTAATTATATTCTCGCACTCCCTTGCTGTTTGTTATCGATATATTTTCGATTTAATTATTTATGTACATGCACCACGTACCGTCTATATTCTTCATGCAATCCACTCTATCCAAAGGTTGTCTGGAAGAGATCGCTCTTAGCGATAAGACCGCCAATAGAATAACATTACTTAGATTTAAGAATCATGGTTGTAATATTTTTCTGTTTGTGCAATAAAGTGTTCTCTATCTATCCATCCGTCCGTTCGTCCGTCCGTCCGTCTATCCATCCATCCATCCGTCCGTCCGTCCGTCCGTCCGTCCGTCCGTCCGTCCGTCCGTCCGTCCGTCCGTCCGTCTATCCATCCATCCATCTATCCATCTATCTAACATGGCGTTCAGAATACAGATTTTGGGTGTCGTACGACTTTTTATGTAGAATTCTAGTCCTAAGCCTTCAGATTAGTATACAAGTTATTGGCTAATGAAGTGAGAATTGAGTCCCTAGACCTAGAGTCTCATACCCACTTAGTTTTGAAATAGAATGTAGCGTGTGACACGCGGCGCCGGATTGGCAACATTTACGTTAGTTGCATAGTCTTCCGTGGCGTAAATGGATAAAGTGCACGCGTGTAAAGGTTGATGTGCTGTTCATTGTACTACCAGGCCCTAGAGTCTAATACTTACATAGTTTTTCAATAGAATAATATAAGCACGAGAATGGTTGTTATTCGCCTCAATTTGGTAGCCTACAAAGCAATAGCAGTGTCAATCCAGGGGTATAACCCGCGCAAATTAAATAAGCATCTCACGCGAAGAAGATAGAACCGCGCAAGGCGCTGAGTAAGTAGCACGGGTTACACCATAGCAATGAAATTTGTTACTAGACTACCGACAGTGTGAATGAAACGATCATTAGCAGACTAATATGACCCTATTGAACAACTATGCATTTTAGAGAACCCCCCCCCCCCCCCTCCTAAGCGCTTGCTCACGCGAAGAAGATAGAACCGCGCGAGGCTCCGAGTTAAGTAGCACGGGTTACACCATTAGATAAGATGGTGTAACCCGACCAGATGTTATTTGTTAAATTTGTTCCTTAGCACGGGTTAGTGCATTAAAAATAAAAATAGTATAATCATGTGGGTACAGTGATATCGTTCCGATGTTAAACCTAACTGCAAAGTAGGTAGTCGGGGCTGTAAGTAATGCAATTTGCTTAAGTCAGATGTCGCTGCCTGTACGTAATACAGAGAATAGTGTAAAGAGGTTCGACATTTCACTGATGCCGTGAGTCGCCCATTGGCTCAATTGGTAGAGCGCTGGCACGGACAGCCAGAGGTTGCGGGTTTGAATCCCGGCATGGGTGAAAAAAATTTTTAGCCTCTAAATAGGTTTTTAAATTTGTTCCTTAGCACGGGTTAGTGCATTAAAAATAAAAATAGTATAATCATGTGGGTACAGTGATATCGTTCCGATGTTAAACCTAACTGCAAAGAAGGTAGTCGGGGCTGTAAGTAATGCAATTTGCTTAAGTCAGATGTCGCTGCCTGTACGTAATACAGAGAATAGTGTAAAGAGGTTCGAAATTTCACTGATGCCGTGAGTCGCCCATTGGCTCAATTGGTAGAGCGCTGGCACGGACAGCCAGAGGTTGCGGGTTCGAATCCCGGCATGGGTGAAAAAAATTTTTAGCCTCTAAATAGGTTTTTAAATTTGTTCCTTAGCACGGGTTAGTGCATTAAAAATAAAAATAGTATAATATTTCTCATGTTTATTTATGATTCTTATTCCATAGGTGGCGCTAGTTACCGCCCCTGAGCGCCTTAAGTAACGTTCTATCACGCTTTTTTCTGAGAAATTCGAAGAGACACCACTACAGTTAACTATTTACTTAGCGAAATACTCAATTCAGAAACTGGCATTTTATGCCGTCCCTTATTTGATTCCTAAGCGAGAACAGCTAGTAACGGCACCAACTACACATTTTCAACGATAAAATCTCAGCTACGGACGAAATAGATTGCATCGTCCCGAGCAAAGAAGAAATTATAAGCTTCACTTGAACATGTTGAATTACGCGTAGACCTCTTCTAGACCTTGCGTAGGCAGTCATGGCTAGTTCAATCTAATCACTGGATAAGATATTCTCAAATTAATTTGTTGGGTATCAATTGTCTAAATGTTCTAATGTGCGATCTGTAATCTACTTAAGGCGCTGATAAAAACTAATTTGTTATAATATTTATTTTGGTTTATTTAATTAGCACAACCGTTTCTAAACTACTTATTAGAATATAACATATGCTTGGAACGTTGGCCGTACTTACTTCACTGTGCTAATTAAGAGTTATATTTTATTTTACAAAATTGAATTATTTGAATATTTGTGCATATATTATTTCAGAAAATTTCTGTGTCTTCAAAACATAGGAAAATAAAATAACATATTAAAAAAAATTACAATGTTACCCTTTCCATATAATAATTCAGCAGTCATATTAATATTACTAATTTAGTTCTATCGATGTGATTCAGGAAAGACCTCATCTTATTATTAAAAATATGGTTTATTTGCTTATTGAACGACACATATTTTGTAAAAATCTTGTTAGGTGACATATACATCGTTTGAAAAGTCAAATTTTGAATTAGATCGGAGCGTGTTAAATATACCTAAATTAAATACTTAACTATCTATTATACTTAAATAAGTATTTATTTAGCCCATGAATAGAGTCAGCTGATAAGCCATGGCCTTTTTTCTATTTAAAATTAACATGTAAGTCTTATTTATAAAAATTGGATTCAAAGACACTCCTGGAAGGCAGTTTATTTAATCTGTTTTCTCTTACCATATACTAATTAAATTGCCTCTGCGGGGTGTTTAATTAATTAGTAATTTAAATTAGTTATACTGTTTTTATAGGTAAGGCTGATAGTATTTTTGATTGTTATTTGGATGGCATATGAAATGAACAATGCTTATCCAGCGTTTGTACGATCCCTGTAGTAGAGAGCAAGCTATTGTCTTAAGTTTGTATAAACAAATGATAATGCATTCTACCTTGCGTCAAGTTTCAAACATGCTCAAGAGCCTCTAATTTGTACTGTTATGCTTAAGTTTACCTTGATCTTATGAACAACTGATGTTTTTTTATAATATTTTAATGCACTAACCCGTGCTAAGGACAATTTTAAGAAACCTATTTAGAGGCTAAAAAATCCACCCATACCGGGAATCGAAACCGCGACCTCTGGCACGGATAGCCAGAGGTCGCGGGATCGATTCCCGACACGAGTGGAATTTTTAGCCTCTAAATAGGTTTTTAAAACTGATATTTTTACTTAGTATAGCCTTTTAGTAGACAGGCTAGGGGCCAATTTCTGAATTAAGAATTTCGCTGAGTAAACAGTTAACTGCAGTGTTTTCCCTTTTGAATTTCTCAGAAAAGAGCGTAACAGAACGATACTTAACCATTTACTCTGTGAAATTTTCAATTCAAACACCGGCCCTAAGCTTCTGAATGGTGATAGTAACTTCTATGTTAATAACTTTTGCCTTTGAATGTTTGTAATCATATTTTTATAAACTATACCGCTATTCTGTAGATTATGGCCTCAAAGTGAGCGGTGGTAGCGGAGCGGTGTAGAAGGCGGCTTCTCAATCGGGAGGTCGTGGGTTCGAACCCCGGCATGTACCAATGACTTTGTTTTCTGAGTTATGTACATTTGTGAAATTATAGTAGCAATACTACTCGCTAACCGCAAAGGAAAACATCGTAAGGAGATCCTAGTGTCTGAGGTGTTAGCGTACCTCAGCGCTTGCAACGTACAATGGCCCAACTATGAGGCTAAGTGTGTAAATCTCAGGTCTAACTAACTAACTCCGAAAATAACGGCCGTAAATTCCAAGATCTCTCGCTGAAAAGATACAAGACGTGAAGCTGATTAAATACAACGTTATGAACGGGCGAATAAAGTAGTATTTACAATGTCAATTGTTGGAAGTAAGTAAATATAGATGCAGGATAGAGTCCCACGCCTTTTCATTCATAGCCTTACCAGTGTGTTTCTCGTAATGAATCTGTTTGTTATTGTATTCAAAGAGATTTGTTGCTAAAGCATGTTTTAAGAAAGTGTTAAGGAGTACAGTTCGAGGTGTGAGAGTCGTAGTTCTTAATTATGAAAGTTTTTCGTTGGCAAAAAATAAAATCGAAGCTTTTTTTGACAATGAGAATAAAATAATAAAGCATAACTTTTAGTAAGTAAATAGTAGATTGGCGTGAGTTTCGAAACGTTACTTCTCGTTAAGGGCGATTCGGTGCAAATAAACATCACCAATAGAAAAACAATATTATCCTTTATCGCGCATTGCGTACGAAAACACAATGTAGAAAAGATAACACAGATATCTTACATGTTCTTTGGAAAAAAAATATCATAAAAGTCATCACTTTTTTGTAAAAAATAATGTCATAAAAGTCTTGTAAAAAAAGTCTTGAAAAATAATCTTGTAATCTATTTTCAGAACCTTGCCTGTAACTACAATAGCCTAGCGTAGAGCCGCAAAAACCTATATCTTAACTTTATTATTTCGTTGAATTTAAAACCCTTTTGCTAGAAACGGTCATTTTAACGGAAATTTAATAAGTTTTATAAACATACCTATCACAATTATTTAGGTTCATGATGTTCACTTTTTGCAAGAACTTATTTGGAATAATGAATTATCAGAAAATAATTTATTATAGAGTAATATTTTACGTTAAATGTTAGTGCCATTAGAGAAGTTACTTAGCTCGGGGTAGCCCCATACCTAATCCACCATAATAATGGTTTTGGGTAAATTTCAACATGTCTCCTTATTCTGTGAAACATACTACATTCTGTGTACAACAGATACATTCTATGTGCGCAGAAGAGCAAGTGCCAGGCCTCAAATTAGTTGATACTCTTATTCATGCCCTTGATCTTTCTTTCTGAATAAGGGCTATACCGGAAGTACTTTTATAAATATGTCACAGTGGCATTGGCGCGGTTCTAGAGGATGGGTGGTCTCATTCACACATGTTCTGATTGTGTGCCCACTTGGTGGGTAACACGAGATCTTGTTACGAAAACTGATGGTTTATCATTACGGGAACTATCATGGTAGAATGTATCTTGAATAGAGTACTATATTAGAAGGTGGCAACCAAAACTGGACATTAAAGGGCCACTTATTATGAGTAAAAGATAGGAGAGAGAAAGTGCAAGGGAGGGAGAGATAGCATATTTTGTAAACGTATATAAATAAATAGATAGATTTGCATATTGAAATCTTGAATGAATATTTGCATCAATATTCACTACTCAATTAAATACTGATGCAAAGATTCAGTCAAAATGTTGTGTTATGTACAATTTACAGCACATCACCTTTTACATTAATGTATTCTTTAGTTGATTTAAAAGTTTGCAATAATAACTTCATCGGCTCTTGACTGTACTTAAACAAAGCACGTCAACGTTTACATCTATCCGTGTCCATTACACTACGGCCGAATACGCAACTAAACTGTATGTCTGTCTGTGCTGTTGACTTCATTGTTCTTATACTATTTTTATTTTTAATGCACTAACCCGTGCTAAGGACAAATAAATAAAAATAGTATAATCATGTGGGTACAGTGATATCGTTCCGATGTAAAACCTAACTGCAAAGTAGTTAGTCGTGGCTGTGAGTGATGCAATTTGCTTAAGCCAGATGTCGCTGCCTGTACGTAATACAGAGAATAGTGTAAAGAGGTTCGAAATTTCACTGATGCCGGTGAGTCGCCCATTGGCTCAATTGGAAGAGCACTGGCACGGATAGCCAGAGGTTGCGGGTTCGAATCCCGGCATGGGTGAAATTTTTAGCCTCTAAATAGGTTTTCATTGTTCTTGCAATATTTTAATTTAGAATGGTATTCCTAGTATACCATAAAACATATTCAATAAATATTAAATTTGCGCTCTGTTTGGACAGATAGAGCGAACATCAATACAGATAGAGCCATCTGTCAAAACCAGCTACTTTTTATCGAATAGGTGATCAAACCATTTACAAGTTATCGCCCCAGAGTGCTTAGTGCGAGTTTTTTAACTACTCGATCGCGTTAACGTAAACTCATATTTCTATGGCATCGAGGAAGCGCCACCTAGCGACAAGTATGGAAATTAAAATTGCTGAGTGCGAGTTGTAATGGGTTACGTTGTGAAGTGAACACTTTTACCAGCCAAAACACGTATAAACGCGAGTGCGAGTTGTGCTGTGACAGCGTTTTGCCAGTTCGAACGGTTAACTTACTCATACTCACTACTCAATGCTCGATTAACGCGGTAGTAAAGCTATTCAATTGGATCTGTCAAACTCGCACTAAGCACTCAACGACCACGCAAGCCTGTTACCTCTAGCAAGACCCTTAAGTCCTGTAAATGGATATACTCAAGGACACACAGAGACGTGCGGTCTTATACGAGTTCAGGCATCACAACTGCAGTGGTTTCATTTCTCACCCATATAGCCCTATGGTGAATAACACTATTATCTACCAAGTCTTTAGATCAGCTGACACTAGGGACACTCAGAGAGACGCAGTGTAAAATGAGGGCAGCCACGATACACTGATTTTGCTTCACACCTTTGTAGCCCTATAGGGAATAACCCTAATATACAGCAGGTCCCTCAATTCTTTAGATGAACTGATTCAATGGACATTGATTTCAATCGACAGGCACCAAAACAGTGGTTCCTCGTCGGACAAATATATTCCTGTGACTAAACCCATTATGTGTAAGAGAAGGCCTGTGCCTTAAAGCAGGGCAAGGACCTTCTATACACAACACAAAGCAGGACCGACCTTCTGTAACAGTGGGATGTACATCAGCTTTAATATAAGAACGATCCAAAGTCACGCACTTTCCGCTCACGCACACCCAAATGCCTACTTCCAGTCAGACTAACTTTTAACAGCTACAGTTGAATTACTTTCTACGCCTGTTCACCTCTAGGCGTGACGTCTGTTTGAGTAACCACCTCGTGATCCCGGTGCGAACATTTAATAAGGACGTTAAAGTAAAACAGGAAACTGGACGGGTAGTAAAATGTCGGACACTCGTGGGTGCATCCGGCACCCACTGCCCTCTAGCTTTGGCCACTGAGTGCAAACATACAGATGGACCCTTTTTATATATATGTCCTCCGCGTCGTACCCGGCGAAGGCGATCAAAGTAATCTCCTTAAATGGGCTCTTAATAATGGGTAGCAAACCGAATTTCATCTTGAATACTCTGAGAACACTGAGCACAGTACTTGTAAATGTTAAAAATGTGACGTTGTATAACTTTTAATAAAATAATGAAACTGGAAAGATTTCAACTTTGTGCTTTATTTAAATGTGTTTAAAAACCTATTTCGAGGCAAAAAAATTCACCCATGCCGTGATTCGAACCCGCAACCTCTGGCTATCCGTGTCAGCGCTCTACCAATTGAGCCAGAGGTTGCGGGTTCGAATCCCGGCATGGGTGAAATTTTTAGCCTCCAAATAGGTTTTTAAATTTGTCCTTAGCACGGGTTAGTGCATTAAAAATAAAAATAGTACAATTAAATGTTTAAAAACCTATTAAGAGGCTAAAAATTTCACCCATGCCGGGATTCGAACCCAAAACCTATTTAGAGGCAAAAAAAATCACCCATGCCGTGATTCGAACCCGCAACCTCTGGCTATCCGTGTCAGCGCTCTACCAATTGAGCCAGAGGTTGCGGGTTCGAATCCTGGCATGGGTGAAATTTTTAGCCTCTAAATAGGTTTTTAAATTTGTCCTTAGCACGGGTTAGTGCATTAAAAATAAAAATAGTACAATTAAATGTTTAAAAACCTATTAAGAGGCTAAAAATTTCACCCATGCCGGGATTCGAACCCACAACCTCTGGCTATCCGTGCCGGCGCTCTACCAATTGAGCGCTGGCACGGATAGCCAGAGGTTGCGGGTTCGAATCCCGGCATGGGTGAAAGTTTTAGCCTCTAAATAGGTTTTTAAATTTGTCCTTGGCTCGGCTTAGTGCATTAAAAATAAAAATAGTATAATAATTGAATGTGTTTGTTTACTTTATCTATAATATAAATAGAAAACTGGATAAAAACGGAATAAGCAGGTAATAATAGTCAGGTCTAGTCAAGATGGTGTAGTAGTAATTATATATATATAAAGCTACAATCCGGTATACTCACTGATCTAACATAATACGTTTTCTCGGAAATGGCACGAGTTGGACGAAAATGATGTATGACAAAGTTGTAGGGAATGTACGATATACGGCCATCCTATGGAGCCGATTTTTGAATTTCGAACGCGTTCCACTATGCGAGGGTGCCAACTCTGTCGTTTACCGACCGATTTGGATGAAATTTTGATAGAATGGTAGTTTAGTAATCCGATTGAAAAAAAAAATTTTGGTTGTTCGAAATTCAAAATGGCGGCGCAGATATAGCCGACCGAAAAATCGACCTTTGCGCAAAAAAGTCGGCAGCCAACTGGGCATATGCTAGAGATATGCCGTAAGCGGCATCGTGTTGGCAAAGGACCCAGGTATATGAGAAAAATCCGACATCTTGGAATTTCAAGATGGCGGCCGAGATATTGATGATTGAAAATGACAAATTTTTGTATGGAGAATTAGTACTAAAATTGACTTTTCAATAGAGAAATGAGACAAACTTGCGAGGCCGGAGGCCGAGCTTCGCGAAGCGGGCACAAAAAGTTCTGCCGCGGCGAGGCCGAAGGCCGAGCTCCGTTTAGGCCGAGGCCGAAGGCCGAGACCATTCAAATTGCGGCGCACAAGTACCAGCGCAAGAGCAAAAAGGGACAATCTTGCGAGGCCGCAGGCCGAGCTCCGCGGAGCGGGCACGAGAAACCCCGCCGCGGCGAGGCCGAAGGCCGAGCTCCGTTCAGGCCGAGGCCGAAGGCCAAGACCGTTCAATTTACGGTGCATAAGTACCAGCGCAAGAGCAAAGAGGGACAAAATTGCGAGGCCGGAGGCCGAGCTCCACGGAGCGGGCACGAGGAACCCCGCCGCGGCGAGGCCGAAGGCCGAGCTCCGTCCAGGCCGAGGCCGAAGGCCGAGACCATACATGTTCCCATGCAACAATTCACTACAATAAGTGTCTAGCGAGGCCCTAGGCCGAGCGCCGCGGAGAGCGGAGCTCGGAGCGGCTGGGGGTTGGCGCGCGTAAGCGCGCAGGGGGCTCGCCCCCTAGTCAAAGAGTATATAACCACTAATAGTAATGCTAAAAAACACATTACCCTCCTTTTGGGCTTCGCCGCAGTCGTGTAAAAATGAGGGAACTTTCAAAAATGACTGACGTAATTTTAAATTTGGAAAATGGTAGACAGAATTAAATAAATATAAAAAATGGTGCAAAGAGGTTTGCATTATTACAAATGTTTGTATGAAGGTTACAAGCGCGTTTTTGCCCTGCTGTAATGCATCCGTTTCTACAATAAATTGATAGTTGGTCGACATATGTTTTCCCCGACGCACTCAACTTCTTTCTGTCTTTATTTCTGTTCGTTTACCCAATTGACTCTACTAATTAATTCTGACTGAAAATTGCACCCCTTGTTTCTCGTACTCTAGGAACCTATTTTTTAGAGCTGTCATTTGGACAAGCCTTTGAATTATATTTCTTTGGCCTAAGGGTGAAAATGAGGTCATCAAGTTTGTCCAGAAGATGCCTGTTCACACGCATCTTAAAGAGGTTCAGGTTTGAAGAATTTTTAGTAACGTTCATTAAGTTCATCTTATCTCGTCTCGTCTCGTCTCGTCTCGTCTCGTCTCGTCTCGTCTCGTCTCGTCTCGTCTCGTCTCGTCTCGTCTCGTCTCGTCTCGTCTCGTCTCGTCTCGTCTCGTCTCGTCTCGTCTCGTCTCGTCTCGTCTCGTCTCGTCTCATCTCATCTCATTTTTACAGCGCCCAGTCGGAGATCTTCAAATAGCTCAGCGCTTGAGATCGCCAATCCACGATAGGCGCGCGTGGCTATTAAGCCCGTACTTTCTCTTTCTCTCTCTCTCTGAGAGAAGGCCTATGCCTTCTAGTGGAACATATAGACTGCCTATCCCTTAGAAACAAACGGCGTAATGTATAAATACACATGACTCCTCGAAAATACCTACTCCTCAGCCCTCTGAGGAGTAGGAATTTACGAGGAAGGAGTATAAATAATCTATCGATTTCGATACATATCAACCCTTGTATGCCCCCACTGCTGAGGCACGGGTCTCTTCCTGCATCGCAGGCAGGTTAGGCCATACTCCACCACGGGGGCCAATTCCGGGTTGGTGGAGGATTGTAAGACATTGGCGAGCCTTAATGTCAGAAGTTATCAAGCCGCCCATAAGGCCTCTGACATGGCTTAACGACTGCCGGCACCAACGGCTTAACGTGCCTTGCGAAGCACGGAAGCGCTCGGAAAAATAATAATAATAAAAACTAATATTAATAAATATATTAAATAATCTATGCCTACTTTTATTCCTAACTATACACTATTGAAGCGGTCGTAGCCTAGTGGGGAGAACAATAGACTTGCGATCGAGAGACCTAGGTTCGAACCCCAGTGCGCGAATGTACCAATTTATTTAATTTCAAAGTTACGTACATTTACGAGTTTGTAGTAGCAATACCACACGCTAACGTGAAGGAAAACCTCGTGAGGAAACCCTCGGCTTGGTTGGCTCGTAGGTATTGACAAATCTTTTCTGTGGACTAAGCCGACTGCGATGTATAGGTGCTGGGTAAGTCTATACCATGTAAAAATAATGTCCCAGGTACTGCAGCGTTCGAGTGGTCCCTTCACCCATCTAGTGTAAGTGAAGGTGCCACTGGACGCTATTTAAATCTTCTTATTACGTAGATGCAAGGTAAACATACCATGTAAAAAGCCTCTGAGGAGTGTTTTAGTATACCCATTTTTTGTAAGTAAGATTGAGAGGCACGCGCGGGGAACCATTTTAACCATAGCGTTCACACAGGTACCTACATAAATCATTTTACTATTATAGTCGGCGTCCCGCTGTGTTGAATTGTCTGTTGACTAATTATTTTAATTACAACAGAGTCGTTGCTTGACAAATGGCGTACTAGCACGTTACAAATAAGTGAAAAAGTTATTGTAACGATTCAATTAGTTTCTTCACATAAATACGATAATGAAAGTTTAGAAAGCGTTTCTTGGACCAACAAGGTTGCTCTAGAGAAATCGATACAAATTTATACAGTAAGTGTGCTTCTTAATGACCTCACTTAATCCTTATATCACTACCTACAGTCTATTTATTCTTACTTGTCCAATTTAGTAAACAAGATTCTAACCTTAAAATTGAGATTAGATGCCTAAACTAGACATTTTCTCGCAAATTCATAAACTATCATGAACTATATTTATAAAATTGGCAGCGTGTTATCTAAAAGAGTGTTCCAAGTTACTTCATTTATAGAAATATGGTAATTTTGGACTAAAAAGTTACAGTTTACGGGTAGAATCTTGTTTACTAAATTGGACAAGTAAGAATAAATAGACTGTACATTTGTTATGAGGCTGCCCTTTCGAAGCATTAACAGACTATCCAACTTGGTACGAGCCGGATAGGGGATTGGGCGTACCATCGGACCGAGCTAACACGTATTAGTATCTATATCTATCTATAATCAGCCCACATCAACCCACTGCTGGGCATAGGCCTCCTTTTTATTGCGCCATTCCTCACGGTTCTGTGCTAATCTGATCCGTCTCTGACCCGCAACCCTCACGATGTCGTCTGACCATCGTGTCGGTGGTCTGCCTACCAACCTTCTTCTCCCCCTTGGTCACCACTTTGATACTGCCCTGGTCCACCGGCCGTCTTCCCTTCTAGCCGAGTGTCCCGCCCATCTCCACTTCAACTCTGTGATCCGCGAACCAACGTCTTGGACCTTGGTTCTTAGACGAATTTTTAGTTGGATACGAGGTCCACAAGCAATATGACCAGCATGGCACGCTCCGTCGCTCTCGAAATAGTATATCAATTAACAAAGGATCAAATTGGAACGGGCTGGACTGCGAATCCCGAATGCTCTAAACCATATCTGTTCGTCTTGAAAGTTGTCCGCCGAACATAATTAATACTATTTGGTGTTCGCTCGGTCCGATGGTACGCCCAATCCGCTGTCCGGCCCGTACCAAGTTCGATCGTCTGTTAATACTCGTAGTATTACAAACTTTTTACGCAACATTGAAGCCCCAATTTTCACAAACGCACCTACCTCGCAATGTTATTCGCGATTGTGTGCAAAGAGTTAATACTAGTATAGTACTAGGATTCGGTGTGCCATTGGACTTTGCGAACACGAAATAGAGTTAATTATGTTCGGCAGACAACATTCTAGACGAACGGATATGGTATGGCGCGTACCGAATCCGCTGTCCGGCCCGTACTAAGATCGATCGTCTGTATTAGTATTAACCAACAAGTATTATAAACCTGGGATTTTCCTGCATAAGATTTTTTGATTATTCGTTTTTGTTAGGAATATACATGAGTAGTACGCGTTTGGCACGTTTTGTCGCGATAAAATGTCAGAATTTGACAATAAATGTACTGGAAAGATGCGACGGTTGACGTTAAACGTTAAATAACTTCCAAACAAGTCAATCGCTTATCCTGCCTGAGTACCTAGGCAGGATAAGCGATTGACTTGTTTGGAAGTTATTATAAAAAAATACTTCTTCTTCAGGCTATACTATTCCACTGCTGGACACAGCCCTCCCCCAATGAGCACAGCGCAAGGTTGTGCCATCATTGGGGGATATTGCAAAAATATATAATTACTATATATATTTTTTATTACCTTAACGGAGAGCTGTCATAAAGCAGTAATACGAACATACATGCTTATTTACTATTTAGATTCATTTTGTGGATAATTTTGAGAGTTAGAGAACAGGGCCTGGCACTTGACATGATTCTGATACCTAGATATTTTTCATCCCACCATCTCGGAAAGAGTATTTTTAATCTTCAATATCTGAGTAAAAAAGCCGTTTTTATCCTCTAGAGGATAAAGTAAATTGAATTTAGAACATCGTGTGCACTAAGTTTGTGAATTAAAAAAGTGTACCTATCTTGTGATTGTAAACTTTTTTTTTTGCATTTAGTCATTTCCTCGCTGAGGTGAAATGAAAAGTTACGTGTTGCACTCGAGTGCAAAGATTTTTCACCTCGTGCTCTTTTTATTCCCTCGCTAACGCTCAGGATTCAAATTTTGAATCACTCGCTGCGCTCGTGATTCAATTTTAGAATCCTTCGCTTGCTCGGTCATCAAAATTGAACACGCGGTTAAAAAGCAACTTTGCACTCTTGTATAACAAATAACTATTTTACTTCAGCAACATTCATAAGTCGTTGCATGCACGATATCAACCCTTGTATGTACCTAACGCTAAGGCGCTAGTCTCTTCCTGCATAGCAGGAATGTTTGGCCATACTCCACCTCGGGGGCAAAGTTCGGGTTGGTAGAGGATTGTAAGACAGTGGCGGGCCTTACTGTCAGACGTTATCGCGCCGCCCATAAGGCCTCGACATGGCTTAACGACTGTCATTATGCACGCGGGCCAATTTTGGGTATGTTTTTTTTATGACATAAAAACACTGATGTTTCCAAAAACAAAGCCACTGATAAAAAGTAAGTACTTATACGCTCCCGTCTTAGTGCCCACAGCTCTCCTCTGTCATTGTTTATTCCAGCTTGCGTCCCGAAGACAAAGACCTCACATACTCACGTATCTCGGGACCCGTCGCTGACTATCGCCTCACGTGGATCGCGCTCATGACCGCGAACTTCTGATAATAATTGCATGACATGTGTACTGGCAGCGGCACTGAGAGCGCCACTTATTGTTTAATACCCGCCCTTATCTGCGTAGCACTACGGGCCATCTAACACGTTTATTTAGAGCTGTTTGCGATCTCTCCCAATAGTAAGTCAAAATTTCTGGAAACATCTGAAAAATAAAAAAAATCGACTTACATGTACTACCAGCCTAAAAAATGAACAAAAAAAAAACGGCTTTTTAAGAACAAAAATGCGTTTCTAGGCGAAGAAATATAAAAAACTGGCAAAGCAAGTAAGCCGAAAACGCGCACCGAGAATTCCATACCACGACATAATAGTACATTACACAACTAGGGTGGTAATACAAAGAAAGGCCGAGATCGCAGAAGTTTGCGGCCCGAGCTGCAAGCGAGGGACGTAAATATGCGATCGAGAGCTTTTTTTATTACCTCCCGTGTTGTGTACATCTTTTTATGTCTACACTTGGCCAGAAAGCGGCTTTTTCCGTACGCGCAGCGGGCGGAAAAAGCCACTTTATTGCCAGGTGTGGCATAAAATTACATTATGCCACAACTGGCAATAAAGTGGCTTTTTCCGCACGTTGCGCGTACAGAAAAAAGCCGCTTTCTGGCCAAGTGTAGACATAAAAAGATGTACACAACACGGGAGGTAATAAAGAAAGCTCTCGATCGCATATTTACGTCCCTCGCTTGCAGCTCGGGCCGCAAACTTCTGCGATCTCGGCCTTTCTTTGCATTACCACCCTAGTTGTGTAATGTAGGTACTATTATAACATATTTGCTCGTAAAGTGGTTGTAATTACACCAATTTCAATATCGTAATGTATCTCATTACGTACTTGTGCGATAATGTAATGTAAAAGGCGTCTACGTCTAAAAAATGAACGATACTTTTAAAAATCTTAGCAAAGAGGTTTTATGTCAAGAAAGTGGTCAATATTTTATGAATAAAATTAACTTTGGGAAATAAAATATAACAAAATAAACATTTAATTCTTTAATTTAATTAATTTTGACAATAAATTACAACCATTTATCTGTAACAAAAACACAAAAATATTAATTTACTTTATTAGTAATACTGGCTGTTTTGGTACCTTTGCCTAAAAAAAAAAGTTGATGCGCGTGTAAGATTAAAAGAAATAATAGAGAGCATTATGAAAACTAACCTTACTTTTTTACAAGAGCATGTTAATTAGAATGCTGACTTTAGTAATGTAATATTGATAATCTTATGAAAGAGCAAATAGATACTGACAGTGAATTTGGAAAGCTAAGTATTTGCACTAAATGTTGTATAGGCAAATATCTAGAAGTAAATACAATTGAAATTCTATTATGCATTTCTATTAGCCTACCTACATTATATTGTGATCTGTAAATTTGTTAACTATTCTGAGGAAACAGCAAATTAAACAGCAAATAAATCAACTGTAACGGTATAATGGTTTCAAAAAGCACAATTACACACCACACATAAAACAATAAATTAAAACACATTTAGAGGAGAAACACAATAGTTCAAACACAATAAGTAAACAATTTTGGAACGAAGTACATAACTTACATGGCTCAGGATCAGGCTCCCAGGGAGAATACAACCAAAAATAGTAATCCAGACTACTAAATGTTATCTGCTTTTATAGCCTGCCTGAGACCCCTCCTAGCTCAAAACAATATGGCATCTTGGCCAATTACAAATATATCCTGTCAAACAGAAGTCTTTCTAAAAATATTATCAAGTAATCATATTATTCATCTTAGCTGTGTAATGCAGATTTCATTTTATTATTTATCGTAACCGATAAAGATATGATTGAATAAATATATTGGTGAATAACTCTAAACATCACAAAGAATAACTTTTTGTTAATATCGAAAGGATATAGGTATTGGTATCAGTTCGTATTGAATAACTAATATTGAACTTCAATTACAAACTAAATGGTCGGTTCTCAATCTAATAATATTAACACGGTTTTATAAAATATACATTTAAAATTAAAGTAACTTTTATAGTTGGAAATATCAAAGATATTTTATTCAGTGATTTTATCGATATTCTGTCACGCGCGCATCGCTTATTTGTGGACAAGTAAAAATAAATCCGCGCGCTTTTTCTTTTCGATGTATTGTTCTTATTTGAAAATGTCGTCAAGTAGTGATGATAACAAAGTCAGAGTTTTATTAACTTCCTCGTAAATATGTTATAAACCGTCGTATGACATACGTGCGCTTTGAAAATTACAGCCTCTGCATCCTTATAATAGCCCTCGCCGATGGCTCGGGCTAGTAATATCGCCTCGGCTGTAATTTTCAACGTACCGCACTTATATCATAATGTACTATTACGTATTTAGTTATAGTGTATACTTTTTCATTCAGTTCTCTTACTCATTTTTTTCAGCTGTTTTATTCATTTCAGGCACTTTTTCCGAGCGCTTCCGTGCCTCGCAAGGCACGTTAAGCCATTGGTGCCGGCTGTCACGTAATGGCAGTCATTAAGCCATGTCAGAGGCCTTATGGGCAGCTTGGTAACTTCTGACAGTAAGGCCCACCACTGTCTTATAATCTTCCACCAATCCGGACCTGGCCCCCGTGGTGAAGTATTTCCTAAACTTCATGCAATGCAGGAAGAGATCCGTGTCCCAGCAGAGGCGACAATACAATGATTGATATCTGGCTATATCATTGATAACGAGCCATCAGACAGACAGTCGTCAGAGGCATATCAATTGAGTTTCTTAGTTCTTTCATGAAAAAATCAAGAAGTTCATGATAGCGTTAGATATTACACAGTGGGTAAGATGAACAAGAATGTTGCTGACTGTACCCTGGACGTTGTGCATTGTATTGTACTGTGGGTGAAACAAGGAGACATGACGAAAATACTTTTCTCATTGCAGTTATTGAAAATAAAATTATTGGATATCGTTTGATCCATAAAGTTGCACAAAAGCTACGATCAAAATTTCTGCTATTATTGTGTTGTATTGTACTAATATATTTCAGGCAATGCCCTATATGGGCATTAGTAACAACGGTGACTTATACAACGTTAATAATAATATGTACACATTAAATTTATATTTACATTGCTCAGTCCCAGCCAGCTCCACAGCTTGTCGGTATTATGTGCATCGACACCCAGTGGCGCTATATGAATGAATGAATGAATAAAAATTCTTAGTTGCACTAACAACAAATTTGTACTATTTTTATTTTTAATGCAGTAACCCGTGCTAAGGAAAAATTTAAAAACCTATTTAGAAAATGGGTTTATTTATTCATGGGTGAAATATTTAGCCTCTAAATAGGTTTTTAATTTTTTCCTTAGCACGGGTTACTGCATGAAAAATAAAAATAGTATAATCATGTGGGTACAGTGATATCGTTCCGATGTAAAACCTAACTGCAAAGTAGGTAGTCGGGGCTGTAAGTGATGCGATTTGCTTAAGCCAGATGTCGCTACCTGTACGTAATACAGAGAATAGTGTAAAGAGGTTCGAAATTTCACTGATGCCGGTCAGTCACCCGCTGGCACGGATAGCCAGAGGTTGCGGGTTCAAATCCCGGCATGGGTGAAATTTTTAGCCTCTAAATAGGTTTTTAAACAAATTTGTACAAAGGCGAACTTAATACTAGATAGTATTTTCTTCCAGCTAACCCACGATAATTCAGACAGTGCAAGGGGTAGTTCCAGTAAACAATATACCTAATATAGGAGTGATTTATTACATAAAGGTTAACTAAATAATACAGATATAATTTAAATTCACATACGTAGAAGCGTGGCCTAGTCGAACCGAGTGATTGGAATCAATAGAGTTAAGCAACAACAGGCGCGATCAGGTGCTGGATGGGTGATCATCTCGTTACTACCGCTAGTGGCATTTTTCCGAACGCTTCCGTGCTTCGCAAGGCACGTTAAGCCGTAGGTGCCGGCTGTCATGTAATAGCAGTCGTTAAGCCATGTCAGAGGCCTTATGGGCGGCAAGATAACTTATGACAGTAAGGCCCGCCACTGTCTTACAAAACTCCACCAATCCGGACTTGGCTCCCGCTGTGGAGTATGGCCTAAACTTACTGCAATGCAGGAAGAGACCCGTGCCCCATCAGTGGGGACCTACAGGGTTGCAATCGCACACATACGTATATAAAATAGCACGAAAAATATAAATATGGGGCTGTCCATCCTTTCTACCAATACCTTCAGGACGCCGCAGGGACTAGGCCTCACCCTGCACATAAGGGAAGCTCCCCGCTTCCAAATGATTGCATGGAATCCATTCCTTCGCGCATCGGCAAACATCCCCGATGCTCTACACTATCGAGGTAACCTCTGCTACATCCTCAAGGCATTGTTAAAGGCATTATGGTTTGTTTGTTAAACTTTATTGCACAATAAAAACGTTATTTAAAATGAAACTTAAATAACAGGTTTGTGATAAAATTTACGTGCAAAAATTATTTCAAAAGAAATTTCTTCCAGCTAACCTAGAAATTTCTGAGAAATTTTTATTATAATTTTAGCTTGATGGTTCTAGATCAGACAACGTCCATATACTATACTTTAAGTACCGAAACTTAGGACAAGTAATATTATATTTCACCGTAGGTTGTCTGGAAGAAATTGCTCTAAGCAATAAGGTCGCAAATCGCTATCTTAGTAACTATTTTATGTTTGTTTTTTCTTGGTGTACAATAATAGTACATTAGGGTACTAGTGTGTAATATTGGTGATTACCGCCGAGGCGCTATTGAGAGAGCCAAGGACGGTAATCATCAATACACACGTGTATCATACGACGTTTTTCAACACACTCGGGAATAAAATAACAATAAAAACTCATTTTAGTTAGTTGTGAAAAATGTATCGATATGGCGGGAAAAATTAATCAGTTTTCCTATGCGCGCGCATTGCGATCGGCCACAGACTGAAGGAATATGATTTTATTTTTATTTTCCGCGCATAGGACTTGCGCCTATTCTGCCACGTACAAAATGGGGAATTTAAAGTTTTCTTTTAGTCGTCAGGCTATCCTAGTCCACTGCTGGACATAGCCCACCCCTAAAGAGCGCCACGTTGTGCCATCATAGGGGGTAATGCCCATAATCCCCACGCTGGGCATGCGGGTTTCTTTTAGTACAGAGAAATAAAAGTTATTTTTGAGTGAAAGTTTTATTTACTAAACTCGTACGAATTAAAATTATCTATTTAAATGAGAAGTTCCATGAACATGGATGTAATTTATATATTGAGCAAGCAATAGGCATGGATGTAATTTACATCCATGGCAATAGGAACATTAATTTATTTGTACTATGGAACACGATCTTTTTTCAAATAAAAACTTTATTAAGAACAAAGCAACTCAACCAATAAAATTTTTAAAAAATCTATCACTCACTAGTGACATAAAGCAATGAAAAAGTCACAGTTTGATTATGGATGTCATTCTGTGCCTAATTGCGGTGACCATAGAGCCACTTTATGAGGAAGTGTGTTGAAAGGAATATTGTTATGTGATCTTATCTTATTTCGTTAGTTCAAAAATGATTGTGAAGATTGGTGCCTCTACAACCCCCTCCAGCCATTTATTGTTATAAGCAGGAAGAGCAAAATAAACAGAGAATTTATAGTCTGTTTTAAAAATTGAAATGGCAATATTATGGCACTTGCCCCGCAATAAATAAGATTCGATTACTCACCTTTTCTGTTACAATAAGAATCATGTTTTTTATTACGTCTCCTCAGACATTAAAAAGGATGTAAGGCAACCGCCAATACTGGCTAGCATTCGCAACAAAGGATTGTGTTCAAGTTTCTTTTTAGACGCCTATAAAATAATAAAAGCCACGGAATAAACCTTTATAGCCAGTAACAAAATCTATATTTAAAATGGAACAAACAAGCAGTGATACTCGCATTGAAAGATAATCTGGTAACCCTAGATAGGTTAACGCCATATAAAAGTGGTATTTAAGAAAAAATAAAGTAGCCATGCTTCGGAATGGAGGCAAGTTCTATTTTCAAATTGTTGCTCGGCTAACATAATATAAACTCGCGTCTGTATCCCAGAGGGGTAGGCGCAAACCATGGACTGCCATTTGCCATGATCCTGACAGATCACCTATGCTTCATCAACGTTCATTTAAAGAAAACTATTATTGGCTACACTGTATGAATTGTATAATAATATTATAAGAAGCTGTTGTTTTCCCTAATACACAAAAAAAAGTTCTTGCATGTGTGTTTCGGGCACTTCTTGCTCTTTGGAGTATATTGCTATTTATAGTATTTTTTAAATTTTACCTAAACATTGCTAAGGCTAACTGTAAAGGAAAACATCGTGAGGAAAGCTGAGTGTCTGAGGCGTTCACGTACCTCAGTACTTGAAATTACCAAGTCGCGGTGGGCACGCATGGTGATTAAGCCCGTACTCTCTCTCCGAGAGAAGGCTTCTGCCCTCCAATGGGACTTATATACTTAGGCTGAGTTTTTTTTAATAATAACGTGTATTTCTTAACCCTCACGTTGTTGTATGAAATAAACTCTTGCAATCTGTCTCGACATTATTAAACGCAAAATATGAGACGACTTAGTTCATGAATGAGTTACGAAAGTGGTTATTTGCATTTAAATCTTACCGGAAACGTCTTTACGTTGGTGTTACTCTAGACGCTCTGCGTGGTGCGTACCAAGCAGGATGCCTATTAGCGAAGACATGCGATAGTAACAGGGCTAGTTGCTGAATTGAGAATTTCTCTAAGTAAATAGACATCACTTTTAGTGATAAGACCGCCGTCTGTACTCTTAGGTTAATAAATATCTGTGTAATATCTATTTTTATGTACAATAAAGTGTCCTCTATCTATCTATTCTGTCACGCTTTAGCACTATAGTTAAATATTTACTTGAAATTCTCATTGCACAGTTTTCGCACTGAGAATTTTGCTAAGAACAACTGGGCCGTAGAATTTTTAGGTCTACATTATGTTCTTATTACATTAATATGTAGCTTTAAATTAATATGAAGCTTTGTTATGTAATTATATTTATTTTAAATTGTGTTTGTACTTTTCCCCTGCGTTTTTTTTTTCACTTTTTGACTGGTAGAAAATTATTGCTCAGTTGGAAAAGCGCTGGCACGGATAGCCAGAGGTTGTGGGTTCGAATCCCGGCATGGGTAAAATTTTTAGCCTCTAAAATAGGCTTTTAAATTTGTCCTTAGCACGGGTTAGTGCACTAAAAATAAAAATGGTAGAAAATGCTTAAGGCAATAATTCCGCTGTATTGTGCGCTCGTTTAAGTGCAAAAGTGTTGATAATAATAGTTGCAAATTCCACATATGGAATTCGCAACCCAAGTAAAACCTTTATTGTATGTACACTAGCGTGAGTAGTATGGTTGAAAGCTCGCAATTTGTGGAGCCAAAAATAACAGAATTTGACATATAATGAACTGTGATTTTTGAAATATAAAACGCGCGACTAGCATCGTCGCATTACCCGCGCTAGAATTATTAATAATAGCAGTTTTATATGGCATTTTTAGACCTCAACAAATTATAAGGCGGTCACGTATAAGTATTGAATTATAAAGATCCCAACGTCTGCAACTAAGTGAAAATAAAGGAGCTTAGATACTCGCCCCTCCAAGACTAGGTCTTATGAATGGGAGACTCTGAATGAAAACCAGTTGACTCTCGTCACCAAATAAATAAATCACACAGAAGGTTAAATAAAACCGTACTATAAAAACAATCCAACAACTCCTATTTGTCCACTGGTGGGCATGGGCGTCCAGGAGCCTGTTTCATAAAACTGCAATTCATGGTTTACTATGACATCTCGGACTCGATTAACGCACAGATAAATCAGTAAACTCTATCACGTAATTCGTAAACTCGACCCAGCGCGCAACTAATAGGGGTTAAAGTATGAAATTGCCGTTTTATTGCAATAGGTTCTTTGAATTGACATAGAATCTTCATGGTTTGAGGTTTTCGAATGAAACTTTTTTCAAATTTTTTCTATGATGTTCTTTTTTTAAAAAATGTGAAACATTTGAATATCGACTTTCAATTGTTTTTGTTATTCAATTTAGACAAGAAAGATGGATACTGCGAAAATTCGAGTGATTTTTTAATTCGAGTTCCGACGCGGAACTAACGCGGCAGAAACAGCCCGCAATATCAATGCTGCGTTTGGAAAGGGGTCTACTAATGCCTTTAAACCATGCCGCTAATTCCTGGGTAGTTTGACTAGGATCGGCTTCCACTATCTCTCTTAATTCATCGTTATTCACCTGTGTGGGCGGTCTTCCTCGTGGCTCGTTCTTTGAGTCGAAATTTCCATCACGAAAGCGTTTAAACCAAAACCAAAAATCGCACGGTGCGTTCATTAGTAGACCCCTCTCCAAACGCAGCATTGATATTGCGGGCTGTTTCTGCAAGGTTAGTTCCGCGTCGGAACTCGTATTCAAAAATCACTCGAATTTTCGCAGTATCCATCTTTCTTGTCTAAATTGAATAACAAAAACACTTGAAAGTCGATATTCAAATGTTTCACATTTTTAAAAAAAGAACATCATAGAAATCATTTGAAAAAAGTTTCATTCGAAAACCTCAAACCATGAAGATTCTATGTCAATTCAAAGAACCTATTGCAATAAAACGGCAATTTCATACTTTAACCCCTAATATTTTGTCATTGGTCATCCTTGTCTAGCAAACCATCTGGCTCGCACTATGAAAACATTTGTTTAGATTTTCTTCCGTGATTTAACACCCATGTAGATGACTACCATATTTAGCAGCTGTCTGTGTACTATCAGCTAGAGTTGCAGCGCATCACGTTTGAAACTTTTCACTTGCGGCTTGCACGTGACAGTCTTAGCTGTCAGTCCTGCCGGGTCTTTCATCGTTTCTTCCTACGAGCGTTCGCCCCGTGGGTCGATCCGCCCACACCCCTGGGCTTTTTTATTTTTGTCGACCTCCAAAAAACATTTGTTGGATCTGGTGGCAGATAAAAGACCAAGATTTCCTGGCTTTATTCTACCCCGAAAATACTGAACTCAAATCAATAGGTGTCGAACATCACAGGGTAGATGCGCCGACCTGATACATAGGTGGAGGTTCCGTACCAACCCCACTTGTGGATGCGGAGAGGTGCAGACTATGTGCCACATTGGTCAGTACCATTGTTCACTATGGTCCATAAGAGAAGGCATTCGGAAGTTTCACGAAGCCGACAAGAAAGTGACCGATTAAATTAATGGCCTCCGATTAAAATCTGCTATATACCATACGCAAAATAAATAACGATTTTTTTCATGAGCGAACACTGATCGGGAGCATATGGGTGTTGCAGGCAAAACAAACCTTAGCGTGATCCACAGCAAACCTGGCTGATGATACTTGGCTTACTTAGTACGAAGAATAGCTTCTGTGTTATGCAGTTGTGCTCTCGGTTAGGCCATAAGTTAGGCGCGACGTATCAGCGCGATTTACCAACATAACTCACTGAAATTGCGAAATCAGCTGCTGAGATCACCGTCCCGCTTGGACAATGGGGCTTAGGGAGCCATTGTACTTAGACGCGAGGGCTTGTCTGTTTCAAGCTTTTGGCTCTTGTAAAACTTATCCTACTTGGTTCCCTTTCGATTTGTTTTGTTGAGGCGTTTGTGTATGATCGCTTTACTGTTAGGAACAATTTTATCCCTGGACTGTATTATGTAAGTGTCTCAAAAAGTTGATTTCGTAAATTGCTTAAATAAAGAGAAAAAGAGAATATAAAGATATTTATTGAGCAACAGACATCGGTATACGTGTAAAGTTATGCCAGTTTATAGGTTGACTTAGATGTTAAGTATTCGTAATTTTTTTATGGTTTCTAACGCCGAAGTACGAGTAAGAAGTCGTTTTGGTCAGAGGAAAGTAACTTATTCAGTATTAAGTTTGGAGAAATGCATATTTGTAGCCTTCGGGCACACGGAAATGTCGTGGGGCAAAGTAGTGGAAAAGATCCGTCGTCTTTTCGATTCACGGTAAAATGTATTGAAGGACAGGGCGAAGCCAACACAGAAAGAATGGGGCAAGGGCGCAAATTCTATACCACGGCTCGTGTCTTTTCCACGCCCTCATCCCACATCCTTCCTCTGAGCCCCAGGGTTTAACTGACCCGTAATTGTTTCTTTTCTACAAACTTTACACAAGTTTAAGATCTCTTGCCACTTTTTAACGAGTAAAAGTAAGTAAATATTTATTAGAAAATTAAATCCACACTTTTCATTTACTCGTCGCAATTTTTTGTAACAGTTTGATTCGTCGTCGTCATCGTCAGGCTATAAACAGTTTGATTCAATAAATATAATTATTGGGATCTGGCCGGGGATAAAACCCGAGACCTTCGGTTTTACTATCAGCGTGCCAAACCGCTGCGCCACCGAGGCCGTCAAAATTTAATTGTGGTTTGAATACATAAGTAAGGTGTGGTTTACTTAAAAAATTGCAAGACAAGTATTAATATAATGGTATTTCAACATGACACGAAATAAAGACGAAAATAAACCAATAAAACGACTCAATTGACTTAGAGAGTACCGACTTTATCAAATTGAACTCCGTGGTATAAAAAAATAATTTTGAGAATGGGACAACGGTTGCAAGAAATAATGTGCATAATCTATAAAAAAATAGTCTATAATATAAAAATGAATCGTTGAATGTGTTGGTAAGCGCAAATCTCGAGAGCAGCTGATCCGATTTTTTAGGAATATTCCTTGAAGTACGAGGATGGTTCTTATGGAGAAAAAAATAATAATTTAAGAATCGATTGTTAGGCGGTACGAAGTTCGCTGGGACAGGATCAATTAACTTTCAATTATTATGGTAATATTTCCCTTACGACGTCCCAGGCGGACATACATCGACCAAATAGGGGATGTATTAGCAAAGTGGAAGATAAAAAGTACGTGCATGCAACGACTTATGAACGTTGATGAAGCGAAGGTGATCTGTCAGGATCGTGGCAAGTGGCAGTCTCTACCTACCCTTCTGGGATACAGGCGTGAGATTATGTATGTGTGTGTGTGTGTGTGTGTGTGTGAGGGTGTGTGTGTGTGTGTGTGTGTGTATGTATGTATGTATGTATGTATGTATGTATGTATGTATGTATGTATGTATGTATGTATGTATGTATGTATGTATGTATGTATGTATGCATAACTTTTACGTATTATTTTAAGCTTTTGTTTTGTTATTTGTTTGTTTGAAAAGTGTGTGTGTTTCAAAAAGTGCAAATAAATAATTATCTTATCTTATCTTATCTTATGTATGTATATATGTATGTATGTATGTATGTATGTATGTATGTATGTATGTATGTATGTATGTATGTATGTATGTATGTATGTATGTATGTATGTATGTATGTATGTATGTATGTATGTATGTATGTATGTATGTATGTATGTATGTATGTATGTATGTATGTATGTATGTATGTATGTATGTATGTATGTATGTATGTATGTATGTATGTATGTATGTATGTATGTATGTATGTATGTATGTATGTATGTATGTATGTATGTATGTATGTATGTATGTATGTATGTATGCATGTATGTATGTATGTATGTATGTATGTATATTTCCCTTGTTCATCTAATATAAACCCCCAATAAAAAAACGTGCTCTCCAATTTTTATCCTTACTTAAGACATCATACATTACATCTTACTTGAGCTCCAATGAGAGTTAAGTTAAGTATGACATGGTAACCAAGTATTTCTGATATTTTTCATGACTCTACACCAATTGCAAGTTGGTTTGTTGATCATTATACTATTTTTATTTTAATGCACTAACCCGTGCTAAGGAACTCAATTGGCTCAACTGGCACGGATAGCCAGAGGTTGCGGGTTCGAATCCCGGCATGGGTGAAATTTTTAGCCTCTAAATAGGTTTTTAAATTTGTTGATCATGCTTGAAATGGTACCAGTTTGATCACATTTACCGAAGAATCCGTATCCAATGCGTAAAAAGGTTCTCAAGTGCAGACCATGAACCTGCTAACGCCGCACAGGACGCCCGTCAACCCGCTGGATCGAGGATTGGAATTCGGCGACCTCTGTGGCGTAGCGGTAGCGCGTCTGCCTACCATGCAAGAGGTCCCGGGTTCGAATCCCGGCTGGGAACAAAAAAAAACAGCCCAGGTCTTGGATGTTTAAATGTTTGTGATGTCGTTGTTTCTGGTTCCCACGACACAGGATATCCTAGTGTGGGGCCAGAAGCAATGTATGTGCTTGTATGTAAATGTTATGTTTATGTTTTAATTAATCTGAACGCGATCTGGATGAGGATGGCTAAGGACGGTATGATGGGGAGACATATGTCCATCAGTGAATGAATATGAGCTGACAGTATTTTTTAATGATTCGCGATACTCATACGTAGTCATATATTAAACATCGACCATTACATCGACCGAAAGTTCTCTTAACCGATCGACATCATTATCGGAGAATCGGTCGGGAAGCAATTGAATTTAAAAACTCAAAAATTTCAACAGAGTCGTTGGTTTCAAGCTTTCAAGGGAATCCAGTTCTAAGTAAATACAAATCACGCGCCTTACCACCGAACCTATCCGTGGACGTAGTTAGTGTTGTGTGTCGGCCATCTGCGAAAAATTAGAAGTTTCTACCCACAATAATTGACTGTACTCGCCACTTCAGTCTACCCGAGACCACGGCAACTGTAACGCTGCCGAAACGTCAGGAAATAAGGTAATTACGTTTTACTTAATAAATAATCTCGATTAGACCCGTATAATATATAACTATGGGCTGACAGGTTGGGTTGCTATGCAGTCCTTGATCCTAATACCTCCCGAACAAAATCGCAGTCACAACTAGTGAGCGATACTTTTATTGAGTTGTTCAAGCAGCTTTTACGGCCTAGTAACGCACTTTCTTTTTAGAGTTAGACAGAGACACTATTTATAACGCTTGCACTTGCGCCCCGCGACGACGGCTCTTCGTCCCATCGAGTCCAAAACGTTGTCCTGGGAATTTTTCATCCAATTATTTTAAACGCAACACTAGTTTTTTTTTCTATTTTTCTTACGGTTTGACAAATCTAGCGAACACAATTTCTCAATTATCTTTGTATACAACCAGTCTTTCCTGTGGGCTAGGCCGACTAAGCTGTCAGGATGGTATAGGTGCTGGGCAAGCCTACACCATCTATAAAACCATGTCCCAGGCACTACAGCGTCGGAGTGGTCCCGTCACCCATCTAGTGTGAAGATACCACTGGACACCGTGTAAATCATCTCATTAAGTAGATGCAAAAAGGGCAATATTATTATTATTTATATACAATATACTAGGTATGATTAATTCTTAATTTAAACGGTTTCCTACCTTTAAAAGGGTTTCCTACTTAATCACCCAAAAAAAAATCTAATAAATAATCGACACTCACTTTGTCCGCAAGTTTATTTGGGAATCAGCCTATGTCATAATTCGTTCAATTTTGATCAGGGACATCTAACTCCAATGATAATTATGAAAAGGTTTCCAGCATCTACTTGCTCAGCGGATCTTATTAACCCTGAAAAGATGACGAATAGAATTCCTGACACGCCACGCAAATAAGATCAATCAGCTGACTCACATCCCCGGAATCTCAACTCCAAACGGAAATTAGGCACAACAAAGGTCACATTCTATTGTATTGAAGACGTGAGAACGTACCGAGATACCTTTTAGTGAGAAATTTACCGGTAGTTAATTTTACATTGCCTGGTAATTAATTAAAGATTTGTACGAATGATTTAATATGGTACTGTGTTGTACATGCCCCATATCTATTTCAAGCTATATTAATCTACTGTTGGATGCTCCAGAAATAGCCACGGCTACTTATGCAAGCAATACAAGCTGTGTGTAGGTACTTAGATCTTACTATACTAAGTGGCCGTTAACTGAATTGTTCTTTCATTTCTTTACTAGAACTAAATCGCCGACAGAAATTTGAATACGAAGTTAGTAGTATTCTGATGAAAAAATGTTACGAAAACTATTAGACATTTACTGAAGCATGCTTTAGGATTAGACCATCTGGTGGAAGGAGCACAATGGTCTCAAAGCCCCAGCGGCTATTCCCCGTGACAGCATTGTGCGTGCACGCGTAAAGCGAGAAATACCACCCCGTTGCTTTCCACATTAAATACGTTGAAGGCTTTATATTCCACACATTTATTCCAATACGGATGGCAAATAGCCTGTGCTACCTGTATTTCGCAATTTATAAGAAGATGAAGATGTCTCGTTCGGAAAACCGTTGCGTGAAGATTTAGAGCCTGTTTGCCCGTCAACGTTTGTGTGGGAACCTTTAAGACGCTGTACTAATGGTTGACGGCATTCGTTTTTGTCGGCTGAAAACTGACGATAAATTATCGCGAAAACTTTGAGAAGCTCGCTTGTACGTTTTACTGCTGACACCGTTTCGCACGTTTCATTATTCAACAATGTTGCTAGCAAAGCTCCTCCCAACGTTCGCGCGGCCGAATAAATTATAAACTTAAAAATATGAAAAAAGAATTTAGCGGGTACCTTTCCGCGCGGCTCGCCACTATGACGTCATAATGAAGGGGCCCGCGCACGATGAAATTAAAGCGAACGGGCGTGAGTCAGTGGCCTCATCATCCGTGAGAAAAACGAACACATAAAAAAGTAAAAGTGCTTTCTTTATACAGGGGCAAGCGGAATTATAGCCTGACGATCGGTGCCTCATTTTCGGGGCCAAAATGAATCATGTCATGTCTACATGCACCCTAAAAAAGCGCAGAAACGTGTTAAGAATTTTTCGATTAGCGTCAATGATGCAATCTTCCTTACACGAATAACGGACGGCGCAGTAGTACTGTTTTAAAAATAAAAGAAGACGAACGAAGACATTATTCATAAAACAAAGCTCTCAGCGTAATGCATTAAGGAAGGCTTTGCTTAGGTTGTGGAATTAATGTGTGCGAGGGATCAATAAATCAATATGTATAAGTCTACACAAAGGAACGAAAAAAGAGGTCAATTCTCAACATCGTAAATCGAGATGTCTCCGATCTCGACACCGGGCGATTCGAGTGCGTCACTCGATTCGACAACGTTTGTGAAAAGGGGTCTTAATGGGGTAACATTTGTGCTTATCTCCGACTTGTCAGACTGTAACGGAGCTTGTCTTTTGGCACGTTTAGTGTTATCCACACTTTTGGTATTAAAACGACCTTTGCAATGAACCCACTTGCTTTTGGGTACAATTAATACAGGGTGCTATACACAGGGTTAAATGTATATAGCAGAAACTGTATCGCAACATTTAAAGTATATCGATATCAACCCTTGTATGTCACCACTGATGGGGCACGGGTCTCTTCCTGCAACGCAGGAAGGTTAGACCATACTCCACTATGGGGACCAAGTCCGGATTGGTGGAGGGTTGTAAGACAATGGCGGGTCTTACTGTCAGAAGTTATCAAGCCGCCCATGAGGCCTCTGACATGGCTAAAGTATATATATTTTTGTAATACCCTCCCCTCCATTGTGTACCTTATGAGTTATGTTAAATTATGTTGTCTTTTTGTAAATAAAAGATTTACGCACTTTAAACAAGGTATTTTTTTAAAGATCATGTATTTTACAGGACTATTAGGGACGCGGTAAGACCTAATATTTACAGAACACAGATCTGAAAAAAAAAATACACATACAAGACAGTTGACGTAAAGTTGTAGCATTTGAGCAATTATCAGTGCTATTACAAAATTTTATTTAGTTAGGTTTGGTAAGATTTAACATTGGCCTCTGCATCTACGTAATGAGATGATTTACACAACGTCCAGTGGCATTTTCACACATACTAGATGAGTGAAGGGACCACTCGGATGCTGCAGTGCCTGGGATGGTGTAGACTTGCCCAGCCCCTATACCACCCTGACAGTTTAGTCGGCCTAGCCCACAGGAAAGAATAGTCAACACTTCCGAAGCCAACCAAGCCATGGGTTTCCTTACCATGTTTTTCTTCACAGTCAGCGTGTGGTATTGCGACTCCAAACTTAATTAATATTTAATTTTCCAGAAATATTTAGGTTAGCCAAAGACAAACAAGGAGTAAAGAATTAACCAATTCAGTTCTGCGGAATAAAGTGTTAGATATGCATTCAAACCAAGCGTACCATCAATCGATTGCGTTGACAGCGACAGTTAGGATCAGATAATAAGAATAAGAATAAGAATAAGAATATTTTTATTGACCAAAGAATACAAAATAGGGCTAAGTTACACAGGACTTATACGTTCAATAGCACAAAATCATACAGCATCTGCTACTGAGCTAGGCTTATTGCCTGTATTACAGTAAGCAGCGCCTCATCCCAAAAGGTATGGTAATTATTTAGAGGGCGTGTTCGTACATCAATATGTAATATAATTCCAAAGAAGTGACATTAAGGTGTTATCTTTAAAACATTTAAAACTTAAAATTTTGTTTACTTTTTAACATTTATTAATCATGCATAACATTTAAAATATTTAAAAGTGTGCTGTGAGTAGGGAACCTCTCTTTGTGTAATAATGTTTGTGAGTGAGTGTGTGTGAGAGGGTGTGTATTGTTTTATATTTTAATGTATATCTTAGTGTGTAACTATGTAAAGTAATGTATAAACCTACATCATTAAATTATGGAAAGCAGATATATATATATTATGTAATTGTTCTTAAATTATGAATCTTACATTGATTCATAAGTTATTGGCATGATATGGTGAACATACAAAACAAGCCTTTTTTTTTTCTATCTCTTTTTAACTTTATACTTTTAGTACTCTAATTTTTATTTTTATTTCGTTACTGCCATCAGTGTCTCGGTCTCAGCATATGACAGATTTTGCAGCCATTTTGTCAATATAATTTTACAATAATGATAGTCACAGGTATGAAATGCCAGTAACTTATTTAATTTATTGTAGATGTAAGGCGCCAGGAAAGGTGAAAATTTTTGGCTGAAGGTTGTCCTAAAGGATCTGTCATATTCACAGACCTTGTATTTACGCCTTTTATCCACTAAAGAAGAGTTTGGTTTACATTTAGAGTGCTGGTGCAACAGAATTTTTAAGATAAATAATTGTCGTATAGTTAAAACCTCACAATATTTATAAAGTTCATTTGTACTGAAACAAATATTTTTAAAAGTTGAGACTTTCAAAACGGCCCTTTGAGCAACCTCCAGCTTTTTTAAAATAGTTTTTGACGCTTCGCCCCAGCAGGAAATACCATAGCTCAAAAGAGATTGACAAAGGGCATAGTATACCTGCTTTAAACGAAACGGATCGAGAACGTATCTAAGCTTTTTAAATATATAAATTAATTTTCTTATTCTAGAGGTCGTTAGCTTAATATGTTCTTTAAAATCTAAGTGATGGTCAATGATAATGCCTTAATATTTAATAGAATTTACCTTTTCTAATTTCGGGCACTGACAGCTTTTTAAATTCCTCGTTTGAAATGGACATTCGTGCACAAGTATATTTAACTTGTTATCGATCTTTTGTTGCCTCATTGAGAAAGTAATAAGTTTTGTTTTGTCAATATTTAACGTAAGCTGGTTTGCGCAAAGCCACCTATATACTGTATCAAATCCTTTTTGTGCCATCTCAAAGGTTTTTGGCCAAGTACTAGAAGCAAAGGAAAGGGCGGTGTCGTCTGCATAGGAGATAACTCTACCTGGAAAAGATTGTATACGGAGAAGGTCGTTCAGGTATATCAGGAAGAGTGTAGGCCCAAGGATACTGCCTTGTGGCACTCCGTAGGTAATCGAGGCCTCCTTACTGACATACGTATCAACTCTGACACTTTGATATCTTTCGAGAAGGTAATTCTCAAAAATGCACAGCTCATTTCCTCTTATACCTATGGCTTCCAGCTTTTTGACTAACAGTGGAACAGAGACCGTGTCAAAGGCTTTTGCCAGATCTAGAAATACTGTCACGCACTTATTACATTTGTCTAAGTTTGTAACTATGTGATCAGTTAGGGCATGTATAGCATCGTCAGTAGATTTACCACTGCGAAAGCCGAATTGGTTATCTGAAATAATTTTATTTTTTTTCAGGAATTGTGATAATCTGTTGTTTAACATTTTTTCTAATAATTTTGAGATTGAGGGTAGTATTGAAATTGGTCGGTAATTGTTGATACAACCTCTGTCTCCACTCTTATGCACAGGTGTAACTATAGATTTTTTAAGACACTTAGGAAATATACCGGCGTGAAAGCAAGAGTTAAATATATATGTTAGTGGTGGTATTAAGAATTTATTATATTGTTTTAAAAGTTTCGAGGGAATTTCGTCATATCCCGTAGCACAATCAGTCTTTAAATTTAGAATTGTGGTTTCTACTTCGCTTTCATCTGTATCAAGAAGAACAAATGAGTCAATATTGGTATTTGTCCTGGTTTTTGATATTGAAGTTGTGTCGTCTTTGTGAAGTTTGATTTTTTCAGCAAGGTTCTTTCCCATGTTAACTAGAAACTTGTTTACAGATAATACTTCCGTAAGCGGCTGCTTATTGTCTCGAGTCGAAATAAACCAATAAAGACTGTTGGCGTATCGTTTCTGCGTAGGTGGAGGACGTTCTTAGCGTATTTTTATTTATTTAGTTACTTTCAGTCTTAATTATAAGAAAAAATACTAAGTAATGCCTATCTCAGAGGCTAAATTTAGCATAACTTTATGGTGCTTAAAAAGTTAACTCTATGACACTATTAAATAGAAGCGGTGGTGGCAGAGTAGTAGGACGCCGTCTTCTCAATAGGAAGGTCGTGGGTTCAAATCCCGGCAAGTACTTTGTTTGATGACTTTGTTTTCTGTATTTATGAAGTTATAAGCAATACCAAAAGTTAACTGTAAAGGAAACCATCGAGAGGAAACCCTAGTGTCTGAATAGTTAACGTACCTCAGTGCTTGCTACGAATAGTTCAACTATGAGGCTAAGTGCGTAAAGCTCAGGTCTAACTTACACTATTAAATGGTTTGACAGATTCAATACTATAAACTGTAGAAAACGCTGCTGGTTGTAGGTACATGTAATTAAATTCAATACTAACTCTAAGTTAAGCAAAATATTGTTGTATAACTGTTTGTTTTTTTCTAATAAAATAAATACAATAATATTTTTATTGTTATAATTACATGTAGATCTTTTCTATTAGAAGAATGTTGATTTACGAATATATCTTCGATTGTAGGAAACAAGATTAAGAAGATAAGCGACCACTGCAAAGTTCTGTGCTCTGATATAATGGTATCGGACCTTTATACGCTACTTCAGGTTGTGGCGTTATTACATACAATGTTTACTAACACTATTAAATTACAACTTTTAACTTTTTAAATTAATTACATAATAATATAAGCCTTTTTTTTAAAGTGTCAGGCCTCCCACAAGCCTTTTACACGTTACGCAACGTACCTCGAATTATCACAATAAACTACGCATTGCATTTTTAAGAAACGCGTCCCAGATATCATGGGTTACACAAAGTTGTGTAAGGGGAAGTCCAATTAAATTTATTAGATTACAAAATTTTCAAAATATACGTTGCAAATGTCTCGTCAATACGATCGTAATTCAACAAAAATCGAGACTTAATCAATATCGCATTGGTATTGATAAAGATTGGCACATCTTCCCCAACCATAAATATCGGAGGCAGTCGTTTTGTTTCCCATGAGTTTTTATGTGCGACGAACAACGTCCGTCGAGGAGAAATACCCACTAAATAGATTTTTTTTGCACAGAAGGACTGCATGCGTCAGATAGGTGCGGGCGTCGGTGTCAACAATAGTAAACCTTAAATTCTTACGAAGCTGATGACTACAATATGTATGTACGAAA
Organism: Yponomeuta sedellus; assembly: GCA_934045075.1. Classification (NCBI taxonomy): domain Eukaryota; kingdom Metazoa; phylum Arthropoda; class Insecta; order Lepidoptera; family Yponomeutidae; genus Yponomeuta; species Yponomeuta sedellus. Next base: position 6,813,127 of record OW203735.1, on the reverse strand, counting down.
ATTGCCTTAATGCGTGTCGGGTCACGCAGATTATATGATTCCGAAGAAGGAATGGTATGAAAGTTATTTTCAAACGAATTTGTTAAAAAAAAATTCTTTTGCAAGTTGATGAACTTATTATTATTAGTATTACTCGTGATATTTTTAACTTAATTTTATGTGCTACTTCTCTACTTTTTTCACATTTTACAAACAGAGGAACATGAAAACATTTTTTTTTGTTAGAGTAGAGCGTCCTCTTCTCCGCTTCCTCTAGCTTAGCCAGGAAAAAGCAAACGAATCTTGCTAAATCAAAAATGGTTTTCCCACAGCGACAGTATATTAAATGACTAATATCACAATACCCCATGGTACGTGATGGACAAAACCAAAAAAATCTCGAAATTAAAAAACAATATTTTTTTAACAATTTTGTTCTACCGTTTTGCTGGCGTGAATTATAAAATTTATTTGCCAATTTTCAGCTTTTTAATACTAATGCTACTCAATCACTTCTGCACAAGGCCACTAGATAGTTAGAGAGCAGACGGGCGGACAGTGGGAGACTATAAGAGTTCCTTGTTAACTATGAAATCCTAAGTAGCCATCCCTGTGACACTTAGTCAACCGCGCACAGAGCTAAGCTGTATTGAGCGAAATTTGTAGAAAATGAAATTAGGATTTATTTTAACTCTTGTCGTTGCGCCAAACGGCCGAAAAAATAATACGGCCGAGTTAGTTCAAATCGAGTTAACTTTCATCTTTACGTAGTTCGGCAGCATAACTAACATAGCCAATATTTCTGAAAATATTTCAAAACCACACCAAGTGTACAAAAACCTAGCAGCTAAGACTTAATAGAAATAAGTTGATTAATAGATAGATAAAGGTGTCAGACAGCTTTGATGCGAACGATTTTTGAAGTAATTCATGTCGGTGGTGTGTTGGTAGACGAAGGAAGTCGAGGCTCAGAAACATCAGGGAATGGACGAATGTAGCTAGCCTTGAAGATCAACGCCAACCTTCACTTCATTAGCAAATAAGTTGTATAATTATGACTCTAAGGCTTAAGACAGCCAACATCTGTAGGTATCCTAAAAGCCATGCTAGATTAAATTCGAATAAGAAAATAAAATATGTAATGACTCCGTCGAGTTGTTTTATCTTATTTTGTCTTGGCAAGAAACAAAGAAGAATATGCAGAGCTAACAGTCAACCTCCATTAGTGGAGAGACACGTTAATAAGTGGAAGTAATTAATGTCGATAGAAACTTCTGTCATATTTATTACATACAAATACTTCCCAAATAACTCGAGACAGGAATAAATATCGCGGCTGGTAGTAAATGTCAATAATATGCAAAATAATGGATGTTAATCCTGAACAGTTTTGTACAAATACAAATACAAATACAAATAGTTTATTATTTCTGCATAGAAAATACATTTCATCCTTATTATCTAGCTAGACATTACAATATCTAGACAATCAGTGTGGACAATAGATTATTGGTGACCCTCACACTAGGTCAGACCTGTCCTGTGAGGGCCATATAAAAATATTACTAGCTAGTTCTTTTTAAGTAGCTTGACATAGTGGACGCTTATTTATTTTAGTTAATTAAAATTAAATGAAATTAAAAATTAATTATTAAAAATTATTCAAAACAAACATACATAGATATATGTGTGTGTACATACACACACACACATACACATATATGCATATTTTAAACAATATCTTATGCCAAATTAAATCATACAATAATTAGATTTAACATAACCAGCAGAAACAGTCCAAATCAAAGATTGCATACCAAATATGTTAGTGATATTATTTTAACCCGTTATATCATTACCGTTATATCATATCATTATTATATTTAAAAATTATTCAATATTGTATATGGAATTGGATACGTAAATAAACTATATAAATAGTAATAACCATTTATATAATCTATTTACGTATCAGTTTTCAGGATATTTTCAGTTTCTAGATATGAGAGACCAGACAACCAGTAATATATTAAAAAATTTGCCTTGTTTACAGTGCATTCTTTTATGTTACAGTGTTTTATAATGTTATTGTAAATATGCGGATGAATATATTCAGGGTAGTGTTGCGCAAACGAAGTTTTCACAAGAGGTTTACAGATTTTAAACACGCGCCTCTTTAACAGGTCTGGATAGTTGGAAGAGTTGACAGTTTTTTGGTGCATTAGTATTGATGCTCTTAGTATATACAGCTGCCTGACAGTTAGGACACTCGCTTCTCTATATACTGCAGAGGTTGGGTATCTATATGGCTTTTTGAGCATCACTTTAAGTGTTGAGCGTTGTGCCCTTTCCAATTCTAGCATGATGGTCACTCCCATGCCACCCCAGACACTAATGCAGTAACTAATGACAGATTCTACTAGAGAAACATATACAAGACGAAGAACTTTTCTGTCAGCAGAGTTTCGCAGTAATTTAATTACGTAGATTAGTTTTCTGACTTTACCAGCAAGCGCAGAAATATGTTGTTTGAAAGATAGGTTGTGATCAATCGTAATTCCAAGGTATTTAATGCTGTCCACACGTTCTATTGCTGGGCAGCAACACAGAGATTCATTGCAGGAGTGGATTTTTAAGGAAGGCAGTGAGTTTGGCTCTGATGCTCGGGTTTTATGAAAGCATAAGAACTTTGTTTTGCTTGGGTTTAACGTGAGTAGGTTGTTATCGAACCATTTACTTATTTTAGTAATACTAGCCTCAGCCATTTCCACTGTGTCATTCCAAGTGTTCCCATTAACAAGAAGAACAGTGTCATCAGCATAGCAAATTATTTTAGTATTTAGTAAGGTATTTAAATGAATATCATTCATGTATAGAATAAAAAGTGTCGGCCCCAACACGCTTCCCTGCGGAACTCCAAACGATATAGGGAGCTCTTCACTAGTATCCGAACCAATTTTTATACTTTGTCGTCTATCTGTCAAGTAGCTGTGAAACCAGTCGAGAGGGAGGCCCCTGACTCCAATGAACTCCAGTTTTTTTAAGACGATTGGCACCGAGACCGTATCAAAGGCCTTAGCAAGGTCTAAAAAGATGCCCACACATTTCTGGCCTCCGTCCAAGTAAGATGTCACCTGTTTGACAAGCAAGTCAACAGCATCTTCAGTTGAACGACCGCGCCTGAATCCAAACTGGCTGTCGGAAAGGATATTAAACTGCTCTAGATATTGGACAAGACGGTTGTTCACAATTTTTTCTAGTATTTTAGAAAAGGTTCCAAGCAAAGATATCGGCCTATAATTCTGGGGGTTGGTTTTCAGCCCATTCTTATGAATGGGAACTACAGCTGCAACTTTCCATTCATGAGGAAAAACTCCGGTCGCAAGGCTGAGGTTAAGTATGTGAGTCAGGGGCGAGAGTATGGCTGGTCTGATTTGTTTTATGAGTGTGGATTTGTAACCATCCACTCCTGGAGCACTGTCATTTTTTAAATGTTCTATTATTTTTTCCACTTCGTAATGGTCAGTTGGTTGCAAGAAAAATGTGTGATGCACTGGATTACCCATATTTAAATTTCCGGCAACTTCATCTTCAGTTTTATTCATTTTCGCCAATAGTTCACCCGCAAGATTTTTGCCAACGCTTGAGAAGTACTCGTTGCAGTGATTTAGCGAATCCAAAGCTGTGGATTTTAATTTGGCCAGCTCAGCTGATTTGGTGGTTTTAGCGGAACACTCCGCTATTGTTTTAATTGCCTTCCACAGTCCTTTAGGGTTATTCTTATTTTTTTCAAGCTCTTTTCTTTCATACTCTCTTTTTATTCTGTGCAACAGTTCAACACAGAAGTTTCTATATCTAGTATATACAAGTTTGCGAACGGGATCTTTAGGGTGCTTTCTTTGGTCAAGATGGAGTTTGTCACGATGGTTTATGCATTTTACTAGACCTGGTGTAATCCAAGGTTTAAACAATAGCTTAGATCGACTGACTGTTTTTTCAACTGTATGATTTTGGATAACTGAATTTAGGGTAGAGTTAAAGTTTTTTACTGCTTCGTTAACATCTTGCGCATCTTCAACATCTGCCCAGTCCACACCACGAAGCTCTGACGCTACGGCGCTATAGTCAATCTTAAGTATTTTTCTACTGCGTATACGGGTTTTTTCCTTAGAATGCGGAATACCTAACATTGCAATTTCATGGTCTGTGATATCGACCTTGCAAACTATACTAGTAGCATTCTTCTGGTTCTTTGTCTTTATGAAGATATGGTCTAGGCAGGCGCTATCCCTAGTTGGTTTTGTAATCGCTGGAAGGAGACCAAATTCAGCCATAAGACACAAATACTCTGAATTTGACTTATCTGTGGTATTCAAAATATTGAGATTTGCGTCTCCCATTACAAATATGGAGTCTTTAGTTCGTAATGATCCAAGAGTTTCACTAAGGGAATTAAAGAAGCCACCAGTTTGTCTGAATGAAGGGGAACGGTAAATTCCCACCAGCGCAATAGTTTCAGAAAGTTCAACTATCAAGCATTCCGCATCTTCAAAAACAGGCTCACGAACAGTAGCATTCCAAATATCCCTTGTGTAAATGACCACACCCCCATTCTGATTCAGGTTTCTTGATGTAGTGAACACATCGTAGCCTGGAATTTGGCCAGCTATAGCACCGCCAGAGATCCAGCATTCAGTAAGTACGATTACATCAAAAGAAATATTTGACCGTTGTAAAGCCACCAGAAAAGAATTAAAATTGCGCTGGATACTTCGTATATTAAATGTAAGTAACTTGAAATTTTGTTTTTCGTGAAAAATAAACTTGCAGTCTTCAATAAGGCTACATACCTGACAGTCGATTGTTAGCAGGTTTTCGATATATTTATCTAACTCTTTATTTAACACTGCCATAAGTCACGAGGGGGGAAATTAAGGAAACATTATGCGACGAATCAGGCCCAATAGTATACTGCCTAAACATGTATTTACCAGTTTGACTATTGAAGTACAGATATTGTAGCTTACCCTTTAGGAAGCTTAGATATATAGGTTGTTGCCAGGTAAAACTGCTAACTGAAAATTCAGATTTTTTGTTTGAGATTTTTTTGTTTATGGTTAAAAGTATTTTACTATTGTTTTGGTTGTTTTTAGTATTGTTAGTTTTAAAAATTATCTTTGATGCACAATTACTTGATACAGTTATCACAAATGGAGCTATTTGAGCTTCTAAAATTTTAAGCATGCTGTAGAGACTCAAAAGGAAACCGATACTAGTTAGAGCGAAGAGCGGTGCATCAGTTATCACGTATGGTTCTTGAAAATGTTTCAGTGGCAGAGGTTGGTGGCCCAATTCTTTGTCCCAGGTCATCGAGGGTTCGGATGAGAAGTGCTGGCATTTTTTCTCCTTTTCGCACATAAATTGCTCCGTTGCGTATCCAACAAAAACGAAAATTATGTTGATTGGCGCGCAGTCTTGCTTCCCGAAAGAGGTTGCGATTCTCCCGGGTAAGCCTTTCGTTGACATAAAGTTTCATTACTGGGCCTTCCGCAACATTTTCTGAGGTAAGATTTCGTCTCATTTTGGCTTCTTTTAAGATCTCGTCTCGTTTTGTTTTTCGCAGGAGTTTGGCGACGATTGGTCTAGACCGTATGCCTTCTTGGCTAGGCAGTTTAGCTCCCCGCATTTGTCTAGGACCGGCACGATATACGGTATCAACATCAAGATCGGTAAGATCGACACCGATTTTCTTGGCAGTGATAAGCATTATATGCTGCAAGCTTTCATTTTCATGCTCTGGAACCCCAACAATCTCTATTTCATTGCTTAGGTTCTTTTGTTGTTCTTCCTGCAAATTTATCTGGAGTTGTGAGATCGAATTATTAAGCATTGCAATTTGGAGGTCTTGGGTTACAATCTTTTTTTCATAATCACCAATCCTTTCTGACAGCAATTGTACATCTTGTCTCAGGAGTTCTATTTCTGCACTTTTTTGAGTAAGTTGCTGCAGTTCTTGTCTCATTAGACGAATTTCCGCTACCAGTGTGGATAAATCTGATTCTTCTGGACTTTTTTGTAGGTTTCCACTTCCGCGCGTCGTGGTGACATTTGCACTAGAGTCGAGAGTATCATTCAGGTTCAACGGTTTACCCGAGTGTCGAACCGGAGTTTGCTCGTTACCGGTTTTCGGGCGAGACCCGACGCACAGGGGGCATAACCAAGAGGCAATTGCAATTTTTGTGTGGAGATCGAACTTATCTTTGGTAAACTTAACACAGAGGAAATCGTAGTCCTTTTTGCACTGTGTGCATTTTATGTAATCACTGTTTACAATTTTTTCTCCGCATGCATTGCACTTCCTTACAGTTGCCATTTTTTGAGTTTTGTTCAAGAATCCGTTAACAATGGTACCGCAGAGGAACGCCAGTACCGCAGCAGAAATAATTTCAATGTTGATCGATGGTACCGCAGCGGATTGACTTCACTGTATAAGCACGTATAAGGGGCGGTGGTAGCGCAGCAGAAACGATAGCGGGAACTATGGTACCGCAGCGCGGTTAGTTGTCACGTCGCGTCGATGACTCACAGCTCGAGCGAAATTCCGGCACCGGGCCGTTTTATTTAGGAAATTTGGTTGTATCTCAGGGTGTCTCGGAGGTATTGAAACAAGGTTTTCACTTTTCACTAGTAATTGGATTGCACTTGGTAATACGCTATAACACGAGCTTTAACAATAAGTTTTACTTCATAAAACGAATAAAGTTTGCGGAGCAAAATAAACAGCGTCCAACTGTGTAGACTACCCCCGGAAGACCGTTGTGATCTGTGTGATCGTTGTGATTTGTGAACGCGAACTCTTCACAAAGATTAGCCGCTGCTTTGCTGCATTTTATAACCTTAAGCTTCGCTTACACTAAGTGTAACTGAGGATACACCACTTCTTGCTAAAGAACATCAAGAAAGAAAGAATGACTTTTATTACACGAAACAGTATTTTTAAGGAGCCTTTATTCGTTGTCGAAATATCTGCGTAATTTCTTTTTCATGTGCAGTAAAGTCTTCTCTATCTATCTGCGTCCTACTCAAATGCAATGGCGTTCTTTCAGAAGAAGATAAGATTAGAACACACCAGAAAACAAAATAGGTACATAAAAAGGCTTACATATCTAAGTATTGCCGTATACAGTAGGCGATCTCTTGCAGACAACCTTGGAATGGATAAAACTGAAAGATAAAGAGAGTAGGTAGGTAGGTAGGTGTATATAAGGTATATATAAAGAATATGTACATAAACTGACTTACAACTAATATTCATATATATTTAATAAAATACATAAACTAAGGAATAAAATACACATATATATATATATATGTATATATACATATATATATATATATATATATATATATATATATATATATATATATATATATATATATATATACTATACTAACCATCTGCGCCACGGATTAGCATCTTCAAGCGCTGAGGTATGTGAGCACCTCTGGGTTCCTTACGATGCTCCTCGAAGAAAAACGTCGTGAAGAAATCTGCAGTTAGCGAGTGGTATTGCTGCTACAACAATCGAAAATTGGTGCAATCTATATTAGATCGGCTTAATTTTGTGTTTGTTAGTTTATTAGGTATATTTTCTTTTCCATATACGAGTAACAACCAATTTATTTAAGTTAGTTTTGAAGTAAGTAAATATATATCCCGGTCCCGGGTTCGAACTCCTGCTGGAGGCACAAAAAATTCCAGGTCTTGGACGTTTACATTTTTGTGATGTCGCTGTTTCTCGTTCCCATGATACAGGGTATCCTAGTGTGGGGCCAGTAGTAATGTATGTGTCGGTATGTAAATGTTATGTTAATATCTTCTATACAACACAAACACTTGTCCTGGTCCAATCTAGGATAGCCTGCGCTATGGTAACCAGAAAAGCACCCAGACTAATCCCAATTGTACAAATATACGGTGTCGCTCACTGGGAAATCTCCGACATGGCGATCAGACGCTAAATAACTTAGGGCTGGTTTCTGAATTGAGAATTTCCTGTCTTGCTCTTTTATGACAAATTCAAAGAAGAAAGCACTACAGTTATCTATTTACTTCGCGAAATTCTTAATTCAAAAACTTGCCTTTAACTCGCGAAAACTAGACAATCTATAGTCACAATCTCAGTTTGTTTAAATAACCCTTAGGAAATGTCATTTTGCTCCTTTGTTAGACAGAACTCTGTCGTACCATATTGTATGTTCTATCGTACCAAATATGCGGATGTGTCAAATATGGAGTGCATAGCTGACCTGAGCGGCCGTGTGGTGTCTGATAGTTCTTACTACCTAAAATACAAGAGCGAGTTTAAAACAGAAAGGGGTAGCTAATAAATCAGAGTAGAATGCACTACAGTGTTACCACATCGTCGCCGGAAATATTACTGATGGTCGGCTAAAAAAAAATATTTTTTATAGTTCGGTAAAGCGGAGCATGGGTGAAATTTTTAGCCTCTAAATAGATTTTTAAATTTGTTCCTTAGCACGGGTTAGTGCATTAAAAATAAAAATAGTGTAATCATGTGGGTACAGTGATATCGTTCCGATGTTAAAACCTAACTGCAAAAAGTAGGTGGTCGGGGCTTTAAGTAATGCAATTTGCTTAAGTCAGATATCGCTGCCTGTACGTAATACAGAGAATATTGTAAAGAGGTTCGAAATTTCACTGATGCCGTGACTCGCCCATTGGCTCAATTGGTAGAGCGCTGGTACGGATAGCCAGAGGTTGCGGGTTCGAATCCCGGCATGGGTGAAATTTTTAGCCTCTAAATAGATTTTTAAAGCGGAGCTTAGTTAAATATCATAACTCAACGGAAGGATTTTTAATTTAATTTCTTATAGATAACTTTGGTCAGCTGATGCTTAAAATGTATTTAATTCTCGTTTTAATAAAGTTCATCGGATTGGCTTTCATAAATGTTAGTAGACGAAATAGCTACTACAAGTTAACTTGCAAGTTCTTCATATTAAGTTTTTTTGTTCTGTCCGTACCAAAATAAGAAAAAAATCTCCTCACATATATAAATTATCTTTGGCAAATGATTGACGATCCAAATTATTAAATAAAGTTTTGGTTAATTTTGCTGTAGTATGTCAAGCAGCAGATGAACTTCTGACCAAAGTTGAATCATCATTATCAGCAGTTAAATCGTCATCATGAATCAAAGCCAAAATAGACGGGTTATTTTTTTAAATAAGGTTGTGAACGTTGATAAAGCGAAGGTGATCTGTCAGGATCGTGGCAAGTGGCAGTCACTGGTCTACCCCTCTGGGATACAGGCGTAAAGATATGTATGTATATGTGTAAAATTTAACTTAAAATAATTAAATTTAATTTTACTGTCCATTTAACTACTAACAGTTAAGTATTAATGAAGAAGCAGACGTAGGACATTAAGCACTAGATGCCACCGAGACATATCAACATAACAAATGAAACTTATTTTTTTTGTAAATGTTGATATGTAACAAGGAGGCTAAAATATTTGACTACCATTTTAGTGTGGTCGACCACGTCTAAATACAGCTAACTCTAGCCAAGAGTCGGCTAAAGTGGCAACACTGGTACTCGGTCAGTCAATTGCTATTTCTGAATTAATGTCAACAAGGCATTGCGCTGGCGCTACATTGTAATGATTCTATTCAATATTCAGTGGCCCACTGCACCTCGACGGACTGTCTGCAGACAAACGAAGTCAATTGTGCGTGGCGCCCTCGAGAGGGGACATATTAATATAGTACAATTGTTTTTATTGATGAAAGTTTGCACCTTACCAAATATGCTTACACAAATTTTATTGTTTTTTTATTTATTTTACTTGGCTACAATGGCCCAATTTTAAGCTAAACTTAAAAACTAAGAATTTCAAATGTAAGAAAAATATTCCAACTTAATCTACTGCCCTGAGTGAGAAATAATTAATTTGCCCATAATTAATTTGCTGTAGAAGTAGGCTATATTTTTTTTCAGACAGCGTCGTCAGCAAAGTTTATTTTGCTGCAATTAAAATTTATAAACTCTTAATTTCTGAAGATTATATTTCTGGATCGTGCCTTAGATTATCTTACATTATTTATATAAGATTATAATCTTAGATAGATTAATCTGAGTATATACTGATGGTTGACCATCCCGTGACTACAGCTAGTGGCATTTTTGTCGAGCGTTCTGAGTGCTTAGTGCGAGTTTTTTAACTACTCGATCGCGTTAACGAAAACTCATATTTTTATGGCATCGAGGAAGCACCACCTAGCGACGAGTATGGAAATTAAAATTGCTGAGTGCGAGTTGTAATGGTTTACGTTGAGAAGTGAACACGTTTACCAGCCAAAACACGTATAAACGCGAGTGCGAGTTGTACTGTGACAGCGTTTTGCCAGTTCGGACGGTTAACTTACTCATAGTCACTACTCAATGCTCGATTAACGCGGTAGTAAAGTTATTCGATTGGATCTGTCAAACATTCACAAAAAGAGTCATACTTTCCCTACTTTCGGTTAAAAGGCAAAAGTTTTCTGATTGCGAAGTGTTCGCATCTTTCAAAAGTTGTCATTTTATATAATAAGAGCCTTTGGGACTTAAGTACGTTATTATAAGTAATTAGTATTATTTTAAATATCAGAGAAAATTACTGAATATCATGTCTTATACCTACGTAATAAAAATTAATTGTCTTTTTGTTATGTTGTGTGTTAATTGGCGGTCTTATTGTTTAGAGCGATCTCTTACTAACAACATTTGACAACTTTCACAAAATTACTATAACGAGACATCAATTACGAAATGTCCTAAATGAGGGCTATAGTTGACTTACATTAGACAGAAATAATATTTTCTTGTAATTAAGTTCAGACCAAAACGTTACTAAGAAAGTCGATTTTCTGACTTAAAAACCGAATGGTAATTCGAAGAAAAAGAAAAATGAACATTTTATTTCAGAAATTAATCCAATCTTTACGTGAAACCTATTTAAAACTATAAAGTCTTGTAGCAAAAAGGTCTTAATATAGGATTTAAAAAATACAGTGCTGGCTACTGTTGTTGAAAAAATGTTTGACCGACATTCGAAGAAAAAACAGGCTCGGATAGCCAGAGGTTGCGGGTTCGAATCCCGGCATGGGTGAAATTTTTAGCCTCTAAATAGGTTTTTTAATTTGTCCTTAGCACGGGTTAGTGCATTAAAAATAAAAATAGTATAAACAGGCTCGGTTTTTTTTTATTTCTGCAGTAGTACGAGTAATGTCATTTATTTTTTATTCATTTATGTTTCATTCAGCTTTGGTCTGTTTAATTTTTTTAAAACTGTTAACGTCAAAATTATACGATGAGTGGATATTTCTTGAATTCATGAGATGAGTGAATGCTTAGGACGAGCAAACGGCTTGATAGACAATTTATTGCTTTTTAAAGATTTCAATCAATCTACTGTTTGTGCACATTTAGGTCTAAACCGAATGATATAAAATAAATCTACAGTTTTTATTTCATATATTAAGTCAGCTCCTCACTGAGCAATTCCCAAATTCCCATAAAAAAGTAGTTTGGTTTTAATTTACCTACAAATGACATGCCGCCGGTACGCAATGAAACCTTGCCAATACTTTTAAAGGACACAAATCGAGGTTTGATCGTATTTAGAATTGGAAATAAAGTTATAACAATAAACTATGGGAATCATCATCATCATTAACCCATTATGTCCCCACCGAGGGGCGCAGGTCTTTTCCCTGAGGAAGGTATACGTGTCATACTCCACCACGGGGGCCAAGTCCGGATTGGTGGAGCCTTGCAAGACTAGTGGATGTCAGAAATTTTCAAGCCGCCCTAAGGCCTCTGACTTGGTTTAACGACTACCATTTATCGACGGCAGCCGGCACCAACTGCTTTACGTGCCTTGAAAAGCACGGACCTGCTCGGAAAAATGTCACTATCGTTAGTCATAGACGGTCACCCATCCATGCACTGAACGCGCCTATATTGCTTAATCTTCGTGATCGTTTAAGGTCACTAAGGCAGCGGGGGCTACGAGCGATTCTGGGAATAGTTTTTATGAAAAGTCTTATTAGGTTATAAATTCGTTTTTATTTGGTTGGTTCTGGTTGTTAACACGTCCATCTATGTAATCTAAGCGTATAGGCAAAGTTTCATTGCGACATGTTGCGATAGGAACCAAACTACGTTTGTATGGGAATTGCACCTTGGAGGGTTGCCTTAACGAAGAATAAACGTTGTTATGTTGACTCAGAATCAGATGATTCGGAGTTTCAGACTGTATAATTTCAAAAACGTTTTTCCCAAAGAGCCCGAGAGATGTGCGAACAAAGTTCCTTCCTCAATCTGTGGCGGAAACATTGACATCCATGATACTGTTTTATACTAAAGGGTGTAAAACACTTTAAGGAAAAAAGATCTCTGCCTCCAAAAATACAAATAACAAAGTAAATGACTTTGCTGCCATAGCAAGTAATAACTTTGCTCTGTGGCGGAAACATTGACATCCATGATACTGTTTTATACTAAAGGGTGTAAAACACTTTAAGGAAAAAAGATCTCTGCCTCCAAAAATACAAATAACAAAGTAAATGACTTTGCTGCCATAGCAAGTAATAACTTTGCCACAAAAAACACTGTATTTACAAAATTTTGCTAGAACATAAATTTAATACTTACGCAATGGACGTGTAACTAAACCACGACTTAATATTCAGTTTAAGTACCTTTTAATATTATAAATTTGAAAGTTTGGAGTTGGCCCCCGTGGTAGAGTATGGCCACATCCAGCATCTGCCGGCAGTTTTCGCAGATCGTCATCCCACCTGGTCGGAGGGCTTCTATATTATATCATATCATATCATATCATATCATATCATATCATATCATATCATATCATATCATATCATATCATATCATATCATATCATATCATATCATATCATATCATATCATATCATATCATATCATATCATATCATATCATATCATATCATATCATATCATATCATATCATATCATATCATATCATATCATATCATATCATATCATATCATATCATATCATATCATATCATATCATATCATATCATATCATATCATATCATATCATATCATATCATATCATATCATATCATATCATATCATATCATATATCATATCATATCATATTGTTAGGAATATTTTCGTAGTAGAGACTGGCAACAATCTCATGACGTCACCGTTCCTATATAAAGCGTGCGCCGTACTCGCTTCCCTCTCTTTTGCTGTCTGGATTTACTTCTAGTAGGTTCGTCGTGATTTGTCGCCAGTCTGGTGAGGTTATATTTCCGTTACTTTTGATTTGTGTTCCTTGTAACTAGAGTGCTATGTGCTTTGTAAATTCTTATAAGACTATTTGAGAAAAGATTATTCGAGTGGAGTTTCTTGGCTACCTTCTTCTCCACTACGGCTTCAGCCCGAAGGTGGCTCAGGAATTTGACATTGAATTAAATTTCTGAAAAGGCCACTCATTTCTATTATTTCTACGCCTGATTCCTTACATCAGAAGTGGGATTCAACCTTCTTTCCTACATTAACATTAAAGTTTTGGCCCCCTGAGTAATTCTGTACTTTTTCGGAATTTATTTGCAATTTTCTAATTTACCCACAAAACACATGTCGAGAGAAAAACCTATTCGGTGAGACCTTTCTTTGTTATTAGCGGTTGTGTTCGCACACCATGCTTGTATTCTGTTTGCCAGATTGATAGATTATCTCGTCTACAAACGCGGGCGGCGCTCGCGAACCTCGCGATCTCGCAACAGGCGCTTGTGTGGTCGCCAATTATAGCGCAGATGACCAGATGCGCGATTGAGCGTACGACTCGTTCAACGTAACCGTGGTGACCGCCGATGATACATCCTGTGACCGAGGCGGTGGAGCCGCACTCATCGTGATGGCGACCGGGCATGGATTACGATCATAAGCATCGTGGCGATCGAGGTCGCAGCCGCGAATCGTGGCATACCTTTGTGCCGAGACTGAACGCGTTGGAGACGCGCTCGCTGCTGGTGAGGTCCACCGAGCCAACTTTAAAAAGTTACAGAGCAGATTGTGAAAGCTATACCCGTGGCTGAGGTCAGTAAGTGCGCAAAACTTTAAAGTCTAGTTTTGACCCCTAAATTCGCAATGTCTGCCTGGTTCGGTTGGTGGGTAAAGTTGTTCGAATAATAAATCAAATAACTAATAAAGTGTAGCTACTTTGACGTAGTCTCACCTAAATGAATTAAAAAATAGAAGACCAATCATGTAAATACGACCTTAAAATGTAACAAACCTAAGTGCAAATGATTACGATTATATCGCAATCAATTAATTTACATCCCGGTCCCGTGAAGACAATAATGTGCTTCCCCTTAAGACTAGTTCTTGTGTTACCCCTTAAGAATCATGACGTTCATAAGGCTAGTCGATTTGTAGGCAGTATAATGAAGTGCAACAATAAGCAACTGCAAAAACAAATCTACCCACCACACCACAAAAAAAAGATCTGTTGGTTTCTTACAAATAGTGTATACTTGTAAGACAACGTTTGTGAAGTTTCCAGTAACTCTAGTAGGCGAAATACATTTTGTGGTCGAGTGTGGTTGCGTTTCTGATTAATGCATTCCAGTGTTAAGTGAAATGAAATGAAAAGGTTTCGTTAAAGTGCCAGCTACAACTATTGTTTTCTTAATCACGATCTGTAACGCTTATATTGTTGTTTGCAAAGTAGATGCGAAAAATGTGTGAATAAATTGGATTGATTGGAAAATGTACGAAATGTAAAAAACTGAGTAAGCTTTTCGCTTTTATTCGCAAAACATAATTATGTGAACTTGATTATGTTCGGTGTTGCGTACCGAGAGGTGCGTTGTTAACGTGTCTATTAAGAGTGCTTTTCAGGATGAATAGATTGCGTTTTCGGTGCTTCCGTAGCTGACGGCCGACGTGTGCACATATCAAGCTACTACGGAGCCAGACTGCCCTGCGCGCAAATGCACGTTGTTGCTTACATGTTGCCAAGCGTAACCGCGCCGTACCCGAGGGAGAACTATCAAAGGAGAACGGGTCTGTAGAGTTTTACCACAGGGAATATCGACGGGAACATCTAGGAGTAATGTGAAGGTATCTCAACCCTCTTCCTGTCACGGTGACATAAGATGCAACTCTTGTCAATAAATTCGTAAGACTTGAAAACGGTTTCAGTTCATGTACGGTTATTCTGGATAAGACAACAATGTGCCCATATCATAGTGGAAGGACACACGAGCTTAGAGAGTTTGCCTGTTTTCTTTATGTGCAGGAAAAGCCGAGCGACTAAGCGAAGCGGTGCACTGCTGCCAAGCACGACGGCACTGTTGTCGAACGCGACTACGCGTTGCTGTCGCGTGCAACTGCGTGTTGCTAGCTGCGATTGTGCGCCTGACAAGTGCAAGTGCGCGCCGCTGCAGGCTGCAACTGCGCGCCGCTGCTGCCTGTGACTGTGTGTCTGCCGTGCGCGAGTGCGCGCTGATGTCGCGTGTGACTGCGCTCTGCCAAATGGGCGGTATGCTGGAGTTTTTGCGATAAGGCCTTGTGATGCCTCTGTCAATAGCCATCGAATAGTATATGGACGAAGTACATGTATTATCGGTGTGAAAGCTTTTCGGTACGCGAACTTGTTGGTGCCTATGCCGAAGAGTCACTATGTGGTACGTAGACTTTGATGCCTATACCAATAGTGTGGGTTGGTATGCGAACTTGGGAGCCTATGCCAACGGGAGTGAAAGCTTTTCGGTATGCGAACTTGGTGCCTATGCCGAAGAGTCACTATGTGGTACGCAGACTTTGATGCCTATGCCAATAGTGTGGGTTGGTATGCGAACTTGGGAGCCTATGCCAACGGAAGTGAAATCTTTTCGGTATGCGAACTTGGAGGAGCCTGTGCCGAAGAGTCGCTATTTGACACGTACTTTGTCAAAAAGCGTTTGCATGCGTAATTGGGTCGACCCGAGTGTTATTTTTTTTTAATGTGATCTGGGACTATTCAGTTTGTGATTTTAAAAGATTACAAATTGTTTAGCCATGGGTCGATTTAACCTCATTTCATGCTAGGTGGTTGGCAGTTTAACTCGCTCTAACTAAACTAACAAGGGTGAATTATCAGTGAGTTCCGCCCCTGCGTTGACGTGTGTCGTCCGCCACGCTAATGACTTGTCTAGCTATTCAAGACGCGAGTGCGCGCTGCTGTCCCGTGCGACTGCGAGCTTACTAGCGCGTGAGACTGCGCGCTGCTGGCCGTTGCAAGTGCGCGCTGCTACTGAGCGCCAGTGCGCGCTGCTGCCAAGCGCGAACACGCGCTGCTGCTGAGCGCTGACAGGCGCTGCTGCCGAGCGCGGACGCACGCTGCTGCCGAGCGCTGCTGCCGAGCACTGCTGCTGAGCGCTGCTGCTGAGCGCTGCTGCTGAGCGCTGCTGCTGAGCGCGACCACGCGCTGCTGCCGAGCGCTGACGCGCGTTGCTGCCGAGCGCTGACGCGCGCTGCTGCCGAGCGCGACCACGCGCTGCTGCAGAGCGCGACCACGCGCTGCTGCCGAGCGCGACCACGCGCTGCTGCCGAGCGCTGACGCGCGTTGCTGCCGAGCGCTGACGCGCGCTGCTGCCGAGCGCGACCACGCGCTGCTGCCGAGCGCGACCACGCGCTGCTGCAGAGCGCGACCACGCGCTGCTGCCGAGCGCGACCGCGCGCTGCTGCCGAGCGCTGACGCGCGCTGCCTCCGAGCGCTGACGCGCTCTGCTGCCGAGCGCGGACGCGCACTGTTGCCGAAAGCGGACGCGTGCTGCTTCCGAGCGCTGACGCGCGCTGCTGCTGAGCGCTGACGCGCGCTGCTGCTGAGCACTGACGCGCGCTGCTGCTGGGCGCAAACGCGCGCTGCTGCTGGCTGTGACTGCGCGCCTGACAAGCGCAAGTGCGCGCCGCTGCTGGCTGCGACTACGCGCCTGCCGTGCGCAAGTGCTCACTGCTGCTGTGCGCTTGCTAACGAGCGTGTGTGGCCGTGCAAGACTGCGTGCCCACATAACCGCGCGCGAGCATTCCTCGGGATGTTTGTGTGAATTGATGAATGAAATGGATCCATTGTGTGATATGTTTCATGATAACAAACGAGTGATGAATAGACGTTGAACGTATGAATGAACAGAGTGAAACGTACTCAACGTATAGAGCATGGATAGTTCATGAAATGCTAAGAATAAACTCTTGGTGTTTTATGGATCCGTGGTGTAGACAGTATGTTTGATAGCAGAAAGATGGCCTTGATAGACAGATGGATGTGAGATGTAGGCACAATTTGCGAAATCGATGAGATGCTTAAGCTTGTTTTCAAATTGCAGATGACACTGCTCAAGGTGGCGCTGTGACGCTTCTCGTGGGTGGTGCTGCGCAAGATCACGCTTGTCAAGACCAGAACTGTCCCAGAGAGGGTCGAGGACGACCCTGTGTCAGGAGAGGCCGTGTTAGGAATATTTTCGTAGTAGAGACTGGCAACAATCTCATGACGTCACCGTTCCTATATAAAGCGTGCGCCGTACTCGCTTCCCTCTCTTTTGCTGTCTGGATTTACTTCTAGTAGGTTCGTCGTGATTTGTCGCCAGTCTGGTGAGGTTATATTTCCGTTACTTTTGATTTGTGTTCCTTGTAACTAGAGTGCTATGTGCTTTGTAAATTCTTATAAGACTATTTGAGAAAAGATTATTCGAGTGGAGTTTCTTGGCTACCTTCTTCTCCACTACGGCTTCAGCCCGAAGGTGGCTCAGGAATTTGACATTGAATTAAATTTCTGAAAAGGCCACTCATTTCTATTATTTCTACGCCTGATTCCTTACAATATCATATCATATCGTATCGTATCGTATCGTATCGTATCGTATCGTATCGTATCGTATCGTATCGTATCGTATCGTATCGTATCGTATCGTATCGTATCGTATCGTATCGTATCGTATCGTATCGTATCGTATCGTATCGTATCGTATCGTATCGTATCGTATCGTATCGTATCGTATCGTATCGTATCGTATCGTATCGTATCGTATCGTATCGTATCGTATCGTATCGTATCGTATCGTATCGTATCGTATCGTATCGTATCGTATCGTATCGTATCGGATCGGATCGGATCGGATCGGATCGGATCGGATCGGATCGGATCGGATCGGATCGGATCGGATCGGATCGGATCGGATCGGATCGGATCGGATCGGATCGGATCGGATCGGATCGGATCGGATCGGATCGGATCGGATCGGATCGGATCGGATCGGATCGGATCGGATCGGATCGGATCGGATCGGATCGGATCGGATCGCATCGCATCGCATCACATCACATCACATCACATCACATCACATCACATCACATCAAATCACAACACATCACATCACATCACATCACATCACATCACATCACATCACATCACATCACATCACATCACATCACATCACATCACATCACATCACATCACATCACATCACATCACATCACATCACATCACATCACATCACATCACATCACATCACATCACATCACATCACATCACATCACATCACATCACATCACATCACATCACATCACATCACATCACATCACATCACATCACATCACATCACATCACATCACATCACATCACATCACATCACATCACATCACATCACATCACATCACATCACATCACATCACATCACATCACATCACATCACATCACATCACATCACATCACATCACATCACATCACATCACATCACATCACATCACATCACATCACATCACATCACATCACATCACATCACATCACATCACATCACATCACATCACATCACATCACATCACATCACATCACATCACATCACATCACATCACATCACATCACATCACATCACATCACATCACATCACATCACATCACATCACATCACATCACATCACATCACATCACATCACATCACATCACATCACATCACATCACATCACATCACATCACATCACATCACATCACATCACATCACATCACATCACATCACATCACATCACATCACATCACATCACATCACATCACATCACATCACATCACATCACATCACATCACATCACATCACATCACATCACATCACATCACATCACATCACATCACATCACATCACATCACATCACATCACATCACATCACATCACATCACATCACATCACATCACATCACATCACATCACATCACATCACATCACATCACATCACATCACATCACATCACATCACATCACATCACATCACATCACATCACATCACATCACATCACATCACATCACATCACATCACATCACATCACATCACATCACATCACATCACATCACATCACATCACATCACATCACATCACATCACATCACATCACATCACATCACATCACATCACATCACATCACATCACATCACATCACATCACATCACATCACATCACATCACATCACATCACATCACATCACATCACATCACATCACATCACATCACATCACATCACATCACATCACATCACATCACATCACATCACATCACATCACATCACATCACATCACATCACATCACATCACATCACATCACATCACATCACATCACATCACATCACATCACATCACATCACATCACATCACATCACATCACATCACATCACATCACATCACATCACATCACATCACATCACATCACATCACATCACATCACATCACATCACATCACATCACATCACATCACATCACATCACATCACATCACATCACATCACATCACATCACATCACATCACATCACATCACATCACATCACATCACATCACATCACATCACATCACATCACATCACATCACATCACATCACATCACATCACATCACATCACATCACATCACATCACATCACATCACATCACATCACATCACATCACATCACATCACATCACATCACATCACATCACATCACATCACATCACATCACATCACATCACATCACATCACATCACATCACATCACATCACATCACATCACATCACATCACATCACATCACATCACATCACATCACATCACATCACATCACATCACATCACATCACATCACATCACATCACATCACATCACATCACATCACATCACATCACATCACATCACATCACATCACATCACATCACATCACATCACATCACATCACATCACATCACATCACATCACATCACATCACATCACATCACATCACATCACATCACATCACATCACATCACATCACATCACATCACATCACATCACATCACATCACATCACATCACATCACATCACATCACATCACATCACATCACATCACATCACATCACATCACATCACATCACATCACATCACATCACATCACATCACATCACATCACATCACATCACATCACATCACATCACATCACATCACATCACATCACATCACATCACATCACATCACATCACATCACATCACATCACATCACATCACATCACATCACATCACATCACATCACATCACATCACATCACATCACATCACATCACATCACATCACATCACATCACATCACATCACATCACATCACATCACATCACATCACATCACATCACATCACATCACATCACATCACATCACATCACATCACATCACATCACATCACATCACATCACATCACATCACATCACATCACATCACATCACATCACATCACATCACATCACATCACATCACATCACATCACATCACATCACATCACATCACATCACATCACATCACATCACATCACATCACATCACATCACATCACATCACATCACATCACATCACATCACATCACATCACATCACATCACATCACATCACATCACATCACATCACATCACATCACATCACATCACATCACATCACATCACATCACATCACATCACATCACATCACATCACATCACATCACATCACATCACATCACATCACATCACATCACATCACATCACATCACATCACATCACATCACATCACATCACATCACATCACATCACATCACATCATATCATATCTAATGTGAAAGTTTATGAAGATGTTTGGATGTTTTTTGAATGACGCAGTAACAGCTGGACGGATTTACATGATACTTGACGTACATAATAATATATTCATAGTTCTGCATGACGAATGATATTCCGTTAATGCGTTCCCGTGGGATAATTTATAAAACAGGTGTAAAACAGGAGCGCAACTCCTGTCACGTTAATTTTTTCTAGGAAAAGTGTGCGACGTCATCTATAGGGGCGTGATGATCTCCCGGAAGGTACCATACCATAACGAGTATTGTTTATATTGCAGACAGGTAGCACGTTGAGCAAGCTTGTACACATCGCCTTAATTTAATAGGATCCAAGTTGTATAGCGTAGAAGAAAGACAATTAAACTAGCGGACCCTAGTTTTACATAATTATGAGAATTACATAATTATAAAGATGAGAATTTAAAACCTGTGATGTTTAAATGTATGGTGTGCAATAAAGAGTATTGATCTAATCTAAAACGTGTATATATTTTTTTTTAAGTAAGTAAGTAAATAGTTTATTTCCAAGAAGACAATACACATTGAAATACCTTATAAATAGACAGTGGAGGGTATGACAAAAAATTGTTTTATGTTTACCGGCAGTCCCCAAACTAGGCTAGGCCTGTATCTTGGGGACTTTATTAGTGTGCACAATTTTCGTTTAACTTAGTCGTTACAAAACCTAAACGCAACGTCACTTCTGGGAGATATTAATTTGTACCTAAATATTATAAATATTGTAGACAGATATTGGTTACATCTAATAACCCAATTATTATTAATAAGTAATAAATATATATATATATATATATATATATATATATATATATATATATATATATATATCTTTTTTTTTTCTTCTATAAAACAAACATTTTACTTAGGGAATATAATGTGCACAACAAGCACTTGTATATACGTAACAAAGTCTTTTGTAATTTCCGGTATTATAGTATTAACAGACGATCAAACTTGGTACGGCCGGACAGCGGATTGTGCGTCCCATAGCACCGAGCGATGACGAAATAGTATAAATTATGCTCGGCAACGGCGGCGTCTCTGTTGATACTATTAAACTTTAGTATAAGCGCATATGGTCCAGACTGCACCAATTTCGATCCTATTTGAATAGTGTTAAGCTTAATAGTATCAACAGACCAAGTTCAATAACTTGGTACGGGCCGGACAGCGGATTCGGTACGCCCCATACCATATCAGTTCGTTTGGAAAGTTGTCTGCCCAAGATAATTAATACTATTTGTTCTCTCGGTCCGATAGTATGTCCAATCCGCTGTCCGGCCCGTACCAAGTTCGATCGTCTGTTAATAGTATTACAAACTTTTTACGCAACATTGAAGCCCCCATTTTCACCAACGCACCTACCTCGCAATGTTATTCGCGATTGTGTGCAAAGAGCTTCTTTGTCTCCAACTTTGTTGCAGTATTAAATGCCAAGTGTCGAATTAGGTGTGTCATTTAATTGTTTTCGTCATCACCACTTTGTTGTAGCGCTTTAAGTTCGTACTTACTATAGTAGTATGACAATTCGATGTAGTATGAGTAGTCAATTAAGGCACCTAGTCTTCCCTGCTATCCACTTTGTGGGTTATCCAGTGTCTAATAAAACTGAATTATTGTACTTCTATGAGATGAGTCTTAAAGTCCACTAGCTTAAAATCTCAGAAATAAAAATCGCGAGTCAGATGGTTAAGCGTGGCGATTTTAGCCATAGGTACATTTGATTTCGTCTCAATCTTTAATTCATGCAATTTTAGTCATGTATTGCGTTACTCCTTTGCTACTGAAATGAAAACATAATAATGTGCTGTGGACTGCACTCTCTTTAAAGTTTTCAGCTTCAATCTAAGGACAAAGCGCTGTATTTCGTCGGTGGTGATAAAAACTTATAGCCAAATGACTGAATGGGATGGAAATGCGCACGTTAACACACCTACGACTTCGAGCTCGCATTTTTGCGATTACTGTAATTAACACTGCAATGCTGAAGTGCGGTCTTTTTGGTTAGTCTAAGGCCTTAAAGTAAACTGACGATTCCATTTTAGTTATTTTATTTGTTTAACAAAATATACAAACAAAGGCCAATTACAGGCATTTTTTTTTAAATATGCATACTATCCTTACTCCCTTAGTACTTACCTTGATTTTTCAACAACATCAACAACAATGATTCTTTCAATCAATTCAATCAACAACAATGATTTCTCTATTGTTACTTTCTAGGTCAGTATTGAGAAAATTACTTACGAAGTACAGTTTTTTAGAAACTGATATAATTCGGTTATTTTTATACATCGTTATCAACCCTTGTATGTCCCCACTGCTGGGGCACGGGTCTCTTCCTGGAATCGCAGGAAGGTTAGGCCATACTCCACCACGGGGCCAGGTCCGGGTTGGTGGAGGATTGTAAGACAGTGGCGGGCCTTACTGTCAGAAGTTATCAAGCCGCCCATAAAGCCTCTGACATGGCTTAACGACTGCCATTATATGACAGCCGGCACCAACGGCTTAACGTGCCTGGCGAAGCACGGAAGCGCTCGGAAAAATGCCACTAGCGGTAGTCACGGGACGCTCACCCATCCTGTACCTGACCGCGCCTGTCGTTGCTTAACCAAGTGATTGATTCCAATCACTCGGCTCGCCTAGGCCACGAGCGCTTCAATATACATTAACTTTAGTTAATTAAAAAAATATATTAATATTGGCTCATCCAGCCATTGCCAAGAGCCTACCTCATATCAAATGTGTCCTATAAATAAATTATAACTAAGGAATAAGATGAACATAATAAATATGTACTTACTATCATAAAGAGCTTAATAAATGTTTTCTGTAACGTGTAATATATTTACCACTCGAAAACACGTGAAAAACGCCATTTACAAGGAAAATACGTGACAACAGATTAAACAAAATAACTTAAGGAGTGTTTTAGGGAAATCGTTTTTTGTACAACTCAGATTTTTCTTTTCATTTCCCTAACTTTGATTTTTCTGCTAAGATCGCTTTCGTCGCCGAAAGCTTGAGAAAAAAAGCAAAAACTCTCCTAACGGTCTCAATAACCCGTCTCGTTTTGCGTATATTGCACGCGCGATAATTGAAGGGTTAGGGGTGATTGCAGACGAGATCCGCACATCCTGTGAGAGGGCGTGGGCGCGCCCGGCCCAACCTGCATCTTCGGGCTATGAGAGATTTTTAAGGACTAGTTTGTGAGTTTTCCTTCGTCTTTATTTGTCTTGATGTCTAAGACCGTGCCGCGTTTCATGAAACTGGATTCATACATAGTTTAATATGACCATTGGGTGTATCTTCATTGCGGAGCCGAATGTTTTATTTTATTTAATTAGTACTCGTGAATTAATCAACTTTAAAAACCTATTTAGAGGCTGAAAATCCCACCCCATGCCGGGACTCGATACCCGCGACCTCTGGCTAACCATGCTAGCGCTCTCCTAACTGAGTTAATGCGCGACTCACCGGCATTAGTGAAATTTCAAACCTGTTTACAATACTCGCTGTATTACGTATCGTGTCGTGTCGTGTGGTGTCGTGTCGTGTCGTTTCGTGTCGTGTGTATGTATGCTAGGTTGATACTCTTTGCTCTATCTAATTTTTAGGTATGTCTGACTATTAATAATATTGTTATTACAATCTAAGTGACTGGAAGTTTACTGTGCTACCAGGTCGTAAGTGGTGGGCGATCCGTTCAAACTGATTTTCTGTTTACGACGAGTCGTATAAAACTAGCCTTTGTCCTACTTTTGGAGGTAGTATTGGAGCGCTCGTTGAAGCGCTCGTGGCCTAGCAGAAGCGAGTGATTGGAATCAATCACTTGGGTTAAGTAACAACAGGCCCGGTCAGGTACTGGATGGGTGACCATGTCGTGACTACCGCAAGTGGCATTTTTTCCGAGCGCTTCCGTGCTTCGCAAGGCACGTTAAGCCGTTGGTGCCGGCTGTCATGTAATGGCAGTCGTTAAGCCATGTCAGAGGCCTTATGGGCGGCTTGATAACTTCTGACTGTAAGGCCCACCACTGTCTTACAATCCTCCACCATCCCGGACTTGGCCCCCGCGGTGGATTATGGCCTAACCTTCCTGCGATGCAGGAAGAGACCCGTGCCCCAAGCAGTCCCCACTGCAACATGACATACAAGGGTTGATAACGAACCATAATGTAACATTTATATACCTATGGTTAGCAAGCTGTTTTACCGAATATTTGATTCTTTGATACAGTTTCAAATTAAACAATTTTATGTGTGTGTGAAGTTGTAAAACGTTTTATAAATAATAAACTGAAACGACTTCATCTCTGTGTTTTATTTATTTTATTTATAATATAAACAGAAAACTTGGTAAAAAACAGAATAAGCAGGTAAAAGACGATTTATGCAGTCGGGTCTGGTTGAAATGTAAAGTACTAATGCCAAAAGCTCAAGAAAATCTCAAAAAATGGGTGACGTAATTTTAAATTTTGGAAATGACAGATAGAATTAAGGAAATATAAAAAAAATGGTGTAGGTATGTATGCACCGCTACAAGTGCAAATCATAAAATAAATTTAATTTAAATGCAAAATGATACGTAAAATCTAAAACACTCCTCAGAAGCTGTTCATTTGAACAGCTTCTTAGTAGTGTTTCATATAGTGATATTTTTCCTTTACCACAGCTATTAACAGTCCGTTAGCTTTTAGAATATACCTCGGCTACTACCGGATAAAATCGGATATATTCGTGTAGTAAAAATATCGGAACTAATATGAAACTTAATTTATATAACTTTACAAAATAGTGAAGAGAAGTTTTATACAGAGCAGGAAGTAGTATTACACTCGTGTGCTTTCGGCGAAAACCGAAGCCTACTCTAGAGCCCGAGGTATATTCTAAAAGCTAACAGACTGTAAACCGACTCAATAGAGTACTTAAAGGGGTCATATTTTTATAAACTATACCGCTATTCTGTAGATTATGGCCTCAAAGTGAGCGGTGGTAGCGAAGCGGTGTAGAACGCCGGCTTCTCAATCGGGAGGTCGTGGGTTCGAACCCGAAATGTACCAATGACTTTGTTTTCTAAGTTATGTACATTTGTGAAGTTATAGTAGCAATACTACTCGCTGACTGTGAAGGAAAACATCGTAAGGAAACCCTAGTGTCTGAGGTGTTAGCGTACCTCAGCGCTTGCTATGTACAATGGTCCAACTATGAGGCTAAGTGAGGAAATTTCAGGTCTAACTAACTATGGCCTCAAAGTGACTTTTCATGGGGCATTTATTGGTACGCAAAAACACACGTTTGAAAAAGTTGTTGTCATTGTTCAGTATCAAATTTACGTATAAAGGTGAAAAATTGGTCAACGACCAATTTCAATTCTAATTTCTAAGCAAATTTGCAAATAATAATTGACCAAATTGCAATTTAGCTTTAAAAATTAGAATTTAAATTGGTCTAAGTTGCATAATAGTCGTTGACCATTATGTGTCTAAAATCTAGAATTGAAACATTTCAAGTAGTATTATTTATTATGTAAAAGATTACTCAAAAGTTTAAATTACTCTCTTTTCATTGGTTTTCGTATGATGCAATTACAATTTGTAAATTGTCACGAAAATTTAAGTTTTTGCTTCCCTTATTTACTAATTGAATCCAATAAGTTTCGATTTCATTAAACACTGAAATTGATAGCTACAGAAATGATTTTGCTTCTTTCCGACGGAAAAGCTATAAGAAAGGAAATCACGTAACTATCAGTTTTCCTTTATTTCTATACTACTTTGTACAATCAAACACAAAGAACTTTTGAAAATAAAAGGAAGAATTCCAATCTAATATCAAAGGAAGGCTAATGAGACGAGATAAATAATGTAAACAAACGGACCGTTACTGAGTTACATTGCGATAGTGAGCGATTATTATCTCTTTCCTTGTCACACGTATGCGGTAATGGCGTCATTTATCGACGATAGCTGTCGTTGCGTATTTCGTGGTACAGGAAAATTTTCAGTACGGCAGTTGTCAACATTTGGTGTCATCCGCCATTTTGTGAACTATAATAGTTCATTCCTCGTAGATTGCGTTCGAAGTGATACGTATTTTTTCGTTTCCGTATTTACTAAGTTTATTGTGTTTATTAATCCGTTACTGTTAGTTTTCTTGTTGATTTTTGCTGTTATGGTAATTAGTTGTTGGTTTTGATTATGGCATTACAGCCTGAATTATGTTAGACTAATACAGACGACAGCGATTAGAATAGGGAATCCGAAATTTTTATAACCATAATTTATTCAAATAAAAATGTTTTGAACCCCTGAAACTTTGTTAACATTCTTTATCTCGTCTCATTGGCCTTCCGTTCAGACTATTCGAATCGTTCTTGATTTGTTGCGCGTAATATAGGAGCTGTTGCCTAATTATCTGCACCTAATCCAGTCGGAATCGTAACATTTCAGATAACAATTAGTACTTACTCAGTAATTAGTAATTAGACGACCTCTGTGGCGTAGCGGTAGCGCGTCTGCCTACTATGCAAGAGGTCCCGGGTTCGAATCCCGGCTGGGAACAAAAAAAAAGCCCAGGTCTTGGAAGTTTACAGGTTTTTGATGTCGTTGTTTCTGGTTCCCATGACACAGGGTATCCTAGTGTGGGGCCAGAAGCAATGAATTTCGTCGTCGTCGTCGTATGTGGAGTATGTGAAGTATACGAAGCAATGTATTTGTGCTTATATGTAAATGTTATGTTATTGTTTGTTATGTTACTTACACCTGACATTTCCTCACTTAGTTTCATAGGGCCATTGTACATAGCAAGCGTTGAAGTATGTTAACACTACAGACACTACGGTTTCCACACGGTGTCTTCCTTCGCCGTTGCCGAGTGGTATTGCTACTATAAATTCGCAAATGTACGTAACTTACAAACAACAAAGTCATTGGTACATGCCGAGATTCGAATCCACGACCTCACGATTGAGAAGCCGGCATTCTACCGCTTTGCTACCTCCGTAGCAATTAATATGGAAATTGACAGTTAGTCGTTTGGAAATGCTCAGGATTTCATACACATTCTATTGCAGCCTGCGATGCAGGAAGAGACTCGTGCCCCAGCAGTGGGGAGATACGAGTACAAGGGTTAATATTGAAGGGTAATATTTAGATAGGTCCTATTTAAAACTTGATTTATTTATAACCTATTTCAAATAGGTTTAATTATGAACTAGCATCTGGATCCTCATGTCCTCATGACTTTTAGTCCGTCCGGATCTACTTACGGACTCTTCCGATATAACAACACCCGTAAGTAGATCCGGACTAAAAGTCTACAATGTGTTGTGCTTACGAAAGTTTTAGGTTAAAATTAAAAAAGAAATGTGTTTTACTATTCACTTACAAGTAGTTAACATTTGGTAAGTCAGAATTGAGATATTATTGTCTAGTATAAATTGCACACATATCGTATTAGGCTAAGCCTCTAATAGTATGTATGTGTGGATAATAAATAAAATAAAAATAAAGTCGACGTCGTCGTCGTCGTCAGGCTATACTAGTCCACTGCTGGACATAGCCCTCCCCTAAAGAGCGCTACGTTGTGCTATCATAGGGGGTAATGCCCATAATCTCCACGCTGGGCATGCGGGTTGGGGATCGCAGTTCAGTGGAATTGTACTGCAAGGGGCGCTGCTGCCCATCCCCCGGTGTGTGTCCCTTAGTCGCCTTTTACAACACCCGCGGGAAGAATTGGGTTGGTGCTATTCTCTAGGCCGACACCACACAGCACAAAAATAAAGTAAAATAAATAAATTTATGCACAACAAATCGCGTCAGAATTCTGAAGTTTTCGGTAGCAATTAGTATGGGTTTTACAGTTAGCCTGACGTTTGTTTAGAATCGTATAGGATTTGGTGCGAGTAATATAGGAGCTGTTCTAATAATAATAAATATTCATGGACATATTACACAGATCGTGCTAGCCCCATACTAAGTGACTTGTAGCCCTATACTAAATGTACTAACTCGACGATCGATTTAATACAAATAAATAAAGAAATAAATAAATATTCATGGACATATTACACAGATCTCGTTAGCGATACACTAAGTACAACTAAATGACTTGTGCTATAGGTGCTAACGCGACGATAAATTGAATATAATAAATACATAGACAACATCTAAGACCCGAAAAGTTCGTTTCATAGTTTGACCCAGCTAGGGATCGAACGCAAGACCTTCTGTTTTACAGTCAGCGTGCCAAACTGGTGCATCACCCAGGCCGTCAGTGACGTTTAATGACGGTCCAATCGACATTAAAAAAGATAAATACTTCTCCGCTTAACAGTACGAGATACAAATCCAAACATTACACAAGCCCATCCTCGTACTCTCAAACGATCTGTTTGCGAGTAAATGGCAAAATAATTGATTCCTTTGATGAATGCAAGCGTCGTAAGTGTTACTTATAATGCACTTACATCGTGCATTTGCGGCTATTAGCCATCCGAGCTCGAGAATAATGACGTCGGGTAAAAAATAAGAACACCGCCGTCGTGTGTTTGTCATAATTTTCATGTACAGTCGTCAGCTGATAAAGCTTTACTTTACTGTTGCAAAGTAACGTAACGTGACAGAGTGCAGAATGTGCGCTTGTAAATGTCGATATGCTGTTGACTGATCGTGGCTTTAACTCCGAAGGTTTTTACATACCTACGTATAAACACAGCTTATAACTAAGACAATATTATATTATTACATTATTATAATTATTGTACACGAAACATTTAACAGGTCGTTCCATAAGAAATAAAGTGTACAAAGACAAATTGTTATAACGGTTACACTTTAGATGTAACCGTTATTACCTCTTAAGTAACATGACGAGATGTAACAAAACTCTCAGAATTTATGTTTTCCAACAACTTTTGGCCTATGAGTTTTTTCTCACATTGATATTCTTCCGAATACCCGGGTCGGATTAAATGTGACGAATATCTTAACATTATGCATAATATGATAAAATACAAAACCTTTATATAAATTATTAGAGATACTTCTTATAAATTATTGTGTAACAAACCCTTACGTAGTTCCTTAACAATTTTCCCTTAAGATAATCTCGGAATCGAACGAATGATAAATGGTCGGTTTATCTACCTAAATAAGCTTGTTAGTGTCGGATTTTGAACAAAACCATTGATGTTACAACCCTCCATCGCAAAAAGAAAAACTGCAGAAGAATCGCTCCTTTGCATCAATTTTTCTACCTAGTCTAAACTATGTCCCACTGCTGGGAGAATGACCTTCACACCTCGGACTTGATATTTCATTACATCAATGGATATCAACCCTTTGTATATCCCAACAGATGGGGCACGAGTCGCTTTCTGCATGGCAGAAAGGTTAGTCTATACTCCTCCACGGGAGCCAAGTCTGGGTTGGTGGACGATTATAAGACAGTGGCGGGCCTTACTGTCAGAAGGTATTAAGCCACCCATATGGCCACTGACAAGGCTCAACGGCTGCCATTACATTAGCATTACAGCAGCACTAGCTGCTTAACGTGCCTTGTGAAGTACGGAAGCGCTCGGAAACATTTCACTAGCGGTAGTCGCTGGATGGTCCATCCAGCACCTGACCGCGCTTGCTGTTACTTAACCCAAGTGATTGATTCTAATCACTCGGTTTCACTAGGTAACGAACACTTCAATTACATCCATTGTAATGGAGCAATTCTTCTAAGTCACATCCTCAGTCGCGAGACGAGAAGAAATACAGGATTGCTCCAAAAATCCTATAAAGAATCGCATTCCTGAATCACCCCTGTCAGAGTTTGCGTCTTGCCTGGTTTTGATAGTACAGGCTATCGTAGTTTGGGTCCAGGCCAGGTAATTGTGTGGTGTGGAAGTTATTATAAATGTGACCACTATTGTTCTACGACCGTTTTCATAATTTTGTGACATATTTTTTTTATTATATTTAGACAGTTTTAAAAACCTATTTAGATGCTAGGAAGTCGCCCATTAGCTCAGTTGAGATAGCGCTGGCTCGGTTAGCCAGAGATCGCGGGTTCGTGTCCCGGCATGTGTGGAATTGGGTGGATTCACGCTTTACACGCTTTACTAATGTCCCAAACACCGTTAAACCAGTGTAGAAGAATAAAATAACTTCCGACATAGAATAAATAAAGAGTTTATTTAAGAATTAGGCAGAGTTATGCTGTACGCTGTATAGTGCAGTATTAAGAGGCAAGCATGGAAATAATAATATCGAAAATAAGAACTTCACTAATCTAAGTAGTAATTTTATCCTTTTTATGGCTGTGTAGTCATGTTGTCTTAGAAGCTTCTGACAGTATCTGTGACCTGACCGCAAATATCAAAGCCACACAGACCGCCTGCGGTCATCTCACAATCTGTCAGAGAAGTGAACAATATTTTGCCGGGCTACTACAAGCCTGTATTTACGATCACGATAGGAAGTGTACCGGTATGATTTTTTTCGTAGGCATAAATACTGTTTCGCGTTAAAACATGTTTTATTTTTCTACAGAATGGCAGAAAGCTTTTATTTAAATCATATTCTTATGACTTACAACTAGGTAAGTATAAAACATAACTATTGATGAGATATCGAATACGAAATGAACTGAGTCGAAACAATATGAGAGATTTTGGACAATTCATTCAGTACAAAGGACGTTTTGTAATGTATACATTACACAGTTGCTTTTATTGAGATTATAGAATTAAGATTATAGATAAAAAAAGGAAATATTTTTTTTCTTTCCAATTACATAAGATCATTTTCAAAAACCTATTTAGAGGCTAAAAATTCCACCCATGCTGGGATTCGAACCCGCGACCTCTGGCTATCCGTGCCAGCGCTCGATCCAACTGAGCTAATGGGTGACTCACCGGCATCAGTGAAATTTCGAACCTCTTTACACTATTCTCTGTATTACGTACATGCAGTGACATCTGGCTTAAGTAAATTGCATCACTTACAGCCCCGACCACCTACTTTGCAGTTAGGTTTGCCTGTACGTAATACAGAGAATAGTGTAAAGAGGTTCGAAATTTTACTGATGCCGGTGAGTTGCCCATTAGTTCAGTTGGATAGAGCGCTGGCATGGATAGCCAGAGGTCGCGGGTTCGAATCCCGGCATGGGTGGAATTTTTAGCCTCTAAATAAGTTTTTAAAATTGTCCTTACCCATGCTAAGGTGCATTAAAAAAAAAATAGTAGGTATACATAAGATCATGTTCAAATGTATGAGTACCTTAGTATAATTTAAAGACTATGTTAATAAACAATGAAGTAAAGTTTGTGATCTGTTTAGTTTCGGTTTCATTGGAAAACTTAAAAACAACCGATCGATTTCAACCCTGTTTATCCCCACTGGTGGGGCACGGGTCTCTTTCTGCATACTCCACCACGGGGGCCAAGTCCGGGTTGGTGGAGAAAAAACAAACAGTAAAAACAATAATTATGATTAAAAGTGAACTTTTTGCAAAATAGATACAATGCGAAGTGGATCTTTTACAAATGAGCAGTTAGTTCGGGTCTCCCACTATTTTTCATCCTAGTTAATTTAAGCATATCCGTTTCTTATGTCTTGTGTATGTAATATAAAAATAAACAAGCGAAATTCTTCCTCTTTTTAACTCGAGAGGTAGCTCATACTATCGTGTCGTGATCATAATATCGTCATGTATTAATTATCGTGTCTTAAGGTCAAGTTTGTGATAGGGCTTTTGAAGCTAACCGTCGTTTATTGTTTGAAGAATGCGTCTGAAGACGTGAAGACGTGCGGTAGATCTCTTTAGTTTGGCGGTCACACCCTATAATGGAAGTATAGTCACTTTACAACTTGCTAAGCAAACACCGCAAAGTACCAAAAAATATCCAGTATTTTTTTACTATCCAAAGACTATAAGTTCACGGTTGAACTTCGCTGAATGGGCGTTAATTTCGTATGGAGGTTATCATCTGCCACTCCTTTATGTTTGTGTCGAAAGGCAATAATGGTTCGTGTCGGAGTCAACGCGTATAAATTAGATGCGCGCGCGCTGTATACACCTAACAATAAAACTACACGACGGACGAGTATCGGACGAATGATCTGAGGGGGACATTTACGGTTTCAGACCCTCGGGAAGGAGCAGGAAAATACCAATGTGGCTGCTTCGAGTTTCGGTTAATTATGACTTCCGGTCTAGACTTTTGCAGTGTCGCTTTTAGCTCTGCAGGTCTGCTCATTAAGTAAAATTGTAGTTTGATTACACTATTTTTATTTTTAATGCACTAACCCGTGCTAAGGAACAAATTTAAAAACCTATTTAGAGGCTAAAAATTTCACCCATGCCGGGATTCGAACCCGCAACCTCTGGCTATCCGTACCAGCGCTCTACCAATTGAGCCAATGGGCGACTCACGGCATCAGTGAAATTTCGAACCTCTTTACAATATTCTTTGTATTACGTACAGGCAGCGACATCTGACTTAAGCAAATTGCATTACTTACAGCCCCGACTACCTACTTTGCAGTTAGCCAGATATCGCCAGGATAGCCATAGGTTGCGAGTTCGATTCCCGGCATGGGTGAAATTTTTAGCCTCTAAATAGGTTTTTAAATTTGTAGTTTGATGTTAATTTTTATACAAAATGCATGGTACAAAACATACTGTGTACATATAATGTGCTTTAGAAAACGATAATAACTACCTAGAAAATTAAGTTTATTAGCATTAGGTAATATCAAAAATTGTTAATACTAAGCGTGGATCGGAGCTTCCTGATAGATGTATTTCCAGACTAAAGGAGTTAAAAGGATTCTTACCCGATTAAGTCACTGTAAACATTATGAAAGGTAAACAAACGATTTTTATATTATTACTATTATTATTTCTTTTATTACCCACCAATTTGCGGTGGGCACGCGTGGTGATTAAGCCCGTACGGTTTCTTGGAGAGAAGGCCTCTGCCGTGCAGCGGGACGTGTATAGGCGGCGTAATTTTTTTAATACTTTTTTTTAACAAGTGATATTAATTGGTGACAGAATCTCAATTTTGAAGTGGGGATGGGCAGGGCATCTGGCGAGGCGTAACGACGGCAGGTGGACCAGGTTGCAGATTCTCGCTCATGCGAATTGAAAGCGTAGACGCAAAATATTGGAAGGCTTAGACGTTTGTCGCATAAAAATAAGATAACACGACAGTGTCTTCGCCGTTGTCGTCATCAGGCTATACGAGACCACTGCTGGACATAGCCCTCCCCTAAAAAGCGCCACGTTGTGCTATCATAGGGGGGGGTAATGCCCATAATCGCCACGCTGGGCATACGGGTTCGGGATCGCAGTTCACTGGAATTGTACTGCAGGAGGCGCTGCTGCCCACCCCCCGGTTTGTGTCAGTTTGACCCTCGACAGTGTCATAACACATTTATTTTCTCGTTTGAATTCAATCCAGCATGGCATTCAAAATAGAGATTTTGACTATCACTCGACTTCTAGAGTCGTATACGACTTATTTGCTAATGAAGAGAGGATTGGGCCCCAGGGCAGTAACAGAGTGGCGGCCGGGCGGCGGTCGGCGGGTAGACCGACAGCCCGAAGCTCGGACAATGTGGTCAGGTCGGCCGGATGCCCGTGGATGCGAATGGCGAGAGCCCGCAAAGGATGGCGTGATGGAGAAAGGGCCTATACCTAGCTCTGGGCAGAGGTGGGCTGATGATGATAATTTAATAGATGATAATAATACCAATTGTTATAGTACACAAAAAAAATGTACTTCTATCAGTTCCGAGAGTTCCATGAATATAGTTCTATCATCCAATGTCGTAGGTAAAGTAAGGTAGAGATCACCTTGCGCAGCAATTATGTTGCTAAAAGCTCCATGTGGCTCGAAGAATCCTAATATCCCTGACAATTAAAATTGGCCTGTAAAAGGTTTACGGTTTATCCAGACAGAAATCTACTACGCTGGAAATAACTGTATATTCTCAAGAATTCGTACACTTGGAATCACATAGCAAAAAAATATACATTACAGGTAATGGTTAAGAAATATTTGGATGATGACTAAAAAGTCACGCTGTAGGTATGTCCAAATCCTCACCTCTATATGATATATCCAGATCCACATATCCAAAAATTATTTGTGTAGTTATAGTACAGTAATGCCACTCGCTAAACGTGAAGGAAAACGTCGTGAGGAAACCTGAGTTTGGGGATGTTCACATACCTCAGCGCTTGAAATTACCGATCCGCGGTGGACACATGTGGTAATTAAGCCCATACTCTCTCTGAGAGATGGCCTGTGTCCTATATTAGCACCTAAAGGGCTACATAACATTAAGATCCATTCAAACATCTAATATTTTACTACACTCACTCCAGAAGTGGCACCACCTATGGTAGACTGCTTATAGCATTAAGTCTGCCGTATTGCCATTGCATTTCTTTTACCTTATCTATATTACACCATTTTTATTTTTAATGCACTAACCCGTGCTAAGGAACAAATTTAAAAACCTATTTAGAAGCTAAAAATTTCACCCATGCCGGGATTCGAACCCGCAACCTCTGGCTATCCGTACCAGCGCTCAATTGGTAGAGCGCTGGTACGGATAGCCAGAGGTTGCGGGTTCGAATCCCGGCATGGGTGAAATTTTTAGCTTCTAAATAGGTTTTTAAACTTATCTATATTATATAAAATTCAAAGTCCTGACTGACTGAATCACTCATCAACGCCCAGCCCAAGCCATTGGACCTAGGAAGCTGAAATTTTGCACAGAGAGTCTATATATAATATAGGCAAGGAATAAGACCGGATTTTTTGAAATTAAACCCCTAAGGGGGTGACAAGTGTTGCCAAAATTTGTATGGGAGATATAAAGAATGTTGTCTAATTTTCTTGAAACTTAAAATACTCTTCAAACCAATTGATTGAACACGTGTTTCGCCGTTTTTCTAAACTTTGGTGGGGCAAGGACTACACTCTCCACGCCTCTTAGGAATGTCAGGACAAGAAGGTCAGTCAATGCAAGGCAGCAGGTCCAAGCTAGTCCTCAAAGGCAGGTGCCCAGAACTCACCAATCGATTTTTTTTGCAACCCCGTTCACTCCCTTAAGGGAGTGAACGGGGTTGAAAAAAAAAATCACGCGGATGAAGTCGCTGGCAAAAGCTAGAGCGCAATAAACTTATTAATAATAATATTGTTCAAGACATTTCCGAACATGGGTTATGATCATGGGTTCTAGACTGTAAGTTCTAAGAATAGTCATAACAGTTGTAAAGATTTCACTGTTTATTTTTTAGATAAAAACATATTGTGACGCTAGTTAGCACCCTCTCAGCTTTTATTTTAACGTGTAATAAATAGACGCCTTAATTCCTGCCTTTTATTCATGTTTCCCCCAACTCTGTGTGGAACAAATATCCACGTTTAAAGTCTACATAAGCTGTGGAACAGAGTACCAGAATAAAACTTTCATGAATTTTAAGCTCCATGATTTCTTTTCTTGCTTAAGTCGTAAAGTGTAAAAGGCCCCAAATTCACAGACGCCGCCCGCGTACACAGCTAGGCGCCGCGCTAACCGAATGTGGACTTCTTTTTTGTTCTTTTTGAGTCTTTTCGGCTCCCTTGGTCACTCCTTTTTGTTCCGCTCCCAGTCGTTTGGGGGTCCAGGGTCCTTTTTTAATGAATCGGTGTTAACCTTCGCGTGGAACGAATAACAGGCGCCGATTGGAGATAAACCGTTTTGTATGCGGCCGTGCCTTTTTTGTAAATGCTTAGTGGTAGACACACTAAATGAGAATTAACAGTTGCAAAGGAAAGGGCTACAATTATTATACCCCCATAGGATTTGTGTGATTTTTGCAGCAAATGTGGCTTTACGGTCATTCAAACAAATACCGTTGAAAAGTGAAATTAAAGAAAAGTTACTGCTTGTGTTGATTTAGCAATACATGATTCAATTGCTTTTACTTGTAGTAATAAGGCCGCGAATTATACTGCCAGTTACATTGTCTATAGTATAACTCCTAATGACTGTACATGTACATAAACAATATTCTATTTATTTTTTCTATTTTTAGGGACTTTAGGGACTCAGGGACTAGACATACCAAAACATTTACATACAGGCAACGCTTCTGGCCCCACACTAGATAGCCTGTGTCGTGTAAACATCCAAGACCTGGGGTATTTTTGTCCCCAGCCGGGGTTCGAACGCGGGACCTCTTGCATGGTAGACAGATGCGCTACCGCTGCGCCACCTAGGTCACCAATTACTTAAGTGACCTTAAGTTAGGCCAGGTTTTCACGGTCTTAGTACGCCCGGACCGAGTGCGCCATTCGAGTAAACTAATGCTTCTGATTGGACGGTTTTTCGTGACAACACCGAAATAACCAATCAGAAGCATTAGTTTACTAGGATGGCGTACTCGGTCCGAGTCCACTAAGACCGTGAAAATGCGGCTTTAATAATGTATAG
This sequence comes from Yponomeuta sedellus, assembly GCA_934045075.1. Classification (NCBI taxonomy): domain Eukaryota; kingdom Metazoa; phylum Arthropoda; class Insecta; order Lepidoptera; family Yponomeutidae; genus Yponomeuta; species Yponomeuta sedellus. Next base: position 6,775,475 of record OW203735.1, on the reverse strand, counting down.
TGCTGCAAAATATTAGTACCAAGCTCCCTGCGGCGACACAATAAGGATGTATCCGTGTGGGCTTCGTCCCATCCCTTCAGCACATTTTATATGAAATTAAATTAGATTAATGACATGTCTTTCCGCGCGACAGTCAGTCTCTTCTGTATGGCCGCTGGCATAGACGTAAATAATAGTAAAGGCAGTTTTGGGACCAAAGATTGTCTCATTGACCCCAGATCCTAGGGCCAATAAGCCATAACTGTGGTAGATTTTCGCCAAAAGCAGTCGTATTGTTTTAGGCTGCATCCCCCTCCGCCATCCCTCCCGCACTGCATATCACTTGCATTGTTTTGCTACAAAATATCGTAATATTTTTTGGAATATACACTTTAAATAATTATGTTACCTCTAAGAACAATTTAGTTATGGAAAATTAACAGACTTAGGCCGCATAATAAAAATGTCCAGTCCAGATAGAGATAATATTGAAAAGTATAAACATAATAAAGCAATGGTAACCGTGTGAAAAATTACTACATGTGAGAAGACACTATAGTCCGTTAGCTTTTATAATAACCTCGGGCCCTAGAGTAGGCTTCGGTTTTCGCCGAAAGCACACGAGTGTAATACTACTTCCTGCTCTGTATAAAACTTTTCTTCACTATTTTCAAAAGTTATGTAAAGTTAAGTGTCATATATGTTCCGATATTTCTATTACACGAATATACCCGATTCTTTCCGATATATGCCGAGGTATATTCTAAAAGCTAACAGACTATACTAAGGTTTAAGTTCCCAGCAAACCAAACATTTAAAAACCGTTTTACCTACACCATAAATTTTATGATTTCGCATTACATAATCACACAATGGTGTCAAAAATAAACACAAGCAGTTTGATGAACTCTAACAACGATACAGTTATATTATATTTATGAAAGAAATTGCTTTTAGTAATAAAGCCGCCCGTTATACTATATTTCTGTATACAATAAATTATAACCTTGTTTGATAAATAGTTACCTATTGGACTTTTTAACGAATACTATTTAGGTGTACAAAATGAATTAAGAGGGTATTCATATTTTGTAGTGTTTGAAACATATTAACTTAGTACAGGTCTCAAAATTTTGCAATAAGATAAGGTACCATAAGATTGTTCTTATACCAGGAAAAACAACAGTCCAATAAATAGACTAGTAGCGCCATCTGTGACAGCATTAAGTAACTGCACACAATCGGCTTAACAAACTATCAAAATCGATTAATTATACAATTGTTATTGAAATAAATGAGAAATAAAAATGAGAAAGAAATAAAATTATTTTATATTACATGCATTCATCATTGAGATGTTCTAAACTGTTAACGATTTAATGTATATTGTTTTGCTACTCAACAATAGATGGCGCTAAGACTAGTATTTTGTTCTATGCTGAAAATGTGTCATTTATGGCAATTATGATCTGTTGAATGAATAATCTCTCTCAATATTGCATGCTGCTTTACTTGAGTTTTTAGAATTCATTATAATATTATTAATCTAAGCAAAAAAAGTTTCAGTCTTTTTTTATAAACACACAGAATCGTATTGCAGTTTAAATAGCCTGTGATAGAGGAAAAGAGTTTTCCACAGACTATTTAAATTTTAAACAGCATTTGCGGAGTGTTTTAGAGGGATCTCGTTTTTATGAATTTACAATCTTATCAATGAAAAGTCGATGCGACTAAAATACTCTTAGACAGAGTTTAAGCTGGTTTATAAGAGGAAATCCTGCCGTATACCGGCTTGAACTCTGTCCTAAGAGTGTTTTTAGTGGTATCGACTTCTTTTGATAACGGTCTTTACGGCCTTATTGAAAAAAACACGACTGCCTAAAGCTCTCCTTAGAGTCTGTTTATTTAATCCGTGATTACGCAATTTCAGTGTAAAATCTCCATCAAAGACTATTTGAATATATGATTGTTGGGTATTTAAAATAATTTTGTTCCTATAAATAAGGCCGTTGGAGAAAACGTGTTCTTGAGTGGAGACCGCGACTCTGCAAACGTAGTGCAGGACGCCCTCCGACCAGGTGGGATGACGATCTGCGAAAAACTGCCGGCAGATGCTGGATGCGGCAAGCTGAAGACAGGGCGCTATGGCGCTAATTCTGGGAGGGCTATGTCCAGCAGTGGACTACATAATATAGCTTGAAGAAGAAGAAGAAGAAATAAGGCCGTTAGTTTCTACTAGACTTTATTTTACAGAAGAGGGCGAAGGAGGCTTACAGAAAGAGGTCCTTTCCCTCCTCCTTCAATCGCAGGGTGCGCCTAATTAGCGAAATATGAAGGCTTTAGCGCCACCGGAAGTGGGCGGACCCCCCTGGCGCCCTTAAGAAGGATCGGGGGCGTCCGAAGTCTTTCATTCTTTTTCATTTTATTTCTATGGCCTGCGGTTTTCCGTTTCATCTCTCGTTGCCGTCACAAACTAAACAAGTTCGTAGAAGGTCGAACTTGACTCTATTATAGTGAGCTCGATGTTTTAATGTACTGTATAAATGTATTATTATAAGTAATGACAAACAATGATTAATACTAGTGGTAGTTAGCCAGTGTCGGCTAGGTCTACCTCACGATGGGCTGGTTGAGAGAGCGGAATGGGAGGTGAAGTGAATGGACTTACTTGGTGATGGTGGATGATGGCTCGCTTTAGCTGTTGGGCAGATGATGAGCGGTGATGGATGAGCTGATGCGTCCAGCGTACGGAGAACACTCCTGCACTGTTCACTTATAGTCTAATATTGTCAATATATTGTTCTTTGAGCTGATAAAGTTTCTTGGTCACCAAATGTCTATCACTTCACGAGAATTCGAGCACTTATCACGCGCGTATGTCACCGTGCGATGTGTATGCAGATGGATGGATAAATTAGTAGCGAGCGAGCGGCACGAGCGACGGCACCGGAACGAATGAGTGGTGAATGAATGACCACAGATTCATGATTACGTCGCGCGATCGATTCTCGCGCGAACAACTAAAACACATAATAATCGATGATTTTTATGCAATCATCCGGAAGCGCGTATAAGACTTCTGACACGGCTTTACGACTACCATTAAATGACAGCCGGCATCAGCGGCTTGACGTGCCTTGAAGAATCATCCATAAACGCCTATAAGGCCTCTGACATGGCTATTCGACTACCATTACATGACAGCCGGCATCAGCGGCTTGACGTGACCTACTTCTGCTCATGAGCGCGGCGGTGTGCTTACGGATCAATATCTCTATATCAACCTTTGTACTATGTCCTTACTGCTGGGACACGGTCTTTTCCTATATCGCAGGAAAGTTAGGCCATACTCCACCACCGAGGCCAAGTCCGGGTTGGTTGAGGATTGCAAGACAGTGGCGGGCCCTACTATCAGAAGTTATCAAGCCGCCCATAAGGTCTCTGACATGGCTTAAAGACTGCCATCACATGACAGCCGGCAGCAACGGCTTTTCGTGCCTTGTAAAACATGGAAACGGACGGAAAATATGCCTACAAAACAACATAAGACTACATTATGAGGCAAAATAATTTTTAATGTGGTGCTACTGACGAAAATCTATTATTAACTTGTTATACTAGAAGTTTAAGCTCATGATTTATTTATGTCTTAGAAGGTGAAGAAACAAATACAAGAACAGATGAAAACAAACACATGCAAATAAGATTTAAAGAAGAAATCTCCAAGCGGAATTAATAAAGTATTTTGGCTGCTATGTTTTACCTACAGGGCATACATTCAACTATTTGAGATTCATCTCAGATTACCGCTTACTCTCAACAAGCATTGTATGTTGCTTCTGTGCGAGGATTCCGATTCAATTTCGTTCTCAGAAGATTTAACCTGCAGATTAGTGTAGTGTGAGTCATTTCATTCAAGCCTTAGCTTTATTAGTCGGCCCCTGATTAAGGGCAGAGATTAGTGGCATTATAGTTTTGTTGCGGTCTGTTTGTCTACATAGCTCTTTGTGGTTGTTAACATGCATGTTTATTGGTGAGGGCAGCAATAAAAAGGATGTTGATTTTCGGGTCACGACGCGTTTGGGGATCACGTTCCAATGTGGTAGTTAGCAGGAGAATTTGATTTAGATGATAATTACGAGTTACTGATATAGCTCAAAGAATTGCTCAGTTGAAATGAATATAGGGAGCAGATAGCTCGAAGAACGGATGGCCGTTGGGGTGAGAAAGTTCTGACCTGGAGACGACACAGCGTGGGTAGGCCCTCCACCAGGTCTGAAGACCTGGACCTAGAGTCTAATACTTACATAGTGTTTCAATAGAATGAAATAAGCACGACAATGGTTGATATTTGCCACAATTTGGTAGTCTACAGCGCAATAGCAGTACAACATCATTACAGGCGCGCAAATTAAATAGGCATCTCTCGCGAAGAAGATCGAATTGCGAGAGGTGCCGAGTTAAGTAGCACGGGTTATACCATTGCAATGCGAATGGTTACTAGACTACCGATAGTGTGAATAAAGCGACCACTACTGGACTAATGTGTCTCTATTGAACAACTACGCATTTTAGAGACTCAACCCCCTGGTTACGGTGGCGGGAAGTCACTGGATGCGGGCGGCATCAGACCGGGAAATTGGAAAACTATAAGGGAGGCTTATGTCTTGCAGTGGGTGTCAAATGGCTGATGATGATAATTACGAATTGTATAATTGAATTTAGTCTCCTTCTTTCGAAGGGATCTGCCCTCCTACTGTTGGCGCTAATTTAGCTACGCACATTAGTCTTTCTATTTATGTTTCTAGATGGGTGACGATACCACTCAGACGCCACAGTGTCTGGGACATGTATTTTTAGATGGTGTAACCTTGCCCAGCACCTATAACATCCTGAATGCTTAGTCAGTCTAGCCCACAGAAAAACAAGTCAATATTGCGGAACCAACCAAGCCGCGGGTTTCCTCACACTGACGAAATTTACCCAATGTACTGTAACGATACTTCTTTATAGTAACTGGCTGGCGTAGCCGTCTAGCAGAGTATGAATTATTTAAAAGAATATCGTTACGTTTTGTTTAGATAGGTGTCAGTCGTGTGGAGAATCGCAGATAGGCTAGGTTTTGGTGATAAAAAAGATAAATAAAATAGAAAGTATCGCTAAATCTAGTGTTTCAATAACAACAGCGCTACAGTACATTGAGTACATTTATTTAATAGTATGACCAAAATATGCTTTCAGTTTCCGGTGCGCTCTGAAGTTGAATGTTATTTATCACCGCTGAAATATTTACGAAGTCGTTATTTCTGGCTTATCGCATTATTTAAAATATTTTGATAATGAGAGTACTTTAATTTGAGTTTCAACCATATTTCATTACAGTCATTCTCAGGATAGTAAAAAAGAAAAGCGTTAAAACTTTACAGTTTTAACAATCCAACCAATCACAACCCATATTTAACGGACAAAGCAAGTTATTTGCCAACAGCTAATCACATCCTTCAGATAACAAACAGCTAAACACCGTTGTACTCGACCATTTGTTGTCCACCCGCGGCCACCTCAAAGCAACCTAAACCGTCCTAACACCGATCCTGCGATAAAAACGAAGATAAAAAACCAGCAGATTTGCGCGAGGACCGAAGCAAGACATTGTTTTATTGATAACCATCTGTTTCGAAGTGAATGAGTTTAACTGTACCTGCTTTCTTCCCATTCACGCTTTCACAAGACGGTTTGCAAGTATATCCTCGGGTTTAACAATAGAATTTTAATCCTGCAAAGTAGCCGCAAACTGTAGGTAATCATTCCCAACTATTGAGACACCAAACAAAGTGTGGGCTGCCCATTATTCCTGGTCTATTCCACAAAAGATCGGCCCAGAGATGTGGACGCCACATTGTTGAAGGCAAATGGCATTAAAGGAGACTTCTTACATGCTAACGCTTCCAAATTTGCTTGTTGAATACGCGCAGTGATGCAAATGGAATGGAATTAGAGTGATTTGAGGTCGGGTATTAACGGGTTTCAGGTTTTGCTCTATTTTGTTGTACTCCAGGTGGAGCTTATCTGTTGAAGATTGACGGAATGCTTTATTGGCCATTGAAGCAAAGAAATTTAAATGTTGATGTAACTGTGAGTATAGCTATAGGCCTTTACTGACTCTACCCTACTTTAGTAACTGCCGATATATCTATCAAGTCTTGTGCCATATAAAACGAGTTCAAATTTAGGGTTGCAATCTGTATAGTGATGTGGTGGAAACAGAGCCTAAGCGTTTCGCCGTCGGCCGACATTCCGCACGCAAAGTAACACCATCTCCTTGGGAACGTCTCCCATCCAAATATTTCAAAACCCGATCACTATCTCGTCGACTATGCAAGCGAGTTATTGAATAAGACGTGAAAAATGATGAGTTGGAGGCAAAGGCTGCGCCGCCTTCTTACCTCTCTTTCGTCGCCGTGGGGCGTTGGGCCGGCAAAGAGGGAAGGCGAATTTGGGGAACAAAAGCCGCTCGCAGCCAGCGGGGGGCGTCTAGGGCCCTGAATGTCGCAGCAATATGTCGCCCACGGCGCTCACCGCGTCTCACAGGTTTTGTTGTCACATAATTAATTTATTACACCGTTCGCGACGCTGCTGCAATCAAGACGCTGAGCACCTGGGTAGGTAGACCCAGTGGGGTTCTCCCGGCTCGTTCAGATCCGCTCATAGGTGGTTCGGTTCTGAAAATTGAGATATTAGCGGCGCGCTTTTGCGTACGCCAATTTGCCGGTCCGCTTTGGTGTGTCACCGTCACGGAATTTTATTGTGGGCAAAACATTGATGCGCTTTTTGCTGACGTGAAATTTACGACGCTCTTGCAACTGTTTATTGTTGCTTCGCTCTGTTACGCTTCCGGAATATAAAATTATAATTGACATCGTCGTCTTCAAAACCTTTTAAGCATATTTTGCAATTATGGTTTAAGTATTTCAGTAAACCGTAATCGCATATTTTGCCATGACTATGTTGTTATAAAAGCTGACATGGAAACTGACTAAGTGGGTATGGAGGACTATTGAAGTTATGTTACCATCGTTAATTTTTGACTTTTACCAGTATGCAGTAAGAAAGGCCACTCAAAATTCAAATTCAAAATTCAAAATGGTGGAGTATGGCCTATACCTTCCTCAGGGAACAGACCCATGCCCCTTGGTGGGGCCACAATGGGTTGATGATGACCAGTATGCAATATGAATTTAAATCCTGGGTTTCATCTTAGATAAAACGGCAATTGTGAAAAATAAATCATGAAGGCACGACTTATTTTGATATGCTTTTGTTTTCGAGTAGTGTTAGTCTTTCATGAGTAATGTATTATTTCCATTTATATATGACAGTCTTTCATCTTCCTATGGCGCTACAACCCTTTGTGGGTCTTGGATTCCTCCACGTGTCTCGCGCCTTTGACTCTCTCTTCCAGTTCGTGTATTTGCCCATCTTTCTGAGGTTTTTCTTCAATACAGTCGTTTAAGTGTGGACAAATAAACGAAAATTTAAAATGAATAACTGCACTTATATTCCTATCTGCGTACTCACCTTTCTATGGATAAAGATCTATTAAGCTGCTGTGCTTAAAAAATCTTCCTAAACTCAACCCAGACCAAAGTATGCCTCTTTAATACCATTAAGATGACGGCAAGAGGTCGTGTCATCTAAAACTGTGGGATAGTTCGTAATCAGCGGCGCGACTGTCGTCAAAAGCGGACAATGTCCGAACCAGTTCTGACCGACCATTAACAAGGTACACGACCACTGTGTGACACATCCTCCTGAGATGTTACTCACTAGGATAACGTGTTTAAGCATCGGGAGGATACTTACCTGGGAGTTTCTATTACTATATTATTTTTTAAATGCACTAACCCGTGCTAAGGACAATTTAGAAACCTATTTAGAGGCTGAAAATTCCACCCATGCCGGGATTCGAACCCGCGACCTCTGGCTATCCGTGCCAGCGCTCTTTCCAACTGGGCTAATGGGCGACTCACCGGCATCAGTGAAATTTCGAACGTCTTTACAATATTCTCTGTATTACGTACAGGCAGCGACATCTGGCTGCAGTAATTTGCATCATTTGCAGCCCCGAGCACCTACTTTGCAGTTAGGTTTTACATCGGAATGATATCGCTGTACCCACATGATTATATTATTTTAAGTTTCTATTACATACATTATTACCACAGTTGGTAAGTTTAGGGCAGTTTCTGAATAGATAATTTCGCTAAGTAAATACTCAACTTTAAAAACCTATTTAGAGGCTAAAAATTCCACCCATGCCGGGATTCAAACCCGCGACCTCTGGCTATCCGTGCCAGCGCTCTTTCCAACTGAGCTAATGGGCGACTCACCGGCATCAGTGAAATTTCGAACCTCTTTACAATATTCTCCGTATTACGTACAGGCAACGACATCTAGCTGAAGTAATTTGCATCACTTGCAGCCCCGAATTGTCATTAGCACGGGTTAGTGCATTAAAAAGAATATAAAATACTCAACTGTTCTGCTGTCTCTTCGAATTTCTCGGCAAAGAGTTGATTTGCTTAGTTTTATTAATTCTCAATTCAGAAAGCGGCCCTTTGTATTGAGTATCTCAACTTAATTGTATTTTCAATTTTTTTTATGTAGTCTATATACGTCTCATCGCAGAGCACTCGCCTTCTCTCAGAAAGAGAGATTGGGCTTGATTATCACGCGTGGCAATTCCAAGCGCTGAGTAGTTGAACACCTCAGACACTAAGGTTTTTTCACTATATTTTCCCTCATTACTATTACCATTACTATAAGTTCACAAACGTCAATAACTTGCAAAACTAAGTCCTTGGTACATGCTGGAAATAGAACTTCAACTTGAGAACCGGCTTCTCAATCGGAAGTTTGAATCGTCTTACCGCTGCGCTACCGCCACTCCGTATTCTCTTTAATTATTAAATAAATATTTCATAATTAAAGAAATTACATTTAGATTTAGTTTTTTAAGTTACTAACATCACTATGAAACACTGTTTTTTTTTTCGAAATAAATGTCTATTATTATTATTATTATTAAATTATGTATAAACATACTCGCTCTTTTCAACTATAAAATAAAAATAAACAAAGCCTTTGTTCCTCTGCTGTAAGGTGACAGCTCAAACATTACATTCCGAATGTGTTTCTTATGATCAATTGAAATACAAAATAACTTTAAAATATCTAGTTAAATGAAAAATTAAGTGACCTTAAATCTCATTGAACATCTTAAATAAATAATAATTAATTAGTCAATAAAATTATAATAAGAAATTATTCATATAATTGATTTCATTTAAAATAATTTTGGAGTACATTGAATTTAAAATAAAAATTAAATGATTATTGTGTATAGTTCTTATTATTTAATTTATTTAAAAATGACATGATCTATCCAAATGTCACAAGACAATAAATCAAGTAATAGTTCATTTTTTTTTAAATTAGTATTATTATTTGTATATTTTTTAATCAACCAATATATTCAAAAATATATTCAAATAAACTCTTTTCAACTAGTCGCAAAAAAATCACACAATGTTCTAGTAAGAAAAATCAAATGTGGAAATAACCGAGACTAAGTAAAGTGGAACTAGTGTTAATTAACGCGAAAGATTGTCAAACTATTTTAGGCTGGAATAACAAAAATCTTTGCTATGGTATTATTTTTCAATGTAGCCTACGTGCGTCACACTGCAGGGCATAGGCCCACTCTTTGAGAGAGAGAGAGAGAGTATGGGCTTAATTACCAGGCGTACCCTTCTTTTCTTCTTCTTCTTCAGGCTATATTAGTCCACTGCTGGATTTAGCCCTCCCCTAATGAGATGCCATCATTGGGGGGTAATGCCCATAATCCCCACGCTGGGCATGCGGGTTGGGGATCGAAGATTGGTGGAATTGTACTGCAGGGGGCGCTGCTGCCCACCCCAAGGTTTACGTCCCTTAGTCGCCTTTTACGACACCCGCGGGAAGAATTTGGGTGCGTATTTACATTAAGCAGCTCTAATAGTAAAAGTTCAACTATCTTACTAAATTAGGGCTTTACATGATCTATTAAGGAATCAAATTTTTGGATATAATTAATATGCTAAATAATTGTTCTACGTAAAAGTACGTCCAGTCTGTTTAACGCAAGTAGTGAGTTTTATAAACATTTGGATTCCACTTAAGGCGCTGGGCGGTGCTAACTGGCGGCACCGATGCGGCGGTGCTAGGGTTGTTAATAGCAATCATGAGACCTTATTAGGTACACGTATAGGTGGCAACAGGTGTTTTTGGTTTAAGATGACTTGAGAAAAGATAGTGAGAGTGGAGTTTTTTTTTCCGCTTCCTTTTTCTCCACTACAATACGGTGCGAAGGCAGCGGCTTACATTTTACACTGTACATTGTCATTCCGCGAACAGAATGTAAATTCTTTACGTTGAAATAAATTAATTTTGATTGATGGAATAAAAATCATGACTTGTTGTATAATACGTTTTGTTCAAAAAGTGAACGTCAGAATGTTAACAACTGCTATGACAATTTTTTTTAGTTATGAGTTTTATTTCATGGGTGTCGCTAGTTAGCACCGACTAATGCCTTAAGAACAGATTGACAAAGTTTTTTGTGTGCACTAATAAACAAAAGGACAGATTCAGCAGTCATTTGCTTAATACGTAAGTATACATATTTTCGACGGACTTGCCAAAATTAAAAGGATTCCTCAACCCACTGGGACTCGCATAAACGCATTCAAAAAACTAAGTGACTTTTGAATGCCACGTCGCGAAAGCAATAAACTTGGCTACTGACGCGACCTCAGTGCATACGTCACAGAACACAGAAACGCAGAAAGTTCATTCCAAAGGCTTCTATTCATAGCATAGGTAAGCAAGAATATAATCTACTTTAAAAGGAATGGGTTTTTAGTAAAAATTTCGCACCATAATCACAGACTAACGAGTCTATCGGTCACAGACTTACCTAGCAATACAGTATTGGGTTTTATTCCCACTGGCTGCTGACTTACTTTACTTTTGTGATTGTGAATTAATAATTAATAACAATAAATACATTGCAAAAATATCTTTTTTTTTACAGTGCCAAATGTTGTGTGAACTAAAATTTTTTCCAGATTTTAAAGTTGGTAAATAATAAAAGTGCAGGGCAAAGGCAGACCAAGAATTTTGGTCGTGTGCCACCTCTGACCACTCGGGCATGAATTTGTCCAGATCATCCCGCCATCATCTTCTCGGCCGCCTTCGCAGCTACGCCCCTTTGGAGCGCAGTATTACCATAATACGGACACGATCTATCTTCAAATCTATAATATGAAAATGAATCGCCGAATGTGTTGGTAAGCGCAAATCTCGAGAGCAGCTGAACCGATTCTCCTTGTTCTTTTTTTAAAATATTCCTTGACGTACGAGGATGGTTCTTACGGAGAGAAAAAAATAAAAAAATTAAAGAATCGATGGTAGGCGGTACGAAGTTTGCTGGGTCAGCTAATAAATTTATAAAAAAATATATACTTTAAAGTATAATGTAATATACGCGTCGAATTGATAACCTCCTCCTTTTTTGAAGTCGGTTAAAAATGGCAAGCATCCCATTTCTTTTAAAATCAAATCTCGATCGACCCTTTCAGCAATACACTGTGTGGCATAGACCGAACTTATAATGAATTACGCTGAGAGCCTCGGTCACTCAGGTTTCCTCACGATGTTTCCCTTTACTGTTAGCGAGTGGTATTAAAATTGCCACTGTAACTTCATAAATGTACTTAACTTTGAAAGCAAAGTCTGCCAGCACCGGGAATCGAATGTTCAAATTCGAGTACCTCAGCGTTTGAAATTAGCAATCCGCGGTGGGCACACGTGAGACGAGTATATAGGCTACTTAAAAAAAATTGCTTAGAGCATCAATCAAATCAAATTGCCTAGATTAGATTGTACAAACCTATTTTCATGACGTCGACCTCTGTGGCGCAGCGGTAGCGCATTTATCTACCAAGCAAGAAGTCCCGGGTTCGAACCCGAAGATATGCGTAGGTAAATTAAATATAATGATAATGATGATTATACTTCAACTCTGCTCGATCCTTCAGTCTTAAAAACCGCACAGTATCAAGGACCTACACCTCTGCCTAACGTCAATGCAACATAACGACAGTGCCCATAAAAACACATTCGCATCAGAATAAGTTATGTGCTCCCAGCAGCTCAAAACGCACCGACTAAACCTAACTCTCGCGTTATAACCCCGCCAGATATGAAACGCAGTTTGTGAAAGGTTTACTAATGCACAATTTTCAACTTTACTGCGCAATAAAAAGGGCCGTAAATAAGGATGTTTATATGGGGATAATAGATCGAGTAATTGGGCGTCAAGGGTGGAATTCAAGAGTAAGGACGTCCAGAAGGAAATCTTTAAAATTAGAAAGTTTTACTTCAAAATTCTAGACTTTGCTTTTAGATGCATACAAAGTTTTTTTTTTATCTAGTCTATAAAAGTTCTATTGCAGGAAGGAAGCCTTCTCTGAGAGAGAGAGAGAGTACGGACGGTATTAATTTTTGTTTTAAATTAAAATTCTTTAGAGCAAAAAACACATTTGGTACAAAGGCGTAGAAAGCCAATTTTAATGTGACATATTAATATTATTACCAACATACGAGTAGAATAAGTCAACGTCATCATTACTAACACTATTAAAAAAATGCGGGCATTGAAATAAATAAATACAATTCACAGTTGGTGGTTCTCAATGCATAATTCTTTGCCACATTACCGGCTCGAAAGAAAGTGTTAGGTCATATAGTTCTGGTTTTTTTTCTCAATAACAAATTTCATCAAAAATCATCATAAAGTTCCAAAGTATAAGGTATAAACCAATCGATTCAACCTATTTAGATTGACATATTTGTATTGAAAAGTCTTGCTTCAATGTTGGTTTCATGTAAATCGAGGATTTTATATGGATTTTCTTTAAAAAAAGCTTTTAGTCATTTTATTCAATAACTGTCAACCAGGCATTTTTATAGATCTCGTAGTTACGTTTTCGTGGATTGTTACTTTGTCATGAATATGAGATTTCTGTAACATTCTATTATTTTGCTAAGCAATGCTGATGGAAATGTGGTTATGTTTTGGTTCACGCTGTTTTGGACAGCTTTGATTGGTCTCGGTAAAGAACTTTGTAGTTGGTAATATAAGCTGTTCTGGGGCACATGGTGGAGGTTCGATATTATAAAAACCTATTTAAAGGCTAAAAATTCCACCGATGCCGGGATTCGAACCCGCAACCTCTGGCTATCCATGCCAGCGCTCTTTCCAACTGAGCTAATGCACGACTCACCGGCATCAGTGAAATTTCAAACCACTTTACACTATTCTCGATCGCGGGTTCGAATCCCGGCATGGGTGAAATTTTTAGACTCTAAATAGGTTTTTAAAATTGTTCTTAGCACGGGTTAGTGCATTAAAAATAAAAATAGTATAATCATGTGGGTACAGCGATATCATTCCGATGTAAAAACCTAACTGCAAAGTAGGTAGTCGGGGCCGTAAGCGAGCGTAATGCAATCTACTTCAGCCAGATGTCGCTGCCTGTACGTAATACAGAGAATAGTGTAAAGAGGTTTGAAATTTCAATGATGCCGGTGAGTCGCCCATTAGCTCAGTTGGATAGAGCGCTGGCACGGACAGCCAGAGGTCGCGGGTTCGAATCCCGGCATGGGTGAAAATTTTTAGCCTCTAAATAGGTTTTTAAAAATTATTACTCATGAATGTGTTGAACACAACACACAATCGTCCTTTGAATACCTTTTAATATTAATCTACTGTTTACTACGAGGCATTTTGCCGTTTTCATCTTGTAACACGTAAGTATTCTCTGGATAACCTAACTGTGTTGCTACTTGGATATTTATATAGCTTAACACTATATATATTTATTTGCCGGGTAGAGACGACATTTTGCCATTTGCCTATATCCAGACAAACTTTTTGGCACGCATAGCCAGAGGTCGCGGGTTCGAATCCCGGCATGGGTGGAATTTTTAGCCTCTTAAAAGGTTTTTAAAACTTTTTTTTCTTCATCGAAATCTCTAGTCGTCATGTATGCACACTGATCTCAGATACTTGGTATCTTGCCCTTTGCTAATGCATACTGCGGCATTTAATATCAGCAGTTACCTTCACTCGGTATATTACTTTCGTCAGTCCTTCTTCTTCATCTTATCATTTGTCCAAATCAATGCAACAATCCTTTCTCAATTTCAGTCACTACATCATCATCATGAACCCATTATGTCCCCACCGAGGAGCACGGGTCTCTTCCTTCCTTTGGGGAAGGTATAGCCTATACTCCACCACGGGGGCAAACTCAGGATTGGTGGAGGATTGCAATATGCTTAAGAGTTTTCTGTTAAGTAGTCTGTAGACATAAAATATTATTATGGATAATTTTAGTTGTGTAGAAGACAATGTTAATTTAGTAAGATAAAAAGAACTGTTACCAAGAGCTTGCCGATAAACTGCATTAGCAGTTTGGCAAACTATTGATATTGTAATCTTGCATTGTTTACAGTGAATAAATATATAAATAATATAAAGACTAGTGGCTGGTCTTACTGTCAGAATTTTTCAAGCCACCCTAAGGCCTCGACTTGGCTTAACGACTGCCATCTATCGACGGGAGCCGGCACCAACTGCTTAACGTGCCTTCCGTTGCACGGTCACTGCATACAGATATTATGAAGGATATTGTAGTAAGTTTCAAACCTTGGTTTCTAACTACCCTTTCAGGTCACAGGCATAAATTTATGAATCTATTTGGGCTATTTTGTTCGCATGATTAGACTTGAAAATCTCATAAGCTTACAGTATTAAGATTTTTTGTGTGAAAACAAATGTAGAACGTATGACAATGATTTTCCTAATCGTACAAGTTTATAAATAACACGGCGACTAAAGCTAAACGCCAACATTAGCTGCCTAATAATAATTGGGTGAATAAACTTGTAAGGAATCTCGGTCCGAGAGCCGGCGTAAGCCTCAGATGCCTATCGCTGGTGATAAATGTAGCGTGTCAGAATTTATTGTTTGCTCTAACGCCACTATTGTCTCAATGGATTCTTCGGCGGTGCAGTTGTAGGGCTGTTAACCAACTAGGAGCTTGGTTGCAGCACAAACGGACATCATAGTTCTACCCACTAATAGTTGGATAGATAGATAACTGATTTAATGAGATGAGATGATTTAATGAGATGATTTATACAGCGTCCAGTGGTATCTTCACTCACACTAGATGGGTGAAGGGACCACTCCGACGCTGTAGTGCCTGGGTCATGGTTTTTTTATAGATGGTGTAGGCTTGCCCAGCACCTATACCATCCTGACAGCTTAGTCGGCCTAGCCCACAGGAAAGACTAGTCAATACGTGCGGAGCCAACCAAGCCGCGGGTTTCCTCACGATGTTTTCCTTCACCGTTAGCGTGTGGTATTGCGACTGCAAATTCGCAAATGTACGTAACTTTGAAATTAAACAAAGTCATTGGTACATGCCCGCACTCGGGATCGAACCTGGGGCTCTCGCTTGCCAGTCTATGGTTCTACCCACTGAGCTACCACCGCTGTTTATTACGTACAGTCTATTTATCCTTACTTGTCCAATTTAAAAAATCTATTTAGAGGCTAAACATTCCACCCATGCCGGGACTTGTCGCTGCCTGTAAGTAATACAGAGAGTATTTTACGCTTATCACGGGTTAGTGCAACAAAAAGAATTATATTATTTTCCAAATTAGTGTCCAATTCCTTCTTGTCCAATTTAGTAAACAAGATTCCAACCTCAAAATTGACATTTAGATGTCAAAACTAGACATATTCTCGCGAACTTTGTTAATAAAATTGGCAGCGTGTTGTCTGAAATAGTGTTCCGGGTTACTTTATTTATGGAAATATGGCAGTTTTGGACTAAAACACATACTTTGACGGTAGAATCTTGTTTAATAATTGGACTAGTGAGGATAAATATTTTATAAACAAGACATTCACACGCGTATTAAGCATTACATATTAAGTCACAAAGTAAATAAAGACAAAATGAAGCCTACATGAATGGTACTATAGAAACTCGGCATATTGCACGGGAAGTACGTATTGGTGACAATAAAATAAATTAATATATAAACGACGGTTTGTGAGTGTGTATGCTTGTTCCTTCTTGACGTCTAAACGGCTGGAGCGGTTTAAATAAAATTTGGTATGGAGTTTGTTTGAGACACCCTGGATTATCACATAGGTTTCGTTTTACTGCAGGAGAATATCTTATTCTTATGGGAAAATCGATAAATCGCGGGTAACACCGCGGGGCACATATAGTAATAAATTAATAATAAATAACTTCTTCACTTGTGCTGGTTCTAAACGTACAACACAAATATACACCCAAACTGAGGCCATCTGCACATATGTACGAAGGCCCCCAATGGAAATCGAACCTATTACCTTCGGCATAGTAATCAGACATGACCATGAGGCATTCATTCCGCTACACCATTCCGCTAGACCATGAGGCATTCAGTGAAAAAAAACTCGTAAATGCGAGCCAATTATGTTAAATCTACCTTTTGAATTAAATATGTAATGTACTGGACAGCTAGTTCTCACCCAGTAGGTCTTCACCTCTATTACGTGGACCTTTGACAAGTGGCGTTTAGGGATTACACTCCCGGGTCTATCGGTGGTCTTTCTAATATGGCTGAATGGCTGCCCTGAGCATTCTGTTTCAAAGTACAATCAGCGATACAAGTGCTTAAAACGAAAAATATTAGGTCAAGTTAAAAAGTATCTATTAACACAAAAGCTTGAGGAGCTTGCGTGTTAATATATACTTTTTAACTTGTGTTGTGTTTTTACACAAAGTGATAATCTTTTTTCTGAAAACTATTTTACCATCACAGAAGTGGCGAAATATGTGTATGAAATAATTTGACAAAACTAAAAACACTCATTCCATGTTATATTACTTTATGTATAAAAACAAATCATAAAGATAGATTAATATCCGTAACGCGGGACTAACTATACCAATGGTATAAAAATCATAAAATGTTTTATAATACGCTTTTTTCAAACAGTAAAAACCTCATAAATCTTGACGTCTGTGACAACTATTTTTAGAACATAAAGTCTAGAACCAAGCGTCAACAACGTAGGACTTTAACAGATGTCCGCTTAAATCGGTAAAACTGCTTTAAAGTCCTAGATTATATTTACAAGGTTCTAAAAATAGCTATAGTTATTAAGATTTATGATTATATTCTTTTTAATGCACTAAACCGTGCTATAACCCGTGGATATAATCATTGGGTACACTTAATTTAGCCAGATGTCGCTGCCTGTACGTAATACAGTGAGTATTGTAAAGAGGTTCGAAATTTTACTGATGCCGGTGAGTCGCCCATTAGCTCAGTTGGAAGAGCGCTGGCACGGATAACCAGAGGTCGCGGGTTCAAATCCCGGCATGGGTGGAGTTTTTAGCCTCTAAATAGGTTTTAAAAGTTTTATTATACTCACTTTTTCCAAAGACGCGTTTTGAAAAAAAGATATAGTTTTTATTCATTGGTGGCACTGGTTAGAACCTTAATTTCACCTTTTATAATCCCAAGTTCGTATATTCTACAAAACCCAAAATATATCCGAATTATCTGCCTTTACTTTCTCTTTTAACTTTTTATCCCGCTTGTACTTGAGCATGATCGTAAATTGATTTTGATGTGCTTTTTATGACGACTAACAGATCGATTTTGTGATTTTTATTAGCGTTAGCGTTTTGATATGTTAATGCATCAGATGAGGTGTTTGAAAATATGACTCGGGATATGGAGTCGCTTGATATTGGTCTATAACTTTATTGCCTTTATGAATTGTCGAGTTGATGACTCGGTAAGCTTTTACGGTTTGTTTTGCCTCTTCGCTTTTCTCAAAAAGCCATAAACGAATTAAGACAAAAACGTGTTGTAGTTGTTCAAATTTATTGGCGGCTTTAGTCGTTAACGCGCTTACGTGACACAAGCGTCTCTGGTGCCGCGATCTTGATTCCGTAAAGACAAAAAAGGTCGCGTTATTTTGATATTTGTTTCCTTTTTATAACTGGTGTGGCTTTGTGAATACAAATGCGGTGCCATCGATTGTCGCGTATATGTCATGTTGTAATCGGTTTTATGATACTAAATGTTTGGACGGGGCGGTTTAATAGCGGTAACATGATATTTTCATCGGGAACGCTTTGTTCTGGGAGGTTTACGAGCGTTTTTTTGACTATGCACAAAATTCGCTCCGTGAATCAGAGCGTTGGATCTTTTTCTGTTTGATGTTTTCATTCAGTTGATGCGTTTCGTTACATGTGTTGCTGATCATAGTTTTGAATAACATTACTGCTTTTTAGATGAGTTCTGTTGAAGTTTTCCTTATACAATACTTTCAGAAAAATAATAACTAAAGCACGGCGTGAATCAGTTTTGTTTGAGCTTTCCATGTGCCTAATTATTTTATTGTGCTTCAAAAACATAAGGTTCATGTTACATGCAGAGAATTTGTTGTTCAATTATGAATGTTGTATTAAAATCACGAGACATATATAGAATAACAAACTATGTTAACATAGCCACAGTACTTTTGAAGAAAAAGGGGAACAAGGAAAAAGAAGGAATATCTCAAAGGTTCTTCTTTGCTTTGGTTGTATTGTAAAGCATTTTACAAAGCATTTCTTGCTGTGATATTTTGCTAGTTGGAAAGTATAGCATTATAGTGTACAATCAATATATTAATTTCTTTTTTATATAAATGTGAGAGTAGAATGACACATTTTACAAAATAATATCTGTAAAATAATTCTGATATTTTCCATTGACTGGTGGACCTGGGCACAGAGCTCCTAAAGCCGTATCTTTACTTAACATCGCGTAACACTAAAACCATTAATGTAAGCTTATCTTACGTAAAAAACGTCTGCCCTCAGTCTATTTGCCAAATAAATTCTACGATATATCACGCAGTGTGCCGTCAATCCCACATTGCACCGCCAAAGCTTCCAATGCATCTTGCGGGCGGCCGGTCAAAGACAGCAGCGCAGCCTTATTGTCCGCTTCCAGCTGCCGCGCAGTACAGGTGATGCCTTTGTCCCTGGCAACTGCCTGCCTTCGCTAGGCGGTGATGTGAGATAGCGAGGTCCACCACGTGCTCAGATTAGACGGAACAGATGCTGGGTTGAAAGTAGAAACGCTCGTGGCCTAGGGAAACCGAGTGATTGCAATCAATCACTTGGGTTAAGCAACAACTGGCGCGGTCAGGTGCAGGATGGGTGACCGTCCCGTGACTACCGCTAGAGGCATTTTTCCGAGCGCTTTCGTGCTTCGCAAGGCACGTAAAGCCGTTGGTGCTAAGCCATGTCCGAGGCCTTATGGGCGTCTTGATAACTTCTGACGGTAAGGCCCGCCAGTGTCTTACAATCCTCCACCAACCCGGACTTGGCCCCCGTGGTGGAGTACGGCCTAATCTTCCTGCGATCCAGGAAGAATGCCCCAGCAGTGGGGACATACAAAGGGTTGATATCGATATCGATCACTGTGAAACTGATAAGACACATTCTCTTTCTAATAGACGGCCGCGGCCGGTGCCCTTTACGTAATGCGATGATTTATACAGCGTCCAATGGCATCTTCACTCACACTATTTGAGTGAAAGAACCACTCGGATGCTTAAGTGCCTAGGACATGGTTTGATTGATGGTGTAGGCTTGCCCAGCACCTATACCACCCTGACAGCTTATTCGGCCTAGCCCACAGGAAAGACTGGTCAATACGTGCAGAGCCAACCAAGCCGCGGGTTTTTTCACGATGTTTTCCCTTACTTTCAGCATGCGGCATTGCGACTACAAAGCCGCAAATGTACGTTACTTTCAAACTAAACAAAGTCATTGGTACACTCACGCACATGGGGATCAAACCAGCGTCTCTCGCTTGGGAGTTCATTGTTCTACCCACGGAGCTACCACCGCTGTGTGTCGCGCCCAGAAGTGGCAAGTATACAAGCTACTTAAAAAAACTGCAACAGCTTTTTTTGTAACCAAATTAAGAAAAAAACATTTTTTTTCCAGAAAGGGCCCTTTTCAGCGGAAATCGATAAGTTTTTGGCTCCAGGTTGTAGGGTTAAAAAAAAAACTATTATCATTAACATTGATAATAGTTTTTTTTACATTATAAATGTATTGTATTATATCATTTTGTTTCATTATTGGTGCTTGTTACCTCCGGGTAGCACCTTAACCTGATTTTCCTAAGCTTAATTCTCGAGTGGTGATTAAATGTCAGGCTTTGAATATAGCTTTTAACAATTCTGTTTAGTTTAGTTAAAGATTCATCAATTTCCGGAAGCTGATGACGTCATGGTCTTGGAAAGCTTGCTAAACAACCAATCACGTGACATCATAAGATGACTAAGCCTGAAATGTTTCAATGAACGTATGAGAGGTGTTCTTAGGCTTTAAATTTCTTGCTAATGTTCTATATCATTGTTAGTTATAAAATATAATTACACTATTTTTATTTTTTAATGCACTAACCCGTGCTAAGGAACAAATTTAAAAACCTATTTAGAGGCTAAAAATTTCACCCATGCCGGGATTCGAACCCGCAACCTCTGGCTATCCGTACCAGCGCTCTACCAATTGAGCCAATGGGCGACTGACGACATCAGTGAAATTTCGAACCTCTTTACACTATTCTCTGTATTACGTACAGGCAGCGACATCTGACTTAAGCAAATTGCATTACTTACAGTCCCGACTACCTACTATATAATATTAATATGAACGTCGATGATGAAGTACCTAGTAGTGTTAAACGTGAGAAAAAAAGCTATATCTTTAGATAACAACTATTAATTTAAATCCATCCATTTATTGTATTGTACATTTTTATGTACAACTAGCTGACCCAGCGAACTTCGTACCGCCTAACAGTCGATTATTTACTTATTTTTTTCCTACCGTAAAACCATCCTCGTATTTCAGGGAATATTCTAAAAAAAGAATTCCCGAAATTGGTTCAGCCACTCTCAAGATTTGCGCTTACCAACACATTCAGCCATTCATTTTTATATTATAGGCTAGATGAACCAGCGAACTTCGTACCGCCTAACAGTCGATTTTTTTTTTTTTGTATTATTCCCTCCGTAAGAACCAACCTCGTACATCAAAGAATATTCTAAAAAAATAATTAGCGAAATCGGTTTAGCTGCTCTCGAGATTTGCGCTTACCAACATATTCAGAGATTCATTTTTATATTATAGATAAAGCATTTTCTATCTATATATAATATAATTTAATTTAGTGCAACTTAATATTTATGTTGGAATTAGTTGATATCAATCTTTTGTATGTCCGCACTGCTAGGGCACGGGTCTCTTCCTGCATCGCAGAAAATGCCACTAGCTGTAGTCACGGGATGGTCACCCATCCAGCACCTGACTGTGCTTGTTGTTTCGTAACCCAAGTGAGCGGTTCCAAATAGTCGGTTCCACTAGGCCACGAGCGCTTAAGTTAGAGTTACATATTTCTGTTAAGCACGCTAAGTGCATTTGCTGCTTTGCGTCCGATTGGTATTTGTGCGCCCGTTGATGTCTTTTGTATGGGCGCATTATTCAAGTACACTTTTCACGAACGCTTTATTGCTTAGGTTGAACTACGTTACATAACTATATTTAGTATGATTTTTTGTTCATTGGAGGCTTGCTCTTAGTTTTTTTTGTTACCTGATTGCCTGTTGAGTATGGACATCATGAAATATCACGCTTTGCAGAAAGTTTTCAAGTGGTGCGTAGATTATTAGATCGCTAGCCGACTAAATTACTAGGCTTACCTTTGGTAAGTTTATGATGAAAATAGACGCATATAGTTTCTACTCCTTAAATGAAAAACAAAAACAATACAAATAAATATTCATAAAAAAATCCTTAACTTTTACAATGTTACCAGTGCATCATTAAAAGTTAAAATATTGAGATGTCACTCGTTCGGTGTACTCAATGACAGGCTAAAGTGCCACCCTAACAGCGTGATTGCGAAAAAAGCCTCCAACAAGCAACGGAAATGCCACCTACGACACCTTCGCAGCGTGATTCAAAGTGGCCGCGAAAATCCGAACTCATTGTCCCAAGACAGAGCGTCGTAATTCACTACTTCGACTAAAAAAAAAGTATTTGACAACTGAATTATTGCTAGTAGGAGGTAAGCTTTCAGTAAGCATCCCGCCCAACGCTTGCCACCAGCCCAAACCGTATGGCTCCCGAACAAAGGCCTCGGCAAATAATATAACAGATAAAAGAATTTTCAAAACAAACTCAAAATACTAAAGCGTTTGACACGAGCATCCGCTCGGGAGAAAAAAATCTTTGAATGAGTCTTTCCACTGCTCAATTGAATCCCCACCTTACTGGCAAGTGCTAAGGTGGTAAGTTCCAAATTATTTGGGACTCTTTGATCCCGCGATAGATCTCAATAGCCGTGATTATAGGCGCCTGCGAGTTGGTTGAATGCTTATTTTTTTTCTCTGCTCGGCCCTTCGTCGGCTGTGTACTGCAAACGGCACACTACTGTAAAAGAATATACAATTATTGCCCTTTGAATGCTTGCAGCGGGATTGGAGTGATCATAAATTGTATTTTTTGCACCAGTTAGGATGGGACACATCATGGTAAAATACAGAAGATCCCGAAAACTTTACATAGCACACGCATGTTTATTGAATGAAAATGGATTCAATGGATAATGATATCACTTTCAGTAGACCAAGATGAAATTTTCGCAATTTCATATATCCTCACATCCTGTATCCCGAAGATGTAGGCTGATACCAGTGTTGGCCACTTGCCATGATCTTGATAAAACCCTTCTTTGTCTTCTTATTATATCAAGTTTTTCTTACATTTAGGAAACATGTTTGTTTAAAACGAACTTTGTTTGAAACGAAGTTTAAATACTTATTTTGATAAAACAATGTAATGTATTCTCGTATGTTATCTTTTGGCTATGTGTTTTTTAATAACATGTTGAAACAAGCCTCTGTTTTTTTTTATTTTGTGATCGAATAATCGAATCTACAAAATTTATTGTTACACTGTTAGGAGGCGGTAGGTTGTCCCATGTTGGTGTTGGCTACAATTATACAAATACCGTGCTGGTGAAGTGTTTAAATAGTTAAATTTTTCCGGCTGTTACACGGTATTTATGTTTGCCACATTGCCACGGGCTGGAACGCATCATGT
The DNA here is from genome assembly GCA_934045075.1 of Yponomeuta sedellus. Lineage (NCBI taxonomy): Eukaryota > Metazoa > Arthropoda > Insecta > Lepidoptera > Yponomeutidae > Yponomeuta > Yponomeuta sedellus. The sequence continues at coordinate 6,752,133 of OW203735.1, read as the reverse complement.
ACTTTTAAGGGTTGAAAAAAAAAACGTAAACTACGCGGTTGTAAGTACATGTCAGATATACATATTAATAATAGTAGTAAGAATTTTGTTCATTATTGTTTATGTATGAAGTATTTAAAAATGTTACAAGTCTCTTCAGTCATCGGCGTAAAGGTACGACTTTTTTATGTTCTGAGTCCACCACTGGTGTATTTACGTCAGGGCAGCGGGTTGCTGAAAAATCATGGTTGATTTTGCCGACGCTCCCTACCCCAAAAGATTGCTCTGAATTGGTTGCGATTAGCTTCTACTGGGTAACATTTGTTAGGGTGTCTATACACAGTTATAGCGTGTTGAAAACCACGAATTCTAACTTAAAGCTTGATCTGATCTTGATCAATCTTAATCGGTCCAACATGATTTGTTTTTTGAAAACGTATGTTAATTATTTAAGTCTATGCAAATGCATGCAAATGGGTGCATAAAAGGAGCCTCTTCAAACGACGTACTCACATCTGGCGCGCTCTGAGCAATAATCAACTAATTCCTAATGCTGATTGGCAAATTCTTCCGCATCCGCAAAAAAGGGTCTATATACGAGTACGTGTACAAAATATACTACTATAGGGTCTATATGCGTGTACATAACAGACTCCAAAAATCCTTAACAGGCCGAAATAATACAGTAGATAGACTAAATACCTGTAGAAAACACAATAAATAAAAGATTAATATATAGCTCCCAGTTATGATAGAGATTAATAGTGCTCTATCGACTGCTTCGTAAATGTACCTATTGTGCATACCAACATCTTTAAACGTCCAAAAATAACGTCCTCAGTAGGGCAGTACCTTTGACGACCAACACAAAAACAAAAGACAAAATGATGCCTGTTTCTTTTCTTCTCCAAACAATATAATAAGACAAGCATCACGCCTCGCTGTCTCCAACAATCAGCCAGTAACTGGCCGCCATTTACCTCGCCGCGCTTTCGTTAACGTGTTCATTGACAAGCAGCGAGGTGTTAACACTTAACACTAAGCCTGCAGATCGCATTGTGCATCGCGATGCTCGCCACTCGTAAATTTTGGCCCTTCCAAGGTTGAACAACAAAGGAGCGGAGTGTCGTACAGTTTTGAAGTCGATTTCACAAGAGGCTCCCTGACGCTCGCGTGTGGGCTTTGACCAGGGTAAGCCTTGCGTGGATAAGTCGAGTAACATAACATAACATGACATGACGTGACGTGACGTGACGTGACGTGACGTGACGTGACGTGACGTGACGTGACGTGACGTGACGTGACGTGACGTGACGTGACTTCAGTCGATTTTAATGTCGTTACTTGGTTACTATAGGCCAGGTATCCTAGTTTGGGACCAGGACAAGTTGTGGTGTTGTGTGAAAGTTTTTGCTACTATTATTATAATACCAATATAATTTAAATACACATACATAATGTAGTACGTAGGCACGTATTAGTAGTACTTATAATGAAGGAATGAAATGAATGAAATGTTATTCATTTTGTTCCCAATCGGTAGGTGGTATTGCTACTATAACTAGCATTCACTAACAAGTATGTACTAGTAGTATTCCCTCCTAATGTATTAGTCCAGTCCATCCAAAGGTTGTCTGGAAGAGATCGCTTTCAGCGATAAGACCGCCAATTGTTTAAGGCAAAACGTAGATATGTAAGTAAGCCTTTTAATGTAATTTATTTTGTGGTGTGGACAATAAAGAGTTCTAATCTAATCTATTTCATTTTCATTTACATTTATTGCGAAACCATGAACAGTTCGTACTTGACTAAAACCTTAGACCCTGTAAGGGTGTAGCAAATTTGCAGTACATAAAAGAGGCATGCATGCAAATATCTACAAAGCTTAGATTAGGACAAATACAGCTAAAGTTTTGTGGCCCACTATTTATAAATTCACAAGACTGGCATACTTTGTTTGAATTAAATTCAATTCAATTCATTTATTTCAAATAAAAAATTCATAGGTATAAATTTGTAAGTAATCTTATTCTAGTGTTAGTACATATTGTTATTTTAACATAACTATAGGGCACTGTCATTGCTTGCCACTTGAAGACGGCAACAATGGTTTATGTAGGCACAATCTACCTTATCGGCGAGCATAGCCAGGATGGTGTTGCGACTGGCCCGCACCCTGCGCACGAGTGACGCGCCGCGCTTGCGCATTATTGCGTAAAAGTCGTCAGTGCGTGCGTCAGCGAACATGCCCGAATAAATATTTCAATTATTAAATATTTTCAGTCAAGAATTTAAGTTTCAGTTTTATTTGATAATTATTTTATAACATGTCACTTAGTATCTAATCTACACATATGCTGGGTAACTCTGTATCGGCGTATCCACCCAAGCCGCCACAGACAGAAATCTCAATAGGTCACCGGTGTCCCCATGAATGGGTGGTATCGTCTGCTCGACAGGCGGCGTTTTGTCCGGAATGTTACAACAAAAAACGCCACCGATATTAAGTGAAAATAAAAACATAACCACGGCGGGAGCCAACGCGCCCTGTTTTATAAGACGCTTTATTAATTATGTCCGATAAATTTGACTATAACCGGCTTGACGGAACGATTTGCTGTGTTATAGACTTGTATATGAAGCTGTAAATGTCGAGGGAATGTGACTCTTACAACTCTACAATTTTGTTAAAGTATCCTTATATCCGCCTTATGTAGAAGCGCTCGTGGCCTAGGCGAACCGAGTGATTGGAATCAATCACTTGGCTAAGCAACAACAGGTGCGGTCAGGTACGGGATGGGTGAGCGTCCCGTGACTACCGCTAGTGGCATTTTTCCGAGCGCTTCCGTGCTTCGCAAGGCACGTTAAGCCGTTGGTGCCGGCTGTCATATAATGGCAGTCGTTAAGCCATGTCAGAGGCCTTATGGGCGGCTTGATAACTTCTGACAGTAAGGCCCGCCACTGTCTTACAACCCTCCACCAACCCGGACTTAGACCCCGTGGTGGAGTATGGCCTAACCTTCCTGCGAGGCAGGAAGAGACCCGTGCCCCATCAGTGGGGACATATCGCACCCTCAGAACGAAAGAGGCCTAAGTAAAAAAATAGTGAAATTCAGTTACAATCATAGAGAGACATAAAAAGGTATGCCGTGGACGGAAGATTCGCTATGCTCTTTTTTACCATAAGTGCCTTTGTTTTACTATTCATCGGATAGAGCATACCTTTTTATGTCTCTCTATGATTTTAACTCAATTTTACTATTTTTTGACTTAGGCCTCTTTCGTTCTGAGGGTGCGATATAAGGGTTGATAACGATCCTTATATCCAATATTTTAACGTAGAATAGGCCGATATTTGCGTTCTTTATTGAACTATTTAAACAAGTAAATAAAAGTGAACTTAATGCTAATAGTGTTATTTTCCGGTTAACCTTGGTGTTGCTTAACTAGAAATATATAGGGTAGTGCTTGCATGAATATTAATATGTTTACACACACACGCACACGTTGCTTACACATCACGGAAACTTACTCTTGGATACACAAATACGCATGCATTTAGGCACACATTCATGTAAAACACCCGTGAACTAATATATTTGGACATACGTGTACCTATATTGTGTCATATTTTCGTACTATCACAAATCTAGCCAATGAAAAGTGCAAAGTGAAAAGTCTGGGAACTCAATTATGCATCGATATTTTTAATATTGTTTACACTCTCTCTGTGAGGAAAAGCGTCTGCCCTACATCGGAACCGATATAGGCTGTCTACTATATGAAATACCAGCTAATCCTTCAAATGTCATCCTAAGTCTCAATTCAGATCTTTGTCTATTTGTGCACCGAATTTCATGTAAATCCGTTCACCCGTTATTGCGTCACTGAGTAACAAACATCAAATCAATGAAAGTATTTTATTCAAAATTACACAGAAACTGAGACTTATTGAACGTTACGAGTAAAACTAGGTGTCCATTTCAAAATCTAGAGCATTTTGGAGAAAGACTGCCCAAAAATCTCCAATCTTAAGCTTTTCATACTTACACTATTTTAATTTTTAATGCACTAACCCGTGCTAAGGAACAAATTTAAAAACCTATTTAGAGGCTAAAAATTTCACCCATGCCGGGATTCGAACCCGCAACCTCTGGCTATCCGTACCAGCGCTCTACCAATTGAGCCAATGGGCGACTCACGGCATCAGTGAAATTGCAGTCTATGTAGTTCATTTTGTACACGTATATAGACCCGTTTTTGACTGCTGCTCCGACTCTCCAAGGTTTTTTGCAAGAAATCTCTTATAGAGATAAGCTTGCCTTCGTACATGTTATTTCTTATTAAATGTCTTGTTCAATGTCTCGTATGCCTTAAAGTTTCATAATAAATCCATACTCATGTTCTAAGCTCAACACAAAAAATATTGTCAACCAATGTGACACTTTTCCACGCGACTGTATTGTGGTGCTTTATATGCGCGACCGTGTGGTCTGTCTACGGTCAAACGCCGAGAAATGTCCTAATCTTGTTCTTTGGCCCAAAGATTTGTAGTTTTTAATTACTTAATTAGACCGTCGTCGGTTTCGCCTCTGATCCTGCCGTGACCGAGTCGTTTCCTATGTTATACAGTGTATTAAGTCGTGACCGCAAACATAGTAGCAATTAATTTTAGTATGCTATAAAAATAAAGGTTATAGTTCACACACCTTTTTATTTTAAGTCATAGCTTAATTCATGTGGTAAAACATCGTATGCGGAGCCTGCATCGTCAGCTAGATTTATCGGGTACAATAGCGTTTATTCACAATATCTATTTTCCCGTGACCATAGTAACCGCAACGTTACCGAAGTGATGGGAATTAAGGTAATTAAACATTGTCATATCTTAAACCTCGTAAATAATCGAGAAGTGATCGTGGCCTAGCGGAACCAAGTTATTGGAATCAATCACTTGGCTTAAGCAACAACTGGCGCGGTCAGGCGCTGGATTGGTAACCATCCTGTGATTACCGCTAGAGGCATGTTTTCCGAGCGCTTCCGTGCTTCGCAAGGCACGCTAAGCCGTTGGTGCCGGCTGTCATGTAATGGCAGTCGGAAGCCTTATAGGTGGCTTGATAACTTTTGACAGTAAGGCCTGTCCCTATCTTACAATCCTCCACTAACCCGGACTTGGTCCTCAGCAGCGGGGACATACAAGGGTTGATATGAAAATAATCGTGATTAGACCCGTTAAATGTATAACTACGTCATTATATCCAACGCGTAGCACTAAACGAAAACAGGTCAAATTGGCAATACCCAAATACTCAAATTATTATGGATCTAGGCTAAGTAATTGTTTGGTACCTGCAATTTACAAAAACCTCCCAGAGGAATTATGTAATAGGCACCTTAGAAAAGCACAATTTAAAAGTATGTTTAAGCGTTTTGTGTTAAATAGTTTGTAGACATCAAATATTAACGATAATTTTAGTTGTGTAGAAGGTAATGTTAATTTAGTAAGTTACAAAGAACTGTTACCAAGAACTTGCCGATAAACTGCATTAGCAGTTTGGCAAACTAAAGATGTTGTAATCTTGAATTGTTTTCAGTGAATACATATATATATATATATATATAAATAAAATATCAGATTAGTAGGTAGTGCCAATAATATGTACCTTATTAAAAAATATGCTGGAAAAAAAATGGTGACACAAACCATACGCCCAACCAAAACTATTAATAACCGAGCGTTTAAAAGGGCCAAATTGAACGTCTATAACCGAGCATAATCGATTCCCAACCCCTCTCAAAGGTGTCTCACACCCCTCGTTTGTTGTTTTTGTGTTTGTATTGGTGTCATCCCGATTTCACACGTCCATAGTTATCTGTTTTATAATATTTCGTGTGTTCTCATTGTGTTGGGGCCGCGGTCGTCGCAGCGGCGCCAGCGCACCCGATTATGTTATTGTTAGGGAATTCTTTTATTTGACCTGAGGCACGGGATAAAAAGACAGAAGGGTGGTTTCTAAACAATTCGCGATGCTCATCCATAGTTGTATAATAAAAGCGTCTAATCGCGATTATTTATTAGGTAAAACCCACACGTGACCACGGCCGGCAACTGCAACACAAATCAACGCCACAATTTTTTCTCAATTCCAGTCCCTAAATCCTCTTGCAGATATCATAAAGGATATTTTAACAAGTATATTTTAATGATTCGCAATAATCATACATGGTTATTTGTTAAACAGGTCTAATCGAGATTATTTATTAGCGATTAGTGATTTATAGCGATTTTGGGTAGAACCATGGACTGGCAAGCGAGAGCCCCAGGTTCGATCCCGAGTGCGGGCATGTACCAATGACTTTGTTTAATTTCAAAGTTACGTACATTTGCGAATTTGTCGTCGCAATACCACACGCTAACGTTGAAGGAAAACATCGTGAGGAAACCCGCGGATTGGTTGGCTCCGCACGTATTGACTAGTCTTTCCTGTGGGCTAGGCCAACTAAGCTGTCAGGATGGTATAGATGCTGGGGAAGCCTACACCATCTATAAAACCATATCCCAGGCACTACAGCGTCGGAGTGGTCCCTTCACCCATCTAGTGTGAGTGAAGATACCACTGGACGCTGTATAAATCATCTCATTAAGTAGATACAAAAAGGCCAATATTATTAGCGATCGCAACGCTGCCGTAACATCAGGTATTAAAACTTTCGTAAGCACAACACATTGTAGACTTTTAGTCCGGATTTGCTTACGGGTGTTGTTATATCGGAAAAGTCCGACCAGGTTTCGCTCCGATTCGCAGAGCTTAATCATGGTGAGTAGAGACGGAGCTCGCGTCGTCTCACACTGTGAGACGAGCAACCGACGACGCGAGCTCCGTCTCTGCTCACCATGATTAAGCTCTGCGAATCGGAGCGAAACCTGATCGGCTCGCATCGTCTCACACTGTGAGACGAGCAACCGACGACGCGAGCTCCGTCTCTGCTCACCATGATTAAGCTCTGCGAATCGGAGCGAAACCTGGTCGGACTTTTCCAATATAACAACACCCGTAAGTAAATCCGGACTAAAAGTCTACAATCAGGAATTAAAGTAAAGTCTGTTAGCTTTTAAATAAACTTCGGCCTCTAGAGTAGGCTTCGGTTTTCGCCGGAAGCACACGAGTGTAATACTACTTCCTGCTCTGTATAAAACTTTTCCTCACTATTGAAAAATTATGTAAAGGTAAGTGTTATATTAGTTTTGATATTTCTATTGCACGAATAGATCTCATTCTATCCGATAGTAGCCGAGGTATATTCTAAAAGCTAACAGGCTTTAATTAAGTTTTACCTAATAAATAGTCGCGATAATGTATAACTAAGAACGGTGGTAATTATGTCCAGATTAGGTCTAAATAAAACAAACTCCTTTGGGGTAAGATCATTACATAGTCGAATTAGATTGCGTAGAATTGCTGCAGGATTGTTAGACAATTCGATTACCTTCCGGCTAATATATTAAACGTTTGTTAAAAGCATTATTATTGTATTTTGGATAGTTTATTTAATAGCATTGACGTCCGCAATAGATCAAACACAGTCAGTTTGTGTACATTCCACTGCAGGATAAGAAGAACAGCTATAGCTTCTCTTGAAAAGAGAGAAAGAGCTCTCCAAGCGTGACCACCATGGATTGGTGACTTGGAGTGTTCTTGTCTATCACTAAATATGCTGTGCTAATCATAGTACAGCATAGCGAAAGCATCTAATATGCGGTCGTTTGCAGGACAAGGTCTTCTGCTAGAGATAACGCAACATCAACATTTACATACAGGCACATACATTGCTTCTGGCCCCACACTAGGATACCCTGTATCGGGGAACCAGAAACATCGACATCAAAAACATGTAGACATCCAAGACCTGGGTTTTTTGTCCCCAGCCGGGGTTCGAACCCGGGACCTCTTGCACGGTAGGCAGATGTGCTACCGATACGCCACTGAGATAGTAAAAAAAAATAAAGCGAGGAAAATTGTGTGTGGTCAGCTATTTATTTGTTTAATTTGAATTAATGTTAGTATAGTACTGAATAATAGTGGACTGCTGCAAATGATACTATAAAATAATCAAAAAACGTATATTTTATATTTTCTAATTGATGGTGGAAAAGTGAGTGACACCATGTCATAGTTATATATCAAACGGGTCTAATCGCGATTACTCATTAGCTTAAGCGTAACGATGCGTCGCGATGCTCATATGAAACTATGTATGAACATCGCGAGTTATTAAGAAATACTATGACACCTGTCACTCATTCATAGACACTATGGCTGAGATTGTCTTAAGCAGATATAATTTAGAAAGTATTAGTGTTAGTAAAAGAATTAGGGTAAGTAGTTCATTGAGTATGGTTGCGTGGCCACAGTTGAACGGTTCAGCTGATTGTCTATGCTCGTTTGAGTGCGTGTGTTCTTCTAGAGTTTTTATTTTGTGACAAAAGCGACATTCTTCGAGTTGAATCGTTTTGCGGCGTTTGGAGTTTGACAATAGTTTGGCTTTTTCATTCCGATCGATCTCGATGATAGGGGCGGCGGTAGAGTGATTTGGGGATTAACTCGATTGGTTGTGTCGAAACTGTGATGTCGATTTGTAAGTTGATAGCTGTGAAATCGTTATCGTTATCAACCCATGTATGTCCCCACTGCTGGGGAATGGGTCTCTTCCTGCATCGCAGCAAGGTTAGGCCATACTCTACCACGGGGGCCAAGTCCGGGTTGGTGGAGGATTGTAAGACGGTGGCGGACCTTACTGTCAGAAGTTATCAAGCCGCCCATAAGGCCTCTGACATGGCTTAACGACTGCCATTATATGACAGCCGGCACCAACGGCTTAATGTGCCTTGCGGAGCACGGAAGCGCTCGAAAAAATGCCATTAGCGGTAGTCACGGGATGCTCACCCATCCTGTACCTGACCGCGCCTCATAATCACAGTGTTGTTAAAAAGCTGGTCAATCACTGGTATTTTGTCATCAATTAACGTGGTGGAGTATAGCCTAACCTTCCTGCGATGCAGGAGAAGACCCGTGCCCCAGCAATGGTGACATACAAGGTCAATATCATCATCAGCTTTAAAATAGTCACGTGACCATCGACTGGCTGGCTGACTTATAGACAACGTATAGCCAATATCGATGGTCATAGACATTTAAAAAAAGATAATTAAGTATTCCTGGAGTACACGAGTAAAGTAAATCCAAGGGGCCTATTTCCTAGCACTACAATTCATGGTTTACTTACGACAGTCCGATGGACAATAAGGTCGCCAATGTTACTATGTACATTGGACATTATTTTGTATTTGTTGTTTTTGCCAGTATACTATAAAGCATATTGTTATATTATTCGTCTTCGAAATACATATGACAGACATTAACAAGTAGGAAGACTTGATTGTAATAATAAACTACGAATTGTAGTTTTGTGAAAAACCATTGAAAGACCGATTGTCTTCGGTAGGTATGCCACTTGCCAGATGGATCGATGACATTAGAAATGCAGCTGAAGGGAAATGGATCGGGCGGCCGGATGATGCAGCATGGTCAAGCCCTTCACCAGATGGTCTGACGAGCTGGTTACGGTGGCAGAAAATCGCTGGATGCGGGCGGCACAAGACTGGGAAGCTTGGAAAACCTTGAGGCATGCCTAGGTCCTGCTGTGGGCGTCAAATTGCTGATGATGATGATGGAGGGAAATGGACGGTATTATTATTATTATTAATAGGTTTATTGCACATAAGTAAAAAATATACAATGGCAATGTGGCTGACTCAATGCTATAAGCATTTTCTACCAGTCATTTTCGGGTGGCAGACGGGAAGTTTAGCGTGATGGTGAAGAGTGCCTATCTCACTGTCTATGTCCAACAATGGGAGGCTCTCATGAGCTGTTCATATTGACAAACCGCATAAGAATAGGTAACAGTGACCGAACAGAGTGCTGACTTATCTTATAAAACATGATACACTGTCAACAGACAAGGACCAATGTCTAACCAATGTCTTTTGTTCGGACGTCTATAAATACACGGGGAGTATTTTTTGCCATAATTACCATAAAACACACGAGCACAATCGATTTTCCGCAACAATTAACTCAAGGAAAGGTTACCGCCACCGAGCTTACCGAAATCCGATACCGGCGGGCTAAGGTCATTAAATTGTCGAATTAGATTGCGTAGAATTGCTGCAGGATTGTTAAAGTATTCGGTTACCTTCCGGCTGTGTTAAATGCTTGATGCAGTATTGCAGTTTGGTTAGTTTATATGTCTATAGAATTGCCGTGCGCAATCGATGGAAATGAATTTGCTAATACAATAAACATACAATGTTTGGCGTGTTTGTCAAATGAAATAATTATATACCAATATGCATAGTATGACGGCACGAATAACACTTTTTGTGAACCTAAATGTCTATTCGACAATTGACAACATTTCAATTTTTTAGCGAACGTATTTTACTGTCTTAAAGGAAATTCGATACGAAATAAAACGACCCGTATTTTTTTATTTTCGGAAATTCGATGATTTTCATTCAAAATTTTCTGTTTGAATTTCGTCTTATTCTATAGGGACGTCACACACACGGTTTATAACACTAACATCCTTGCCGCCTTTTTAAAAAACCATTTGGAAACGAAATTAACGAAACGAAAAGTAATTTCTCCGACATGACATTTGAATGAAATTGAAAATGACACCTGTCATATCATTTTTAATATTAGGTAGGTAACGGTAGGTACATACCTCCTCATTCCACCGTATTTGTGACGTCATCACACAATTTTTGGTTTTTATTTATTTATGTTTGTAAGACAGTGGCGGGCCTTACTGTCGGAAGTTATCAAGCCGCCTATAAGGCCTCTGACATGGCTGCCATTACATGACAGCCGGCACCAACGGCTTAACGTGCCTTGCGAAGCACGGAAGCGTTCGGAAAAATGCTCGGTCACCCATCCTGTACCTGACCGCGCCTGTTGTTGCTTAACTCGAGTGATTGATCCCAATCACTCCGTTTGACTAATAGGCCACGAGCGCTTCAATACCTCAGTGCTTGCGTGCAAATACCAATCCGCGGTGGGCGAGCGTGATTAAGCCCCTACTCTGTCCATGAGAGAAGGCCTGTACCTGGCAGTGGGACATTTATATTGTGTAAGCTAAAAGAAAAAATGTGCTATAATGTGCAAGTGAGACAGATGTCACACGTAACAGCAGCCTTAATTTTACGGCCGATCAAACTTTACAGTTAGGTATATATTACAAACTTTACACTTACAAACCTCTAGAAGAAGATTAAAACATTAGCCTGTTACCTATGTTTGCCTGGAAGAAATTTCTTTTAATAATAAGGCCGCCATTTCTACTGTATTTTTTTATATATTAATGTCTGTTACTGTAATTTCTGTATACAATAAAGAATATTCTATCTATCTATCTGTTTTTTTTTGCTTCTCTATTACCTGCCGAGCTTATCTTTTATTGTCTCTTTAATTATTGCAATGGCTTGCAAAGTTAGCCCTTACTTCTGAAGAAGAAAGGATCATTTGCTAAATGCTATTGGCATTTGTGGCTAAGCGATAATAAACAATGACTTTCAGGTGGCATCTTGGCGTCAGTGCAGATTAATTTCGACGGAAAAAGAAAGCTTTTAAATCTTTTTACAAGCTTTCAAAGGATCCTGGATATTGTCAGCTCTATAGTCTCAGTTTCTTATCGCCAATTGTCGGGATATACCGCGGGACAGATTTGTTTTGACAAGCAATAGAAAGCCATTGAACGTTAAAGTCTATAAAAAGTTGGCTTTAAGTCGCACCTCATTACTAAGTTAACAATACAACAATATGGCAATGAAAAAGTGTTTCAAAACACTTGCCTTATATAATTTATACTATTTTTATTTTTAATGCACTAACCCGTGCTAAGGACAATTTTAAAAACCTATTTAGAGGCTAAAAATTCCACCCATGCCGGGACTCGAACCCGCGACCTCTGGCCATCCGTGCCAGCGCTCTATCCAACTGAGCTAATGGGCGACTCACCGGCATCAGTGAAATTTCGAACCTCTTTACACCATTCTCTGTATTACGTACAGGCAGCGACATCTGGCCGAAGTAGATTGCATCACTTACAGCCCCGACTACCCACTTTGCAGTTAGGCTTTTACATCGGAATGATATGATTTATCTGACATTTGAACGTTATTTCAATTTCTCTACGATAAAAAGTATCCGGAATCGGCGTGCGAGCATGCAACGACTTATGAACGTTGATGAAGCGAAGATGATTTGTCAGGATCGTGGCAAATGGCAGTCCTTGGTCTCTGCCTACCCCTCTGGGATACAGGCGTGGGGCTATGTTATGTTCAATTTGTCGTTAGTCTTGAAAAAAATATCCTGAGGAAACCTGAGTGTCTAAGGCTATGCGCTTAGTGTGGAGACCACTGTTAAAATGCATAACTGTGTACCTATTTTATTTAAAAAATCTATTCTATTCTATTCTAAGGTGGTCAAATACCTCAGCGCGTGAAATTGCCAACCCGCGGTGGGCACGCGTGGTAATTAAGCCCATACTCTCTCTCTGGGAGAAGGCCTGTGCCCTGCAGTGGGACGTTTACAGTATACATAAAAAATATTCAATGTCAATTCAACCCCAGTGACTGATAATTTTATGAGGAACATAGTTTTTATCTTTTCAACTTTCTTCCATTATCTTGTAATCTCATACTTACAGTTGTAATTTCGTGATGAGAAATGAAAATTACTTACAATCCTTGAATGACAATTTGTCACAATAAAGAAATATGTTTTTTTTTCATTTAGAAATATCGAGCAGATTTTATTCTACGAGTAACTCAATAAAATGAATAAAATATTAAACCCAGTTCTGCTTGTTTTATATCTTAGATTAACGGCCGGATTCTAAATTGAGAAATTCACTTACTAACGTTCTTTTACGCTTTTTTCTGAGAAATTCGAAGAGACAGCGCTACAATTAACTATTTACAGCGAAATTCTTACTTCAAAGTCTGGCCCTATGTAGAACTTAATCTCAAGCGCGATATCGATACCTGTCCTTCAAACGTCTTCACACGATTGTCTGCATAAAAATTCATTCAACGGAATGCCAGTCTAAAGGCCGATGATCATACTGTCAAAATGACAAAAAAACATCTCTCACATACCTCCGCTATACTCGAATGAGTCACCGTGCAAGCACGGATGGGAACGCCGCTGGCGAAACTATTTGCGTAACCTTCTATTAAGACCGCTATTGCTATTTGCGTAATTACTCATATTTTTTGCGGCTGGAAGCGGATCGCTCTAAATGCTTTGAAGTCACAAACTCTAAGCAGGCTTCAAGCGCTGGATTACTATGATATCAACCCTTTGTATGTCCCCACTGCCGGGGCACGGGTGTATTCCTGCATCGCAGGAAGGCTAGGTCATACTCCACGGGCCATGGCCAAGAGCCTCCGGGGCCAAGTCCGGGTTGGTGGAGGATTGTACGACAGTGGCGGGCCTTACTGTCAGAAGTTATCAAGCCGCCCATAAGGCCTCTGACATGGTTTAAGGACTACCAGTACATGACAGCCGGCACCAACGGCTTAACGTGCCTAGCGAAGCACCGAAGCGCTCGGAAAAATGTCATTAGCGGTAGTCACGGGACGGTCACCCATGCTGCACCTGACCGCGCCTTCTTCTTCTTCTTCAGGCTATATTAGTCCAGTGCTGGACATAGCCTTCCCCTAATAAGCGCCATAGCGCAAGATTGTGCCATCATTGGGGCGTAATGACCATAATCCCCACGCTGGGCATACGCGCATAATATAGCCTGAAGAAGGAGGATTAGATACTTTTTTAAACTTCAACAGTTCACTGACCGATTTTCCACAGAGTGCGATCCACAAACTCTACATCAAACAAATATTGCGCAAAACATTCGACAAACATCCAGCGCCATCAGCTGTAGAAATAATGGCTGGCACTAAAATAGGCGTGATTCACTTTCGTTGATTTACTCTCGACTGTCGGTCAATAACACACGCCAATGACCTTCGCGCTATGAATGGACGAAGATGAGTATTTTGTTCGCGCCTAAATGTTTGCCTACCCATCTGTTGGCCTTTATCGACGACTTTTCTGTTACTTCATCTTTCTTCTCCTTCATTATTTGTTTTATTTTATTTGGTCAGTTGTTTATTATCTTTTAGGGAAAACAACAGCTTATTATAGTTGAATTAGTGATTCCTACAATCCCACATGTGACACAGACCTATCTTTTCAGGAGATAATAAAAACTGATTATTAAATTATGTGGTGGTTATTTAGTAGATTTTTTCAGTTTCTGTATAAAATGTATAGCCTAACAAGGTATATGATGGTACATTTCGTATTTTAAAATATTCTTATAATGTATGAATATAAGATAAAATTGTGTCACATGTGGCGTTGTAGAAATCACTGATTCAATTTTAAGATACAATGGTTTCTTACGTACTGTATAATAGTTTTTCTCGGCTGTTTTTACTGAGACGTGAAAAAAAGAAACGAAAAAGTGAGTCTCAAAATTCGAACAATTTCAAAGAATAGTAATATTCATGGACATATTACTCAGATCTCGTTAGCCCTATACTAAGTACAACTAAATGACTTGTGTTACAGGTGCCAACTCGACGGTAGATTTAATACAATAAATACTTACATAAAATCCAAGACGCGAGACAAACTACAAAAGTTCGTTTCCTAGTTTGACCCGACCGGGGATCGAACCCGAGACCTTCGGTTTTACAGTCAGCGTGCCAAACCGCTGCGCCACCGACGCCGTCAAGTGCATATATATTATATATATATATAATACGATGAAATTGTTTGTCCACTGTTGGAAGTATGGCTCTTCATAAGTCCTACATCGCGATCAGTCTGCTCCTTGTTTTATTTATTGTGGCTACAGTTTTCTGTTACTAACATTTGTAACTGCGTGTTCAAATACCTCGGCGCGTGAAATTGCCAATCCGCGGTGGGCACGCGTGGTTATTAAGCCCCTCTGAGATAAGGCCTGTGCCCTGCAGTGGGACGTTTATAGGCTAAATAGAACAGTACACAGCACGTAAAGATTTACACACATACTCTACTCGCGACTTTGCCCGGAAAGCAGACCTGAAATGATCGGTTGACCTGCCCTTGAGTGTAGGACTCGCTAACGGCAATGAACATGGACAACCTCGCGTGAAAACTTGAGTATCTGAGGTGTCAGTATAACGATATATTTATTTAACTATTTACTACTCTAAGTACTTTCAATCTCTTGTACTCATCTAATTTACTCTCTCTCTGAGAGAAGACATGTACCTACAGCGTCACTTCTTCTTCTTCTTCAGGCCATATTAGTCCACTGCTGGACATAGCCCTCCCCTAATGAGCGCCATAGGGCAAGGTTGTGCCATCATTGGGGGGTAGTGCCCATAATCCCCACGCTGGGCATGCGGGTTGGGGATCGCAGTTTGGTGGAATTGTACTGCAGGGGGCGCTGCTGCCCATCCCCGGGTTTGTGTCCCTCAGTCGCCTTTTACAACACCCGCAGCGACAGCGTCACTTAGATAAGCTTTATTATACCAGTAGTAGTAACGGGCAGGCGTCATGATTAAGCCCACTGACTGCCTCAGTGGCTTAGCGGTGAACACGCTTGACTACTGAAACAAAGGTCGTGGGTTTGATATTCACTGGAAACTGCCGTACTAAATTGATACCAATGGACTCATTATGGAATTTTGTATTTCCATTTTTGGGATGACCTTGTACAGTTGGTAAAGTAAAGTAAAGGTTTATGTCTCACTATAAAGAGCAACATACAGGCGGGGTATTATAAGTCTTGAGGGCTTTACAAAATCGCTTAAAGGCTGTATCCTAGTTTGGGTGTGACTAGGATAAGTGTTTGTGTTGTGTGTAAGTTATCAATTTATTTACTCCCACGCTCTCTAATAGAAACCCAAAGCCAGTATAGAGCCATCCCCCGCTATCACACATACACAAAACTCACTGTGTGAATTAAGAATATGACTTTAGTCTTGACGAAGCATTATTCAATGCAAATACACTGCTCTATTTCGGCCTCCAGTTCGACAATTCCCATCTGAGTCACTCGCAATTGATCTCCGTGATCGCGTGGTCCACGAGGCCGATTTCACAAACTGAGTCCGGTTTAAATCTAAGCTCAGTCTAAATACTTTAACACAAACTTTTTTTCCTCTACGTTAGGTGACTCATACAGCGCCTAGTGGAACTACTACGCTACAGAAAGAAATTTAGTTTCAAAGAACGTTTTAATAGGGACATTCTTATCATTATTCATCATCACTATGGTCGGCACTATAAGTCTAATCCTGACTTAACTGCGAGGATTGTACAGTTGAATTTCCGTCAAGACTTGTTAAAAAAATATGTATCTATCACAACTACTTCATAGGGCTACTTCACCTATCTAAGGTGTTGCCACTATGTTCTGAATCTAAGGCTGTATCTAAAGTTCTGCATTTTTTGGGTGGTAGTCAGTAATGTTATCCTGTCACTTCGGTAATGTCATGTGGTGTTTACACTGTTCCCAATAGATGTAGACACCACACCGATATCCGACACCACAGGATAACACACCTAACGTACAAGTCCGACACGCTTTAGGTGTTATTTTCGTTCACGATTAAGTAATAAAATTTACAAGCAAGCCAATCTAAAAGCAAACTAGAAAAAACTGAGGAGCTTCAATCTCTCAAATAATAAACTAAGGTTAGTATGATTGGTGAAATAGGCCGAAGCCGGCGCCGGCGTCGAATTCCAGCTCTTCCGGAGATTGTACTTGACCTGCGGACGGAACTGCGCGCGCACAGGTGACGGCGTTGCGCAAGCGCGCAACCTGCTGCTAAGTGTTACAGCTTAGAGAGTGTCTGCTTCACTATGTGCGCTAAGTTTTTGCATTCAACCTTTATCGTCATCAATTTTTATACTATATCATTATACTTTATTGCACACGAAACACTAAATAGGACATAACATAAGAAATAACATGTACAATGGCGAGCAAAACTCTGTAAGAGATTTCTTCCAGCAAACCTTGGAGAGTCGGAGCAGCAGTAAAAAAACCGGCCAAGTGCGAGTCAGACTCGCGCACCGAGGGTTCCGTACAAACCTGTATTATAGACCTGAGTATTTGGTATGAATTTCAATTTAATACCTCTACGCGTTTATGAGGAAATGGGTAGTAAGTTGAAAATTATTAAAAAAAAATATATTATGTGATGTAACTAAAAATTTATGGTTTTCGTAATTTTTCCTTTATCTATGCTATAAGACGTTGCTTCGTACCAAATTTCAAGATTCTGAGTTCACGGGAAGCACCCTGTAGGTTTTGATTCCCTTGCAAGTGTCGAAAATTTGTGGCATAAACGGCTGTATCTTTTGATTGCGTTGGCTTAGAAGTTTGATTTTTTCACAGCTTCAAGGGACAGTAGACTTGAGTAATTGATATAAATTTCAGCTTCATACCTCCACGCGTTCCTGAGAAAAAGGGTCTTGACAGACGGACGGACGGACGGACATACGGACAACAAAGTGATCCTATAAGGGTTCCGTTTTTTCCTTTTGAGGTACGGAACCCTAAAAACGGGTCTATATACGTGTACAAAATAAACTACATAGACTGCAAAAACCCTTAACAATAACCTAAGCAGTAATAATACCTACATAGACTAAACACTTTATTTATTTATTTGCATCTTAGTTCATATAGGGTTACAGACTAAGCCCAAAACTAACTGGAATTACAAAAGGAGATTCCATGATATTATAAAAATCCCAGGTCTTGGATGTTCACGTGTTTGTGATGTCGTTGTTTCTGGTTCCCACGACACAGGATATCCTAGTGTGGGGCCAGAAGCAATGTATGTGCCTGTATGTAAATGTTATGTTATAAATAGTGGCCGATATCGCTATGGCAAATTTGGGCGACCCAAGCTGAGATGGCAGGACGACCTCACTAATGTTGTGCTATATTAGTTGACCGTGGCCACAAACATGGGCATAAGAGGGCCTTTGCCCAGCTGTGGGAACCAGATACACTGTTATAATCTATTTACGAAATCTCTATTCACTCTTATCTAGAAAGTAATAGGAACCACAATGGAAGTAAGCTTGAGATCCCCTGACAAAAACTATGCGACTCACATCCTGGCACACTTTAGTTACAAAACCAGCTACGTCTCCTGCAATAACTTATACCTTATACGTATTACCCATAAAGACTAATTCAGGTCTCAGATGAGTGTGTTCCGAGGTCAAATTGCGTTTTAGCAGACATGACCTCCTTATAATTTGTCGCTGATTTGATTGTGAGATGTACATTATTATTATTAGGCACTAAGGGCTACCGGGAGAAAGAGACGGCTTGACGTCAATTAATTGGGTTAGAGGCAACAACACTAGGGTATACTTCGAAGTGCAATTAGTAGAGGTCTTTTGTTTGTTTATTGTAAGCATGTTTGGGTAAATACATTAATTAAAAACCTATTTAGAGGCTAAAAATTCTAAGATTGCTAAAAAAGACCACTCATGCCGGGATTTAAACGCGCGTCTTCTGGCTATCCGTCCCAGCGCTCTTCCAACTGAGCCAATGGGTGACTCACCGGCATCAGTGAAATTTCGAACCTCTTTACAATACTCTCTGTATTACGTACAGGCAGCGACATCTGGTCGAAGTAATTTGCATCATTTGCAGCCCTGAGTACCTACTTTGCAGTTACGTTTTACATCGGAATGATATCGTTGTACCCACATGATTATATACTTTTTAATGCACTAACCCGTGCTACGGAGAATTTTAAAAACCTATTTAGGCTAAAAATTCCACCCATGCCGGGATTCGAACCCGCAACCTCTGACTATCCGTACCAGCGCTCTTCCAACTGAGCCAATGGGTGACTCACCGGTATCAGTGAAATTTCGAACCTCTTTACAATACTCTCTGTATTACGTACAGGCAGCGACATCTGGCTGAAGTAACTTGCATCACTTGCAGCCCCGAGTAGCTACTTTGCAGTTAGGTTTTACATCGGAATGATATCGTTGTACCTACATGATTATATTTTTATTTATATTAATTTATTCATCCATTCCATCGTTCGTTCGGTCGGTCGGTCGTTCGGTCGGGCGGTCGGTCAGTCGGTCGGTCGATCGGTCGGCCGGTGGGTCGTTTGTTCGTTCGTTTATTCAT
Organism: Yponomeuta sedellus; assembly: GCA_934045075.1. Taxonomy (NCBI): domain Eukaryota; kingdom Metazoa; phylum Arthropoda; class Insecta; order Lepidoptera; family Yponomeutidae; genus Yponomeuta; species Yponomeuta sedellus. Next base: position 6,732,852 of record OW203735.1, on the reverse strand, counting down.
TCATCCCTTCGCTTGTTTGTTCGTTCGTCCCACACGCAACTTAAAAAACAAAGTTGGTACATGCCGGAAGTCGAATCTATCTCTATCAAATCGTGTAAATATAACGCTTTATCAATTTTTAGTAGAGAAAAAAGCCATAAATCTCCAAAATTTTCGTGGCTGTCTTAAAATGTACTAGGTTTTGACAAGGCCGCGTTTCATAAAACTACAATTCATAGTACATTATAACGTGAAAAGCCTTTCAGGCCTGTGTAGAGGGCGACTAAAAAATGTTTCGTATTAAAATGGCAGGTAAATAGAAATACGAATTAAAAATTTATGTTATTCATTCAATAATTCATATATAATTTTGAATTAAGTAAATGAAACTAAAAAAAAAAATCTTTAGAACTATTTAACATTTTTCTCTACCAATATAACTAAGAGTAATTATGAAAATAAAGTAAATATTTTTATTAAAAATAGTCGTCTTCTTCTTCCTATGGCGCTACTTACACTTCCATGTAATAGGACCTCGGATATCGTAAGTACCTGTTCGTAGTATATTCCCATCTTAAAACAAAGAAGTTCTGACACGCTTTGCATCGTCATCACCTTGCACACTTTGTAGGCTCACGGGATTGTATTGGTAGCAAATGTTGGTAAAGATATACCTGACAAGTTATCTTTAAAGTCAACAGAAGGGAACTAAAGAGTTTGCTATGCAAATAAGTTATTTTGTAGACGTGAGGAACCCGTTTTTCAACTGTGATGGAACAGTCGATAGCTCGCCAATCTTTCTCTATCCCCAGTAGTTCAGTTGTTTAGTTCAGTGGACTGAACTAGAGAGTTTATTTTTTTCATTTGTAAAATATCCCATGACACTATTGGTAGTATTCTTTCTGTTGCACTAACCCATGCTAAGGACTATTTTAAAAACCTAATTGGAGACTAAAATCCATTGGTAGTGCCAAGCAGTAGTACAACTAAACTAGTAAACTAGTGAGTTTTTTTCTTGATTTTTAGTTAAATAAACGTTATACTTTGCATTTTACTATGTTACGGGCAACTTTACAACGAAAATGTACTATTCGATATCGCAATAATCTAATTTTCCACTACAGAGTCGACCCAAAGGCAGAGTTCATGCGTATGAAGGTTTGTGTAGCGCTGACTGTACTGGACATTAAAAAAACAGACTGTACATGATTTGCGTTGCCTTACATCTATTTACATACATCACGCCTGCATCCCGTAGGGGTAAGCCTCTTCTTACGCAGGCAAGGATCGTGGCAAGTGGCTAACCCTGGCAGAGACTAGAGTTCATTTCATTCAAATTACGGACCTCATTTGTTTCTTCAACATTTATTAGTCACTGACCCAGCGAACTTCGTACTGCCTACCATCGATTCCTTAATTTTTTTATTATTTTCTCTCCGTCAGAACCATCCTAGTATTAAGCCCGCCAATTGTACAATCTTAACAGGTACAATAAAGAATTTAATAACAATAATAATCCTTGTACTTCAAGGAATATTCTAAAAAAAGAATTGGCAAAATCGTTTCATAGTTGTACAGCGATTCATTTTTATAATATGAAGATATATTAGCTGGCCCAGCTAACTTCGTACCGCCTAACAGTCGATTTTTTATTTTTTTTCTCTCCGTAAGAACCATCCTCGTACTTTAAAGAATATTCTAACAAAACAATTAGCAAAATCGGTTCAGCTGCTCTCGAGATTTGCGCTTACCATCACATTCAGCGATTAATTTTTATATTATAGAAGATTACACGCACGCTACTGCTTTTGGATACTTTTTTATCTTTTACTGTACACTGGAGGTCACCGTACTATATTAGTAGAATTGGCATTAGTCTGGTTGTATTTCCATGTTTGTGATGTCTTTGCCTAGCACAGAGTATCCTAGTTTGGGACTAGGACAAGTGATTGTGTTGTGTGGAAGTTATTATTATTACTTGTATTTTTCGTTAATTGATTTAAGATTTTTCATTGCAGCCTAAAGTGGTATGAAGGTAAACCTTCAAAAGTATTTGCATTGTATTTTACAAATATTAAGAAACACTCACGTATTCCTCCAAGTAATTATTAATTTTATGTCGGTTAAAACAGTTTCAACAAACATTTCTTCACTCACAACCTACCACGTTGTTGACAGAGTCGGGTCACAATAATAAAGGGTTATTTAAGAAAGAAAAAAACTTGAAAAAAGGTACCTCGTCGAAATATTTCTACATTCGTTTGCCGACGGTATCGAAACTAATGGTGTCTTACTCCTTATTTGACACTATTTCTATCTATAGCTGAATTTTCGTGAGTAACCTAAATGTCTGTCGTGTTCACGTACCTTAGCGCTTAAAATTGCTCATCTCTATGAGCAGGTTTGTGAAAAAGAATACCTGAATACAATAAACAATTACGAAATAGATGTGCTAGTTGTGAGTTTATCTCGTTGGTTGTCTACTCTGCGCCAAGTTATTTTGACTCCATATTTTATCTTGCCTGGCCTGCCCATTCACTCTTTCAGGTAGTTTCATTAGTAATGTAGGTCAGTTTCATTTTTCCGCAACGTTTTGCATTTCTCAATCGATCACGAAGTGAGCAACCTAACATAGCTCTTTCCAAAGCCCACTGGGTCACCTGCAGCTTGTGGATAGTCTGTTGGGCGACTGTCCTTGATTCGGTTTCATAAATAAGACTGGGTGGATACACTTTTCTAATTGTATACTGAACCCCTTGAATACTTAGAACAACTTGCCAAATCCTACCCAGAGTGGGTGGGATTTGGCAAGTTGGCAAGTCCGATGCAGCGCTTAATTTCACTTAGATGTCCGAGTATGTGCAGACACGCATACGTTGCTATATATTAAACGGGTCTTAACTTTGAGAAATAAGGTAATTGCTTTTACCTAATAAAAAACTTTATTTAGTAAATCAATCAGCCTGTTCTCGTCCAACATCTTCACCTTCTGTTCTCGAGCATCTTCACTCAGCCATTGCCAGCAAACCACCTCGGGTCGCCGGTTTAGCAAACTTGGTTGCAAAAATTTGTTGGTAAATGCTTAAAAAATCTAAGGCTATTCTTCTTCTTCTTTGGTCCCTTTACCTCCATGGAGTGTGGGGCTGACACAAGGCCTTTCCATTTATAGATAGATAGATAGATAGATAGAATATTCTTTATTGTACACAGAAATTACAGTAACAGAACCTAGATAAAAACATATCTCTGTTCATAGCTAAGGATGGTAGCTTCAGCCAAGTTTTTCCCTTCTCCTTCGTCTCAGAGAAAACGGATCTCTTCAACGGTCTTCCAGGTCGTCGTGAGCCTCCGGCGGGTTTTCAGTCGAGCGCCACCTTCAAAATGTGGTGATTGGGTCTTCTAAGGGTGTGTCCCAGCCAACGCTATTTGTGTTCCCTGAGGTCTTGGCCACAATAGTTCAAAACCTCTAATTAGAGTATTATACTTCATTGCACACGAAACATTAAATAGGACATTACATGAGAAATAACAATGTAAAAAGGCGAGCTTATCTCTGTAAGACATTTCTTCCAGCAAACCTTGGAAAGTCGGAGCAGCAGTAAAAAAAGGGTCTATACGTGTACAAAGTATACTAAATAGACTGCAAAAACCCTTAACAATAACCTAAGCATAAATAATACACTACATAGACTAAATACCTCAGAACTTCCTTTTTTAAAAACCTATTTAGAGGCTACAAATTCCACCCATGCCGGGATTTGAACCCGCGACCTCTGGCTATCCGTGCCAGCGCTCTATCCAACTGAGCCAATGGGCGACTCACCGGCATCAGTTAAATTTCCAACCTCTTTACACTATTCTCTGTATTACGTACAGATAGATTTACAGAAGATGTACAGTTGGATAGAGCGCCGGCACGGATAGCCAGAGGTCGCGGGTTCGAATCCCGGCATGGGTGGAATTTTTAGCCTCTAAATAGGTTTTTAAAATTGTCCTTAACACGGGTTAGTGCATTAAAAAATAAAAAAAGTATAACTTCCTTTTTGTTGTAGAGATGGCACTACAGCAAAAATGAGGTTCTGGGTCGGGCGTAATTTCTTTAAAACTCATCAGAAGTGTCACTTTTAAAAGAAAGAACCCTTTCCCAGCGCCGAGTGTTTAACGATCAAGCAACAGCGACAATGGCGTTTAAGTCGCACTCTCGCCGGTTGCGCTCTTTATCTCGCTCACGTTCCCTTGTTTTATTTATTAACTAGCGATCCGACCTGACCTCACACGGGTAATTTTAATATCACCCGAGACGGCAAACACTTGTGAGAAAACACGGAGAGTTCGTGGTGAACTCACTCATTTTTAGTTGGAGTCGAGTGAGGACCGACATTTTATAGTTTTTTTGACGGTTAACGGTTAGCGAAGGAGATTTGTCTGGAAGTGGCAAGGCCTGGGGGCCGATTTTCACTTCATTAACAATTAATTCGTATACGACTCAAAGGCGTATATGACTTCAATTCTACATAAAAAGTCGAACGGTAATTAGCATTAGCATGCGACCCTATGACACCTCAAAGCGAGCGCAATTTACTAGCAAATTTACGCATACGAGTTTGCGATAATATATAAAACGAATTTTTATGCGACAAATGTCTTTGATCCTTCAAGTGTATTGCGTCTACGCTTTGAATTCACATGGGCGAGAATCGGCTTCCTGGTCTCTGCCTAACCTTTCGGACTCTACACGTGAGTAATATTATGTATTGAATTGTTATTATCAATCCTGAGTCCTATCACGTTTACCACGACACATCAATGCACTAAGAAGGCGATGATTTTCTTGTTCTTTCCTTCCTACCAGTAAGTTACGCCTCCTCTTTGATTCGTAGCACCCAACTTCCGAATGAATAGGCGAGCGTTCGGAGTCCGGTTCCCCCAAGTTTTTACCCGTGACATCCGCAGCGGTGCGGGAACAAACAACCGCTGATCTCGTATTAACAATCGGAGCAAACGTTGACTTTCTAACACCTCCACGGACACTACCGGCCGGGGACATCGTATTGTTGCGGCCACTAAAATATTAAACCAATATGGCGGACGCGCGTTTGACCGGGCCCTGTGATCGGTAGCTGAAACACGACCGGAGAACTGTTGTTGTATACTTCGCCGTAGCAACTCAATTTCGTAGCATCCAGCAAAGTTTTCAGCGACCGCTGTAATGCTTTGGGGTGGCGTTGCCCGCTGTTGTCCATTAAACATTTACATGAGTGCTGATGAAGTGCAAAAGGTTTGTCAGGATTGTGGCAGACTTAAATTCAAGGGCGTCTATGCCTGCCCCTCGGGGACACTGTCGTAAGTTTGGGTATAGTACATATAATATCATGTTTACAAGAAGAATCTATAGATTTTGTAGATTGTAGAGTAGATTTTGTTTTATTACATTTATGATTTGAGATGTAGGTGTACCACCGGATGCTTAGGATTTGGGTTCAAAGGGTCCGCAACTCTACACTTCTACATAGTACAAAAACGGAGACATAGGTACTTAACACCATCAAGAAACGGAAGCTAGAGTATTTCGGACATATAATGCCAACATGACTTTCAACTTATTCTACACGGAAAGATTCCAGGAAGAAGGAGACCTGAGGGACCAGATATCATGGCTATACAATTTGTGAGTTCCTTGTTTGTTTTGGCAACCTCGAAAAGCAAGATAGCCGAATTGGTTGTCAACCTGCGATGCGCATGAAGTAGAAGATGGTTTTGCTGCTGAGCAGTACTGTCCTCCAACCTAGACTAGATCTTCCTGTCTTGCGCCAGCTTAGAGTAGTCTAAGTTCAGTATGTCTCTAGTACTCCACACTACTCTCATATCTGGTCTGGGAGTTCCGTTTTCATAAACATCACTCAGTAGTGAGCCGCGCCCACTGGCCTATGACCGAAGCTCATGAAGTTTTGCTGCACCGGTAAGGCTCTGACTCTTAAGTATAGTAATGATGACAGCAAGAATTATTAAAATCTTTCGATTTTGAAATACTTGGTGTTATAATTGATTTTAAACTAATTAAATTTTTAACATAGGCGATCCAGTGAACATTTGCACACTGAAAAGTGGAACGTGAAATGACCTAGATTTACTTGAAACCATGTTATGTACCCCTTACAATTCTTCACCAAACCGGTCTTGGCCCCCGTGGTGGAGAGAGTATGACCTAGCCATGCTGCGATGCAGGAAAAGACCTGTGCCCCAGCCGTGGGGACATACTAGAACAAAGATTATCGGATTATTATTATATCGATGTACCCATGTTGTTGCATTTTTAGTTTACTTACCTCACTTGTTTTCGTTACATTTGAAAGCAGGAAGACATGACACGTCTGGAGGTCTAGTATTTATAGTCTTTAAATACACGAGTATTTTTTGCTGATTTAAGCCAGGTTTTTACAGTCTTAGTGCGCCCGGTCCGAGTGCGCCATCCGAGTAAATTGATGCTTCTTGTTGGCTATTTTGGTGTTGTCGCGAAAAACCGTCCACTCAGAAGCATTAGTTTACTCGGATGGCGCACTCTGTACTGAGACCGTGAAAACGTGGCATAAATTATCTTGCCAATGTGAACAGCCTAGATAAATATCTAGCCTCTTTGGGACACGGTAGAGGAAGAACTGCAGCGCTGCAGCACAAAAAAGCGCTACGAAATCCCGTGCGGCCAAGTCACCAACGCAAATAGAGGTCGCTCGTGAATATGTTGTGTAAATCTATGAAATTGTTTCCCGCTCACGGGCCATGGGAACAAACAGGGTGGAATGTTTGACACTGTCCCAGCTCAGCTTTGTCGACGACATTTTATTTTATGTCGCCGCGGCGCGACGCGTGATAACTCGACTAACTATTTCGACCCACATCGTTGGTGGGATAGGGATGTTATGCACGATGTGCTATTGATCGTGAAATAGTATTTTTAATGACTCGTGGTCATACATTATATATCATACATCTTACTTAAACAAATAAGAAGTCTAATCGCAGACTTTTAGTCCGGATCTACTTACGGGTGTTGTTATATCGGAAAAGTCCGACCAGGTTTCGCTCCGATTCGCAGAGCTTAATCATGGTGAGCAGAGACGGAGCTCGCGTCGTCGGTTGCTCGTCTCACACTGAGTAAGTAGATCCGGACTAAAAGTCTACAGTGTGTTGTGCTTACGAAAGTTTTAGTTCAAAAAAAAGTCTAATCGCGATTACCTATTTACTAAACTTAATTACAACATAGATAACAAAGTTATCGACATAGCTCAGAGAATTAGCGAGGTGAAGTGGCAGCGGGCTGGCCACATCTCGGGAAGAACCAACAACCGTTGGAGTAAACGTGTTCTTGAGTGGAGACCGCAACTGGGCAAACGTAGTGCACGACCAGGTTGGATGAAGATCTGCGAAAAACTGCCGGCAGATGCTGGATGCGGCAAGCTGAGAACAGGGTGCTATGGCGCTCATTAGGGGAGGGCTATGTCCAGCAGTGGACTACATAATATAGCCTGAAGAAGAAGAAGAAGAAGAAGAAGAAGAAGAAACTTAACCTTCTAACCCCTAGAGGTAAAAATACTTTATATCTTCTAAAACATTGTAGAATATGAATAGAAAAAAAAAAATTAAAAAAAAAATATGAGGAAAATAAGGACCTGGAACAGTAAGTTTTCCAGATCTCCTACTTCAAGTTCATTAGGTATGAATTTAAAAAGTTATATATTATGATGTCCTATGTAAAGGACTCCAGGGCTTAGAAGGTTAATTGCCCTAATTCCCGAATAATCGCGATTTTTCTTCTTCTTTGAAGGACTTTCCATTTATCCGTGTTTACGGCTAGGGAGGGTAGCTCTGGCCAAGTTTCTCCCTTCTATATTGTCTCTGAGACAACGGATCTCTTCCACATCTGGGACGGAATAATCACAACTAGACACCTTGAACATACTATATGATAAAATCGTCAAAACATTGTTTTTTTAAATCTTCATGAAACTGACATCTAGGCTTGTACGTATTTCATCTATGATCAGCGCTAATATAAGTTAATATCCACATATTAACTTGTATTATTACAAGTCAAATAATGACCTGATTTTACCGTTGTTGTACGAAAAGAAATTGTTGACCAGAATAGAAAAATAATATACAGAACAAAATGTATGGCCACCTATACACGTGCTAAGCTAAGCTGATCAAAGATTAAATAAATACAAGCGTAGATATAAAGTTTCACGAAGATTTATAAAGCAATAATATTTGCATTTGGGAGCCTGAGGATGCCTCGTGTTAGAGGCGAAACGCGTCGCGTGTTTTCTCACACAAGTATTGGTGTTAGTGGTGGTGTGTTCGTGTCTTGCTTCTGCTTGAAAAAGTGGGAGGGAGAGCGGTGCATTAACTAACCGCATGGTGCTTGTGGGATTTTTGGCGGAATTTAGCAAAGTAATTTAAACTTTTTAATGAAAGCAATAATATATAAAAAATCTTCATTTGTAGTTGCCATTATTAATTCTTGTTACCTATGATAAGTTTGGTTTTAATGTTTAGGTAATAGGTAGTGGTTATCAAAATTAAAGTCAGTGTTAAATTTAGTAATAATTTATTCAGCAAACATGGACATCATGTCTGCCATCGTTATAAATACTTTTTGAACTATACAAATAATGATTAATTCATAAATAAACTAGCTCTGTTTTTTTTATCTTTACAATAATATTATTAACAGCTCTATTAAAGCTAGCCATATTTCATTGGATTTCAGTAACAGTAGATAATAATACAAATAGTTAACAAAGTAGGGTCAAGTTTGCAGTAAAAGTGTAGGAATTAAACAAAGTACAGTATCTAGGAGCCTCAATTCAAGGATGTACGACTTCAAAATACAAGTAAGTAGTCTAAGTTTTAGTTTCTAGAGAAAAGAGATCAAGCAAGTTACGCCTGCATTTACACAAAGATTCGAATACTGAAAACACGCAATAATTTATCTATGTTACTACGCTAAAAGACACAAGTAGGGCATTTCATAAGTATCAAAAACCGTTAAACCCAACAGAAATCGGTTGCCGGGAAAGATACCCGGGGCCTTTGAAATCTTACTGCCGCCCCTCAGTTCTAGTGGAATGGTAATCGTCTACTAAACGCGAACAATATAAGCTGAATAATACTAAAGGAAGGAAACGCAGTTACACAAAAAGAAAATAGCACATAATTTAAAACCGTGACTAGGATAACGGAGAATTTAGTTTAAACATTACGTTATTGTCGCTGCAATAAATTAATAATACATTTCATTCCACCTCACCGTCCTATATACAATAATAATACACAAAAAGGAACTAACACGCTCTAAGACCGAAATGGCAATGTTATGGCAATGACATTATAAAATATGCACTAACCTAATATAGCTAATGACAGCCGAAAACTTTGCGGGAGGTCCTTCAGAGCAAAGGGTGAAAATCGTTGGGACAACCAATTACCGTAGCGTACGCAAGCACTACCGTACAGCAGTTAAATAACAGCCAGATTAGGTACCATTAGCGTTATTAGCCAGCGGAGGAGGCCTCTTCAATTCGAGGGGTTGATCTCGGAGTCTTTCTCATACATTCTCTGGAACACTTGAGCCAAGTACTCGACGTAGTTCAGGGAATCCCGGAACACTAGGACGACGTCGCGCGCCCGGTAACTGAAGTCCGGTACGTCGGCCGGCGTCAGGTCATGGACCGGGAGCTTCCGCGCGATCATTACCGTCTGCAAAGATAGAAGCCGGAGGTTAGACAGGAAGTGAATGAGAGATTCTTCGAATTTCCGCTTCAGTTCTAGGGAAGGCAGTTGCTTTATTATTGAATTGTATTTATAAGAAAACTCTCAATGAAATCAGTTTGTCGTAACATCTTCGTCTTGTTAGCGTTCATTCATTATTTCATTCGAATAGCAATTATTTATTTTCACACAATAATCTTTTGATCCAAATAATTACTAATTCGGTTTTCATTTCCAACAGAGTACAATATATATTTATTTATGTGGCCTATATACGTCCCACTGCAGGGCACAGGACTTCTCTCAGAAAGAGAGAGTATGGGCTCAAGCACCACGCGTCGTTCGTTATCGTTATCAACCCTTGTTGTCCCCACTGCCGGGGCACGGGTTTCTTCCGGCATCGCAGGAAGGTTAGGCCATACTCCACCACGGGGGCCAAGTCCTGGTTGGTGGAGGGTTGAAAGACAGTGGCGGGCCTTACTGTCAGATGTTATCAAGCCGCCCATAAGGCCTCTGACATGGCTTAACGACTGCTATTACATGACAGTCGGCATCAACGGCTTAAAGCGCCTTGCAAAGCACACAAAAAATTAAAAAAATCCACTAGCGGTAGTCATGAGATTGTAACCCATCCAGTGCCTGACCGCGCCTGTTGTTGCTTAACCGAAGTGATTGTTTCCAATCAATTTTGTTTCCAATCACTCGGTTCCGCTAGGCCATGAGCGCTTTCTTGAGATATTATTCAAGTAGATCTGCAAAAGGCTAAGAAACACTGGAAAACTCACCTGAAACTGACACAGCACGTATCGCATGTCGTGCATGGTTTGCTCAAGTTTTTTCTTGAGCTCCTCGAACCTTTCTTCTTTGTGGACCTCGGACAAGGCGTGGAATGAGGCGACGATTGTCTTCAACCCCTTGTACATCTGTGGCAGCAGGCTGTCCAACGTCTTGGCGCTCTGTTGAAAGGAATAAGGCTCATTATAGATTGAATTTTTTTGGTGATTTACTACCTTTTTTATTGTGATTTACTCGTAGATCATCAATGATCAGTGGTCTACTTTTGGTGATCTACGTTTATATGGTTTTATGCGTGAGAAGGCGAGGTAATACGTGTGGCAATTAAGTCCAAATTCTCTCTTTCTGGGAGAAGGCCTGGGACTGTGCATATACGCAGCATAAAAAAATAAAAAATGCATACGAATGTTTTGCTTAGTATTATCTAATATGTAAAAATCTCGTGTCACAATTTTTGTCATCGAAATCATCCGAAACGGCTTGACCGATTTATGTAATTTTTTTTGTGTTTATTTGGGAGGTCTAAAACTAGGTCGTAGGCTAATTAAAACAGCAATACAATGTTTGCCGAGTAAGCTAATGAAATACAAAGCGTCTTTGTCAAACATAAAGACACTTTCACAATGTTAAAATTGAGAATAGAAAAGTTGCTGAGATTTTAGCGTCTCACTGAGGTAATTGATAGCTATCACTTTGATTTGAAAATTGGTATTATCTTATGTTTTGCCTTAAAAGATACGTAATTGTAATGCTTGATCATCTTACGATAAAAAACATAAACCAACTCAAGTTTTGATCTTCAGTTAAACTTATGCGAGTATTACAAAATACTCAACATTGAAACTGTACAACCTCGACGATCAATTAAATCATAAAAGCTTTTATAGAGCTTGTCTTAAATGTGAGAATCCGACAAAAAGGTGACCATAATGTTGAGGATTTGTATTGTATCATACATAAGGTTACGCAAGCGGTCGCCGCCGACACCGCCGGGGTAGCTGTTTCTCCGAAACGGAGACGCTCACGGATACACGTTTTGTGCATCAGCGAATTTGCCACCCTCCATGTACTTTAGAAGGTTAACTCAGTAGACTCAATTCCATCTAAAAATTATGCATTCTATTGTAGTCATTCAACTTGTTTATATACGAAGAAACAAACTTACACATTTTCAATACTCAATAATTTATTAATTTTCTTTTGAACCGATCGTTAATTTTATTTATTTTACCCTATTGGTGTGTAAAACAGGTAATCAATAAACAAGAATATACCGAATAGGCCGGCGGAATATTGCAAATTCTACAAATTTGAATCTTGTGATTGAAATTACCACTAAATTAATTGACATTTTATTCCCATGGTATTTTTATTGGCAAAGCCTACTCATCCTTTGTTATCAACTTGCCCTTGTTTACATTTTATAGTTAAAAATATAATTATGAATATCATTATTTATATTATGAGAAAGTTAGTGTCAAGGCTTAATGTTTTCTGACTTAAAATCCATCAAGTTCATTTGTTCCCTCCAACTTCAAGAAGAGTCAAGATGCCTAGTGACTCATGAAGGAATTGCAGACAGTGGTCTGACCTCAAAATCGCAATTCAATCTTTAAAACAATCTGATTAAAGTACGGCGACTGATAGCAGATGCAGACAAAAAAAATCCAAGTTCGCATACAAAATGAAACGTGACTAAAGTACTGAGTTAAACATCTGTAGTGTACGTCGTGTGTTCCGTTTGTCTTGTTAGGAAACGACGTTATTGCAATCATCAATGAGATTGAGACGTTTTGGCGATTGCCTTCCGTCTTTAGCAATGCACTTTTATGCACGTTTTGTCGAAAAAGCAATGGATGGAGTAGAATATTGTGTATGTTGAAATACGTTTTGAAATCATCAGTACATTATAATATCTGAGAATCGATTATTTAAAAAAATATTTAAAAATTACATTTAACTTTACTATATTCAACCAGTTGAGCCCGAGGACTTTGTATAACCTGCAAATATCATTATTTTTGTCCCAAAAAATAAACAAAACAGTCACGCCGTTCTTGAGTCTAAGCGAGACTACTAAACAGCTATTCAGTTATATTATATTATATTCTGTTTAATGCACTAACCCGTGCTAAGGACGTAATACAGAGAATATTGTAAAGAGGTTCGAAATTTCACTGATGCCGGTGAGTCGCTCAGTTGGAAAGAGCGCTGGCACGGATAGCCAGAGGTCGCGGGTTCGAATCCCGGCATGGGTGGAATTTTTAGCCTCTAAATAGGTTATTAAAATCCTAGCAGAACCACAAAAAAGTTTTCAGCGCAAAACTTTAACTGACCATAAGACCATCAACAAAATCTTCCTGCGCGTCCTGATTGAAGGTTTTGTGTTCCGGCAGCAATTCCTCACGAAACCAAGAGAGCTTCCGGAACCAGTTGTAAGAGTCCCATTGTTTCAGCAGGTCCTCTAGTGTGCCATAGCTGTGCGTCTCGTTGGCCTGTGGACAATGAAAAATCTAAGTTACAGCGTGGAGTTCCAATTTTCAAAATAGATAGAAAATACATCATAAATATTATTTGATTTAATTCCAATTTTAAATAAACAAAATAATAAATATACATGGTCATATTACGCAGATCTCGTTAGCCCTATACTAAGTTCAACTAAATTACTTGTGTTATAGGTGCTAGCTCGACGATAGATTTAATACAATAAATACTTAGATAACATCCAAGACCTAGAAAAGTTAGTTTCCTAGTTTGACCCGGCCGGGGATCGAACCCGAGACCTTCGGTTTTACAGCAGCGTGCCAAACCGCTGCGCTACCGAGGCCGTCCGTTAAAATATCGGAGTATTTGATTTGATAAATTTGACGTGAAATTTTCGCAATGAGCCTCATAGTTGGGCCACTGTACTTAGCAAGCGCTGAGGTACGTTAACACTTCAGACACTAGGGTTTCTTCACGATGGTTTGGTACATGCGGGGGTTGGAACTCGCGACCTCGCGATTGAGAAACCGGCGTTTTACCGCTCCACTATCACCGCGTTGTTAATTTAATTCACTGAGCTTTAATACAATTGTCATAACATGTGATAATAATTTATGATCCATTTACGATCTTATCTTACCTAAGGTCTACAATAATTTTATTGTAGACTTTTCGTCATCACTTTTCATCATGTCGTTATCAACCCTTGTATGTCCCCACTGCTAGGGCACGGGTCTCTTCCTGAATCGCAGGAAATTTAGGCCATACTCCACCACGGGGGCCAAGTCCGGGTTGGTGGAGGATTGTGAGACAGTGGCGGGCCTAACTGTCAGAAGTTATCAAGCCGCCCATAAGGCCTCTGACATGGCTTAACGACTGCCATTTTATGACAGCCGGCATCATATGGTGAGGAAAAATGTCATCTAAAATGTTAGCAGGTAAATTATTTATTTCATAAAGAACACAACATAACGAAAAACTTCATTCGCCGTATGGCTAAACTATTCGGCCAAATGAGACTTTTCTGTAACAATTTCTTATTCCATTACGGGTAACAAGGTAACAGTTGAAACTTACAAGATTTCCACGTGAAACTTTCCAGGTATATTTGAGGTCAATGTTATATTAGTCAGGTGTATTAGTCAACAGGAGAACTATCTGAAGTCATCGATAGACTCCAGATAATTCCCCTGATGACTAAACAACCCATTCAGGGAAATGTTGTTTCGAACGACATGCACTGCGCACAGCACTGATACGCGGTACTAATAAACCATTATCTGAGAGCCGTTGATCTAGAGATGAGTTTTTTATGACTCAGAGTTTTTAATCAAATCAAATGCACTCGGCGTGCTGGATTCTGCGTAGCGCTAAAATAGAATAAAACGGGCGTCGCACGCGCCTGCGTTGTTTTTTTCCATAGGATTGGCATTATTATTTAATTAAGGACTTCTAGGTCCATCCCAATTGTACAAATTAGAAAACAAAGTCACCAGAAAAGGTACTTGCCGGGATTCGTACCCTCGATCTCCCGATTGAGAAGCCGTTACCGCTCCTAACCAATGCTAATAAACTTGTGAAAAACATTCGCTCATATCAGAGGCCTCATAGGCGGCTTGATAACTTCTGACAGCAAGGCCCGCCACTGTCTTACAATCCTCCACCAAACTGGACTTGGTCCCCGTGGTGGAGTATGGCATTCCTGCGATACAGGAAGAGACCCGTGCCCCAACAGCGGGGACATATAAAGGATTAATATCAAAACATTCGCTAATCGGAAACTCATTGATAGGTAAAACCTAGTTCTAAAAATAAGAAGTGCTGTCTCTTCGTCAATTTGCAAAGTTAACTGTATGGCGGCGGAGATTTAGCAAGAAGCAATAAATCTACGATGCAATGAATGCTAGACATCGGAAGTGTTCCATAAAGACCAATTACAAGCAACTATATAAAGCGGATCTTTCCTAGATAGACAGTCAGACAGGCTGTGACTAGACACAGATAGTGACAATTAGTGATAAACCTACTATCTCTCAAAGTAAGTAATTACATACCTACGTATTCATTATTCTTATTTTATTATTTATCAGTTGAGAATCTTTCAAAATCCGAACGAAACAGAAAAAAATCATGTAAACATCACAAGCCATTATCAATCTCTAGATAGAATCATAACTGTCTTCCTACTAAATCCGGGATTAAAACTACAGATAAAGGTGAGCACACAACAAGAGATTAATTCAATTAGAATCACCTACGCGCGGTCCCCTCTGTTCTGGCAGTCGTTACATTGTGAATAAAACAGAATAACAATCTCTATTTTTGCTGAATTTTTGTCACGTTGTTTCACTTCTTTCGTTCAAAAGTGTTCAAAAGTTTCACAACTGTCTATTTCTGAACGCTCTCTACAATAATTTTCGATTTATCAAAATTTTATTTTTAAAATCAAACTGAGTTATTTTTAATATTAATGTTTTAAATTCTGAAAATCGTTTAATCTCTGAATAATCTTATGTGAATTTAAAACAAGCTCTAAGTAAGTTTTAGATCAAAATTTAAACCTGACCTACCTGACCTCTAGATCAGGTAGGTCACTGGAGATGAAACTCCAGTGACCTACCTGATCACTGTAGGTCAAAATATCCTATCATAAGCAACTAATGATGATTCAGGAGGTGAGCATTAGCAACATTCGTGTATTAGGCGAAGCAGTTTTTCTAAAATTCATCATCATCTTAAAAAAACCTATTTAGAGGCTAAAAATTCCACCCATGCCGGGATTCGAACCCGCGACCTCTGGCTATCCGTGCCAGCGCTCTTTCCAACTGAGCTAATGGGCGACTTGGGCGACTCACCGGCATCAGTGAAATTTCGAACCTCTTTACAATTACGTACCAGCGACATCTGGCTGTAGTAATTTGCATCACTTGCAGCCCCGAGTACCTACTTTGCAGTTAGGTTATACATCGGAATGACATCGCTGTACCCACATGTTTTTTTTTTGCACGGGTTAGTGCATTAAAAAAAATCATCATCGTCATAATCAGTCCGGTATCAGTCCAGTGCTGGACATACGAGTAAGCACACAGTTGAGCCCGATCTTCGGCTCTTCCTTTCTAGCCACTGCCCGCCGCTTTGAGAATGTCGTCACTTCAGCTGGTCAAAGGGCGTTCTACGCTACCTTCGAGAATTAGTTGATAATATTCCAGGCTGTGCTGTGTAATGTCGGCCTAGAGAATAGCACCAACCCAATTCTTCCCGCGGGTGTCGTAAAAGGCGACTAAGGTACGAGTATACAAACCGGGCGGTGGGCAGCAGCGCCCTCGCTGTACAATTCCACCGAACTGCGATCCCCAACCCGCATGCCCAGCGTGGGGATTATGGTAGCACAACGTGGCGCTCTTTAGGGGAGGGCTATGTCCAGCAGTGGACTAGTATAGCCTGACGACGAAGTATTCCAGGCTGCGTTAAGTGATCTTCTGTCATATTCTACGGAACCGTAGCTACATCGTAAATAGTTCCGCGAAATGACCGCGTGTGACAACTGCAAAATGCAGTCACGTGTCGTGTGGCCAGTTTTGTGTGGATGGCCCTTTAGGGTTCGGTTACATTATACAATATATTATGATGATTCTAGGTGTTCCGTTTGGTTTTTAAATGTTTGGAATGCTTTGTTACTATGCTGCGAGTCAAAAACCAGTAAAAGGGGTAGGGATAGACAGCGCTTCTGCGGTATCTACCAAAGAGATCAAAATTTCTGGTCATGATGTCGATTAACTTAACGAAATTAATTACGTTTGACCCTTAATTGGGCGAGGGTAAAATAGTTGCTAATTTAAATAGAACTTTATTAGCTTGAAATAAACTTTAAAAACAATTAAAAATGTATACTACCCATGCCCTATTAAGGGCTATAATCTCTTGCCTGTTGTTGACGTCACAATTTAGCTATCTTTACTTGAATATGTTACACACATTCATCCTAAGAATCCAATTACCGAAATTATATAAAACGGTCTGATGTTTATTTATTTATTTTATTTTGTTAATTAGGCATGTACAGGTAATAATCTTAGTAAAAAATAATTGTACTATGTGCTAGTTTTAAGTTAGATTGATACCCAAAGTATACAAATGTGCCAGGATTAAGTTATAGTATGTAAAGTAGTCTCTAGATTCAGGCTTTTGTCGTGCTACCAAAATATGTTCGTTCGGCTCACGTTTGGTTACTTAGATGTCAAAGTAAAAAATACAAAAGTGGAAAAATACAAAAAAGGATATTAAAACCCACTTTTGGGTTTTTTATTTGCAAATGCATATAAACTCAGTAGAGTATCTTGAAGGGCTGGGCAGGCGACGTAACATCTAGATAACCAGCAGTATAATTATTTAAGGTACTAAAATTTTAAACCGATACCAAAAAGCTTCAAAAACTATGAGCATTACAAAACAAAATTTTTAATTACTCTTTCTCCATCGACAATTTTCGGCGTACGCCTTTTTCTGTCCAATTTTAATAGTCACACAATTTATAAACTTTACTGTGAGCCCGTGCTGTCAATCAGATAAGCACACAACAAAACTTTCGAGGGGTCTACCTAAATCGTGTTTAATTAGTCCTATTGTACCAAGGCAATAACTTACAAAAATCGACGTGCAAACACAAACGACAAAAGGCATTCCGCAATTTCTATCACCTCAATATTGCATCTGCTACCGTGGCTGCCGATGGAGAATGAATTAGACTTTACGCGTGCGATTTTATAGATGTTTTTGGCTTGCGACCGTAGGTCACGTATGCCAGAGTCAGTGTCAAATTTTAATGTCGAAGGAGTCGTAAATACGATCATCGCTGGCGGCGGCTAGCGTCCCGCTATCATCTTTCGCATGGCCTTGGTTGACCCAACAAATATTCAGGTGTTTACCACTCTACCACGGAATATTGATAGCATATGTTCCGTAACCATCATCGCTGTCGACTACATATACATTAAATTAGATTACATTACAACTAAGAGGTAGTTCGGAAAGGAAATGCAAAGGCCAAATAAATTAATAATAATTAATTATTATTATACACAATAATAATTTCTGGTTCTTAAAGTTTTTGTTTTTCAAATACTAGGTACTGTTCTATTGGGTTATTCTGAAATGATATAATTCGAAACATGCATTTGTTAAACTCTTTAAGGATTCACATAATTTATTTTCTTAAACTCTTCTTTTACGCGCTCTAACAATCTCAAAGCCCATAATAACGTACGATCTTATTCGCTGTACTATAAACAAAGTAGAATAAGGACCAGTTTTAGATTTCACTACAAGCCGGTATTTTGAGAATACTCTATAAAGATGACCAACAAGTTATATTAATACCATTACTGAAATTCACAAAGACACTGGATGTTCATCTGTCCCCATTCAGTCCAATCTCGACTAGTCGAAACGTCTACAAGAAAGGCGACAAACGTATCACATCACATCGCCCGGTGGTTTCCAAGGAATGTCCGACGCAGCAAAGTAGGTACTGTGCGCGCGCGCAGGTGTCGCGTCCGGTCTGCCCGCCATATCCGAAACATTACCTAATCAAACATCCTAATTAGATAATTCGGATGACGATGGGATGACGAAATTGCCGAGGTGGCAAAAATTGCTAAGTCACGTGAGAGTCCACCGCCTATAATGCCAGAGGTTCACAGTGAAAAGTAAAAACCACAATTGTTTTACAAATAGCTAGGTAATGTTAATCTAACCTATCGTGGGTTCTAACTCCCGTGTGTACACAATGACCTTATTTTCTATGTTACGAATTTTTTTAGAAGTAATACAATTCGCTAATCGTGAAGGAAAACATCAAGAGGGAACCTGAGTAGTTGAACACCCGAGGTGTTCAAATGCTCAGCGCTTGAAATTTCCAATTCGCGGTGGGCACGCCTGGTAAATAAGCCCATCCTCTCTCTCTGAGAGACCTGTGCCCTGCGGTAGGACGTTTATAGGCTACATAAATCTCTCTCTAATGTTATCTTGTTAAATAATTTGGCTGCCAAACAGCCATTGCACGGCGAGAACAAACTCATATTGGTGACATAGCGAGGAATTTGTAAACATGATGATTCACAACACTGTATGTGACATTGTCGTGAAATTTGTAACTCGGTGGGAAATGCACGGAGCTTGTATTACACGGACGATGACTAATATGAAGAAAGTGCAATTTTCGCGCGTACTTGCGGCTTTACAAATTATTTATAAAGATTGTATTCTTTTTTAATGTACTAACCCGTACTAAGTACAATTTTTAAAAAACCTATTTAGAGGCTAACACTTCCACCCATGCCGGGATTCGAACCCACGACCTCTGGCTATCCGTGTCAGCGCTCTTTCCAACTGAGCTAATGGGCGACTCTCCGGCATCAGTAAAATTTCGAACCTCTTTACAATATTCTCTGTATTACGTACAGGCAGCGGTGAGTCGCCCAATAGCTCAGTTGGAAAGAGCGCTGGCACGGATAGCCAGAGGTCGCTGGTTCAAATCCCGGCATTGGTGGATTTTTTTGCCTCTAAATAGGTTTTTTAAAAATAGTTATAAAGAGTTGAATGTTTTTGAAGCGAAGAAGTTTTGTTAGGATCGTAGCAAGTGGCATCTCTTGGTGTCTGCCTACCCCTACGGGATACAGGCATGAGTTTATTTAATGTAATGTTCTCAGAGAGTTAGCTTTTTCTAAGTTAAAAACTATGAATTATCTCGACTCATTAAACTACCGTGCGTTCGCGACAGGAAGTTTAAAACGACCTATAAGAAAAATATTTATAAATCTTTATGAAAATAGTAAAAGTTATTGTAATGTAATGTTGAGCTGTAAGGATTTACAGTTTAGCTGAAAAGAGTGAAAATTTCAAGAATAATATCTAGTTTTTCTATGTAATTTTATTGTCCTATCATGGCGTAAAATGATACAAAACTTTACGTTAGAATAGTTTTGACTGAACGGTAAAGATTATCCACGTTTGATTTCTGTTCTTTTTTATAAAATAAATTTAAATTAAATAACTTTCCTTGCGACGATAGTGTGATTTAGTTATAGAGCGAAAATATGTTATTTATCTTCTAAGATTATTCTGTACCAACAATTAGGCTTTATTGGCCAACTGCCCAATGTTCGGGCGATGTAGTCAGGTCTGCAGGGATCCCGTGCGAATGGCGAGATGTTATGAGGAAGGCGTGATGGGGGAAAGAAAAAGGTCTTTAACCAGCAGTGGGCTAGGGTGGGCTGATAATGATAATGATGCTGACTGGCCCTTTATTTAAACTCAGCACAGAAACCGTCTATATAGAGTTGACCATCAGATTCTTCATTGCAAATCAAATTCATTTGCACTTCCCGCCTGATAATCAACACTAGCCAAAACGTGGGTGGGCTCGTTCCTTGACAACTTTGACATCCGTACCTAGTATTCAAACTAAGCCACTATTACACTGGTTGTCTTAATCCTCAGAGAAAAGGAGAGAGAAAGAGGGTCACAATTAACGTCGCTTAGCAAAAGGTCTAAGTCGGATCTTCGGAAGCTTATCGAGCCATTTTGTGATACGCACACATAATAAGCGATCTACACTGTCACTTCTGGTTTCGTATCGGTCGTGTTGTCAGTATGAAACCGGAGTTCAGAGGCGCGTCATTATGCCTACATGAGGATAATATACACACGTGCATCGTACACCAGACAGCCTGTCGCCTCGTGTGAACCGTTTTATGTATAATACATATACGTACTTAGAGTGGCATGAAATGTTTTCTTTTTATTTACGTAGAGATAAGCTGGTATGTTGCCCGACCCTCGCACTACGAGGGGTCGTGTTACATCCTTGAATGAGTCATGTGATTGGTTTATTTCTGACATAGAGTTGCGGTAACGAAAGTAAGCTTTCCAGAATGTTGTGGTGCAAGTTCGATGTACTTTTTATGAGCTAAGACTTTTGAGCTCATTTTTGTTGACAGCAGGAAAATTCTTGTTCGTAATGTAACATGATTACAGTGTCAAAAAACATCGGTCATCGTGGCACATTCACACGGTAGTGACGTTATTCTTAAGTGCTCTTTTATTCAAATAACTTCGAGTGAAAATTCGTTCGAAAATAGCCTCTATTTCTACTGATTTAGAGGTAGCACGGTAATGATTGCGTGGCTCGTCGTTTTGTACTGTAGAGTTCATCGGGTTTGTTATTGCAGTCTTAGTAGCTGTTTGGCCAGTTATTATTATACCTATGCGTTGTCAAAAGATCTACCTGATAAACGGTCAAGTTTTAAAAAATAAATTTACTTTGAATGTCGAAAACAATCATTGTGACGACTTGAACTGAGCAATGTGAAACAACTATATAAAATTCAACTACCGACGTTGTTTAAGTCATAGATTTTAATTGAAAAGCACAAAGTTTGTTATGAGCTCAGGTCTAAGAATGACGAATTACGCGCGTTTTTGATGGATCATTATCAAAAAAAACTGGCCATATTTATTTACACATAATTTTAACTGGGTATTACCGATCAAGCAGCTTCATTAAAAAGCAGGAAAAGAGAAGTTTGCCTTTAAAATATATAAACATTATTAAATTTGTACATAAAAAATTCAACACAAAACATTCAATATCGAGGTACTTTAAAATTGAAGTACAAACTGATGTGTATTACAAATTGCACCTAAACCGACGGTGTAGAACGAAATTTACAACTATCTGAACCTCCGTTGAATTGATACAAAATCAATGCAGCTAGCAGACGGTCCATCATTTAGCAAGCCCACTGGGGCCATCCGAGGCCATCAGTATTCACGGCGTGCCACCGCCGTCCTG
The DNA here is from genome assembly GCA_934045075.1 of Yponomeuta sedellus. NCBI lineage: Eukaryota > Metazoa > Arthropoda > Insecta > Lepidoptera > Yponomeutidae > Yponomeuta > Yponomeuta sedellus. Next base: position 6,710,969 of record OW203735.1, on the reverse strand, counting down.
TAGGCCCGTTCCGGCTACTGTGCCACAGTCGATAATATCAGTTTTACGACAGTCAGCCGAGAGCAAGGCAGGACGTTCGCATCGTAACCGCACAGCTCTATACATTGGTCTACCATAGAGCCCACCTCTACCAATGAACATACAGCGATGTGACGACGTAACAGTTGCTTTGTTTTCATTGAATGTTTTAAAGAAGAGGTAGAGTATAACGATGGCGTAGACCGTCAATGAATAGGCGGAGTTGTACGACTAGACGGTGAGTGGTAGAGGGTAGACGATAACCGATGCAAAGCGCGACCGTCGACAGGGCATTATTGCTCGTCAATCGAGCCTTACTTCCGATTCGGAAATATATTCCAGAGCTATTGGAATGATAAATCTATCATAGGAATAGGCGTATTAACATGCCAATGTATTGTTTCTTGAGAACCATTTTTTTTCTTTCTTAACCGTTTCCGCATTCTGGCACGTTTCTTTTTCGTCTAATTTGCAATCGAGCTGGCTGGTTCGAATTTTAAATTTCAAAAGTGCACAGGATATTGTATGCGTAAGGGTCACATACAGGACGTCCCTTCAGGCGGCGCTCACGCGATGCAATCTCTTCCAATTCTCACGCGTTGGGCGAGAAAAATGGCGTCGCGGCGAGAATTTAAAATTTCGACAGCGCGTTGCATGTAGCTCATTGTAATGCCCTTACTGACGTAACATACGAAAATTCTGGTGCTTTACGCGCTTAACCGGTATCATTGTCCCTAGAAATTTTTGTAGAAGAATTTCTTAACATTTTGTGATCTGCGTGCCAGTAGAAAACAGTATGAAAGTAATTTCACCGGTCATCCAAGGCGTAAGCCAGAACTTTTTAGTGTTCATTCATTGGCAAAAGCCGTATCTAAAAGTATTCAAGTGAGTGAACGTTTACATCCACTACAATTGAAGTGCGCAAATACAAATAAATATTTTGATTGATTGATTGAAAGGAAGGTAATGTGACTGCAATATAATCAAGTTTGCCCTTAAAGATCAGCAAGATTTATTGATGTTCAAAGATAATGTTTTATTGACGTGCCGCGCAAATGGCTATGAGTGCGTAATGCAAAACTTAATAATCTCCTAAAGTCAGAACTATTTTAAACGTGAATTAGGGCTAAACTGTTTCCGTCTCATGGTACTATGGCTTGAAACCGAAATATATTCTTACTTTACAAATGCTACGTGAGTGGCAGTGCGAAGGCGGAAAGTAAACGGGGCTCAAGGGTACGATATTATATTGGTTGCGTGAGGTACGCCAAAATGCGAACCTCGTCCGTTCATTTGCGGCGTGGCGGGCATATAGATGCAGCCTTAGAACCTTATTTTACTATTATTATGGTCTAGACTAGGTTCATTAGGATACAGTTGTGTATAGAGTATGCTTTTAAAAAATTATCCTTTGCCTGAGTTTAGTTAAAGATTCGATCAGACACAGATATTTAATACATTCGCCGTGCATCCACTCTCCCGTACATGACAAAACTCAAATAGGTATTTTTATTGAATACCTATAATATGCTTAAATATTCATCGGACGTATATAACGTAGTATTCATTTCATATATTCAACAAGGGGCACATTTAGTCGTTGAAAATTACCGTTTTGGCTACGTTGGCCCGTGGAAAATTAATCTTCAATATTATTTATTTTATTTTAGTCTACAAAGCTTCACGTACATTTCTCTATATTCCGATGAAAAGAGATAAAGATAGTTTTAAACTTTAAAACACGTTTCGAGTTTTCAAGTTTTGAAAATTTGGGTTTTTACCGATTTTTAAGTTTAAAACTATATCTAATACTGTTTTAAAGGTGCCCATCGATCTTTTCTTTCCAATTGTCTCGGTACATGACATGGACGCGGTTTTCCTTTACCGCAAGGTGGCGTAGACGCATCTTGCATCAAATATTGTGACTGACCGAACCCAAGCCTTAGGCGTAGGGCGAGCAAGAGGGTAGTATGTAGGGAGTATTCAAATGTCTTTGTAGCATTTGTATGCACCTAGCATATAAGAAAACTTTCATTTGTAAAACCAAGAGCATCTGCCAAACCAAGAACATTAATATTAGTTAGATTAAGTTTTAAGTATCTGGTTATGTTGTATAATTGCTATTCAACAATTCTGTAACTTGTTAACGCAATAGGGGTCCCCTGTCATATTAACTATAAGTTTTTTGGCAAATAAAATAAAATTAAAAAGTAAAAGAATTCTGTATTTTTTTGTATTTTCGTTTGAATAAACGTCTTCAATCAATCATGATTGATTGATTGAAGACGACGTCAATCAGTCAATCAATCAAATAATCAATAGTGTCTTAATATGACTTAAATAGGGTACTTACAAATGTGTCGTGATACACCGCCGTCTGTGAGACGACTCTCCTTGCCTCGAACGCGACGTTTTTGGCCATATTGGCCGTGTACTTGCCGACGTCTGGCACTGACTGCGAAAGAAGAAATACAGCAATAAGAATAAGAATAGAAAAAGAATAATTTATTTAAATAAGGTTGCATGCATAAGCTTTCAAATGCTTAAATTAAAGAGGTAGGTACATGAATGCAACATAAAGGCTGTTGAAAAGTTTTGAAGTAACGGTGGTCCCCACACTAGGCCTAGCCTGTATCGTGGGGGCCGAGAAACGATTAATACAATTACGTTTTGAACCGTTGACATTCAATCAACTAACTCGACACAACACTACAAAGAGGTGATTTACTAAAATGTTAAATATAATTTCGGTACTAATGAAAACTGTTAAGCTAGAAAAGTTTTAAAGAATAAAAAATAGAAAGAAGAAATACAGCATTAGATTCAGCTGGACATAATAAAAGCGGCCGGATGAGGGTGGCTTATTTCTAGCTGTGTATGAATTAAAGAAATGGAATGAGGAGGAAGTCTGATTACTTTCCGATTCCGACAAAATCACTCTTAAGTGTGGAATGGAAAAGGAACTTGTTTGACTTGTTACGTTCAATAAATAAGTAAGTTTTTGTGAAATTTTGAGTAAAATACTTTGATTGAATGAAATGGCGATCTAATTGGACTTTCCCGAGAAATCACTCGTAAGTGGACCCATAATACCATTCTCACATAGGAATAGATGTCCTGATAAAAACCCCATACTTATGGAGGGTATAAGCTAAATAGGACTAGATGAATATTTGATGGAAAATAAACATATAATTTAAACTCATGCCTGTATGAGGCGAGTTTTTTTAAAACTAACGTCCATACAATACATACATTCCGGTTTCAAAATAAGTACTATAGTACGGACAGAATCAAGGCGCGGTTATGGCTCTCAATTCAAATAGAAGTGTAGACTCAAAAGGCACTTATGACTTTGTTCTGTCGTCTTTTTAGCTCAACTAATTCAAACACATTATGTTACGTAAACGGCGCCAGATGTGTGTGTTTACGAAAATTTCTATATGAGAATGAAAGGTGTCTACACTCACATTCTCCCCATAATCACAAGGATTCTCCCACAGCTTGGAGGCGTCCGCCATCTTCCTCTCGTCGCCTTTTCTGTAGGGGGCTGCTGCCGTCGGCGACAGGCCGCCGACCAGGAGCAGGAGGCACGCCGCCGCGTAGACGTGGACTTTTCCTGAGGGGCCAAGTTAAAATGGTTAGTCAGGAATATCACAAAAACAAATCGGTGAGTTTTAAAATTTTTCCGCATAAACACGTCTACATAGTAGACGTACACAGACTAGCCACAGTACCTACTCGTCAAAGAACGAGAGACAGAGAGTTATTGGCTTAATCAGCCTCACGATGTTTTTTGCCACAGTTAGCTATCAAAATAATGACCAGCAAAGACGAGTAATTAAATCACAGTATAAAATATAAACAGACAGCGATTACGCTTGAAAAGTTTGCTAATTTATTGAGAGAATAACTGTAAAAGTGTTTGAAAACGATCAGAAGGAGAAGCAAATCAAAAAAAGTTTTATTTAAAGCACAAGAACTGTGACTTGAGGAACGTCACAAGTTTAACAAACAAGCAAAAAAGTTCGTCACTTAATTGAAATTTGAATTAAAAAAAACTCAAACTATATAAAAAAACTATGTTCTACCCACTGGTTACCTAATTATTTCGTGGAAATTACTTTCTTAAATGAAAGTTATAATATAAATATAAAGTTGACAGCTATTTTCTATCTTTTTTTTTAACAAAAAGGTGTAGAGTTTTTTTATTTGCGTTTATTAGGTTTACTAAAAAAACACAGTCAGGTGTTCGATTAGATTAGTATTTTTTTCTGATTTGAATGAATCGTCTTCATGAATGAACGTATGAATCAACTCGTACGCATACGGCACGCGCGACGCAGTCGATTATGGTAATCGATTGACATCCGATGAATAAATATGTATAATCTAGAGGTGGACAGCCTTTACTAATTGTTCAGTGAACCTTCGTGAATCACTAATGCAATGCGATCTAACGGTCTGAAGCCTTTCTCACTTAATAATAGTCAGTCCGTCCAATCGATTCAGTTTTAATCACTGGCCAGAAAGAACTGAGCAAATGTAGTGGCTTTTAGGGTTCCGTTGAAAGGAAAAACGAAACCGTTATAGGATCACTTTGTTGACCGTTGTTCAGTGAATCGTCGTGAATCACTAATGCAATGCGATCTAACGGTCTGAAGCCTTTCTTACATAATAAACAGTCAGTCTATCGATTCAGTTTTAATTACTGGCCAGAAATAACTAAGCAACTCTGGTGGTTTTTAGGGTTCCGTACCTCAAAGGGACAAACGGAACCCTTATGAATAGGATCAGTTTGTTCTTCGTCCGTATAACCGTCCGTCTGTCTGTCAAGATCCTTTACCTCGGAAATGCGTGGAGTTATCGAAATAAAATCTAAATCGTATACCCACTTAAGTCTACAGTCCCTTAAAATTGTGAAAATGTCAAATTAATAAGTTTTTAACGCAAAAAAAGTTAAAAATAAAAAAGATATTCCGAATCTGAAGGAATCAAATTTCTTGGACTCTGAAATTTGGCAAGTATTATCGTGCCATACTACAAGTAGAGGAGAAAATCATAAAATTACGAAACTACCAAGTTTCACAAATTTGTACGGAACCCTTGGTGCGTGACTCCGACTCGCACTTCACCGGTTTTTTTTTTAAATAAATACCTAAACTACCTGTGTGGGAACGGTCAAATAATTCTCAAAGTCAAATTCATCAATGAACTGCCGGGGGAACGCTCGCTTTTATTTTATTCGAGGCTCTCGTTAGCGGAGACTTGTACCGATTTCGCCCGGAGGAAGCTTAACCACGCGCGGCCAAATAAAACCAAATTATAGGGCGCTACGCCGCTTATTATTTAACTAGGCCCCTGTGAACCGATCTTGATTATCACACGCCCCCTGTCCTTAGCTAGAGAGGGACGGCCGCATCTCCCGTCTCAATACGCGGGCACGATCGGCCACCATCGAAAAATGCAGACGTTTTGCATAAACAAATTATCATCATTATAGAAAGGCGGCGGCTATATAAAACGCGGAGAGGAGCCGATAACTAGGGATGATTTACGTGTGCTATAGAAGGGCTAATTGACACGATAATAATGTTGTTAAGGCCATAAAGGGTGAGGGCAATAATGGTGTCAAAGGGTCGCGCCGCAGCGGCAAACACTGGCTCGTTAGGTTTTATTGGAGGGACAACAGAAATGCATGAGGGCTCTCAAGCCCGTTACTATTCCAAAGTGAAAATGAAACCCACAGGTGCAATAGGGAACGCACAAGTTTGTCTTGAAACAGCATGGCCTGTAAGCTTAGTGACTAGGCAAATTTAAAAATTATCATGGTTGATGGTCCCTCGCCATTCGCATCCAGGGGCTCCCTGCGGAGGATGGAGTGTAGGAGAAGACAGCAGTGGGTAGAGATGGGCTGATAGTGATAGTGATTATAATATTTTAAATAAAAGACACAACATTTTCTTACAGTAGTCGGTACAAAATTCTTCCCGCGGGTGTCGTAAAAGGCGACTAAGGGACACAAACCGGGGGGTGGGCAGCAGCGGCCCCTGCAGTACAATGCCACCAATCTGCGATCCCCAATCCGCATGCCCAGCGTGGGGATTATGGGCATTAACTCCCAATGATGGTATAAGACAGGGCGCTATGGCCATAATTAGAGGAGGGCTATGTCCAGCAGTGGACTACATACTATAGCCTGAAGAAGAAGAAGAAGTCGGTACAAAAACATACAGTGAAAAATCGAACGAACTTTAATTCATATGTTTGGGGAATTGCACATTTTATGGGTCAATGTAGGGAAAATTTAGGGCAGATTTTAATTAAGTAGTTACTAAGCTCATGTCTCACAATGGTCTGACACCGGCTGATTTTGATGACGATGATAATGTTAATATAGTGCAACACATTGTATTGTACTTTAGTAAGCGTAACAACAGGCGCGGTCAGGTACGGGGTGTGTGAGCGTCCCGTGACTACCGCTAGTGGCATTTTTCCGAGCGCTTCCGTGCTTCGCAAGGCACGTTAAGCCGTTGGTGCCGGCTGTCATATAATGGTAGTCGTTAAGCCATGTCAGAGGCCTTATGGGCGGCTTGATAACTTCTGACAGTGAGGCCCGCCACTGTCTCACAATCCTCCACCAACCCGGACTTGGCCCCCGTGGTGGAGTATGGCCTAACCTTCCTGCGATGCAGGAAGAGACCCGTGCCCCAGCAGTGGGGACATATAAGGGTTGATAATGAAAAAAGCGTAAGTAAAATCCTAGCACACAATCAAAAGTGATTAACTGATTGAAAAAGGTTCTTTCCGTTTCCAATTAAACACCGTATCGAATCAAAAAGGAAACACAAATAAAAAAAATTAAGTCCTTACACAACATTACAAGCTAACGTTATCTGTTAACACACAAAGACTTCCCGAAAAAAACAGACGCACAAAAGGGGACACTCGATCGAATTCCTCGAGCCATTGAGTAACTGGCCACACCACCATAAACACATAGATACCTACACGTAACACTGGCTATAAAGGGTCATAAAAAAGTCCGGACCGCTTCGGAGGTCGGCCTACCCGAGAAACAAAGCTCTCGTTTATTTTTTAACAGCTCGCCCGTACACAAAGGAAGGCAACGCGGCACGAAAAAAGACCCAAACCAGAGCACCTTGTTAACTCTTTTTTCGATAAAAAAAGAAGAAAAAATCGCGCGCGCCCGCTAACTAGAATTTCGGCTCGAAAACCGAGAAAAGTTTACGATGTATCGACGCGAGGCGCCATCCCGAGGTAATCGTTATGTTAATTAGCGCCTATAAAGTGCGAATTTAAGCCGCCACGCTCATCAGGGTGTGCTCGTCCTTTTTCCTCTCGGCCAAATTGAGTTTTCGCGATGAATCTCGGGGCTTATTCCGTACGCGCGTCTCGCTAACGGTATTATTAATAACCCGACCCGCGTGACATTACATAGAGAATGTCATGTTAAACGATAATAGAGGGGTTTAATTTGAGATTCATCCATCCGCTAGTAGCGACTAACAACCGGCCGGTCGTAAAATTTGACTGCACTTAATAAGGGCGATTATCGCGCGAGGAAGCGCGCCGCGGCGGGCTTCAGACGCGGTGTGCGTTGTTACGGTCTTCATTAACTGAAAATCACTCTAAATGGTAATTTACCGTTGCGGGAATGACACCACGAGCCGACTGCCCCGATAAGTCGAGAATCGTCCCCTGTGGGATCGTCCAAGTGTCTTCTTCATAGTCTAAGATCTGTTAGAGTTCTTCCCTTATCGTATTGACGGCAAACGAGGTTCGCTATTCAACTTTAAAGATTTGACCATGATCGTGCGGAATCTAGTGTAGAAGGCTAAACGTACAGGGACAAATCCTGTCGGAATCCCGACGTATGCTATAGCGATTAGAATGAAATTTGACATTGAGACGATTACAACCGTTCAAGATTTGGTGCTCGTAACACTGGAGCAGATAACACGTTTGGGGAGGGTTCGTGTAATGAGACTTACTTTATTTTATATTCTTTTTTGTTGCACTAACCCGTAAGCTAAAAATTCCGCCCATGCCGGGATTCGAACCCGCGACCTCTGGCTAACCGTAGTCAGAGGTCGCGGGTTCGAGTCCCGGCATGGGCGGAATTTTAGCCTCTAAATAGGTCTCTAAATGGGTTTTTACTTTATATTACTTACTTTTCTATATTAATAAAAGCGTAACTAGACTGACCGAAATATAAAGTCTAATCAATGGACCCAGAGATTTGAAATGCGGAGGGAATATTTTAACAAGGATTGTTTTACGTAGCCTATACTATGCAGGGCAAAGGCCTTCTCTACATTACATAAGTTTTATATAGCCTACTGAAAAATCAAAACCTAAAAATTGTAACCACAGTGATGTGGTTACACTGAAAAGACACCCTACTTACACACACCTAAATGACATGGATAATTTAGCACGCGCTACCAAATAATTGTTTAATGTAACCGCACAGTATGTGGCGCCGTCGGCGCTTACCACATTATTAAATGAAGCCTAATGTTATTAATTATACTATATTAAGCAACTGCAGTACTTGTTTTCGTTCGACTATAAAGACTAAAAAAACCTTGCGAATGGTACTGGTAAAATTATATTTCTTCATATTTTTCCTATCTATGCCTTATTATGTCCTATCGTAGGGCGCAGGTCTTCTATCAGAAAAAAGTATGTGCTTAATAACCGCGCGTGCCCACCGCGGATTGGCTCTTTAAGCGCTAAGATAGTTGACACCTTAAATACTCAGGTTTCCTCACGATATTCTCCTTCACTTCTTCCTATCTATAATTAAAACTGTTTTATATTTTAATTATATTTTTTTTACAATTTTCCGACTTTTCAGCACAGGTGCCGTGGTCCCGGATGACCTGTAAAAGTGCCGAAACGTCGGAAAATTTAAAAAATATAATAAACGAGTGAAATCCATATTAAAACAGTTTTAACTATGTCTAGTATTCGCGTTAACCTTAGAAAATACTATTATTCCTATCTCGTAATAAATTACTCCCGATTGCACATCAGAAATAATATTTACACAAGATCAGATTTATATATAGATAAAGACCGGATATGAAGATATTGGCACGAATTTTTCTACCTTTAATATCATTTCCAATTCCGTGTAAAGTAGCAAGCAATCTCGCATTCTGTTAGGTACTAGTCCGAAGATAAGTAGACTGAAGATATGTAAACCTTAGGTGTAATTACCGGATAGCGCCATCTGACGAGAAATCCTCGCTAATGAGTGTAATGACATATGTAATGCAATGTAATGGAGCCTGATGGAGGCATTTTGCTCCCCCCAATTAGAAGAAATTCTAGTAACTCTCGCGCAAAATTATTACTGTGCTACTTGTTCTGATTAGTCATATTCAAATAATGCAATATATTGCTTATACTATTTTTATTTTTAATGCACTAACCCGTGCTAAGGACAAATCTTAAAAACCTATTTAAAGGCTAAAATAATTTATTACTAATTTAATACTAGCTATTTAGCATCTAAATAGGTTTTTAAAATATATATTGCTGTGTGGTGTTGGCCTAGAGCACCAACTATCACCAACCAAAATTCTTCCCGTGGGTGTCGTAAAAGGCGACTAAGGGACACAAGCCGGGGGGTGGGCAGCAGCGCCCCCTGCAGTACAATTCCACCAAACTGTGTAACCCCAACCCACATGCCCAGCTTGGGGATTTTGGGCACTACCCCCCAATGGTGGCACAACCTTGCGCTATGGCGCTCATTAGGGAGGGCTATGTCCAGCAGTGGAGTAATATAGCCTGAAGAAGAAGAATATATATATATATATATATATATTTATTAGTGATCTACAACAACGTCGGAGTGGTCCCTTCACCCATCTAGTGTGAGTGAAGATACCACTGGACGCTGTATAAATCATCTCATTAAGTAGATGCAAAAAGGCCAATATTAATATTATTAGTGATCTTTACATATTTCAGCATGGTTTCAGTTCTATGTTACCTTGGTAGTAACCGGAATAATTATACGATTTAGTACTAATTACGGGGTTTTTACATTTGTTCTTGATAAAACTACATTTAAAAAATGGTTGTATTTTTTATGTAGCCTATAAACGTCCTACTGTAGGGTACAGACCTCCTCTCAGAGTGAGAATCATGGGCTTAATTCCCACGCGTGCCCACCGCGGATTGGCAATTTCAAGCGCTGAGGTATTTACCTCTGACACTCAGGTTTCCTCACGACGTTTTCCTTCTCCGTTAGCGAGTGGTAAAATCATGTACTAATTTGTGAAGTTATAATAAAAATAATAATATAATATAGTAAGTTTAAAAATTACATTATCTTGAGAACATAACATTCACATACAGACACAAACATTGCTTCTGAACCCACACTAGGATACCCTGTGTCGTGGGAACCAGAAACAACGACATCACAAACATGTAAAAATCCAAGACCTGGGGTTTTTTTAGTCCACAGCCGGGGTTCGAACCCGGGACCTCTTAAATATGATATGGGTTCACTTATTGTGCATTTATGTTATTTTATTGCCTGGAATAGGTACGTGGAGTTCTGTTAAAGTGTAGGTGTACCAAAATAAATACTAATTATTGGACAGCGAGCATTACTTACACGAGCGTGTTAGAAGTATGATGTAGGTACTTAGAGAAGTATACCAATTACATTATCAAATTCGCGAAATTGGTAAGCATATCAATTACTATTTGTACGTACCTATCTCTTGATAATTTTATTCATTCAAACTGTTATTTAGGCATGTATTTATATAGGTACCTCTGAAATTATCATTTTCTATGCTTTTTTTGTACATCTACTTCCTTCTCTGATTGTATTAATCCAGTTCATCCAAAGGTTGTCTGGAAGAGATCACTTTTAGTGATAAGGCCGCCGTCTATAATCTTATGTTAAGAAATATCTGTGTAATTTCCATTTTTATGGACAATAAAGTGTTCTCTATCTATCTATCTATCTACAATATCTTAAATATGATATGGGTTCACTTATTGAGCATTTATGTAATTTTATCGCCTGGAATACGTGGAGTTGTGAATAAGTGTAGCTGTACCAAAATAAACACTAATTATTGGATAGCAAGCGTTACTTACACGAGCGTGTTATGAGCATGTTATAGGTAGCTAGAGATGAAGTAAGAAGTGATATTTATCCGTTTCTTTGTTCGTATTAAGATACTCCGATATTAGTAGAGTATTTTCTATACAGTTAATTTATTGATACCTTTAAAATAATTTAGAAAACAAAATGTCGTCACCAAAATATCCAAAATATCTGGACCAAGATTATCTTGTGACAAGGCGAATTTACTGTTGGATCTATCAAGAAGATTTTAAAGTAATTTAAATTAATTACTGTGCCTATAATGATTGTTGATGTAGCTAAAGGTTTGCTAGGATTGTGGCACAAGCGTGAGGCATCTAAATATAATATAATATCAAATTTTCATGTTATGTTAGCTTTTTTGGCACGAAGCACTCTTTACTATTTTATACACTTTTTAATAGGATCTATTAGTAGAGTAGAAGCTGGCTTAAAGATTATTTAGTGAAACATAAGTTGCGTATGATATCTCAAAATGTGAATTGAATCGGTGACGGACTGCCAGCACACAGAATCGTTAAATGAGAAAGCAATTTTCTCAATTAACTGTGTCTTTACTCTATCATTTAGTGAAACATAAGTTGCGTATGATATCTCAAAATGTGAAATGAATCGGTGACTGACTGCCAGCACACAGAATCGTTAAATGAGAAAGCAATTTTCTCAATTAACTGTGTCTTTACTCTATCATTTAGTGAAACATAAGTTTCGTATGATATCTCAAAATGTGAATTGAATCGGTGACGGACTGCCAGCACACAGAATCGTTAAATGAGAAAGCAATTTTCTCAATTAACTGTGTCTTTACTCTATCATTTAGTGAAACATAAGTTGCGTATGATATCTCAAAATGTGAAATGAATCGGTGACTGACTGCCAGCACACAGAATCGTTAAATGAGAAAGCAATTTTCTCAATTAACTGTGTCTTTACTCTATTATTTAGTGAAACATAAGTTGCGTATGATATCTCAAAATGTGAAATGAATCGGTGACTGACTGCCAGCACACAGAATCGTTAAATGAGAAAGCAATTTTCTCAATTAACGGTGTCTATACTCTATTATTTAGTGAAACATAAGTTGCGTATGATATCTCAAAATGTGAAATGAATCGGTGACTGACTGCCAGCACACAGAATCGTTAAATGAGAAAGCAATTTTCTCAATTAACGGTGTCTATACTCTATTATTTAGTGAAACATAAGTTGCGTATGGTATCTCAAAATGTGAAATGAATCGGTGACTGACTGCCAGCACACAGAATCGTTAAATGAGAAAGCAATTTTCTCAATTAACTGTGTCTTTACTGTAATTAATATAAACGAAGGGATACGCGGTCGCGCGACAAAACTATCGATGTTTTTTCAATGGGAGCACTTGTTAAAGGGAAGTTCTTCAAAACTCGTAAGTATTCTCGACTTCATGCAAGTGGAGAATACCTACAAGTTTTTATGGGGACTTAAATTGTGTTTCAAGCTAATACTGATAATTCATAATGTAACTTATGATAAATACATTTTTGTGACATATTATTCATGCTTATGATTTTTTTTTATTATACAATAATTATATTATTTAATCAGGGAAACACTCGCGCCCTCATTGGGGACATAATGGGTTGATGATGACGATGATATATTATTTTAGGACATTATAAATTGACTAAATTCCGGATTAACTTATTTAGTTTCTTCTTCAGGCTATATTAGTCCACTGCTGGACATATCCCTCCCCTACTGAGCGCCCTAGCGCAAGGTTATGCCATCATTGAGGGGTAATGCGCATAATCCCCACGCTTATTACTTACTTAGTTTATTGCTTACAAAAGTTTTAATACAAAAACGATGTCAGTGAATACCCATTAAAAGGGGTGTTTTTTTTATGTGATCTATTAAGATTTACACACGGGACCCATCGATAACGTCATCAGCATCGCCTTAAGCGATCGCGGGCCCTATATAGCTACTCGGGAGATACAGCTAATTGCAAAATGACCGCCCCTGCATAACTGTACGATCACTTTAAAGGATAGAAACGTTTAGTCAGTTATGCTAGTCCGGTAAAAGTACGCTATCTTAATTGCGGCCCAGTACTTAGAGGCTCTTAAGTCGTGTTTGACATTGTACCAGGGGCCTCACATGCGGTTTTTGCCACAAAACGACGCGCTTGTAACCGAGCTGTGGGAAGAGCGGTGCGGCGTGATTCTGCGCCTTAAAAAAGTGTACCCCTCGCGGCATCATACCTCGTGTACAAATGTCTTAAACGGTATGACTGACAAGGTATCTTTTAATTGTAACTTTATTAACAGACTCCCGATGTAAGGTACTTTTGCTCGCCTTAGCACTGTTAAACTATTAGATAGATATATTAATTGACACTACAGGCTATGTTAAGTTGACCAACGCCTAACTTTTAAAGAAAACCCAACTTTGTTAATATTATTAAGTAAAAATTTGTTAAGTTATTATGTTGTTAATAAACTTATCTTATCGTAACGTTTATACTATTTATATACATTTTTACACACACGTAGCAGAAAACGAAAAGAAAAGGAGGAAAGCAACAAAACAGACCCGGAAGACAAGATCACACATATCCCTATTATTTTATTCTATTAAGATACCCAATGTTACATATGGCGATATTGTGTTTACATGCTTTAGACTAAAACTTTATCATAGTATTATTTCTTTCTTGTTCTTGTTTCGTTGAAAATGTTCTAGAAAGTTAAGATCTACGAATTCTTTGAAAGCTGCAAGTTTTTCGAAAGACGTTATTTGGAATGAATAATCATGAGCATTGTCAGGATAGCTAGACCTTGGTGAACAATTTATATTAAATTCTTAAAATGTTAATTAATGACGTCAATTTCAAAATTTTCATTTAATTCATGGAACAAATTGAGGAATTGAACTAACTTATCCTGGTGATATGAAATTGAATGCATGTGCCAACAAACGCAGGCAGTTCATATCGGCATAAGTACTCGCGTGTACTCCGAATTATGCCACCACATTATTCATAAAATTACATCACAACTTAACTAGGAACTCATAATAATTATGAGTATTATGAATGAAATGAATGAATAATTCATTACATTATGTAACACTAATAACATTAATTATTATTCGATATCAACTTACTCCTGTATGCTCCCATTGCTGGGGCACGGGTCTCTTCCTAAATCGCAGAAAGGGTAGGCAATACTCCACAACGGGAGCCAAATCCGGGTTGGTGATCAATTGTAAGACAGTGGTGGGTCTTACTGTCAGAAGTCATCAAGCCGCTCATAAGACCTCTAACATGGCTGCTATTACATGACAGTCGGCACCAAAGTCTTTACGTAGGTAGCTTGCGATGCACTAATAATTATTATTATAAATTAATAATCTAATCATTTAACAAAAACGAATAGGTTTATTATCACATTATTTAATGAATAGGATATTGACAGTTAATGGAGAGCAAGCAATCTCAAAATAAATGGAGAACTCATGTTAATAGGTAAATGCAGGTGGTATTTTTTTTAAAATTGAGATCAAACAACGACATCACAACTTGCACGTAACGCCTTATAATGTACGATGCGTTGAACAATATTTGTGTTATCACGTAAATTAATTATTTTTCATTTACACCATAGCAAAAAAACGTTTTGGTAGAAACGATAAAAGTATTTTTTTTAAATATTTTATTAACTTTAATTTTTGCCATTTTGCGATCCTAAAAAAAACCAAATAATTATTTGCTGTTTTTTATATGATTTCTAAGTTTTTGTACATTTTAAACGGTATGAAAACAATGTGAGACGAATCTATGTTAGACGAAAGTTTTTTACTGTCTTGGTTTGCGGATACAAAAAACGTAGACGACCTATTGCACTAAGCAAGAAAAGGAAAGCCTGTCAGCTTCCTACTCTAGAAAATACAGATAGATAGATAACACTTTATCATACATAAAAAAGGTAATTACACAGATATTTCTTAACCTAATAGTACAGACGGCGGCCTTATCACTAAAAGTGATCTCTTCCAGAGAACCTTTGGATGGACTAGACTTCTAGAGAAGGAAGCGTACCTCTTCTAAGTGGAGAAGAATTATCTGATTCGTGGTATAATGGTTACTTTCGTGATACAATGGTTACTTCTATCAGGATTATTAGAAACATTATTCTATAAGTGAAAACTTCTAATTGGCTTTCAGTCATTATTTTAATCGCAATGTGTTTTGTTCATAGCTGTAAGTTTTCCTATTATAATAAAATAAAAAAAAATAAAAAAAATTATTATTACGTGTACATTATAACTGTTCATACAATAAAGTAGTATAATATTTGCGCAATGGCGCTCATTAGGGGAGGATGTCCAGCAGTGGACTAATATAGCCTGAAGAAAAAGAAGTATAATATTCTGTTATTACTAAAATGAGATATTAAACGAATTCCGCATTAAAAACTATAGAAGTTTCGATAGAAATTATTACGCAAGATAACCTCACGCCTGCATCCCAGAGGTGTAGGCAGAGACCAGGGATTGCCTCTTGCCACGATCCTGACAGCTCACGTTCGCTTCATCAACGTTCATTGGGCGTTATATCAGGTACTTTTTATTAGAAATTATTATCTGGACAAATCGTAAAGATGAAAAAGAGACATTATATTTTCATTCTAAACTATACTTTAACGGGACTTGAACCCGCGATCGCTGTAAATAATACAGAGAGTAATGTAAAGAGGTTCGAAATTTTACTGATGCCGGTAAGTGCCCGTTAGCTCAGTTGGGAGAGCCCTGGCACGGTTAGCCAGAGGTCGCGATTTCGAGTCCCGGGTGGAATTTTTAGCCGCTAAATAGGTTTTTATAATAAGTATGTTCATATGGTAAACTAAATTAATAAAATTTTGTTTCTATGTATAAACAAGTTTTTGCACATTTTGTCCATATTTGGTGGCCTTCTCATACTCAGTGTAAAATAGAGTTTGAGCTAAATTTGTTACACGATGTTAAGAATTCAAAGTTTGATAGTGTTCACTATGACCATGATATGGACTCAATAATGAAACTTTATGATGAAGGTTTCAGACTGTTAATGGACTTTTATAGAAGTAAATCAAAAATTTTAAATTTGCATCTAAAAATAACCCCAAGAAAACAGTACAGAAAAGTTATGAACGAAATAATTTATAATATTAATCTACAAAAACCACTAAACATCTAAGTAATAATCATAGATGTGTTCCTGAAGATTTAAAGCTTGGAAACTTTTTTGGAAAGATTTTAGGAGTTTGTTACTTATTTGTTCATAACGAAATAACTTGAAACTTTACAAAGTACATTTTGCTGTTCAAAACTATTACTGGAAACCGGAACGGAATAATTTTTCTATTATTGAAAAAAACAAAAGACAGCCAACTTACTACTTCTGGCACCGCGGCTATGTAGACTCCGCCTTAAACTCGCACTATCACAGTCACTGCTTTGGCTATTTGACATCGTCCGGCAACAAAGTTCACAATACGAGACCGTGCTCCCTTCAGCCCAGGCTTTCACAGCCCTCTGGTTGCAGTACTCGCACAAATCCATGATCCTTACGATCACTGTCCCACGGCGCCCCAATACGGCACAGCTAGGTATCTCCATGACAACAGGACACTTGACAGAATGTTGCGGAGAAATTAGTGGCCGCGTGTCGCGCGCGTCATGTCACTTCGAACACCACGGACTAAATAAATGTTGGTACCGCACCGGCAGATAAAGGAGCGCCGTAAGGGAGCACATGGTGCTCGGAGTGGGGATGCCATGACGAATGAGCCGGTGGGTTTTCCCGCGCGGGCCAATGGCGGGCGGCGGTAAGCGGCGGGCCCGCCCAAGGCTGCCCGCGCGGCGAGCGGCCACCCTATATGTATTCGCCGCGATAAGGGATGCGGTGTGCGCTATGTATTCAGGGGTCGATCCGGCGAGCGAGCGGCCGGTAGGTAGATCTGTGCCGCATTCCTTGCGGTGGATTTGCGTGTGCGTCTCGCTGTGTAGAGTCGCTAAACGCTCGTTGCCGAATTAAAAAATTAACTAGCTTGGTGGAGTACTGTTCTGACTCTACAGATTTTTTAAAGTAAAACTAGAAAGATAGAAACTTAAGTATTTGCTTGGTTAAATTCTATACTCAGAAACTGGCTCAATGGTGCACTGGATTAACATGAAAGGTGTGAAGTCTTTTTGCGCCCGCCCGTTGCAATTCTGTCATTTGTCCAGCAACTTTCGGTCGTGGGTTTGATTTCCACAGAGGGCTGCCCTATGGCCTCAGTCTGGGTGTATTTCCAAGTTTTCCCCGTTACCATGTCACAGAGTAGGTATCCTAGTTTGGGACCAGTACAATTGTCTGTGTTGTCGGCAGTTTCTATTTGTTTCTATGTAATTTTGTTTCTCGTTGTCAGTGTTTATTCGAATGAGTAAGATTTTTCCAGAACTATCTATATCTATAATCAGCCAGAACTAATGGACCAAAACCCAAAAGTAGGCCTGTGTTTCCGAATCACGTCCAGTGAAAGACTGGGCATACATAGAGTAACATATGCCATCGGGTACCTGCCTGTGTTGCAAGTAATTTTTTTGCCATATCTGAACATCGCTAGGACTTAAAAATAGGATGAAAATAAATTACTTCTCAACCTGGTGTTGGACCGAGTCACAAGAAACCCCTCCTATAATTACTTTCTTGTTTCAACTGATGCTATGCGTACAGCGGGCCCCTAAAGTTATAATGGTACCGGGCTCCTTAGGCCAAGTCCGACCCTGGTCAAAACCCTGAGTCCTGAGGACACGACAAAAACGAAAAAGAAGATCATAAATAATGATTTCCATTTTTATGTAGAATAAAGAGTTCTCTATCTATCTACGAGTATACGAGTATAAATGTGCTTTATTGACTTCTCTACGATGCACCTATTCTAGATTATGTCCATTAGTGAAAAGGCATTCACCTAAAGAGGTATTTCGATACGGCAAGAATGCCAGAGAAGGATCTACGGACGGATGTCACTGATTGCTTACCTAACTCTACAAATTCCATCAGTTATATTTAAGTATAATAACCTACACTTTCGTAAGTACTACACAATTTATAGACAGAGACTACTGCAGGCTCTCGAATGTCTAGACAGTCTAGTTGTCGAGCGGTTGACATCGACAAGGGCCATGAGTTCGATTGCCATTGTTCACCGCTCGGTGTATTTCCATGATCATAAACATTGCCTGGTTGCCGTGATGGTAATGCAAGGTGCGCGGTATGATTAATCTCATAATCTCTCTCTCTAAGAGACGACCTCCTCTTTGGAGTGAGCTACTTTCCTGATGCTAAGCCTACCGTCTACCTGTAGATACTAGTACCTACTTGGCAAGCCTTGATCTTCTTAGCCCTCTTAGATACAGCGGAAGGGTAAGGAGAGACGAAAATTTGACCACTTGACACAAATAACAACCTACCTTGAAAAGGCTTTCAACGTTATCTTACATTTAGTTCTAGCTTTTAAGGCTGTTAACTACTAAGACAGAGATCGTGGGTTCGATTCCAAGTGGAGGTCGCCATACATTTGTACAATTGGCCTCAGTCTAGGTGTACTTTCATGTTTGTGACATCCTTGCCTGGTTACCATAGCATAGGGTAATATTCTATGCACTAACCTGCGCTAAGGAAAATTTTAAAAACGTATTTAGAGGCTAAAAATTCCACCCATGCCGGGACTCGAACCCGCAACCTCTGGCTAATCGTGCCAGCCGTGCCTGGCATTGGTAGAATTTTTTTGCCTCAAAATACGTTTTTAAAATATCATAGGGTATCTTAGATTGGGACCAGATCAAGTGATTTTATGGTATGGAAGTTTTGTAATGCAACCTATTAACGTTCCACTGCAGGGGACGGGCCTTCTCTCAGAGAGAGATTAATAATATTAGTATTTATTTAATACCATTGTAAAGTTTACCTATGCGGCATACACACGTATTCATAATAAAAGTGTATGGAAAGGTACCTCAAAAGGCCGCTTGCGCATGATAAAGCGCTTATTAATAAATACAATACTCGTAAAATTACATATTTAAAAAAGTAACAACTCATGATTGATAGATAGATAGATACAGTCGACAACACATAAAACACAAAAAAATTATTGCAAAGTCGCCCGTAAGATAACTAGGTGAATAAAGTAAAGCACGGATTTAAAAATAGCTGTGAAATGTACCAACAAATAGATATACAACAATAGTTAGTTAGCTAGACCTGAGATTTCCGCACTTAGCCTCATAGTTGGGCCATTGTACGTAGCAAGCGCTGGGGTACGCTAACACCTCAAGACACTAGGCTTTCCTTACGATGTTTTTCTTCACCGTCAGCGAGTAGTATTGCTACTATAATTTCACAAATGTACATAACTTAGAAAACAAAGTCATTGGTACATGCCGGGTTCGAACCTACGACCTCTCGATCGAGAAGCCGGAGTTCTACACCGCTCCGCTACCACCGCTCAGATATACAACAATAAGAATGATTACATTGTCGATTGTTAAATAATTTCAGACCCCTGAAGGTGACTTCCGATCTTAGACTGGACACCTGTGCCGTTATCGGCAGGAAATAAAGTTCATACAAAGAAAATAAACAATAACATGACACTTTATCTCTCAAAGTACACATCACAGCAGACCAAGCTGTGAGAATGTTTAAACAGTTCTTATCTTAAGGACTTAAAGTCTAGGATTGTTGAATCAGATCGTTGCATCGACTCAGCAGCTTCTCATCGTATTCAAAGGGATATTACAGGGTGTAATAAAAATATCTAATAAATCTAATACGGAGGAGTTCAATTCGTTAGTATGAACACATTTTTCTATTGAAGAAAACTTTAAAATAGTAAGAAAAGTGCAAGGCGGACTCGCGGACGAAGGGTTGCACACAATTCTAAAATAATGTTCTTTTTTATCTTTTGCACCAAACGATCAACAATTTGCTGGTGCTAAACAAGTGCTTTTTTTCTATTTAATTTTTCATTTCCTTTGTGATAAGGATGCAATATTTAGGTGTACTTCGAATTGTCTAGTCACCACGGATATGCACACTCAACGTGGTCAAATAAAAAGACTACACTAATGACGTATAGAATGACGTGATAACGATAAGACATAAGATACGAAGGAAAAAGTGCACAAATAACCAGCGAGCGGGTATGAACCGATTGATATCGATTAATAATTATGTAGGTGATTGGGTTAAGGCTGTTCGTTACATCTGGCATCTGTTTTGCTCACACATTCTATCATTTTTAAGCGAGCAACCAATGACGTAAGCTTCGTCTCTACTCACTATGATTAAGCTTTGCGAATGAGAGCGAAACCTGGGCCTGAGTCGCATTCGTTAATAAAACGAAAAAGTAACAATCACTGCCGTTTTTTGACACAAAATCGAGTCACTAACGCACACGCCTCCAAACGGCGAGTCAATGAAACATACAATGTTACATACCTGATGGGTCCCTTCCGAGAAAAAATGAAGTAAGTGAAACTGGATTAAAAATTGTTAGTAAATAAAATTAATATTTTTTATTTAAAACCTATTTAGAGGCAAAAAAATCCACCCATGCCGCGACTTGAACCCGCATAGGTGGAATTATTAGCCGCTAAATAGGTTTTTAAAAATTGTCCTTAGCACGGGTTAGTGCAACAAAAAGAATATAAATAATTTATTACCACTGCAAAAAACACTGCAGATGTCCCCAATCTATGTGATAAAATGACGAGACGAGACTAATGACGTAATACAGAATGACGTGATAAGGATAAGACGTAAGATACGAAGGAAAAAGTACACAAATAACCGGCGAGCGGCGCATGCACCGATTGATGTTGATTAATTACTACCTACGTCGATGGTACGAAGGTTTGAATGAATAGATAGTTACTTCGACTTGAGATTTCCGACTTAGTATCATAGTTGAGTTCTAGAGTTTCTGGTAGACTTCGATAATGCAATAAAAACTCAATTGTTTTTTGATCTGCTGATCAATGCTCTGCTAAGTTCACTGACATGTGAAGTTGCCAAATTCAGTTAGTAAGTTTCTCAGATTGAAAGTCGTAACACATAATTTCATTGCAGTCCATAATTTTCTTGCCTTTTTAGTTCTTTCTCATGGTGAATTTGTTTATGATTAACCGTCACGCAACTCATTACATCAAATTATGAAGCCGATTAATTAAGTAGGAGATCAAAGTATTTTACTTTTGTATTTGCTCAAATGGACTGCTACTTAAATTACTAAAAGTGTGATTAAGAGTTCTTTATCTTTCTACGTAGCTAATGAGCAAATCATTTGCCTTACGCGAGTCAGGTAACATAGTGCAATGAGAACCAATAAATAAAAGGATTCCCCGGTTCCACCGAATAGAAGATGCATTTAGTAATGTGGTAATTAGTGATAGTCTTAAGGGGCTCCAGGGGTAACCTTTTTTTTTGAACCTAATGAACTTTTTATATTGTCGTTGATATTGCAAAATGTCAGTTTTTCATCTAAGTTGAAGGAAAACTTGATTCTCAACGTAACTGTTAAGAATCAAGTTTTCAGAAGAATCAAGTTGGATTTTCCAAATTTTTATTTTTCATACAAATTTTATGAAAAAAACGAAAATAAATTTTTTGTCATGTGACATTTTGCAATATCAACGACGATATTATATTATACTTGATAAAGCCAAAATAAAAACAATAACCAGCTAGGTCTGTCCGTCCGTCCGTCCCCTGTTTTAGGTAACCATGCGAGAGGTCCCGGGTTCGATCCCAGTATGAGGACAAAAAAACCCCAAGGTCTTGGATGTTTACATGTTTATAATATCGATGTTTCTGGTACCCACGACACAGGGTATCCTAGTGTGGGGCCAGAAGCAATGTATGTGCCAGTATGTAAATGTTATGTTATGTAAGTAATCGGGTTATAGTTTTTAAACGATTTAAAGATTTTTTTCCTTTGTTATCTATATATAGTCCGTTTTATAACTGACCTTTCCTGTGTGATGTTATGAATTGATTTACAAATTCAGCTGAATTGCTTATCGCGTACAGAATTTTCGATGGTTGAGGAAAATAAGGACTAAAATTTGTGGTCACCTTTAAAGTAGTAGAAAATTAATTTTCACGTAAATGTTGCAAGAAAAAGTATAACAAAGGTCCAATTAATTGGAACTGCAGCAGATCCACTCTGTGTGTGACGTAATTTTTTGAACAAAATTATTTTGTGTCTTTCCTTTGATTTCTGAAATTGTAAGTAGGTACCTACTTATAGTTCATTATTGTTCCTTTTATAAATATTAAATTTGGCGACACAGATTGATACTTAGGCACCAGTAGTTATACGGTTAATCTATAATATAAATCTATAATATAAAAATGAATCGCTGAATGTGTTGGCAAGCGCAAATCTCGAGAGCAGCTGAACCGATTTCGCTAATTCTTTTTTTTTAGAATATTCCTTGAAGTACGAGGATAGTTCTTACGAAGAGAGAAATAAAAAAATAACTAAAGAATCGACTTTTGGGCGGTAGGAAGTTCGCTGGGTCAGCTAGTCTATCTATAATACGAAAATGAATCGCTGAATGTGTTAGTAAGAGCAAATCTCGAGAGCAGCTGAACCGATTTTGCTAATTCTTTTTTTTAGAATATTCCTTGAAGTACGAGGATGGTTTTTACGAAGAGAGAAATAAAAAAAAACTAAAGAATCGACTTTTGGGCGGTAGGAAGTTCGCTGGGTCAGCTAGTCTATCTATAATACAAAAATGAATCGCTGAATGTGTTGGTAAGCGCAAATCTCGAGAGCAGCTGAACCGATTTTGCTAATTCTTTTTTTTAGAATATTCCTTGAAGTACGAGGATGGTTTTTACGAAGAGAGAAATAAAAAAAAAAACTAAAGAATCGACTTTTGGGCGGTAGGAAGTTCGCTGGGTCAGCTAGTCTATCTATAATACAAAAATGAATCGCTGAATGTGTTGGTAAGCGCAAATCTCGAGAGCAGCTGAACCGATTTCGCTAATTCTTTTTTTAGAATATTCCTCAAGGTACGAGGATGGTCCTTACGGAGAGAAAAATAAAATAAAATTTGAGAATCGAGTGTTAGGTGGTACGAAGTTCGCTGGGTCAGCTAGTGATTGATAATGATAATAATAGAGGCTTGTCAAGATCGTCAAACGTGACAAACTCTAGTCTCTGCAGATCCCACCGAGACACGGGCGTAAGTTTATAGTATGATAATTCATAGTTGCATGGCCTACAGGTATAATTTTCGCATTTTGAGGCTGACTTGCACCACTTGTCAAATGTCCCACAAGCATTGAAGCCTAACCACCTCTATGCTACCTGCACAAAATTTGGATTGCCGATCAGGTCCTAGAAGACTAAAATACTACTCGTAGTATGACCGACACGGGGAAGCCCTCCTGGGACGTTTTAAATCCTCATAGGTCAAGGTGTTCCAGACGTAATATTTCACTTTCGTTACCTTAGCAGTGAGATCAGGAATGACAATAGTCTTGACAAGCTTTTGGTAAATTGAACGAACGAGTCTGGAAGTCACACGACCTGAAACTAAAAACGAAGCTGGCTGTCTACAAGATGATTGTGGCGCCAATCCTGCTGTCTTGCCTTTGAAGCATGGTACCTCAATTTGACAGACATTAAAAGAGATATCTTCCCGATAAGATCCCTTCGTAACATCCTTAGGATAAATTGGCAGGAGAGAATACAGAAGTACTAAAACCGGCGATGATGCATGGCATAGAAGTCATGCTGATGAAAACCCAGCTAAGGTGATGCGGACATGTGGTGCACACGTAACACGACGGTCGGCCTAGAGCAGTCATTAACTCTGAGTAGTCACACGGAGCGCGGACAGCATCTTCACTATAAAGATGTCTTGGAGTGACATTTAATTGCAAGACAGTAGCATTGCGCCTAAACGTTAGGAAGATATCGCACAAAAGCGCAGCGTTCTGCAGTACAAGATCAAGTGAATGAGTTTGAGAAAACCCGGCTCGAGATTCTGGACTTCAACCGTGAACAGCGAAAAGCTCTTCCGAAACCCAGTTACACTTACACGTACAACGATTGTGGCAAACTATAGAGTGGTCTTTGTAATCGGTCTTTCAAAGACAAGCTGGGTTTGATCCGCGCCAATCGTCGCAGAAGATCCGTAACCTATGAGGTCGCCGTCGAATCACGATGAGGAGGACATTAGATCAAATCCAAACAACAATGATATAAACCAAAATAAACCTTATGCTGACGAGTTTAGACACTAAAATAGCACAAAAAAGCCTGCCGCATGCGACCAACAACGGGTCGTCATGGGGACGAAAGTTCAAGCTGAATGTTATCTTACTGTACGCCACCTTAAAAAAAAACAAATATTGATTAAAACCGCTGATTAAAAGTTCCATTTCTACAACCGAACTGGCGACGCTGTCTTAATTTTTGCACAGAATATCCAACTTCTCAAATGCCCATCAGGCATTCGCAAACTATTTATGGGACAATAAACTATTGGACTCCTGACGAAGGACTTCCTCAAAAGTGCCGACAGCTTCTCTCCCGTTAAGCACAGAGTCTCGAACATTTGTCGCATCCTGTCACATTTAACTTTCACTAGGTTATTTGTGAGCAATATTGCCGTAATAAATCCCGCCTTATTGTCAGCTGCTGAGGTGTTAGTACGGGCTTTGTCATAGCAATATAACGGTAGTCAATGACCGCTCTCAGGAGGTCCAATAAAGCAAACAAGTGATAAAAACAAAAGTCACTAGTCGTTACAATGAAGGGACGCGCGCCTGGTTTGGCGCACGTTTGTTTGCTTTTGGGCGGCTTTATTTAGGGCCTCTCGGGACAATAGGCAAGTGTTTGAGAACCTTTGCATGTGACACAATCAATAGCAGAGAAGAGGAAGAATTGCCGTGAAATTTTGCCTTTAGAACTGTAAAGCGTTGTTATATTGTAATGCGGCGTTGACAAGACTATATCACGCCTATTTGCGTCACAGTATGGTGCTTTAAAATTATGTCACATCGGTAAAGTTAATTCATGAATACAGTCTGAAGAAGAATTAAGTCTGAGGGAATGAAGTCCGGTCAGGTAACGAGTATATCAATACAGATTATAGAAAGTCAATGTTTATCAGAACCAAAGAGACGGTTGTGTAATATTTTCTCGATATAAAATTGATCCGAAATAGGGCCTTTAATCTACTTTAGTACAAAGGCTAAGTAATTAAGTAGACTCGGTACGTAAGTGATTTCCTAAGACAGGTGATTTTTTTATTTTATATTACCTATACTGTGTAATTTCCTTTATTATGAATAATAAAGTGTTCTCTTACTCTATCTCTATACTAGCTGACCCAGCAAACTTCGTACCGCCTAACAGTCGATTCTTTATTTTTTTCTCTCCGTAAGAACCAACCTCGTACTTCAAGGATTATTCTAAAAAAAAGAATTAGCGAAATTGGTTCAGCAACCGATTTCAATAATTCTTTTTTTAGAATAATTCTTCGAATCATTTAGAATAATCCTTTAGAATAATGCTGTCGAGATTTGCGCTTACCAACACATTCAGCGATTAATTTTTATAATATAGAGATAAACTAGCTGGCCCAGCGCTCTTTGTACCGCCTAACAGTCGATTCTTTTTTTTTCTCTCCGTAAGAACCATCCTCGCACTTCGAGGAATATTCTAAAAACAGAATTAGCAAAATCGGTTTAGTGCTTTCGAGATTTGCGCTTACCAACACATTCAGCGATTCATTTTTATATTATAGAAAGAGAAAGACTAGCTGATCCCGCGAACTTCATATCGCCTAACAGTCAATTCTTACACTATTTTTATTTTTAATGCACTAACCCGTGCTAAGGAACAAATTTAAAAACCTATTTAGAGGCTAAAAATTTCACCCATGCCGGGATTCGAACCCGCAACCTCTGGCTCTGCAAAGTAGGTAGTCGGGGCTGTAAGTAATGCAATTTGCTTAAGTCAGATGTCGCTGCCTGTACGTAATACAGAGAATATTGTAAAGAGGTTCGAAATTTCACTGATGCCGTGAGTCGCCCATTGGCTCAATTGGTAGAGCGCTGGTACGGATAGCCAGAGGTTGCGGGTTCGAATCCCGGCATGGGTGAAATTTTTAGCCTCTAAATAGGTTTTTAAGTCAATTCTTATTTTATTTTTATTTTTCTCTCCGTAAGACCCATCCTCGTACTTCAAGGAATATTTAAAAAAAATAATTAGCGAAATTGGTTCAACTGCTCTCGAGATTTGCGTTTACCTACACATTCAGCGATTCATTTTAATATTATAGATTACTACCAGTATAAGTGTGGTGCTCGGGACTGACGGACAAAAGAGCAAATAGACACCAATTAATCTTCCTTTATGCCACACCTGGCAATAAAGTGGCTTTTTTTGCACGCTGCGCGTACGGAAAAAGCCGCTTTCTGGCCAGGTGTAGACATAAAAAGATGTACACATCACGGGAAGTAATAAAGAAAGCTCTCGATCGCATATTTACGTCCCTCGCTTGCAGCTCGGGCCGCAAACTTCTGCGATCCCGGCCTTTCTTTGTATTACCACCCTAGTGGTGTAATGTACTTTTATGTGTTCTAAAACATAAACGAACAAGAACAACACAGAAAAAAAATCAGAAATAGCGAGGAAATAGTTTGAGCGTCTTATGATTGATGCGGGCCCACTCAATTGTTTTTTTACTTCCTTACGCATATCGGACGATGGAGTTTTGAATACTAACATAATAGACATTTTTTAAACGTTACGGTACCTTCTAACATTTACAATTTTACGTTTAATTTAAATTTTAAGTCACGATTTTTTTATGCAGTCTATATACATCCCACTGCGGCCTTCTCTTAGAAAGAGAGAATATGGGTTTAATTATACTCGTGCGCACTGCGGATTGGCAATTTCAAGCGTTGAGGTACTTGAAAACCTCAGACACGAATATTTACAAAATATTAAATCATTACCGTTGAATCATCAATAATATTGTTTATGATAATGAAAAGAACATTTTCTAACAGTATAGTTAACTATTCCAAAATTACTCTGCAGATGGATCAGATTTTATGCCCACATTTTAACTCCATGTTATTACAACAGTTACAGGAAATGGGTATGGGAATACAGGAAACTTAGCTCCAGAAATAATTCAGGAAGTCAAACATGTGATAGTGATTGCTTATTGAAGAGATAAAGGAAATTTATTTCCCTGATCTGAACAAATGATTATTATTATTATTATTAAAATTCTTTATTGCATAAAAAAATGTACAGAGGCGAGCTTAATGCTACTTAGCATTATCTACCAGCAAACCTAAGTTTTGGAGACAAGATTAGCAGGTAGTGCAATATTAAACAATTTAAAATTTACTAATGATATGTATGATGATCTACGTATGTATATAATAACTTTAAAATAGTGGGGAATATTATAAAACATAACAATAAATAAATATGAAATACAATAAATACATACACATTATTATTATATATAATGTATATACTACTTATAATCTATTATGATAAATTACTGAAGACTTAGGATCCAATGATCTTTAATGATCTATTTGTTTCACCACTCACGCTTCGAATATCCGTAAATGCGGAGTTTACATGTCTACGAGCAACTTTGCAGAATATACTTAAATGGGGAGTTTACTCGTCCTATACGAACAACTTTGAAGAACATCAGTAAATCAGTTTTTTCATCTATCAAACAACTTTGGAGAACATCCGCAAGTGGGGAGTTAACTCTTGTATACTAACAACTTTAAAGATCTTCCGTAAATAAGAAGTGCTACTCGTCTATAAACTTTGGCACACATCCATTAATAGGGAATTGTACCTACTCCTCAATACAAACTGCTTTGGAGAACAACCGTAAATAGGGAGTTCTACTCGTTTATACAAACAACTTTAAAGAACATCCGTAAGTAAGAAGTTCTACTCGTCTAAACAAAAAAAAATTGAAAAACATCCGTAAATTGAGAGTTCTACTGGTTTATACAAACAACTATGGAGAACATCCGTAAATGGGGAGGTTACTCATCTATACGAACAACTTTGGAGAATATCCGTAAATTGAGAGTTCTACTGGTTTAAACAAACAACTTTGGAGAACATTCGTAAATGGGGAGGTTACTCATCGTATAGTGGGGTAGTTTACTCGTCTATACGAACAACTTTAAAGAACATCCGTAAATTGAGAGTTCTGCTCGTCTTTACAAACAACTTTGGAGTACATGGATTTTGATAGTGGATGTTATAATCTATGACTTACTTCTGAAAGCTGTTTAAAAATTCGAGGATTAGATTTGACAAAAAGAGCTACTTCTTACACAGCACATAACATACACTCACGCCTGTGTCCCACAGGGGTAGACAGAGATCAGAAGACTTCTTAACTATGGAAAATTCTCTATGGGGACAAAACTGGGGAACAGCCAGTTAGTAATCAATCGGAAACGTTTATTAACGGTTAAAGGTAATTAAATTAAAATGAAACAACGCAAGGTAAGATGACTTGCATGATTAACTCATACCGCGTCTAATTCACATAGTATGACCAACCACTTAGTGAGTAAATTGATGTAGGTAATGGATTTATAGTTAAGTCCAAAGGCCTATTTCTCCAAGGGACTTTGTCTACCATATTATTAGACATAATTGCTGTCCATTCAGCGCGACCGGAACATTGTATTGGCATGTAAAAATCTACTTTAGTTCAGTTAGATCTGAGATTTTCGCGCTATCCTCATAGTTGGGGCATCGAACGAAGCAAGCTCTGACGTATTTAAGCACTTCAGACACTAGGGTTTCCTCACGATGTTTTCACAAATGTAGATAACATAGAAAATAAAGGCATCGGTACATGCCCGTACTGAGAGTTGAACCTGGGTCTCCACCTCAGAGTCCATTGCTCGACCCAATGGGCTACCGTCGCTTCGTGAAAAGTTGGAAAAATAAATGAAAATCTAAATGTCAAGAACAGAAAATTAACAAACGATGTCATTGGTAGATGCCGGGACGAATCGAACCTTCCCGATTTCTCCCGATTTGAAAGCCATTGTTCTACCGATCTGCCACTAATTACCACTAATTAATTCCTATAATATCGTGTCATCGTTTTCAGTTAACCGAAATAAGCCGCATTCTTACTACAGATAGACATCGCTTCACAAAACTAACCACCATCACTCGGGACTAATTCTCAAAACTTCGTTACGATACTACATAAACTTACTGGAATTGTTATCTATCATCAAGCACTGACTGGCATTCGTGTTAATGACGTTAATTCGATAAGTCGACTCCATTGATTTCACACTTGCAGTTGTTATGAGTCACCGAGCACTCGATCGGTATGAACCGATGCCGGTCAATGGATATTACTACAAAATCAACATAACCAGCATAGCCTTGCACCATAAATGTGCCATAACGTAAGACAATAAAGCCTATTTTTCCTCAGCATGGACGGGCAAAGCGGAGGTTTTGCATGTTGCGTAGACAGATACGTAATAGCGTTTCGTTGAAACAGAGGCTGGGTTGTGGATTTTCTCGGTGTAAAGGTCGAATATCGGTACCGTTGTGAGTCTTCGGTAGAGTAGACGTGTGCCTGTTGCAATAGAGTTCACATCCGGCATTCCTTAGCTTATATATTTTAGGGTACCGTAACAAAAAAGAAAAAAAAACCGGTCAAGCGCAAGTTGGACTCTCGCACGATAGGTTTCGTAACATTATTAGTTAAAATATATTTTTTTATGAGAATATACAACTAAATATTTCAAGCGTCTACCTGTCGTCTGCTTAATGTCGGCAAAAAAAAATGACAAAAAAAATTAAATTAATATGTGGTGTAAAATTTATATGTATTCAGTACCATTAATAATTAAACTATATTTTTTATGAGAATTTACAACCAAATATTTCAAGCGTCTACCAGTTGTCAGTTTAATGTCAACAAAAAAATTACAACAAAAAATAAAATAAATATGTGGGAGCATTAAATTAATTAATTAAATTAAAAATACTTAGAAATATCTAAGTATTTTTAATTTAATTAATTAATTTAATCTATTTATAGTATTTGTTAATAATGTCAATGTTTCGCTCTCACAGTTCATGAGATATAGCCTCGTGAACCCGCAACCTCCCGAATGAAAAGCCAACGTTTTACCGCTCCGCTACCACTGCTCTGACACCGATAGAAAAATGTGATTAAAATATTTAATTAAATTTTATTAGGGGGGATGAGGAGAGGGAGGGTGTGTGTGTATACTTTTTAATAAGAGAATGGACAGGTAAGCGCTCGACTCTAGTCACGCACGCATGATAGTAACAGAAGATGTTGGCTAAGGTATTACGAAGTATCTTCGTTTCTTTTAAATGCCAAGTAGAAATGCATGCCTGCTCATTATTTACTTCTTGAACGTTTCATTCGCAATGTTGAAAATTTTTTTGTTAACCCCAATGCGACCACATTGAAAGGGTTGAGCGGCCTTAACCATGGGTGACCATCCTGTGACTACCGCCAGTGGTATTTTTTTCCGAGGGCATCCGTGCTTCGCAAGGCATGTTAAGCCGTTAGTGCCGGCTGTCATGAAACGGCAGTCGTTAAGCAAGGTCAGAGCTCTTACAGGCAGCTTGATAACTTCTAACAGTATGGCCCGCCACCATCTTGGAATCCTCCACCAACCCGGACTTGGTCCCCGTGGTGGAGTATGGCCTACCTTTTCTGCGATGCAGAAAGTGACCCGTGCCCCAGCAATGCGGACATACAATGGTTGATATCGATGTACCTATTAGATTTAATATGACTTGAGAAAATATGTTGAGAGTGGAGTCATTTCTCCTGCTGTCTTTTTCTTCAATACACTACGGCCCGAAGGCATCGGCATACATTTTACATTGTACTTTGACATGGAACAAGCAGAATGTAAATTATTTACGTTAAAATGAATTGATTCCATATCGCAGACAATTTTGATTATTCGTTGTGATCAAACTAGATTGCTGTGATCATACGACCACACGTCCAAAACTTACAAAAGAACAAGTCAGACTATAACAAAGTAATTAAAACCGTCCACACCACACCATTAAACTAAAAAGAGAAATCACTACCGCCACCGCGACAGGCACAGACGTACCGCTATTAAACAAGCTATAACAGCATAATATCCTTTGATTTGACATGCCGAAACAATTCCATCATTATCTCCGCTGAGAAATTAAGAAAAACACCTCTTGTATGAAAATGAACCGTGAATCGTTGTAGGTTGAGTTGCATCTCGCGTGAGCCGCGATCTCGTGTTACGTCCTTCGGGCTAGCGAGAGGACGGGCAGGAATTGGCGGTATTTGCCCAGGATTGTGCGGACGCAGCTTTGCGGAGGGCTTCAACGCACACTGGGTGGGCAGGCCCTGATTGGACGAGCGCAGAGCTTTTTCTAAAGGCTCTCGAGCTCGGGTTTGAGCTACGACCTTAGTGCAGGAAGGTATAAACTCGGATTATCTAACCGACAGCGATAGATAATTCGGGTTTATACCTTCCTGCTGTTGAAGAATACTGATGCATTAATGCTTAATCTGAATCAAAAACGTTGTAGTCAGGTATAATGGCCAAAGTGCATAAAAAAAACATCTGACAGGTACGAGAAACTGGGGATAGGTGAATTATTCAGTCAATTAATTTAAATGCTGCAATGACATCGATCGATACAAACCCTTGTAAGACACCACTGCTTGGGCACAGGTCTCTTCCTGCATCGCAGGAGGGTTAGGACATATACCACCACGG
This sequence comes from Yponomeuta sedellus, assembly GCA_934045075.1. NCBI lineage: Eukaryota > Metazoa > Arthropoda > Insecta > Lepidoptera > Yponomeutidae > Yponomeuta > Yponomeuta sedellus. The sequence goes on along the minus strand of OW203735.1, from coordinate 6,678,897 downwards.
GGGCCAAGTCCGGGTTGGTGGAGGATTGTAAGGCAGTGGCGGGCCTTACTGACAGAAGTTATCAAGCCGCTCATAAGGCCCCTGGCATGGCTTAACGACGATCATTACATGACTTAACCATTAACAAATATTTTTTTAACAAGGGCCATTACATCATAAGCAGGTACCCTTTTAACTCTAACATCTGATAACCATTAAACTTTTTGGCCTAGGCTTATGACCGGAAATAATAATATTCCTTATGACACATTGAAGTAATTATGTAATTGTCTCCATCATAAATCTTCTCACTCCCATACTAAACTCATACTTAAACCATATGATTTGCAATAACGCATTAGTGCATCTAATCGATTGAAAGGTGTTTTTTTTAATGTAAAGCAAGCACTAATGAGCTGATTTTGAAAAAAGAATTATTTTGTGTGACGTCACCAATTGATTTAAGTGTTGATTATTATTTCTTAGTAACAAAACAAAAGTACAACGATGAAAAGGTGATACCCGGAACCGGCGTGAGTGTATGCAACGACTAATGAACGTTGATGAAGCGAATGTGATCTGTAAGGATCGTGGCAAGTGGCAGTCCCTGGTCTCTGCCTCCTCCTCTACGACACAGGCGTGAGGTTATGTATGTATATAACAAACACTTTTTTAGTCATACATTTTACGAAACGTAACATACTTTCACTTAGTTTGTTCTTTGCCGTAGCGTAGTAACCTATTTACAACTTTTGCTTTTTGAAAGTTATCATATTAAATGTAACTACTGAGAAAATTGCTCGTAGCGCCAGCCTAAGTTATCTTAATTAAACGATTGTGAAGGTTAAGAAATATAGGGCGCGTTCAGTGCATGGATGGGTGACCGTCTATGACTAACGCTAGTGGCTTTCACTTTTAAAATATAAGTGTGAAGAGTGATTAGTGTCATGTGATATCACTACTACTTTTTTTTTTCTTAAACTTTAACTTTCTCTAAAACCTCCACAAAGGTCCAAGAAAAAGGTTGTAAAAGTAAACACCAATATACTCAACTTTGCGCATCACTCATTTCAGTGAACTAACTGTCGGCGTACAAGAGATTTCCACTCCATAACGACAATTAATTCGAAGCGAGTGCTCAATATTTAATGTCGCGCTACCCACCGAGTTGATATACCAATTAAAGTAATAGGGGACCTACTGGGGATGCATGCTTTTTCATGAACACCGCGATTTCTGGTTTACCGCAGTCGTTGTAGGGTTTTGAAAATATTTAAGAACGTAATAATTCCTGTGTGCGCTAGATAAAATATATGATTTTGCGTAAATAAAAAATAAACCCGAACCCCGTTTTCTCAGTCATCGGGTCTCTTCCCTGAGAAAAGTATAGGCCATACTTAACTACGGGGGTCACGTCCGGAATGGTGGAGGCTTGCAAGACTAGTAGCTGGTCTTACTGTGAGAAGTTTTCAAGCCGCTCTAAGGCCTCTGACTTGGCTTAACGACTGCTATATATCGACGGCAGCCGGCACCAACTGCTTAGCGTGCCTTGCAAAGCACGGAACCGATCGGAAAAAAACCACTAGCGTCAGTCATAGACGGTCACCCATTCATGCACTGAACGCGCTCTATATTTCTTAACCTTCGCAATCGTTTAAGGTAACTTAGGCTGGCGCTACGATCAATTTTCTCAGTAGTTACCTTTAATATGATAACTTTAAATAAGCGAAAGTTGTAAATTTTTAATTTATACAAATTGACAAAATACATGCCCTTTTTCAGAGAGAGAGAGAGAGAGAGAGAGAGAGGGGGAACAGGTCAGAGAAGGCATATTTTTTGCGCTACCTTTTTCTCTACTACTACGATCCGAAGGCAGCGTATATAAAACATTGGCATTCAGCAAAACAGATCGTAAATTCTTTTTGTTGAAATAAATTATTGATTTCTGAATTTTTCGTAGGTTTTTCTCCACTTTAACTATTAATACGTGGAAATTTTATTAATAAAAATATTGAACTGAATTAAAATAGGGCGTTTTCAGTTTAAATCATTATTAAAAAAAAAATTGTCGAACTTGGACACACCAACATGATTTTCGATTTCAGAGTACTAGCCCGGGCCAGGTAGTAATTGCTCGCATGTACCACAGTACAGTCGCGCTTACAATTAAAACATTACTTCGCTGTCTTTAAATTATGTCGTAATTAGTAAGGTAATTAAGATCGATGCTCATTAACGTGGCAAAAACCTGAGTGGGAAGAGATCCTCTTTCAGTTGTAACATTGGACGAGTATAGTACAGTTAAAATTTTAAGACTAAACACTTATTAAGTAATAATCTATTTATGCAGCCCATGAATAGAACCCACTGCTAGAAATAACACTCTTCTCAGCCACAAAATGTTATTAATATACAGGTTTTTAATTAAAAAAATTGTACTACTATGTATTTTATAGGTAAAATTTGTTTGATTTTGGAAATAAATGTTTCTCCATTTTCACTTCACTTTCATGTCAACCCTCTAGGTCCACCATATCTGACGGCTTTATTAGTGTCATTGATCAATCGAGTAGGTCTACCAACCAATCGTTTACGCAACCTCAGCCAACACTCTATGACCGACTTAATCAGATATTGAGACCATCTTTGTCTTGCAGAAGAAAGCGATCAGATTCATTTATAAGCTAGGCAGTAGAGATTCGTTAAGAGATTTCTTTAAAGAAACTAACATCCTGACAGTTGCCAGTCAGTATATCTATGAAAACATTATGTACGTCAGGAAAAATATCAGTAACTTTAAAACTTTAGGTAGCCAACACAATGTGAATACTAGAAATAAACATAAACTTTTGTTCCCACTATTTAGACTGGCAAAGGTTAATACATCCTTCGTGGGGCATTGTATACGCTTCTATAATAAAATCCCTGAAGATATATTAAGCTTGCCTGAATCGCGGTTCAAAAAATATGTTAAGCACACTTTGTGCCAAAAGGGCTACTATAACATAAAGGATTATCTAGTTGACAATGAGGTCTGGAACTATAGCCAGTACAATGTATGAGTTCTATGTATAATAATTATGTAAACTATGTTAATTAAGGACTTTGAAAAGACTAAGTTTGGAGTTTTTTTGTCCATTTTTTCTCCAAAATGATCTAGATTTTGAAATGGACACCTAGTTTGAATTGTAACGTTCATTAAGACGCAGCTTCTGCGCTACTTTGAATAAAACCTTTTCATTTCATTTAATCCGTCGTCTTAATTATATACACGATACGAAAATACTTAAAAATACAAAAGATGAACATAATGAAAATTGTCCAATGACTTTTAATATTTGCCTTCGCGTCAGTTCTTTATTAAAAAGACTTCAACGGGTTGCTTGTCCCGTTGAGAGAAAAAACAGAAAATAAAAAATAATCAGCCAGCCTTATCTCAAAACCATACGCTAGACTGTGCAGAGATGAAAGCAGGACTGTGTGAAAATACCCATCTGCAAGCAACAAGTAGGGGCGACATGCGCCTTGCGACTGCACTAACGGAACACACCGGTATGTTTACGGGGAAACGCGCAGTGGACAGAGGCTCTTAGGACCTTTTAGAGGAGAGGCGGAAGGATTGTTGTGGTCCTAAACTAGGGCAGCAAAGGTAACGGCGTAGGGGCAGAGAAAAAAACATCAGATTTAGATCCAGGCTCGTTTAATCAACACACAGCCTGAAGCTTTGTTTGATAAACTGTCTAAATAAATAATCGGTCAAGGGCGTGTCGGTCTCGCGCATTGGGTTCCGTAGTTGGTCGTCGTAATAAACGAACCTTTCTTTTATTGATATTGGGATTTTATTAACGAGAAAAAAATATTCAATGTTGTGGTCTTACTTGTAGTAAATATATTATTAGACGTATTAGGAAAGGCCAAGATAAACCGCCGTGCATGCAGCAATGAATTTTGATAAAGAGAAGACGGTTTATCAACTACATGGTTTCCTCCAAGGCAACTCTAATGAATAAAAATTGCATTTTGCCTAAATTTACAAATCATACTATAAAGGATATCTGGGGTTCTTCAAGGTGCAGAAGTTTTCAGCAGAAATTGTCACGATGCGTTGGGTGGAGTTTCACCCATGAGGACAGTGGACAAGGTACGTTTCTAATTATTATATTCTATACGGCAAATGCTGGATGCGGCAAGCTGAAGACAGGGCGCTATGGCGCTCATTAGGGGAGAGCTATGTCCAGCAGTGGACTACATAATATAGCCTGAAGAAGAATAAGATATGGTGTGAAAATGGCGTTGGATAGGACATAAAAAGATTCGGGGCCTGATTCTGCGCACCAAATCCTGACCGATGCTTATCGTCTAATTGAGGTTTGGTTACCTATCTAAGACGAGTCCATTTGTAATAAGCTAAGATTAGTCAATAAAAAGGCCTATAAGTTACCTGTAGTCTTCCTGTATGAATATCTTCTATTTGCCGCTGAAACCATTCGTTCAACATGATGCTCTTCCAAAAATCGTCTTCTTCCTTCTACTAACTAATATAACGGTGTCCACTCTTGAAGACGTCAATTTACAACACATGATAACATTACCATGACCTAACGCGGATAAATAATTTCATCAAAAATAGACTCTCAACGAAAAATAGTTTTCAAAAAAGCAAATTCGAAATTTTCACATTTACACAGTACAGTGATGTGAAAGCACTGAATTCGACGTCAAATGTCACAAATGACACGGTACTCATTTTTGATCACCTTCTCCTGACATTTTGTGGCTTTGCTTAATTAAAAGTATTTTAGCGGCCAGTGATCATAGGAAAGAGTTTTGGGCTACCAAAAAGTTTGCAACCTCTTTTCGCTGCCAGTTTCATTTCTTGCAAAGTTACTTAGGTTTTTTTATGATAAATTAAGCCACTTACCTTACAAACTACAGTTATCTTCCCTCGCAACAGGCCACGGAAAGATCTGAAAAGAAAAAGAAATTGTGAAAAATACTCTTTTAAACGTGCATCGAGGCAACTTTACTTCAAAAACCTAATTTGCCAAACAGTTTCGTGTTCATACCCGCTTTTTGCCCGTTTTTGTTCAACTTATGATTAGTGTTTAATAATTTTGGATTGAAGTTAGTCTGTTGCTCCAGGCAATGTATCTCGTGACCTAGATGTTTAACAAATTATAGCCTGTCATAATACTTTAATCGCAAATCAAGCTCTGATCATCGGCGAACACTTGCGAAGGTCAATACATTTTTTTCCTATTGCTTTTTGAAGTCGGCAGATCGCTACCCAGCCAATTGGTCAGATGACGAATGTAGGTAACCTTAATGAACTTGAAATATAGGCGAATGAACAGTTCCTTAGTACAGTCGCGAGCACATCAACCTTAGCACGCGTGAACTCCTCTTCTCAATTTCAAGTTGATTGTACACTTGATAGCAGGTCAACTTTAATATTTGATATCAATATCAACCCTTGTATGTCCCCACTACTGAGTCACTGGTCTCTTCTTGCATGGCAGGAAGGTTAGGCCATATTCCACTACGGGGGCCAAGTCCGGGTAGGTGGAGAGTTATAAGACAGTACAATAGCGGGCTTTACTGTCAGAAGTGACATGGTTTAACGACTGTAATTACATGACAGCCGATACCAACGGCTTGACGTACCGTGCGAAGCACCAAAGTCCTTGGAAAAAGGAAAATGCCACAAGCGGTGGTCACGGGACGGTCACCAATCCTGCACCTGAATGAGCCTGTTGTTGCTTAACTCAAGTGATTTAAACCCTATTTAGAGGCTAAAAATTCCACCCATGCCGAGACTCAAGCCATGGGTAGATTTTTTAGCCTCTAAATATGTTTTTAAAATTTTCCTTAGCACGGGTTAGTGCAATAATAAGAATATAATCAAGTGATTGATTCCAATCACTCGGTTCGAGTAGGCCGCTGAGCTAAATATATTAAGGCTGAAGCGAGTGCTTCAAGCTTAATATATTTGTAGTAAAGTCGGAAAACTGACCGTTTTCCGACGAACTTTTATTTTAATTTTAATCTAATGTAATCATATTAATACAATCATCTTAGTGTAAATTAGAATAGTTTATGGAATTGATGTGCTGTCAACTTAAGAAATGTATTACGAGGTTCTTACAAAGTTTTGTAATGTGCAATGTGACTGCAAAAAATATATGCAGCTAGTCAAACAAAGTACAAGCTACTCATAAAGCCTACTTGAAATCATTGTTCAAAGGGACAACACGTTCGGCTTGTGCGTCACAACTTATGATGAATGATCTACCGCAGATCTCTAGGGATGTCAATACCTTTTCTTCAACCGAGTTGAGACACAATAGTGACCGGTGAAATAAAAATGCTCTGTAGAGAGTCAGTGAGTAATGTATTAGTTCGTATATTCAATAAATGTGAATGGAATGAAAAAATGTACACAAATACATACATGTATAAACTCACGCCTATATCTTGGAGAGGAGAGCAGAAACCTAAACTATTGAAAGCGATATTGCTTTGAACTACAATTCAAAGTTTACTGGGAATGTGTTAAGTACACTTTGTGCCAAAGGGGCTACTTTAACATAAAGGATTATTGAGATGGCACGATGTCTGGAATTGAAGCCAGTACAATGCATGTGAAGGACTTTGAAAAGACTAATTTTAGAGTTTGTTGTCCATTTTTTTTGCCAAATGATCTAGATTTTGATATCGACACCTAGTTTGAATTGTAACGTTCACTACGCCGCTGTTTCTGCGATACTTTGAATAAAACCTTTTCATGAGGTACATCAAAATAATAATGAGTACATTGCTTAGTGGAGTATACTTCATTGAGTTTATCGACTTTGCAATGTACTTCTTATTGTGATAGTAAACTTCGAATTGTAGTCCTAATAAACAGGCCCATTAAAGTACAGTAGAATATATTAAATTTATGTACTGCAATTGTAAGTTGCCGTGTTCATAACATAACCTCATGCCTTCATCCCAGAGGGATAGGCAGATACCAGGGACTGACACCTGCAACAGATCGCATTTGCTTCATCAACGTTCATACGTACTGTGTTCAGAAACTTCGATAACTATAACAGTAAGCTTGAGTTTCTGAACTGTGAATTTCGCTGCGTAAATACTTAACTATAGTAACGTCTCTTCGAATTTCTAAACGTTACAGAAGAGCGTGACAGAACGTTACTTCTTAGTGAAATTCTCAATTCAGAAACCGTTTGAGGTTTAGTTATGTTAACATACTGATGGCCAGTATGTTAACATAACTAAACCGCTACATGTGTAACTTGACCTAACTAATTATCATTAATTGGTACACCGGTATCTCTAATAACACGACAAAGGAAACAAAGAAAGTAGGTATTTCCCCATTGACTGATATTTATTTATACCCGACACGCTTCCTATGAATGAAAGTTCCCTCAACCCCGTCAATCGATTTGTTCTTACGTGACCCTAGCAGCATCTTCTTTTATCTCAGTCGATTTACGTGACACCTGCTCACGGTTACGTACACGAGTGACATCGAATTGAGGCATCGAATGACGACTAATTATTTAATTAATATGGTCTAATGATATTAGCTACATTTTCGAACAATGCGACTATTTTTGGCGCAATTTGTCACAAATTGAAACAATGATGTCATCGCGAACGCTACACACTTTAATTATACTGGTGACTGAATTTTATAAGTAATAATTACCTCTGCCACCATGTTACTTGATGAAACACGAGAGTATCGAAAGACAACAAATTATTTATTAATTTTCGTTTACTGATGTGCTATATCATGTCACTGATAACTGTTTCTTATACTGATAACTCTTTTAAGTGAAGTAAGTTGGACTGATCAGCACCTCTAATCGTATTAGTTAAATCTGGTTAATTGTTAAACAAAAAAATGTCATAATTATACTATTTTTCTTTTTAATGCAATGCACCCGTGCTAAGGAAGTGTAAGTGCAATTTACTTAAGCCAGATATCGCTGCCTGTACGTAATACAGAGAATAGTGTAAAGAGGTTCGAAATTTCACTGATGCCGGTGAGTCGCCCATTAGCTCAATTGGAAGAGCGCTGGCACGGATAGCCAGAGGTCGCGGGTTCGAATCCCGGCATGGGTGGAATTTTTAGCCTCTAAATAGGTTTTTAAAAAAGTGTCATGTTGATTCGTACGAAATAAGACTGCGAATGAACTAATGTCCAATTATTTCAAAACACATACCTTCTTTCAGAGAGAGAATGCTTACAGTCACTAAACATCAATTATAGCAACTGATCTATCCTTTCATTTTATTCAGTAACGTTATAAGCATATAACGTTAACGTTATATGCTTACGTTATGCTTTGGTCCTTTTTAGACATAGAATCATTCTTTAGTATTAGACAGATAGTTGGAGAACACTTTATTGCACAACCAGAAGAAAAGAATAACAACCATGATGTCTTAAATCTAACTGGCCTGGCCTAAAGCGATCTCTTACAGACAACCTTTAGGTGGAGTGGATTCCTTGAATAATATAGTCAGTAGGCATGTACACAAATAATAAAATCGATAACATATTCATACCAATACTTATAATTACGTAATATTTAAAATACATATATTTCAATAATTAAATAAAAACTTACATAATGAATTACGTATTAGCAACAACTTTCCCGTACGTACTTAATTAAATTGTCTATATAGAAACATTTATTTACTCGAAACTTAGTACGCTTTATATCATCTGTAAGATATATTTTGCTACGCAAGAGAAAATCAGTAGCGTTCGATGTACCTACACGGATTTCCGTCATTACACAGTTCAAGCGATCCGTGCAGCCGGTCTCGGATAATTCTATTTATGAAGGGCAATTAAGACTCTGAGAAAAAAAAATGAGAGAGGCTAGTGTTTTTGAACCTTTGCGGATCTCTATAAAGCCTAGCATCCATTAGAGTAGAGTAGAGTCGGGTCCAAAACGAGCCGAATGGAGGTGCGCCGATTAATTTCGAATGCGTGCGTATATAACTAAAGCTAGGTTTGTTTATTTAAGTTACTTTTATAGTATGTCCTATGGTATACTACTATAAGGTTAAGGGAGCAGTCATTGAAACTATATTCATTTTTTAAAAAGCTATTTAGAGGCCTATTTAGATTCATCTTGCAGAAGAGAGCGATCCGATTTATTTACAAGCTAGGTAGTAGAGATTCGTTAAGGGATTTCCTTAAAAAACTAATATATTGTACAAGACATTACTTTGATTTAAGAACTCATGGTTGTATTTTTTTTTGGTTGTTTAATAAAGTGTTATCTATGGAGGAGGCCTTTGTCGAGAGACAATTTGACGAGTTTCAGAGCTAGCGACAATATGAACTGTTTAAAACTAGTTTTATAGTAAGCAAAAGTCAAGAAATAAAGGCTTATATTATTATTATTATCTATCTGGCTTAGCAGTTGCAAGTTAATACATTTACGAAACTATTTTGTATGTTAGAAAAAATATCAGCAATGTCGAAAATATTGGGAGCCATTTTTAGAACATACTTTATAGGGCACTGTGTACGGTTCTACTACGATAAGATTCCTCAAAATATTAGAGATTCAACCGACGCGGTTTCAAAATTGTGTTAATATGCTCTGTGCAAAAAACATTTCATTTTTAAACATTAGGGATTATTTGAAACACAAAGATGTCTGGTATTTAAATATAGTTAACGGGGAGGATTATGTCTAGAGTAGTATAAATTGAAGTAGAAAACTATGTTAATTAAGTTAAAACCTGTTTCGAAAGGAATCAATGTGGAGTTTTTTTTGTTAGCTTTTGATTTTCATTAATAAAACATTCTGTTTTTATATTTAATAAAATTTCTCGACTTTGACTTTATCAACCGTTTCAGCTAGTCGTTATGTTATCGTTTATGTAGTTGTCATATGGTAAGATAAGATAAGAACATCTAGCTGAAGCGGCAGTGGGCTGGCTATATCTCGCGAAGAGCCGACAACCGTTGGAGTAAACGTGTTCTTGAGTGGAGACCGCGTCTCGGCAAACGTAGTGTAGGACGCCCTTTTTGTATTAAAATTTACGATCTGGCAACACACTTAACAATTGATGGTCACGTGATACTGTACAGATTAGTTTGCTTGTTTTTTACGCTTGGATTTGGATAACTTCACAAACAGCCAAATTTCTAACAAATAAATACAATTTTGATAGCTTTGTTGTGATTAAAACCCTCTAAAGATTACGAAGTTATAAAAAACTGAAATATAAGTAATTTAATGCAGATAAAATCCTTACAAGCAACGTTTTTGTGCTCCGAATATTAAGGTAGAATTTCCAGTTCACAAAGTGGCAATACCGGTTGACCGGCCGAGTAGCACAGTTAAACTGCATGAGTATGACAAGAGCATGACAAGGTTCATACAGCGACAGAGCCAGAGTAATGCATGTAAAAGGTAGTGGAATACGGTTGTTGTAATGTCATGCGTTGGCATTACTCTTGTCATGCCATTGCTCGAACATTGTTTGTCATTTAAGAGAATCGACGCCCAGGTGGGATGACGATCTGCGAAAAACTGCCGGCAGATGCTGGATGCTGCAAGCTGAATACAGGGTGCTATAGCGCTCATTAGGGGAGGGCTATGTCCAGCAGTGGACTACATAATATAAAAGAAGAAGAAGACAAGATTGTACTACATTGCATTAATATACTAGCCACTATAGACGCGTCGGCAGAATCTCTTATGATACGATATTCTTTACGCTTATGACCCCAATTACAACAAATCAGTTTTAAAAAGTGGATGTAAAACTGGGACCCCCATACTAGGCAAGCCTGTATAGCGTGGTTCAAAGCCTGTAAAGCCTGTAAAGTTGTGGCCACAGACAGAGCGATTTCGCGTTTACAACGCGCCGAATGGAGTCTAAACGCGTCGGCGTGAAAAATCTCGGTCGATTCGGCTCGGCGCCTCGCTTGTGGACTCGGTCGTATAGTCAATGTATAGCAGGCGACTTATTGTGATTCGATTTGGCTCGAATCGGCACGGCCAGTGGACGCTAGACTCAAAGATGCCAGACGACTTCCCATTCCGGCTATTGTTGTCGTTAACGCACGAGTCTGTGCATTGGCGCATAAAAATAAAAGGACATTAACATGCGTACTGCTGATGGTGCATTCATACTTACGCTTGAGTACTCTACTTAGTTGCGTTAAGGGCGACATTGCAATAAACATGTACAGATTAATCGGTAAACTGTACTGTCTGGCAGACTCTAGTGTTTGTAACACATTAGAACATGTATCGTGAGACATAAGGTCTACATTTGAGTAGTATTTGCTTAGATATGTCAATGAAATGGAAAACAGATTTGGTTATTATGTTTTTGTGTTTGTTACAGAGTGGTTAACGAAGTTGCTACTAATAGTATAGCGATGTAGTTAGCTTATTGTAACGTTATAGGCGAGTGCGAGCATGTACCTATGACTTAGTTTATTTTCAAAGTTACGCACATCGGCGGTTTTGTAGTAACATACCACACGCTAACTGTGAAGGAAAACCTCGCGAGGGAAGTCGCATGTTGGTCGATTTGTAGGCAAGGCTGACTAAATTGTCAAGATAGTATAGGTGCTGGGCAAGCCTACTCCATCTCCGCAACGTCCTAGTGGTCCTTTCAGACATCTAGTGTGAGTGAAGGTGCCTCTGGACGCTGTATAAATCCTCTGATTACATAGATGCAAAGGTTATAGGCCCCTTTTGAAGATAAGATAAGATAAGACTGGTTTCTTTATTGTTATATTATAAACAATGTGGCGCTCGTGGCCTAGTCGAACCGAGTCATTGCAATCAATCACTTGAGTTAAACAACAACAGGCGCGGTCAGGTGCAGGAGGGGTGACCGTCAGTGAATACCGCTAGTGGCAATTTTCCGAGCGCTTCCGTGCTCTGTAGGGAACGTTAAGCCGTTGGTGCCGGCTGTCATGTAATGCCAGTCGTTAAACCATATCAGAGGCCTTATGGGTGGCTTGATAACTTCTAACAGTAAGGCCCGCCACTTTATTACAATCCTCCATCATCCCGGACATGGCCCCCGTGGTGAAGTATGGCCTAACCTTCGTGCTATGCAGGAAGAGAGCCGTGCCCCAGCGGTGGGAACATAAAAGGGTTGATATCGATATCGAAAACATGTAAAAGGCAACAAAATGTACACTTATCTAATAAGATAAGTGTACATTTTGTTGCGACTGTCTTACATGTGATTCTTAAGTGTCCATCAGTCAATTTCCAATGAGTAAAAGTTTATAATTCTCAATTTCAGAATATTTTTTAAATTTTTATATCATATTTCAAGATTTTAAACAAATTAACCACACAAAGTTTCAACCTTATGTTTTTAATTTATATAAAAAGATTAATAAAGAAAAGATTTTCAGTTTCTGTGTTACTTACACGTTATAGACATGTTATCTATTAAGATATATAAAAGTTCAATGTCATTTCACTCAAATTCAATCAAATTATAAATACAAATTAATAATAATAATTCACCATAGGCATCTTTACATCTTAATTAAATAACAAACATTTTAAAAGTACAGCATAAATTATAGTACCGTTGCTATAAATAATTTAGTTTTTATACATGTGAAAGGTTTAACGTAGTTTATCTATTACAGGAAATAATTTATTAAAGTAAATGTTTTAATACACTTTATCTGTAGAAAAATTACTAGTTATTTAAAAAGTCAGTCCGTCTGTACAATCGATAATTCTTCTGATTTCATTGCAAAACCGTAACTAATAGAGTGCAAGCATCTAAAGGTAGACGCTCTGACTTCGAAATATACGTCTATGGTTTAATCCATTAATGAATGAGATTTTATCAATGGTAGAGTCTTGGGCGCCGAGCTTGGCGCCAATATTTGTCACGCTTTGCCGGTACTTCGAGTGATGAATGAACTTTTTTCTGTCACGGAACTAATTAGATTACTATGCTGAAATATCAATACTTAATTAGCGCCTACAGGCAAGAGTACATTGACCTCACTAGCGTACTCTTTAATAAAATATTAAGTGTCAATCTGCAGTCGACTGTACTAAGGTAGGATGAAATTGTACTCAGTCAAAGAGAAAAGCAAAAACGATTCTACATTCACTATTTTTAATATCTACCGCTGCTCGCAGCGTAAGTCAGTTGACAATTTGACATGTGCATTCTTCTGATCCTAACCTACTGTGCTTAGATCTTTGACTGCACATCAGAAATCCAAACTCAAGGTTTGCCAAAGGGCAACGGCCCATGCTAGACGTAAAAAGGATTGATAAAATCCCGAAAACCACGCTGCGCGTCAAAACCAATATTGCAGACGTTGGAGTTGTGACCGCTAAGCTAAAGTGGGTCTGGGCTGGCCATGTCAGACGTATGGAGCCGGAAAGGTGGGCAAAAATCGTCACTGATTGGGTGGCGTGCGATGGCTATCGGTGACGTACCAGACCGAACTGGAGATGGTGTGATGACCTGATCAAATATTCACCTGGTTGGGAAGACTTGGCCAGAGACAAGGAGTAGAAATCTACAAGGAAGACCTTTGTCCAAAAGTGGGGTGCAGTCATAGCTAATAAAAAAATATCTAGATCTCTCAGCTTATAAAATCGAATCCCTTCACGTTTTTAAGGCTATGGTAAAGGAGTTCTATCACGCTAGTACACTATAACACTGAAGTAACCCGTAATATCGATCTGTTGTTGCTTGTGTTTTTTGTTATGTCCTTTTAATATGTATGTTATGTTAAGTGTTTATGTACATATTTATATAATAATATATATTTTTTATGGTGTGTAGTTATGTAATTTCTTTGTATTTATCTGTTGATAACTAGGTATACGTATGTACACTGTTGTTTAGGTATGTATTCATTTATACCTTAGTAATAATCTTGTATATTTGTATACATACATCTACTTCCTTATTCAATATATTAGTCCAGTCCATGCAAAGTTTGTCTGGAAGAGACTACTTTTAGTGATAAGGCTGCCGTTTGTACTCTTAGGTTAAGAAATATCTGTGTAATTTCCATTTTTATGTGCAATAAAGTGTTCTCTATCTATCTTATACTTTTTGACAGTCACATCACAAAAATGTGTCACCTAGACAGTATTACAAATAACTGGTGTGTTATATGTATTCTACAACAGGACATTCGGAGGACCGCGCCTCATTCATCGACAGAAATAACAAACCGGAACGCAACACCAAACTGACGTACTTTAGGGTCATTCCCATATCCGTGTGCCTAGAGACCAGCTAAATTATTTAACCAGTTGACTACATAACTGACCTCATACATTTTGCGGCCATACAAGGCAATGTAAACTCTCGCTCGCTTTACGTATGTAGTAAACACACACGCGTTGTTTACCAACATTGCCTGCTTTTAGACCGATGATGTCAGAGGCATCCGGAAGATACGAAGACGTTTGGATAATCTCAAAAAGTGAGCTGTAAACTAGTTTCCAATCGTGGGCAGTTTTTAGCACGTCAGTGCAATTCCCCGACGATTTCTTTTGCTCCATGATATTGTTTATTTCAATGCGACGAGCTAAAAATGATTACGTTTAGGTATTTGGTATCCTGTCTTAGTTGCATTCTAATTATTCACATGCTTTTGAGCTTTTGATAGAAAAATACTTAGCCTTTGACGGGGACCTGTATCTGAGAAGCCATTGCTGTAGCAAAAGGTATGACACAATGCGGTTTTGTGAAGAGTGACTAGCAAAACAATTAAACAACTAGAAAAAAGGAAATTAAATGAATTTTTTGACGACCTCTGTAGCGCAGTGGTAACGCATTTGCCTGGCATGCGGGAGGTCCCGGGTTTGATTCCCGGCTGGGGACAAAAAATAAGCCCAAGGTCTTGGATGTTTACATGGTTGTGATGTCAATATTTTTGGTACCCACGACACTAGGATTAGTGTGGGGCCAGAAGCAATGTTTGTGCCAGTATGTAAATGTTATGTTATGTTTTACTTGTTCAGCAATTAGATGATACAAGGACAAGCCGTAACTATTATAGTTTTATGGAAGAAAAACTCCATCACCCTCCGTACTAGATAGATAGAGAATACTTTATTGTAAATAAAAAAGAAAACTACACGCATATTTCTTAACCTAAGAGTACAGACGGCGATAAGACTAAAAGTGATCTCTTCCAGACAATCTTTGGGTTGACAAGTAGGTAATTAATATTTTAAGGAAACTCTTAAGAAAAATTCTTTTTTTAGTTCCAGTTTCAGTCATACATACATAAGCTCATACTTGTATCTCAGAGGGGTGAGCAGAGACAATGGTTTGCCACTTACCACGATCCTGATGAACCTTTTTCGGTGCATCAACATTCGTTAATGGCTTCATGCATCCCTGCCGGTTCTGGGTACGTAATTTTTTGGAACAGTTTTTATCTTAGTGTTCATTTAGAATGCATGTAAAATATACGTAGATAGGTGCGAATGCTTTTGCAGGTATTACTCAAGATAATTACCCAATTTCAATACCCAACTGAAGATATTACAATACCAATCCTTCCCGCGGGTGTCGTATAAGGCGACTAAGGGACACAAGCCGGGGGGTGGACAGCAGCGCCCCCTGCAGTACAATTCCACCGAACTGCGATCCCCAACCCGCATGTCCATCGTGGGGATTATGGGCATTACCCCCTATGATAGCACAACGTGGTGCTCTTTAGGGGAGAGCTATGTCCAGCAGTGAACTAGTATAGCCTGACGACGACGACTCAAGATAAAAACCTAACTGTAGATTCTTTTAATAAAAAACTAGTATTGTATATGCCCGGTTTTAGTCTTCTAGATCCACATATTGCTTATAGAAAGCTGATTCTTCACAGGTTTTTTTATTTTAAACTTTATTACAACACCTTTAACGCGTTGAAGGGCAGAAATAGTATAAATTTCCATTGAATTTGGACTTTATTTCAAAATTATAAGGTTCAATCAGTGGTAGAAACTATTCCACCCCTGCCTGGTAAAAGGTTTAACAAACATCATCAAACAATAAAAAAAGATAAAACCATTCATATTTTCTACTCGAGATTCTAGTGTGATTTACGCAAAAGTAGTTGTCAATACTATAAAACCATAAAATCCAAGTAGGTGTTTACCAAATTAATGAAAAGCACTATGTATTGCAAACAAGAGACCCTTGCATACGCAAGTTGCAAGCTAATATCGGGTGTATGACACAGCAGGGTCATGTTTCATAAAGTTCATGGTTTAATTGATGGTTTCGATATCAACGCTTGTGTGCCCCACTGCTGGGGCACGGGTGTCTTCCTGCATCTCAGGATGATTAGGTCATACTCGTGGAGGAGTGTTGGTGGAAGGTTGCAAGACAGTGGCGAATCTTACTGTCAGAAGTTATCAAGCCACCCATAAGGCCTCTGACATGGCTTAACGACTGTCATTACAATGAAACAATATTACTAGCGGTAGTTACGGAACGGTTACCCATACTGCATCTGACCGCGCCTGTTGTTGCTTAACTCAAGTGATTGATGCCAATCACTCGGTTAAACTAGGCCACGGGCGCTTCACAATTAATGGTTTACTGTGACAATTTCATAATAATAATAGCTTTTACACATGTCACAATCACAATCCCGAACTGGGATACCTTGTACTATGGTAACCAGACAAGTACATCAGCAACATGGAAATGCATATTAGTATTTTTTAATGATTTGCGATACTCGTACATAGTTTTATATAAATAATCGCGATTTGACCCGTTTAATACATAACTATGAAATGCATATTTGTGTACAAGTTTGTGAGAAACATACGGTGGCCCTCAGTGGGATTCGAACCTACAACTTTCTTCTTCTTCTTCCACTGCTGGAAATAGACCTCCCTTAATGAGCGCCATAGTGCCCTGTTCTCAGCTTGCCGCATCCAGCACCTGCCGGCAGTCAACCTACTCTGGCACGCAATTTACATCGAATTGTCATAATAAACTTCGCCTGCCTGCCTGCCTGCCTGCCTGCCTGCCTGCCTGCCTGCCTGCCTGCCTGCCTGCCTGCCTGCCTGCCTGCCTGCCTGCCTGCCTGCCTGCCTGCCTGCCTGCCTGCCTGCCTGCCTGCCTGCCTGCCTGCCTGCCTGCCTGCCTGCCTGCCTGCCTGCCTGCCTGCCTGCCTGCCTGCCTGCCTGCCTGCCTGCCTGCCTGCCTGCCTGCCTGCCTGCCTGCCTGCCTGCCTGCCTGCCTGCCTGCCTGCCTGCCTGCCTGCCTGCCTGCCTGCCTGCCTGCCTGCCTGCCTGCCTGCCTGCCTGCCTGCCTGCCTGCCTGCCTGCCTGCCTGCCTGCCTGCCTGCCTGCCTGCCTGCCTGCCTGCCTGCCTGCCTGCCTGCCTGCCTGCCTGCCTGCCTGCCTGCCTGCCTGCCTGCCTGCCTGCCTGCCTGCCTGCCTGCCTGCCTGCCTGCCTGCCTGCCTGCCTGCCTGCCTGCCTGCCTGCCTGCCTGCCTGCCTGCCTGCCTGCCTGCCTGCCTGCCTGCCTGCCTGCCTGCCTGCCTGCCTGCCTGCCTGCCTGCCTGCCTGCCTGCCTGCCTGCCTGCCTGCCTGCCTGCCTGCCTGCCTGCCTGCCTGCCTGCCTGCCTGCCTGCCTGCCTGCCTGCCTGCCTGCCTGTCTGTCTGTCTGTCTGTCTGTCTGTCTGTCTGTCTGTCTGTCTGTCTGTCTGTCTGTCTGTCTGTCTGTCTGTCTGTCTGTCTGTCTGTCTGTCTGTGATGGACGACCGTACGTCCGTCCATCTATCTATCTATATATCTGTCCATCTATCTAAATAATGAAATATCTATGTTTTTATTAGTATTTTAATAAGAAATTTTAATTAGTATTTTAAGAAGAAGCGCTCGTGGCCTAGCTGAACCGAGTGATTGGAATCAATCACTTGAGTTAAGCAACAATAGGCGCGGTCAGGTACAGTATGGGTGAGCGTCCCGTGACTGCCGATAGTGGCATTTTTCTGAGCGCTTCCGTGCTTCGCAAGGCACGTTAAGCCGTTGGTACCGGCTGTCAGATAATGGCATTCGTTAAGCCATGTCAGAGGCCTTATGGGCGGGTTGATAACTTCTGACAGTAAGGCCCGCCACTGTCTTACAATCCTCCACCAACCCGAACTTGACCCCCGTGGTGGATGACCTAACCTTCCTGCAATGCAGGAAGAGACCCGTGCCCCAGCAGGAGGACATACAAGGGTTGATAACGAAGCACGCTTAACATATATGTAGAATAGAACAGACGCGCCAAAAGCGTACACCCGTAAGGGACAGCTTTTTTTGCGGTTACCATACGAATGAATCAAAGGCACGGGCCTTCTCTCAGAGAGAGAGTTGTGGCGGCATCTTAAAGACATTCAACGCCACAGCCGCCAAACGGTCTAGCGCGCATGTGCAATTGCGAGCGCAGCCAACCGGCCGTTAATGTGACAATAACAGTTCAATCAAAGCTCGCTAACGATTCCGCCGAATCTATAATACAGTCTGTTAGCATTTAGAATATACCTCGGCCACTATTGGATACTTCTTCTTCGTCTTCTACAGGCTATATTAGTCCACTGCTGGACATAGCCCTCCCCTAATGAGCGCCATAGCGCAAGGTTGTGCCATCATTGGGGGTAATGCCCATAATCCCCACGCTGGGCATGCGGGTTGGGGATCGCAATTTGGTGGAATTGTACTGCAGAGGGGGCTGCTGCCCACCCCCGGTTTGTGTCCCTTAGTCGCCTTTTACGACACCCGCGGGAAGAATTTGGGTTGGTGCTATTCTCTAGGCCGACACCACATAGCACTATAGGATAGAATCGAATATATTTGTGTAATAGAAATATCGGAACTAATAAGACACTTATTAAACTTATCTTTTCGAAATAGTGAAAAAAAGTTTTATACAGAGCAGGAAGTAGTATTACACTCGTGTGCTTTCGGCGAAAACCGAAGCCTAAACCCCAAATAAATTGCTATCCCTTACAGGTAGCTTATACGCTTATAGCGTCAGTATTCTATTCTACCTCTATGTAAAACTTAATTAAAAACATGAAAAAGCAAATGTAAATCTAGCTTTATGCGCTTGTGTTGTTACAAGCTTATAACAAAAATTCTGCTGCTATAGTATAACGTAAAGACTTATGCTTAACATAGATACATAACATAATTTTGTTTTTAACATAACATGTTTAACATAATTTATTAACATAACATAGATACTGTTTAACTTAATACAATAGGCATTGTAAACTTATATTTTTTTACTGTAAACTGTAGAAAGCGCTGCTGGTTATACATGTAATTAACTTTAATACTTACTTTAAGTTAATCAAATGTTTGTTGTATAAATGTTTGTTTTCTCTAATAAAAGAAAAAAAAAATTAACCTGACATCTTAGACCCAGACTTCGATTTCCTTCAGGCGTGACTGAGGTCAATTGTCAACCTATCTTACTTAAAATAAAAACCTGTTGCTTTTCAAATCACTAACCTAGAGCATGCCTTTAATGTGATCAAAGCGTGTTCTATTAAAGAGTGCGTGAGTACACCCATTCTAATAATAGTCCTCGTCAATTGAATCATCCACCACTCCGGTTTCCAAGTAAGGAACGCGGATAGAGTGTCTTTGAAAAGTCTCATCCCAGGGATTCGCAAAAACTGAGGTCCAGAATTTGTTCCATGACACACTGATGAGATCAGTCGTAAAGTATATCGTGTAGCATCGTTGTCACCAATGACACAACCCGTTTATTAATAAGGCTACACACGTGTAAATTTTCGAGAGTGCGATGGTACCGGGGCTGTAGAACTTCGGCTTCTTATTAGGGAGTTCTTGGGCTAGAATTCCGATGTATACCAATGACTTTATAAGTTACGTACATTTGTGAGGTTAGAGTAGCAATATCTCTTGCTAAATAAAAGAAAACATCGTGAGGAAACCTGAGGGTGTTAGGTGTTCAAAAACACCTGATTCATTCCGGAATCAGTTTTAGCCGCATTTAGATGTGAGCTGCATTTCTCTGCTCAAGGTCGATTTGATGTTGCACCATTTTTACTAATGTACTAATAACCCACTAATTATGCTTAGGGCGAGCATGTAACGATGACTTTTTCGAAGTTATGTACATTTTTGAAGTTACAGTAGCAATACCACTCGGTAACAGTGAAGGAAAATATCGTGAAGAAAACTGCGTGTCTCGTCGTCAGGCCATACAAGTCCACTGCTGGACATAGCCCTCCCCTAAAGAGCGCTACGTAGTGCTATCATAGGGGGTCATGCCCATAATCCCCACGTTGGGCGCTTGCGGGTTGAGGATCGCAGTTCAGTGGAATTGTACTGCAGGGGGCGCTGCTGCCCACCCCCCGATTTGTGGCCCTTAGCCGCCTTTTACGACACCTGCGAGAAGAATTGAGATAGTTAGGCCGACACCACACAGGTGTCTGAGGTCTAAGGTCTGAGCGTCTGAGGTGTTCAAATACCTCAGAGCTTGAAATTGCCAATACGTGATGGGCACGCGTGGTAGTTAAATCCATACACTCTCTCTCTCTTTAAGAGAAGGTCTGTGGCCTGTAGTATGACATCGACTAGTATGATAACAAACCAGACCTTATTTTTTCTTTGGATGTATTTTAGAGGGTGCATTTTTAAGGCTTTTTTCACGGTCAGAAATAACACATTTATCTTGGAGTCATTATTTTTAAAGCGCCTTTTAAGGAGATGCTAATTAATACCTTTGACACCCAGATTTCTTTCCGATACGCTCCCTCGCAGTGGTTGGTTTATACATGTTAAGTAAGTAGGTTATCAACTTAATTTCAACTAATAATTAACTTAATTTTAAGTGGTCAGAGGTTCACACGCTACGAGGACACGCCCACCGGGGTGTGCGGATCGGAGCGCGCTATTTAACAGAAAAAAGGGTTTATTTCATGTTGTTTAGATGAATCATTGAATAACTAAGTAAATTAGTATAAACTAAAAGATAGCTGATTGACAGGGTTGTCAGTGGTTGTGAGTCATACAATTTATCTATGGATTTGCTCCGTAAACGTCATGGTGCAAGACTTTCTAGACTTATTCACTGGGTATGGCTTACCGGTGAATAGATAGTGCTGCCAGAATAGCTCTGGCGTAACCCTTAATCGTTAACTTGTAATTCACGCCTGTATCACAAATTGTATATACCACAGGCTTCAGAGTCTATTCAACCGTAATTTCACTATAACTTATGTTACAATAACAATTGAATGTGAATTAATCTTAATATCAATTAACCAATTTCAATTTCAAAACAGAAATCAATCATATTTTTTTATATGTACCTATTCGCACAGTTTCATTGCGATCCGGCAAGCCGTTTGTAAAATAAAAACCAAACTACGTTTGTATGGGAATTACTTCTTGAGGGGAAACTCTTAACTCATGCAAGTCAGCTATTTGAGTAGGTATCTGAAGTCAGTCAAGATCCCAACTTGATAAGTTTCATGACGCACAACCACCCGACATGGCACCGTCATCGTTCAACAAAAGGCGGTTTCCATTAATAGGAGTACTCTTTCGGCCGTGGTTATTCCATGCCACAGAATATCGCGTAAATAGCTATTACTTATCACGACTATAGGTCGAGTCGTAGGTATGAACCGAATTAATCATAGCTCTAGTCAGGATGCTAAACGGAACTTGCAAATAGACAATAGAGATGAGGTGATGTCTCGGAAAACCCGAGTCAAAAGCGGACATACTTTTGGGAATAAAAAACATTAAACACTCGCTAGTGATTATTGGAGAAGTTGGGAACATAATCATTTATGACCAAATCTGATAGTGACTGCAGTATTTGCTGGCGGTGGCTGAATGAGGATGTCTGAGGAAAAAACAAATGGCGTGCTTAGTGAAGGCCTATCTATGTCCGGCAGTGGACTTGTACGGACTGATTGATGATTGTAGAACTTCGAGCTCTGAACAAACAGCGTATAGTTCATAATTATTAGAATTTTTCTATGATTTACGGTTTTCGTTGGGCAAGTCTGCTCCATCAAAGAAAATGTTCTAGGCTCTACAGCGTTTGGAACTTTTGCAATGCATACTACCTATGGCTCTTACAGCAGTAATTGTAAATGAATAAATGCCAAATCAAATAAATAATATTTTATGTCATAGTAGCCCTTTTGGCACAAAATGTTAGTGGGTTATTATTATTATTCATTTATTTCAGGCAAAACCCATATAGTGTTAGTAATAATTTGACTAATTCTATGTTAGTAAACTATTTACAGTGTATTACAGCCTAGTCCTAGCCAGCCCCCCCTGCTTGTCAGCATAAGGTTCATTGACACCCAGTGGCGCTGTATGGGCCTATCCATCCGATCAGCCAACACTTTCAGGAGGCTGCTGGTACTGACCCTTTCCCTGCACATCAGGGATGCTATGCGTTTGCGGATTATTGCGTGGAAATCATCCGTTCGCGCGTCGGCAAACATCTCCATTGCAGTACAGCATCGAGGCAGCCCCAGCAGCAACCTGAACGCGTTGTTATATTGGACCCGTGGAGCACTGCAGGCTTTCTGCGTATAGCCGGTCTACAAACTGAAGCGTAAAAGGCTTTAAATAGGGTCTTTACCTCCCCCGTACAGCGAGCAAATCGGCCATCCAATTGCACCTCGCCGACAGCGCCCGGCCCACAGCGCGTTATGAGTGCGTTATTAAAAATGATGGTGCGACATCAAATCGACCTTGAGCAGAAAAATGCAGCTCACATCGAAATGCGGCCAAAACTGATTCAAATCTCGATTCCGGAATGAATCATCGGGGAATGGCATGACTCGATTTAGTTTTTATCTGGCACTTACCTACATTGGAGCTTTCACCTAATGATTCAGACTACAAAAAAGTGAACAAAAAATCTGATTGGAACAGTAGTGAAAAATAAGTGTCAAGTATCACAGCAGAAAGCACATTAACATATACATTGTGAATCAGTTTTTTTAATGTAGCCTTTAAACGTCCCGCAGGGTATACTCGTAGGCCTTCTATCAGAGAGACCTCAGCGCTTCTGCTTTAAGGACTCTGCGGAGTGTTTTGTCATGTAGAGTGGTTTGGCGAGTGATAATGTTTTCTTTCATAATATAAAACTGTTTGTATATTACACTGATAATTAATGTCAGCGCTCGAAATTGCCAATCCGCGGTGGGCACGCAGTTAGAACCCGCGGTTAAACGATTCTGCTATGGGATTCAGATATTTTCCCACAGTAAAACGTAGCCTATGTATTAATCCAGGCAGCTAACTCCACACCAAATTTTATTAAAATCGCCTTAGCCGTTTAGACGTGATGAAATAACAAACATACACACTGACAAACTTTCGCCTTTATAATATTAATGTGTTATAAATATTATATTCTACTAGACGACCCAGCGAACTTCATACCGCCTGACAATCGATTCTTTATTTTTTTTTCTCTCCGTAATAACCATCCGTGTACTTCAAGGAACATTCTAAAAAAAATTAGCCAAATCGGTTTAGCTGCTCTCGAGATTTACGCTTACCAACACTAAGCGATTCATTTCTATATTAAAGATTATTATTATAGTGTGATGATGTGATGTGAGGTGATAATAAAATAAATAAATAAAATAAAAAATATTTTATTTCCTTATCAACTTAACATTAATTTTACTCTGTGGTGGGGACTTCCTATTAAGTGTATACTTAATAGGAAGGATGCCCCGCTCTTCCTATACTAGATATATTAGATTTAAGATTTAAATAGTAGGATAATTATGTTTCAAGACGGTTTACACTACGTCTCTCAATGTTGATCAGCCATTTTATCTACGCATCATACTTGACCATAGTCATCGTTGCGGTTTGTGTAATTTTTAATTAAGAGAGCCGACAATTATTTGTGGTTAAATATTGGCTTGAAATATTTTTCAAGCAAACGCTTACCAAAGCCCATTATAAAGAACGTGTTTAATTTTTTTTGTGGCTTTCATACAGATCTACTTGTCACTATGATAGATAGGTCAGCCAAAAATTTGTTTAATTGTTTATTTTAAAAACCTATTTAGAGGCTAAATATCCACCTATGCCGGGATTCGAACCCGCGACCTCTGGATACTGGCACGGATAGCCAGAGGTCGCGGGTTTGAATCCCGGCATGGGTGGAATTTTTAGCCTCTAAATAGGTTTTTAAAATTGTCCTTAGCACGGGTTAGTGCATTAAAAATAAAAATAGTGTAATTGTTTATTTTCACTCACGCACACACACACGTATACACACACCCCTCCCTCGCCTCGCCCCGTCCACTTCCCAATTCTATTTAATTAAAACATATAAATTTTAAATTTTCTCCACTGCTTGATATTGTATAGTAACGTATATAGTAAAAGTGAAATCAATTTTTGGCTTTATTGTCACAATAATTTATTGCAGACATTTTTTGGTTATTTTGTGCTGTTAGATTTCCAAATAAAGAATAATAATTATAATTGTTTTTTGTAGCCAATAAACGTCTCACTGCATGGCACAGGCCATCTCTCGGAGAAAGAGAGTGTGGGCTTCATTACCACGCGTGCCCAACGCGGATTGGCAATTTCGAACGCTGAAATTAATGATCAGTATAATGCACAAACGATTTTATTTTATGCAAACACGATTCCACTGCTGTGTGGTGTCGGCATAGAGAATAGCACCAACCCCGTTCTTCCCGCGGGTGTCGGCGACTAAGGGACACAAACCGGGGGTGGGCAGCAGCGCCCCCTGCAGCGCAATTCCACCGATCGATCTGCGATCCAACTGCGATTCCCAACCCGCATGCCCAACGTGGGGATTATGGGCATGACCCCCTATGATAGCACAACGTGGCGCTCTTTAGGGGAGGGCTATGTCCAGCAGTGGACTAGTATAGCCTGACGACGACGACGACGGTTCCACTAAAACACTCTTCTGAGGTAGTTTTAATCTTCTTCTATAATTCGTCTTTGGAAAAACCAGAACATCATAACATATCATAACATAACATTTACATACAGGCACATACATCGCTTCTGGCCCCACACAAGGACACCCTGTGTCATGGGAACCAGAAACAACGACATCACAAACGTGTAAGCAGCCAAGACCTGGGGTATTTTTGGTCCTCACCCAGGATTCGAACTCGGGACCTCTTGCATGGTAGGCAGATGCTACGCCCCAGCGGTCGTCAGAACCTACTGTCAAGAACTTAGGTTCACGAAACCAGAACTTTAAAGTAGTTTTGCCAAAAACGGTCCTTTTTAGAGGAAATCGATTAAAAACCTAGGTTATTGGTCCCAGGTCCTAGGCTGTAGATTCTAAAAATAGTAGTAACTTTTGTTAAGAATTACGATTTACACTTAAAAAACGTACCCGTATTACAAAACCAATTATGACATTTATTCTAACGGTAGCGCCTTAAATAAACTGCCTCGGGGGAGTGTTTTAGAGAAATCGTATTTTTATAAATACTATTCTGTTTATAATAGTTTTAAAAACCTATTTAGAGGCTAAAAATGTCACCCAAGCCGAAACGCGCGGGTTAGTGCATTAAAAATAAAAATAGTATAATTATAATAGTTTTGTTATTTTTAATAGTTGTTTGAAGAAAATTATAACAGTCTGTAAATATAATTTTCATAATTTCACAAACTCCGTGCACACACATCTTGATATCTGCTAAACAATTTATTAAAAAAACGTGACGAGTATATTCTGCATCTCTTTTATATTCTCGTACGTAAGAAAGAAACGTCAAGGTTTTCAAAATGTACACTATCTAAGTTTGTCGAATACCGGCATGAAGAATGCGAGTGTGACATACCTACCCGTTGTGTTAACAAATTACTCACAAAATACATAAATATTTGTCACCTGCTTCACTAGTATGATTTCATCTTCAAGGATGTAGGCATGATTGGTAAACGCCATTGTAATATCATTCGTAATCACCGTAACTCATTGGGCAATAATCGCACGCTTACATAGTTGTACCAACCCAGGATTGGAGAAAGGTAAAAAGTCACTAATTTATGCCATTAATACAAGAAGAGTCAGTAATTAACGAAGCGCTCGTTACTTAGTAAAACCGGAGTGATTGGAATCAATCACTTGAATTAAGCAACAACAGGCGCGGTCAGTTGCTGGATGGGTGAACGTCCCGTGACTATCGCTAGCGGCATTTTTTCCGAACGCTTTCGTGCTTCGCAAGGCACGCTAAGCCGTCGGTGCCGGCTGTCATGTAACAGCAGTCGTTAAGCAGGCGCGACAGTTCTTCAAAGAACTTTCATCGCGCCTTAGGATGAAAGGAAGAAGAATAAGTCTTGTCATCCAACGAGGTAATGTAGCCAACATGCTGGGGACCCTCCCCAGAGGCGGCGATGATCTGGGAGCAGATTTTCATATTTAGGCATCGTTTTTAATAATTGAATTTGTAGGTTAGGTAAAATAATAAATTTTCCTATAACTATATACAACATTAATACCTAACAAGATTTACATATTTACAACAAATAAAAAGCTAGGTTAGGTTAATTCTATTCATTTATTTCGGTAAATTATAGGTTAATTCATTATTATAATTAGTCTCACTAAAAAACGCTTAAATAAGAATATTATTTATTGCACACCATAGCACATGATTTATAAGTGACTTAATGAGCGATGCAAATAAAAATATAATATAATTGTTGGCTCTCGCGGTGGAGCATGGCCTATACCTTCTTCAGGGAAGAGACCCGTGCCCCTCAGTGGGGACATAATGGGTTGATGATGATAATGAATTGTTGGAGACAAACCTTTTTACTGTTTAGTTTTCCATTTAATAGATGTTTTTTACTATTATCAGTTTAAATGTTTAATTTAGATTAAATGTTTTTTCGGTAAGTTCTTCGTTCTAATCTTGGAATCTTTGTTATATCAAATTAAGGCATTAATCTATAATTATTTATAGATTTACAGATTAAAAGTTTTATTGTTCTATTATTATTATTAAATTCTTCATTGTACCTGTGAAAATTGTACAATTGGCGGGCTTAATACTAAATAGTATTTTATTCTAGCCAACCAACAGGTGACGTGGAGAAGGTGGGGTTAGTCACAAACCCCCACCTTCTCCACGTCACCTGTTGGTTGGCTAGAAAACTGTCTATAGAAAAGAAAAGACTATTTAAAGTCTATAAGGTTTCTAAGGAGTTCGACTATCTCAGGGCGTGAAATCGGAAATCCGCGGTGGGCACTCGAAGTAATTAAGCCCATACTCTCTCTCTAGATAAGCCTTGCAGTGGGACGTATATCTTCTTCTTCTTCAGTCTATATATCCAGCAGTGGACTACATATATATTATGTAGTCCACTGCTGGACATAGCCCTCCCCTAATGAGAGCCATAGCGCCCTATCTTCAGCTTGCCGTATCCAGCATCTGCCGGCAGTTTTTCGCAGATCGTCATCCCACCTGGTCGGAGGGCGTCCTTCACTACGTTTGCCGAGTCGCGGTCTCCACTCAAGAGCACGTTTACTCCAACGGTTGTAGGTTCTTCGCGAGATATGGCCAGCCCGCTGCCACTTAAGCTCGCTGTTTCTCTGAGCTATGTCGATAACTTTGGTTTTCTGTCGGATGCATTCGTTGTGAATCCTATCTTTCAGAGAAACTCCGAGCATAGCTCTCTACAGGACGTATATAGGCGATATAAAAATATATCATCACTTTTTTTCTTATACGGAATAATATTCATCTTAAAACAAAATCGTTAGTTAGTTTTAATATAAAGTCTAATTACCTACACACTAACATTAGTGACGCAATCCGCTCATTCATAAACCTTTCCATGAGAAAAAACCAGCCATCGTGAAACGTTTCCATTTATCCATACGCTTGAAATGAATGGAGACATAAATTCAGTGTGTGTGAGTTTCTTAGTCACTCGGATGACGAGGCCACAGCAATAACAGGTGAAACGGCTGAAAAACTGTACAGTGGAACGGTGAACACGATAAACCTTTAGATTTTTGTTGGATAGTCGCCCGTATGTAACAGTGTATAGAGTACACAAAGCAGACTTTATTTTACTGTAAAATGTACGATGACGAATTCCATGGAGTCATAATGGGAAATGCAACTCTCTCATTCATCGTAGAATATCCGGTGGCTGAGTAGGTAAAGGTTGGCGACTTAAAATACAAGCGTGGTGAAGCTTATAAATAATACATATGTTTAAAAACCTATTTAGAGGCTAAAAATTTCACCCGTGCCGGGATTCGAACCCGCAACCTCTGGCTATCCGTACCAGCGCTCTACCAATTGAGCCAATGGGCGACTCACGGCATCAGTGAAATTTCGAACCTCTTTACAATATTCTCTGTATTACGTACAGGCAGCGACATCTGACTTAAGCAAATTGCATTACTTACAGCACCGACTACCTACTTTGCAGTTAGGTTTAACATCGGAACGATATCACTAAAAAATAAAAGTTAAGTGCATTAAAAATAAAAAAAAATAGTGTAATACTATTTGTAAATATGTGTTAAAGAAATCGAACGTGTCCATCTTCAAGTTTGTATGAAACATTTCTTTGAGAAATTCTATAATTTGTATAGTTTTGAGAATGATGTATCAAATGTCGGCATTACAGAGCAGAAACCCCTTAAAAATAAAATAAACCTTGAAAATAATGTTTTAAAAAAATATATTACAAAAAGTCGTAGATAAAAAAGGCGGAGTAAATTTCAAACAAATTGTTTTTTTTTTTTATGTAAATTTCTTTATTATATTATATATTACACAAACATTATGATAGCTTAAATATTTATAATAGTAATAATTAATGATAAAAATGGAACTAAACCTAAAACATTCTAATTTAAATAAAATATTTGAGCCAGATCGCTGTCGGGCGGCAGAGTACCAAGAAGGCTGGCGGCATTGCCTCGCTGTATGGCTAGGCTTATTCTTTGGCCAAAGTAAGCACCAGCCAAAAAAAAAAAAGAGAGTTTTTTAATCAACCTGTACACATCCTAATACAGGACTTCTCTTGAGAGAATTATGGGCTTAGTTACCACGCGTGCCCACAGCGGTTTTGCGATAACATGCGCGAAACGAATAGCAAAAATATTTTACCATAACATATTTTTATAACCTCTTTTATATATTCTCTAGACGTATCCATGAACATATTTATATTTAAAATATATTAAAGACAAGTAAATGCGCCGAATTTATTAAAAAAAGATACTCCTTAACTAAGTACCCGGCGTTCTGCCACGTGCGCTTCATTTCGCTTGTTTACTTGCCTTAGCGTCAAGTCAACACTGAGGAAAACGAACGCCACCGAGCAGGATAAAAATAGCGTAACACATAAAATAATGAACGAGCACGCGGCAAATTATGTAACAAAATAGATTGCGTTCCATTGACCGCCCGCGCTGACCTTGGCGAGGCGGGCGCGCCGCTCACGTCATCAGTGACAGCGGCGGAGGCGCGGACGTCACAACGTTCGTGAACTTCTGACGCGATCCGTCGCCGACGAGCCAACGTCACTGCGTTCTCAGAAACGAGGTCGCTTAGCATAGCGGTCTGCAAGCAATTATACGCTCTAACGCCGAGGAAATAAGCTCTATCGTGACCGTCAGGCAGTCGCGGACTTTTCGCATGGGTTTAGGCTCTCACGTAGATTTTCATGCACAGTGTTCTGGGAACGGGGTGCGGGGTATATTCTGTCTGAGTCACGGATGCTGCGCGTTTAAATTGGAAAAATACTGATCGGTAAGGCTAATAAGGTGGCCGCCATGGGAGTTTTTTATTTCCGCCGAGGGAAGGGTTTTGTCCACTTATGGTGTTGGTTAGTCACTCAGCGACGGCGCTTGTATTCCCACGTTTTGGGCTGGAATAAAGATTTTAAAGCATATGCACAGCGTTACAGAAGGATCATAAAAAGGTGCATGTAAAATAGAAAGATAGATAGAGAACACTTTATAGCACAATCGGAAAAAATCGTATCAAGATTTAAATTATTTCACTTAAGATCACTAACAAATAAGGCTATTTATTGTATGTCTTATCTGAAAAAAAATAAATGCCAATGATAAAGTTATGATTGGAACTGGTATATATTCTTAAAAAGAAAAAAAATATATTAAGAATTTAGCTAAGTCATCCTTATTATAAGAAAGCGCTAGTGTGCAAATATTATGTAAAAAAGGCTACCTATGTAAATTATCTGGTAAAACTATTGTAAACGAGACTGCTCCCACAGTCAAACCAAGTAATTGGTTTTGTGGGGTCTTATTTATAACATGTAATGTGTTCTTTTATATTAATAAGTACATACATACATAATCACCTTTTATACGTCGGGCTGAAGGGCACAGGCCTACTCTTCGAGAGAATGAGAGAGAGAGAGAAATTGCGTATGGGATCCACGCGTGCCTGGCGGTGATTGAAAATATGTCAAAATACAGTCTATTTCTTCATACTTGTCCAATTTAGTAAACAAGATTCTACCCTTAAACTGTGGCTTTTTAGTCCAAAACTGCCATATTTCCATAAATGAAGTAACCTGGACTCTTTCATAGTTCATGATAGTTCATGAATTTGCGAGAAAATGTCTAATTTAGGCATCTAATCTGAATTTTAAGGTTAGAATCTTGTTTACTAAATTGGACAAGTTAGAATAAATAGACTGTACTAACTGTGCCCTTTCGTAAGACTCCGTTAGAGAGCTCTGAGCGCAAGTTTTCAACTCATTAACTAAACCTCTGAAATCGCCAAGTTTTGGTGGGTAAGCCTGGTCACATGCCCATACTCTCTCTCGGGTAAGACCCGTGCCCCAGCAGTGGGGACATACAAGGGTTCATAACAACAACTCTCTCTCTGAGAGAATACCTGTGCAGTTCAGTGTTAAATAATCGCAGTAAATTTTTATTTTGTAAACTGAAACAACATGTCAAGTATTATGTTAGGATACGCGAAAAAATTATAATGTCCGGTTATTAATTAGTAATGAAGAATCTTTGAATGTATGTCCCCTAATAGTTTAGCAACTTGACGCAAAACTTTTGTGCCAATTTCATACTAAATGCAAATAATACTGGGTACTGGTGAATTTCTAACTGGAGTTCGGAATTCAAAATAATCTTTGCCGTCTGAAATGTCCGATTTAAAATTAATGATTGGAATAGAATTCAATTTAAACGGTCTAATTTTCTCAGAGAAATGACTACTACAGAGTGGCTTTACATAATGTTATACAACTTATGTAAAGATTTAAATTAATAGTTTTTTTTGTTAACTGTACTTGAAATCGGACGTTGTATGTATTACATTTCATAATTATAATGATTCATCACAACTTGTGAGCAAAAAGAGAGCGCCCAAACTCTACATAATATTAATTGCAAATCTAGAGCACGTAGCGCCATCTAGTGATGTTCTTTTAGAACTAATATTTTTTATTGCAAAACATAGCAATAAAAAATCATATATAAAATATTACGTAAGAATATAAATTATTTGTGCGTAAGAATCAATAAATGAAAACGTACATTTGATTGAAATATTTCTGACGAGGGTACAGGTAACTGCCACCTAGCGGCGAGTAGCAGAACTAAATTTGGCAAGGGCCGCGCTAGATAAAGTGGTGACTCTACTTTTGCTTTGAATCGCCTTAGCAACAACAGGAAGTACCACGCTTTATTCATAGATAGCAGTACTACCTTTCAGATTTTTTTCAAGGGTTTTTTTATTTAGGTGGATAATCGGAAATTCAATTATTTAATATGCAATTCCTGAAACATGTGGAATTCCACCAATTTTTCATTTAAAACAAGCATTGTTAGTAATATATATTTTTTGTTGGATATTCTACGATTTAATGAAGACTGCAACATTGGTAGAGTGTGTCGAGTGCGAGTTATGAGGGCCTGATAGTTCAAAAAATATTATTCTTTGTGAAAACTCACAAAACAAAGGTGGTTGTAAAACACAAGTCATTTTCAGGATTCGCACAGTTTAGAAATAACACGTCGATCTGGGTAAGCTGCTTTCTTCTCTATAATTCTCGCCGCAAAAAGCCTGTGAAAAATCACTTTTTTATTAGTCCGTCTATCAATGCCATTTTTCCTCATAACTAGAAAAAGTTTACTAAAGCGTAATTTCGGACATTTTGCATTTCATTGTGGCAAAAACAATTAACCCTGTTATTCGTTACATATTTTAGGGTTCCATGGCTCGGAAATAGCCCTTTATTTCCGAGTTTATCCGTAGAAACGCAGAAGGGAAACTATCTTTGCTAAGTAAACTTTACACAATAACGAGTAATAGGCTATCAATTTAAAAAAAAACTTCAGACAAACTCCATTTAAATTATTATTACTCTGATAATGTTGATGAAGCGCTCGTGGCCTAGTCGGACCGGGTGATTGGAGTCAATCACTTGAGTTAAACAACAACAGGCGCCGTCAGGCACAGGATGGGTGACCGTCCCATAACAACCGCTCGTGGAATTTTTCTGAGCGCTTCCGTGCTTCGCAAGGCACATTAAGTCGTTGGTGCCAGCTGTCATGTAATGACAGTCGTTAGGCCATGTCAGAGGCTTTATGACAGATAACTTCTGACAGTAAGAACTGCCACTGTCTTACAATCCTCCACCAACCCGGACTTGGCCCCCGTAGTGGAGTATGGCCTACCTTCCTGCGATGCAGGAAGAGATCCGTGCCCCAGCAATGGGAACAAGCAACGGTTAACATCGATCGACATCGAAGTGGTTACTTTTGTAAAGCAGGTATAGAAACCATCCTACGGAACCTTACACTGCGCATGGCCAGACACGCACTTGGCCGGGTTTTTAAATAATTACGTACTGACGTGGTCGCACCCCAATGCATTAAAATTCCGAGATAAGCGGTATCTCTACACATGCGAACATGAAGACGCGTGAGATTTCTCTTCGCGCGCCTTTTAATTTAGTACATCTACTCGTAGTATCTATGCACCGCGAAAACAAATATATCGACATCAACCCTTGTATGTCCCCACTGTTGGGGCACCACGGGTCTCTTCCTGCATCGCAGGAAGGTTCGGCCATACTCCACCACGGGGGCTAAGTCCGGGTTGGTGGATAATTGTAAGACTGTGGCAAACCTTACTGTCAGAAGTTATCAAGCCGCCCAAGAGGCCTCTGACATGGCTTAAGGACTGCCATTACATGACAGCCGTCACCAACGGCTTAACGTGCCGGCCGGTAGTCACAGTGCGGTCACCCATACTGCACCTTACCGCGCCTGTTGCTGCTTAACTCAATTGATTGATTCCAATCACTCGGTTCGAGGCCACGAGCGCTTCAACGCCCAAATATACGACAAAGAAAACAAATATAGGATCAAAGTCAAGAAAGAATAGAAAATTTATTTACTAAAAAATATACTTACTGCGGAAAAGGTCTTAAATCAATCAATCATTTCAATGGTTTAAAACCCTATACAGTCTTAATAATGCGACTCCCCTACCTACCTACGAGTATTTAAGTAAGATAACAACCACTTGAAGGTTATGAGAGAAGTAAGTACTTATCAGCGATGCAATTTTATCAATCGATTGTTTCACTTCACCCAAGGTGTGCCTTCAGTTAACCGCAGATGAACATTTTCATGTTCATTTGCCGGCCGAGATTTATAAAACTGCATTTCGTGGCACTCGTGCTATTGTGACAATTCAAGGCACATTGCTTAGAGGAGTCTATTTGTTAATCTGATTTGTTTGTATATCTATGATATAGTGTATTTTTGGGCACATTGTTTGCACAAATGTTACAGTGTTTTTCTATTCTGTCTTTGCAATTTATTTACAAATCAGCGAATCAAGTGCAACAGGAAACCAGCGCTGGTCATCTGTGGCTAGAATTTTGATGAACTGGAGCCTTTTTCTTCTGTTACACGCTTGTTCACTCAAATGTTTTTGCAATATTTTTGCTTTTATGTTATTCTCCATAATCTTGTCTTAGATTTATTTGTGTGACAATAATAATAATAAATATTCATAGACATATTTCACAGATCTTGTTAGCCCTATACTAAGTACAACTAATGACTTGTGTTACAGATGCTAACTCAACGATGGATTTAATATAAGAATAACATAGATAACATCCAAGACCCGAGACTAACTAGAAAAGTTCGTTTGTTAGTTTGACCCGGCCGGGGGCCGAACCCATAACCTTCGGTTTCACAGTCAGCGTGGCAAACCGCTGCGCCACCGCGGCCGACTAAAAATAAATGTTTTTCACTTTCTCTTTTATCTACTTCTCCAATGTATTTCTCCAGTCCATACAAAAGTTGACTGAAACAGATTACTTTTAGTGGTAAGGCCGCCGTCTGTACTTTTAGGTTAGGAAATATGCAATAAAGTGTTCTCTATCTGTCTAATCTGTGGGTTAATCGACTTTATCGTCATAGTAAACCATGATTCTATGAAACAGGCATCAGAAAGTCCAGTGTCACTCGGCATCACAAAGTCCCGTGTCCAGTGACGCACTTTGAAAATTCATTTGTGGATACTTTTATTGAACTTACATTTAAAAAAAATACAATGCGGCGGACTTACCCCTGGTTTCTGAGACAAAAACAAGCCGTTAATCCACTGTTAACAGCTGTCAAGTGGCCAAAGTGCATACAGAAAAAACATTTCACAGATGTTAACAGTAGATTAACAGATTGTTAGTGAACGAGAAACTGGAGGTAAATGCTACAAGCATAAGGATTGATCAACTTCCAACTTTAACGTAAACGGCACATTAAACTTTTCTTCTTTTTCGACCGAGGCTAATCAAGCCGCAGGCTATTTTGGTTGAGTAGTTACTTAAATAAAAAACATTGTAATTAGATATAAATGTGAAATTTCAGACGTACATCGGAATACCAAAATACATTTATATAAATTTTTTTTTGGCAGGTATATAGATATATTAATTAACATAAGGTAAGAAGATTAACAGCGACATCAGAATTAACTTAACAGTTAAACTATTGGTAGATAATATAAATATCGATATAAACCCTTGTATGCCCCCACTGCTGGGCAAGGGGCTCTTCCTGCATCACAGGAAGGTAACCCCATTCTCCACCATGAGGGCTAAGTCCGGGTTGATATAAATAACAATAAATAAAAAAAATACACATGAAATTAACATATAAAAAATAAATTAAAATTAATATTGATGATTCGAAGTAGATTTGTCAAGATCGTGCCAAGTGGCAAAACCTTGATCTCTGCCTACCCCTACGAGATACCAAACAAACAACAATACTATAGATGTTGCCGTGTGTGTAACATATTAAAGAGTTCTATTAACACAGCTGTGTTAACCAGCAACAAGCAAGGTTATAGACTTATTAATTTGGTTTTGATGTAGCTTGTTATACGTCCCACTGCAGGGCACAGGCCTTCTCTCAAAGAGAGAGAGTATAGCCTTAATTACCACGCGTGCCCATCAAGGATTGGCCATTTCAAGCGTCAAGTTATGTAAACACCTCAGACACTCAGTTTTCCTCGCGAAGTTTTCCTTCGCAGCCAGCGAGGGGTATTACTACGTCTTAGCATTAAAAGGTTGAAAATTACTTTGCTAAATTCCGCCGAAAATCCCGCAAGCACCATCCATGCGGTTAAATAATGCACCGCCCTCCCTCCCACTTTTTCAAGCAGAAGCAAGACACGAACACACCACCACCGACACCAATACTTGTGTGAGAAAATACGCGAAGCGTTTCGCCTCTAACACGAGGCATCCTCAGGCTCACAAGTCAAGTTGTGAGCCTGAGCTACTTAAGTTACTTTGCTAAATGAACTAAATGAAGGAAAACTGAGTGTCTGAGGTGTTCACATAACTTAACGCTTGAAATGGCCAATCTTTGGTGGGCACGCGTAGAAATTTAGCCCATACTCTCTCTCCCTCTTTGAGAGAAGGCCTAAGGCCTACAGAGGCACGTACGGTCGCGATCTAAAAATGTTTATCAGTTTTCAAATTAGATTCTTTAGCAGATTGTGTGCAGTAAAGTCTAAAATGCTATATCAAGGTACGTATTACTTTTTAATAGTTGTAGCATCGATTCTAACAAAAAGAGTATTCATGACGTTTTGATGATGAAACTCTTTTCTTTATTTAAAAGTTGACATAATTGAATTTTTTACAATGACATTTATCAAAAATACTAGGATTTAAATAATAGAAAGTGATTGCAAAACCATTGCAACCTCGCTTGGGTGAATCTCTATTGCTTCTTCTTTGCTCTTTGCCTAATCAAATCACATAATATCATCGACCATGTGGCATAGATTTGTGTATGCAATTACCAATCTTAAGGTGGTAAACATTTTCAGACCGCGAGTGTATAACATATAGTAGCTTAACATGCTAGAACAGGCGCGCGTTTTCATGATAAAACGCGTCTTTGAGTATTAAGCGTTATCGTCTATATAACTAAGGTATACAATACGGTAGTCTTGATAGAACCGTCTACACGCTATCCAGTTCGTAAGCAGTTTGGTCTACAAAAACATATCCGCCTCAAAAACGCGTGGGCACAAAAAACACCGCAAAAGGATTCTTATTACTCAACTCTAACCATGTCGAGTTTCATGATTTAGATTAAACTCGGTTCAGTGCTGGGCTTAGTTCGATCTCCTATGTATACTTTATAATTAATAACATAAAATGTTAATTCGGTTGTTGAATTAAATAAAACAACATTTTGCATTCCATTTACACACTCTCTTATATGCACTCACACACTTTTCACTCTATACACATCAAAAGGACCAAACCAACTCACTATACACGTTTTTTATAATTTTTTTGTTTAATAGGTACCTAATATATATTTTTTTCTTACAACGTAACTTAATTGGAAAGTACATTATGTTTCTAGTGCTAGCAAACTGTGACGGCCTAACCCTATTTTAATTACGTCATTCCTACCCATGTGGGGTGCGGCACTGTATACTGAAACACAAGCTCTGCCTAGGTAGTTCAGCAACAGAAGCTTGCCAACTTGGCAATTTATGTTACTTGACTAATTTCAATATAATTTCACGACATCAATGTGATGATATTTTATTAGATTAATAATATTGTATTTAAATGTATTTTAATGTAATTTAATTTTAATCCTAATGACATTTGTACAGTAATTTTATCTCAGTGATTTTACAGTAGCAATTTAAAATGATGTGAATGGGTTTGAAAAAAGAAAAAAAAAAGAAAGAAAGAAAGAAAGAAAGAAAGAAAAAAAAAAGAAAAAAAAAAAGAAAAAAAAAGACAAAAAAAAAGAACAATACACATTATTATACCCCCAAAATGTAACGAAAACCCATTTGGAAACTATTTTTAAGAAATATACTATTTGTATTTGTAACTAGCTGACCCAGCGAACTTTGTACCGCCTGACAGTCGATTTTTATTATTTTTTTTCTCTCCGTAAGAACCATCCTCGTACTTCAACGAAAATTCTAAAAAAAGAATTAGCGAAATCGGTTCAGCTACTCTCAAGATTTGCGCTTACCAACACATTCAGCGATTTATTTTTATATTATAGATTAAAGCTAATGGAAATTTGACTGTCGACTCAATTTGGATTTAACTCTTCGTCCAACTTCAACGCCTATAAATCGCACGCTTAACTTAGTCTAATGTCCATATAGAGAGTGAACTGGATGCGGAATGCGGCAAGCTGAAGACAGGGCGCTATGGCGCTCATTAGGGGAGGGCTGTGTCCAGCAGTTGGACTAACATAGCCTGAAGAAGAAGAAGGGAGTGAACTCATATACAGGGTTACCTTTATTTCATGATGCCAATTTGAAATAAAATATATTTTTTTCGACGAGTTTTTCTTACTCTTTAGATTATAATTATCAAAATTTATCAAAACGCAGTCATCTTTTTTGACACTATATGGTTAGCAGTTAGTCAATGCTACGATTTCCATCCTAAGTCTGATATTTAGGCCGTTGTTCTCCATTATTTTAAGATTTAATGGTATTGAGCTCAACCTCAAAGCGCTGCTAAAAAATAGAAAATTATAAATTTTATGAAACAAAAGTGGTTTTTTATCCTGACATCTTTTTTTCGCATCGTAAATATTAATTATTGCCTGCTAGCACGCTCGCCAGTTAAAAGTAACCACTGACAATTTTATTATTTGTTTAAGAGACAAACTCTAATTAAAAAAAGACAGCGTAAGTATAACCCGGATTTCGAAAAAAGTTTTGTTCTGAACGAGGCCTGGTGAAATCAGACGCCAATATGTAAGTTCTCCACTCCACTGTATCGAGTTGACCGATTTAACCTAATCCGTCAAATATATACATACTTCGAATCGCCAAAATTATGAACTCAGTAGAGTGGACAGTTACTTAATAGGCGGGCTGGTCTAGGTCACGGTAAATAATTAACTTTTATTACTCACTACACTGGGGCAATCTTCACAGATAATTTGGGTTCATAGGTCCAAGGCTGATTTACACGGATGCTACGAGTGCTATAGGTAGCTGGACGTATCAATTTCAAAATTAAAAAAAACCGACTTTAAAATACAATACAGTGCTCAACAACAGTTGCATGTCCAGCACTGCACAGTGAATAATATATGACAAAGGGTACCTATGTATGTAAATAGAATTGCAACTTAGTTAATCTGTAGTACATTAATACAGTAGATTAGAATATTTTCGGGGCTTAATCGCGTAGTAATTTATTGTTCGAGTGGAAAAAAGTCGCATGGCCTATCGTCCGACATTGTCAGTGTAGTGTGTCGCAACCCTAATAGTGCTTTGTGATAGCTGATTGAGGATAGTCTGAAACCTCATCAGCCGAAGATGCGAACGGGTGCCAGCCATCAGTCTTCTCGTGACCACGATGACTGTAACGTCGTGAAAAGTCGAGGTAAAGCAATAAATTACTGCGCGATTAAGCCCCGAAAATATTCTAACTATGTGTACAAGTCGCGAAAGTTTAAAATATGTTATTAATACAGTAGAATCTTGGGAGGATATAGAAATGCTTTAAGTCAGTAACAAAAGAATAAATAAATACAATAAGAACACTAAAACTTTCGTAAGCACAACACATTGTAGATAGTAGACTTTTTTGTAGACGACGCGAGCTCAGTCTTTGCTCACCATGATTAAGCTCTGCGAATCGGAGCGAAACCTGGTCGGACTCTTCCGATATAATAACACCCGTAAGTAGATCCGGACTAAAAGTCTACGATAAGAACACTGTTAATGCTCGCTTTTTTTTCCAGCCGTAAATATCTAGAATACTCAAACAGGCCTGAACAGTTAAACCTTACAACTAGAACCTGAAGTCTGAACTCATAATTTCACTATGTAAACACTTCATGACTGTAGACTTTTAGTCCGGATCTACTTACTTCATGACTGTCTTGATAAAATATTTGAGAAATCTGAAGAGACAGACCTCATTGCAATTCTCAAACCAGAAACCAACGCCACATCCATAATGACAACCAAAAAAAATTCCCCTTACCCTTGTAACAGGTAGTCAGCAAAACTTTCTTCTTTATTCAAGATACACTATAAGTCACAAGTATTAGAATTACACTGTCCAAACTCAAACAGCCGGCATTCACGATAAAAACTGAACACTCACGTGTATCCAGTACACCGGCGGCCTACTACTATGATTCATATAAGCGTCTGGTTCTAAAATTATTCTGCCGAACTGTATTGAATTAGACGCCGGTATGTTGCGTGGAGTGGGTTATGAATAGATCAGATACAGTTGTCAAGGATGTACGTATTTATTCAACAAATTTTCTCCTGAAATTTAGGCGGCGCAAGCTTGAATGGTCACGGAGTTTAAAATATAAGACTCGAAGACGATCCTTTTTTACACTGAACAAAGCTAGA
The DNA here is from genome assembly GCA_934045075.1 of Yponomeuta sedellus. Lineage (NCBI taxonomy): Eukaryota > Metazoa > Arthropoda > Insecta > Lepidoptera > Yponomeutidae > Yponomeuta > Yponomeuta sedellus. The sequence goes on along the minus strand of OW203735.1, from coordinate 6,638,930 downwards.
AAGGCGCGAAAACATGTGCGCTGTTTTCGACTTTCGTCGCGGCACTATTGTGGTAATATTTGTATGACCGAGCCTCAGTCGATAAACTATATTGTGGCGTGGCAGGTAAGTTATAGCTCGACTGCAACGTCACGGTACTTGCACACCGGTTGGAAATTGCATGTTAAACTGTTGTTTCACGAGATCAATACTAAATTGTGATCTTCGCGGCACAACCACATTAAACAACATAAATGATTTACTTATCTGACACTATCGTTATCGAAGTGAAATAATAATACTTAGTGATTTTAACATATTTCTTGTAAAAAAATTGTTCTGAAAACAGAAGCATTCACAATTTTTGTAGCAATACTACACGTCAACAGTGAAGGAAAACATTGGAGAAAGTATTAACCATAGTGATAATTAATTATATTTTTATTATACTTTATAAAATAAAATTCGGATCATAATAAGGTCGTAGTTAGTAAATTTAATTATCAATATAACCCCTATTTCAGCGAACGTTGTTTGGATTATGTAGTGAAAACTATGACCAGCAGTGTGATTTAATTAGAGTATTATAGGAGTTATAAGTACATGTTATAAAACTAACGTCCAACCCGAAATCAAACTGGACACAAAACCCTTTTAGGTTATGAAAATGTAAAAAATTTTAGCATTCATTGGACGCGTTCTTATAAAATAATTAGGAAAGTCAGAACTAAGTTTATTTCATTTACCGCCCCTTTTTGAATATACTGAGAGTAGAAATTTCAAGTATGTTATCCCAAACAATGCTTGAAGAATTTCATAACAGATGCATTTCTGTAGGTATCCACTTTGTTCCAGGCATGTTCCAGATAATCTTAATATTATTATCGAAACTTTTATTGCACTTAAATTAAAAAAAAATATAATGTTTCGAACTCAAAACAAGAAATGTTGGTTTCGATACAGAAAATATGTGGGTTCCAAGAAAGGCGTCTGATATGTCAAGTATCAAGATTTGCCCGTCGGAGTGTAGATTAATTACACTCGGAGGCGGAGGAGGCCTTACAAGGCCGAATGCAAGGCCGACCGTACTACAGCGGGCCAGAAAAAAAAACCCCGATTATGAAACGATACATTGTTTGTCAATGTAACTGTTGCACTTTGCATATAATTTGCCTTCCATTAACACTTCATGGAAAAAAAAATATTCTAATGACTTGAGTCATTAGAATTTTTTTTTTCCAGTACCATGGATTTTCCAATTGTCAGGATAAAAAAAAATTGTCCTGAGCATTACGATGAAAAGTAATACTTCTTGCATTAAGCACGCCATTGTACATTGACTCATGTAATTAGTGCAATAAAGAACTAAAATAATAATAAAAAAATAAAATTAAAAAAAAAGTAAAAATAAAAATAAAATTTTAGTTCAAAAATAAAAAGTAAATAAATAAAAACTGCCAAATTATTCGAACCTTTCTCAAGCAATGCTTTGTGTGGCACTCTTTTAATTGATTATATGCAATTGGTCATTTTAATTTGTAGTTAAACTTTAGAAATTCTGTCAAAATTATTTAAAACTACCAAATGCATGTCTTGAAACTTTTTTATTTCTTTATTCCGATGCTAAATAAAATATTACCATATACTAGTTACATCAAAATATGAACAACAAACGTGAAAAGGACAGGACATATGAAAAGCTAAATGATTATTTTATATTATATGCCCAAGTGCTTACAAACAAAAATCATTAAATTACACTGAAATTGGTTCATTAATTTAAGAATAATGATGGAATAAAGAGATGGGCAAACAAACATACATACACGAACTTTGTAACCATTACACTCCCTTTCAAATACGTACGTGACTTTTACATAGTCTAAAAATGACACACCTTTTATTTTAGAATGAGTAGCGTGTGAATGATAATTTGAAAGCAAATAGGTGACCCGTGTGCTTAGATGCTATCGCTTTAAGTATTAGCTTTCAAATACTGCCGACCTAGTTTTTACTTTATGCAACATGCCATTTTTGAACCTAGATTTTAACCTAGTGGCCCAGCTAAAACAGGATACATCTAAATACGTTTTATTGTTATCTAATTTAAAAACAAACATTATTAAAAGGGACTTGGGAAATAAAAAGAAACTTGGGACTTGTACACGATTCTATGTATAAAACAACGGTCAAAAAATGTTCTACGCAGAATGAAAATAACACCGCAATGAAACGAAGGCTGGAGTGTTTCGGAGATATCAACAAGTACAGTCAACATACATACATACATACATACATACATACATACATACATACATACATACATACATACATACATACATACATACATACATACATACATACATACATACATACATACATACATACATACATACATACATACATACATACATACATACATACATACATACAAAACTTCACGCCTGTACCCCAGAGGGGTAGGTAGAGACCAGGGACTGCCACTTGCCACGATCCTGACAGATCACCTACGCTTCATCAACGTTCATAAGTCGTTGTATGCACGCACGCCGGTTCCGGGTACTTTGTACAGTAAGATAGATAGATAGATAGATAGATAGATAGATAGAGAACTCTTTATTGCACAACCAGAAAAATATTACAACCATGATTCTTAAATCTAAGTAATGTTATACAATTGGCGGTCTTATCGCTAAGAGCGATCTCTTCCAGACAACCTTTGGATGGAGTAAGTACAGTCAACTCCAATTTATACTACAAAGCAAGATTATCAGGAAGTAGGAGACCTGAGAGACCAAATATATCATGGCTACACAACCTACGACAGTGGTTTCAACAGCGTACCAGTTCCTTATTTGTATTAGTAACCTCGAAGAGCAAGACACCCGCGTTGGTTGCCAATCTCCGATATGAGACGGCACATGATATCATGTGATATCACCCATTGTATGTCCCCACTGCTGGGGCACGGGTCTCTTCCTGCATCGGAGGAAGGTTAGGCCATACTCCACCACGCGGGCCATTCCGTGTTGGTGGAAGATTGTAAGAGAGTGGCGGACATAACTGTCGGAAGTTATCAAGCCGCCTATGGAGCCTCCGACGTCGGCACATGAAGAAGAAGAAATGAAAATGTAACATTTTAGAGGGGCCAATCATAATTTTGTGCAAGTAATATACTTACATTGATTGTCAGAGCTGTATTTCATATAAACAGATGCTTCTTACCCGGGTCTTTTTAATCAAAACTCTTAATTACACCCGATCTCTTGTCCTTCTTTCACTAACTCGATCGGCATTTTAATAATTGTTTTTCTTTTCAATACTCACAAGTTAAACCGATCCAATGTAGAGTTAAATTACTGCATAGCGTCGATTAAACGCCGAAAGGGTTATCAAAAGGAACAATGACGAGGTTCTCAGAATAGCACACTCACTTTCATTTGAGGCGTCAAGCTGTCTGTTCAAAGCTTGATTGTGAACGCTACTATTCACTTCTTTTTGACGACCCAGCGTCTTTACGTCTTGCAAGCGGTATGAAGTTAGCTGAAGGCCATTATAATATAACAAAATTACAGTGGTCGTGTTTTAGGCTGGCCGCAAATTCATAGAAACTTATGGACCTAAAATTAAAAAACGTGTTTGTTGTAGGGAAGCCCCTCTTAAATGTATATTTTGTTTTGATTTACGTATTTTTATTTTTAAAGTAAAGTATATTTATTTTAAAATTAAATATACAGTTCTCCTTGTATACAACTAAATTTTCTGCAAATATTTCAAGCATTTACCCGCCGCCTTCGAGCAAAAAACGGCAAAAAATCGCGGTTGTTCTATGAATGCCTAACTTGAATGTTTATTTTATTCTGATTTTAGTGTTTGTTATCATAGCGGCAACAGAAGTACATATCATTTGTGAAAGTTTCCACTGTCTAACTATCACGGTTGATGAGATACAGCCAGGTGACAGCCAGACAGACGTGGAGTCTTTGTTTTTGTGCCATTTTTACCGTTTGGGTATTTTATTTTATTTTATTTTATTTTTAGGCACACCAACAGCATACATACAGAACATGGTATAAAAGACTTACAGAAAGATAAATTACGCGTATGTATACCACTTATAGGTGAGCACAGCATTTATAAAAATTAAGCTTACATCGTTAATGAGTTGATGTTACAGAAATGATAGTAAAATAATTTAAATAACATAATAATTTAAAAAAGATCAACTACACTTTACCTTTGTATAATTATACAATTTTTTTGAAAGCTTGGAATGTTATGTTTGATGGGTAATGTCAAAGTCATTGCTCAGATCATTGTAAAAACGACACATTCGAGAGATGGGTCCATTGTAAGACACATTATTGTTAGATGTTGGAACTTCGAATAAGCAAAAGAATCTTTGAGGGCGGTTGCTCTGAGGCTAATGAGTGATATCCCATTGGTGTCAAGCGATCCATTTATGAGCTTAGCAGCATAAGGTCAGCTGAATGTCTTCTGGACTCGAGGCTCTGGAAATCGAAGTGGTATGGTATTTTAAAAAGCAACTTGCAACGTATTTCTCTTTTTTAGCAAGATTTAGCAACAATGCAATCGCAATAAAAAAATCCTCGTCCATATTCGCTGAAAAATGGTTCGCACTCAATTACTAGCGTTTCTCAACTGAGCATTGCTATTCTGAACGGAAAATGAACGTATATTATGTATGGGTTTTAATGGAATTTCAAATACATATTTCGAGTCTTAATTCCGAAACTAAATTCTGACTGTATGTGGAAGGCCTTAGAACAGAGATTTATTCCCGAGACAATGAGCTAGTTTTAATTGCACAAAAAATTCAACAGGCTGAATAAAAGTGAAATTATAATTTTTGTTTTACTGTACTTGCTTAACGAAATTTTCAGATGTAATCTAGGTATTCATTAATTGATGTTAAACAGGTTTTGTAAGGACTTATGAGTTTCTGAATTGAGAATTTCACTAAGTAAATTATTTCTCAGAAAAGAGCGTGACAGAACGGTACTTAAGTATTAAGTAATACTAAGAAACAGCACTACAGTAAAGTTAACCTCTCAATTCTCAATTCAGAAACTGGCCCTCGATTGGTCAAAGCAATAAAACGCTTTCTGATTTCAACAGAATTTATTCATGAGCGTCGGGAGAGCGACGAATATAATATTTTCGTTAAACCACCTTCCTAATTTTGTAGTATAACATTGCCAGCTAACTTCACACTGATAATAGATCACAAAAAATCATCCTATTGTGTTCTTAAGCAGAGGATCAAAAAGATCACGTAGAGTATTCAATTCACTTTTCCAAATTGATAGAGTAGCCCTGACAAGACTTATTTAAATTGACTCTATTGATGACCCTAATAATCCACTTAATGGTATTTGGACAAGCGTATTCGTCATCGACATAGGTCGTCGATTGTTTAAATTAGAATACCGGGTTTAATTTTAATATTTATTTATATAACATAACATAACATTTTACATACAGGCACATACATTGCTTCTGGCCCCACACTAGCAATACCCTGTGTCGTGGGAACCACAACAACGACATCACAAAATGTAAACATCAAAGACCTGGGCTTTTTTTGTCCCCAGCCGCGATTCGAACTCTGGACCTCTTGCATGGTAGGCAGACGCGCTATCTCTACGCCACAGAGGTCATCATATCCCTTGAGAAATAAAACGTAGATGTGAAAGGAGACGACACTGTGCATATTTTTCATAGGTATATTCTTGAACTTTCTTTGTTTTTCTTGCACCTACATTACGTCCCACTGCAGCGCCAAGGCCTTACTTAAGAGCGAGATATGGTTTGGGTTTGTTTACGATGCGTGTCCTCCACGGGTTGGCAATTTCAAGCGCTGATATATTTGAAAACAGACACTCAGGGTTCCTCACGTTGTTTTAAAAAAACCTATTTTAGAGGCTAAAAATTCCACCCATGCCGGGATTCGAACCCGCGACCTCTGGCTATCCGTGCCAGCGCTCTTTCCAACTGAGCTAATGGGCGACTCACCGGCATCAGTGAAATTTCGAACAATATTCTGCAATATTCTCTGTATGACGTACAGGCAGCGACATCTGACTGAAGTTATTTGCATCACTTGCAGCCCCGAGTACGTACTTTGCAGTTAGGTTTTACATCGGAATGATATCGCTGTACCCACATGATTATATTATTTTTAATGCACTAACCCGTGCTAAGGACAATTTTAAAATTACAGACACTCAAGGTTCCTCACGATGTTTCAATCCACCGTAAACAAGTGGTAGGTAGTGCCGGTATACAGATATATTTTAAATATTTTGTAATTACTAATAACCTACCGACTGTATTTTTCTTGCACTCCATTTCCATTCTTCACTCCATCTAAGTTGTCTGGAAAATATCGCCAACAGTATACCAACATATGTATAAGAAACTTCGTGTAATATTTTTTTTCTTGTTGCACAATAAAATATCTATCTACAGTCGACAACATCTGGAAAATATAACAGCTTTATTTATCAAAAATCGAGTCCAGTAAAACACCCTAAGTCGGAATTAAGGCCGGCTTACGAAAGAAGTTACTGTTATATACCGGCTTTTCTTCGTCTTCTTCTTCTTCAGGCTATATTATGTAGTCCACTGCTGGACATAGCCCTCCCCTAATGATGGCCATAGCGCCCTGTCTTATAAACCGGCTTTTGCTCCGTCTTAATAGTATTACAGTGGAACAGTTACAGTAGGTACCGTATTAACAGTATTACGACTTTTTATAAATAAGACCGTTAATATATGATAAAAAAAGATACATCTAAAATTTCTCCTAAAATGTTTACTTTCTAACAATATCTGCAGTCAGCGTTACGTTAAGACGTTGAGACCACATTTGCCAAAAATATAACTTACTTACGGTTATATTCTTTTTTCTGGTAGTGCATCAAAGTGTTTTCTATCTATTTACTACTATACAATAATTATAATTGCTAGAAAGTGTGAGCGGGAAAGATGGCAGGTTTAAAATCAGAATTCTCCGACTGATGCCCAAAAATCGGTGTTTTTAAATACTCTGTACTCGGTAATGGTTAGTGTTTCAGATCTGAAATCAAGTTTTGGCCTGTTTTTTGAATCTAAAAATAAATCGAGTAATCTACATGAAAATAAAGCAATTATAACTAAATATTTGATCAGTTTTAGGACATGAAAAACACACCAGTGTCACTAAATGAATCTTCAAACGATTTGCTCGCGCAGCGCAATATGCCCTATACCTATAGATATCGTGCGCTCGGAAAACCGGCCATAAGTGATTGCATGGTAAAATTAGCAGTTTAGAGAACGTCGAAAAGTATGTCTATTCATGCAGCTTAGTAAAATTAATAAATCTAGTCCCGACAATTCCCAGCAACATTTACAAGTATATAGCAAAAAAAAAGGGTTTTTTCTGTATATTTTGTATTTAATCACGTTTAGAACAAAAGCCAACTAAAAAGTTAATTATTCGTCGCACGATAGTTGAGGAGCGCGACTTTTGATGCAGCCCTGAGGCCCTGCCAGGTCTCCTGGTTGATCTGATGCATGTACTGGGGCTCCAGCTCGAACCCGTTGCCGAGGCCTGGCAACTCTAGCGTGTAAGCCAGAGGCACGTAGAGTTGGGCCCAGTCCTGGAAAATGATTTGATTAGGAAGAATTCAACTGCTCTACGAGTATTACTATTATTTATGCACAGGGACTACTATTTTACAGGTACACACCGGAAGCCGTGCTTGAAAACGACCGCGCCAAGCTCTACTGGGACCGGCCCATATCACAGGACTATTCTCTCTAATAAACCTGATCTTGTGGTGGTAGACCGGGCGCAGAAAAGGGCGATTTTGGTCGACATCACTGTCCCATATGATGAGAACCTCGTGAAAGCCGAAACAGATAAGGAAACCAAGGATCTGGACCTGGCGCACGAGGTTACCGACATGTGAGGCGTGGTGTCGACTGAAATCGTTCCTATAGTCCTGTCTGCGAATGGGTTTCTTTCAACCAGTCTCGCTAACCATCTGAGACGGTTGGAGCTCCGTGTGGGCATGCTTCCGCCTATCATGCAGAAGGCAGTGCTGCTTGATACAGCCGACGGTACGACGATACGGATAGTCTGACGTTTTCTTTCGTTGTCGCCCTAACGCTTGGAATCCTCAGCCGGGATACGGGGCAAGAATCATTCTTTTCCAGCAAACCTTTGGTATTGAAGAGACTGGCAAAGGGAAAAAAGGTGAATTATAATAATAAACTTACTTAAACATAGGGAGATACATCAACTTATTCTATCATATTGTCTGTTGTAGACTTTTAGTCCGGATTTACTTACGGGTGTTGTTATATCGGAATGTGTTGTGCTTACGAAAGTTTTAGTTCAAAAATATTGTCTGTTGATTTTCTTGTGTCTATTTCTTTTACTTTTCTTGTGTCAGCTGTACAATTTTGTTTTATGCTACTTGCCCTATTTTGTTAATCTTTTATATACTTCTGTGTGTGTGGGAAGATACAAATAAATGTTTTTATCTATCATCAGTGTTTCTGATTCTAATTCAGTTTGGAATTTAGTCTTCATGCCAAAATCTGTATTCTGAACGCCATGCTAGGTTGAATTCGAGTGAGAAAATAAATGTCTAATGACTCTGTCGAGTTGTCTTATCTTATTTTTATTCGTCACATGTCTAAGCCTTCGACTATTTTGGGTCTACGCTTTCAATTCGCATGGGCGGGAAGCAGCCCCCTGGTGAACTGCAGTATTTCGACAGCCCATCAGTACACTAATGCATTGTTTTATTAGACTCAAAGTTAGCACAGTATCGCTAAACAATTTGTGCGTATAATAAATGCTATATTTTACTGCTGTTTTATTTTATTTATTACCGTCGTAACACAGCAAGGCATATACTAAATAATACACTATATGCGGTCCACGTGTAACATCTTTGACAAAACGCACTAAAGATCGAGATTTTGTCGTCAATTGTATTTCACGCAAGTTTACGATCCAACATCTTGCATCTGAACCCATACAGTCCACAGCACATCAACTTTGACATACCAGTTGCAAATTCTCCCGTAACATAACTGCGTGGACTGATCTGCTAAAATTTTAATTTGCTAAATTGAATAGGCATATTAAACTATGAAATTGTAGTTTTATGAGCCCCTTGACCGTGCCTTTAGTCATAAAGACTGTTTGATTTCACAATAATATATTATAGTATGTTAGCTTTTAGAATATACCTCGGCTACTATTGGATGGAATCGGATATATTCGTGTATTTTAGAATATACCTCGGCTACTTTTGCATAGAATCGGATATATTCGTGTAATAGAAATATCGGAACTAATATGACACTTAATTTCGTAATCAGAACTAAATCATCAGTACGAAAACCGGCGAAAATTGGCGAAAACCGAAGCCTACTATAGAGTCCGAAGTATATTCTAAAAGCTAACATACTATAATATATTATTGTGAAATTAGACAGTCTTCATGAATAAAGGCACAGTCAAGGGGATCATAAAACTACAATACATAGTTTAATATGCCTATTCAGTTATCTTTTAGAATATACTTCGGACTCTATAGTAGGCTTCGGTTTTTGCCAATTTTCGCCGGTTTTCGTACTGATGATCGAGTTCTGATTACGAAATTAAGTGTCATATTAGTACCGATATTTCTATTACACGAATATATCCGATTCCATCCAATAGTAGCCGAGGTACATTCTAAAAGCTAACATACTATAATATATAATTGTGAAATTAATTCCCATAAAGCACTCCTTAAACGCTGTATAAAGAGTCTGTAACAAAGTCCCTATCTTGGTAAAGTATATAAATATTAATGAAGTTTGGTATTATTATTATTAATACTTTATTGCACCATAAAATTGTACAATGCGGCGAACTTAATGCCATAAGCATTTATCCGGCTCTTTGCGAATACCCTAGAATATTCACAAACATACGCTATTTTAATATCACAGCCACATTTTACCTGTGCGCTGCCGGAGGTTGAATACAAAAGGAGCGCGCTGTTTCCGACCCGGTAGAAGGGAGCTTGAGGCAGTTTGACCGCGTCGATGGCGGCGCCCATGGCTGCGCCCGCGGCATGGATCACCGCGGCGTTGCTAGGCAACGACCCGTTGCCCCAAGCTGAAATTACAATAGAATGCAACAGTTTGGGCAATACTAAATTACTTTTAAATAAAAATTATGAATCCCCTTTAACTTTTTTTTTTTAGGTATAAATAAGTTTTTATTTAAAAGTCTCCTTTATCTTGAACAGTAAAATAGTCCATTCTTTGTATAAGTGTGGCGTATTCAAGCACCATGAACGTTTAAATTTCCTTTCGAAAAATTCTCAACTTTCAACACTGTAAACCTTTGTCGTAAACAAATGAAATCACTAAAATGTATAGCTATAATAATTATATTATTTTGTATAGTGTCAGTTGTAAAATGTTTAACATTTACTGAAGTTTTTCATTTAAATATCTTGATAATAATTTTCAGACTTATGCTTCCATTCTGTAGGCATTTCATAATTTTTTACATTTTGTCTTAAAAATTACATAATTATCTTCATAATCTTACAAATCAGTTACAGCAGAAAACTAGTGCTAGTCACTTGTTTCTAGCATATTGCTGAGCTGCAGCCTTTTTCTTCTACAAGAATAGCACTGTGTTTGCTCGAAAGATTTTTATTTTCCTTGATCATAAGCATGTTGTAATATTTATTCAGTGGGCGTTTGTGTTATTAATAATTACAAATTTTATAAATTTCAATTGTTAATATAAATAAATAATTTTTCTGTCATTTTTTTTCACTATCATAAAAACAAATTTCACCAACCGAATAATACCCAATTCCCGTGACTGTGTACATCGACGTACATCGCAGTTCTTGAAGCATACTCCAGCACAACGTCCCTGACCGCTCTGGTCTCTGGCTCAGAGAAGGGCTCCACTCCAGGGTAGTTCTGGGCGCAGGGATCGGAGGAAACGCCCACGGTGTTGAAGTCCACGTCGAAGTTGCGGTTGGCGTCTATGCCGAAACAGGTGGTGCTCACGTTTAAATTGATGGAGCGGGTGCGGCGCCACAAGCGCTCCTAATGAGAATGTGCAAGAAATAATTTTAATTACTTCCACAAAACACAATAACATGCCTTGGTCCTAAACTAGGATCCTATAATAACTTTAGCGCTGTTGTGTGTCATTTCTGGTGTGCACAGGAGAATAATTGTGAATTCTATCAATATAATAATCACGAAAGCACATGACGAACAGAGAAAATCACCTCGACTGTGGTCATTTGTAGAAAACAAGTGCGGCTGCTTACAACGGAACCAACCCTTGTCTTGCTTGTTCAGCATGTTACCAATAGACCAGCAAGGCAGTCTTTAGTCTTCCGTTAAATAGGTTTTTATCTCATGCTCAAAATAAGAAATAAAAGAGGACCATCAATATCAAAATTTTGATACACTACACATTACGTACACGAGGAAACCTGTCACGCCTTGGTACTGGCAGCGGCCGAAGGCTCAGACCATTTATGTTCCCATTTACAAGTCCTTACTCTAAGTAATTAGCGAGACCGAAGACTGGGCCCAGTAATGCAATCACGAAGAATTCTACTCTGGAGTTGCGGAAAGCTGAGCGCCGTTCAGGTCGAGGACATAATTTGAGGCTATTCCAGTCCCCACCTACAATCGTTAACATTAAATAACTAGGTGCTGTGGAGCGTTTTTAGGCTACATAAAAAACAGACAATTTATGTAAGGATAATAAAGAAAAAAACCTGTCGTTTCTTTTTATCAGTCTCTTTGCGAATATTCTAGATCGTTTAACACCATTGGACCATATTGATTATACTATCTAAAAAATATCGTACGACATAAATTTTGAATGCAGGCAGGTGGTACCTATGATTATATCAATAAAAATATTTATGATTTGCCGAAACATGTCCTTTGTCGAACAAAATAAAATAAAGCAAAAAACTAAAATTCATTTAGGAAAGAAAACAATATTACGATTTAAAGTATGTAAGCAGATCAGATAGACCTTTAAATTTTATCATTTACTAAGTCACTAAAATGTCTAAAATAAAAAAAATATTTAAAAAAATAAAAGAACCCGACTGCCGTGATAAACCAACAGAAAGGGAAAAAACAAGATAATTTTATTTTAAAATGCTAACCTCGAATCAGAAGAGATCATGCTGCTTAACTTGAGGGACCAAATGATATAACTTTATAAGCATTATTTGATTATAGCATTATTATCGGGTTCGAATCCCGGCATGGGTGAAATTTTTAGCCTCTAAATAGGTTTTTAAATTTATAAGCATTATTTGCTCAAACTGTTGCATTTATTATTTTATATAAAATGTTGCAGTCGGGACCCATTACTGTTTGTTTAAAGTCCTCTAATGGGTCCCGACTGTATCATTTTATATAAATTAATAAATGCAACAGTTTGAGCAAATAATGCTTTTAAAGTTATATCATTTGGTCCCTCAAGTTAAGCTGCATGATCTCTTCTGATTCGAGGTTAGCATTTTAAAATAAGATTATCTTGTTTTTTCCCTTTCAGTTGGTTTATCACTGCAGTCGGGTTCTTTTATTTTTTTTCATATATCGCGTACATTGTTTTGTAGAAAGCCGCTTCCAATTTTAGCTGTTTACGACATTATGTGAAAACTTGTTGGTCTAATCGATATCAACCCTTGTATATCCCCACTGCAGGGGACTGCACGGGTCTCTTCCCGGTGGCCAAGTCTGGAATGGTGAAGATTATAAGACACTGGCGGACCTAACCGTCAGAAGTTTTCAAGCCGCCCGTAACGCCTTTGACATAGCTTAACAACTGTCATTAAATGACAGCCGGCACCAATGGCTTAACATGCCTTGCAAGGCACGGAAGCAAGAATATTTCACCCAGTAACTTATCTAAGCTATCGCAAATTAATGATGTACTCACATCAGTGTGTGAAAACTCGTATCCATCAGGATTCAGCAGTGGCATCACGATCCAATCCAATTCGTTCAGCAACTCCAGATCCTCACTCGTTGGTGCTTCAAGTAGCCTGTGCAGCGCGTATAGTAGCGTCGGCGTTGTTGCCCACTCTCTTGCATGCAGCATCGCGCCAAGTATTATTATAGGCTTGGTGCTGTCAGTAAAGTTGGTGGTGGACACGCGAATCATGTTGATCTCCCGACCTTCTGTACTGAGGCCAGCCAGCTCCAGCGTAGCGCGATCAGGGTAAGCGGTTGCAAGTTGCTGAAGGTACGCGTTGACCTATGGAAGTTATTGTTGACGGAAGGGTAAGATTAGGTACGTAAAAAAATCTTCTCATTTTTTCTCATCTTCTCAAGCAGTCTCATTTTTTATATTTGACACTTGCTCCCGTTTATTGTACATTAACAAAAAGTTACAGTACTTCATATCATAAAAGTCCCTTCGGGAATCTACGTTCGCGCAGACTAGAAATAAGTGTAACGAAAGTACCCGATGCTATAAGTACATTCAACATGATCTTTAACCAATACGGTTAAGGTACAGAATTGATTGCCGCAGTAGCGCTACCTATTTCGCTCACGCTAATATTGCCAAACTAATAGTCACCTGCATCGATGACGTTGAATCAACCAATAGCAACAAAGGCCTGCGTACTCCCATAAAATTAAACTATCTGATTGGTCGATCAACTTGCCGCACATCCAAAATTTGGTCATCTGCGCAGGTACATCCGCGAGACTTATTTCTTGTGTAGCACTGTATACTGTTTTAAAGACCTGTCACATGGCCAAAGTACATACAACGAAAGAATGGACGGTTGATTAACAGATTGTTAGTGCACAATAAACAACATTTTATGGATGGCAAATCTCACATGTCGAAACTTGACTAGATTAAGCAAACACATATATAATCGTAGTAACATTAACAGTTCTTTGAATTTTGAACCAAGCTACCACTTCATTTCCAAGGTTAAAACTAGCGCATAGCCGGTTAATCTTACTTCACTGTACCGCGGGAAGTCCTCAAATGGCACATTTCTGTTCCTTCCAGCCTGCCAAGTCTTCAACTGCACCTCCTCAATTTCTAGCTGCTCAGCTACATCCTCCGTATGCAGTGTATATGCCACCCCATGCTCTTCCAGCCAATGAAGCAGCGGTGTCTGCTGGTCTGGTGAGGCCATCAGTAAGCCTGTACGGCCGACGGCGGGCGCCTGCCATTCGTCTAGCTGCAGGGCGTCGATCAGTTCGTTCAAAGTGGCTGCTTCGCTAGAGTCACGTGGTTCGACGCTGTACACTTTGTAACTGGAATGAGATATCAGTTTAACACGAAGTTCGGTATCACCTTAATCACCACTCGCACACAGTGTGGGAATCCCCACCAATGTCAAGCATCTTGAAGACTCAGATTCTTTCATTCCCAGTTAGTGAGTGATATAAATTGCTAACATAAAGTCACAAATGATGAACATGGGGATGTGCTTGTATTCTTCTATATTGGGATAAGTCATGCTTCAAGCCAACGCCGTCTAAAACCATGTCTCAGGTACTAGATCATCGGAGTGGTCCCTTCACCCATCTAGTGTGAGTGAAGATGCCCCTGGACGCTGTATAAATCATCTCATTACGTAGATTGGACTCTGCCAATGTAATGCTTATGACGCCTTCTCATTTGCGGCTACGCTTTTCTGTTTGTCACTTGATATTATTCGATGCAAGAATATTACAAAATATCAAGAAGAATTTATTAAAAGCATCACTCTTTTTCTTTGGTGAATTAAAAAGTAGATGTGCTGCTGGCCAAACGATAGAAGTAACATTTACATAATTTTCTAAATTGAGATGGTAACTGGAGCCAGTCGTGCGATTTAACATCAACGACTGATTAGAGTCAGGTAAATCCAATTTGGCATCATCATCCAAGTTTAGTCACAAGCTATTAAGTACCAGAAACTAAATTCCAAAAAAGTTTTTCCGAAGTACCCTGTATTTTTGTAAACATCTAGTTTTAACTGCTTATTGGTGACTATTTCGTAGTTCCTTTATATATAATTATTAGATAAGTATGGGGTACATATAATTCAAGATGATAAATCTTTTTACAGAACTAAAATTAGACGTAAATTACTAAATTTCTAGGAATGATAAGAAGTTGGGGTAGGCGACGTGACTAAGCCGGTTTGGTCACTGCAATTTAGTCATCGGCGCTATTGGAATCTAATAAAATCCACCAGGAGAAATATCCTATCACTGGTGTGCAATAAAGAGTTATTTGTCTATCTAAAGAACTTTTTACGTCAATAAACCATGCAAAAATAATAAGATTTACCCTGTATAAATCTGGTGGCGGCTTCCAACGCTTGCTGCGTTGGCTGCAGCCAGTAGTGCAAGAACGGTCACACACTCACGCCACATGTCGATTTTGTGATCTACGGTCCGATACCAACTGAGTATTGTGTCGATTAAAGAGCCATCGATTGATAAATTGTTATCAAGGAATTCACGAAATTGTTTTACAACGTAGCGTAATATCAGATAATAAACAAGTAGCATAGATGCTCTAACTAAAGGTACTTACCGTATCGGTATAAGTTTTGATGTGAAATAAATCAAGTTGACCAAAATTTATAAATAAAGTGCCCAGCGTAGGGATTATGTGCATTACCCCCCAATGATGGAACAACCTTGCGCTATGGCCCTCATTAGGGGAGGGCTAGGTCCAGCAGTGGACTAATATAGCCTGAAGAAGAAGAAGAAGAATAAATAAATAAAGTCTATGTTCTGAAAACCGCTATTCCAACGCACAATTTTGAACATGTTCTCTACTGTACATGTGTACGTCAAAACACTATTCCTAAAAGGATGGACATATTTGAATGATTTTTTTTCTTTACGTTTAGGTGGCGCCCTGGATGGTTTAGATTCACAAATCAGCCCGGCAGATGGCGTTGCATGCAGGATAATGTTTGTAAAGTCCATTAGTGTTATATATATCTTAATTGGCCTCTATGGTAAAACAGGCCAAATATCGGACGTGATAAGTGGTTATCTAGAATTTGTCAATTAATTCTGGTCTGTCTTGGGAACCATTGATGACGTTTACGAAATAGTTAGTAGACAGACTTTGTGCCAAATTAATTACACAATCACTTTTAAATGCATTCGATATCAACCCTTGTATGTTCCCACTGCTGGGGCACGGGTCTCTTCCTACTTCGGAAGAAGCTTAGGCCATATTCCACCACGGGGGCCAAGGCCGTGTTGGTGGAGAATTATAAGACAGCTTACTGTCAGTTACCAAACCGCCCATATAGCCTCTCACATGGCTTAACGACTGGCATTACATGACAGCCGGCACCACTAGCATAGTGTGCCTTGCAAAGCACGGAAGTGCTCGGCAAAAAATGCTACTAGCGGTAGGTACGGGACGGTCACCCATCCGCACCTGACCGCGCCCGTTGTTGCTTAACTCATGTGATTCATTCCAATCACTCGGTTCGACTAGGCTACGAGCGCTTCATATATAATCGTAATAATATAAATATTATCTTAAATGTTCATGCCTGTAGTCATTATTTCAAAATTATATTTTTTTAGGAAATGCGTGCAGTCAGTAAAGCAGTGTTAAGTTTTTATTTAGTTAATTTACAGAAAGGTTTTTGTTCATTCAACCTAATATAAAAAATGTCACCGCTGAGGATATTTTTTTTATCAATTTTATACCCATAAACCATAATACCCATTGCCTTTCAAGAAAAAAATTGTTGTCTTTTAAGTTCGTATTTAATTGCCGTAAAATTCTCATCCACATTTCATAAATGCCTTCAAACCTTGAACTCACATCCGAACAAACTAATTAGTGTTAGTAGCATGATAGTTGTTGAGGGCTACGCGTGCCGCAGCCTTGTAGCCTAGCCAAGTCTCCTGTTTGATCTGATGCATGAACTGCGGCTCCAGCTCAAACCCATTGCCGAGGCCTGGCAACTCCAGCGTGTAAGCCAGAGGCACGTAAGCCTGAGCCCAGTCCTGGAAATGAAAACAAATTATAGATTATTTTTCAACTAAAACTTTCGTCGTCGTCAGGCTATACTAGTCCACTGCTGGACATAGCCCTCCCCTAAAGAGCACCACATTGTGCTGTCATAGGGGGTAATACCCATAATCTCCACGCTGGGCATGCGGGTTGGGGAAATATTAAGATAACCGGCATGGGTGAAATTTTAGCCTCTAAATAGGTTTTTACATTTATGTTACAGTCTGTACAAAAGTAACTTAGATGAACTGAACTGAACCGGAACTTGGGTACAAAAGCAGAGCGCTGTTTCCGACTCGGTAGAAGGGAGCTTGAGGTAATTTCACCGCGTCGATAGCGGCACCCATGGCTGCGCCCGCGGCATGGATGACCGCGGCGTTGCTAGGCAACGACCCGTTGCCCCAACCTGAAATTACAATAGAATGTAGCAGAAAACAATTTAACATATACATAATCGAGTTAAGCAACAACAGGCGCGATCAGGTGCAGGATGGGAGACCGTCCCGTAACTACCGCTAGTGGCATTTTTCCGAGCGCTTCGCAAGGCACGATAAGCCGTGGGTGCCGGCTGTCATGTAATGGCAGTCGTTAGGTCATGTCAGAGGCCTTATGGGCGGCTTGATAACTTCTGACTAAAAGGCCTGCCACTGTCTTACACCAACCCGGGCTTGGCTCCCGTGGTGGAGTATGGCCTAACCTTCCTGCAATGCAGGAAGAGACCCGTACCGCAGCAGTGGGGACATACAGGGTTGAAATCGGATATGCATAGTTGTTTGCACATAGCAAGCACAGCTAACAAATGAGTCGTGAGTTCAATTCCCGCTACAGGCCACCTTACTTCATTTATACTAATGCCCCTAGTCTGGCTGAATAAATATAATTGTGACTTCTTTGCCCAGTTACCACAGTATAGAATGTACTAGTTTAGGACTAACTTAAGTAATTGTGTTTAGTGGAAGTTATACTTAAAAAATGCAATAATTTTTAGTAGTGTGACTTATTCAAGTAATAACGGACGTCCACAATTTCCGCTCGCTATCATCTCTGGGCATTAACAAAACTGTCAACTGTTAGAACAGCAATCATATTAAAATCACACACACATACATTTGGCCTTGTAACTAGAAAGGACAAGTAAAGACCAAAGTTTGCCACTTGGCACATTTTTTTAGTAAAACCAAAGGCAACCTACCGAGCAGGACCCAATTCCCATGACTATGCACGTCGACGTACAACGCAGTCCTTGCGGCGTATTCAAGCACAACATCCCTGACTGTTTGGGTCTCTGGCTCAGAGAAGGATTCCACTCCAGGGTATGTCTGGGCGCAAGGGTTGGCAAAGACACCCACGGTATTGAAGTTCAGGTCAAAGTTGCGGTTGGCATCCACGCCAAAGCAGGTTGTGCTCACGGTCAGGTTGATTGAGCGGGTGCGGCGCCATAGGCGCTCCTGTAAAATATGCAGGACATATGATTTTACCTCTTGTAAATAAACCCGCATGCCCAGCGTGGGGATTATGGGCATTACCGCCCAATGATGGCACAATCTTGTGCTATGACACTCATTAGGGGAGGGCTATGTCCAGCAGTGGACTAATATAGCCTGAAGAAGAAGAAGAAATAAAGAAAGAGAAAGGCAACGCTTTCTCGTTTTCACATGTGATATATTATATTTATAACCATTGAAGAGGCTAACAAAAACATTGAAGCGTTGCTGGGATTGTAGAAAAACTGGCTGGATAAGAGTAATTATTTCAGATTCCTACCGCCTGCGCTCTTAGATTAAGAACATTAATTGTTAAGTACTCTTTGTATAACATTGTCTTTTTTATGTAGTTTGCTAATATGCCCTGAATTTAGTCTAATCTAGAAATATCGTCTGAACGAATGAAAATAATTTTCGAACTCACATCAGGATGCGAATATTCGTATCCATCAGGGTTCAGCAGAGGCATAACGATCCAATCCAATTCGTTCAGCAACTCCAGATCTTCACTCGTGGGTGCTTCAAGCAGCCTGTGTAGTACGTATAGCAGCGTCGGCGTTGTTGCCCACTCCTTGGCATGCAGCATCGCGCCAAGTATTATAATCGGTTTGGTGGTGTCAGTAAAGTTGGTGGTGGACACGCGAATCATGTTAATCTCCCGACCTTCTGTGCCGAGGCCGGCTAGCTCTAGAGTGGCGCGATCAGGGTGAGCGGTTGCAAGTTGCTGAAGGTACGCATTGACCTATGGAAGTCAGTGTTGGTTAAAAGAATATCAAAAAAGAACTTTAGGTAAAAGAGGAGGCTAAGGATAAAAAAGTCGTTGGAAAGGTCAGGAACAGCCAAAGACTGGAGCAAAATTAATGTATGCCTTGAAGCCTATGTTAGTTACGCGAAAAAAGTTGCACAGTACATTTGACTGTACTTAGATACAAAAGACGTGGAACAGTTCACAAAGTGAGGGAAATAGGTAATCCAAGTGCATTTTAAACTCAAACCAAATGTTGATAATGATTTAACAGTTTATATTGTATCACGCTTATCTTTGTATGCCAAATAACATGAATCGAAAGTGCATTAGATCAGGCCAGGATATTCGGTCCCAGCAATTAGAACTATTTACTCACTAGGCCTTAAGCTAATCTCATCATCATCATGATCATCAGGCTAGTCCACTGCTGGACATAGCCCCCACTTAATGTGGAATAAATTCCCTTCTTCTCCTTCTTCTTAGTTGCTATGCTCTTGATACAGCGATCGTGGTCCTCATAAAGAGGCTTTATTGTAGGCTGATGCTCCGTACCTCACGATGTCTTGACATTGCACTCTGTTCGATGCCGCTTTGGTGCATTCATGCAAATGTCTGCCCACAGTGAAATTAACTTGCTTGGCCAAAACTTATTAATTTTGAGCTAATTTAACGTCCAGGTTCATTAGATTAGCTCCAACGAAATATACGTGTAAACGTGATTCTGAATGAATTAACAAACGTTCTTTATATAGACCTCTATGATATGAATTTGTTAAGCCCCGCCTCTGTCTTACAATCCTGTACCAACCCGGACTTAGCTCCCGTGGTATAATAACCTTCCTACGATGTAAGAAGGGACCCGTGCCCCAGCAGTGGCGACGTACAAGGATTAATATGGACGATCAAATACTAAATACCTGTCTGCAGAGATACGTGTACAATAAGGTGAAACCTAATATCTGTTTACAATATTCGTATTATTCAGGTGTTTAGTACTAAGCATTTTAAAGGATGTATTAGCAAAGGGCAACATAAAAAGTACCCGAAACCGTCGCGCTTACATCCAACGACTAATGAACGTGGATAAAGCGTAGTTCATTTATAAGGACCGGGGCAAGTGGCAGTCCCTGGTCTCTGCTTACCCCTATGGGGTACAGGCGAGAGTTTATGTTTCCTTATAAAGTTATTGGTAATGTATACATAACATCTGGGAAGTACCTACTTCAGTCCATTAGCACCTTGTATATAATATTATTTACGTGCCATCGTTTTTTTATAAAATCAATATGCCTTGCTTACTTCAAAAATTACCACATGATTTATAATCAAAGTGAAACTCTAATCAATGTGTATCATATAAGAGACATCATAATAATACTTATCGTGTTCTAATCAGTCTGGCGATATAAGATAATGAATTTTCTTATAATAATAATATAATCTGACGACATCTGTGGCGCAGTGGTAGCGCATCTGCCTACCATGCGAGTTCGATCCCGGGTTCGATCCCCGGCTGGGGACAAAAAATCCAAGGTCCTGGATGTTTACATGCATGTTTGTGATGTCGCTGTTTCTGGTACCCACGACACATGGTATCCTAGTGTGGTGCCAGAAGCAATGAATGTGCCTGTATGTAAATGTTACTTTACGTTACGTTATTTTGTATCTTAGCTAGTGGTCTGAAACTAGGATACCCTGCGCTATGTTAACCAGGCAAGGACATCACAAACATAGAAATACACCCAGATTCAGACCATCTGTGTAAATGTACGGTGGGTCCCAGTGGGAATCGAACCCACGACCTTCGGAATGGTGAACAGACGTGATACGGCTCGACCAACGAGAATAACGATTGATCTATTAATTTACCCATAAACAAATACATATGAACACATAAAATATGTGTTCAAAATGAGAGGAGTTATGACGTCATTTTTGTAAGGAAAAAAATGTTCTGAAACCTATCGTGATTGGTATCCAAAAAATCCTTATATGAGTCATGAGACGATTCTAAAAAATAAAAAAGAAAGAAGTTTCTTTGTGCTACACTCAGATCATAGTAAGGTCTAAGGTGCTACAGGTCAAATTCATTCGTATCAATCGATCCGATTTTCATACTTTTAACATCGTTTGTTGATTTTTGCTGAATTTCGAACTTTAGAACTACTAGACAATTCAACTATTTCTAAGACTGATTGAGTCCTTAATTAATTACTTAGACCTGAGATTTCCGCACTTACCCTCATAGTTGGGCTATTGTAAGTAGCAGGGGCTGAAGTATCTTAACCCTTTAGACGCTAGGATTACCTCACAACGTTTTCCTTCCCACTGGGAAGCAGCAATAATACTAACAAATGCTAGTGTTATTAGTGTAACGGCTTAACGTGCCTTGCCGGCGTTGGTGCCGGCATGTAATAGCAGTCGTTAAGCCACGTCAGAGGCCATATGGGCGGCTTGATAACTTCTGACAGTAAGGCCCACCACTGTCTTACAATCCTCCACCAACCCGGACTTGGCCCCCGTGGTGGAAAATGGCATAACCTTTCTGCGATGCAGGAAGAGACCCGAACCCCAACAGTGGGGATATACAAGGGTTGATAACGCTAGTGTTATTGCTTCTATCACAATTGTACATAACGTAGAAAACAAAGTCATTGGTACAGACAGGACTCGAACCCACGACCTCGCGATTGAGAAGCGTTCTACCGCTCCGTGTCCTTATTAGGCCACGGTAAGTTTCACCAGGACCAACATTCCTGGCTCGCGTGACACGACAAATTACCTACACACCGTCATAACGAATGACCATACGGCATAATTTACCAAATGACATTCCGACCGCCGATACATGTCATTTGTCAACAAATTACTTGGCCAATTTACTCAAAAACCAACCTTAACGTTCGCCTCTTTTGCAATTCGTCACCCGTATTACGACGGATTAAAAACCACTATTCTTCTGTGTATCAGCAATAGCTCTTGTCAAGAATTGTAGACATACGTTGACATGTAAGCTAATCAAATATAACCCTAATTGCGAACACTATAAGGATCTCGATGGAAGAATGGTATAGTTGGCTGCCGCTAGGGGTAGGTGCTCTCAAGAAAGTGGTGTCTAATGATCGAAATTCTTTCTTGTAATTGTAGACTTTGCATTTTAACGAGGGGGGCTAAGTTCTCGACTCTCTGTGAGAGTTATACATTTGAATACGGATTACCTATCTAACGCTAACTAGGTTAACCCTTTACCAGGCAATGTACTTTACAGAGCCACATTAAATTGAACCCTATCAACTTGAAATAAAGTCCAAAACCAATGAAAAATTCTTACTACCCACGCCTGGCTAAGGGTTAATATTATTGAGTATTCTTCTATTTAAGCTTTCATATTAGATCCGCTTGCAGTTATACGTATTCAAATAAGAAAACTAACCTAGCCCACTACAGAACGTGCTGAGTTAGAACCTTTTTACATTCAACGCACCCACAATGCACACTTGTTTCATATAAAAATATAAATAAAAATGCCTTTCATCATCATCATCCAAAAAAATAAAAGGTTTTCCCGTGTTCATTAAAAGTTAGTTGTTTTTATCTAGTTATAGTTATAATTAATTGTAGTGTATAACATACCCGATACCGTCTGACGCTTTAGCACAGTGTCAAGACCTACCAATGTGTATATAACACTATTAACAAAGATTTGATATATTGTGTAATGTCGTGCTCACCTGTAATTGGCTAACATACTAGAATAGACCCTAAGCTATGCTAGCATGTAGTACTTATATGTTACTTGTTGGTGTGCCTTAAGTAAATAAATAAATCATCATCAGCCACTTGACGCCTACTCCAGGACATAGGCCTCCCTCATGACTTTTCAAGCTTCACGGTCTTGTGCCGTCTGCATCCAGCAACTCCCCACCACCATAACCAGGTCGTCAGATCATCACCATCTGGTGGAGGGCCTATTGGCTTGAGCCTTGTCTGGTGGAGGATCGAGTTGTTTGTTTGCGTGAGCAATATTAAAGTGATAAATTAGTGAATTTTCGGGTAGGTTGTCAGCATTTTTCTATACAGTGTATATGTACGGCTATCTATACTTTATTTTGTTCATGCAACCTGATTTAAAAAAATTATTCTTTTTCTCCTTCTATTATTGCAAACGCCACGTCGATTTCCCCCGCTTTCGATAAATGACGGGAAAAGACATTCGTGTCAGTGAAGCAAGACCGCCCAGTTACAGAACTTTTAAAGTACTTACATACCTAAAGTAAAATGAATGTAATTTCGTCGGGAGTGATGCTGTGCGGACGCTTGTTAGGGGTAATTTTGCATGTCATTAGTACAAATCCACGCGCATTGGTCGGCGCTGGCGCCGATCCAAGATGGCGGCGGGAATACGCAAATGCCTACGATGGAAATTGTAGTTACTAACTGGCTGCAATATTTCTTAGATTTAAAGATAAATCAAACAAAAAGCGTCTATTATAAAAAAATATATAGAAACGATAGTTAATATAACGCATATCCCGAAAACTGTTTGATCATATTGACTTCTATATCAAGTCGAAACAGTTTTCAGGCTGCAGAAGCACACGAGCAAAATTTTGAATTTCTAAAATACAATCTGATTTTGCCAAATCCGCGGATAAGATGCAACGAAAATCAGCGCTGAGGGCTCAGTCCCTCAGCACAACGCTGAGTCAGCTGCCTTTTGTGGCAATTTAGATGCACCACAGGCGAAAGCTATTTGTGTGTTTTTTTTTTTTTTGTTTATTATTATATTTGGTTAATTTCTGTTGTGCTCATGTTGTGTTAATTTTGTAGTGGTTTTTTGTTCTGTGATGTGTCTTGTTGCTATAATAAATGTCTTTCTTTCTTTTCTTTCTTTCTTCTTCTCTTATCCTTTCTTCTCTTTCTTTCTTTCTTTCTTCTTCTTTCTTTCTTTCTTTCTTTCCTTTCCTTTCTTTCTTTCTTTCTTTCTTTCGTTTCTTTCTTTCTTTCTTCTTCTTTCTTTCTTCTTCTTTCTTCTCTTCTTCTTTCTTTCTTTCTTTCTTTCTTTCTTTCTTTCTTTCTTTCTCTTTCTTTCTTTCTTTCTTTCTTTCTTTCTTTTCTTTCTTTCTTTCTTTTCTTCTTCTTTCTTTCTTTCTTTCTTTCTTTCTTTCTTTCTCTTTCTTTTCTTTCTCTTTCTTTCTTTCTTTCTTTCTTTCTTTCTTTCTTTCTTTCTTTCTTCTTTCTTTCTTTCTTTCTTTCTTTCTTTCTTCTCTTTCTTTCTTTCTTTCTTTCTTTCTTTCTTTCTTTCTTTCTTTCTTTCTTTCTTTCTTTCTTTCTTTCTTTCTTTCTTTCTTTCTTTCTTTCTTTCTTTCTTTCTTTCTTTCTTTCTTTCTTTCTTTCTTTCTTTCTTTCTTTCTTTCTTTCTTTCTTTCTTTCTTTCTTTCTTTCTTTCTTCTTTCTTTCTTTCTTTCTTTCTTTCTTTCTTTCTTTCTAAAATTTCTTTAATGTGATTAATGGTATATTATAATCATGCTCGTAACTAATTTAGTGTAACTGAACAGAAAGACGAGATTAAGGTACAAACAGGTGTTAGAATCAATGCTCCCTCTTCAAAAAACCTGCGTAGGTTTACTCTGCATTTCTGCATCTCTGCATTTCTGAATTGTATGGATATGGACTTCTTTGGATACTAACCTAGGCGATAATAGATATTTGATATATAGAATCTTACTCGCCATATTTTTTTTTCAGAAATCATTAAGATTAAAGATGTCGAAATGCTGACCGATTCCACAATACTACGTCGGTACTTATCGGTTGCTGAATGTCAATATACCTACAATGTAAAATGTAAGCCGCTGCCTTCGGGCCGTATTGTAGTGGAGAAAAAGGCAGCGGGAAAGAAAACTCCACTCTGACCAATCTTAAACCAAATACATTAGTTGCCACCTATACGTAGGTATACCTAATAAGATTTCATGATTGCTGTCAATAACTTTGAATGCTAAAGCATCAGTTTAGGTGTCCGCGTTGCTCGTACATAGGTTTATGTAAATATCCGACATAAGAACTGTCCTTTTACCCACTTGGGTGCCTGTCACTAGGGGAGGGCTATGTCTCGCAGTGGACTAATATAGCCTGAAGAAGAAGAAGTGCCTGTCACAAATTTGTATTTTTCCTCTCCTCAGGGATTTTCCGATTCCAGTATTGCCACCTACATGCTACTTACAGTCTCATTATTTCTCTTAACAATCATAGTGCCTACTTGATTAATTGTGCTTAATTTGAGCTATATGTCATGTGTGTAAGCAGTCTACTTTAGACCTATTCTGTATAAAGTATTTTTTTTATTTCTAATATTGGCTAGTTGCATGTCTAGCTACCAACGTGTCAATTGCTGTCAACTGAAAATCAGCGCTGCGTTGATGTTTGCACATGCAACATTTAGCTGAGCATCTATCCTATCCTTACTATCTCTAATTAACTTAGTCTATTTTATTAAGTTGTTTTTGTACTTTTTTGCGATAATTAAACCATTTTTCAATTTAAATTAAATTTCAATAGGTAGGTTTGTACCTACCGTTGGCCTAATATTTGAGCGTTTATAAGCTCAATGTAGAATAAATTTATGAGGAGCAACTAGTAGCTGTTAACTCGTTAGCGCGGCCGAGTATGGCCTAACCTTCCTGCGATGCCGGAAGAGACCCGTGCCTCCGCAGTGGGGACATCGTTCGTTATCAATCCTTGTATGTCCCCACTGCTGGGGCACGGGTCTCTGCATCGCAGGAAGTTTAGGCCATACTCCACCATGGGGGCCAAGTCCGGGTTGGTGGAGGATTGTAAGATAGTGGCGGGCCTTACTGTCAGAAGTTATCAAGCCGCCCATGCATAAGGGCTCTGACATGGCTTAGCGACTGCCATTATATGACAGGCGGCACCAACGGCTTAACGTGCCTTGCGAAGCACGGAAGCGCTCGGAAAAATGCCACTAGCGGTAGTCACTGGACGGTCACCCATCCTGTACCTGACCGCGGCCGGAGATATACATGGGTTGATATCGAACTCGTAGCCAACGCGTAAATCATACATGATAACAAAGTAATTAATTTAATACTAATTTTACAATTAAGAAGCTCATCAGTTTGAAGTTTTCTGCTGGACATTACGAATTCATACCAATTTTTCACAAGATAAATTTGTAATTAGCCGCATTTCAAATTGGCTTTATAGGTATTCTGATGCTCAAAATACCGACAAAATGCTGACTAAAAACCGTGTTTGCAATATTCTATCAATTTTTACCAATGATTGATACGGTTGATTGTGATTTCCGCAACGAAGGTTTATGTATACAATGTTTTCAATTGTTTTTCTACCTAGAGTAGAGGGAGGTAGAGTTGAAATAACCAATGGGTAATTAAATTGTAGCAGTTTTTTTCTACTGGCTACTTGCATTTTACTATTTCGATATTAGTGACTTTCGTTCGCTATTAAATTTACAACGATTACATTTTAATTATATTTCGTCACCCACATCTCTGTATGACGAAATGTAATTAAATAATTAACCACGTGTAAGTATCGCGAGTCACTAAACGTTGAAGCTGATAGTAGAGCTGTATTATAAAATACCTACTAACATCTCTCAATTTATGGCAGTGATAAAACCAGTGAGTGACCTAGATAGTATAGCGGTTCTATTTTTTTACTTTTTTATTACCACTGCCATCTAGCGTTGAGTAGCAAAATTAAATACTCTTGTCTTAAAAAGTGCCATCTATGTATTTTTTGTGAACTATGTAAGTAAGAATTTGTTGAAACGTATGAGTTCAATTAAATAGTTGCAGATGGCGCTTTTATGACTTGTTTTAGCCAGCAGCCACACGCAGTAGGCACGGCAAAGACGAGAAAAAGGAGCGCAAATAACTTTTCAAACAAAATGTACTGAAGTATAAAAGCAGCGGCCACACAGAGGGAAGCAGTACGGGGCGCGAAAAAGACGCAACGAATTCACAATAGCATTCACGCGCCCATCCCTTCTGTGGGAGCTTTGTCCCGTCCTATCAAAACAATTTCAATGAAAGTTTTTTCTGCGACTTTTCTACGCCCCCTATGTGTGGCTGCTGGCTTATGTTAAAAAAACTCGTTAAGCCTCAGATCTGAGATTTAGACGTCCATACGTTATCTTTGCATGAGATACTTGCAGGAAGAGTGCTTAAATGCGCAACAAATCCTTTCGAAACCCTAACGTTTGCTATAGCAATTTGTAAGAACTTGACCGACTACTGGAGTTGTTCTGCGCGCTATAGCAGTTATGTTCTAGTTCGCTGTGCTGTAGTAGTAATCCAGATGTAACAACCAAAGTTATTCTTAGGGTGGTTCGGCGTTTTAACTAGCGCCACCAATGGAAAAAAAATCATAACTTTTATTATAATACAGTCAGTATAGCTTTTATTATATAGGTACCTCGGCAACTATCGGATAGAATCGGATATATTCGCGTAATAGAAAGATCGGAACTAATATGACACTTCACTTTACATAAGGCTTCAAAATAGTAAAAGAAAAATTTTATACAGAGCACGAAGTAGTATTACACTCGTGTGCTTTCGGTGAATACCGAAGCCTACTCTAGAGCCCGACGTATACGAGGGCTGCTACTTATGTATGCGGAATAGAAAAAATAAACAAATGTATATAGCTAAATATGCTTTTATTGTTTTTCAAAGTATTCTCCACTATGATCGATGCACTTTTGCATTCGATGAAACCAATTTGTAAAACACTTTTTCCACTCTGATTGAGGTATCTCCAAAACGTGCTGTTTGAACGCATCTACGGCATCTTCACGGGTCGAAAATCGTTGACCACGTAATTTATTCTTTACATTTGGGAATAAATAGAAATCATTGGGAGCCAAATCAGGGCTGTACTGTGGATGACCCATCAATTCTATTTTTTGACCATCCAAAAATGTAGTTGTTTCCTGAGATGTATGACAGCTGGCATTGTCATGGTGAAGTATGATTCTGCGTCGCTGGTTGTTTTGGCGTATTTCTTCAAATACTTCCGGCAAACAAATGGTCGTGTACCACTCCGAATTAACCGTTCTGCGATTCTCCAGTGGTATTGTAGCCACATGGCCATTAATACCAAAAAAGCAGGCCACCATTTGCTTTACAATGCTTTTTGCACGAGCCACTTTCGTAGGGTTCGGCTCATTTTGAAACACCCAAACTGGTGATTGTTGTTTAGTTTCGGGATCGTACGCGTAGATCCAGGATTCGTCACCTGCGTAGATATTATAAACAGATTTTGAGTCGCCTCCGTTGAATTTTTTTAAGGTTTTCTAGCACCATTCGACGCGAGCATCTTTTTGATCCTGAGTTAAGTTGTGCGGGATCCAACGCGAACAAATTTTTTTTACAGACAAATGTTCATGTAATATCCTATGAATGCTCGTCATATATATGCCCAGAATAGCCTCTATCTCGCGAAAAGTAACATGGCGGTCTTGCATTATTAGTTTTCGCACAGCTTCAATATTTTGTGGCGACTTCGGGCGACCTTCTTTAACTTCGTCCGTGAGCTTACTGCGCCCGCGATTAAACTCACTAAACCAGTGATACACAGTCGTTTTTGATGGAGCTTCACCACCAAAAGTCGAAGTTAATTGATCTACGCACTGTTTTTGCGTTAAACCACGTCGAAAATCGTAATAAATCATAGCACGAATATTTTCACGAGTGAGTTTCATTTTTTCAGCGATATGACATTTTAAACCCAACAAAAACAAAGCACTAACGTATATAAGAGAAAAATATTAACGGCCAGTATTTAAAAAAAGAACGAATTTGACCATGGAGGTCAGACATTGCGTTTAAAATTATTGGAATCCCAGATTCCGCATACATAAGTAGCAGCCTATGTATTCTAAAAGCTAACAAACTGTACGTTTTTATCTAAAATGTACATGAGAAATCTCAATAACTTTGACAACTATTTTTAGAACCTACAGAAACCTACAGAACGTAGGATCAACGTATATGTTGTAAAAATTGTTATTACCTACATCAAGATTTTTATGCTTTACTTTAGATAAAAACGTATTATAAAACAAGTTTGTATGAGTTTTATTCTATTGGTGGCGCTAGTTAGCGCCCCTCAGTGCCTTAAGACATTTTCATCAGTATCTTAAACAAAGAAGTACTTGCATCATTACAATGGTTAGGTCAATGCAATGCTCGTCAAAAAACAATGTATCAGGCACTGCAGCATCCAAGAGATCATCATCCATCTAGTGTGAGGAAAGGGGCCACTTCACGCTGTAAATCATCTCATTACGTAGATTTTATTAGTATTTCAAACAAAGAAGTGCTTACAGATCATTGCACTCATGAAGCTTAACAATGTAATAATAAGGAAGAGTGGAGTACCACAGGTTTTTGTACAGAGCCCCAACGACGTGTAAACTGTAACCGCTGCTTATTGAATAATGATGTTATTATTTATTACTAGCTGACCCAGCGAACTTCGTACCGCCTGACAGTCGATTCTTTATTTATTTTTCCCTCCGTAAGAACCATCCTCGTACTTTAAGGAATATTGTAAAAAAAGAATTGGTTCAGCTGCTCTCGAGATTTGCGCTTACCAACACAGTCAGCGATTAATTTTTATATTACAGATTAATATTTAATATTATTGTAATGGTAAGCTCAATGCGACGCAAATCTAAACGGGGACCACAAAGATGCAATCTCACAAATAAAGCCATTTAAACCGCTACACGTGGGAACGAAACACTGTACGGGGTGTCTTAAGAAGTATCTCTTTGGTACTTCGTAAATATTAGTCCACTTCCACCAATCCGTACTTGGCCCGCGTGGCAGGGGCGGATCTTGAATTTGTGGGGTCCTGGGCTGAAACTACTTAGGGGCCTATCTAAGTATACAACTAATAGCCATGTCAAAAAACTGTTTCTATAATGATATATTATTGCTATATACTCTTTATTGCACAAAAAAACATAAATATTCATTGAATCTACTCAAGTATTAGTAGAACAAAACGCGACCTTATTGTTGTGGTAGCAATCTCTTCCAGGCAACTTTTGGGTGAGAGAGAAATCGAAATAGTGATTTATATAAGAATATACATAAAAAAAATATTTATTTATTATGAATTAGTAAAAGAAATGGACAGGTTATGTGTGTGACAGTTATGTTATATAAATTATAATATATAAATCAGCCTTTCTGCATTTTTGTGCTGCAAATTCTTTTATTTGGTCATCACATTGCAAGGCTTTTGTTAGATCACAATTTATGGAAAGAAGTGATAAATTATTTAGTCGATAGTTCAACATTAGTTGTTATTTGGCAAAGTTAAAAAAATCGTATAAATGGTATATCAGTTAGAAATGTCACTGTAAGAGGTGTAAGACTCTGGCTTAGATTGGAGTAAGTACGATTTTAATTGAATGCACTCCTTCACTAAATGCTCGTCTACGTCATCTGGATAGTAATCAATAATGTGACGTTCACTATCCAAATCTATGTTTTCGATATTTTTGTCTTGCAAATCCATTAAAAATTTGAATTTCTTGCCATATGTCTCTTAGATTTGACTCCTTTTACTTAAATCCATAATCAACTTATCCAACGCAACATTTAACGTGTCCCTTTGAAATATTTCTGCGACGTATACTGAGAATTAACCTGTAGACTTATCTGAAAATTTTGGAGTAATGCGTCTCTTGTTTATGTTATTATAGTCTATTCCCACACTTACTTATTTTTTTAGCTTTCTCCTCGTATTCCTTTAGCTTCTAATCTGATTGGTGTCGTATGTTGTTCATAAAGTTTTTGAATGAAAATCGAAATCGGAAATGATGTCATATTTTTTACGTTTCTCAATCACCAAAACACGTTTCAGAACATTTCCCAAAAATGTCTGTATGTGTGTGCGTACGTACTATTTTTTTTTAGTTTATGTTTCAATAAATAATATTACTTATTATCCCTTAAAAAAATTTATGATAATCAGCATGAAAACATCATTTTACTCGTATTTCCCCCTTTAAATCAATTCATAAATGTAAATTTTTCATCAATGTTTTCTTATCTCGTAAAAATATCGTCCGTAAACCGACTTTACAGACAACCATTTTTAAATTCAAATTATTGCCTACTGTTTTCAGCGGGATCTGGGGGCCCTTGTAACCTGGGCTGCAGCCCAAGTGGCCCTTAGCTAGATCCGGCCCTGCCGCGTGGTGCAGTATGGCCTAACCTTCCTGCGGTATAGGAAGACACCCGTGCCCCAGCAATGGCGACGTACAAGGGTTGATATCGATATCGAAATATTAGTGAATCTTCTTAAAGTCATCGTGATGAGAGGATATGCCAATCAACCTTAGGGATATTAGGGAATGATATGGTATGTATGTTTTTATAATATATTTATAATAGGAAGAAATAATGACGCTCTATACAACAGACTATGCCAAGTTTAGACTTCAAGCATTCATTATTTAAGTGTACGCCCTGTAACTATATGTCCAAAAATGTACTCTACTATACGTACTCTTCGTATGTTAATGTACCATACCTGTATCTCTGATTTTGACTAATAAATAATCTTTAATATAATCTTAATCTAGTTTATGTAAGTAAAGGTATGTATATAAGGTAAGTGTATTATTATTAAGTATAAATATGTATCAATATTCAAATTTGCACTGGCTACCAGTCTTTCTGATTTCCTTCAGTAACATTCCATCGTAAGGTTGCGTGAAAGAAATTGCTTTTAGCAATAAGGCTTGAACTATTTACATTTGTAATTATTTTGTATTTGTTGTCTTTTTCCATTGTACAATAAAGAATATTCTTATCTTATTGGGTTGATTAGCTGGTGTAACCTACACCTAGTACATTTTTTTTGTTATTTGACACTATTTCAGAGCATGCGGTCAGTATCATCTGTTTACCAACCCGGAGGCCGTGGGTTCCATTACCACTGGGGCTGAGGTACATCAAATAGCCTTAGTCTGGGTATTTTTCCATGTTTGTGATGTCCTTTCCTGGCCACCATAGCACAAGGTATCCTAGTTTGGGACCACGACAAGTTGTTGACAAGTATGGAAATATTTGTATGGAAATTATTATAATACTAAACAATCACATTGCAAAAACCTATTTAGAGGCTAAATATTCCACTCATGCCGGGATTCGAACCCGCGACCTCTGGCTATCCGTGCCAGCGCTCTTAAAACTGAGCTAATGGGCGACTCACCGGCATCAGTAAAATTTCGAACCTATTTACAATACTCTCTGTATTACGTACTTAGCACGGGTTAGTGCATTAAAAAAAAAAAGAATATAACCACATTGCAGTTATTCAATTAATTTACATACATACATTCACGCCTGTATCGTATTGAACGTTGATGATGTGAAAGATATCTGACAGGATCGTGATAAGTGGCAAACTTGGGCCTCTCCCTTTCTCCGTGGGATACAAGCGTGAAGTTATTTTGTGCTCGAAGAATAAAAACAAATCTAAGCTTCCTGCCTATGTGAGTTTATTTTGTGTATATAGGTACCTATAATATAAAAATGAATCGCTGAATGTGTTGGTAAGCGCATATCTCGAGAGCAGCTACACCGACTTCAGTAATTCTTTTTTCAGAATATTTCTTGAAGTATAATGATGGCTATTACGAAGAGAAAAAATAAAGAATCGACTGTTAGGCGGTACGAAGTTCGCTGGGCCAGCTAGTCTATTATATAAAAATGAATCCCTGAATGTGTTGGTAAGCGCAAATCTCGAGAGCAGCTTAACCGATTTCTCTGATGCTTTTTTTATAACCTATTCCGTGAAGTACGAGAATGGTTCTTACAGAGGGAAAAATAAAAAAAAATAAAGAATCCACTGATAGGCGGTATGAAGTTCGCTGGGTCAGCTAGGAAAAAATATAAATTAATTTCAAGTATTTAGTATTTAAATACTTTAAATAAAATGGTATGCCTATTTTGAAACGTAACTTCATGATTTCTTTTGTAATTTTTGCCGAGGGTAGTAAACTAACAGCTAATAATTTCAAAAAGACGCCTATCACCTCAGTCTTCCGAGACCACGGTGGTACTAGAAAAAGTGCCGAAACGTCGGAAAATTGTAAAAATGTAAAATTGAACGAGTACAATCCTTGAAATATTTTTTTATTATATTTAATATTTCTTAATGATTCGACATACTTATACATAGATATATATTAATCGGGTCTAATAACGATTATTTATTAGGTGAAACGTAATCATCATATTTCCCGACGTTTCGGCAGCTATTCAACTATTTACTGGGACACCCTGTAAGTTGAGCGCAATCCATACTTAGGCGACATTGTACGGAGTGCTTACCTCGTTTAACTCGATGGCTCTACCTGTATCTAAAATGCTGGAATGGATAGAGAATTGTGGCTCATTCAGTTGCAACGTAAATTTCCGCATCTGCGAATAAAAATCCGTGTCCCAATAGGAATTCGTCTGTTATACGCTATATGCATGGAAGGGCAAAGTCACTCCTGTGACTACTACCCAGAAAAGCCACAATGCTATTGATTTTGTCAGTCTTGTTGATGAAGCGAAGGTGATCTGTCAGGATCGTGGCAAGTGGCAGTCCCTGGTCTCTGCCTACCCCTCTGTGATACGGGTTATGTATGTATGTATGTATGTATGTATGTATGTATGTATGTATGTATGTATGTATGTATGTATGTATGTATGTATGTATGTATGTATGTATGTATGTATGTATGTATGTATGTATGTATGTATGTATGTATGTATGTATGTATGTATGTATGTATGTATGTATGTATGTATGTATGTATGTATGTATGTATGTATGTATGTATGTATGTATGTATGTATGTATGTATGTATGTATGTATGTATGTATGCTATTGATTCTGTTTTCTAAGTCTGAAGTTCTAGTAGCAGTACCTCTCGCTAACCTTGAAGGAGAACATCGTGAGGAAATCTAAGTGTCTTAGGTACCTATTCAACTACGTAGATCAGAGCTTGAAATTGCCAATCGCGCGTGGTAATTAAGCACATACTCACCCTCTGAGAGAAAGCTTGTGCCCCGCAATGGGGTGCATATAGGTTCTAATATAACATTAACATAACATAATAACGTGCATAATACGGCAGGCTGTGCGAATTCTTTCACTGTGACAGCAGTGCGCTTGTGGAACGCGCTGCCCCTATACATACGCCAGGCCCAGTCAGTTGATGTGTTTAAGAGTAGAATCCATAAGCACTACTTCGGACTTCAGAGTAATACTCTTATATAGGTATATTTTTGTAGTTTATATATGCAGGTATGTATATATATATATATATATATATATTTATATATTTAGGTATATCATTATAATGTGTATTCTAAGTATTTATGTTATCCATTCGGTATATTGATAAGTATTTTTTTTTTGTTTTAACTTATATGATTCGATTTTATATGATAATTTATTTACTATAACTCTTTCCGGGCACTACCCGCACTACTATCCATATAACCCAAGGTTAGCTGGAAGAAAATACTCATTAGTATTAAGCTCGCCTTTGTACAAATATGCTTATTGTGCAATAAATAATTTTCTAATCTAATCTAATAATATTTACATACAGGCATATACATTGCTTCTGGCCCCACACTAGGATACCCTGTGTCATGGGAACCAGAAACAACGACATAACAAACATGTAAACATCCAAAACATGGGTTTTTTTTTGTTCCCAGCCAGGATTCGAACCCGCGACCTCTTGCATGGTAGGTAGATGCGCTTCCGCTACGCCACAGAGGACGTATTATTTTGCTACTTTCTCTAGGTAACAAAGGGATATAATGGAGGTAGAATTTGTTTTTCCAAAAAGCATCAATTTATTCCCTCAAGAGCTGAAGGATCTCGTGCTATCACAGGCAAACTGCTTGGTTTGTAAACATTAGTTCCCTGACTTAGCTCCACAGTAACCCACGCCTTTGCTGCGCAGGAAATAAAGCTGCTGTTTCCCCACGTTACCTTTGCTGGTAATTTTAAACAAAATCACACCTATCCCTTTGAGATAAAGTTCATTTTACTCGTCACCAGCATTGCGTACAAGTTGGTTATTTTGATGTCTGGGAAATGTAGCATTCTGTTACAAAGTTACCCGTCTATAATAGCAGTAGTTTGCGGTCCTTCGTAGTCTAGTATCGTATAAAAGCAAATGTGCCATGAAATTATTTAAAACGCCGTGGTTTCATATTTTGTTACCGTAATAAGAGAGCTTTTCCATAAATGGCCCTGATTTTTTTTGTTCCAAGTTTTTTCTAACACAGTAATGTTTATGTTACAAGGAATGTTTATGCTCAAACTTAACTTAACAAAAACAACTTAACTGCAAGTTTGCTAAAGGTCATTCGAATGGTAGCGTGGTGTTCGGGTCATCTATCTCCCTCCAAAATGGTTGAGACTGGTGATGGCTGAGCACTGCGTTATGCTCGTGAACGAGTACTGTTCGTGTGTCTGGCCGCAGCACTTATGTTTTCCCCTATTATTGTGAGACATTTGACTAATCATTGGCATTTAGGGTTGTTAATGGCAATCATGAAATCTTATTAGGTTTGCATATTGGCAACTGATGTATTTGGTTTTAAGATGATTTGAGAAAAGATGGTCAGAGTGGAGTTTATTTTTTCCGCTGCCTTTTTCTCCACTACAATACGGCCCGAAGGCGGCGGCTTACATTTTACATTGTACATTGACATTCAGAAAACAGAATGTAAATTCATTACGTTGAAATAAATTGATTTGAATTTGAATTTATGTAAATAAATTACTTATACTTTCAATACTAAAGTTAGAATTTGAGTTTATTAAGCTTATAATTTTTTACATGCGTAGTTTTAATTGATGACTAAGTCTTGTTTGTTTTTACAAATATTAAAAACCTATTTAGATACTAAAAATTCCACCCATGCCGGGATTCGAACCCGCGACCTCTGGCTATCCGTGCCAGCGCTCTATCCAACTGAGCTAATGGGCGAGTCACCGGCATCAGTGAAATTTCGAACCTCTTTACACTATTCTCTGTATTACGTACATTTTACAAATAATGTGAATACAATTTCGTTCCTTCCGTCAATCTCCCTTCAGAGAAATAAATGATTGTATGTATTTGGATAAGACATAGGACACCTAGCAACTTGCTTGAACAAATGGTCTTAAACATATTTCTGCTAAATGGCTCCATGCCTATACACTCCATAAACAATAGAGCGCTACCAATGGCAAAATGTCGTTTTTTTTTTACACAGCGTTTTCGCAAAAAGTATCACATTTATTAATTTGTAAATCATGTTAATAGCGATTTTTAGGACCATTCATAAAAACTTAAGATCTCGTATTGGGACTAGGTAGCAATTAGATAGATGGTATATTCCATCTATCTAATTGCTACCTAGTCCCGATACCAATTAGATAGATAGATTCATAGAATATTCTTTATAAATTTATTTCTTAAAGAATAAAGATAATTATGAACAGCTTTTCAAAATTTGTAAAATCATGCCTATTGAAAAAAAATTATTTAATATGAAATTGCGATTGAAACTTTCGGCAAGTCGGGCCTTTTAAAACGGTGTAGCCATAGCTATCCAACGCGTAGCACTAAACGAAAATAGGTCAAATTTGCAATCCCTAAATACTCAAATTATTATGGATCTAGGCTAAGTAATTGTTTGGTACCTGCAATTTACAAAAGCCTCCCAGAGGAATTATGTAATAAGCACCTCAGAAAGGCACAATTTAAAAATATGCTTAAGGGTTTTCTGTTAAGTAGTCTGTAGACATAAAATATTATTATGGATTATTTTAGTTGTGTAGAAGACAATGTTAATTTAGTAAGATAAAAAGAACTGTTACCAAGAGCTTGCCGATAAACTGCATTAGCAGTTTGGCAAACTATTGATATTGTAATCTTGCATTGTTTACAGTGAATAAATATATATATATAAAAAAAAAAAAAAAATATTTCTTAAACAAAACATTTTCCAAGCAGAATTTACAAGGTTGAGATCTCCTTCTAAGTGTACAACACCTGTGCCAGGAGATCCCGCTCTTCCACGACTATACATTTTGATTTTTAATAACGTAAAGTTCTATAATACATTTATTGTGTGTGTGTGTGGATTTGTGTGTATGTAAATTTGGTGTTTGTGTGTGTGTATGTAAGTGTGCGCGCAATCTTTATTGTACACATAAATGACAGTGTGACAAAAAAGGTAGTTTTTGGAATTAATGCTATCTAGTCCTCGGTTTCATCCCTTTGGTTCTTAGCCAAGTGTTCTAAAAACAATTATAGTAAGCAGCTTTATCTAGCAGACTATAACCTGTCACCATAATTTTACAAAATGAATCGTATTACTTAGGAAAGATATAAAACCACCGGTAGGTAACTAATGGCTGTTTCTAAACAGAAGTCAAGGAAAGTAAACAAGAAATAAATCAAACACTCTGAAAGATAAAGAGCCGTTTTCCTCCGTTCAACTCACCTTGTAAACTTATTTGTTGCCCATACAGCATTAAATTAATGGGTATAGGAAATAAATTGCAAAATACATAACTTTATCGGCGAACTCGCCGAATTTTGTCGGATAAGACATAGATTTCTTTCTGGTCTCCGTCTATGTTAGCCTGGAAGAAATTGCTTTTATAATAAGTAAGTAATAAGGCCGCCATTTGTACTATATTTTTATATAATTTCTGTAACTGTAATTTCTGTGTACAATACAGAATATTCTTTCTTCTCTTTTATAATAGTGGTACATATCTATGTAAGTAAAAGCTAGTGATTACACTATTTTTATTTTTAATGCACTAACCCGTGCTAAGGAACAAATTTAAAAACCTATTTAGAGGCTAAAAATTTCACCCATGCCGGGATTCGAACCCGCAACCTCTGGCTATCCGTACCAGCGCTCTACCAATTGAGCCAATGGGCGACTCACGGCATCAGTGAAATTTCGAACCTCTTTACAATATTCTCTGTATTACGTACAGGCAGCGACATCTGACTTAAGCAAATTGCATTACTTACAGCCCCGACTAGCTACTTTGCAGTTAGGTTTTAACATCGGAACGATATCACTGTACCCACATGATTACACTATTTTTATTTTTAATGCACTAACCCGTGCTAAGGAACAAATTTTAAAACCTATTTAGAGGCTAAAAATTTCACCCATGCCAGGATTCGAACCCGCAACCTCTGGCTATCCGTACC
The DNA here is from genome assembly GCA_934045075.1 of Yponomeuta sedellus. NCBI lineage: Eukaryota > Metazoa > Arthropoda > Insecta > Lepidoptera > Yponomeutidae > Yponomeuta > Yponomeuta sedellus. The sequence continues at coordinate 6,600,305 of OW203735.1, read as the reverse complement.
AGCGCTCTACCAATTGAGCCAATGGGCGACTCACGGCATCAGTGAAATTTCGAACCTCTTTACAATATTCTCTGTATTACGTACAGGCAGCGACATCTGACTTAAGCAAATTGCATTTTTAGCCTCTAAATAGGTTTTTAAATTTGTTCCTTAGCACGGGTTAGTGCATTAAAAATAAAAATAGTGTAATCATGTGGGTACAGTGATATCGTTCCGATGTTAAAACCTAACTGCAAAGTAGGTAGTCGGGGCTGTAAGTAATGCAATTTGCTTAAGTCAGATGTCGCTGCCTGTACATAATACAGAGAATATTGTAAAGAGGTTCGAAATTTCACTGATGCCGTGAGTCGCCCATTGGCTCAATTGGTAGAGCGCTGGTACGGATAGCCAGAGGTTGCGGGTTCGAATCCCGGCATGGGTGAAATTTTTAGCCTCTAAATAGGTTTTTAAAAAAGCTAGTGATTTTTTTATAATAATTATGCATTTATTAATCGATAAAAAAAATTGTGGAAATACAATTCCCGACAAAAAACTGGAAAAAAAACGAATAACGAGGTATTACAGTAATTAATTATTATCGTATGTTTACATACCTACATCTGAGCAACCGATTTCATAAATTTTGCCCGTGTTAAGTTTATTTATCCTAGGCATAAAATTAAGTGGATGTAAAGTATGTAAACATGAATTCGTTAAAAAAGATTAGATGCGTATTACATAGATAATTTATAGCTTTGTAATTTTTTTATTCAAACATGATACTAAACACAAATACATAACCGCACACATAACAATAGACCGGAATCAAGCCACACCTGTCTCGTTATCTATTAAGCTAGTTCCGCCTCTATTCCCTTTGGAATAGAACCTAAGCAAATCAAACGTCATTCTGAGAGAATTAAGGTTCCTCAAGTTTGCAACTGCAACTGGAATAGTTTGAACCGAAACAAGACCGTAACCTACTCCTAACCAATTAGACTGTATCGGTACTAATTGGTTAGGAATAGACAGTTAATTGATGTGGATTTAACAAACTTTGGGCCGTATTCTGAATTGAGAATTGCACTACGTAAATACTTATGAACGTTCTGTCACGCTCTTTGCGGGGAAATTAAAAAATACACTTATTTTATTTATTAGAGAAAACAAACAGTTATACAAAAAACATTTGTTTAACATAAAGTTTTTTTTTTAATTCTTTATTGCACTAAATACATGACTAAATGTACAAGAGCGTGCTTAATGCAAGAATCATTCTCTTCCAGCAAACCTTTGGTGTTGAAGAGACTGGCAAAGGGTAGTGCAGGAAAAGAAGGTGGAATACAATAATAAAGTTACATAAATATAGGGAGATATATTAAGTTAAACCTACAGGGGCAAGGGGGGGGGGGGGGGTCTGAATAATAAAAAGTTGGTATTAAGGTTAGTTACATGTATAACCAGCAGCGTTTTCTACAGTTTACAGTGTAAAAATATTAGAATACAATAGGCACAGTGTGAGAAATAGATGGTTTTTAGGCTTGCCCAGCACCTATACCATCCTGACAGCTTAGTCGGCCTAGCCCACAGGAAAGACTAGTCAATACGTGTGGAGCCAACCAAGCCGCGGGTTTCCTCACGATGTTTTCCTTCACCGTTAGCGTGTGGTATTGCGACTACAAATTCGCAAATGTACGTAACTTTGAAATTAAACCAAGTCATTGGTACATGCCCGCACTCGGGATCGAACCTGGGTGGGAAGCGGTGGTAGCTCAGTGGGTAGAACCATGGACTGGCAAGCGAGAGCCCCAGGTGTGAGAAATGCATGTGTAGTAAACAAACAAGTAACATGAATTTCAATCACAATAAGCTCTTTTCTAAACGATAAAAGATAAACACTAAAAGCAGAAAAAAATAAAAACAACACAAACAACCGACCGAGTACATACACTCCAAAGACAAATCACATCCATCATGTAAAATCACAGGATGGTAGATGCAACATGAACTTAGCGAAATTCTCGATTCAGAAACTGGCCCTAAATGCTTTGAATCAGTAGGTAACGCGACGTTCGTTATCAACCCTTGTATGTCCCCACTGCTGGGGGGCACGGGTCTTTTCCTGCATCGTAGGAAGGTTAGGCCATACTCCACCACGGGGGCCAAGTCCGGCTTGGTGGAGGATTGTAAGATAGTGGCGGGCCTTACTGTCAGAAGTAATCAAGCCGCCCATAAGGCCTCTGACATGGCTTAACGACTGCCATTATATGACAGCCGGCACCAACAGCTTAACTTGCCTTGCAAAGCACGGAAGCGGAAAAATGCCGGAAAAAATGGAAAAATGTCACCCATCCTACACCTTACGCGCCTGTTGTTGCTTAACTCAAGTGATTGATTCCAATCACTCGGTTCGCACAGGCCACGAGCGCACAGATTATGCTTAACAAATTTTTTAAACTGCATCGGTGGTAAGTCTTATATCATGTACGGAGTCTTGACTTGTAATGAATATTATCAATAAATATCTATATCTATGTCTATATCTTGAGGACTATGGTAGGACCGTATACAATGCCCCATAAAGGATTAACTTTTGCAAGTCTGTCGTGGATATAACAATTTATTTTGATTCTTAGTACCAATATAATGATAGCTAACAATATTTTGGAAATTAAATATAAAGTGCTCCTATGAAACACCTCTGAGATTGACACAACGCACGTGTTTGATCATGATTAAATCTCTTTATAATCAGTGCTACCAATTTAACCGGTGCCACTACTCTGAAAGTTTCTGGCCAGTGTAAGGTTCAGTGGACTATTGGACGTACTCATACTTGTTGTTCATCTCAATCAAACTCACTTTTATTTTATTTCAATCGAATCCTTATGCTGTCTGATATCAACTCTTGGAACGTCCTCACTGCTGGAGCAGTCTCTTTCTGCTTCGCAGGAAGGTTAGGCCATACTCCACCGCGGGGGACAAGTTGGTGGAGGGTTGTAATAGAGTGGCGGGCCTTACTACCAAAAGTTATCAAGGCCCTCATAAGGCCTCTGACATGGCTTAACAACTTTCATTGCATGACAGCCAGTACGCTAGCGATCGTAAAAAATGCCATTAGTGGTAGTGATGGGATGGTCACCTACCCAGCACCTGACCGCGCCTGCTGCTGCTTAGCCCAAGTGATCGATAAGATAAAGGATATATTTAAAAACCTATTTGGAGGCTAAAAATTTCACCCATGCCGGGATTCGAACCCGAAACTTCTGGCTATCCGTGCCAGAGGTTGCGGGTTCGAATCCCGGCATGGGTGAAATTTTCAGCCTCTAAATAGGTTTTTGAATTTGTCCTTAGCATCCTTACCCGTGCTAAGGAACAAATTTAAAAACCTATTTAGAGGCTAAAAATCTGTAAGTAATACAGATAATATTGTAAAGAGGTTCCAAATTTCATTGATGCCGTGAGTCGCCCATTGGCTCAATTGGTAGAGCGCTGGTACGGGTAGCCAGAGGTTGCGGGTTCGAATCCCGGCATGGGTGAAATTTTTAGCCTCTAAATAGGTTTTAAAATTTGTTCCTTAGCACGGGTTAGTGCATTAAAAATAAAAATAGTGTAATCATGTGGGTACAGTGATATCGTTCCGATGTTAAACCTAACTGCAAAGTAGGTAGTCGGGGCTGTAAGTAATGCAATTTGCTTAAGTCAGATGTCGCTGCCTGTACGTAATACAGAGAATATTGTAAAGAGGTTCGAAATTTCACTGATGCCGTGAGTCGCCCATTGGCTCAATTGGTAGAGCGCTGGTACGGATAGCCAGAGGTTGCGGGTTCGAATCCCGGCATGGGTGAAAAAAAATTTTTAGCCTCTAAATAGGTTTTTAAACATGATACAATTTTCAATCGAAATTATATTTGTCTGCCGAATTTCATTTATCCTTATTTCATGGACACATACAATAGAGTACCAGCGCGACATTTAAATTGTATCTGATTGCCATTATGCTAATCCTGGTATGTATCGATGACGTTGTACTGTAAATTATGTACATTTTGAAAATGAAAATAAATGAAAAAATATTTAATTAAAGGGATGGTTGCAAAGCCTAACACTCTCGTGATTATATTGTTCTAGTAGAAAAACATAACAGAAACGGAATTTTATGTGACTACAGTGCGTTCACATTAACTTGACGCGTGAGAGAATTGGTAACAAGGACATTACATGTGAATTAGCTTTTGGACCTAATCGGAAGATGGTAAAACAAGCCCTCAATCCTTTTATTTTCCCCAAGTAATGGGAATGATTCCTTATTTAACATGGTAACAGTAATCATCTCAGTGCTACCAATTCTCTCACGCGTCAAGTTAATGTGAACGCACTGTACTACCATAATTAGGCTATCTAGTAGCTTGTATTTATGGTTAGTAGGCCCGTGCTTCTTGGAAAAGGCGGAAGAAAGTGGGTGGTGATGTCATGTTTATCAAAAAATATTGAATCTAGTAGAAGATGGCCTCGGTGGCGCAGCGGTTTGGCACGCTGACTGTCCAACCGGAGGTCTCGGGTCCGATCCCCGGCCGGGTCAAACTAGGAAACGAACTTTTCTAGTTTGTCTCGGGTCTTGGATGTTATCTATGTATTTATTGTATTAAATCTATCGTCGAGTTAGCACCTATAACACAAGTCATTTAGTTGTACTAAATGTAGGGCTAACAATATCTGTGTAATAAGTCTATGAATATTTATTTATTATTTATTAGATACATGTGAGGAAAAATATACTAACCTCTAACATTTGTAAAGTTACAGTAGCCATAATATCACGGCTAACATTGTGAGGATGGTGAAGGAGATCACCATCGTGATGGAGAAAAACGTTGTGAGGAAACCCCAGCATCTGAAGAGTTGACATACCTCAGTGCTTGCTACGTATAATGGTGCAACTACAGACGAAGTGCGGAAATCTTAAGCACAGCCTTAGGTCTTACTAACTACCCAGAGAGCGGCAGTAACCCAGTGGGTAGTACAATGGACTCGAAACCAAGAGCCCCAGGTTCCATTCCTCGTGCGGGCATGTACCAATGACCGTATTTTCTAAGTTACGTACAATTTGACAACGTTTTTTTACGGTTCACCAAACTGAATGTCACACCTTAAACTTACAAATTAGTTCATATTATAGTGCTAACAATGATGTACATTCAACTAGATGTGAACACAACATGCAATTGGAGCGCAGAAGTATTAATTTAATTAAATACACTGATAGTACTCATTTTAATGGGCCCACCCCATTCCAAGGTTTGACACCAACGTAGCGTACAAACTAGATTCAAACAAGATTCAACCAAAAAATTGCTACTTAAGTGGGACCCAGAAGTGGTAAATAAATATGGTATTAAAGTAAACTAACCTAAGATTTTATAAGATGTGTTATTCCGGCCCAAAAACTATTTTGGCAAAGGAACATTTTACAGAGGCCAAAGAATATTAGCAATACCACTCTCTAGCGTTGAAGAAAAATATCGTGAGGAAATCTGAGTGTCTGAGGTGTTAACATACCTCAGCACTGAAAATTGCCAATCTGCGGTGGGCACGCGTGGGAATGAAGCCCATACCCTTTCTCAGAGAGAGGGCCTAGCCCTGCAGTGGGACTTTAACATGCCACGTAAATAAAACTATCTAAAAACCTATTTAGAGGCTAAAAATTCCACCCATGCCGGGATTCGAGCCCGCGACCTCTGGCTTAGCTCAATTGGAAAGAGCGCTGGCACGGATAGCCGGAGGTCGCGGGTTAGAATCCCTGCATGGGTGGAATTTTTAGGCTCTGAATAGGTTTTGAAATTGTCCTTAGCACGGGTTAGTGCATTAAAACACAAAAAAATAGTATAAAAAACTATCTACACATCAGTCACTTCAGGGTAGCCACCTTATTTGTCGAAGCCTTAATTATCTCCTCGTATGACCGGCCGCTGATAAATTTGCACGACGAATGGAGTTCATTAATATCGAATCAGTCTTCCTATAAATGCCGTATTTATTTGATTTACGCGTCAATTATTTGTAGCCTTATTGTAGTCGAATCGTTTTTGTATATGATTTTTAAATTTTAAACTTTATCTACTTTTAAGTAGATACAAAAAGAAGCGTTTTTAGTTGTACTTAGTTAAATAACTATCACTTATTTTTTTATACAACTATTATGGTTGATTGCCCAGATTTGGGATACAGACATTTGTATCCCACTTCTTCAAGTTTCACGTGGCTCAAGCTCATGCTAAGCAAAAATACATATATTAATTAAAAATACATAATCGAATCATTACCTGCGATGAAAAGTGGATCCTGTACGATAATCGGAAGTGCTCATAGCATTGGCTGAACCCTGGCGAACCAGCCAATTGATGCCCTAAGCGGAAATTGACAAAAAAAAAGTTACTTGTGAGTTTTTGGTACACCAGTGCCGGTATCGTTCACTACTTTCTTAAATATGACCAATATCACGGCAGATGTTTATTGTCAGCAACTGTAAACCATGATGGATGAGCTAGCTGCTAAACAACAGAAGCTAGTCAATCGCTCTAGGCCACTGCTGCTTCAGGACAACGCTAGATCACACACTGCACAACAGACGGCTACCAGATTAGAGGAGCTTCGATTGGAATGTTTAAGACGTCCACCATACTCTCTGGCTCTTGTTCCAACAGATTACCACTATTTTTCGAAACTTGAATAACTTTTTGCAAAGGGAAAAAAACAACTCCGTTGGGGCAGTCAGTCTAAACCACATTCAAAATTTTTATTGATTCCCTTCCAAATAAATGGTCTTTTTAGTAAAAGGATCAATGACCTTATGAATTGGCAAAAGTCCATAGATAGCAATGGTACATATTTTGACTAATTGAATATATTATATTAAAAAAAAACGGTTTTATGTTCTCTCATACAAAATCCCAATTTCATATGTAAGGACTTTTTCGCTGCGAGACATTTAGACCCATTTAGTCCCATTATAAAAAAAATAAATGTATCATCTAAACATGTAAAAGCTGGCACCAAAATGGCCTCGGCTCAGCTTTTTGCCGTGGCCGATAGCGACCACTGCGCTGGTTTTCAACAGATAGCATAAAACAACGAAACATAGGCCAGCATGACTAAACCCCAAAAAATCGTGAACGATCATTATATAATACTTAAATGCATTTATCTTCTATGGTATTTTATATCGATGTGTGTGTGTGTGCGCATGTGTGCAATGGGGGTGTGCTGTATATATCAAGATCTAAGAAGTTAGTGTGAAACATACTTTTGTACTAGGATTTACAAGCTTAGACAGTCTGGCTACGCCTGATTGGAGGCGGGGTATTATCCCAGCAATTTGTGGCAATGTAAAGAAAGCTACCACGAAATGAAACGGTACAAAAACGCTGTTAGCAGCTTACATTACTTTTGCTTCACATACACCTCTTAAGATGATTGTTTACTTTTTGAGACTTTTGTATTTTAACCCTAGACACCTAACCTTCGTTGTTTCGACGAATACGTGACGGAAAAATTGTTCTATCCTTTTGGTATGTGCGCTGATGGTCAGGATGTCTCTTACCAACTCGGTGTTCGTCACGAATTAGCGAGTGGCATTGAATTCCGAAAGCAAACTATAATGTTTTTTGCGATTATTTCCAAAAATACGGATGGAATCGGAATTTGCGTTGAACATAAGATTTATTTTTGTACAGATTGGGCATGAAAGTGTCAAGTTTTTTAGGGTTCCGTACCTCAAAAGGAAAAAACGGAACCCTTATAGGATCACTTTGTTGTCCGTCTGTCCGTCCGTCCGTCTGTCAAGACCCTTTTTCTCAGGAACGCGTGGAGGTATGAAGCTGAAATTTATATCAATTACTCAAGTCTACTGTCCCTTGAAGCTGTGAAAAAATCAAACTTCTAAGCCAACGCAATCAAAAGATACAGCCGTTTATGCCGCAAATTTTCGACACTTGCAAGGGAATCAAAACCTACAGGGTGCTTCCCGTGAACTCAGAATCTTGAAATTTGGTACGAAGCAACGTCTTATAGCATAGATAAAGGAAAAATTACGAAAACCATAAATTTTTAGTTACATCACATAATATATTTTTTTTTAATAATTTTAAACTTACTACCCATTTCCTCATAAACGCGTAGAGGTATTAAATTGAAATTCATACCAAATACTCAGGTCTATAATACAGGTTTGTACGGAACCCTCGGTGCGCGAGTCTGACTCGCACTTGGCCGGTTTTTCGTATGTATACAATTTGAGTTTGTCTTTAAAATGTAAAACCATTATTTTAAATTCTGTCGTAAATTATTTTTAATATAAATGGCGATTCCAATCCGTAAAATCAACGTGCCGTTTTAAACAGAAGAAAAATTAAATAAGAGTGTGCAATAAGTAACAATAAATAATTATTAAAAAATATATGATAATTATGTCTCATATATCGGCGCAACAAAAGTACTAAAAGCAAAACAGTTTTTATTAAAACTTCACTAAATTATTGACGAATCGGCGAATGGTTAGGTATTTTGGGGTATGTGAGAAGGTTAGGTGTCTAGGGTTAACTTTGTAGGCATTATTGAATATAGAGAGCTCGCATAAAAATTAATCAATCATGGTAGGAATCTTTTTGTTTTACTACAAAATACGAGTATTAGGTGTTTTTCATTTCGTTGTTAAATTGGTTCGTTGTTACTTTATCCGATGCGGAAAATAATATAAAAAGCAGTTAAGTCTGATTGTTCATTGTTTCAAGCGAATCTACCTCAGTACAAAACTGAAAAGTATATCTTTTTATTTTATTTTCTGAAATAAGTGTAGCTCTTGTACACTATCAGTGCAGGAAAAGGAAAACCGCATTTACTAGAAAGGAATTAAGGGTGATTTTCCAAAACACGTCAGCTGCTTCTACTGTCCTAGTATGGTTATAAAATGGCAAACAAAATAAATGCCACTTTCAGTTTAAACGTGTTTAATAAACAAACGTTCACCGATCATAAAGTGACCGCGACGTTGGGGCCATTAGCTCTAGACAGAGGAAAACAGAAGTTGGTTTTCAGGGTTATCATAAGCATTCCGAAAATTTAAAATTTCTATGTGTTGCTATGCTGTAAATTTGAATAACAAATGTTATTATAATGAACCATATTTTTTAAGTAATAAAATTTGTTCTGTCACTTTACAATTATGATGTTTTAATTTTATTCACATTTCCTATTTTTTGTGTATTTGGTTTCGCTGTTGGTTTTCTACTTTGCGCTGTCCAGTACCCAATACTAAAATCATGTTGAGTGTCGAAAAGCCGTGGCATTCAGAAATGATTTACTGAATGCCACGACTTTTCATAAAGTTATATGAACCCCTGTTTTTCGAAAAGTATCAAACTGGGTCAAAAAAGAAAAGTTATTGCATTGTAACCGGATAAACTCACTAGGCTTACTAAGTTTAGTAGTTACATACAACATTTTGGTATTTGATCGATCGAATGTTTACTCCTTGCATGTTTAACAAACTTTTTATTCAAGTGAGGGTGATCAACACATCGTTTTTGGTTATGTCAGATAGTTCCTTGCAGATATCTCGCCACTTTTATTTTAAAGAGGGTAGCTCTCGTAAGGTTTAAGGTCGTTTAATTAATTATTTATTTACAAGAGGCTGCGACATCGTAAAGTTATGAACTCCCGTATTTCGAACAGTATAAAACTGAGTCATAAAAGATAAGTCATTGGATTGTAACCGGATAAACTTACTAAGTTTATCCCCTTTCGGTCACTTTGGAAACCAAAGGATTGAAATCCGCTTCGAAAACAGAATTATTTTTTAGGGTTCCGTACCTCAAAAGGAAAAAACGGAATCCTTATAGGATCACTTTGTTGTCCGTCTGTCCGTCCGTCCGTCTGTCAAGACCCTTTTTCTCAGGAACGCGTGGAGGTATGAAGCTGAAATTTATATCAATTACTCAGGTCTACTGTCCCTTGAAGCTGTGAAAAAATCAAACTTCTAAGCCAACGCAATCAAAAGATACAGCCGTTTATGCCGCAAATTTTCGACACTTGCAACGGAATCAAAACCTACAGGGTGCTTCCCGTGAACTCAGAATCTTGAAATTTGGTACGAAGCAACGTCTTATAGCATAGATAAAGGAAAAATTACGAAAACCATAAATTTTTAGTTACATCACATAATATATATTTTTTTAATAATTTTAAACTTACTACCCATTTCCTCATAAACGCGTAGAGGTATTAAATTGAAATTCATACCAAATACTCAGGTCTATAATACAGGTTTGTACGGAACCCTCGGTGCGCGAGTCTGACTCGCACTTGGCCGGTTTTTTATTAGGAAACCTCGTTTTGAAAAAACAAAAATAATTCTGTTTCCGAAACTGATGCTGAATCTTTGGTATTAATCCAGTTACAATCCAATAATATTATTATGTACAAATCCAATAATAATAATTACTTAATAAAGTCTTAGTTCAAGAAAGATAAAGTCTGTAAGCTTTTGGAATATATCTCGGTTACTATCAGATACAATCGGATACATGCGTGGAATAGAAATTTCGGAACTAATATGACACTTAATTTCGAAATAATTTCAGAATAGTGAAGAAAAGTTCATGCGCGCCGAGATAGCGGTAAACTTGAAGCAAAGGAGTAGAACTTAAATATTGTAATATCGTGTACTGAGTTTTTTCGCTCCATTTTCAGTTGAGATTCAGAAAAAAAATTCATGACAGATTGCTTGCGGAAAAAAGTAAACACGAGGAAAAATAAACGTTTCGGTGTGTAGTCCAGTCATATATTTACTCTAGTTATTACTTCAGACAAAACACTTAGGTTACACGTCTGTTCTTATGAAAAAAAAAATTGAGATCGAAACGGATTAGAACCAAATGAACGAATGAATAGTGTTGTAATACAGTCGAAGTATACTACCGATCGAGTGTGGCGAACCGAAAAAATATAAACATTGAAGTAATTTCATTTAATTGGCATCTCCATTCTGCCGCCTGCGGGATAGACTTTAGACAGGGTTTTAATTTCTCTTCCACTCATATCATCTTCTACATCAGCCTACTGAGGCTTAGCACGCTAGTATGCGGGAAAATGACAGGCGCCGCGGCATACACTTTAACGCAGTATTAGTTTTGTCGCGACAGCGAAGATGATATGAGTGGAAGAGAAATTAAAACCCTGTCTAAAGTCTATCCCGCAGGCGGTAAAATGGAGATGCCAATTAAATGAAATTACTTCAAAACTATTTTTTCGGTTCGCCACACTCGATCGGTATACTTCGAATGTTTTACAACACTATTCATTCGTTCATTTGGTTCTAATGCGTTTCGATCTCTTTTTTTTTTTATAAGACCAGACGTGTAACCTAAGTGTTTCGTCTGAAGTAATAACTAGCGTAAATATATGACTGGACTACACACCGAAACGTTTATTATTCCTCGTGTTTACTTTTTTTCGCAAGCAATCTGTCATGTTTTTTTTTCTGAATCTCAACTGAAAATGGAGCGAAAAAACTGAGTATACGATATTACGATATTTAAGTTCTACTCCTTTGCTTCAAGTTTACCGCTATCTCGGCGTGCATTTCCTTACACTTTACACCTCGTATCGCCCGGTAGTGCATATCGGAGGGATGCAAGCGCGAAAGTGCACGGAGGCTTTTTAAGAGAACTGAGAAGGGATAAAAAGTAATGCGTTTTAATTTATTCCTTTTTACTGTATAACGTATCACGTACTTCCGAACAGATGACCCGACGGGCCTTATAACCTTTACCTAAGAAAATAAATAAAGTTGTAGTACATATCCACTTTCTTTAAAAATCACCGCATATCCGTCAGATATCTTCAGCTGTAGGTCTTCTGGCAGCTCCTCGCAGAGATAATTCAGTATGTCTCTACTTATTTTATAATTTTGAAGGAACTCTTCATCGTGCATGTCCTGTGGGAGGGACACCTCCCGCACTTCCGTCCGCTATTTTTTTCGGGCTTCTTTTTCAGTGTTCATTGCGTAAAGATATCTTACATACGCCCTAGCCATTTTAGCAATAAAATTCGTTATGTACGTTAGGTTTCAGCCACAGTCGAAGCCAAAGTCGTCGTTATAGGAGATAAAGCAGTCCGTGAAAAGCCGATAGAGCCCAAAAAATTAACAAATACAAAATACAAAAAACTAAATGTTTTATTTAAAAGAAAAACACGGAAACAAAGAGAAGTTTTTTTTTATAATTAATGGCAACTTCAAAGAGAAGTTATAACCTCAAAGCCTTGTCTTTACCCTCGACAGCAATAGAGAATTTTTTCTAAGTTAAGCTGTCATTTTGCGAGAAAAAAACACTTGCATGTTCGGCGTTGCGGGAAACCATAGACAAACTGTATTAAACTGACAGAAGGGGACACGTCGAGACGTCTCCCGCGGTCATGATGTTCGCACCGGCGGGATACCGCTCTGTGACGTCATCTTAATACTGTTTAGTGTTTAAGGTGACAGTAGAGAGTAGGCAAAATGGTCAGCGTGCTAAGCCTACAGGAAGTAGTATTTTACTCGTGTGGTTTCGGCAAAAACCGAAGCCTAATCTAGAGCCCGAGGTATATTCTAAACGCTAACAGTCTTTATCTTTTTTGAACTAAAACTTTTCTAAGTTATTGGATTAGTACATAATAGTATTGTTTTGGGAATTGCGCATTTCAGAGGCAGCCATGCTTAATTTCCAGTTGTAATAGATAGGTTCCATAATAGCCTCTGTTTCTTTGTGTTTTGTGGCATTAGTGTGAATTATGAATTAATGACCGCGAGGCGACGCGGCGGCGTCACTGCTGGGCGGCTTGGCTGGAACTGAGAATGGGATGGAGTATCCTTCCAGTTAAAAAAAATCCTACACTACTCATTAAAATCAAAATTGTACGTTGCACATTTACGCTAATATCATAATACTGCATAACTTAACTTATGAATAAAAATGAAGCCTATATAAAATTTTCAATCCGTTCTGTGTCGTACATTAGAATGTACGACACGGACCAGATTGGAATATATTTTGACCTGAGTTTAAAGCAAGTGTAAAAAATTCACCGACCAAAGATAAGTGATAACCTGTCTTTATAAATAAAAAATATATTTCCACGTGTGTAGATTAATCCAAAAACGAAGTCGCTTCCACAGCTTTCCTACAGCAAATACGCATAACCAAGTAAGGCGAGAGACGGGCGGGCGGGTTATGATTGATTATGTCGTATTTTGTTGGAGCCTTACTCCGCACTTACCCCGGGTGCCCCGCAACCGTGACTACGGAAAAATTGCCCCAAAACAACTCGGGAACAATGCACGAGAGAGACGCGAACAGATTTAGAATGTACAACCCTAATCAAAACGAGGAGATACGCAAACGCGACATGGTTGGCAAGGTCGATGGTAACGAAATGAAAGGTAACGCAGAGGCTGGAGTCACCTAGCCTTTTGAGTCTTCAGAAGAGCCACCCCCGTTTAATTAAATCGCGGCTCGGCGTGCGGATAATTAAAACATTCAGGGTTTCGAGAACAATATTTGTATGTTGATTTCGTATCTGGGCAATTTGTACCAACCAATGACTATTTCGTGGAACGGCAATAGAATATAAAAGAGTGTCTTCGTTATTAACTTTTCTACATTGTAACAAAATAAAAATATGAAGATGAGAGGTGATAGGGCATCGTCAGGAGTTTGCCTCACACCCACGTCTCAGAGAAAGCCTGTACTTTATGATAATGGAACGTTTACCGTTATACTCTCTTTCTCTTTGAGAGAAGGCTTTCTATATGTTATTTCTTATGTAATGTCCTAACCAATGATAATAAAAAAGCCTGTGTTGTGCATTGGGACATTTACTCTATTTTAATTATAGACTAACTTTTACAGTATTTTCTAAGGTTATTCGTCCTTAATTAATGTCTTGGAAATCAACGCCTTCTCAGTTATTCTGCTGCTTTGTATTGTATCAAATACTTTTGTATTGTAGCTGGGATGCTATTTGCTAGAAATGTAAGTCCTCGATTGTAAGTCCTCGATTGCTAATAAACTATTGGCTATACTGAACTGCTAACTGCTAACGATAAAAATTATTTGATAAATATGCTATGAGAAATGCGTGGAGCGGCTGTTTAGCAGTTGCGAACTAAATTTGGTTCCGCTAGTTTAGGTGTATCGATCACCATACACTTTTTTTGTGCTATAACCTGAAAACAGTGGGCTTAATCATGCCCAACGAATAACTACTCATTGCCGTATGTCCAGAGAAGTGACATGGATATGACATAGGATTCTCGGACTTTACTAAAGTCAAATTAACAGATGAATAAATAAAATTGTTTTACTTTTCTATCGCTAGCCTCAAGTTATTTCTCGGGAATTAATCCTCAGCTTACCTCTAAGTTGAATTAGGGACTTCCTGTAATGATAGTTAAGTTTGTTGTTGAAATACCTATATATAAAAAAATATTCTTGTCCACAGAATACCAAGTCAAAGACCTGTATGGGCCACAGATAACAGACAAAGACGGTGCTTTGCTGGACGAGCATGATAGCTTCTATTTGACCACGAAAAGTCTGCTAGTACTGTTTCAGATTATGGGGGTGATGCCCATAATGCGGGTTCCTAAATGTAAGTAAACAACTAAAAGTAAATAAACTTATATGAAACTCTAAGGGCCTGTTTCACAATCTGCAAATAAACTTCCGGATAATCTATCCGCAACCAGGGCTGCCGTTTGTTCTAAATTTAAATAAATATTCCTATTTTACGTGTGTTTGTTTATGGGTTCAAATTTAGAACAAACGGCAGCCCTGGTTGCAGATAGCTTATCCGGAACTTTATTTGCAGATTGTGAAACAGACCTTAAATATCATAATAGTGAGTATATGTATGAAATGTGTGTGCGTTTGTGGTGAGTGTGTTCTATATTACAGAACACACTCACCACACATTTAGTATTCGGTCGAAAGCGAATATCTGAAACAGGTGCTTACATAGTACTCACTTCCACAATGTCTTGCACTCAATTTTATACTTGCTCAATGAAAGCTTTTGCATGTCAGCCGCTAGTTGTAATTACGATCAGCCTAGTGTCTAATACTTACATAGTTTTTCAATTGAATTATGTTATTTGCCTCAATTTGGTAGTCTACAAAGCAATAGCCCTACAATGTCATTACATAGTAATTACATTACATGGTATAATGGCAAATTAAATAGGCATCTCTCGCAAAGAAAATCGAATCGCGCGAGGCACCGAGTTAAGTACCAATACCATTGCTATGCGATTTATTACCAGACTACCGATAGTGTGAATGAAACGACCATTACCGGACTAATACGAATCTATAGAACAACTATATATTTTTGAGACTCGCCCCCACAGGTCCGTTGTTAGTACAAAGCGTAGGTCACTAATCCGACATTTTAAGTACACGCTCGGAGCACTAACTACTCGTTAACTTAATTTCTCTCGTACGGAATTTGGCGCTGACCTTTTCGACGTTGTTTTTCAGAACGCGTAGGTGGCGTTAGAGTGAGGGTGTATTTATGAGGTTTATTATTTTAGTAAGTAGGAAGGGCTCTCTCCGTCTATAGGTTAATAACTAGGAGGAGAAATCAAGAGCTAGGCAACAATTAAAAAAAATAGATTCATATTCTAATATTCTGGTATTTCTTATCGCTAATCTAACTATCGCTTCGATATCAACCCTTGCATGTCCCCACTGCTGGGGTACAGGTCTCTTCCTGCATCGCAGAAAGATTAGGCCATACTCCACCACGGGAGTCAAGTCCGGGTTGATGGAGGATTATAAGACAGTGGCGGGACGAACTGTCAGAAGTTATCAAGCCGCCTTTGACATGACTTAACGACTGCCCTTACATGACAGCCGGCACCAACGGCTCAACGTGCCTTGCAAAGCACGGAAACTCTCAGAAAAAATGCCACTAGCACTGCGTGGCATTTTGTCTGAGAGCTTCCGTGCTCACGGGATGGTCCCCTATCCTGCACCTGACCGTGCCTGTTGTTGCTTAACTCAAGTGATTGGTTCCAATCACTCTGTTCGACTATGCTACGAGCGTTTCATGTCGCTTATTGGAATAAAACTCAGCATAAGTCAAAGAAGAGTTCTGTTTCCTTTTGAAGTAGGTAAAGAAACAAACTTCTTCGCAAGTCATATTCCCTTACTTGCGTATTCACGAATCCCGAAGCCATTACGACGATAAAAGTATGTTTCCCATCATAACTTAAGACAATCTGCTTTTGTTCGGCAAGTCATCTTAGCAGACGCCATTTTGGTGTCGACTTATGAATATCTCAAGATGTTTTTTGCCACTTTTTTGTACTTTTCGCTTAGCGGGCTGGTATTTTAGCCTCCTAAAGTCCTGACCGTGAAAATTGCTTCACACTATGACGCAGGCGGAAAAAAAAATTGCACCCTCGATTTAGGCGTAGGGCAAGGACTTTAATACGTACTGTACGTAATACAGAGAGTATTGTAAATAGGTTCGATATTTCACTGATGCCGCTGAGTCGCTCATTAGCTCAGTTGGAAGAGCGCTGGCACGGATAGCCAGAGTCCCGAATCCTGGTATGGGTGGATTTTTTAGCCTCTAAATAGGTTTTTAAAGTACTTTAATGTTTTATATATAGTACTGTAAGATTTTCCTATCGCTTTGTCGGCGTTATTAATACGTATAAATGTTTATGCCAAATTTTAGGTTTCTTGTACTCGTCGTCTCTGTGCTCTGTCGTTAGTAGACGGACAGACAGACGGATGGACCTCCTTGTTGAATACCACACCCTAAAAACCACGATATCTTCAATTAAAATACGTTTTACAGAAAGTGAACCTCACAAATCATAATATTTATGGTCGTCGTCAGGCTATACTCGGGACATAGCCCTCCCCTAAAGAGCGCCACGTTGTGCTATCATAGGGGGTTATGCCCATAATCCCCACGCTGGGCATGCGGGTTGGGGATCGCAGTTCTGTGGAATTGGACTGCAGGGGGCGCTGCTGCCAACCCCCGGTTTGTGTAACTTAGTTGCCATTTACGACACCCGCAGGAAGAATTGGGTTGGTGCTATTCTCTAGGCCGACACCTAGGCCGATATTTACGGTAGCAATTTTTATAACATCTGGAATTAATTAAGGTCTTTAACCTAGGACTTCAATCGATTCCCTCAGAAAACGGCAGTTTTGACCAAAATGCCACAAAGTCTTAAGCCCACCACTCACTAAACGCACCGCCAGAGGAGCCCCAAGCCGTACTTATTCGTCGACCAATCGTCCATACACTACACGGCGCGGCGCGCTCGCTTCTCCATACGACGAGCGCCGCGCCGAGTCGTGAGCCGCGCACCGAACCGAGAACCACGACATTCACACGCAGATTTGTCTGCGGATTTGTCGCCAGCGACAAGTACGGCGGATGGGCGCGCCTGTGAATGGCAGCATTTAGGTTCTTGACCCCGCTATGGCGCTCATTAGGGGAGAGCTACGTCCAGCAGTGGACTACATAATATGGCCTGAAGAAGAAGAAGAAGGGTTCTTGACCCGGCTGTTGGCTGTAACGGCGGAAAGTACCAATGTTAATTCTCGGCTAAGTTTAATTTTTGTCCACAGCCGCTCAAACGGCCCAACGCACCACTTACAACTGGATATCAAAGGCAACACTCTGGGCCTACCTCGTATGGGGCCTAGAAAGCATCATCGTCGTACAAGGTAATGCCAATACAGTAAATGCTACTTTTTCTAGGTATATAGATATATAGATTATGCCTGTATCGTAGGGGGTACGCAGAGAACAAAAACTGCCAAAGAACAAGATAAAAAGTACACGAAAGTGGCGTTCGTGCATGCAATGACTAATGAAAGTTGATGAAGTGAAGGTGAATGATAGTATGAAATTTATTTATTTATTCATTTATTTGCCTCTTAGCATATACAGGGTTACAAATTAAGCCAAAAAAACTGGAAATACAAGAAGAAGATTCCTTGAGTTAGTGGCCTACCAAGTTCAACCCGTAATTAGTAGGTGCAACCCTGGTCCCCTCGCTAGGATACCCTGTGTGGAGGAAACCAGTGAAACGGACTTTAGGATTCCAGGTATTCCGAGGGAATTGGGATTGGGATTCCGAGGACTAGAAGGAAATAAAGAATAACAGCCAAGAGAAACACGAGATTGAAATAATAAAACAAAACAAAGGTAAACTAAAGTAAGGTTCCGCGATTTCAAAATTTCGAATTGCTGATCATATCATACAACTTCGGATAGAGAAAATTTTAAGAAGAGTTGTTGGATAGAGGTAAGTGAAAATGGTGGTAGCCCAGTGCGGAGAACAATGTTGGAAGCGAGAGACCGAAGTTGGATATGCAGTGCAGGAATATACCTGTAACTTTGTTTATTTTTAAGAGAAAGTAGGTCTGCGAATGTGTAATGGCACTACCGCACGCTGACGCCCATGGAAAAACTCGTGAGGAAACGCTCTTTTGGTGGCAAATTTTGATCATGTCGTAGGAGCGGTTTCTCGACGATTGTGTCTTATAACTGTTGACATTTCAACTGTTTTTGTTTACTAATATTCATAATGGTCAGTATCACGCTTGAACAAACATAATTGTCAGTATCACATGTTATGAAAGCCAACTCTTTCGTAACATTGTCCGAAATCAGACTAGTTTTCCTACAAACTCCATCTATTCACAAAAGTTGCCAACCGGTATAAACTGGATAAATTGGCCGGTAAAAACAGAACGTGTGACAAGCTCCACCCAAATACATTGAGACAAAGTTAAATGCAACTTTGTGAGGAAAAATCGGACAGATACGAGTACGAGTAGAATTCACGCCTTCAGGGTTTTCCTGTTGAAATTGAAGCAACCCCATTGTTTGAACGGGCAGTGCCGTAAACATTTTAACAGCGAGTTTGATTGTATGAAAATGTGATTGTAGTAAATCGTCACATATTTTGATTCTTCTTCTTGAGGCTATATTTCGATTACCAAGTCTTATTCCCTTACTTGCCCACTCAGAGGGGCGGTGGTAGCGGAGCGGTGTCTCCTCTCAATCAAATCTCCTCTCAATCGGGAGGTCGCGAGTTCAACCCCCGGCATGTACCAATGACTTTGTTTTTTAAGTTTTGTACATTTATGAAATTATAGTAGAAATACCACACGCCAACGGTGAAGGAAAACATCGTAAGGAAACCCTAGTGTCTGAAGTGTTAACGTACCTCAGCGCTTGCTACGTAGAATGGCCCAACTATGAGGCTAAGTGCGGAAATCTCAGGTCTAACTAACTAACTTGCCCACTCAGAAAGGGCGTTTCTCTGTAAAGGTTTTGTCCCGTCCCTGCAGTGTTTGAAAGTAAATTGAATTAACCTTGCATCTTTTTCACGACCACATCCCAAGTCCCTTTTGTGTAGCCGCTGGCTTGAAGTCATTTGACTGGTATAATATTTTAAAAATTATTTATGCAAAAAAATACCTATTTAGATGCTAAAAAATCAACCCATGCCGGGACTCCAACCCGCGACCTCTGGCTAACCGTGCCAGCGCTCTCCCAAATGAGCTAATGGGCGACTCACCGGCATCATTGAAATTTCGAACCCCCACTAGGATACCCTGTGCCGTGGGAACCAGAAACAATGATATCACAAACGTGTAAACATCCAAGAC
Source organism: Yponomeuta sedellus (assembly GCA_934045075.1). Taxonomy (NCBI): domain Eukaryota; kingdom Metazoa; phylum Arthropoda; class Insecta; order Lepidoptera; family Yponomeutidae; genus Yponomeuta; species Yponomeuta sedellus. The sequence continues at coordinate 6,580,581 of OW203735.1, read as the reverse complement.
CTGTCCTTTTTTTGTCCCCAGGGGTATAACCCGCCCAAATTAAATAGGTATCTCACGCGAAGAATATCGAATCGCGCGAGGCGCCCAGTTGAGGAGCACGGGTTATACGGTTGCAATGCGAATGGTTACCAGACTATCAATAGCGTGAATGAAACGACCATTAATGGACTAATATGACTTTATTGAACAACTATGCATTTCAGAGACTCACCTATGAGGACGGGTGGTTGTACTGTGTGGAAGTAATAATTAATTTATTTGGGACCAATTTTCTTCCAGTGGGCAAGGAGCGACTGGGAAACTTCCAGAAGAGCTCCAACAAACGTTTTGACGAAGTCATCTACAACATCATATTCCTCAGCATTCTGATTCCTCATTTCTTGCTGCCCATTGCCTCCTGGCGCCACGGTCCGCAAGTGGCCATCTTCAAGAACATGTGGACGCATTACCAGGTAGTAAAAAGCGAGTGGGGTTGTGTATGGTAACATAGCCGTTGGCTTAACGTGAAATGTCTATATGATGATATCAACCCTTGGTATAATCCCATTGCTGGGGCACGGTTCTTTTCCTGCATAGCAGAAAGGTTAGGCTATACTCCACCGGGAGAGCCAAGTCCGAGTTGGTGAAGGATTGTAAGACAGTGGCACACCTTACTAAGCCTTAGAAGTTATTAAGCCGCCCATAAGGCCGCCGGCTGGCTTTACGTGCCTTGCAGAATACGGAAGCGCTCGGAAAAAAATCCCCTTGCTGTAGGTACGGGATGATGAACTATCCAGCATCTGACCGCGCCTGTTGTTGCTTAACCCAAGTGATTAATTCCAATCACTCGGTTCCGCCAGGTCATGTTTATAAGTGTCTATAACTTAGCGTTAATTTTAGCTCAAACTACGCGATTAGTTACGCGGCACTCGCTCCATCTAGCGGCATAAGTAATGAGGAACTGAGTAATGGCTACTTAACGAGATATAAATGAATTACACATGCCTCGTAGTTACAAAGTTACAGCCTTGTGTATTTTCACGGTTGTTATGTTGTAACCTATGTGTTAACCGGTTAACACAGCCTAATTCAAACTATATAGGTTACTAGGAATCCAGTAATCCGAGTAACCCAGAAAACAGGACAAGTGCAAGTTATTAGGTATTTTATTGGGTGCATGAAAGTCGCCTCCCCCAATGACGGACTCACTGAGCCCGTACGTCTGGCACACCCTTGGCAACAATGAGCGACTCCCTTATAATAATATAATGTTTATTTCAGATTCACACAAACCCATAGGGAAATACAATAACAATACAGAAGCGCTCTAGGCCTAGGCGAACCGAGTGATTGGAATCAATTACTTGTTAAGCAAGAAGAGACGCGGTCAGGTACAGGATGGATGACCGTCCCGTGACTACCGCTAGTGGCATTTTTCCGAGCGCTTCCGTGCTTCGCAGGGCACGTTAAGCCGTTGGTGCCGGCTGTCATATAATCGCAGTCGTTAAGCCATGTCAGAGGCCTTATGGACGGCTTGATAACTTCTGACAGTAAGGCCCACTGTTTTACAATCCTCCGCCAACCCGGACTTGGTCCCCGTGGTGGAGTATGGCCTAACCTTCCTGCGATGCAGGAAGAGACCCGTGCCCCAACAGTGGGGACATACAAGGATTGATAATGACACAAGAGTTAGTAATACAGAAAAACAAAAAAAAACGCTTACAGAGGGAGTTGCCGGTCAGGTTAATTAAGCTGACTGCAAATCCTATCACCACGATGAGTCACGATTGATACGCTAAGGAGAAGAATTATATTCAACTACTGCTCTATCACAAAGACCTAAAGGCTACTTTCTCGTTCCAGCTAAAGTATCTGAAAATAACGGGGACGCCGATCGTGTTCCCGAACCTGTACTCTCTCACCTGGGGCCTCTGCATCTTCTCCTGGGGCCTGAGCTTCGCTGTCATCCTCTCGCAGCACTACTTGCAGGACGACTTCGAGCTTTGGCACTCTTTCGCTTACTACCACATCATCGCCATGTTGGATGGGTTCTGCTCCTTGTGGTAAATTTCAGCATACTACTAATTTCAATTTCAGCATCCTATTAATGTGAAAGCGTTTGACCGTGCTTGTTACTAAATCATCCAATAACGGCTGAACGAAGTAACATGAAACTTGGCATACAAATCAACAATGATATAAATTGAGACACAGGATACTTGATACGCCGGTAATGCATTCCCGTGGGGTATTTTTTCATGCTGCGGCCACACTCGAAGGCGAAGATTCGTGTTCGCGTTGTCGCGACAACATTTCGTGTTCGCTTTACGGCGAAGAGCTTGACCACATCATAAGAAGATTTTGGCCTTTGGGCCATAAAACCCTTTGATGTGCGGCATTTTACCGACAGCGGTGCGGAGGGTGTTTGTATTCGCGATAAGACAATTTTTTTGGCCAGACATGTCGCGACAACGCAAATCTTCGCGTTATCGCGATAGTGTGGCCGTACCATTATTGTTACCGTATGTAATCTTTTTTTTAAGATAAACTCTAATATATTTGTTTATTGCGTTGCCATGGTAACAAGAATCGCATGTACGTATTCTGTGGCGGTACGTAGTTAACCGGGACAGCTCTTATTTAATAACCGTATCGTCTCCTACTATTATTCTTACAGGCGTAAGAGAAAAGGAATCTTATAGATTAGTTTTTAATTACCTCAGTGCTTGAAATTGCGGCGGGCATTTGTGGTAATTAATTCCATTATCTCTCCGTAAGAGAAAGCATTTGCTCTGCAGTAGTACGTGCATAACCTACAAAGAAAAAACAAGAATACTGTATTTAAAAACCTATTTAGAGGCTAAAAATTTCACCCATGCCGGGATTCGAATCCCGGCATGGGTAAAATTTTTAGCCTCTAAATAGGTTTTTAAATTTGTTCCTTAGCACGGGTTAGTGCATTAAAAATAAAAATAGTGTAATCATGTGGGTACAGTGATATCGTTCCGATGTTAAACCTAACTGCAAAGTAGGTAGTCGGGGCTGTAAGTAATGCAATTCGCTTAAGTCAGATGTCGCTGCCTGTACGTAATACAGAGAATATTGTAAAGAAGTTCGAAATTTCACTGATGCCGTGAGTCGCCCTTTGGCTCAATTGGTAGAGCGCTGGTACGGATAGCCAGAGGTTGCGGGTTCGAATCCCGGCATGGGTGAAATTTTTAGCCTCTAAATAGGTTTTTAAATTTGTTCCTTAGCACGGGTTAGTGCATTAAAAATAAAAATAGTGTAAGAATACTGTAATCACACCAAAACCATGCCTTCTACTTATGCTTGCTTAGATAATATTTATATGTAATCAAAATAATTAATTACATCGGCACAGCAATAAACCCACAAACAAAACATGAAACATTTAAAAAATAAATTATAAGCTAGATGTCAGGAACAGAAAATGAACAGACAATGAAACGACCTCCAAGACATACTCCACCCAAAGGTCCTAAAGGTTACCCTACTTTACAGCAAGGGAGATTCTCACCTTAAAATATGCTCTGGTGTAGTACTTTCAATACGCATATTGTACAAATGCTGGCAGGCAACTTGAGCAAGCTGCGCCAATGGCGTGGCTGAAACGCTACTCTTACACTCCGTGCCACCAAAAATTTCCCAATAATTTTACTGCGCATTTTCAGGATGCTTGCCCGCATCAACTACGAGTATTTATTATTGAAATAACGCAAGACCTATTCTTCGATTTGATAGGAAAGCTAGATAACTTATAGCATTGAATTTAAAGTCTTATAGTCAACAAAAGATTGTTCAAATGCACCCCGTCAAATTATAAGATAGTAAAGGTATTAAACACATTGAAAATTTTAAACTTAGCTTATTAATGAGAAACGATATTAGTACGTGAAGAAAAACCTCTTGAAGAAACCCAAGTGTCTGAAGCATTGCCGCACCTCAGCGCTTGAAATTGCCAATTGTCATGTTTATTAAGCCCATACTATCTCTTTGGGAGAAGGCCTGTTCTCCTAGTGGGACGTACCTATAGGGTAACTACATACATAGATAGAGAACACTTTATTGTAGGTACATAAAATGGAAATTATAAAGATTTCTTAACCTACGAGTACAGGCAGGCGGCGGTCTTATCACTAAAAGTGATATCTTCCAGACAACCTTTGGCTACACTGGACTAATACATTGGTGTAAAAAGTACACGTACAAACATACAAAATGACAATCTCAGAGATATATGAATACATGCCATGCATACATATTGCATGCATACATATTATGAATACATAAAGAGAAAGTTTGCATGAAGTTAAAGCTAGAAATACATAACATAACATTTACATACAAGCACATACATTGCCTCTGGCCCATGGAATCATTAAATGTGATTTTTCTATTTTGTTTTATTTAAGACGTCATAGCTTAGTGGCATGAAAATAGATTTCTAATCTTATGGCCTGTGTGACTAGAAGCTGCAAAAAACTGCACAAAATTCTATCTCACTCAAGTAAGTGAGATACTATTCTACGAAAAGCATTCTGCGAACAATATTGGCAATAAACTCCCCCTTTGTATAAGTTTATCAATTTCAGTAGCCTCCATGTTTACCATTCAACAGACGCCAGCGTCCCGAGCTAAGTTAAAGTAAAGCTAGTTCAGCATCTTATAGGTTGTTGTGTGACCCACTTGAAGCGGAAGTCAAACCGTCGTAAAACTATATTTAGACCTTATGACTATGTTGTATAGAATCAGGCGTTACTTTGCGGAAATCCATAATAGCATTAAATACCTAGCCTATAAATACGGAGCGTTTTTGCGGAGACGGTCACTTGCATTTGGGAGCCTGAGGATGCCTCGTGTTAGAGGCGAAACGCGTCGCGTGTTTTCTCACACAAGTATTGGTGTTGGTGGTGGTGTGTTCGTGTCTTGCTTCTGCTTGAAAAAGTGGGAGGGAGGGCGGTGCATTAGCTAACCGCATGATGCTTGTGGGATTTTTGGCGGAATTCAGCAAAGTAATTTTAACTTTTTAATGCTTATGACTATGTCCTATTTGAAATAGTTTGAAATGTTAAGCTTGTATAAGGTAAATAAATTGTACTGTTAATTAGATAGATCGTAACAATACAAAATAATAATTAATTAATTATTATCCTTAATTGCTGTCTTAAAATCCTCCACCAACCCGGACTTGGCCCCCGTGGTGGAGTATGGCCTAACCTTCCTGCGACGCAGGAAGAGACCCGTGTCCCAGCAGTGGGGACAACAAGGGTTGATAAGGATACTTAATTGCACACGAAACATTAAACAGGACATTACATAAGAAATAACATGTACAAAGACGAGCTTATCTCTGTAAGATGTTTCGTCCAGCAAACCTTGGAACAAAATACACAATAAAAAATAAAAAGGCTCGGGAACGGAGCGGGGGATTTAATAGGTACAGATACCTATTAAATCCCCCGCTCCGTTTCGGGAAGATAGATGATTCGTAAAACAAGTGTATACCCAGCTATTTCATAAATTATAATTCTTCAAGTAGCTTTACTTCGGAACAGCTAATATTTTTAGAAGTTTGGAAGTTTTTCCTTTATTAACAGTTGTTTGTATTGATTAGTAATCAGTTCCATCTCGGATGTATTTGGAGATTCTGTTACATCCGGTATTATGTTTGCAAGGTACATAAACTGCAACGCTTTCGGCACAGCCTCGAAGGGGCTGGCCAAGAATCTGCATAAGGCTTTGGAGGCGGAACACCCGGCCCTGAAGCTGGCCCAGTACAGACACTTGTGGGTGGACCTGTCTCACATGATGCAGCAACTGGGTAAGAGGCACGAGCGCTTTTCTAGATCACTGGATGAGCTCTATCAAAAACCTATTTCTATCTATACTATTTTTATTTTTAACGCACTAACCCGTGCTAAGGACGTGCCAGCGCACTATCCAACTGAGCTAATGGGCGACTCACCGGCATCAGTGAAATTTCGAACCTTTTTACACTATTCCCTGTGTTACGTACAGGCAGCGACATCTGGCTTAAATAAATTGCATCACTTACAGCCCCGACTACCTATTTTGCAGTTAGGTTTTTTCATCGGAATGATATCGATGTACCCACATGATTATACTATTTTTAGTTTTAATGCACTAACCCGTGCTAAGGACAATTTTAAAAACCTATTTAGAGGTTTTTAAAATACTCTCTGTATTACGTACAGGCAGCAAACAGGCAGGCTTCGCGGGTTCGAGTACCGGCATGGGTGGAATTTTTAGCCTCTAAATAGGTTTTTAAAATTGTCCTTAGCTCGGGTTAGTGTATTAAAAATATAATTATATAAGCTCTATCAGTTTGACAACTTAACAAGATTTTTTTGTTTTTATTACATAGTTATAGTGGCGAAAGCACTTGCTAAGTGAAGCAAAACATGGTGACGAAACCTGAGTATTTGAGTTGTTTAAATATCTCAGCGCTTGAAATTGCCAATCCGCGGCGGGCACGCGTGGTTGCTCTCTATCTGAGAGACGCAGCCTGTGCCCTATAGTAGGACGTTTATAGGCTACATAAAACAATTACATACAGAGCGGAGTTAGAAGTGCGGTAGAATTGCTTTTTTGCCATCAAGTAAAGTTACATTTTCTATTTACATAGTTCTTTTTAAAGCTCAAAGCAATATTATAAGTAATATTTAGGGGAGGGCTATATCCACCAGTGGACTACATAGCATAGCCTGAAGAAGAAGAAGAAAGCTCAAAGCAATATTTTCATTTATTTATTAATTTTGTTTACGATTGATTTGATTACGTTCTCGTTCTTTATCATTTAAAACCTTCTTTAGTTGATAAGTTAAGCGTAAGCGTTGTTCCGAGAGAAGGGAAGGTTTTAGTAATATTTTACCGGACACTAAATTCCAAGTGGCAATTTAATCGCCGATTGAAACACCATGTATGAAAAATATACCTACGTTAAAAGTTTCAACTTTGCATAGTAAGTTGTAAATTCCACTATCATCAGTCTTAAGCTCGCTATCGTGAGACATTTCACATACTTTGTTTTATTGAAATCTCACCTTTATGACCTACTAAACACGAACTTTAGCTGCGCCATAAATATGAGACCATAACGTCTTTACACTTCAAATACAAAAAGACACAGAAGGTCTCCGCTGAGTGAACAGATTATTATTATAATGACAAAATTATAAATTTTCGTTTTAAGAATTAAATGTCCAATCCACGGATGTAATTTACGTAAAAAAATATCTATGATTTTAAATGTTAATATAAAATCATATTTTCTATGATTTTAAATGATAATTTAAAATCATATTTTCTATGATTTAAATGATAATTTTCTTATGTTATGATTATATTCTTTTTATTGCACTAACCCGTGCTAAGGACCATTTTAAAAAACCTATTTAGACCTGGCAGGGTTAGCCAGAGGTCGCGGGTTCGAGTCCTGGCATGGGTGGAATTGTTAGCCTCTAAATAGGTTTTTTTAAATTTATTATGTTATTGTAAGCTGCCAACTTTGGTTGTCACTTAACGTGACATTAGTATTAGTATTAGCATAATAATTTAATGATTTTGCATAGACTTTCTGATGTCAGTTATAGAAGTAGAATTCCGTGGGTCTCGTCTTTCGGCCTTAAAGCTTTCGACGAAAAGTACATTAAAGCCGAAAGCCGTGTCCCACGAACATGGGGCTCGTCTTTCGACCTGCTGCTTAGCTTGGAGCTATCGGAGAACATAGTCTGCTTATTTTGTGACACACTGTAACGTCTTTCCAGGACGGGCGTACTCAAACATGTACGGCATTTACTGCATGGTAATATTCTTCACGACCACTATATCTCTCTACGGCGTGCTGTCCGAGATATTGGAGCGGGGGCTCAGCTACAAGGAGATGGGCTTGTTTGTGATTGTCGGTTATTGCATGACGCTGCTGTTTATTATATGCAACGAGGCGTACCACGCTTCTAGAAAGGTACGATTTAGTTTTTCTTACTTTCCGTCCGCCAATATACTCGTATTTCTTAGGTTGTTAACCTATTTTCTAAATAAATAAAAAATCTTAAATATGCGGGTTATAATAGGAATTATGTGTAACTGCACGCATTTCAAAAACAGATTTATTTTTCCAGAAATTATAGAATGTTAGAAAAAAACCCTCCCCGCTCTTTTTAGATATTTTTTTAATCTGAATGTAAAACTATTTTATCAATACTTAGATTGGCATTCGGGATAGAGAATGATTATGTTGACGTGGATTCGATTCCCACTGGGGGCTGCTTTACATTTGTTCGGCGGCGGATTGAAAAAAATATGTTATCAATACATAGATGTGTGATGTGTAGAAGTGTCCGAGGTATTCAAATACCTCAGCCCTTGAAATTGCGAATCCGCTGTGGGCATGCGTGGTAATTAAGCCCAATTCTCTCTCTGGGAGAAGACTTGTGCCCTGCTGTGGAACGTTTATATCATGTTTTAAAAAAATACTCAAGAAAATCATCCTGAGGGAACCCTAGCGTCTGAGGTGTTAAAATACCTCAGTGCATGCTACATACAACGGCCGAACTTTGAGGCTATATTCAGAAATATCAGGTCTAACCAACTAAGTAAGCATTGGCTAGAAATAGATAAATAAGTACACATATAGAATATTCTTTATTGTATGTACACCAGGAATTACATAAGACACTTAAAGAATAGTACAAATATCGCAATATAAAAATATTTTCACAGCCTGCGGACGTTTTCGCAAATCGCTATTAGCGTTTAGCTGCCAGTTTCAAGAAACAGCCGTCTTTTGAGCGAAAATAGTTCGCACACCACAAAAAATAAAGTGCTTCGAGCCAGAGCATCTTGATATCTCATTCACTTAACTAGGTCGAACTGCCTCGGAGTCGCAGTAAAAAGTAGGTCTAATACATCATCGTACAGCAATCTGTCTTAAGTGGACTGTTGTAGACGATCCTCTGATACATTCACGTACAGGAAGTCACAAAATCCTTAGAAGGGGTATTTCTAAAATGCGCAATTCTTCAAATACGTCGTTTAAAATTTGTTACAACAACTACGACTGTATTTTTTTATTATTCTTTATATAGATAGAATATTCTTTATTGTTCACCGAAATCACAGTAACTGAAATTATATAAAAATAGAAATTATACTACAATTGGCGGCCTTATTACTACAATTTCTTCCAAACTACCATAGACATTATTGTCTCTTCAATTATTTTTTCTTCTCGTTAAATTTTTTGACAAACATTAATTATACTATATATCAATTGTACTGTATGTTTGTGTAATAAAGAATATTCATATCTTATCTTAATTATAAATATTCGCGGTTTTTCGCCTTTGCAGTGGCGCTGTTTAATACAGCCCATTATGTCCCCACCGAAGGGCATGGTCTCTTTCCTGAGGAAGGTTTAATGTAGATATATAGAGAACACTTTATACACAGATATTTCTTAGCCTAAGAGTACAGACGGCGGCCTTATCACTAAAAGTGATCTCTTCCAGACAACCTTTGGATGAACTGGACTAATACACTAGAGATATATTTATTATTTGATGTTTATTAAGGACAACAAACATAGTACATACGGTACATAATGTTTGAAACCGTATTCGATACATAGAATAGACATTTGTCTATGTAGGAGGATAATTTACTTGCTATAATTGGTAGAGAGCGTGAATTTAGTAATATTATGTGAACCTTCATTCTGAAAAATTTTGTTTGTAAGGTTGGCCACGAGTTCCAAGAGCGACTATTGAACGTGAACCTCGGCTCAATAGACCGCAGTACGCAGCGAGAGGTCGAGATGTTCCTGGTCGCCATCGCTAAGAATCCACCAATCATGAACCTAGACGGGTTCAGTAATATCAACAGGGAACTCTTCGCCGCAGTAAGGAATTTTAAGATTTTTTAATGGTCAGCTGGTTTTTGCCAATGTTTCCCTGATATTTACCTAAGGATCAAGAATAAAAATTACGTATTTACCCTCACGTACCTATCTAGAGAATGATTTTAAAGATGTTTTCTTTTTTACTACATTTTGTTAAAATAACCTGAAAGCTTTTAGTGTCCTAGATTCTGTTAATGTATTGTAGTACGATGACAACTGCATGATCGTGGCGATTTCATTTTGTTGCTGCTTCAAGTCTAAGCCCACGCACGAATCAAACCTTCTAGGCGTCAATGGTTAAAAAACTCTAGGCGTCAATGGTATAAAAACACGTCACGTGACCCGTCCATTTATTGTCATTTATTGTCATTGTACTGTAATGTACTAACAGAATCGTGGTCCTGCTAAGCTGAGCTGACTAAGCTGTCAGGACGGTATAAGTGTTGGGCAAACCTATTCCATCTAAAACTAATGTCCCAGGCACTGCAGTGTCATGTAGATAAACCTCTTCACTCATCTAGTATGCGTGAAGGTACCACTGGACGCTTTATAAATCATCTCATTGCGTAGATGCAACCAAAGACCAAAGTTTGTTTTAATGTCGAACGAATTTCGTAGATCTGCTTTACTGTTATCAACCCTTGTATGTCCCCATTGCTGCGGCACGGGTCTTTTTCTGAATCGCAGGAATGTTAGGCCATACTCCACCACGGGGGCCAAGTGGTGGTGGAGGATTGTAAGAGAGTGGCGGGCCTTACTGTCAGAAGTTATCAAGCCGCCCGTAAGGCCTCTGACATGGCTTAACGACTGCCATTATATGACAGCTGGCACCAATGGCTTAACGTGCCTTGCGAAGCACGGAAGAGCTCGGAAAAATGCCACTAGCTTGTATATTTTGACGACCTCCGTGGCGTAGCGGTAGCGCATCTAACTGCCATGCAAGATGTCCCGGGTTCGAATCCCGGCTGGAAACAAAAAAAAACCCAGGTCTTGGATGTTTACGTGTTTGTGATGTCGTTGTTACTGGTTCTCACGACATAGGTATCCCAGTGCGGGGCCAGAAGCAATGTATGTGCCTGTATGTAAATGTTAAATATTTTGTGTTTTTTTCTCTACAGAACATAAGCTTCATGTCCACCTACCTGATAGTCCTGATGCAGTTCAAACTGACGCTCCTGAGACAAGGAGCCAGGAAAATGATCAATACCATTGTGAAGGCCATCTTCAACACCTCCACCACTGCGGCTGGTGATGATGACGACGACGAAGAGTATGATGAGGCGGAATGAGATCAGAGATGAGCGGTCAATTGTGAGGAAATTTGAGTTCTTTTGTTTAGTGCAGAAGTAGGTACTAGTTTTTATTATGCGCGTGTTATAGAACCTATGTGGACTGATACCGGCTGATAATGATGATGAAATGAAATGAAAAGGTTTTTGAACTAAAACATTCGTAAGCACAACACGTTGTAGACTTTTAGTCCGGATTTACTTACGGGTGTTATTATATCGGAAAAGTCCGACCAGGTTTCGCTCCGATTCGCAGAGCTTAATGTAAAGGTTTTATTAAAAGTAGCGCAGAAGTTGCGGCTTAATGAACGTTACAATTCAAACTAGGTGTCCATTTCAAAATGTAGATCATTTTGGAGAAAAAACGGACAAAAAAACTTCAAACTTAGTCTTTTCAAAGTCCTTAATTAACATAGTTTACATAATTATTATAAAACATAGAACTCATACATTGTACTGGCTTTAATTTTCAGACCTCATTGTCGTCTAAATTATCCTTTATGTTATAGTACTTAGCCCTTTTGGCACAAAGTGTCCTTAACATATTTTTTGAACCGCGATTCAGGCAAGCTTATTATATCTTCGAAGATATAGATTTTACTTAGGGCATTGTATATAGAAGCATATACAATGCCCCATGAAGGATGTATTAACATTTGCCAGCCTAAATAGTGGGAACAAAAGTTTATGTTTATTTCTAGTATGATAACAGCTACGTTCGCAGTCTTTTTTGTTTCAAAGTTTCCCTCAAAGTTGGTTAAATTATACTTTAAAAACCTACTTAGAGGCTAAAAATTTCACCCATGCCGGGATTCGAACCCGCAACCTCTGGCTATCCGTGCCAGGATAGCCAGAGGTTGCGGGTTCGAATCCTTGCATGGGTTAAATTTTTAGCCTCTAAATAGGTTTTTAAATTTGTACTTAGCACGGGTTAGTGTATTAAAAATAAAAATAGTATAAATTATACTTTATTCAAAGAGCTTGGGTAAAATGTAATTTAAAAATATATTCTGAAATTAAGAATCGGTTAACATATTCTTAGATGATAGTATAAGTACAAATGATAGTATTTTCAACGTTTAGGAAATGTTTGGCAACCATATTATTCGCCGATGTCTGGATTGGAAATTTCACCTGGTAACTACTAAAATATCGTTCTGTTTCTTCAGATTTCTAAAATATATTGGTACAGACGGATAATAACATACCATAAGTATTCACTACATAGTGAATTTTTTTATGAAGAAACTGGTGGTGTGGTGGTACGAGTATGTTCTTAAGTGCAAAAATAATAGTATTTCTTGTATTACTATGTACAAACATTATTCAGGACTTATGTGAAGTAACGTGCCTTACATACTTTGTATTTCAATAGTTTTGATCAACAGACTCTGAGATGTTAAAAGTATTAAAATGAAATGAAAAGATTTTATTCTAAGTAGCGCAGAATCTGCGGCTTAATGAAAGTTACAATTCAAACTAGGTGTCCATTCCAAAAACTAGATCAAAAAAGGAGAAAAAATGCACAAAAAAATCCAAACTTAGTCTTGTTAATTTTGTGTAAATGTTTAAATAATTAAGGACAAATGTGAAGCTACCTGTTATACATAAATTGTATTTCAATAAAGTTTCGATCAACATACTCTAAGGTTTTAATCAGCATTTTCGATCATTTCTATCACAGGAGTACCGATCTATGTTTTTGCAACAAGGACATCTATGAAGTAGAAAGCTAAGAATTTTACCCCTACGGTTTCCGCGTGTCAATGTTGTATGTCAACCCTTATGTACCCACTGCTGGAGCACGGGTCTCTTCCTGCATCGCAGGAAGCTTAGGCCATACTCCACCACGGGGGCCGAGTCCGGGTTGGTGGAGGATTGTAAGACAGTGGCGGGCCTTACTGTCTGAAGTTATCAAGCCGCCCGTAAGGCCTCTGACATGGCTTAACGACTGCCATTATATGACAGCCGGCACCAACGGCTTAACGTGCCTTGCGAAGCACGGAAGCGCTCGGATAAATGCCACTAGCTCTAAAAAAAGCGCTAAAATTACGGGACGCTCACCCATCCCGTACCTGAATGCGTCTGTTGTTGCTTAACCAAGTGATTGATTCCAATCACACGGTTCGCCAAGATCACGAGCGTATTTATTCAGACATAAATACACGTGCAAAAAAATAAAGACAAAACACTCAAACAACTACGGGGCTTCCGCAAGCGCTTATTCGAATAAACCTCGGGGATATAAAATACGTGAGACGAGAACTAAAAGGACAGTTCCCCAAACAAGAAAGTCGGCCAGTACAAGCAAAGGTTTAAGTAATGTCACCCTACTACGGAAAAAGTTGTTTTTGTCATTTTTATGTACCTAGTTTATATGTCTTAGTACTTTCTCTTAGAGAGAGAGAGTAGGTACTAGTGGTAAGTCTACGCACATTATTGTCAGGAGAAAGTCAAGAATCATTCTTCTTCTTTCTAACGTTTCAATGGCAAGCCATCGTAGTGAACTATTATGCATTACTAGCAGAAACATAAATAAAATGCAGTAAACACAATAGAGAGACGACAATACACAACTGGTAAGAAATATAAACACATTATTAGCCTAATTCCCGATTCATTTATTATTCAATCCAGAAGTAAAAAAAAGTGTTAGAATTATATTCTTTTTAATGCACTAACCCGTGCTAAGGACAATTTTAAAAACCAATTTATAGGCTAAAGCAATACGTAATACAGAGAATATTGTAAGAAGGTTCGAAATTTCACTGATGCCGGTAAGTCGCCCATTAGCTCAGTTGGGAGAGCGCTGGCACGGTTAGCCAGAGGTCGCGAGTTCGAGTCCCGCCATTGGTGGAATTTTTAGCCTCTAAATAGGATTTTTAAAAAGATGTTGGAAGTCATTGTTTAAAGCTTATAAAACTATACTTAAACCAGTTTCTGAATTGAGAATCTCACTAAGTAAATACTTAAGTAACGGTCTGTCACGCTCGTTTCTGAGAAATTAGAAGAGACAGCTATTTACTTAGCAAAATTCTCAGTGCAGAATTTTACCAACAGTTTATAACCAAGTCTTATTCTCAAAGTATTAAAACTCTCAACTTAAAAACTGCAATCCCCTTTCACCAGCGCGAGCCAACTCAAAAAGTGTCTGAAACTGACTGCAATAGCTACCCAATTTGCTTGGCTGGCGTCGTGAGGCGAATCCTAATATCACTGCATACACTAGCTTATTTCTGCCTTTACCATGAGTTGCACACAACTGCTTACGAAGCCGTGACGTCACGTAATACGCCGCGCGCCAACACCACAGAGGCCGGGTCCGGTCACTGTAATCTAACATTAATGATGAACTTGTAAAATATGAATAAATCTACTTGTTCGGTGTTGCCATGATTTTATGGTTGGCATCCAATTATATGAAGCGGTGAAGTTGCGCCGGTCTAAAATGCAGATGTGGTACCATCGGTGTGGTCTCGGGATGAAGACCGATAATTGCGTCAAAGTAGAATTTCATGTACACATGCACAAACCTTTTAACTTCATTTTGCTTAACAACGACTTCTGACCTCAGCGCGAGGTCAGAAGTCCATGACACGTTTTAACTATACCTAAACCACTAGGTTTTGTTTATTTTCTTTAAAAGTGTTATTAAGTAGGTAGTGTCGGAGGCCGTTGCGCACCAAAAGCAGCATTTTGGTATCCTTAGGACATTGGTTAGGTGTATTTTATCGCTGTACATAACATTTAGTTAAAATTAGAAAGTTTCATTCCATTCCGACATTAATTATATTTTTTCGTGGTTAATTGTATCTTATCACGTTTGATAGAATGTATTTCGTTGTGAGGTTTTTCGACCAACCGAAGATCAACTAAAAACACACTACCTTATTATAATTATCAGAAGTATTACTTACTATTAAATACAAAATATTATAAAATACAAATAACAAAATAAAATAAGGACAATGATGTAAAAGAGCTAATTTTGAAACGTATTATTAGGTACTTGTCCAGGCAATTCAATAGACGTGGACAAGACAAATTGATAAAAATTTAAACTTTATGTTATGGATCTGAGGTATTCTCTACTAACATTCAGTCCTTGAGTATTTGAAACTGTTGCATTGGTCCACTCCATTCAAACGATAAGAATAAATAAATATTCTGACCGTGCAATAAAGTGTTCTCTCTCTATCTATCTATCATTGTAAGCACAAAAGCAACTAACAACTCATGTTTGTGCCATTGTTTGTTAGTGGCTCTCGCAATCAGGATGTGCTCTCGGGCGCACTGTGACGTCATATTTTGGAGAGAATCTGTCGCACAATAGCGTTCTGTGCAGCGCCAGGCTAATTGTTTGAAGTTTACACGTGAACAAAGGTAAACGGGTGGGTTGCAATCTTCTGTGATAGTGGTGACTCTTGAAAAGCTTTAGACAATTGTGTATTTTTATATTGGCCCTTCCCGCCATTTTATATATTCTTCCTGCGGCTGTCGTAAAAGGCGACTTAGGGACACAAACCGGGGGGTGGGCAGCAGCGCCCCTTTAGTACAATTGCACCAAACTGCGATCCCAACCCGAATGCCCAGCGTGGGGATTATGACACAAACTTGCGCTATGGCGCTCATTAGGGGAGGGCTATGTCCAGTGGTAAACTAATATAGCCTGAAGAAGAAGAAGAAGACATTGGCCCTTGATTCTTAATATTTACCTTTCTTGACAGAAAAACAGTTTAACAGTTGTGGAAAAAGTGGCTTACAAATCTTTCAGTCATGTGCACTGTGATTTTAGATCCCCAGATATCAGAAATTACAAAATCTGAAATCGATCAAGGAGCCCGTGGAAAACGTAATGTATCCATGTCCTGGTAGGTGTATACTAGGTAGACCGACTTTAAAAAAATATTTTTTTTTATACTTTTTATGTAGCTTATAAACGCAGGGCACAGGCTTTCTCTCAGAAAGAGAGTCTGGGCTTAATTACGTGCCCATCGTGGATTGGCAATTTCAAGCACTAACGTATCTGAGACACTCAGGTTTTCTCACGATGTGTTCCTTCTCAGTTAGCAAGTGGTATAACTTTACAAATGTTTAAATAAGTCTTATCACTAGTTAACATTTTCAAAAATAGAGAATACTTTTTGAATGCAGTCAAAAGTACTATAGAAACACACGAACGATGGTAGAACGATATGGTCAGGTCAGCAGGGACCCCGTGGATGTGAATGGCGAGTGACCGCGAGGGATGGCGTGACGAGGGAAAAGGCCTCGATGATAATGATCGAAAATAATATATTTTACACTGATTCATAAGATAAGAATATTCTTTATTGTACACCAGAGCACATATTATAAAACACGTAAAGATACATAAGTTTTACTTTGCTTTTAATTTGCTTTTTTACCTCGTAATGTGTCGCGACCCTAATAGTGCTTTGTGATGGCTGATTGAGGGTAGTCTGAAACCTCATCAGCCGAAGATGCGAACGGGTGCCAGCCATCCGTCTTCTCGTGACTACTATGACTGTAACGTCGTCGAAACGTCGAGTAATAAAATAGCAATAAATTACTACGCGATTAAGCCCCGAAAATATTCTAACAATGTGTACAAGTCGCGAAAGTTTAAAATATGTTATAACGTAAAGTTACAATGTACAATTGGCGACCTTATTGCTAAAAGCTATTTCTTCCAGACAAACTTATGACGTAAAGTTGCTGAAGGAAATAAGAGACGGGTAGTCGGTGCAGATATTAATATATATTAATACTCTGCAGATTGATTAATTGTTTAACTATGAATATGTTCCTCCTCCTTTGAATCGTTTTATCGTTTTCGTCATCCTGCCAAAAATAACCCTTTACTTCACTGACTAAGAAAGTTAATTTCCATTATTCATGACGTCAGTCCTTCCCCTAACGAGCTCCTTCAGATGTGTTTAAACAGTAATTATTTCAGACGCGATCGCTGCCATTGAAAGTGGCTTCGATAATTAATTATTCATTCATTAGCATTCGTTAATCAAGAAGAATGGAAGAAGCACAGAGTTATGGATCGTATCTATGTTAGATTATATAACGTGTAAGTAAATCTACAAATAGTATTCCATTTTCATATGTGCTTTTGTGGTTATTTGAATGAAATCTTTTTAACTTATTACTATAAGCATCCTTCTGCAAGGTACAGGCTTTCTCTTAGAGACAGAGTAAGAGAGTAGTGGGCCCAGAGTAGTGGGCCTAATCATCACGCGTGCCCACCGCGGATTAGCAATTTCAAGCGTGGAGGTATATGAACACGTTAGACAATCAATTTATAGCTACAAAAAGTTGAATCTTTGAATTACTTGCTCAGAAAAATTCTTGCGCAAAACACTTGAATTCGCTGCATTCTTCTGCAGGGTACAGGCCTTCTCTTAGAAAGAGAGTATGGGCTTAATCATCACGCGTGCCCACCGCGGATTGGTTATTTCTAGCTCTGAGGCATTTGCTGAAGCGCTCGTGGCCTAGCCGAACAGAGTGATTGGAACCAATCACTTGAGTTAAGCAAAAACAGGCGCAGTCAGATGCAGGATGGGTGACCGTCCCGTGACCACCGCTAGTGGCTATTTTTCCGAGCGCTCCCGTGCTTCGCAAGGCACGTTAAGCTGTTGGCGCCGGCTGTCATGTAATGGCAGTCGTTAAGCCATGTCAGGCTTGATAACTCCTGACAGTAAGGCCCGCCACTGTTTTACAATCCTCCAACAACCCGGACTTTGCCCCGTGGTAGAGTATGGCCTAAACTTCCTGCGACGCAGAAAGAGATCCGTGCCCCAGCAGTGGGGACATACCTACAATGGTTGATAACGAGACAATCAATTTATACCTACGAAAAGTTAAATCTGCAAATTGGTTGCTCAGAAGAATTCTTGCGCAAAAGACTTGAATTCGCTTGACGCTCAGCTTTATGTATTCATTTGACTTCGTTTTCTTATCTTAATTCCTCACAATGTTTTTTTTTCGCTCCAGAGCCCGAGTTGAGCCAATCAATCTTACAGTTTTTCTCTGCTAAAAAATGTAGTGATTTATACTTAAGTTAGCAGTGACTTCAGTGTAAAGAAACGCGGTTTTCTCCTTTCATAAATCATTTAAGTTTCGTGGGCACCAATGTTAAAAAGCCCTGTACTCGTAGATCGTATTTAGGTTATTCCTCGACTTTTGAGTGTCATTTTTTTGGGATATTGGGTGGTTTATCTTAGAAAAATCTGATTAGATTAGATTAGGACTCTTTTTTGTACACAACAGAAAATAAAATACATTAAAATCTAAGGCATACAATTGGCGGTCTTGTCGCTGAAAGCTATCTCTTCCAGACTCTGTTGTCTTTTATTCGTGTATAAGACTGCACTTTTTTTTCAAATTATCTAAATATAAATATAGCTTAGTAAAAATTTACTAAACTACACCGAAGACGAGCCTAATACTACGAAGGTAAGGTAGTGTTCACTAAATTCACCCACTAACTAAACGTCACAAAAAGACACACTCATAAACCCACACTCATATTTTCGTACAGTCTGTTAGCTTTTAGAATATACCTCGGCTACTATCGGGTAGAATCGGATATATTCGTGTAATAGAATAAATAATAAATTGTTATTTATAACTTTTTAAAATAGTGAAGAAAAGTTTTATACAGAGCAGGAAGTAATATTACACTCGTGTGCTTTTTGCGAAAACCGAAGCCTACTCTAGATCCTGAAGTATATTCTAAAAGCTAGCAGACCGTATCTAATCTATCGAAATTTCGTGTCACAGTGTTAATTGTCAAACTCGTCTGAAACGGCTTTCGAATTTCTTTATGTATGTATATGGTCTGAGACGAGGTCCTGGATAAATTAATATAGCAAAACAATATTTGAGGGATCAGCTATTATTACTACTTTCTAATATATGCAGACTTGGCCCCCGTGGTGGAGTATGGCCTAACCTTCCTGCGATGCAGGAAGATACCCGTACCCCAGCAGCGGGGACAAACAAGGGTCATCATCATCATCATCGACCCATTATGTCCCCATAGCGGGGCACGGGTCTTTCCCCTAAGGATGGTATAGGCTATACTCCACCACGGGGGCCAAGTCCGGATTGGTAGTGGCTGGCAAGAATATTGGCTGGTCTTACTGTCATAAGTTTTTAAAGTCGCCCTAAGGCCTCTGAATCGGCTTGACGACTGCACTTTATCGACGGCAAGGGTTGATATCGATATAAAAATCTGGTGTCACAGTGCTTGTTCTCTAACTTCTCCGAAACGGCTTCACCGACTTTTATGGGATGTTTTGTGTATATTTGGTTGGTAGGTATAGATTAGGTCACAGACTAAATTAATATGGCAAAAAAAAGTTTGAGCTTCCAGCTACTATAACATAGGTTCTAATTAGATAAAAGGTATTTTTCAAGCAATGAAGTAGTTCCTCTGCGTTTTCATAAGAGGACGTAGGTATCTGTTACCACAAAATCCTGCTGCAAGTCTATTTTGCATTGGCAACACTGAAATGACGTTTGACAGAAACGGAGGCTATTCATGAAAAAAGGCGAGCTGTGTCAAATAAATGCCTAAAGAACTCCATTTTGGTTTTGTTGTCGGGTAAATATCATTCTTCTTGACTTTGATGGTTTTACAAAGTTAATTTAGCGAACTGTCATCTGGTGCAGAGTGTATAGTTAAGTGTCAAGAATGTTAAAGGACACCATCTCTTTTTCCCCTTGGGATGAACCGCTCTGCTACGAATGGGCGTTTTATCAAGACGTTAGGCCGCATTTACATTACTCTAGCTACGTTAGAATTGTCGAAAAAAGTGTTGAAAATAAAATTGTAGATGAATCACTAAAGTACTGTGTGGTGATATAGACAACATTATCTGCGACGACAGATATTGTTGTAATACGGTTTGCAATTTCATTTTTATCATTTTATTTTCACTCTAAAATATAAATTATTGGATGATTGAAGAGAGAAGCGATTAAATAAATCCGAGGGAAATGACTGGTTTTATTCGCGATTTTAGTGATAAATCAAGTATAGTTACTGATTTTTTTACTATGGTTATTAAGTTGTGTTTTCATAATAAAGTACGACAATCTAATAAAAAAAGGCTAAGTGCCTTTTTTTATTACATCAAAACTTTTCACTGCTTTTAAACTAGAAGAAACATTTACACATTTAAGCATTGATGTATATTTATTGTTTCATGTAATCAAAGCTTTTAACTGTTTATTAAACTAGACAAAACATTTTTGTCTAGTTGTATTTTTGTAGACAAAACAAACAATTGAAAATTAATGCGTTAACGTAATATTTGCCACAGTTATTTTGACAGAAGGTTCCGTGCACTTAACTTAGAATATTAAGGTATTATTTTACAAGCAGGCGGAACTTATGTAAACGGGGCAATAAGTGCGGGCCGCAGGGAAGGAGGACTGAATGCTCCAACAAATTAAAGGGATTTGTCAACTTGTCTGCGAGCAAACGCAAATAGGGCCTGAGAAATTGGCCTTTTACCTTATCTCGAGTTAAATGTGCTTAGCACCTTAGGTAGCACAAAGGTGTAATGAGGCACTCATGACAAGTAGGAGGTTTTTTTGCTACATTAAATTAACAAGGACGAAGATAGAAAACGATTTGTTAAACTCTAAAATAAAATAAACCGTAAAATAAAAATACAATAAACTCATTCTTATTTCTCGGTATAATTGCTAAAACTATTTGGTTTGCGATAAGAATATTGTATCTAACAAATTCTGTAAAATTTTAAATCTCATGCGTTGAATAGTTCTCAATCGGGACATTTTGGGTTCAAATCTCGGCATGTACCAATACCCACTTTGATTTCTAAGTTTTGTACACTTGTGAAATTGTAGTAGCAACACGAATCGCTAACCGTGAAGGAAAACATCGTGAGGAAAGCCAAGGGTCTGAAGTGTACCTCAGAGCGGGCTACGTACAATGGGCCAACTGTACAATGAGGCTTTTTGGCAATCAAGTCAAATAACAGGTCTACTTCGACATTTTTTATACGACGACGAAGTTAGAAAACGCTTTATTGAATGCCAAAATAGAAATCTATGCTCATTCTTATTTAGTGGTATAATTGCTGAAAACTCTTCGTTCTAAAACTGTAAAGTTATAACAGGAAGTTTATTAGTCACAAAACTACTCCTACTACTAAAACTCCGTGCACATTAAGCGGTGGGTGCCGGCTGTCAAGTAATAGCAGTCGTTGAGCCATGTCAGATGCCTTATGGGCGGTTGATAAATTCTGACACTAAGGCCCGCCACTATCTTACAATCCTCCACCAACCCGGACTTGGCCCCCGTGGTGGAGTATGGCCTAACCTTCCTGCAATACAAGAAGAGACCCGTGTGCCAGCATCGAGGACATACAGGGTGGCAATTGGAAAACTAATAAATTGTGTAAAATGTTCATTCTCATGCGTTGCACAAAAATGATCGCCCGTGAAATAAATTATTGCATTCGTGATACTTGTAAGCGATACAAAAGCTCTGCAGTAAAATATATGTATCGTATTCAATACAGTATGTTTATATTATTTATGTTTGCAATCCTACTTATTATAAAAAATAATAATAAAATACATAATTGAAAATATACAAATTCTTCTTCTTATTTGTCGTTTCCTCATGGCTGAGGGACGTGACTATGGGGCAGCTTCCGCCATATAGAAATAAAAGTAACCTACAAGTAATTTAAATAAAAGATTTAAGCTAGATTTCTGTCGGTCGGTAGTGTACCGAGAAGGCTGGCGGCATTGCCTCGCTGAATATCGAGGCTTAATCTTTGGCCAAAGTAGGCACCAGACCTCGGATCTCCTGAAATGTCGACGAGGCGCGACGAGATCTCCTTAAAGAGTCTCTACCCCGAAAGGTACAAATAAACTGATTATTATATCATATCATATCATATCATATCATATCATATCATATCATATCATATCATATCATATCATATCATATCATATCATATCATATCATATCATATCATATCATATCATATCATATCATATCATATCATATCATATCATATCATATCATATCATATCATATCATATCATATCATATCATATCATATCATATCATATCATATCATATCATATCATATCATATCATATCATATCATATCATATCATATCATATCATATCATATCATATCATATCATATCATATCATATCATATCATATCATATCATATCATATCATATCATATCATATCATATCATATCATATCATATCATATCATATCATATCATATCATATCATATCATATCATATCATATCATATCATATCATATCATATCATATCATATCATATCATATCATATCATATCATATCATATCATATCATATCATATCATATCATATCATATCATATTATATTGTATTTGACCGTCATTTTCACGTAAGCGCCGTTCTTGGGTGGCTTGGTCGGTCATAACTGGCTATGTTTTACATACTCGGAAAAAAAATCGTAACACACTATATAATTATTTTTTTTTCAACACACTGTCTCAAAGTAAATAAAAAACATACATATTAAACGGGTCTAATCGTGATTATTTATTAGGTAAACGTAATTCCTTTTATTTCCGACGTTACGTTTTACTAATCGTGATTAGATCCATTCAATATATAGCTATGTAAAAACCTATTTAGAGGCTAAAAATGTCACCCATGCCGGGATTCGAACCCGCAACCTCTGGCTATCCGTTTTTTAAATTTGTCCTTAGCACGGGTTAGTGCATTAAAAATAAAAATAGTATAATATAGCTGTGTTTAATATTTTTTAAGCCAGGTCTAAGTGCAATCTAGTGAAGTATCTACTGTAGGACCTTACACAGAATCCCGTAACTATGTGACTGATGATTAAACCGTACTCTCTCGGTGAATTATGGTATATGTTGATATGTTTGTGAAGTAGAGTGAAGGCTTAAAAATACTGAGTAGGTACCCTTTTTATCAACTGATGACACACGCTACTATTTTAAGCAATGTATGCAAATTTCTGGATATTTAAATTTGCTCCAATATGGTCATATTATGACGGTCTGGTCTGGGCCTATATTCATGAAGGCAATTTGAATTCAGAACTCGATTTAAAAAGCGTTGATTGTATGAAAATTTAAATATGGCTTACAGAAATTTATAGAAGTTTTATTAACCCAATTTCAAGAACAAAAGGTAAATTAATTATTTATTTAAAAATAATTTAACAGCGTGGTATGATAGAATAACTCTAGAATAGAAAATGACTGACCAATATTCAATCTATCCAGATTGAATACCGATGATTTAATTTTTGCGGTTATTATCTTCACTACTGTAGCCGCACCACCTTAAATTAAAATAATGCCACCTTTTATAGAGTTATTATATCATACCACGCTGTTTTTCAAGAAAACTATTTATGTTTTGTTCTTGAACTTCTATATTACAGACCCAGTCCAGCTCAGACCAGCAGTCACTTATCTGTTGAAACCTAAACTACATTACAGTATTACGTACATACTCGTATGTATTTTAAATTAAGGAAAAACGGTGTAAACGGTTTCTTTCTGAAAATTAATAAAAAAAATACGTCAATCAAATGAAATCAACTTAGCGACACAAAGACTTTTTTTAAATCCTGACAGAGGAGTTTAGTTCCCAAAAAAATTCCGCACGGACGGATTTTGGGTCCCACTGGCATTGCTTCATCAAATTGACAAATAATTACATTGAATATTTATGGTCACTGTTTTAAAACACTTTTTAAAAACTTTGATAAGTAGTCATTTATTTGAAACTTTTCTTTTGTTTATTGTCATCATATAAAAAACTTTAAAACAATACTATCCGCCCTAAGATAAAGACAATTTATAAGTAGATAATTCCGTGCAAATCTGTAATTGACTATGTTCTTAATCGTAAATTAATTGATGGAAGGACTACTGTAGCCGCACCACCTTAAATTAAAATAATGCCACCTTTTATAGAGTTATTATATCATACCACGCTGTTTTTCAAGAAAACTATTTATGTTTTGTTCTTGAACTTCTATATTACAGACCCAGTCCAGCTCAGACCAGCAGTCACTTATCTGTTGAAACCTAAACTACATTACAGTATTACGTACATACTCGTATGTATTTTAAATTAAGGAAAAACGGTGTAAACGGTTTCTTTCTGAAAATTAATAAAAAAATTACGTCAATCAAATGAAATCAACTTAGCGACACAAAGACTTTTTTTAAATCCTGACAGAGGAGTTTAGTTCCCAAAAAAATTCCGCACGGACGGATTTTGGGTCCCACTGGCATCGCTTCGTCAAATTGACAAATAATTACATTGAATATTTATGGTCACTGTTTTAAAACACTTTTTAAACACTTTGATAAGTAGTCATTTATTTGAAACTTTTCTTTTGTTTATTGTCATCATATAAAAAACTTTAAAACAATACTATCCGCCCTAAGATAAAGACAATTTATAAGTAGATAATTCCGTGCAAATCTGTAATTGACTATGTTCTTAATCGTAAATTAATTGATGGAAGGAGTCTCACAAAGGCGGTTTTCAAATTTCAAATCAAATTTCTTCACGAAGTCGTGGACAGCAGTTAGTAATTGCTACAATGCTCTTACGTTTTCATAGCAAAATCAACACGATGCGTGGATTATTATTATGTCAGAATATCTTGTAATTGCTTTGGCGTAGACTACGCAGCGCGCTGCTAAAAAACATAGTCGGTAATTAGAAAGGAGCAACTGGCAACGGGAAACCACAGCTGTACATTCTCAAATTAAACAGTATGGAAATGCCGCTGAGTCGCGCATTAGCTAAGTTGGAAGAGCGCTGGCACGGATAGCCAGAGGTCACGGGTTCGAATCCCGGCATGGGTGGAATTTTTAGCCTCTAAATAGGTTTTTAGTATGGAAATGACAAGACACAGAAATAAGGTTCCTACGTGGAAGATGCTGCATTGCAATGCATTATTTAGCTTTTGAGTATAATGTTACGTGGGACAATAGGAGCTTATTCGTGGTATTCATTATATGGTATATAATTTTTATTAGGTTTTATTCGTTCGGTTTTTAGGTACGATCAGCGATGCGACTATTACCAAGTTATCCGCTTTCTCTATTGACAAAATTGATAACAAAATTACAGACATTTAAAGGATCAAACACACCGCTGCGGCTTTGGTGGTAGTGGCAGCCCATACGTCTATATAAATAAGCCTTAAGTGACATTTGTACCTTTCTTCCTCTTCTTTTTCAGGCTATGTTAGTCCACTGCGTGGTATTTATGATGATATATCAACCCTTTTTATGTCCTCACTACTGGGGCACGGGTTTTTTCCTACATCGCAGAAAGGTAAGGCCATACTCCACCGCGGGGGGCAAGACTGGAAAGGTAGAGGATTTTAAGCCCATACTCTACACTAGTAGGACGATTATAGGCTACATAAAAAAAACTCGGCACAAACTTCATTTTTTATTCACTATTAAAACAAAATGTTTACACGAATGTCGAACTGTTACACAAATACTTTATAGAATGTGTGACAGCTATGGCTGATGCAAAAGGAGCCTTAGTGCTATGACTACAAGGTCACATTTGAGGACCGCAGTGCGGCACTGCACCAGTCCGCGTCACGTATCACATAATAGAATACGTACTAGCGCGGAATCTGTAAACCTCAACTTGGCCTTAGTCTCAGTCAGACAAGGAACTTTCGGTCAAAATCTTGAAATTTTTGTTGCAAAGGCGACCTCAACGTTACTTTGTAACATTAATCAAATGCACGTGTAAAATTAGATGAACTATGCACTAGATGTGCGTGAAGAGTATTTGTTACGTTTTCGCTTAAAATATGCAAAATTTAGGACGTGCGTGGAGAGAGTTTTCTACGTTCGTTTTCACACCCAAGCTGTGGACGGCTTTGTTGGGGGGTCGTGGTTTTGGATATCCGGCATGTATTAATGAATTTGTTTTCAAAACTATGTACATTTGTTCAGTTCGTAAAGAAACCCTAGCGTCTAAATTGCTAATATATCTCAGCGCTTGCTACAAACAATGGCCCAATTACTCGTATGAGGCTAAGTATGTTTCCCGTGTGATACAATTTTTGTAACGTTTTGGTCCGTTTCCCGTGTGATACAATTTTTGAAACGTTTTGCACCAGCAAATAAACACAGTTTTTTTAAAAAAATATTTTTTTATAGTTATTGACTTAACTTTTACCGCAGTTTTGATTTTTCATTCGCGATATCTATCTGTCGATTCGTCCATTCTTCTCTCATTTTTTTTAGTGTTTGCATCCCACAGCTGGGCAAAGACTTCGCCTGTGATCATAATCTGTCATTTATATATTTTTTTTGTTTCTTTCAAATCTTAAATTTTTAATTTGAATATAAAGAAAACTTTTAGAATATACGGTGAGATTCAATACACAAGCACTCAAAACAAATGATAATGATAACAAATACGCCAAAATGATATCAGCCCTTTGTATGCCTCCACTACTGAGCCACAGGTGCTCCTGCATCGCAGGTAGGTTAGGCCATACACGACCACCAAGCTCAAGGAGGGGCCAAGTTCAGGTTGGTGGAGAATTATAAGGCAGTAGCGGGCCTTACCTTCAGCAGTTATCAAACCACTCTTAAGGTCTTTGTGCATCGCTTAATGATTGCTATTACATGACAGCGCGCACCAACGGCTTAACGGCAAACCACGGAAGATCTCGGCAAAAATGCCACTAGCGGTAGTCACAGGATGGTCACCCATCCAGCACCTGACGGTGCCTGTTCTTGCTTAACCCAAATGATAGATTCCAATCACTCGTTTTCACTAGGTCACGAGCGTTGCCGGTTTCACTAAGCCACGAACGCTTAAATAGCAACGTCTAAAATAGCGATTAATAAATACCTACTTTCTAAATCTACGTAGATAATAATTATCTGTATACGATTGAGCACTGGCAGTTCACGCCAACATAGATGAAAAAATCACCGTAAATTTGCCATTATCGGGAGACCAATCTGGCACGACTTGGCAACGGCGCGCGTAATATTTATCTGCTACGCTATCTCGTAGCACTTCGTAGAAGCTACGCCGCGGCGTAGCCGATGACATCGCTGTAGGACTCTCTCCATTTACGTAGTATGCTGATTAAATCTTTGGCGTGCTGTCTGATTCGCACGATTTTCAATAAAAGTTTTTTTTCCTATACAGTCTGTTAGCTTTTAGAATATACCTCGGGCTCTAGAGCAGGCTTCGGTTTTCGCCGAAAGCACACGAGTGCAATACTATTTCCTGCTCTGTATAAAACTTTTCTTCACTATTTTGAAAAGTTATGTGAAATTCAGTGTCATATTAGTTCCGATATTTCTATTGCACGAATATAGGTTTTAAAAAACCTATTAAGAGGCTAAAAATTCCACCCATGCCGGGATTCGAACCCGCGACCTCTGTATATCCGTGCCAGCGCTCTTTCCAACTAAGCTAATGGGCGACTCACCGGCATCAGTGAAATTTCGAACCTCTTTACAATATTCTCTGTTTACGTACAGCCTCTAAATAGGTTTTTTAAAATTGTCCTTAGCAGGGGTTAGTGCATTAAAAATAATATAATGAATATTATTGGTATCCGAATGTATCCGATAGTAGCCGAAGTATATTCTTAAAGCTAACAGACTATACCTAGTTTTTTACTCATGTTAGTTCCAAAATTATGAATTATAGTATCAAATTGTCTCAATCAAAAACTAGGAATAAGATATCAAATAAAGAGAAAAAGTGAAGTAGCCCAGTGGGTAGAACAATGGACTCGGGAGCGTAAGACCCAGGTTCGATACCCAGTGCGGGCATGTACCAATGATTTTTTTTTCTAAGTAGGTATGTTAATTTGTGAAGTTATACTTGCAATACCACTCGCTAACTGTGAAAGAAAACATCGAAAGGAAACCTGATTGTCTGAGGTGTTCAAATAACTCAGCGCTTGAAATTGCCAATAAGCCGTGGGCACGCATGGCAATTAAGCCCATACTCTTCGCTGAAAGAAAGGCTGTAGTGGGTCGTTTTTAGGCTATATAAAAAAAGAATAACAAATATGATGATATCTTTAGATAGATAGATAGATAGATAGATAGATAGATAGATAGATAGATAGATAGATAGATAGATAGATAGATAGATAGATAGATAGATAGATAGATAGATAGATAGATAGATAGATAGATAGATAGATAGATAGATAGATAGATAGATAGATAGATAGATAGATAGATAGATAGATAGATAGATAGATAGATAGATAGATAGATAGATAGATAGATAGATAGATAGATAGATAGATAGATAGATAGATAGATAGATAGATAGATAGATAGATAGATAGATAGATAGATAGATAGATAGATAGATAGATAGATAGATAGATAGATAGATAGATAGATAGATAGATAGATAGATAGATAGATAGATAGATAGATAGATAGATAGATAGATAGATAGATAGATAGATAGATAGATAGATAGATAGATAGATAGATAGATAGATAGATAGATAGATAGATAGATAGATAGATAGATAGATAGATAGATAGATAGATAGATAGATAGATAGATAGATAGATAGATAGATAGATAGATAGATAGATAGATAGATAGATAGATAGATAGATAGATAGATAGATAGATAGATAGATAGATAGATAGATAGATAGATAGATAGATAGATAGATAGATAGATAGATAGATAGATAGATAGATAGATAGATAGATAGATAGATAGATAGATAGATAGATAGATAGATAGATAGATAGATAGATAGATAGATAGATAGATAGATAGATAGATAGATAGATAGATAGATAGATAGATAGATAGATAGATAGATATATAGATAGATAGATAGATAGATAGATAGATAGATAGATAGATAGATAGATAGATAGATAGATAGATAGATAGATAGATAGATAGATAGATAGATAGATAGATAGATAGATAGATAGATAGATAGATAGATAGATAGATAGATAGATAGATAGATAGATAGATAGATAGATAGATAGATAGATAGATAGATAGATAGATAGATAGATAGATAGATAGATAGATAGATAGATAGATAGATAGATAGATAGATAGATAGATAGATAGATAGATAGATAGATAGATAGATAGATAGATAGATAGATAGATAGATAGATAGATAGATAGATAGATAGATAGATAGATAGATAGATAGATAGATAGATAGATAGATAGATAGAGATAGAGAATACTTCATTGTACATAAAAATGGAAATTACACAGATATTTCTTAACCTAAGAGTACAAACGGCGGCCTTATCACTAAAAGTGAATTTCATTTCAGTAATCTAAAAAGGTTTCGGACCTCATTTTCCAAGTGTAATATTTTTTTACAACCTTTAATTTTATTGGAAGTTGCGAATGCGACGCACAAAAGTAGCTTTATTATTCTGCAGGAACTAGTGAGTATATAAAAAATAATATTTAAAACATATTTTATTTTCCTTAAGTATATTTTATGAAACGCTCGTGGCGTAGCACAACCGAGTGATTGGAATCAATCACTTGAGTTAAGCAACAACAGGCGCGGTCAGGTGGAGGATGGGTTACCGTCTCGTGACTACCGCTTGTGGTATTTTTCCGAGCGCTTCTGTGCATCGCATGGCACGCTAAGCCGTTGATTCCGGCTGTCATGTAATGACAGTCGTTAAGCCTTGTCAGAGGCCTTATGGGCGGCTTGATAACTTCTGACAGTAAGACCTGCTACTGTCTCACAATCCTCCACCAACCCGGACTTGGCCCCCATGGTGGAGTATAGCCTAGCCTTTCTGCGATGCAGGAAGAGACCTGTGCCTCAGAAGGGAATATCGATATTTTACAAAACATACTTGTAAAATATCAATTTGTTTCCAGAAAAAGTTTTTATCATAACAAAGATATTTTTTATCATAACAAAGATAAAAACTTTTTCTGGAATCAAATAGTATGTAATAATACTATTTGATTCCAGAAAAAGTTTTTATCTTCGTTTGTTAGACCGTTATAGAAAAAAGCGCATAACAATGTATTTTTAAAAACTGTATTGATACGGATTTTACTCGTTTAACTTCACATTTTTACAATTTTCCGACGTTTCGGCACTTTTGCAAGTACCGTGGTCTCAGTAAAAATGAGAAATTAAACGAGTAAAATCCGTGTAAATACAGTTTTTATTATGTCTAGTGCACGTGTTAACTTTAGAAAAAACTACAATGTATTTTTATCCGCTTATTTGATGAGTTTATTTACACGGAGTTTAAGACCTAAAGCTTGCACAATTTCACCATGTATGAAACATCCAGGGCCATTATTTACCCCGGAGCCTGGAGCGGGAGGTAATGTCTCAGCGAAAACAGGCCACCTGTTGCTATGGCAACCGGTTGACTAGGCAGTTCCTGCTATTTTCGCTCTTAACTCAGAGGTGATGAGAGTAAATTTTATGCAACGAGATGGCATCTAATCGAATTATGTCCAATATTGTCATACTTTTGCATCGAGGTTTATCTGTGTGATGCATTTGTTTTATCTATTGTTATTTGTTTCTTTTATGCGCTGAAGTAATGTTTCCTTTAATTTTAAAAATGGAAACTTACTCATTTTAGGTCAGTAAATCTCTAATCTCGTCTGTTTCGAAAAACATCGATATCTGTCAACCCTTGTATGCCCTCACTGCCGGGTCACAGGTCTCTTCATGTATCGCAGGAAGATATCGGAGACTATTTCTACGAACATACTATCTATAACATAACATTTATTGTATATACATATTTATAAATATCTAGATATTTATAAGATGACCGCGTCCTAGAGTCTAATACTTGCATAGTTGTTTAATCCAGTGACTAAGGTTTCTTTCATTTATTGCGTGCATGCAAAATAACATAAACAATAATAAATTGAAATAATAATTTCCAAAAATTTCGTCCGCAAAGTCAGAGAAAAATAGTACAAAATTTATATAAAACAAGTCAATAAAATAAACCGCACCGAGACATAATAATGAACAACAGAATGATATAAGCACGACAATGGCTGTTCTTTGCCTCAATTTGGTAGTCTACAAATTAATAGCACTACAATGTCATAGTTATATATTAAACGGGTCTAATTGCGATTATTTATTAGGTAAAACATAATTACCTTATTTTCCTTACTACCTTATTTATTAAAAATCGCGATTTCACCCGTTTAATATACAACTATGTATGAGTATCGCGAATCATTAGGAAACACTAGTACAATGTCATTTCAGGGGTATAACCCGCGCAAATTAAATAGGCATTGCGCGAGGCGCCTAAGTGGCACGGGTTATACCATTCCAATGCGATTGGTTACCAGACTACCGATAGTGTGAATGAAACGACCATTACCGTAATTCTTCTTCAGGCTATATTAGTCCACTACTGGACATAGCCCTCCCCTAATGAGCATCATAGCGCCCTGTCTTCAGCTTGCCGCATCCAGCATCTGCTGCAGTTTTTCGCAGATCGTCATCCCACCTGGTCGGATGACTCTATTGATCAACTATGCATTTTAGAGACTTACCCCTCCGGATATGGATGGTGATGAAAAAAGAGTTGACTAAAAATGTGCCTAATGTAAATGAAGTGAAACTTTTATGCTTTTGCATCCCGTATGTTTACTCCAAAGTTCTGCGCTTGCTTAGTTAGGGTGATGATGTTCACACGCTCCAAACTTAGGCGGTCGTAAAACTTGTACAATTAATCTGCTCTAGAACAACAAAGTAAAGGTTTCCCAGAGAGAGATAAAACAAATGGGCACTAACCGAAGACTTTGGTCAGCCATATTAAATAGTCAGACGTTAAAACACTACTTAAGCACTTGCCTTGGTAATCAAGCGCAACTTATAATCCACTGGAAACGCAATAATGATTATATATACACTATTAACTTAATTCCTGTTTCGCCAAACCTAATCTGGTCGGACTCCGCTATTAACTAATAAAAAATCAAGTAAGCAAATCCGAACCTTAGTTAATAAAGTGCTTACAAAAGTATTAGTTCAAAAAATATTATACACAGAAATTCATTTCAATAATTTATTTATTCAGAAACAATTAGCATTGTATTTGAAATATAACTTATCAACTAAGATTTTATGTTACAATATATACAAAAATGCATCAATATAATACTGGTTGAATCGCTGACACGAAAATAAAAAGAAGAATGCATCAATCTATACGTAAATATTTTTTCCCCGAGAAACGTTCATGCAGTTTTCGTTTAACTACATAACATAAAATTACATTTACTATTTACATTTTACAGATTAACATTTACATACAGGCACATACATTGCTTCTGGCCCCACACTAGAATATCCTGTGTCGTGGAACCAAAAACAACGTCATCACAAGCATGTAAACATCCAAGACCTGGTTTTTTTTAGCCCTGGGCGGGGTTCAAACCCGGGACCTCTTGCATGGTAGGCAGATGCGCTACCGCTGCGCCACAGAGGTCGTTGATAAATATACATAAATGTTCAATCATTTTTTTTCCAAACGTAATGTATTAACCATCGGAATTTAAAACACGCGAAGCGGTGTTTTAGTTTTAGGTACGCTTTTTAGCAGAACACTGACAACGCTTAATGTCTTTTAATACAAAAATAGTTTTCATGCTCGGATGTTTACATGTTTGTGATGACGTTGTTTCTGGTACCCACGACATAGGGTATCCTAGTGCGGGACCAGAAGCAATGTAGGTGCCAGTATATAAATGTTATGTTTGTTATGTTATCTTCTATCTATCTATAATCAGCCCACATCAACCCACTGCTGGGCATAGGCCTCCTTTTTATTGCGCCATTCCTCACGGTCCCGTGCTAATCTGATCCATCTCTGGCCCGCAACCCTCACGATGTCGTCTGACCATCGTGTCGGTGGTCTGCCTACCAACCTCCTTCCCTCCCTTGGCCATGTTATGTTATAGTTTATCAAATAAAATTCAAAATACAGTATTATTTATTTATGATAGTGGTAACAATGATAGAGTCGAATCCTCCTTTTAAGTTTACATTTGTATTAGGAAGAATTCTTAAGCAGCTAATGATAAAATACTATGATTTATTAATACGAGTACAATGCGCTTTCCGTAGAGCCTTATTTTGATACTATGTATGCCGAAGCTATTCAAGAATTGTACTATGTGAATACAAATTACACACTGCGCTCTTCACTGTAAATTGTCTGACCGCTGACTAACGATAATTTTAAAATAAAAATCCACATAGCTTTTCCACCTACTTGCCTTAATGCAAAATGCGATCATTATCGCTAGTTGTACGTAACCCATTAATTATGAAGCTATTACGTATTTATTATCGCATCTCGACTATCAGCTGAAGCCTCTAAAACTTGGCGGGAGCCCAAATCAGATTAGCGCTGTTATTTCTCTTGCTGTAAATTCATGGCGCTTCAGTGTAAAGATAAACGATGAAAAAAATTTAAAAACCTATTTAGAGGCTAAAAATTTCACCCATGCCGGGATTCGAACCCGCAACCTCTGGCTATCCATGCCAGCGCTCTACCAATTGAGCCAATGGGCGACTCACGGCATCAGTGAAATTTCGAACCTCTTTACACTATTCTTTGTATTTCGTAAAGGCAGCGACATCCGGCTTAAGCAAATTGCGTCGATATATTGCCTGATCATAGAAAAATAAAACTGAACAGAATGTGGCATTCCGTTCAATGTTTGCGGCATTAATTTTATCTAAATGTCATAATCAGCTTCAGTTAATGCAGCGTGTATAACAGACACGTATTATGAAACTACCGCTTTCCTTCATCGTTAGCAAGTATTATTTCTACTTTTCCTCGTGGCCTAGGCGAATCGAGTGATTGGAATCAATCACTTGGTTAAGCAACAATAGGCCTGGTCAGGTACGGGATGGGTGAGCGTCCCGTGACTACCGCTAGTGGTATTTTTCCAAGCGCTTCCGTGCTTCGCAAGGCACGTTAAGCCGTTGGTGCCGGCTGTCATATAATGGCAGTCGTTAAGCCATTTCAGAGGCCTTATGGGTGGCTTTATAACTTCTGACAGTAAGGCCCGCTACTGTCTAACAATCTTCCACCAACCCGAACTTGGCCCCCGTGGTTGTGTATGGCCTAACCTTCCTGCGATGCGGGAAGAGACCCGTGCCTCAGCAGTGGGGACGTACAAGGGTTGATAACGATAACGATTTTTACAAAAATCTCAAATCTATATTTAGGACTTTGTAGTTAAT
Source organism: Yponomeuta sedellus (assembly GCA_934045075.1). Taxonomy (NCBI): domain Eukaryota; kingdom Metazoa; phylum Arthropoda; class Insecta; order Lepidoptera; family Yponomeutidae; genus Yponomeuta; species Yponomeuta sedellus. The sequence goes on along the minus strand of OW203735.1, from coordinate 6,546,012 downwards.
TTTTTCACATATAGACCCGTTTTCAACTGACCCGTTTGCTGGTAGAAATTAATCTCCTAAAAGATACCCTCGTCTTTGTACATATAATTTCTTATATAACGTCCTGTGAAATGTCTTGTGTGCAATGAAGTGTTATTAACAATGGGACAATACAGAAAACAAAGTCATGAACCCGCGACTGCACAAATGCGAAGCCTATTATTCAACTGACGCGCTGATAAACAAAGTAACACACGTACTCAGGCTGAATCCGTGAAACAGCAATTATGCTGAGCCTCTGTCCTTTTTATTACCCATCTATTCCAAGCGTGATTAAGTATTTATTTGTGTAGAAACTTGCATTTTGAACTCCGATTCTACTAACTTATAATAAAAACCACATAATGACCATTGCATGCGTGTATCGATTCCATTTCATTGCCGCTTTAAGTAGAGCCGCTGGTAACAATCTTTCTATGCGTTAATAGACCATGTCACGTGATCCAAACATGAATCCAACATTATACTGATCTCATTGTAAGGTTTCGGACACTTTAAGGATCGATCTACTTCAGTGGTACAGTAAAGGAGAGAGAAAATGATACTGAATCGCGTTTTCAGGACTTAATACTCAATATTTTATTGAATACTTTGTAGCCTAACGTATCGATACCCACCGTCTCTTTAATTTCGCCCACATAGCTTCTTTGTAGTCTTCCTTTGCTCTTCTTACTATATAATAATTATAATAAATAATAATAAATATTTATGGACATATTGTTGCTAACTCGACCATAGATTTAATACAATAAACACATAGATAACATCCAAGACCCGACACAAACTAGGAAAGTTCGTTTCCTAGTTTGACCCGGCCGGGGATCGAACCCGAGACATATCGAACCCGAGACATTCGGTTTACAGTCAGCGTGCCAAACTGCTGCGCCACCGAGGTCGTCTATATTTATATTTACATCTATGATGCCTGTTATAAGATTGTCGTGACAAAATAAGTAGCTTTTAAATATTTCGTTATATAAGGTGTTTTTCTTTCATTCATTTATTCAGTAAACGAATCTGAAAAATTATCGACAAAGTGCAAAGCAGTTTATTGGTGAAATGAACTGACTCTACTTATTATAATACTTTTATATTAATCCACGAACGTTTCAATCGCTACAGAGATTATTATACAGAATTATTACATATGTGCATAAAACTATGTTTGAGCTCAGAAGAATAACAAAGGTGGAATGGTTCAGTGAATCCATTGTCCAATTATAGGAAGAAGCTTCTAAGTTAACGTCATAGTTAAATTGATTGGAATAGGTGGAGATATTATAATATTTTTAATGCACTAACCCGTGCTAAGGACAATTTTAAAAACCTTATTAGAGGGTAAAAATTCTACCCTTGCCGGGACTCGGACCCGTGACCTCTGGCTATCCGTGCCAGCGCTCTTTCCAACGGAGCTAATGGGCGACTCACCGGCATCAGTGAGATTTCGACCCTATTTACAATATTCTCTGTATTAGGTACAGGATGTCGCTGCCCGTACGTATATTTGTAGTTCAAAAAGTCTTCACAATCCACAAACTTAAATTTACGTAGAAATAAAGGCCTACTTGCACCACTTTTTAAATGTCACTCAAGCAGCCATTAAAATTAACTTTTATGTACAGAACTGGCGGACGTGCACTCTGCTCACTTACGCACGTCAACCCCCAGCCGCTCAGCCCACAGGTGCTCGGCCTAGGGCCTCGCTACACACCTTAATGTAGTGAATTGTCACGTGGGAATATGTATAAACCTGGACGGAGCTCGTTCTGCGGCCCCGCCGTGGCGGGGGTTCTCGAATCCGCTTCGGGGTCCTCGGGCTCGACCTCCGGCCTCGCAAGTTTACCCCTCTTGGCTTTTGCGTTGGTACTTCTGAATGGTCTCGGCCTTGGCCTGGATGGAGCTCAGCTCTCAATACCAGATTCTACGATACGTCCACTTGGCAATTGTTGGTATTTTTCTTCTTATGCTATTCCGTTTACTGGTGACAATATTTTAAGTCTATTTATTGTATAGAATCAGGCGTTACTTTGCTGAAATCCATAATAGCATTAAAAAGTGATCATTACTTTGCTAATGTCCGCCAAAAATCCCACAAACACCATGCGGTTAGTTAATGCACCGCCCTCCCTCCTACTTTTTCAAGCAGAAGCAAGACACGAACACTCCACCACCGACACCAATACTTGTGTGAGAAAACACGCGACGCGTTTATCCTCTAACATGAGGCATACTCAGGCTCCCAAGTGTACTTGCACTGTCAAACAAGAGTCACACTGCAATTCAGTAGCAGAATCTGGGCCAAGTTCAAGTGGAACTGTGCTGGCTATATCTGTTAGATAGCCAGACCAAAATTGCGACCGACTGGGTGCCGAAAATGGATGCCGTCGACGTGGCAGACCAAGCCGAAAATGTCGACAGGCACTAATATATTGCCGGGACGACGGTGCGAAGTGTCTAGAGTTGGAACGTAGGAGAGAAAGCATGCGTATCAATAATGTTATTTCATTATCAATAATTGAAGCGCTCGTGGCCTACTCGAAGCGAGTGATTGGAACCAATCACTGGTGTTAAGCAACAACAGGCGCGGCCAGGTGCAGGACGGGTGACCGTCCCGTGACTACCGCTAGTGGCATTTTTCCGAGCGCTTCCGTGCTTCGCAAGGCACGCTAAGCCGCTGGTGCCGGCTGTCATGTGATGACTGTCGTTAAGCCATGTCAGAGGCCTTATGGGCGGCTTGATAACTTCTGACAGTAAAGCCCGCCACTGTCTTACAATCCTCCACCAACTCGGGCCTCCGTGGTGGAGTAGACCCGTGCCAGTGAGGCCGTATAAGGGTTGATATCGATTATCAATAATTATTTTGACTGGCGAGGTCTTTGGTTCGATTCCCATTATGGGCCGCCTTGCATTTGTACAAATGATCTCAGTCTGGGTGTATTTCCATTTTTGTGATGCCCTTGCTTGGTTTTCTTGCTTGCTTGCTTTGGTTTTTTTTGTTTAATTGACTTTTTTGCTTATTTATTAATAGTATTTTATATTATATGACGATACTGTTGTGGATTTCTATAGTTTAAGGTATTTTTTTGATTGCATATTTTTCAATGAATACATTCATTCATTCATACATACATACATACATACATACATACATACATACATACATACATACATACATACATACATACATACATACATACATACATACATACATACATACATACATACATACATACATACATACATACATACATACATACATACATACATACATACATACATACATACATACATACATACATACATACATACATACATACATACATACATACATACATACATACATACATACATACATACATACATACATACATACATACAACACCGTGACATTGTTTGTAAATGTTTTGTTAAGTACTTTGTTTTGTGGTGTGTATTGAATAGTCAGTATGTCTAATGTCTTGTGTAACTGTTGCTGTAATAAATGTGTCTTTTTCTTCTTCTAAATTTGTTAAGCCTCAATTTATTAAAGTCACAGAGGATACAATATTTCGAATGTCGGTGGATACGAATAACAAGGAATCGTGGGAGATGGCATTTGAGGAAAAATGCCTATACCTAGTAGTGGTGGGTGGATAATGATTTTGTTCATAAAGAAACATACAAAAATATACGTGAAAAAGATACACCCTTTTTCGCCTACGAGTAAACATAACATCCCTTATTAGTTAGGTATCAACCCTTGTATATGCCCACTGCTGGGGCACGGGTGCCACGGCACGGCTCCCTGCATCGCAGCAAGGTTAGGCCATACTCCACCACGGGACCCAAGTCCGGGTTGGTGGAGGATTGTAAGACAGTGGCAGGCTTTACTTTCAGAAGTTATCAAGCCGCCCATAAGGCCTCTGACATGGCTTGGCGACTGCCATTACATGACAACCGGCACCAACGGTTACAGTTACTGTCAGAAGTTATCAACGGCTATTAGTTAGCTCCAGCCTTATCATTTAAGTCGACCTGTTACACTTATAAACAATAAAAATGTTTATAAAACATCGTACGAAAACCTTAGTGGCTGAAGTGTTCAAGCACCTCAGCACGTGAAACTGCCAATCCGTGGTACACACGCGTGGTCATTAAGCCCATACTTTCTCTCTGAGAGAAGACTTGTGGCCTGCAGCGGGACGTTTATTTCGGAGACATATAACCTGGGTGTGTTTAAAATTAGAGCTAACCGGTATTTATCAGGTAAGCAGGTATCATCGTAGATCCATCAAGCGTGACTGGGGTCCAGTGTAACCCGTCCTACTTAAAAAAAACATTAAATAAAATCTGTAGTTTTATTGTACCCCCTGAAATCACTATTGGGATTCTGGCCATACCACCACACAAAATTTGGTGAGAGATCGCTATGTAAAGTAAATGAATATTTTATTTTTGAATTAAAGCTTTCTTATCTCTCCACCCATCATAGGGCAACTCCAACTAGCCCGGCTCCTTTTAGCATATCCTGCTTTGATGCTTTGGAAGTTAATTTAAAGTAAAAATGCGTTCCCTAATCGGTCATTAGCTAATAACGCGGGTACTTTTAAGGTCGACCGCTTAGCAGGCTTAAGGGTGCGTTGCGTCCACGCTCTGTCGTGAGCTAAGAATTGCACAGAAGTGTCCCAATTATTTTATATTTTCTATCTTTCTTTAAAAGTCAAACCACGTTCTTTGAATTTATATGCTGTCGATACCCGGTCAAAATCAGTTATGTGACATTATCTATCAATATCAACCCTTGTATGTCCCCAATGCTGGGGCACGAGTCTCTTCCTGCATCGCAGGAAGGTTAGGCCAAACTCCACCACAGAGGCCTTACTGTCAAAAGTTATCAAGCTGCCCATATTAGATAAATTCAAGCAATTAAAAATACCGTTAAAAAACGCTACTTATGACACTTTTTAAAATCTGCCATTATCTCGGGTTTACCATTAACTGATGTGTGCTATGTATGTTGTATGTGATTGTATTTCTTAATGATTTGCGATACTCATAATTAAGAAATACAATCTTACTAATAAATAATCGCGATTCGACCCGTTTAATATATAACTATGTATGTGATTGTCAACTATAAGTCTAAAAAAATATTTAGTTTCGCATCCTGAAAAATTGTACTTTGCTCCATACCAAATTACGCAGCGTAGGACCACCGGCTCTCTGGATTGACGATATGATCTGATCTGATGAGGCTGACTGCTGGCAGTGGCTGGATGAGGATGGCTTAGGACAGAAGAAAATAACGTGCTTTGGAGGAGGCCTATGGCAACATTACATTGTATAACATTACTTAGATGTAACCAAAGTTATCGACATAGCTCAGAGAATCAGCAAGCTGAAGTGGCAGTGGGCTGGCCATATCTCGCGAAAAACCGACAACCGTTGGAGTAAACGTGTCCTTTTGTGGAGACCGCGACTCGGCAAACGTAGTGTAGGACGCCCTCCGACTAGGTGGGTGAACGATATGCGAAAAACTGCAGGCAGATGCTGGATGCGGCAAGCTGAAGACAGGGCGCTATGGCGCTCATTAGGGGAGGGTTATGTCCAGCAGTGGACTAGTATATAGCCTGACGACGACGACTTCGATTTAAGAAACCATGGTTGTTTTCTTTTTTCTTGTTGTGCAATAAAGAGTTCTCTATCTATTTATCTATATCCAGCAGTGGACGAGTTCACTGCTGATTGATTGAAATCCAATCAAAAAAGTTTTATTCAAAGTAGCACAGAAACTTCGATTTAATGATCGTCACAAGTCAAACTAGGTCTCCATTTCAAAATCTCGATCATTTTTAACCTTAGAGTAATCGCGCCTTCTCGTGAAACGCGAGTAATCGCGTAGGGAGCATTTTGCCGCCCGTACTTAATATGATTTTTTTTGTTAAGGGTCATATGCATTTGTAATTATGTTTTAACGATAAAATAAAACACCGACTATAGAAATAGAAAACATTAATTAAAGTTTTATAATTAGAAATTAGAAAACAATGCTTTTTGAAATCTTCGGTAATTATTTTTGTTTTTACGGAACTTTTGCATTATTATTTATATAAAAATAAAACTTTATAACTAAATTACGCGTTTTCGTCATCTACAGCGTATATTTCACCAACAAAATCATGGCACATGTACATGCAATGTTCGTTGCACAGTAACTTTGCACATCTGTTGCACCCTTTTTTTGTCCTTCTATTTTTCTTGGACATGGACATACTGCGCATATACCTTCTCAAACTGAGGGTATATTTTGATGTTCCGGTGGCACAAATCGAGAGATTTGGTACCTCAGATTTTCTGTAAAGTGTTCACGCCGAATCTTCTAACGATATGTGGTCTAGTCATAGCCAGGCCAATTTCTTTGCCAATAATTAACTAAAACAAACTAAGTAAGTAGATCCGGACCAAAAGTCTACAAAACAAACTAAAATTAATATCCTACCATATTTACATTAAGATATACCTATACGCAATAAAAACAAATAATATTTCAACAATAGTAAAAACTAAGACCCACAAACTTCACTTACGTGAGTAGTCGCGCGGTGAGCAATTTGCCGCCAAACGCGACGCACCCCCAATAACTTTTGTCTCCTGCGGTCATCCGCGCACTGATTTAATTTTTATTTCTAAAATAAGAACGCGATGGACGGGGGGGCAGCTACACGGACGCTTGGCCTTGACAAATGCATAGTGTACAAAATAAAACGAAAATTGTGCCGCGGGCGGCAAAATGCTCATAGCGCGAGCACTCTAGGGTTAAGAAAAAAATGACAAGAAAACTCCAATCATAGCATTTCCAAAAGTGCCAATTTGGACTTGGCCTCCGTGGTGGAGTATTGCCTGTACCTTTCTCAGGGAAGACACCAGTGCCCCTCGGTGGTGACATAGCTCCCTTTTATCTCTCCACTCCTCTTTGTCCTCGACCATTCCGGCAGAAAGTTTGTAAGGTCGTCCCACCATCTCCGCCTTGGTCGGACAAGTTTACGGTATCCGTCGCATGGGACCCAGTCAGTGGCAACTTTTGTCTATCTGTCTGGGCCCATACGACTTACTGGGTGTAAAAATGAGTGACGGAATCCAGAACACCACGTTGCGCTCCAAAACCAAAGTCACAGATGCTGGAGCTGCGAAGTTAAAATTGAATTGGGCAGGCCACGAAAGCAACTAACATCCTTATTTCAAAATTTGACGACCACCGTGGTGGAGCGGAGGCGCACCGTGCGAGAGGCCCCGTTCGAACCCCGGCTGGGGACAAAAAAACACCCCAGGTCTTAGATGTTGACATGTTTGTGATGTCATTGCTTCTGGCTCCCACGACACAGGGTATTCTAGTGTGGGGCCAGAAGCAGTGTATGTCGTGGTCGTCGTCGTCGGGCTATACTAGTCCACTGCTGGACATAGCCCTCCCATAAAGAGCGCCACGTTGTGCTATCATAGGGGGTAATGCATATAATACCCGCGCTGGGCATGAGGGTTGGGGATCGCGGTTCGGTGGAATTGTACTGCAGGGGGCGCTGCTGCCCACTCCGGCTTGTGTCTTCTTAGTCCCGCGGGAAGAATTGGGTTGGTGCTATTCTCTAGGCCGACACGATACTGCAGTGTATGTACCTGTATGTAAATGCTATGTTATGTTAAATGAGAGGTTCACAATCAGGCTCAATGGCGCATGTCTGGAGTTCTGTACATTCACACTCCGCGGTTAGGATGAGGAGGGCCGATGCGGTGATCAATCAAAATCTCATTTGAACACGTCACTTGCCCGGATCCGCGTTATCCATCTTGTGTTATTTCGCCATACATAGCGCGGCCTATGTCGGACTCGCGTGAACTTTTGCGGTCACCTTGTTTGATGGAAATTTTCATTAGGGCATCCGGACTTCAGGTTTAGATTGAGGATAGATTCATTTATTAACTTGATTCCGGATTCACTTACGTGATTGTTTTCGGAAAAGTTCGTCCGGATTTTATCACGTTTCCCAGAGCAAAACCTGCTCGGAAATAAATAAAAGAAAGGTTAAGTTAGTTTTCCAGTGGCTTAAGTCAATAACTTTTATTGACTTAAGCCACACATTAAATATTTTAGTACCTCTCTTTATTGTTTCAAGAGGCAGAATCATTAGCCGGATTTTTTTTCTAAACGACTCCAAAGAAATTTTATATGCCTTGACACAAACGTCTTTGCGTGAGAACTCGATTGAAAACATGTTTATCGGAGTTTTTCGTGAAAAATTCTATGCCCTATAAGCAGTATTGCTTTAAGCTTTTGAACGGCGCAAACCTCTTCACGCCATTTTTTTTTATTTCTTTAATACTGTCTATCATTATCAAAATTTTATGTTGAGATTTCTTTGACTTTTTGGCATTACTACTTTATTATATTCTTTTGAATGCACAAACCCGTGCTGGGACTCGAACCCGTTACCTCTGGCTTACCCCGCTAGCGCTCTCCCAACTGAGCTATTGGGTGACTCAGCGGCATCAGTAAAATCTCGAACCTGTTTACAATACTCTCTGTATTACGTACAGCAAGGCTGCAAGGGCTGCAAGTGATGCAAATTACTTCAGCCAGATGTTGCTGCCTGTACGTAATACAGAGAGTATTGTAAAGAGGTTCGAAATTTCACTGATGCCGATGAGTCGCCCATTAGCTCAGTTGGGAGAGCGCTGGCACTGTTAGCCAGAGGTCGCGGGTTCGAGTCCCGGCGTGGGTGGAATTTTTAGCCTCTAAATAGGTTTTTAAAATTCCTGTTTTACATTTTAACTAGACTGCTTAAATCTTCATTTACCTGCTTATTCTGATTTTTATCAAGTTTTCTGTTTATATTATAAATAAAATAAATAAAGTCTTTCCAGTTTTATTATTTATAAAACTCAGCTTGTTTCAAAACTTATTTACGAACCAAGTCGAGACCAGTTAATAAAGACAACGCTTTTCTTCATTTTAGTAACAATTCACGCAATCCAAATAGACTCCTTTATTTTTTTAGTGTATTACTCGTAGCATTATTCGCCAAATTGCAACAGAAAATGTAAGGCTCGCTTTATTGTTTTTGAAAATGGCTTCGGAAACACCGGCACGACTAATTTTGGTGAAAAACAGAATACTTGAAATGTGAAATTGTGTGGGGTTAAAGGGTCATTGCGAATGTGAGTGGAAGGGCCGTTAAGGGACATTCTAGGCGGACATACGTGGACCAAATAGGGGATGTAAAATCGAAGGGGAAGATAAAAAATACCCGGAAACGGCGTGCGTGCATGCAATGACTTATGAACGTCGATGAAGCGAAGGTGATCTGTCAGGATATGGCAAGTGGCAGTCCCTGGTCTCTGCCTGTCCCTCTGGGATACAGACGTGAGGTTATGTTATGTTAAGTTTACGTGTTATTGCAAGAATGTATTATTTTTTGTAACAGTAAATGAATAGCTAAACTTACAAACGGTTACCGGGATTCGATTGCTTGTTTTCTAAAAGGAATGCTTTCTATTGAAGCAAGCAATCTATTTGCCGGACTTCCGTCAAGTCTAACTTTACCATCGAGAAAAAGAGGCCTCTTCCAATTTGCCACGGGAAACGAAAACGAGATTGTGAGATGATTATTTTTATGTAAATAAGCGTCCTAAGATAAGAGGATTACGGCCGTGGAAAAATACCACTCCATCCCTCCCTCCCAATTATGATTTAATCGACTATTTAGTTACCCAGTAATATTGGCCTCTGCGTCTACGTAGGGAGGTGATTTATATAACATTCAGTAGCATCTTCACACATGCTGGATGTGTGATGGGACCACTCGGACACTGTAAAGCGAAAGTGAAAGTGAAAGTGAAAAGCATTTATTTCGATTGTAACACCATAACACTAATGATAAACAATATTTGTAGTATTAAAACCCTATTTAGAGGCTAAAAATTGCACCCATGCCGGGATTCGAACCCGCAACCTCTGGCTATCCGTGCCAGCGCTCTATCCAGCTGAGCTAATGGGCGACTCAAAAATATTATATATTTGAATATTAATATTATACCTAATATTAGAATATTTGTAGTAAAACAAAAACCTAAAAATATAGGTACCTCACACAATTATGCTGAACGAAAAGTGATACAACAGAAAAAGGCTTCAGCTCAGCAAAATGCTAGTAATTCGCTGAACTATGAACAAAATTTGACTATATATAGAAAAATTAGACGGATACATACAATAATTGGATTAAAAACCTTTTTTGAACATTTCTGTAGTGCCCGCGACGTTGTTTTAGATGGTGAAGGCTATACCCATCTGACAGCTAAGTCGGCCTAGCCCACAGGAAAGACTAGTCAATACGTGCAGGGAAAACCAAGCCGCAGGCTTACTCACCATGTTTTCCTTCCCAGTTAGCGTGTGATATTGTGGCTAAAATTCGTAAGCATAGGTAACTTTGAAATTAAACAAAATCATTGGCACACGCCCGCAATGAGGATCGAACCTGGGTCTCTCGCTTGCGAGTCCACTGTTCTACCCACTGGGCTACTACTGCTACCCAGATATACAGCGTGCTCAGAAAATTACTCCAAATGAAAAACTGCGTATTTTAATAATAATAATAATAATAATAATAATAATAATAATAATAATAATAATAATAATAATAATAATAATAATAATAATAATAATAATAATAATAATAATAATAATAATAATAATAATAATAATAATAATAATAATAATAATAATAATAATAATAATAATAATAATAATAATAATAATAATAATAATAATAATAATAATAATAATAATAATAATAATAATAATAATAATAATAATAATAATAATAATAATAATAATAATAATAATAATAATAATAATAATAATAATAATAATAATAATAATAATAATAATAATAATAATAATAATAATAATAATAATAATAATAATAATAATAATAATAATAATAATAATAATAATAATAATAATAATAATAATAATAATAATAATAATAATAATAATTACCTCTCGAAAACCGGCCGCGGCTTCCCCGCATAATACTCAGCAGACGAAATCGGGATGTCGTGATGGCTTTGAACCAGATGCTGGCCCCTTATTTGGCGGCCAGTTTGGACCTTGGCGATGTGGCTTCGGTTCTCTTTGGGGCTGCAGCAGCGGCTTGCCGGTTCTTAGGCCTAAAGCTCCAAGAGTCTGGACGGGCTACCGGATATCGGGGTAGTGCTGTCCCAGCCTGGAGAAGACGAATCAAAAGCCGCATCGCCGATACCAGAGCCATTATTGGCAGACTGATTAGCTTCAGATTGGGCAATACTAGGCCAAGGATTGTGCGCTCTGTTAGAATGGCGTTCGCTGGTACAGGTACTAGTTTATCTCAACCAGACTTTGCCCAAAAACTGACAGAGCGCATCGACGATCTGAAGCAGAAAGTCGCTGCGTGGGGGAAGCGAATCCGGCGGTATAATGAGAGGTCAAAGCGGTACAATCAGAATCGCCTCTTCCAGAGTGACCAGAAGAGGTTCTTTAGATCTATGGAGCAGCCTGAAATACGTGTGGCAGGCCAAGGGCCGGACAGGGCCGCATCAGTTAATTTCTGGCGCGGCCTGTGGTCTCAGCCCGTTAATCATGTAGAGGGCTCCTGGATAGGTGCTGTAGAGGAAGCGTGCGAAGAGATAGCTCCGATGAACCCCGTTATCATCACTGCCCACGACATAGCCAGTGCAGTCCGAAAAGCTCCGAACTGGAAAAGTCCGGGGCCAGACGGACTGCACCATTACTGGTTAAAGGGGTTCACGAGCTGTCAGGCTATTCTTGCTCGCCAGTTCCAGGATAGCCTCGAGCGGAAGGCGCTCCAGAACCTCTTCACCACTGGTGTCACTCACCTAGTTCCTAAATCAGAGAATACCGCTGACCCGTCTAACCAACGCCCGATTACGTGTCTTCCCACCATCTACAAGACACTTACATCCATTTTGAGCTCCAAGATATCTCGGCACCTTGAGGAACATCAGGTAATGTCCAGAGCTCAGAATGGGTGTCGGGCGGGTGGTCGCGGTACAAAGGAACTCTTCCTCGTTGACGCGGTTGCTGGCAAATTGGTAAAGCGGAACCGTCGAAACTTCTCTGCTGCTTGGATAGACTACAGAAAAGCATTCGACTCCGTCCTACATACATGGCTGAAGAGGGTCCTCGAATTGTACAAAATAGATGTTACAGTAAGAGACTTCCTCGAGGCCTGTATGGGACAATGGAATACGATTCTGTGTCATCCAGGTGAGCGGCTGACGGCTGCTGTAGACCGAATAAGGATACAGAGGGGTATGTTCCAGGGCGATTGTCTGAGTCCACTATGGTTCTGCCTGTCCCTGAATCCTCTAAGCACTTTGCTGGAGAAATCGGGGACGGGCTTTCAGTTTGGGAGAGGAGGTACAAAAGTTCCTCACCTCTTCTACATGGATGACCTCAAGCTTCTCGCCCCAACACGGGCTCGCCTGATGGATTTACTAAAAATCACATGTGACTTTAGTGAATCCATTAGGATGGAGCTTGGGGTTGAGAAGTGTGCAGTTATGCATGTGGAAAGGGGGAGGATAACTCATTCTGACGGCGTAGATCCCTCTATGCCCGTCAACTTTAGAACCCTCTCCGCGGCTGAAACATACCGATACCTGGGTATGTCACAGAGTATCAACGTCGACGAGGCGGACATGAAACAGTCAGTTTGTAGGGTATTCTTCTCGCGCCTGAAAAAAGTGCTTACGAGCTATTTGTCGGGCGTGAATAAGATACGCGCTTATAACGGCTGGGTCATGCCCACCATCATGTATACGTTCGGCATACTCAGGTGGAATCAGACTGAGCTCCAAGCCCTGGACAGGAAAGTCCGCACAACTATGACTCTCCATAGAATGCATCACCCGAAGTCGTCAGTGATGAGGTTGTACTTGCCGCGAAAGCATGGTGGTCGTGGGCTGTTAAATGCCCAGACCATGCACAATCGCGAGGTAAGCAACCTCCGTAATTACTTCCTGACGATGACGGACAGTCCAATGCATAGAGATGTCATAGGGTGTGATAAAGGACTTACCCCTCTGGCCTTAGCCAACGAGCAATGGCAAGACCCGGTAGTACTGAGTGTCTCTGGTCGCGAGGACATATGGAAGGAGAAGGAGCTGCATGGGAGGTTTTTTAAGGCTCTACACGAGCCCCACGTGGATACGAAGGCCTCACTACACTGGCTACGATTCGGTGACCTGTTCGGGGAAACAGAGGGTTTTGTCTGTGCAATACAAGATCAGGTTATCAAGACCAACAACTATAGGAAATACATCCTGAAGGATGGCACTGCCGATATTTGCCGGGCGTGTCGCCATCCCGGTGAGTCACTCAGGCATGTTATATCCGGTTGTTCGGCGCTTGCTAACACTGAGTATCTGCACAGACATAATCTTGTAGCCAGGATTCTTCATCAGGCGCTCGCTCTGAAATATGGTCTCGTCGCACAAGGACTACCGTATTATAAGTACACACCGGAAGCCGTGCTCGAAAACGACCGCGCCAAGCTCTATTGGGACCGGCCCATTATCACAGACAGGACTATACTCGCGAATAAGCCTGATATTGTGGTGGTGGACCGGGCGCAGAATAGGGCGTTTTTGGTCGACATTACTGTCCCGCATGATGGGAACCTCGTGAAGGCCGAAACAGATAAGAAAACTAAGTATCTGGACCTGGCGCACGAGGTTGCCGACATGTGGGGGGTGGTGTCGGCCGAAATCGTTCCTATAGTCCTGTCCGCGAATGGGTTAGTTCCAACCAGTCTCGTTAACCATCTGAGGCGGTTGGAACTCCGTGTGGGCATGCTTCCGGCTATCATGCAGAAGGCGGTGCTGCTTGATACAGCCCGGATAGTCCGGCGTTTTCTCTCGCTGTCGCCCTGACCTCCGGCCGCTTGGACTCCTCAGCCGGAGGGCGTCCGTCTGGCCACTGTGGTCAGACGAGACATTTACCTTTTTTATTTTCTCCATAATAATAATAATAATAATAATAATAAAATAATAATAATAATAATAATAATAATAAAATAGTTATTTATCTCAGGCAAAGGGACCCACATACAAATAATTATTACAAATAACTAAAATAGTACTGGTTTTGACCACCAAATCTTATTCAAAAATTAGGAAGTTCACAAAGTAAACATTTACTTAAGTGGTATTCTAAGTACTTGCATTCTCGCACACTTTCGCTACTTGGAATTAGTATATTTTCGATTTAACTATTTACGTACATGCATCTGCCGACTACATTTCTTCATGCAATCCACTCCATCGAAAGGTTGTTTTGATGAAATCGCTCTTACCGATAAGACCGCCAATATGTATAACATAACTTGGATTTAAGATATCATGGTTCTATTCTTTTTTCTAGTAGTGCAATAAAGTATTCTCTATCTATCTATTCTACCTCTACGGATCTTTAAAAAAAGAACTGATACAAATTAACCTGTAGTTTTTTTGTGGTTAAGAACGGTAATCACAGGTTAAGGATTTACTCAGAGAAATTCTCAATTCACAAAGCGACGTCAAGACACATGATAACGTTCCTAAAAGTACGTCGCTATGTAGAAGCGGTGGTATTGGAGCAGTAAAACGCCGGCTTCTCGATCGGGTGGTCGTGGATTCGAATTTCGGCATGTAACAATGACTTTCTTCTGAGTTAAGTCGTCGTCGTCTTCAGGCTATACTAGTCCACTGCTGGACATAGCCCTCCCCAAGACAAGACAAGAGCGCCACGTTGTGCTATCATAGGGGGTAATGCCCATAATCACCACGCTGGGCATGCGGGTTGGGGCATGAGTTAAGTGAATTTCTGAAATTATAGCAGCAATACCACACGCTAAAGATGAAGGGAAACATCGTAGAGAAACCCTGGTGTCCGAAATGTTAATATACAGTCTGTTAGCTTTTAGAATATACCTCGGGCTCTAGAGTAGGCTTCAGTTTTCGCCGAAAGCACACGAGTGTAATACTACTTCCTGCTCTGTATAAAACTTTTCTTCTCTATTTTAAAAAGTTATGTAAAGATATAATTAACAATAGAAAATAAACCTTATCTTATTGCATATATCCGATTCTATCCGATAGTAGCCGACGTATATTCTAAAAGCTAACAGACTGTACCTCAGCGCTTACTACGCCTAACTACCACTCGCTAACTATGAAGGAAAAGATTGTAAGGAAACCCTAGTGTCTGAAGTGTTAACATCCCTCAGCCCCGTATAATGGCCTAACTATGAGGCTAAGTGCGAAAATCTCAGGTCTAACCTAAAAGTACGACACTGAACGCTCCCACCGAACGGCCACTTGAGATATTTTTTCCCGCATTCCGTTATAATTGAATCGACCGCCAAATGTATTATCAGGACCTCGCATAGTTCAGGAAATTGCTGAGGAGATATTACGCGCAGGATAACCGTTCGTTTTAAGGCGCTAATTAGCGCAAGCAATAGAAAAAAAATCATAATATGTTTTATGCCACACCTGGCAATAAAGTGGCTTTTTTCGCACGCTGCGCGTACGGAAAAAGCCGCTTTCTGGTTAAGTGTAGACATAATATGTTTTATTGCATTTTTTTTTCAAAAGTACCATCATAAACGTTGACTGGAAGAAAATGCTACTTAGCATTAAGTATCAATTTGTATCAAATGTTTTGTGTTTTGTGCAACGATATTGGTTTTGTGCAATTATTTTTTTAATCTAGGTTAACTGGATGAAAATGCTTCTTAGCATCAAGTATGCATTTGTATCAAATACATTGTGCAATAAATAATATAATAATTATAGTAATAAATCTTAACAACAGTAACTGTGTCAACTATTTTTTTAAATAACAGTCTAGAACCTAGGATCAACGTCCTAGGACCTAATTGATTTCCATTAAAAACGTAAAAGATGTAGTATACTTATTAGGACTTATAGTATTTCTTAATGATTCGCGATACTCATACAAAGATATATGTTAAACGGGTCAAATTATTTATTAGGTAAAACGTAATTAATTACCTTATTACCCGACGTTTCGGCAGCTTTTCAGTTGCCGTAACAGATAATACCTTACAGTAATAAATAATCGCGATTAGACCCGATTAATATATACAATAACTATGTAAGACTTATGATGTACACATTTTCCAAAGACGCGTTGTAACATAACATATGATTTTTTTCCATCGGTGCCGCCAGTTAGCGACGCGTAGCGCCTTAAGCCACGTACCTTTATAAGTAGGTTGCGTCGCAAGCCGTGGAGCCGCGCGGGGGTGGGGCCAGGGTATCGTAGCAACCAGCAGCATCCCTTGACAGTGCCGATCGGCTGCCGCGCCTAGCCCGTCGCGTCTGCCACGCCCGTCTGCGAGTCGGCGTTCGAATTTCAAAAAAAATAAAAACAAGTTACGCTCCAGAAAAATGTTTATCCTATTCATACTCCTTACTGTGTACCTTATCACGCTGTGCCATGGCTGAGACGGCTGAGTTTGCGTGTTGAGTGTGTGTGGAGATACGGCGCGTGGTATTCAATTGTTTTTTTTTGCTCCCAGTGGCTCCAAGGAGGTGCGTTGGAGAGGTATGTATTGTGGCCTATTAATTGTTTTTTTTTTTAATTAGACATTTTTTTCTACTGCAGTATTTATATCGTCTCATAGGGAACGAAGGAGGATAAGTCGTCCTTGGTTCTATTTTTTATATTCCGTTTTCGTTTCCGTTTATGCTTTAATAAGGTTTACGTACAAACGTATCTTTCTATTTCCTCTGTTTGTAAATAGAACGGCTATAAATAAAGTTGCGAGGAATTAATTTCATAAAATAAATCAAAGATAAGCGGTGGTGTTCCAAAGAAAGGATTTTTTAATACACTTAATAACCACAACGCGTGTCCACCGCGGATTAGCAATTTCAAGGGCTGAGGTATATGAAAATCTCAAACACTATGGTTTCCTCACAATGCTTTCCTTCACCGTTAGCGAGGGCTATTGTTACTATAACTTCACAATGTACGTAACGTATAAATTTTCAATTACTAATAATCAATATTGTTGACTTTATATAAAATAATTGGTTTACTTACCTATTTTGGAACGTAACTACATAATTAACTTTTGTAATTTTTGTCGAGGGTAGCAAACTAACAGTTACTTAATGCTTTCAAAAAGACGCCTGTCACCTCAGTCATCCGAGACCACGGCACTTGTAAAAGTGCCCAAACGTCGGAAAATTGTAAAAATATAATAAACGAGTGAAATCCGTATAAAAACAGTTTTAATTACGTCTAGTGCTCGTGTTAACTTTAGAAAATACTATAACGTAGAAAACCAAGTCATTGGGACATGTCGGGATGTAATTAACGTAATCTTACATAGCCTGATTCATTTCCCACTGCAGGGCACAGGCCTTCAATTAGAGAGAGAATTTGGGCTTAATTACCACGCGTGCCCACCGCGGATTGGCAATATCAAGCGTTGAGCTGTCTGAGTACCTTAAACACTCTTGTTTATCTTAATCAATGTCAATAACAAATAAATATTCTGTATATATCTGACATCTACAATAAAAAAGTTAGACGCAGTCGGTGTATGAGTTGGGGAGACAGTTGAAGATAACACTGTTAATCGATATTGTCAGCCTTGTGTTTGTACTGTAAAATCGGCTTGTAATATTCAAGATCCTGTGGAAACTCCTTTATCAGTAGCTCGCTCAAATAACAATGCCCCTTCCACAGCAATAATGATTCACGCAATTACTCAAAATACCTTAGCGGAATTCCACTGATCCCTCTCCGCACCTTTTTTTCCCTCGAACCTTTGAGGGCCTTTATCTAGGCTGGTAACGATTCTGCGGAAATTAATAATTCATTAAGTACCGATTTTTCTTACCGCTTCTCGAGTTTTCGATTGCTTTGCCGAAAGCTCAATTGGTGGGTGGAAGTGCGTCGTCCAATCGGAGAAATGGGGACCTTTCACCATACAATTGCGGCCTTTTCCATTGTTACAAAGCTTTATGCCTTTCATATTGAACTGGGTTAGCGATACTTTTGAGGCGGTTTTTATGGGAAAACCTCTTCGCCTGCTCGAGACGACTTTATCGACCGAGTATCAATTTTCAGTCTTTTAACGGTCTCGGGAGAAAAGGTTATAGGACCCTAATACTGGTCTCGAGGGTGAAATAATTTAAGGTATAATGCGAGCTTTCAAGATAAGTTATGATTCAGATATTGACTATCTACATAAGTTAGCACATCCCAGTGCTTGTAGCATAACAACGCAAAACTTCTGTTGTCATATCACGCGTCGTGGGGTTATTCTGTGAAAATTTATGAGGTGCCATTGACCATCGTGAGTCAGATATAATAGTACCATTGTTATTACACGCTAATGGCTAGTTTACAGATGTAGTAGTTGACATATAGTCTAATAAATTTAAAGTTTTTATTATTATTTATTTTATAACAGACTCCGCCCTTACAGGTTTTCCACCTAATACAGCAGATTAAATAAAAATATCACCACATGCACAGTACATGCGTGTCAACAGTCACTTAAAATATCTGTAGAAGTAAGTTGCAAGTTAACGATGAGGGTGACTTGCACCCCGTCACTGGATAACACTGTAAAAGTATAAATACATTCCCATGAATAAACAAATACATAAATAGCTGATTGACATTGTTGTCAGCCGTACAAGTTATCTATGGATAGCTCTCCAAATTGCATGTTGCAAGGAGTTTTGACTGAGAAAAAAGTGCTTATCCCTGGATATACAGTATAAGTATATTCACATGAAGGTATACTTAAATAATTTGCGTACGACCACTTTAAAGTAACTGGAAATTGTTTTGCGTAACGCGTGTAAGTAGGTACACTAGGCATGATTGACTTGAAATCCCATGACAAACTATGTCGCGTATAGTCATGCTACGTATAATTTGAACCATTACTACCGATGGTAACTGTACTTGTAAGATAAGAATATTCTAGATGGACCCCGGAATTAAAGAACAAATTCAAAATATTTGCAAAGGTACATAGACTTGATGTAAAGACCTGAACTGAACATTCCAGAATCACTATGCATACATCATTGTCATCACCGATCATAAATCTTATTTGGAATTTTCTTTCTAACAGCTATTTTGTTGGATGAGCCCAACCAGTTTTAATACAAAATTCAAATAATTTTATTTCAACGTAAAGAATTTACATTCTATTTGCTGAATGTCAATGTACAATTTAAAATGTAAGCCGCCGCCTTCGGGCCGTATTGTAGTGGAGAAAAAGGCAGCGGAAAAAAAAACTCCACTCTGACCATCTTTTCTCAAATCTTCTTAAAACCAAATACATCAGTTGCCATTATGTAAACCTAATAAGATTTCATGATTGCCATTAACAACCCTAAATGCTAAAGCATTAGTCAAATGTCTCACAATAATAGGGGAAAAACATAAGTGCTGCGGCCAGACACACGAACAGCACTCGTTCACGAGCATAACGCAGTGCTCAGCCATCACCAGTCTCAACCATTTTGGAGGGAGATAGATGACCAGAACACCACGCTACCATTTGAATGACCTTTAGCAAACTTGCAGTTAAGTTTTTGTCAGTTATATAATGTATCATATAGTTATTAATATGCAATCACGTCGTCTGCATACACTTGTATGATAAAATATGTTATACTTAGTTACACTTAACAATAAAATCGCGGTGGAATTGGTTTACTACTACGGACTAGGATCGTTTATATAGTCGTCTATTCTATAATATGCCTTTTTACATAGCGAATTTTAAATAAAAGTTTTAATCGCCTAGTTACCATAGCAAACGCATTATACAGGTGATTGTTTTAAAAAAAAAGAGATAAGAGCGCGTTGCCGAATTTATCGCGGAATTATTTATGTTTCGTATCTGAACTTGATTTGTATATAAAATATAATTTCAACATGCGGAACATTCTTTTTGTTGTGTTCATTTGTATGTTGTGTATTTCGTTTTCTGTGTGATGTTGATCATATTAAGTATTTTATTGTTATTTTTTTTGTTTCATTTATTTGGGAACCCAACGGTTCAATAAAATTTTTACACAGACATATAAAAGTACATAAACCAGTGAAGTTTCCACTAATAGTTATTGCATAAGTTAACAGACAGACTATAATTTATTAATAAATTGAATTAACAAATTGAACCAAATCACATCAAACATAATTAAATCATATTAAATAACATTAAATTTACTTAAATTATGTCGCTTTTTGTCTTTGTAAATTGTTCATTGTGTTTTGTACATTGTGCTGCTTGCTCTTACTACAGCATAGTCTGCTTAATATGGTTTTCATTATGTAGGTATGTGTAAATGGAAATAAATTATTCATTTATTTGTCATATTATATTGTTTCTGTGATGAATCTAGTTGTTAATCTAGTTGTTAATATAATTGTTTTTTTTAAGTAAGAGAGGTTGACACATTACCTCAGACACGCCTGATGGCAACCAAAGACCGGGTCTAAGATGGATGTTACGTGCTTACCTGTAAACGTCTACGTAACTACAACTACTTAAAAAAAAGTAGCGTTGTACGTCTACGTAACTATAGTTACTTCGCGGACTGCCGTCAGTAAAATCGATTTTTTTGAATGAAAACTTTCAAATAACTTCTCGAATCGGCTGTTACAATAATCTGTGGTAAATTATTCGTTCAATTGATGCTTGATTTTATAGCCAAGTCTCCGAATAAAAAAAATCTTCGGTGTCAAAACAAAATCAGTTCGTATCTATTACGTGAGGTGACTTCAATCTGCTTTTAAAATGTAAGTTTTCATTATTTTTCAATGTATTATATATCAAAATAATTGTAAGGACTTGCACTTTATGATTAGATACAAAAAAAACTTAATTGTGTTACATACAACGACAGATTGACATTTTCAATTACCGCCGCGTCACGCCATGTTTCCACAATTGATTTCATGTATTCTATTGAATTTCACTATAAAATGTTACTTGGAGCCGTAAATGCTGGTTGACTCTAGTTGATATAAATGCTTTTTCTTCTTTTACATATATACATAACCTCACGCCTGTATCCCAGAGGGACATACAGAGACGAGGGACTGCTACTTGCTACGATCCTGACAGATCACCTTCGCTTCATCAACGTTCATAAGTCGTTGCATGCACGCACGCCGGTTCCGGGTGCTTTTTATCTTCTCCTTTGCTAATACATCCCCTATTTGGTCAATGCATGTCCGCTTGGGACGTCCTTTACCAGCCCTTCCACTCACATTCGCAATATATATATGTTTCGTCAATCTCTCTTCCTTCAACCTCTCCACAAGTCCAAACCAACGCAACATTCCTTTCTCAGTACTAGTCACTACATTCTCTTTCAGTCTATAGCGTTCTCTAATCAGACTATTGCGTATTCTGTCATTTAAAGTAACACTACACGTACTTCTCAAGTACCTCATTTTTACTGCATTAATTCTACTTTCTTGCTTCTTTTGCCACACTCAAGTCTCGCTACCATACATAAGTGTTGGAACCAGCACACATTATGTGTGATGATCTATAAAAGCCAATTTGGACAAGTTTCGGCTACATACAATAAAGTGCAAGGCACCGTTTACACAATTCCCCGCTTTTACTCTTCTTTCTATATCACCTTCACACTTTCAATCCCTCGTAAAGAGGCTTGGTAAACAGGATTCTTCTAATTTCTTTCTTAATTATATTTTGTATAATGAAATGAAATGAAAAGCTTTTATTCAAAGTAGCACAGAAACTGCGGCTTAATGAACGTTACAATTCAAACTAGGTGTCCATTTCAAAATCTAGATCATTTAGGAGAAAAAATGGACAAAAAAACTCCTAACTTAGTCTTTTCAAAAGTCCTTAATTAACATAGTTTACATAATTATTTTGAACATAGAACTCATACATTGTACTGGCTTTCATTCCAGACCTCATTGTCATCTAAATAATCCTTTATGTTATAGTAGCCCTTTTGGCACAAAGTGTGCTTAACATATTTTTTGAACCGCGATTCAGGCAAGCTTAATATATCTTCAGGGATTTTATTATAGAAGCGTATACAATGCCCCATGAAGGATGTATTAACCTTTGCCAGCCTAAATAGTGGGAACAAAAGTTTATGTTTATTTCTAGTATTTACATTGTGTTGGCTACCTAAAGTTTTAAAGTTACTGATATTTTTCCTAACGTACATAATGTTTTCATATATATACTGACTGGCAACTGTCAGGATGTTAGTTTCTTTAAAGAAATCTCTTAACGAATCTCTACTACCCAGCCTATAAATGAATCTGATCGCTCTCTTCTGCAAGTGTCTGCTGCCCGTCCCCACAGTAGTATGCCATAGGACATAAGACTATGGAAGTAACTAAAATAAACAAGCCTAGCAGTTGCGACGTCAGTTAGTTCCCTAATTCTTTTGACTGCATATGCTGCTGAACTAAGCCTATATTATAATATAGGTATACTGCGCATACAATCTAACAGTTGATCGGCCGTTGACTGTACTCGGCCACCAGAGATTGTTTGCCTGACACGTCTCTCCCTAGAGGACAGCGGTTTTCATTTTAAGACTAAGAACCTCATTTCACGTTTCTAAACTAAGTCTATTTTTAGCGCGTGAAAGGTTTGCTAAACTAAGTCTATTTTTAGCGCGTGAAAGGTTTGGCTTTTGCAAAGACTCTCTCTTTTTCTTTCGCTTGGGGGCAAAGCCTACAATGTATGTGTCTTCTCATCTTATTAAATGGCTCATTGGGTGCATAAAAGGAGATAGATAGATAGATAGATAGATAGATAGATAGATAGATAGATAGATAGATAGATAGATAGATAGATAGATAGATAGATAGATAGATAGATAGATAGATAGATAGATAGATAGATAGATAGATAGATAGATAGATAGATAGATAGATAGATAGATAGATAGATAGATAGATAGATAGATAGATAGATAGATAGATAGATAGATAGATAGATAGATAGATAGATAGATAGATAGATAGATAGATAGATAGATAGATAGATAGATAGATAGATAGATAGATAGATAGATAGATAGATAGATAGATAGATAGATAGATAGATAGATAGATAGATAGATAGATAGATAGATAGATAGATAGATAGATAGATAGATAGATAGATAGATAGATAGATAGATAGATAGATAGATAGATAGATAGATAGATAGATAGATAGATAGATAGATAGATAGATAGATAGATAGATAGATAGATAGATAGATAGATAGATAGATAGATAGATAGATAGATAGATAGATAGATAGATAGATAGATAGATAGATAGATAGATAGATAGATAGATAGATAGATAGATAGATAGATAGATAGATAGATAGATAGATAGATAGATAGATAGATAGATAGATAGATAGATAGATAGATAGATAGATAGATAGATAGATAGATAGATAGATAGATAGATAGATAGATAGATAGATAGATAGATAGATAGATAGATAGATAGATAGATAGATAGATAGATAGAATATTCTTTATTGCATGTACACCAAGGATTACATAAGAGATTTATAAAATAACAGTACAGTACAAGTGGCGGCCTTATTACTAAAAGTAATTTCTTCCAGACAACCATTGATATCCTAGTTTGGGAGCCTAGTTTGGGAGCCAGGCCAAATACTGTAACTTTTGGTACCTAATAAACGTTTTTCATTTCATTTTCATTTCATTGACGGAAAAGAAGAAACGGAAACTGAAATACGGGTAGTCGGCGCAACTAAACAATATTAATAACATATTATTTTATAGTTGATACACATACATAAACGATACATAAATATGAAATTGATAAAAATAACATACACAAAAAAAACATAGGACATGAACGAAAAATAAACCTACATACTTAATACTAGAAAGGGATTTCACAAATACAAATAAAAAACTTACATTACGGAAAAATAGTGGTTATGCACTCTGTTCTTAAATATTGGCAGGGACGGTAAAAATCTTACGTCCAAGGGAAGATCATTCCACAGGCGGACAGCTGTGATAGTAAAGGATTGGCTAAAGAACCTTGTCGAATGACTTGGTGTCTTCAACAATCGATTGTGACCGGATCGCAAAGTCCGACTGTGCGTATCACTTAAAAACTCAAAGCGAGTTTTGAGATACAGAGGTGTGGCTGGTGTGAGTTTTGAGATACAGAGGAGCCTCCCCGAATGACATACTCCCTGAGCCCGAACGCCTGGCGCACCCTGGGCAACAATCAGCGAGTCCCTTACGCTGATTGGCAAATCCTTTAACAACGATGGCTTGCCCTCGACACTCTAAGAAGAAGATAATATCTTTCCTAGCGTGGGGCCAGAACCGATGTGTGTATGTAAATATTATATGTTAAGGTTATGTTATTCTTGTTTTGTGTGTCTTCACTATTGCATTAGGGCTATATCCTGTAAAAATAGTCGTCGTCAGGCTATACTAGTCCACTGCTGGACATAGCCCTCCCCTAAGAGCGCCACGTTGTGCTATCATAGGGGGTAATGCCCATAATCCCCACGCTGGGCATGCGGGTTGGTGATCGCAGTTCGGTGGAATTGTACTGCAGGGGGCGCTGCTGTCCACACCCCGGTTTGTGTACCTTAGTCGCCTTTTACGACACTCGCGGGATGAATTGGGTTGGTGCTATTCTCTAGGCCGACACCACACAGATTAAAAAAGAAGTGAAAATTGTAAGCTGTGAAAAAAATAATCTTATTCTACTAATATTATAAATTTAAAAACCTATTTAGAGGCTAAAAATTTTCACCCATGCCGGGATTCGAACCCGCAACCTCTGGCTATCCGTACCAGCGCTCTATCAATTGAGCCAATGGGCGACTCACGGCATCAGTGAAATTTCGAACCTCTTTACAATATTCTCTGTATTACGTACAGGCAGCGACATCTGACTTAAGCAAATTGCATTACTTAGAGCCCCGACCACCTACTTTGCAGTTAGGTTTTAACATCGGAACGATATCACTGTACCCACATGATTACACTATTTTTTATTTTTAATGCACTAACCCGTGCTAGGGAACAAATTTAAAAACCTATTTAGAGGCTAAAAATTTTCACCCATGCCGGGATTCGAACCCGCAACCTCTGGCTATCCGTACCAGCGCTCTACCAATTGAGCCAATGGGCGACTCACGGCATCAGTGAAATTTCGAACCTCTTTACAATATTCTCTGTATTACGTACAGGCAGCGACATCTGACTTAAGCAAATTGCATTACTTAGAGCCCCGACCACCTACTTTGCAGTTAGGTTTTAACATCGGAACGATATCACTGTACCCACATGATTACACTATTTTTTATTTTTAATGCACTAACCCGTGCTAGGGAACAAATTTAAAAACCTATTTAGAGGCTAAAAATTTTCACCCATGCCATTGGCTCAATTGGTAGAGCGCTGGTACGGATAGCCAGAGGTTGCGGGTTCGAATCCCGGCATGGGTGAAAATTTTTAGCCTCTAAATAGGTTTTTAAATTTGTTCCCTAGCACGGGTTAGTGCATTAAAAATAAAAAATAGTGTAATCATGTGGGTACAGTGATATCGTTCCGATGTTAAAACCTAACTGCAAAGTAGGTGGTCGGGGCTCTAAGTAATGCAATTTGCTTAAGTTAGATGTCGCTGCCTGTACGTAATACAGAGAATATTGTAAAGAGGTTCGAAATTTCACTGATGCCGTGAGTCGCCCATTGGCTCAATTGGTAGAGCGCTGGTACGGATAGCCAGAGGTTGTGGGTTCGAATCCCGGCATGGGTGAAAATTTTTAGCCTCTAAATAGGTTTTTAAATTGGTTCCCTAGCACGGGTTAGTGCATTAAAAATAAAAAATAGTGTAATCATGTGGGTACAGTGATATCGTTCCGATGTTAAAACCTAACTGCAAAGTAGGTGGTCGGGGCTCTAAGTAATGCAATTTGCTTAAGTCAGATGTCGCTGCCTGTACGTAATACAGAGAATATTGTAAAGAGGTTCGAAATTTCACTGATGCCGTGAGTCGCCCATTGGCTCAATTGGTAGAGCTCTGGTACGGATAGCCAGAGGTTGCGGGTTCGAATCCCGGCATGGGTGAAAATTTTTAGCCTCTAAATAGGTTTTTAAATTTGTTCCCTAGCACGGGTCAGTGCATTAAAAATAAAAAATAGTGTAATCATGTGGGTACAGTGATATCGTTCCGATGTTAAAACCTAACTGCAAAGTAGGTGGTCGGTGCTTTAAGTAATGCAATTTGCTTAAGTCAGATGTCGCTGCCTGTACGTAATACAGAGAATATTGTAAAGAGGTTCGAAATTTCACTGATGCCGTGAGTCGCCCATTGGCTCAATTGGTAGAGCGCTGGTACGGATAGCCAGAGGTTGCGGGTTCGAATCCCGGCATGGGTGAAAATTTTTAGCCTCTAAATAGGTTTTTAAATTTGTTCCCTAGCACGGGTTAGTGCATTAAAAATAAAAAATAGTGTAATAATGTGGGTACAGTGATATCGTTCCGATGTTAAAACCTAATTGCAAAGTAGGTGGTCGGGGCTCTAAGAAATGCAATTTGCTTAAGTCAGATGTCGCTGCCTGTACGTAATACAGAGAATATTGTAAAGAGGTTCGAAATTTCACTGATGCCGTGAGTCGCCCATTGACTCAATTGGTAGAGCGCTGGTACGGATAGCCAGAGGTTGCGGGTTCGAATCCCGGCATGGGTGAAATTTTTTAGCCTCTAAATAGGTTTTTAAATTTGTTCCCTAGCACGGGTTAGTGCATTAAAAATAAAAAATAGTGTAATCATGTGGGTACAGTGATATCGTTCCGATGTTAAAACCTAACTGCAAAGTAGGTGGTCGGGGCTCTAAGTAATGCAATTTGCTTAAGTCAGATGTCGCTGCCTGTACGTAATACAGAGAATATTGTAAAGAGGTTCGAAATTTCACTGATGCCGTGAGTCGCCCATTGGCTCAATTGGTAGAGCGCTGGTACGGATAGCCAGAGGTTGCGGGTTCGAATCCCGGCATGGGTGAAAATTTTTAGCCTCTAAATAGGTTTTTAAATTTGTTCCCTAGCACGGGTTAGTGCATTAAAAATAAAAAATAGTTTAATCATGTGGGTACAGTGATATCGTTCCGATGTTAAAACCTAACTGCAAAGTAGGTGGTCGGGGCTCTAAGTAATGCAATTTGCTTAAGTCAGATGTCGCTGCCTGTACGTAATACAGAGAATATTGTAAAGAGGTTCGAAATTTCACTGATGCCGTGAGTCGCCCATTGGCTCAATTGGTAGAGCGCTGGTACGGATAGCCAGAGGTTGCGGGTTCGAATCCCGGCATGGGTGAAAATTTTTAGCCTCTAAATAGGTTTTTAAATTTGTTCCCTAGCACGGGTTAGTGCATTAAAAATAAAAAATAGTGTAATATTATAAATGTGAATGTTCATGACGATGTTAGATAGATAGAGAGCACTTTATTGCACAACCAGAAATATATTACAACCATGATTCTTAAATCTAAGTAATTTTATACAATTGGCGGTCTTATCGCTAAGAGCGATCTCTTCCAGACAACCTTTGGATGTTTGAATGTTTCTTACGCAATCACGCAATAACTGCTGAAGGAGGTTACAGAATGCTTAGCATACAGATAGAGAAAGATCTAAATTGAGACATAGGACACTTGATATCCCGGTAATGCGTTACTGTGAGATAATATTTTATTGTTAATGTACATTTAGGCTGCTGCAGTGTTTATGACACTTATTTTTGTCCGCAGCAAGCGCTGAGGTACATTAACACTTGAGACACGAATCCTAGTGTAGTTAACGAATAGTATTGCTACTATAACGTCACAAATACACATAATTTAAAAAACAAAATCATTAGTAGGCAGGGACTCGAACCCAAGACCTTCCGACTTTAAATCCGGCCTCCTACCACTCTGCTATCACCTCCTTCTCAATGGCAAGCTATAAAGCTGATTGATAGTTTCTTGAGCTACCAACGAAGTTCTAAATTCAAAAAACGGTGGTCAGTATATCAGGCTCTATATTGTTAGACCTAATGGAACAGTCTAGTCCGGATTCTATCAAAGTTGCGATTAATCTCCGCTAGGAAGGTTTTATTTCTTTCGCTGGAACTTTTCGTATTCTACTCAGCTCGTTTGGTTAAAAGAAACTAGATTGGACCCAACTTGTGTTCGTTACCAAGTTTGTTTATTTTGTTTTCTGTATTTTTATAGACAAAATACATTCATTTTTAATTTACTAGCGAAATAACTCCTATACAGGTTGTAAAGAAATCTCCATATACAATACATCCGTCAATAGTATGAACAACTTTCCTTTAAATTATATTGTCGTGGAAACATAGATAGACAAGACTTCAGTGTCCATATTAAAGGAATTAAAGTAAAAAATATACCTACCTGCCCTGTATATTTTTATAAATAAATATGGCACATGTGCACTTATGTGTACTTTTTATAAATATAGCACATAGTGTGAAAAAAATTGACCTTTGCATCTAGGTAATGAGATGATTTATTTAGTGTACATTGGCACCTTCATTCATACTAGGTTCGTGGGAAAAGAGACCACCCGGACGTTTAGTGCCTGGGACATTTTTTTAGATAGTATAGGTTTCACTTACATATAACAGCCTGACAGCTCAGTCGGGCAAGCCCACATAAAATACAAGTGCGGAGCAAACCAAGCCGCGGGGTATCCTCACAATGGCCCATGGTGGCAATACAAAACACAATAACCACGGATGTTTAATTTTAGAATCATGAAACATACAAATGAGAGATGCCAGAGGTAAAAGCAGGCGTACGGGAAAGAGACGTTTGTAGAAAATTACTTAAAGTCAACATAATATGCGGAAATTATGGTTAACAATATCCCATTTCCTTCGAGTGGGGCTGACCTTATACGCCGTTAATCTTATACGATCTTACTCCACCACGTATAGGGGCCAAAATTGCTTTATCACCGTTTGATATTGCGTAGGTATAATAACATTTTCTCATCCATCACGAGTAAATTACATGCGATGCGATATTGAAACAAAATAAATAAGGAAATCTTGTTGACACGGTTCATGTTTTACCGTGAAGTGGATGAATAATAAATATGCAATTCATCCCTTGAAAAAGATAACGTATAGCTTTAGCAATGCTTATTATTAAATATAGCCCTATGTTAGGTCAGAGGCCCTATTAGAGGCTTGATAATTTCTAACAGTAAGGCTGTTACTAACCAGTTCTAACCACTGTCTTACAATCCTCCACCAACCTGGACTTGGCCCCCGTGGTGGAGTATGGCATAATCTTCTTGTGATGCAGGAAGAGACCCGGACCCTAGCAGTGGGGACATACAAGGGTTGATATCGTATCGCATTATCGCTAATGATATCGATCACTTATAGGAGAAGCGGTGGTAGCTCAGTGGGTAGAACCACGGAATGGCAAGCGAGAGCCCCAGGTTCGATCCCGAGTGCGGGCATGTACCAATGACCTTGTTTAATTTCAAAGTTACGTACATTTCCGAATTTGTAGTCGCAACACCACACGCTAACCGTGAAGGAACACATCGTGAGAAAACCCGCGGCTTGGTTGGCTCCGCACGTATTGATTTGTCTTTTCTGTGGGCTAGGCCGACTAAGCTGTCAGGATGGTATAGATGCTGGGCAAGCCTACACCATCTATAAAACCATGTCCCAGGCACTACAGCGTCGGAGTGGTCCGGTCACCCATCTAGTGTGAGTGAAGATACCACTGAACGCTGTATAAATCATCTCATTAAGTAGATGCGAAAAGGCCAATATTATTATAGGAGATTTCGAGGGAGAGATTCAGGCGGAGGAGGGCTACCAAATGACCAATAAATACTCGAGTTGGTTGGTCATCCCAGTTACTCCCAGTTACCGCTGAGAGGATGATGTGGTCAAGGGCTTGCGTAAGCTCTAGGCTGACGACTGGCAGTAGACCGGGTAGTAAAGAAACAAGTGGCCACTTCTTGTATCGGAGGCCAAAACCTAATTCGGGTCGCTGAAGTATCTACGTAATGAGATGATTTATACAGCGTCCAGTAGCACCTTACATCACACTGTATGGGTGGTAATGCAGTGCCTGGGACATAGTTTTTTAGTTTAAGTAGGCTTGCCCAGCACCTATATCATCCTGAAACGAAACGAAAAGGTTTCATTCAAAGTAGCGCAGAAACTGCGGTTTAATGAACGTTACATTTCAAACTAGGTGTCCATTTCAAAATCTAGATAATTTTGGAGAAAAATTTGACAAAAAAACTCCAAACTTAGTCTTTTCAAAGTTCTTAATTAACAGAGTTTACATAATTATTTTCAAACCTAGAACTCATGCATTGTACTGACTTTAATTCCAGACATCAATGTTATCTAAATAATCCTTTATGTTATAGTAGCCCTTTTGGGACGAAATGTACCTAACACATTTTTTGAACCGCGTTTCGGGCAAATTTAGTCGTCGTCATCGTCATGCTATTCTAGTTCACTGCTGGACATAGCCCTCCCCTTATGATTGCCATAGCGCCCTGTCTTCAGCTTGCCGCATCCTAGCATCCTTAGTCGGCCTCTTTAGAAAGGCACGTCAATACGGGCGGAGTAAGTATTAATCCCACCAAAAACATTCTGTAAAAACTAGCCAAGTCCCGATGGAGCTGCTTCTCCAAAAAGTAATGACATCCAGACAAAGTCGTGCCAAGTGTAAGATGAAGAAAAGTAAAGTTTGTACTGCAGTGTTTGCTTCGCGCTCGACTTGGCGGGGTCACTGCCGTGCCCCCCCGTTTTGGTAAGTGTTGACTGCCTCGTTGGTGTAGCGGTATCACGTCTGATTACCATGCCGCAGGTTGTGGCTTCGATTCTAAATTGGGGCCGCTGTACGTTCGGACCAATAATCTGATTGGATGTATTTTCGTGTTTGTGATGTCCAAGCACAGGGTGTCATAGTTTCTGACCAGGGCAGATTGTGTTGTGTGGAAGTTATTTATTTATAAAGCAAGGCAATGACACAAATACCAAATACTACATTTAAAGTTGATATGTCTAGTTGATTGGCTAAAACATGTGTCGACAGCACGTTATGATTGTGTTTTTTAAATTTACTTAAAATCAAGTGAAATTGTTAGTGGAGACATACTTATTATTATTACTAGGAAAATACCAGGTAACAGTGGCAAGGAGACGCTATAGAAGTAATTTATCATAAATAGAAAGCGCTCAAATTAAGTTCTACCGTAAGCATCCAAGCTTAATACACCCACAGATTGAAAATCAGGCTCTAATTCGGCACTCTACCTCCCGGCGACCGAATTAACGCACCGTAATAATCGTAAAATGGCGAACAAGCATTTGCAATTAATCGACTGATTATATTGCGTATGTTAATGCTAATTGTTGCCAAGGTTGGACAAAAGGAATGGGCCCGAATGGCGTGTCAAGTAATTGGATTTCCCACGCAAATTGTTTAGGTCTACAAAACATGTTATAAGCTGATGCGTGTATCCCCAGAGAGTAGGCAGAGACCAGGGTCTACTATTTGCCATGGTCTTGACTGACCTCTTTTGCTTCATGTGGCCTTCTCAAGCATAACGGTGGTAGTAGAGTAAAGTATAAGTTTATTTCTCACCTACCATAAAGAGCAACATACAGGCGGGGTGTTATAAGCCTTGAGGGCTTTACAAAATCACTTTGGTACAATTATCATTGCAACTAATTGCCAAACTAGGTGGTCATGTACAGATCAATATCAGACATTATTAATTTAAGTATTGTGCGTCTCAAGTATACGGATACATTAGTGGTAGTACACTTGTGCAAAATGTGTCTTTAAAGGAAGTAATCATATCTTGTCTTTCCATGATATACTATATCTTAATAATATGCCATATTTCCAAATACATGGCTTCTTTTTACTCTACAACTTGTGTAAGTTGGACACTTGAAGAAAGAAAAGAAGCCTACCCCATTTTCCTTACTTTAGAGTTCTTATGCCTTTCGGAGTTATTCAGGAATTAAAATTCTTTTTGAACATCTATACTTACATACATAACCTCACGCCTGTATCCCAGAGGGGTAGGCAGAGACCAGGGACTGCCACTTGCCACGATCCTGACAGATCACCTTCGCTTCATCAACGTTCATAAGTCGTCATAAAAAATCTATGTCAGCACTAAAGAGGATTGCATTTGTGTTATAAGTTATTTTACGAAGACATTCTTTTTCTAAGCCCGTAGCATTGCAAGTAACTAAAAAGAAAATTCAAAAATAGAATTTCTCTTCATAAACTCTCGAGGCTTGCTTAAAATATATGCCAGTGAATAAAGATTCTTATTATCTTTCTCGTACGTTACTCGGCAGGTTATGCGGAGTGTTCGGTACGTGCTAACGACATTAAGGGTCATAATCGTGTGCGATATCTTCTTGCATCACTGAATGAGCAGACTTTCTTGCTACAGATTCGCAACGCTCTCTCTTGAAAAATACTTAAAAGGGAATTATTTATTAGCGCTTAGGTGTTTTAGGTCTTCTACAAAAGGATATAATAAGCTTATTTCACTTTGTGATCTCTCAGCGCTATGACTAGAGAGTAGGTACTTGAAGTGTATCTTAAATTTAGCTACAGGAGGTTCAGAAATCGAAAAAAAACAATGGCATGTGATAATTTGTTTTATAAAACTTTTTTTTTTCAAACCATAAACATCAAAAAAGCTTAATAGCTGTGATAACTATTTTTGGAACGCATAGCCTAGAATGTAGTATTAATATTGTTAATATATTTGTAAAGGAAGACTGTAAAATCATATTAATTATTTATTTACAACAAATTCACAAGAACATAGCAAACTGAACAAGGCATATCGAAGTATTCTACAATTTGATAGATGTCTAATATAAAACCATAAAGAAAGAAAGCTGCCAATATAAATCTTCATTGAATATACAAACTCAAACTAACACGCCTCCTAAGATTTATATTGCAGTAATGGATACGTTATATAAAAGTAAAGTTACTATAATATGTTCAACAGTTGTCTCATCTTCAAAAACTTTATATTTCCTAAGGACTTAGTGAGGATGTCAGCGACGTTGTCCTCTGAATTCACTTTAACGACATCTATAACTCCTTTCTTAAAACATTCATGAACATAGTGGTAATGTACTTCTATGTATTTTGAATTCTTTGTAAAATTGCCATACTTGGCGAGAACAACTGCTCCGGAATTATCCTCATAAACCTTAACAAAATCATTAAACGTTATAAACATATCATTAAGTATACTACGCAATAAACATATTTCAGTTACTGCATCTGACAATGCAACATATTCAGCAAATGTCGAAGACTTTGTTACGCTACTTTGTTTCTTTGACTTCCAATATATGACATTGCCGAATAATCTAATTATATAACCAGTTGTAGACTTTCTATCTACAATATCTCCGGCCCAGTCGGCATCAACGTAACAGTCCATCACGTTAGCTTCTAAATTTTGTCGGTATGTGAGCTTTGTCAAATATAAATATTTCAAAACACGTAATGCATAGTTAAAATGCGATTCATTGTAACAATTCTGAAACCTACTTAAGTAATTGACGCAATAAGCTATGTCTGGTCAGCTACCAGAACTTATGTACAACAATGCTCCTATCAGATTTCTATATTTGACGTCCTCATTAAGTTCACTTTTCTCAAGTTTCGCATTAATTTCCATCGGTGTTTTGTAAAGTTTTGAATTTTCAATTTTATATTTTTTGGCTAACGATTCAATATATTTTTCCTGATTTAAGGTCAAAATGTTTGCTTTTGCATAATCATATTCAACATCAATCCCTATATAATTTTTAACTTTTCCCATGTCCTTCATTTTAAAGTGATTACCTAATTTTGTTTTCATTGCAGTAATCTTTTGTTCATCTTTGCAAGCAATCAGTAGGTCATCCACGTAAACTAATATATAAATTGGACAAATTTCTACATTTTTAACATAAAGACAATAGTCGTATTTGCTTCTTCTAAAACCAATAGTCGTCACAAAATCATTGAAACATTCGTACCAAGCTCGCGGGCTTTCTTTTAAACCATATAAAGATTTAAATAATTTGTACACTCTATCAGTATTATCTTCATAACCAAGAGGCTGTTTGACATATACTTCTGATAACACTTTGCCGTTTAAAAACGCTGTCTCTACATCCATTTGATGTATACTTAATTGGAATTGACAACAATATGACAGAAGTAGTTTTAAAGTTTGCATACTAGCTACTGGTGAATAGGTGTCATCAACATTGTCCGTTTGTTGAAAACCTCTAACCACTAACCTGGCTTTATAGAGCTCTGCAGATTTCTTCTTGTATACCCATTTAACATCAAGTACCTTTTTATCCTGTGGTGCACTCACTAGCGTCCAAGTATTGTTCTTCACCAGACTATTCATCTCTCGATCCATTGCTTCTTTCCATTGATCGGCCTCATCACTTGTAGTCGCCTCCTGAAATGTATCTGGAATCATGGCGTCACAGTAATTAACACTTATACAGTAGTAGCTGAACTCTTCATCAAATCGAACTGGTGGTTTGATCTGTCTCTTAGAATTTCTCATTTCATTATTTATTTTATCTTCATCATTATTAATTTCAGGTGCAATTTCATATACATTTTCGTTATTCTGTTCTTCTTCCGTAGCGATCTTATCAGCTCTAGTATCAGTTTCTTCATCTTCATTTTCAAATGCTATAAGCTTAATATCATTTTCAATTATATCCACGTGTCTTGCCACAACTATTTTATTATCGATGAGTACTCTGTATCCGACATCTGTATATCCTAACAGAATGCCCATTTCTGCCTTTTTATCCCACTTTGAATTCCTTCTTACTTCAGGTACTCTAACATATACTTTACTGCCATACATTTTCAAATATTTTGCCGACGGTTTCTTCTGAAAGAAAATTTAATACGGTGTCTTCTTTTCTGGCGTATTAGTCATTATTCGATTTTTTAAATAAGCAGCCGTTTTTATAGCCTCTGGCCAAAAACGTCTATCTACTTTTGCTTCCGCTAAAAGGCATCGTGCCATATCCATTATCGATCTGTTGTATCTCTCAGCTGTGCCATTTAATTCATGTACATATACCGGGCATGGTTTAATCATTATTCCTTTTTTTCTCGCAAATCTTAGTATACGATGGTTTATATATTCCTTTCCATTATCACATCTCAATTCTTTTATTACTTTGCCCGTCATGTTTTGCAATTCATTTACATACTCCTCAAAGCATTCATAAACTTGAT
The DNA here is from genome assembly GCA_934045075.1 of Yponomeuta sedellus. Lineage (NCBI taxonomy): Eukaryota > Metazoa > Arthropoda > Insecta > Lepidoptera > Yponomeutidae > Yponomeuta > Yponomeuta sedellus. The sequence continues at coordinate 6,510,527 of OW203735.1, read as the reverse complement.
CCTTAGACTGGATGCAACAAACTCTCGCTAACTTACTATAATCATCTATAAATGTCAAGAAGTATTTTTCTCCTGCATGTCCTGTTGTTCTGTGCGGCCCATTAATATCAGTGTGTACAATTTCCAGTATATCTTCTGCTTTAGTTCTATTATTCTCAAATGGTAAGTTGTGCATCTTGTTTTCAATACATATAGCACATTTCATGTAATCTTCTTCTAATTCTTGTGGCATTTCTTCTACGAGTTGTTTTTTGCACATAAAGTAAAGATAGTTAAAATTTACATGCCCAAATATTCTGTGAAGTCTTTCTTTGTTCGTCATTTTACTGTTTACCGCATTCGCGTTAATTTCTTTCGAAACAAAACTCGTTATCTTAAATAGTCTTTCATCCTTTTTCGCAATTGCTATCAATTCATTATTAGAGTTGTAAATCTTCGTTAAATATCCTTTAGAAATTATTGTATGTTCATCCGTAATCTTTGAGTAGCTCAATAAGTTTGCTTTCATTTCCTTTACATAGAATACGTTATTTATTTCTACTTTACTTTTATTTGCATAGACCGGGAAGTAAGTTGTAATAGTTCCAACCTTAGTCGCTTTCAGTATTCTTCCGTCTCCAACTTTCACATTTATTGGTTCCTTTAATGTTACAAATTTATCGAAATATTCATCCGTATTAATTATATGATCAGTACATCCACTGTCAAGTAACCAATTTATTTGTCCCGGTTTTACTTTAACTTCGTCTTTTGTAGTCGTCGAATTATTTACAATTGATGTGTGAAAGCTGTTTCTGCCATAATCATTGCTATTATTTCTATAACCACAATTTCCTCTGCCTCTATTTTGTCCAAAATTATAGCGGCCAGGTCCACGACCACGATTTGGACCTTGACGTCCGCGTCCACGACCACGGTTTCCGTGCCAACAGTCTCTTTTCACGTGTCCAGGTTTTCCACAAGTAAAACAAGTCGGTTTGTTCTCAACATTTGCTTTAAACGCGTTTGATTTATCCGGTATATCTTCCTCTTTCTTAATTATATTTTTCATACGAATTTTGCTTTTCAAGTATTCAACTGTCCTTTCTGTTTCCGGTAATACGTCTATTAAATCTCCAATATAACTATATTCTCCTGGTAATGCTTTTAGCATATAATTTAATTTTTCGCTTTCTGTCATTATAGCGCCTGCCTTTTTTAAATCGTTGACACATCGTTCGAATTCATCAAAAAATATGTTGATATCTGAATATTTTGCTAACTTAATATTCTCTAAATTGCTTCTACATACGATTTGTAGCGCTGTGGATTGTTTTAAATACATTTCGTCGAACTTCGAAATTATTTTGTACGTTGAGTCTAAGTCGCTGATATATTCTAGCTGCTGATTCGTAATCGCGCTGTATATATAGTTTGTCGCTTGAATACCCATCTCATACCATGATGCCTCATCATCACTTTCCATTTTTAATCGTATAGCAACATCTTTACATTTTTTGAATTGAAGAAATTTCATCAAACGAATTTTCCAATTCGAATAATCTGTCCCGTCAAAAATTGGAATTACGATATTATTCATGTTTAGCAATTTTATCCACTTACTTGGTTTTTCCCACGTTTTCACATCGAACGATCTGCTACCATGTTAATATATTTGTAAAGGAAGACTGTAAAATCATATTAATTATTTATTTACAACAAATTCACAAGAACATAGCAAACTGAACAAGGCATATCGAAGTATTCTACAATTTGATAGATGTCTAATATAAAACCATAAAGAAAGAAAGCTGCCAATATAAATCTTCATTGAATATACAAACTCAAACTAACAAATATCCTAGGACTTAAATCGATTTCCACAAAAAGCGGTCGTCCTAGATTGCACTAGACTGTACTAGATTCTAAAAATATTTGTCACAGTTGTTAGGATTTCTCAAGTTCACTTTTAGATGAAAACGTATTATAAAATACAAGTTAAGATTTTTATTCCATTGGTGGCGCTTGTTAGCAAACCAAACCTTAAAGCGACATGGTGCTCATGGAAAAAAATGACTAAGAGGATGTCGGGTCACGAGTATTGTAGCATTCCGTAGTTAGTCGTCAAAAAAGAAAAGGAAGGGAGGATTTCGACGCCAATGAAACTGGTGTACATGTCGGGTCACTTAAAAATTAAAAATAAAAATAGTATAATCATGTGGGTACAGCGATATCATTCCGATGTAAAAACCTAACTGCAAAGTAGGTAGTCGGGACTGTAAGTGATGCAATCTACTTCAGCCAGATGTCGCTGCCTGTACGTAATACAGAGAATAGTGTAAAGAGGTTCGAAATTTCACTGATACCGGTGAGTCGCCCATTAGCTCAGTTGGATAGAGCGCTGGCACGGATAGCCAGAGGTCGCGGGTTCGAATCCTTGCATGGGTGGAATTTTTAGCCTCTAATAGGTTTTTAAAACTAAATGTTTGCTTAGTAAACGTCCAAACCGTTAGTTTCACAATTACGTAATGCTATGTACATTATTTATGTACTTTATAATGCTGTCACTCACGTTACAAGGCTAAATAATGATCTGGAAAGAACCCACGCCATAATATGCCGTTTGAACCTTTTTTCCGGCTGTCAATTTGTAGTCAAGCTGTTACAAAGTTAACGTTATTTGACTCTATCCTTATCCTCTATCTACACCGCACATAGCATTCCCCAAACATCCTCTACTAAGTATGGAGTTAGATGCAATCTCTATCCTGGTCGGTGTCCTAATTGGCCAGTTGCGTTGTGACATGATCGGTATATTTTCACTTCACTTATTTCAGATGGGACAAGCGTTGGGTTTGTTTCTACCTGACGACGAAAGTAAAAGAGGGTTTCGTTTTTGGCGCGTGTGTGTATGTATGATGTTTCTTGGCAGGATACCAAAAGGGTTGGCGTGATAAAGAAAAGGTCTATGGATATCAGTAGGCTTTATTCATGGGCTTTATAGGTAGTGCCATACCGGATTTCGACGTCAAAGTTATGACTTACCAGTACATTTATTGTCAAAAAGTGATACTTTAGCGCTACAAAACACGTGTCTTGCTTTCATCACTTGCACGTGTTTTACGTGTCATCAATAAGAGGGTCAATACATTTTTTATTATTTTTATACAATTGCAAACAATACATAAAAAAATATTATATAAAATTTATTGTTAAAATTTTCGAGGCAAACTTATCTTAGAAACCAAGCTTAAATTAAAACTAATCTTAAACTTAAATTAATCTTAAACTAGCTTGCTGAAGCTTGAAATGCAACGAACTCGTTTAGACCTTATGTAAGACTGTTTATGAGGCGGGTTTTTTTGTTTTATAATAAGTTTTTTAAATTTTCAGTTTGTGTGCGAATGGTCACGAGCTTAATCTGCAGGTAATGATTGTATAATCATATTACAGAGGAGTGACAGAAACGTATAATTATCATAAAATTATCAGACTAATTATTGTAGCATTAAAAAAAAAATACTTTTTCATTTATTGCGTTAAAATGACGAGTTGTTTTGTGACTGAAAGTACATACATGACTTTTATGGTTTATGGTTTAAGACGTTTATTCTCATAATAACCATACATATGTTCACTTAAAATGAGAATTATTAATTAATTTAGTCAACATACATGAGCTTGTAAAATAGCAACAGTTTATATTATTATTTAAGTAGACAATAGTTCCATATGTGGGTAGCTGTATGTTGAATTGATTTGTTAGTACAATATCGTACATAAATTTTTTCTCCTAATAATTTACACTATAGGCCATTGGGAACGACATTTTAGAGTGGAAGCCATTTCAACGCCAGTTTAGCTCTACTTAAACCCGAGTTTAGAGCCAGTAAGAGTGCAGTTTAAGTTACCCGACTTGAATTCACCTACTTTTCAGATTTTAGTTTAACATTTAAAATGCATTACACTATTTTTATTTTTAATGCACTAACCCGTGCTAAGGAACAAATTTAAAAACCTATTTAGAGGCTAAAAATTTCACCCATGCCGGGATTCGAACCCGCAACCTCTGGCACGGATAGCCAGAGGTTGCGGGTTCGAATCCCGGCATGGGTGAAATTTTTAGCCTCTAAATAGGTTTTTAAATTTAAAATGCAGCCATTTACTGCATTTTACTTACTAAGTAAAGTAACTAACATAAATGTTTTTTTTAATATCAACAGAGCTGAAATATTATTCTTAAATCGGGAAATTTGTACTAGGAGTAAAAAAAATAGTTATTCGTAAGGATTATAATAAAAGTTTTGTGAAGGTTTTACTAAGCATGATAACTTTCAAGCGAAAGTGCCCACTGCAAGAAATAAAAAAGGAAACATTTAAACAAATATGACATTGTTATACATTGTATAACGTCTTCGGATTTCTACTGATGAGGCCTCCCTCTCATACCAGAGGTTTGTATTTTAATTATATTAATAACTAGCTGACCCAGCGAAATTCGTACAGCTTAACAGTCGATTCTTTATTTATTTTTTCCCTCGGTAAGAACCATCCTCCTACTTCAAGGAATATTAAAAAAATAAGCGAAATCGGTTCAGCTGCTCTCGAGATGAGCGCTTACGAACACATTCAGCGATTCATTTTTATATTATGGATTATTTAATTCTCATACGTTGCAGATTACTATATTTTTTCTACTTAGATTGCCTATTAAGCTTGTCTGAAACGCGGTTCAAAAAATGTGTAAAGTACACTTTATGCCAAAAGAGCTACTATAACTAAAAGACTATTTAGATGACAATGCTGTCTGTAATTAAAGCCACTACTTTGAATGTGATCTATGTTTTATAATAATTATGTCAATATCAATACTTGTATGTTCCCACTGCGGCACGGGTCTCCTCCTGCATCGCAGGAAGCGTAGGCCATACTCCACCACGGAAGCCAAGTCCGGGTTGTTGGAGGATTGTAAGATAGTGGCAGGTCCTACTTTATAATTATGTCGTCGTCGTCATGCTATACCAGTCCACTGCTGAACAAAGCCCTCCCCTAAAGAGCGCCACGTTGTGCTATCATAGGGAGTAATGCCCATAATCCCCACGCTGTAATAATTATGTAAGCTCTGTTGATTAAAAACGTTGAAAAGACTAATTTTGGGTTTCTTGTCTATATTTTTTTCCGAAATGATCTAGATTTTGATATGGACATCTAGTTTGACTTGTAATGTTCATTAAGCTGCAGTTTCTGTGCTACTTTGAATAAAATATTTTCATTTCATTAAAGCGCTTAGGAGTGCTAACTAACGCCACCAGTGAAATAAAAATCATTACTTGTTTTGTAATACGATTTTATCTAAAAGTGAACAACAAATTTATAACAGCAAAAAAAGAGTAAGTATAACAATTCCATTAGACAGAACTGCTTATATTACGAAAATATTTTCCCCGAAGTCGAGAACTGCCGGGTCTAATAACGGGCCTGTAGTGAAAAACAACCGCGTTTCCCGAAACAAAGAGGCTGGAATCATTATGTAGGGATTTCACTAGGGAGTTTATGAAACTTACCGCTAGCAAGCCTTTGCGAGCGGTTCTGCTCACAATTTTTTTTCGGTGCCGTAGTAGGGGGTTACTTGATAAAACCGCGTGCAACGAAAACATGTCTTGGCGAGAGCTGCAACTTTTTTTTCTACTATTCACCTCACCAAGACTATTTATTTATTGACGACCTCAATGGCGTAGCGGTAGCGCATCTGCCTACCATGCAAGAGGTCCCGGGTTCGAATCCCGGCTGGGGACAAAAAAAAACCCAGGTCTTGGATGTTTACAATGTTTGTGATGTCCTTGTTTCTGGTTCCCGCGACACAGGGTATCCTAGTGTGGGGCCAGAAGCAATGTATGTGCCTGTATGTAAATGTTATGTTATAAGACACACGAACAGCACTCACTCACAAGCATAATGCAGTGGTCAGCCATGATCAGTCTCAACCATTTTGTAGGACTATCCACTGAATAGTTTTAATTGTTAACCGATTCTAACACGATTATATTCTTTTTAATGCACTAACCCGTGCTAAGGACAATTTAAAAAACCTATTTAGAGGCTAAAAATTCCACAAATGCCGGGATTCGAACCCGTGACCTCTGGCTATCCGTGCCAGCGCTCTCCCAACTAAGCTAAAGGGCGACTCACCGGCATCAGTGAAATTTCGAACCTCTTTACAATACTCTCTGTATTATGTACAGGTAGCAACATCTGGCTGAAGTAATTTGCATCACTTGCAGCTCCGTGTACCTTACTTTGCAGTTAGGTTTTAGATCGGAATGATATCGCTGTACCCACATTATTATAGCCTCTGAATAGGTTTTTAAACTATTTATTTATTAGACACACGAACAGCACTTACTCACAAGCATAATGTAGTGGTCAGCCATGATCAGTCTCAATCATTTTGTAGGACTATCCACTGAATAGTTCTACTTGTTAACCGATTCTACCAAACTTCATTATGGGCTGGTTGGTTCGGTTGTTTTTCGAATTCCATGATACTGTTTTTATAAGTAGGTCGCTTGTAAATTAAAAAAAACTTTTTAGGCAGCTACCCTTTTTTGGGCTTATTTTATTTATCTTCATGAGAAAATCAGCCCTGTGGCGGCGTGTGTGACTGAGTTATGACTGTCTAATCAAGGGTACAATTTAAATAATGTAAAATGCATGATCGTGATGTCATTGATGGAAAACATCGTGGGGAAACCTGAGTGACTGACTTGTGCTTGAAATTGCCTTACTCTCTCTTTCTGAGAGAAGGTCGGTGCGCTGCAGTGGGAGGTGTATATGCTACAAGCAGTACATTTTAGCCCCAATTAATAAGTTTCTTTTTAACGAAATATTTTTTCCTGTGTTTGTCTCTATCTAATACCAAAATGGAGCTATATTATATTTTGTCCCTACAGTAAAACAGACAACTATGACAAAATACACATAACAATTGACATAAAAAGTAAGCGCCAATAATATTTTTTACTCATAGAAATATTTTAGAAGAAAATGCCTAAGTACTAATATAAACAAAATTTAAGGCACAACAAAACAAATAGACACACAGTACATAATTATTTATGGTGTCAATCAAGGTATTTCTTGGTGAGGGTACGATAGTAGGTATTACGTAATGATTTGCATTACTCATACATAGTAACAGAAGGTACTATAGCGGGCAGTGGACTGTAGACAAAAAAAAACGCTGTTGGTTCCAGTAGGCTGGCCCACTGGAACCTACAGCGTTTTCTTTGTGGCATATTAAGGGTATTAAAGCATTGCAGCATTACAATAGAAGTTATTTATTCCTTTCTTTTTGTGTGTGTGTATGTATGTGTGTATGTTTGTGTGTGTGTAGAGAGGGTGTGTTGTTTGTATTACAGGTTGCTGCCTGTACGTAATACAGAGAGTATTGTAAAGAGGTTCGAAATTATTGATGCCGGTGAGTCGCTCATTAGCTCAGTTGGGAGAGCGCTGGCACGGTTAGCCAGAGCTCGCGGGTTCAAGTCCCGGCATGGGTGGAATTTTTAGCCTCTAAATAGGTTTTTAAAGTTGTCCTTAGCACGGGTTAGTGCATTAAAAAAAAGAATTTAATGTATTATAGGTGTTAAAGTAATTGGTAAACTTATATAACCTGACGAAGAAGAAGAAGCACTACCATAAAAAGACTGAATATGTACCCCAAGTAATGATGAACAAACACCACATACATCCCTCTGAGTATACGATTAGCTGCTCCAGCTATGCAAATGTAAACCGCCTGGTTTCTGTATTACCCACTTTTGGGATTCCGGGCCTGGTAACAGATGTTAGGTCGGACAGGCGATCCGCTTCACTTGTGTTGTTTATGGACTCCAGAACGTTTCTTTATTAAGCCTAGTTGTTCGTATATACACGTAATGTGGAGTCCACTCTGTGGGAGAATGTATGTTTAAACGGAGTTAGTCGAATTGTTATGTTATTGCGAAATGTATGGGTACGATCTGCATTAGGTTAGCGTTACCGTTTGATGTAATTGACCATTATATTCGAAAACCTATTTAGAGGCTAAAAATTCCACCCATGCCATGATTCAAACCCGCGACCTCTGGCTATCCGTGCCAGTGGTCGCGGGTTCGAATCCCGGCATGGGTGGAATTTTAGCCTCTAAATACGTTTTTAAAATAGTCCTTAGCACGAGTTAGTGCATTAAAAATAATATAATCATTATATTCGAGTCAAATAGTATTAAACAGTAATCAATTCGGCTGGCAAGAATAAAATATGCCTCTATGTATTTCTTATGTAGCCTATAAACGTCCTTCTTTCAGTGAGAGAGAGTATGGGCTTAATTACCACGCGTGCCCAATGCGGATTGTTTAAAACGACGAGGTATTAGAACACCTTAGACACTCAGGTTTCCTCACGATGTTTTCCTTCAAGTCAACAAATTCTCGATTCATTCAACAACGATGTTATTTTTGAAAACACAATTCCTTAAAGCACTCGATACACCCAGTTTAAAAAAACCTTTGAGAAGGGCTTAAGAGGAATCCTCAAAGGACTGAAAAAATTAAGTTTGCTGTTTTTTGTCAAATATTTGCCAAAATGATGTAAATCTTGAAATAGACACCTAGTTCACTTGTAATGTTTAGTCACCGTTTCCACGTCAATTTGAATGACAACACAATAACATGCGATTTATTTGCGTTGTCTAAAACAGGTCCCGCCGGTTGTACATAGATAGAGATAGAGAACACTTTATTGAGTACATAAAAATGGAAATTACACGGATATTTCTTAACCTAAGAGTACAGACGGCGGCCTTATCACTAAAAGTGATCTCTTCCAGACAACCTTCGGATGAACTGGACTAATACATTAGAGAATCGTTGTTTTTTTTTCCTTAAATATAATAAGGCTAGCAAAGTAACTGGACTACAAGGTAAGCATATGTTTTTGTACATCGAGCGTGAAAGTCAATTAAGCAACATGCCATTTCTAATACGGCCCTCGAAGAATGTTGTTTGTTTTGCCCAACAGGTTCGGGGCCGCTATGTGTCCTAATTGCCAATCGCGTGTATGACGCTACCAAATGTTACAAGCCAACCCTTGTCGCTGTTGATATCGGTGGGCCTATTCAGGCACTAATGAAACGGTAGAATTTTCCACAGAATCGTGGCCTAGTCGAACCAAATGATTGGCATCAAACATTGGCCAATGTTTGATTCCAATCACTCGGTTCGACTAGGCCACGATACTATAATTTTAATACATATTTCAGTTTTTTTTTTAATATGCTAAATTATTTTGAAATACCCTTTGCTAATTTTTAAAGCAAACACGGAAGCATGTCACTGCAACGGAAATACCACCGTCTGAAAATAAAAAAAAAAACTGCGAGCTCTATGACTGGCTAGTAGTGGCAACGACTGGTAAGTGCACGTACCTTCATAATTGAGCTATTGCAGCGATAGCATCTACGTAATGAGTGTGTCCGTCTGGGGGATTTCTTACTGCCCTTTACTTTCATTTGATATATTTATATCGTGTGTTTTTCTGATAGTCTAATCTAAGTTGGTACTTGGTTGGTATCGTTTACAGAGTGTTAAGCTATTGTTCTCATCAATGTACACAACTTATGTTATAAAGACCTTAACTTCCTTCAAAATAACAATAGTTTTCTATAGTTATTTTCAAGTTCAAAACTTAGGAGGTTAAGCTTAATTCTATAATCACGAAATATTATCAGCTGTTTCATATATTCGTTAGAGCAGGTACTGACGATAAATATGGAAGAACTGATCTCTGGTAGGAATTTTAGGATTACATTTTATGTCACTCATAAGAACATTGTGAGTGAGCTGTCATTAAACCATACGTTAAGTTATTGACCCTTGTATGCCCCCACTGCTGGGGCACGGGTCTCTTCCTGCATCGCAGAAAGGTTAGGCCATACTCCACCACGGGGTCCAAGTCCGGTTTGGTGGAGAATTCTAGTCAAATAAAAAAATACCAGCACAGTACAATATACAAAAAAAAAATCGTCAAGAATACAGAATACATAAAATAATAATTATTTAAGCACACAAAAAAATCCTAACTGAACAAACCACTCCGGAAAATATCTGAACCAAACCAAACCAACACGCTGGCAGCATTTCCGCGCTACACTGCCAAAGAAACCCTTTGTACCAGATACGCACCGAAGCGGCAGTCAAGCCCACTGTGAACAATTAAGCAAAAACAATCTTTCGTGTCGAAAGCGTTGACACCTCCTCAGACATCTCGTTCCCAAAAACCACGCCACTGAGATTACGCTGGGTGATGTCTCCATGAGATTCTGCAGGCTGCACTGCGGAGGGTCAAGGCAGACACAAATATGCGATTATTCTCATAATCAAAGGTTTATGAATGGTGATGGTGGTATAGTGGTGACTGATAGTAGATTAACCTGAAGTTTCACCAGAGTTTTTTGTAACACGCTGTAGATTATATTCCTCTCGTTAGTGTTAAGTGTACTCAGTACTTGGGAGTAAAAAAAAAATGGCCACCGTCGATAGTTTTTCATATACACCATGATTTGTGGGTGGTTTGAAAGCCACAGCAAAATACCTAAACAACAGCCATCAAATACAATAGTTCGTTTTTTTAAGGCTCTTTCCAAAAATACTTCTACACAAACACGAATTTATTAGAAGTATTAGTAACCATTCAGAGCGAAGCGTGCGTGCTGCAAGTTCGCGGGTCAATATTCTGATAGACAGAGAGACGCTACTATTTGTTCGTGCATAATTAAGATTCCGCAACTCAATGTTTTATTTATTTAAGTCTATACTCCAGAAATAAAATTCTGTGTCCTGCAGAGGGACGTTTATAGGCTAAATAAAAGTCTACGCTTAAAAGTAATAGTCTACGGGTCGATTTCTGAATTGAAAATTTCTTTAAGTAAACACTTAAGTATCTTTCTGTTACGCTCTTTGCTGAGAAATTTGATGAGACAGAACTACAGTTAAGTATTTACTTAGCAAAATTCTCAATTCAGAAACTGGCCCTTAAATAGATGTAATTTTTAATTACTGATTACATAATCTCGGGTTTCAAGCCTTCAATCGTTAATCCACTGGAACGACAGTAGCTCATCAGTGGACTCTTCATCGACCGATGAAATGCTGCAATTTCATTCAGCAAAATGTGAGGGGTATTTCATTTTGCATTATGGCTAAACGGCCGATTTACCTATTTCCAATGCTCGAAATGACTTGCTGAAAGCGCTGTACGTTGAACCGGTCTCGTCCGCATTTCCACAGTATTGTCATAACGTAAATCCCCTTAAATTGTATGCAGGGTGATGATTAACGTAATGATTTATCATTTTGGAGGATTTTCATGTGAGGTCAGCAACTTGATTGATTGAGTGGACTGTAAATTATTGAAATGAGGGTCTATTAAAAGGTTCGTGTCCACAGCCACATGAACGGGGTTTGGAAAAATTAACAGCCCACATTGATCCACAGTTCGATTCGTCGATTCGATTCTCTATTCTTTTATTTTTTTTAAAGCTTTTCAAAGCTCGTAGACCCGGCTGCCTGAGTGATCTTAAACTATCAAAGGCAACGCAACGTAGGGCGCGTTCAGTGCATGGATGGGTGGCCATCTATGGCTAACACTAGTGGATTTTTTCCGATCGGTTCCGTGCTTCTTAAGGCACGTGAAACAGTTGGTGCCGGCTGCCGTCAATAGATATCAGTCGTTCACCCAAGGAAGACGCCTTAGGGCGGCTTGAAAACTTCTGACAGTAAGACCAGCCACCAACAAGTCGGACTTGGCCCTCGTTTGTGATATCTATAACTTAAGGACCATGACAAGTGTATACTGCCGAAGATTTTTTAATAATAAGAAATAAGTGTGGATCCCGTACAAATGGTACCAACCCTTTGTATGTCCTCACTGCTGGGGGTACGGGTTTCTTCTTACATCGCAGGGACGTTCGACCATACTCCACTACGGGCATCAAGTCCTGGTTGGTGGAGGATTGTAAAACAGAGGCTGTTCTTACAGTCAGATGTTTTCAAGCCGCCCTAAGGCCTATCGTGGTCATCGTCGTCAGGCTATACTAGTCCACTGCTGAACATAGCCCTCTCCTAAAGAGCGCCCCGTTGTGCTATCATAGGGGGTAATGCCCATAATCCTCACGCTAGGCATGCGGGTTGGGGATCGCAGTTCGGTGGAATTGTACTGCAGGGGGCGCTGCCGCCCACCCCCCGGTTCGTGTCCCTTAGTCGCCTTTTACGACACCCGCGGGAAGAAATGGGTTGGTGCTATTCTCTAGGCCGACACCACACAGCACCTAAGGCCTATAATAGTTTATAATGCCAGTAAATGGGTCACTTGTGCAATCACAAAATACGCATCTCGTCTTAGCAACTCAGCTGGGGAACGCAGTCGATTACGGCGAATTAGCATAGCGCTCCCGTTCCCGAGCCCAGATGCATTTATCAGAATAATTGTTTAATTTCATTCGGTCCCACCGCGCCGCATAGAATTTCAGATTTGCGGAGTGATATGCGATGCTGGAGCTGTTTTGTTCATCCGATATACGTTCGGCTTTGTTTTGACAGTGACATAATTATGTATGTTTTCAGTGCCAATAGCAACAATAAGTCAGGTTTACATTAGCTATTTTTGCATGCCTTTCATCAGTTTATTTTGGCAATCTAAATTTGATTGCGCTAAAATAAAGCATCAGTGTCTGGTCATTTCATCAAGCCGACTGTTTCGTTTGAGTACCAAGCTGGGGGTTGTGGATTCGATTCTCACTGAGGGGCGCCGTGCATTTAAATAAATGGCATAAGTCTGGGTGTAATTATTTTTAGTGACATGACCTACACCAGGTCATGTTTATGATATCCCTAGTAGTGACATACCATATTACAGGGTGTCCTAGCTTGGGACCAGATCATTTGTAACAGTGACACATGATAATGCTATATTTTCATGGGTTTCAGCAGTCTAGTTTTGTATTACATTTAATTGCGCTAAAATAAAGCATTATATGCTGGTGATTTGTAAAACTGACTACGTCCAAAAAGTCATTTCTTATACTGCTTGACAAATACTATTTCTACTTTAGGAATATTTACTGAGCAATATTTTTTTACATCTATTTACTAGCTGTGCCTGCGACTTCATTCACGTGAAATGTGAATAAAAATTTTGTTCTTAAGTTTTTTTTTGTTTAATTAATGATCTTTATGAATGATAAACACTTTGTATGGATAATTTGGCTAAACAAGTAGAGATGACCAGAATATCACTAAGAAAAAAATTGGGATCCGATTTGGACAGGTAATTATGTCAAGATATCCAACGTTCCACTTGGCTCCGCGGTAGTATAGTGGTAAGTATCCCCGCCTGTCACGCGGGAGACCGGGGTTCGATTCCCCGCCGCGGAGCCAAGTGGAACGTTGGATATCTTTATAATAGTAAATAAACTCTGGATCGACTTTAGGTGTGGTTTTATTTGTAGAATTGTAGTAATATTAACAGAAAACTGGATAAAAACGGATAAACGGAGAAGCAGGTAAAAAGTCAGATCTGGTTAAAGCGTAAAGTAGTAGTGGTGAAAAATGAGGGAAATCGAAGAATGTGTGACGTACATAATTTAAATATTTGAAAATGATAGATGGAAAAAGAAATAAAAATGGTGTGAAGAGGTTTGCACCGTTACAAATGTACCTACTTGGACTCATCCAAGTCCATATATTAACACATTAGTGCCTGTACACAATAAATAAAAAGTAAGAAAAACAATTTAGATTTCAATTAAATCCGACTTTTTGTCCTTTCTGATGAAGATGTACAGGAAAATACGCATGCATGCGTGCACTTTACTCCGTCCCTTTACGGTCGTCTTTGCAATGAAAACGTATAACTTCATCAGCTATTGACACTACATCAACCTCCGTGCACTTTATTTTTTTAAAGTTACAAATCGCGTGATATTACTTTCATACATTCCAAAATATACCATCATTAAATTCCTCCCTTGACAACCAAACGCCAGGAAAATGTCTTGGAAACTTGCAGCTCGATTCGCAGATATGCTCACAATCTGCTCTCAATATATTATTATGCACGACTAGACTGGGCCCATTGAAGAGTTTCCCGCAGAATAGAATAGCGTTCTCATAGAAGGTTAGGTTTAGGTTTCCTGTTATGTACTTAAGTATGAAACCGATGTACCGATGACTTTGTTTAACGTACATTTGTGAAGTCGTAGTTGCAATACCACTCGCTAACAGTGAAGGAAAACATAGTGAGGAAACTGCAAGGTTCTCGTAATAAATAATAATAATATATATTCCGTGCTTCTTGCGAAGCACGTTAGGCAGTTGGTGCCGGCTGCCGCCAATAGATCGCAGTCGTTAACCAAGTCAGGGGAATTAGGGCGGCTTGGAAACTTCTGACAGTATGACCAGTCAATAGTTTTGCTACCCTCCACCAATCTGGACTTGGCCTCCGCGGTGGAGTATAGCTTAGGCATACCTTCCTCAGCGAAGAGACGAACCCGTGCCCCTCGGTGGGGACATAAAGGGTTAAAGATGATGATGACAAATATTTGTATTAATAATACGACTTCAATAAAACTATATTTATTCTAAAACGTACAAATAAAACTGATGAGAATAAAATAGGACAAAATATTATTGTCAGTAGTCTTATTTCGCCAAAGGTGAAGTGGGCAGCGGTAACAAATGCAAAAAAAATTGTAGGTGACGTAATTATAAATTTCGATTTAATAATGACACGGCAGAATTGATGAAAAAAAATAGAGCTAAGAGGTTTGCACCATTACAAAACCTGTATGTTTGGGTGTCCAACTACCTCAGCGCTGTAAAATTGCCAATCTGCAGTTTAAGCCCATGCTATCTCACTCTGCCAGAAGGCCCGTGCCTAAACTTCGTTTTTTTAGCATTAGAAATTTCGTAAACAAAGAAGCAGGGCTACTGCTTATTATTACGTAGATATAACATCTGAAACGTAGATAGAAACTTGTATTTACTTGGCTCAACAGGGAACTTAGTAGGTAGGTATATTTAAAAAATAGATATAAATTAGGCCGATGATTTTTAGGTTGACAAGCCCTGCTTCTTTGTTTACGAAATTTCTAATGCTAAAAAAAACAAAGTATACAGTGCAAGCTACATAGAATAAAAAAATATTGGGTATAAACTTGTATCGCGGATTACACAAACAGACAAATCTAAATGTCTTCTTCATAGTTACGTAATCAAGGAGGGAGCGCGGGCGCCGAAGCAATCGCAAAGCCATTTTCAGTCATTCATCGATCTTACGCAAACCATATAGCTTTTTCATACATGTTTTCAAACAATCCATGTAATCCATACACACAGTCATTCATTCACACATTAAACCAGTGTTGTAAGAATGTCGGAACATCATCATCGTCGTCAGACCAATTACTCATTATACTTTAGTCTGTATTCAAAGCAACGTAACCATATTAGACAACTTGTCTGTTCATTTCACTTATTTGGAGAAAATACAAGCACAAATAAAAATATTTTATGTTTCATAATATAATACCTATGGGCTTGTCTGTCCACTTCTGACGTGTGCTCATAAGCACACAGCTCCCAAACATACAAGTTAAAGACTTGCATACTTATAAGAAAAATTTTAACAAAAGATATCCATACCCAAATAACTTTTACAAAAAAGATACATTCGCAAAAACGTCTTACAAGACAAGCTAATAATATTTTTATGCGACATTATAGAACAACTATGTAAACTATGTTAATTAAGGACTTTTGAAAAGACTAAGTTAGGAGTTTTTTTGTCCATTTTTTCTCCTAAATGATCTACATTTTGAAATGGACACCTAGTTTGAATTGTAACGTTCATTAAGCCGCAGTTTCTGTGCTACTTTGAATAAAACCTTTTCATTTCATTTCATTACAAAATATGGAACGAGGAGCTTAGTATCTGAGGGTGCCACTATGTACAACAAACTGCCGAAAGATATAAAAGAAGCCAAATCTCTACTCATTTTCAAAAAACTACTTAGAAACCACATTAGAAAGGCCTCTTCAATAGACAAACAATAAACCTAAAAATTTTTGCGTACCCAATATAATTAATGAAAGCACAGCCTTACATCGATGTAACTGGATCGTAATTTGTACTAAGGACTACCCTCCATTATTGTTTTAATTCTAATAACTGTCTGTCGATATTGTATTGTTACCTACTTAACTATTTTTTTCTCAAGTAAGTGAATTTATGTATTCTTTTTGAGAAATAAATATCTTAAACCTTAAACCTAAGCACACAGCTCAACCTTCTGTTTGTTTTGATCCTACGAGCTGCGCTTTATTATCGCACACGACTTCGCGTCATAAATCTTGTCCTGGTTGGCGCATGCGCTTTTCCAGATAGCATGCTTTGGGGCGAATATTTTCCGGGTCACATTTTACACACTTTTGTCTGCGGCCTTTTTGCAACTTATTAAGTTCTGTCTCGCTCGCACATTCCAAGATTTTTTATGATTATAATAAAATGTACTATACGTATACTTTGATAAATGTGGTGTGAGGTTTAAGAGATAATTAAATTTGGGTTATTCAAGGAATATTTTTTCTTATCCCGTACCAAGTACTAAAATTATGGGTACTAAAATTATTAATTCTGAAATGAATAATTCTTTTCTTTATTAGAACGTATGCATAGGAAAACCAAAATATATTTTAAATGACCATAATCTTATTATCTATTAAACCCTCCATCGTATTTATCAGAAGTACCTAAATATTTTTTTTTCACAATCACAAATTTTAAATTATGTGAGCAAGATAGAAAAAGAGACGTAACAGCAGAGCTAAGTATGAATTTTAAACTTTTACAATATTATCTGGGGTCAAATAGAATGTGATAAGGGTCGTTTTTATAAAATATTACTCAGACACGGAATATTTTTGCATTTAGACCAAATAATTTAAATTATTAGGGTTCCGTACTTCAAAAGGTAAAAGTAGAACACCTTAGGATAACTTAGTTGTCCGTCTTTCGGCCCGTATGTCAGTATGTCAGTCACGACCGTTTATTTTGGGTGCATGTGGAGTTTAAATTAAAACCGTATACACCAGTTTACAGTCCCTTCAAGCTGTGAAAAAATCAAATTTATAGTTTTCGTAAAAAAAAGTTATTATATTATATTTATTTTTGATGCACGAACCCGTGCTCAGTAAATTTTAAAAACCTATTTAGAGGCTTAACATTCCACCGCCGGGATTCGAACCCGCGACCTCTGGCTATCCGTGCCAGTGCCGTTGTTTTAAAGTAATTATATGTCAAAAGGCCATTTATGCTGCGAAAAATCTATATTTCGACACTTAAAGAAATCAAAACTTATAAGGTACTTTCCGTTAACCTAGATGTATCATCATCAACACATTATGTCTCTGTCACTAGCGACACCTAGTGGCGCAGCGGGGAGATGCCGAACAATGATTTCCAATAAGGCTCTCGGTGGTTCGGTGTCTCGCCGCTGGGCTGCGCTCTGTTTGATCTGCCTTGCCACGAAGTCTGTCGGTAAGGCGGGGCGATCCGACCGCTCTCTTGTAAGAAAACATGGCTGCAGGACACATCTCTGTTATATTGTAGAAGCAAATTAAAAAACCTATAAGAAGAATCATCACGATTATTATAGGGGAAAAGCACTTTTTCCTTCAGTCTCTACCGAGAAGCATGTTCTCCCAGATTGGTGAAGGCTTGCAAGACTCGTGACTGGTCTTACTGTCAGAAGTTTTCAAGTCACCCTAAGGACTCTGACTTGACTTGACCTAGAAGTATGAAATATAGCAAATAATATTATCTTTCTCTACAAGTATAGCATAACATTTGTTTTGTAATTTGAATCCAAAAATATTTGTCTTTGAAGTTCGGGAAAAGCTTGGAAAACAAATTTAGACGATACCCTCGGTGGGTGAGTCTGCCTTGCACTTGGCCAGTTTTTTTGTTATGTTAACGCCACCTTTTTATGGAATGTCTGAAAAATGTCTCAGGCTACTATCACGCGTTATCGTCTTTGCTACATTATCTGTTCATTCTAGTAAGAAAATAGCTTTAGCACGAGAAAACAATAAACATACTTATATTTTCATGACAATAATGACAAATCCTTACTGCATCAATCCATACTATTTGGCCCCAGGTGTTATTTTTGATTTAGCCTATAAACGTCCCTCTCTCCGAGGGACGTATGGGCTTAACTACTTCAGACACTCAGGTTTTATCACGATGTTTTCTTTCACGATTAGAGAGTGGTATTGCTAATATAATTTAAAAACCTATTTAGAGGCTAAAAATTTCACCCATGCCGGGATTCGAACCCGCAACCTCTGGCTATCCGTACCAGCGCTCTACCAATTGAGCCAATGGGCGACTCACGGCATCAGTGAAATTTCGAACCTCTTTACAATATTCTCTGTATTACGTACAGGCAGCTTAGGTAGGTTTTTAAATTTGTTCCTTAGCACGGGTTAGTGCATTAAAAATAAAAATAGTGTAATCATGTGGGTACAGTGATATCGTTCCGATGTTAAACCTAACTGCAAAGTAGGTAGTCGGGGCTGTAAGTAATGCAATTTGCTTAAGTCAGATGTCGCTGCCTGTACGTAATACAGAGAATATTGTAAAGAGGTTCGAAATTTCACTGATGCCGTGAGTCGCCCATTGGCTCCATTGGCTCAATTGGTAGAGCGCTGGTACGGATAGCCAGAGGTTGCGGGTTCGAATCCCGGCATGGGTGAAATTTTTAGCCTCTTAATAGGTTTTTAAATTTGTTCCTTAGCACGGGTTAGTGCATTAAAAATAAAAATAGTGTAATTGCTAATATAACTTCACAGATGTACAAAACTTGGAAACAAAGTCATGTACCATGTCTGCACTAAGAATCGAACCCGGGTTTCTCGCTTCGGAGTCTATTGTTCTAACCACTAAGCAACCGCTGCTCATTCTCTAATTAATATATGTTTAAAAAACACGCACACATTCACTCACTATAGGACATTTTAGTATTTCTGTGTCTCAAATGTATGTTTATTTTTTTTACTACATAGCATATTAAAACGTATAAGCTTTATTATTTTCTATCTCCGTTCACGTATTCATATTGCTCTTAAGATCTTTCTTCTAATTTAACTTTATCAGTAAATTACTTGCTCCTAGAGGACTGGTTAGAATACTAATTTGACCCATCACAGAAACAAATAACATAAATTGTGGTCTGTACAGTCAGTCACAAAAGTCACTGAGTCGCCCATTGGCTCAATTGGTAGAGCGCTGGCACGGATAGCCAGAGGTTGCGGGTTCGAATCCCGGCATGGGTGAAATTTTTAGCCTCTAAATAGGTTTTTAAATTTGTCCTTAGCACGGGTTAGTGCATTAAAAATAAAAATAGTATAATCATGTGGGTACAGTGATATCGTTCCTATGTAAAACCTAACTGCAAAGTAGGTAGTCGGGGCTGTAAGTGATGCAATTTGCTTAAGCCAGATGTCGCTGCCTGTACGTAATACAGAGAATAGTGTAAAGAGGTTCGAAATTTCACTGATGCCGGTGAGTCGCCCATTGGCTCAATTGGTAGAGCGCTGGCACGGATAGCCAGAGGTTGCGGGTTCGAATCCCGGCATGGGTGAAATTTTTAGCCTCTAAATAGGTTTTTAAATTTGTCCTTAGCACGGGTTAGTGCATTAAAAATAAAAATAGTATAAAAGTCACTGTACGAATCTTAGGAAGAATTAATTGTTGACTTATTTCAATAAAAACAAATTTATTGTTTAGGTTTACATTATATAGAGATACAGATCAAGGGGATTCCGACTTCTTAAAACCGTGTTGGTTTGAGATCCCTGTCTTCATATCTTAAATTACTAGCGGGAGCGGTAGGCAAAGAACAAGGTTTTGCCACTTGCAACGATCCTGGCGATCCTGTTTCGCTTCGTCAACATTCATGAGTCGTTGCATACTCGCACGCCAGTTTTGAGTTATTTTAACATGCCTTTTGCCAATATATCGTAATTGGTCAAAGTGGACATACTTCGACCAAATAGGGACTTTCGAATCAGGAACGTCCTTTAACAGACCTTCCACCAACATTTGTATTTTATCGACAGTCTGGTCTGATTTTCATTGTTATCACATCACATCATAAGTACTTTAACACACTAATATTATAAAGGCGAAAGTTTGTGACTGTGTATGTTTGCTACTTCTTCACAGCTTAACTGCTGGAGTGATTTTAATAAAATTTGGTACAGAGTTAGATGACACTCTGGATTAACACATAGGCTACGTTTTACTCCGGTAAAATATCTTATTCTCATGGGAAAATAGATTAACCGCGGGTAACACCGCGGGGAACACCGCGGGGTACAGCTAGTCCAGTAATTATTGACAGCGTGATAAATGAAATCTTATTTTTTCTCAAGAAGGCTAGTAACCACCACAGTAAATTACTTATACGGCCGTCGATTTAACTCAAGACGTCTATAAGGCCTGATTTACATTTGCTTTATTTTCATGCCTTTTAAGCATGCTTTATATAGATCTAGAATAGAATTGACACGCCAAGAGTACACCCGTAAGAGACAACAGTTTTTTTTAGAGTTACCATAAAAAAAAGGCGCAGGCCTTTTCTCAGAAAGAGAGAGGGATATGGGCGTTATTATCACCGCGCGTCCACCGCGGAAATCACAAAATATTTGCTATTACTTACGGGTTTACGCTTTTGGCGCGTCTATTCCATTCTAGATCTATGTAAAGCGTGCTTAAAAGCATGGAAATAAAGCAAATGTAAACAAGGCCTAAGTAAGCGTTATTTTTTATCTCAAACTGCACATGAGCACTAGAATCAAAAATATTTTAGTTGTAACTTAACATTCTTTTTAATTTTTTTACAAATCTTTTTATCCTAAACAATATATGAATAAATTGCACACAACAAATATTTACAGAGCTACAACTCTCCAGAGGCGACATGTTTTCGATGCATGCGGTTTTAGCAAAAAAACCTCCTTCTACCGAACTAAAATACGTTTTACGTCAAAATACCTGCCCGCCCAAAGTCAAGACGAGTAAGTAAAACTAGATAAAGCGCTATAGCAAAATTTTCATGATTAAAATGTACGAAAGTGACATGAAATACGTTTTACGTAAAAATGCCTGCTCGTCCAAAGTCAATACGAGTAAGTAAAACTAGATAAAGCGCTATAGCAAAATGTTCCTCAATAGAATTTCCTTAGAAAGTGTCAAAGCCACTTACGCCCCCGACTGTACGAACAAACATACAACAGTCAAAGTGGGCGATCTCCTGGGGTTTAATAAACTTTGGCCGTGTAATGGAGTGCCCTGCCAAAATTTATTTAGACATACACCCTACGCTAAGGTTTACTGAACTGTGACTTCACAACGTAGTCTCTAGAGGGTGTTAAAAAGTGACGATTCACCTGAAAGTTACGCGTACTGGACACCAGAATAAACCGTATCCGTAAAACTTTTGCAGTGTTTTTTATATTTTTTCTGTTCGTAATACAGAGAGTATTGTAAAGAGGTTCGAAATTTCACTGATGCCGGTAAGTCGCCCATTAGCTCAGTTGGGAGAGCGCTGGCGCGGTTAGCCAGAGGTCGCGGGTTCGAGTCCCGGCATGGGTGGAATTTTTAATGCATTAAAAAAAAAGAATATAATGACAATTATCATTAAGGTTATGCACAATTAGTATTAGAATTAAACAGTTTATATTAAAATTCTTACTAATTTATTTCGGATTTTTTTGGATTCTCTTACTAATTTATCACAGTAAAACCGGGCCGGACTCTTCAGATAAAAATCAAGTCAGTGAATCCGGTATTTAGTTAGTAAGGTACGTTATCAGCCCTTGTATGTCCTTACTGCTGGGGCACGGGTCTCTTCCTGCGTCGCAGGAAGGTTAGGCCATACTCCACCACGGGGGCCAAGTCCGGGTTGGTGGAGGATTGTAAGACAGTGGCGGGCCTTACTGTCAGAAGTTATCAAGCCGCCCATAAGGCCTCTGATGTGGCTTAACGACCGCCATTATATGAAAGCCGGTAAGGTAAGGTAGTAAGGTACACGGAAGTTTTACTTCAAAGACTTTGTCACGCGCTTGAAAGCGCTTAAAATTCTCAGTCTGCGATGGGCACGCATGTTAATTAAGCCCTCTCTGAGAAAAAACCTGTGCCCTGCAGTGGGACGTTTACTCAATACTCAATAATTTATTGTATTCCACAAGTATATACAGATGACATTACTAAAAATATGAATCTTTGTGGGCCCTTTAGGGCACGCTACCTTATACATTATAGGAGGCCTTTATAAATTAAGACTATGACTTTTTAATTCTTATTATATTGTGTTACTATCAAACATTATTATATAAATACTATTTTAATATCACACATCGTCGTCAGGCTATACTTGTCCATTGCTGGACATAGCCCTCCCCTAAAGAGCGCCACGTTGTGCTATCAAAGGGGGTAATGCCCATAATCCCCACGCTGGGCATGCGGGTTGGGGATCGCAGTTCGGTGGAATTGTACTGCAGGGGGCGCTGCTGCCCACCGCCCGGTTTGTGTCCCTTAGTCGCCTTTTACGACACCCGCGGGAAGAATTGGGTTGGTGCTATTCTCTAGGCCGACACCACACGGCACATGCTTCTTAATAATTCTGATACAATTTTAAATATGACAATAGAATAATTAAATCATTAATATTTTCATTATCAATAAATTTCCATTATAATTAAGATTCATCTGTATTGATTTTATAGGCTATATAAAAGAATTGTTTTTATATGGCCTCTCAAACGAGATTTAAACTTAACCCATTTTAAACAACTTCGGAACCTTCAGTACCTTCCTACCAACTTTTTATCGCATTACAACAACTGTTATGAGACACGTACAGCAAAGTACATTCTTCTAATTATTTTGCATGATATACCCACCGAAACTTGTTGAAAAACTAAGTAAGTAGTTAATCTAGTTTATGTAAAAATTCACTCCTATATATTGTTTTTCGTGAAGCGCTCGTGGCCTAGGTGAACCGAGTGATTGGAATCAATCACTTGGTTAAGCAACAACAGGCGCGGTCAGGTACAGGATGGGTGAGCATCCTGTGACTACCGCTAGTGGCCTTTTTCCGAGCGCTTCCGTGCTTCGCAAGGCACGTTAAGCCGTTGGTGCCGGCTGTCATATAATGGCAGTCGTTAAACCATGTCAGAGGCCTTAAGGGCGGCTTAATTCTGACAGTAAGGCCCGCCACTGTCTTACAATCCTCCACCAACCCGGACTTGGCCCCCGTGGTGGAGTATGGCTTAACCTTCCTGCGACGCAGGAAGAGACCCGTGCCCCAGCAGTGGGGACATACAAAGGTTGATAACGATATTGTTTTTCGGGCACTACCTCTTCCACTCTCCGCATCAATGTGGGTTAGATGGAAGAAAATACTATCTAGTATTAAGCTCGCCTTTGCATAAATTAGTTTTTTTAGTACCATAAACAATTTTCATCAATTCATTCAAAAAATCTTGTGTGTCTTTGAGTTAGTTATAAGAATAGAATAACTCACCTCTCTGATAAACCTATGACCACGGCACCTGAAAAAGTGCCGAAACGTTGGAAAATTATAAAAATTTAATAAACGATGCTAAATCCGTATAAAAACAGTTTTAATTTTTCTTTACTATTTTGAAAGGTTTTTGAAATTAAGTGTCATATTAGTTCCGATATTTCTATTACACGAATATATCCGATTCTATCCGATAGTAGCCGAGGTATATTCTAAAGGCTAACAGACTGTATTCTGTAAATTTCTTGAATAAATAACTTAAAAAAAACTCTGGCACGTTCTCCTTTGTACTTATTTCCAGTCCCTTCGACCTTTTGTTCGTAATTTGAAGGATTATACAGCGTGCTAAGAAGCCTTATGAAAACTTTCTCTAACGTCTTCTGTTGTCTCCGTAAAAAGGGTGCAATCGTGACGTCACAGCAGGCTGACGTCACTGCTCATACGATTCCCTTGTGCTCTGTAAAGTAGCTCCTTTCTTATGTTACACTTGAGGTAAAATCGCTGTACGAATTTCATAAAGAAATGTGGACCAACACAATTAAACGAATAAATTGAATAAATTGAATAAACGAATAAACACACAACACAATTTAAAGTGTCCTGGTCCCAAACTAGGATACCCTGTGCAATTGTACCGAGGTAAGGACATCACAAACGTAGAAATACGCTCAGACTGAGGTCATTTGTACAAATGTACGGCGGCCTCCAGTCATCGAGCTCAGAGACCAAGGCATGGTAATCAGACGTATTACCATTAGACCAACGGAGCAGTCAGATAACTTATTATGCGCACTTAGCCTCAAGTTAGGATCATCTGTCACTTCATACTAATATTATAAAGACGAAAGTTTTGCGAGTGTGTTTGTTTGTTTGTTTCTTCTTCACGTTTAAACGGCTGGAGCGATTTTAATAAAATTTGGTATGGAGTAAGTTGACACATAAGCTACGTTTTATTGCGGGAAAATGTCTTGTGCTCATGGCAATATCGATAAACCACGGATAACACCGCGGGGCACAACTATTAGTTAATAAATGCTAAGGATATTCATGCTTCGCAAGGCATGTTAAGCCGTTGGCGCCGGCTGTCATGTTATGGCAGTCGTAAAGCCATGTCAGAGGCCTTATGGGCGGCTCGATAACTTCTGACAGAAAGGCCCGCCACTGTCTTACAATCCTCCACTAACCCATACTTAGACCCCGTGGGGAGTATGGCCTAACCTTCCTGCGATGCAGGAAGAGACCCGTGCCCCAGCAGTGAGGACATACAAGGCTTAATAAAGATAACGACGACAAAGAAGTACATTCATATTTCTCTGATACTCTCACGATATTTTCAAGTTACGCAGGAGCGATATAAGTAAATAAATGTAAATTAGAAAAGTCATTAGTACATACGGAGGTACGAACTCACGACGTGACCCCTATGAGTCACAAATTCGCTAATGCTCTACCACAGCCCGGAATTTACTTTTCACTTTGCCAAAAGTAAAATGCCACTTTAATTTCGAATCTGCAGAGCATTTGCGTAATGTCTGCCCAGGCTTAACTTATGACCGACCAGCAATAGAATTTTCAGTGTATTTGTACATTTGACTTTGATCATTCCGAAAACAGGATAATATACTCCTAAGAAAAATACTTATTGCACAGTAGCTAGGAGAGCACAACGTCACGATAAAAGATTATAACATGATTGTAAATTTGCTTTAATAATTTTCGATACGATAATAATATTAATCCTTTGTATGCCCCCACTGCTGGGGCATCGGTCTCTTCCATCGCAGGAAGCTAGGTCATACTCCACCGCTGGAGGATTGTAAGACAGTGGCAGGTCTTACTGTCATAAGTTATCAAGCTGCCCATAAGGCCTCTGACATGGCTTAGCCACTGCAATTACTTGACAACCGGCATCAACGGCTTAGCAACGGCGGTGTCTTGCGAAGCACGGAAAAATGCCACTAGCAGTAGTCACGGGATGGTCTCTCATCCAGCACCTGACTGAACCTGTTGCTGCTTATCCCAAGTGATTGTTTTTAATCGTCCACGAGTGCTTAAATTTATTAAAATTTATTAAACTTGTGTGAGAGAGTGCATAGACCAATTTCACACCTCCACTCCAACTCCTTGCTAGAAGGAATCTCTCACAAAGATAAGCTCGCTGTACGTGTATTTTATTTTAAAAACCTATTTAGAGGCTAAAAATTCCACGCATGCCTGGGCTTCTACCGCGACCTCTGGCTAACCATGCCTGCGCTCTCCCAACTGAGCTAATGGGTGACTTACCGGCATCAGTGAAATTTCGGACCTCTTTACAATACTCTCTGTATTACGTACAGGCAGCAACATCTGTATTGTATTATCTGTTATTTCCTGTAGTGTGTTTTTGTGTGCAGTAAAATATACAACGAAATCAGATTCTTGCCATATTTTTTAGAAGAAAATACCATTAGTGTCTATACCAACAACCGAGCGCTATGCTAAACTCTCAGCCTTTGTTCTGGTCAGGCCATTATTACGCTGTAGTTAGGCCGAAATTGTTCGCTAAGCTATTTAATCGAAGAAAATGTATGAGTCCACTTGTTGACTTGAACTTCCAATTATGTAGTTTACCGCTTTAAAGGCTCACGGCGGAGTTTCTCGTAACTAGAGCAGGGAACTTAACTGTGTAAGGCCAACTTTCGTAGTATAAACAAAACGCATAGTTAAAGCTTTGTTACTCTGGCCTTTCAGAAATTTCTAGGGAAATGGTACTACATAGTAATGAGAACTTTTACACAAGACAATCACTTGTTCTGGTCCCAAACTAGGTTACCCTGTGCCTTGCATTCTCCTTTTCTTTTCCATATGTCTCCATATAGGTACACAATATTGTATTTATTTCGTTATCGCGTAGATTGTTATTATAACCGGAACCGGCGTGCGTGCATGCAGCGACTTATGAACGTTGATGAAGCGAAGGTGATCTGTCAGGATCGTGGCAGGTGGCAGTCCCTGGTCTCTGCATACCCCTCTGGGATACAGGCGTGAGGTTATGTATGTATGTATTGTTTTTATACCGTATTAATGTATTTTAAAAACCTATTTACAGCCTAAAAAATCCACCCATGCCGGGACTCAATCCCGCGACCTCTGGCTAACCGTGCCAGCGCTCTCGCAACTAAGCTAATGGGCGACTTACAGTGAAATTTCGAACCTCTTTACAGTACTGTCTGTATTACATACAGGCAGCAACATCTGGCTGAAGTAATTTGCATCACTTACAGCCCCGAGTACCTTACTTTGCAGTTAGGTTTTATATCGGAATGAATGTATGTTTATCATAACTTTATATGTAACTGTTTATGTAGGTACATGGTTATTTATATAAGTAGTGTATTAATATATTCATATTTGCACCGACTATCCGTATCTTATTTCCTTCAGCAAGGTTGTCTTTTCCCTTTGTGTTTTTTTTTTAATAAAGAATATCTTATCTTCTCTTATCTTGATAACCAGTCAAGTACATCACAAACATGCAAATACAGGCTAAGGTCATTATCGTTAACAATCGAATCGGTAACTTCATATAAGTATCTTCTTCTTCTTCAGGCTACTGAAGAAGAAGAAGATAGATATATAGATAGTTCCACTGCTGGACATAGCCCTCCCCTAATGAGCGCCATAGCGCAAGGTTGTACCATCATTGGGGGGTAATGCCCATAATCCCCACGCTGGGCATGCGGGTTGGGGATCGCAGTTTGGTGGATTTGTACTGCAGGGGGCGCTGCTGCCCACCTCCTGGTTGTTTGTCATATAAGTATATCGTCACTAAATCCTTACTTGCACTTTTCGTCACTTTGAGTATTAGGTAGGTAACATTGCATAAAAATTCATCTTCTTCTTTGGTCCTTTAACTTTTGTTTCCTCATCGTTTAGATTGTTACTATGACATATTTATGTAAGTTTATCATAAATATGTTTGTAACTGTTTATGTAGGTATATTGTGATTTATATAAGTAGTGTATTAATATATTTATATTTGCACCGACTACCCGTCTCTTATTTCCTCCAGCTACTTTCCGTCGTAAGGTTGTCTGGAAGAAATTGCTTTTAGCAATAAGGCCGCCAATTATACTTTGTGTCATTACATGTTTTATAATATGTGCTCTGGTGTACAATCAACAATATTCTTATCTTATCTTATCTTTTAGCGGAGCATAGGGTCTCAACCACAGATTTCCACTTCTGACGATGGTACACGGCAGCCTCCAATTCAGGCCAGCTAGTGCTGATCGACTTGGCCTCTTGGTCTATTAATCTTTAAATATGTTTATGGTCTTTTGATCATAAACATAATTAATGACTATTTGTTGCGTAAGCGTTTGACGACAGCAATTATTTTCAGACCAAAGAAACGAATGTTTTAAAATGAATGAGAGATCCAGACTTCTCAACTTGTTCCACCTTACAATGCACTGGGCATTAGTTCACAAAGATAAAGAACATATCATGACAAGTCTGTAGTTTTCTCTGCAATGTACAACAAAGGTGTAGCTTCCAATAATGTTTTTAGTTTGTCAAAAGTTTTCTCTTGTTATTTGTTGCGACAAGTTGAGACTTTTCTGCAAGAAACTCGTAACGAATTTGAGTTTGAGTTTAACGTACAGCAACAGCCACTGCCAGACCAACCTCTATCACTTCATCGACTGTGCACTTAGTAACAATTTTGTCGCTACATTCACTGTTAAGGGTACTTCTTATGTTATTTTTATTTATTTCTGCTGGGGCATGGGTGCATCGCAGGAAGGTTAGGCCATACTCCACCACGAGGGCCAAGTCCAGGTTGGTCGAGGATTGTAAGACAGTGGCGAGCGTGTGCGGATTGATAATTTTTGAAAATTCTACATATTTTCAACAATAATAAATATACGACGACAAGATATATTCATTAATATATATTATTCACACACAGGTCTATTCGGTATATTTCAGTAATTTGCGAAACAAAGTTTCTTAAAGAATAGGCAGTTCAAAACGAACTATCACCCTGTATATTTCATGATACCGAAACTTTGCTTAAAGCCCTAAGCGATCTATTGAAACCGCTTATTATTCCTGTAGTATCTGCCTAATGGATCAAACTTAAATCGAATAGCTCTATAGGATCCGCGGCGAACGCCTTACCAGAGTGTGACGTGTTTTGCATCGCTCCGGTTTAATCGTACTAAAGAAAATAGTAAACAAAGTGGTTTTGTGTTGTGACCTATATCGCTGTGTAGCTCGTGTGCTCACCTTACTAACAGTGAAAACAGCTTAGCAAAATTCGAACGGGGACCCGAATTACAAGCAAGATTAGTTATACGCAAAAATTAATTAACGGTTACCGGCCCAACCAAAACATCAAGTTATCAGAGACGCGGTCGCTGATCGGCTACCCGTGCTACACAGGTCATTGACCGCTACGCGCTACGCCGCCACTCGGCTACGAGCTACGAGACACCGATCCGAATACTCTCAACGTTGATCACCGGCTACGACGACCGCTATTTGTTGCGCGGGACCACGAACACCACACAATACCCAACTCAAGAACTCACTACGCGAGGCGGGCGCCTGTGCTGCGATTTTTGCAACGCAACGTAGGACAAAAAAAATAAAAACAATGAATACATTTGGACCACCCTCACAATGTGCTGCCTGCCGTCAAAACATCAAGGATGAGGCCTACTACAAATGTACTAACTGCAACAACAGCCTTCACAAAGAATGTGTTTATGACTCGACAATTACTGAGTCATCAAACCCAGTGAAACTCACCTGCGTCTGCTCGGAATGCAAGTGCAAACTACCCAAAGGTGACAACTCCAATACACCCATTCGGCAGGCTATCACTATCACTAACACCAGAGGTGACTTTGCAAACGTAACTCAAAGACGGGATCGTACTTTTAACATGGAGGAGACAATCGAATGTGAAGACAACTTCGACATGTCAAGTCTGTTAATCGAAATGCGCCATCTTAGACAGGCTGTAAGCGACCTGACAACGCAGAATGCAGAAATTGCCTTGCTTAGGAGCGACGTCCTTGAGCTCAAAACTCAGCTCATTTCCCTACACACCAATTTTCAGAAAGCTCTGTCAGACAGTGAAAAAACTCTGGCTTCACGCGAAATGGAGATCTTGAGCCTCAAATCCACTGTCGCGCATCTGCAACACTCAGTGCGTACCCAGGAGCAGGAAGCCTTAAGGAACGAACTAGAGATTGCTGGAGTCCCAGAGAACGACTCAGAAAATCTCTGTCACCTGGCCCTGCTGACCGCAAAAAAGGTTGGAGTGGACCTAACAGAAGCAGATATCGATGGAGTCTCCCGAGCCGGCCCACGACGCCCAAGAGCCTCAGAGTTGCCCGCATCGGAAAGCAAACTCCCCCGCACAGTCATTTTAAGACTTGTGCGTCGAGGAAAGAGAGATGAACTAATCAAAGCGGCGAAAGTTAGAGGTAGCTTCACCTCAGAGGATTTAGTCCCAGGAACTGGAAATAGAATCTACCTCAATGAGCGACTAACTAAAGAAAACCGAATCTTGTTTCGAGACGCTAGACATCGTTGCGCACAATATAACTTTCGTTTCTGCTGGATCCGAAACGGAAACATCTACGTCCGTAAATCGGAAAAAAAATCCGCCATTCCGATCCGATCTGCGGACGATTTGGAACAGCGCATCGGCCGAATTTCAACAGAAATACATCAGTAGGCACATTATGGATTCTATTCTATTTATATTAATGTTTTGCACGCTGTTTTTGCATGCTTTTCTGATAATATTTTTTGAACTGCCATATCTAATGTCTACCCAATCAATTCACCAACAAAAATGTTCAGTTTATTCTAACCAAATGTCAGAGACCACTACAACCCTCATCAAACACACATTCACACAACATTGCGCGAGAACAAAAAACCGAAATGTCCATCACTCAATCACCCACAAAACAAGAGTCCAAGCAATGCTTCACTGTCAGCCTATTAGCACGTACTTATATCCTCTAACCGTATCTACGGTAAAATTTAAAAAATGATTAATAAAGATATTGTTGATGAAGTCGAAAACTGCATGACAGTAAACTGCCATAAGCCTGATTGTCTCGAAAAATGTGCTGACATTATAGATGATAAATACAACGTCAAAGTACTCACATTTAATATAAGAAGCTTAAACCAAAATTTTGATCGCTTCCAAGTAGCACTTAGACGATTGGGTATCGTCTTTGATATCATAATACTAACCGAATGTCACTTAAAGGACCAGACTATAATTAACAAAATTGATGGGTATCAATTTTTCAGAACATCAAAGTACACCAACCAAGCTGGAGGAGTAGTAGTCTATGTGAAAGATGTATGGTCTGCTACTTCCTATGAACCCGATTTCACTGGTGCAAACTGTGTTGTGATTGAAATGAAGAATGGCCCGACCGTTATAGGAATGTACCGATCCCCATCATCGCGTACGCTGGACCCCTTCTTACAATCACTTAATAACCTGCTTGAATCTCTCTCTAACCAAAAATTTCTAATTTTCGCCGGAGACATCAACATTAACATACTGTCGGAGAATGGTGACACACGCAAGGACGAGTACCTTTGTCTGACTGCAGAATTTGGTCTCGTACCTGCTATCTCCAAGCCTACGCGCTCAGAAACATGCCTAGATCATATTTTCTTTAGAAACACAACGGTACAGGCAGAATCTGTCGTGTGCTCCACAGATATTACGGATCACGACCTAGTCATGATAGGTATACAAAGCGCTACAAAAAACACTAGGAAAAGAAATCGGAATGTTACAAAAATAGACTACGATGCTGTGACAGAAGAGTTGAAAGCCACCGAATGGAACAAAGTGACCACACAATTGGACATCTCAGAAGCTGTCACTGTCTTTACTAAAATATTGGAAGATATAATAAGTAGGCATTCGAGAGAAATTCGAATCAGTAGATCGAAATATAATTTCAAGCCATGGATAACGCCGGGTCTGCTTAGATGTATCCAGCACCGAGATAACCTACATAAGCAGACCCGAAGATACCCTAAAGATGATGTTAAAAAACTAACTTACATACGGTATAAAAACTTCTGCAATGACCTGCTCCATCGATTAAAAACTAGCTATGATAACCAGCAAATTGAAGACCAAAAACATAATCCAAAAAAACTATGGCAACGCATCAAACAAATATGTCAGCTAACCACAAATAAGCCGAACCATGCTCAAGAACTATTGCCAACAGGCATTGAAGTCAAGACCTCACTTAATAACTGCAGCAACTTCTTTGCAACTGTCGGCCAGAAACTCGCTGATGATACTCTTGCGAGACTAGAAACTTCTGAAAACAAACTAGTCTCAGAATTGGGTAACACACAAATAATGAGAGACTCCCTGTACCTTCAACCGACTGACCCCATGGAGGTTTCTAAGCACATACAAGAACTTAAAAGCGATAGCTCCCCTGGCCCTGATGGTATACAGAATATTCTCTTGAAACGAATCAAGCCGGAAATTCTTGTGCCCCTCACGTACTTATTCAACCTGAGCTTGTCAACTGGAGTTTTCCCGGACTCCTGGAAGATGGCCACAGTCACTCCTATCCACAAAGGTGGCCAAAAGGACAATCCCGGCAATTACCGCCCAATATCATTGCTCTGCACAATGTCAAAGCTTTTGGAAAAAATTGTGAACAAAAGGTTAGTAGACTACCTAGAGAAACACGGCCTTCTCTCACAAAGGCAATTCGGTTTTCGACGAGGAATGTCTACGGAGGATGCCACAACTCTTTTATGTAACCTCGTGTCATCATATTTGGACTCAAAGGAAAAGTGCCTAGGTGTTTTTCTGGATCTGGCTAAGGCCTTCGACACAGTCTCTGTCCCAATACTGCTGCGCAAACTGGAGTGCTTAGGAATAAGAGGTCTAGCCTATGACTGGTTTGCTAGCTACCTTAACGAACGGAGACAGTGTCTTAAGATCGAACCACACCTCAGCAGTCCCAGCGGGGTTCACTTTGGTGTCCCGCAGGGCAGTATCCTGGGCCCAACCCTCTTCATTATATATTTGAACGATCTCTTAGATTTGTCCATCTCGAACTCTGAAATAATCTGTTATGCTGATGACACAGCAATCCTGTTTCACGATAAATCTTGGGATAAAGTTGCAAAGCAAGCTGAAGACGGATTGAGTAAAGTGGGAGAGTGGCTCGATAAAAACCTTCTAACCTTAAACACTACTAAAACTAAATACCTATCATTCCACGTATCAGCAAGGTCGGGTCCACCGTCTACTCCAGTCATAAAAATCCATAAAAAATGTCAAGAACAAGATCGTCCAACTAACTGCGACTGCCCCGTAATTGAACGGACAACCACTATTAAATACCTCGGCCTAAACCTGGATGAGAACCTTACTTTTAAAAATCATATTAAATGTTTATCTAGTCGTACCCGAAAAATGATCTACGTCATGAAGTTTCTCCGGCACTCCACGACGAAACGAATTATTAAAATGGTATATGTGGCTCTTTGTCAATCCCTGTTAACCTACTGTATCTCAGTTTGGGGAAGCGCCGCAAAAACTCATCTTATTACAGTTGAAAGAGCCCAACGCTCAGTGTTAAAGGTAATGTTGAAAAAGAAATACGGATATCCAACGCATGACCTTTATAAAGAATGTGAGGTGCTAACAATTAGGCAACTTTATATATTGAAAGCGGCTTTATCAGCTCACCGATCCTTCACTAACCTCCACAATTACGAAGACATCCTCAAACAACGCACTATCAGAGTCCCGGTACCCTTTGTAAAATCAGCGTTTGCACAACGATTCAGCCTCTTCAAATTTCCATTTATATACAATAAAATATTGACAGTTTGTAAAATAGCCAAGACCACTGCCACCAAAGCCAAATACATCATCAAACAATTCTTGCTAACTTTAGATTACAACGCTACTGAATCCTTGCTTCTGATTCAGAAATAGTCATTCTGCGATAGCCGACACTCACACGAACACTCAAGTCACACGAACACCAAATACATCAAGTAACAGCACTTAACACAAAGCGATATATTAAAGAGCGCTAAATGCTGTTTGTTAGTATATTTAGGTATACTGTTATTTGATTTACAACCGCGGCCCCCACAGGACAGGCTCGGCCTAGTGTGGGGACCACTGCCTAATTATAAGTCTTTAAAAAAAAAAAAATCTAACTGTACATGAATATAATAAAATACCGTAATTTTAAGGATACCTGTTAAAGAATTTTGGGAGACAAATAAATTTCATTTCATTTCATTTCATTTCATTTCATTTCATTTCATTTCTATTCAACAACATGACTCAACAGTTCCCGTCTCGTCAGACTCGTGATAGACCGTCTAATGCTCCGACAGTAAATCAATGTACGAACCAAATCTGTGTCAACTTTTCAAACAAAGCTCAATGGATGAACGAAGATCGATCTGTGACGGTACGCCGAAACGCGTAAAATTCGGCGTGAAAATTTCTGTATTCGTGGATTAGATTAGCTTAAAAGTCTTTATTGCACACGATACAAAATAAAAGCAGCATGAAATTTCCAGGCGTATATACGACTTTTTCAATATCTAAGTTATCATGGTGTACAACTGGTGGACTTATCATGGAATTGTTTTTTTTTGACATCGCATCGCAAATGCAGGTAAACGTACAAACATTCACTTATGGTATTTATTGGTTTTTAAAATAAAATGCATGTCAAGTTTTTTTCCAATATTATCTAGATTTTGAAATGGACAAGACATTGAATTTCAAAAACTGTATTTACACGGATTTTACTTTAAGACGACGACGGAAGAAGTCTTCCGAGACCACGGTACTTGAAAAAGTGCCGAAACGTCGGAAAATTGTAAAAAATTTAAAATTAAACGAGTGAAATCCGTGTGAATACAGTTTTTATTATGTCTAGCTCACGTGTTAACCTTAGAAAATACTACATTGAATTTTCCCTTTTTTGAGCTCTAATTAGTTTCAAACCAGTTTTTTTCTTTGCAAAGTTTGTAAGCACTATATTACATTAATTTTTTAGTAACTTGACGAGTTTAGCCGTGAAGTTGGCGTTATTTATAGACTCACTAAGAAGAATAAGGACTTGCGACGCTCATTCATATTTGTACATTTGGAAGGGTCTAATTTGCAATTGCTTCTTCTTTATGTGTCTTATTTCTTATTTCCTGAGCTGAAGAAGGACATGAAGTTAAGAACGTTGCTTCTTGAATGTGAACCTAACAGAGGAGTTTCTGTTCGAAAAATGCAGGCAACATTTTGTAATTTGCTAGCTGTGCCCCGCGGTGTTACCCGCGGTTTATTAGGGAAAATAAATAGTAACATATTTTAAACTTTCGCGACTTGTACACGTAGTTAGAATATTTTCGGGGCTTAATCGCGTAGTAATTTATTGAATTATGAATTGAGAAAGGAATGTTGCGTTGGTTTGGACATGTGGAGAGGATGAAGGAAGAAAGATTGACGAAACAAATATATATTGCGAATGTGAGTGGGAGGGCTGGTAAGGGACGTCCCAGACGGACTTACATCGACCGAATAGGGGATGTATTAGCAAAGGGAAAGATAAAAAGTACCCGGAACCGGCGTGCGTGCATGCAACGATTTATGAACGTTGATGAAGCGAAGGTGATCTGTCAGGATCGTGGCAAGTGGCAGTCCCTGGTCTTTGCCTACCCCTCTAGGATACAGGCGTGAGGTTATGTATTTATGTAATTTATTGCTATTTTACCTCGACGTTTCGATGCTAAAATAACTACGCGATTAAGCCCCGAAAATATTCTAACTATGAAAATAAATTGTGTACTTACAGTAAAAGATATTATTCCGCAGTAAACGTTGCCTATGTGTTAATTCAGGGAGTCAGCGAACTCCATAACCAATTGCATCAAAATCGCTCCAGATTAGACGTGAAGAAGTAACAAATATACACACTCACAAACTTTCGCCTTTATAATATTAGTGAGATGTGATTAAGAAACATAATTTATACCATTTCATTTAATGGTACTAGTGAGAAACTGTTTTTTAGTATTCGCAGTAGCTTAATTATTGGGCATGTATGGAACTACTGCGAAAATAAATTCTCAGTAGTTCCAACATGGAACTAAAGCGTGTGAAGAGTACACACAAGAAAGTGGTACTCTGTTCAAATCACCGTCTTAACTTGTGTATGATAATTATCTTTAGTAAGAGTCTCCCAAGTAGCTAACTTTGTGGAATCTTGCCTTGTATGATAATAAGTTAACGGAGACTGTATTTGCAATTCCACAAATTGTGCAATTGGACCCGTTAAATGTACTTACAACTTTTATTATTAGGATAGAGAAAACAATACTAGTGCGAGGGAATAACTGCCTTCAGAATAAGATACCAGCCTCTCGTCGACGCTAAATGATGTCTATTATTTAAACAACAAAAAGTCCTCTTGAAAGTAAGCTGGATTTAAGGGAATCTTTGTCAGCACGTTTCTAATTCACTGTTTTGTCACGTATTTGGAAAATTACCTTCGTTTAAATAAGTTGAATTTACGTCATTGGAGAAGTAAAGTCTGGACGTCCATTATACTGTATTTTATTCAAACGCCAAATGGACATTACTTTGTATTGTGCTCTGTGTTTTAAGTTCTTACCGAAAAATTCTGATTTTGACAAATAACCGGCATCAGTGAAATTTCGAACCTCTTTACAATATTCTCTGTATTACGTACAGGCAGCAACATCTCGCTGAAGTAATTATTATTATTCGGTTATAATTCGGTCAATTAAGAAAAGAAATAAATAGAAAGATTGTATTTGAATCTCGCTGAAACAATTGCCACCCACCAAGAGGCATTATAGTAACGCGCCATGTCCAAGCCTTTTTTGTATTTACCTAAAGGCCGGTTTCCGAATTAAGCATTACACTAAGGTAATACTTAAGAAACGTTCTATCACGCTTTTTTCTGAGAAATTGAAAGAGACAGCACTACAGTTAACTATTTACTTAACGAAATTCTCAATTCAAAAATTGGCCTTTTGGTATACAAATCTTTCGTCAGTATACTTACCTACGGACGGCCATCTGTAGACTAAGGCCCACCGTGGATTTTTGTTAATATAATGAAAAGCCAAAAGCCGCAAACCACTTGCGAAAAGCCAGTAGGTATTATGCAGGAGCCATAAAAAGTACACAGAAAGGGAAGAAAGCCTCAAACAAATTGGAGTTCGTTCAACTCTGGACGTTTATGTTTTCCCATCGCCACAATTACGTTGTTAATCCGACGAATCGTCGCTGCGATTTTTTTATGCTCCCGATTCTTTTATTGACGGCCGCGTCGATTTGTCGACTGGGTAGTTCTGTCTCCTTGACGTCGCTAAGAGGAAGAAGGTCAGAGGATCACTGTAGTCGGTAAAAGGTCTATAGTAGAGTCTCGCTTAATCAGTCACTGTTTCCGTCGACACAATCGGATTAGGGTCCCTAAATCTGTGGCGGGAAACGCCTGATAGCCGAGGAGTCCGCCAGTAAAGCCTCATTACTTCACGCTACGGATCTTTTGTTAAATGCGAGCCTTTATTCATTTATTTATTTATTTAGCTTTCTGAGGAACAATAGCGGGATGATATTCGCGAATGCTATCTCCTGAGACCGGTTCACATTATCTACTAAAAACGTTTGAGTCACAAAAAGTTTTTTTTTTCTGACTTCAAAAAACGTGTACTAAAAATAGAAGAGGTCGATGATATTCTCGTGAATCTCGTCAACATCAACAAATGTTGATAAAATGTATGTATAGAAAACAAATGAAATCGGAAATAGTAAACAATTATTGCTAAACATACATCAAAATATATAGGTGTATGGAAAATCTCCCACTGTTTCTATGCAAATAGTTTATTTTTATTTAACGGCCCCCTTATAAAACACTTTTACTTAATTGTGATTAACCTCCTGGTTACTAAACATAGATAAAATATTTAATCGTATATCATGGTTGCATTCTTTTTTCTGGTTGTCTAATAAAGTGATAAGCTCGCTTTTCAGAGAGAAGCGCGCCTTTGACATGTTACGAGTATTTCTTATGTAATGTCCTATTAAATGTTTCGTGTGCAATCTATAAGTAATCTATAATCAGCCCACATCAACCCACTGCGGGGCATAGGCCTCCTTTTTACTGCGCCATTCCTCACGGTCCTGTGCCAATCTGATCCATCTCTGATCCGCAACCCTCACGATGTCGTCTGACCGTGTCGGTGGTCTACCTACCAACCTCCTTCCCCTCCTTGGCCACTCCGATACTGCCCTGGTCCACCGGCCGTCTTCCCTTCTAGCCAAGTGTCCCGCCCATCTCCACTTTAACTTTGTGATCCGCTTACCAACGTCTTCGACCTTGGTTCTTCGACGAATTTCTACGTTTCTACGCGGTCCACAAGCGATATGCCCAATAAATTATAATAATCATTATTATAATAAAGTGTTCCCTATCTATCTAAATATATGGATATAGAATAACGCGTGACTCGCACCGTCATACTACATAAATATTTCAAGGCATTTTATACATTTACAGACCTAAAAAAAAGTATACACTGCTGTGCGCTTCTTTCAGAGAAAATTAGCACTGGGGTATTTGCACACCACAGACACTTAGGTTTCCTCACGAAGTTTTCCTTTACGTTTGCGAGTGGTATTGATACTAAAACTTTATATATGTATGTAACTGAGAAAACAAAGTCGTGCCGAGATTCGACCCTACGACCTGTCAAATGTTATGCCGGAGTTCTACCGCCACCACCACTCATCACACTGATCTTATAAAGGCGAAAGATTGTGAGTGTGTATGTTTGTTACTTCTTCACGTCTAAACGGCTGGAGCGATTTAATAAAATTTGATATGGAGTTAGCTGACACCCTGAATTAACACATAGGCTACGTTTTACAGCGGGAAAATTTTTTTTCCTCGAAAATCATTAATCGTTAAACCGCGGGTAGTCTTTAGTGAGGTAAGTTTACTGTGACACTTCGGTGTATATTATGGCCATTTAATGTATATCGGAGAGTCATAGCAAACCATGATTGTGCTTCTATGAGTACGTAATGGCCTTTTTTTTGCATCTACTTAATGAGATGATTTATACAAGGTCCAGTGGCATCTTCACTCACACTAGATGGGTGAAGGGACCACTCCGACGCTGTAGTGCCTGGGAAATAGATGGTGTAGGCTTGCCCAGCACCTATACCATCCTGACAGCTGTCGGCCTAGCCCACAGGAAAGACTAGTCATGCGGAGCCAACCAAGCCGTGGGTTTTCTCACGATGTTTTCCTTCACCGTTAGCGTGTGGTATTGCGACTACAAATTCGTACGTAATGGAGTCATGTTTAAAAAAAAACGGGTGGGGCTGTGTTAGGTTGCACGGCCGTTGGGCTTAACGGAAAACGTCTGAAAAAAAGCGTTAATTTTTGGCTCAAACTGAACAATGTGTTACGCAGCACTGGTACCCTCTAGTGGCATGAGTTAAGGCGATCTAAGTAGTGGCTACTTTACCCTGCTTAACGATATATAAATAAATTGCACATGACACGTAGTTACAGAGTTCCGCCCTCGCCGAGGCGACGTATTTTCGTTGCGTGCAGTTTTAGCAAGTGAAACTGAACTGGCCAAACTGGACTCGCCAAACTGGAAGACGGTGTCATTCCAATATTTGTTATCTAGACTAAGTTTGGACTTTTCTTGTCCATTTACTCCAAAATGATCTAGATTTTAAAATGGACACCTAGTTTGAATTGTAAGGTTCATTAAGCCGCAGTTTCTGCGCTACTTCGAATAAAACCTTTTCATTTCAATTCATAGAAATCATAATTTATTAGCCTTAAAATGCTAAGAACAAACGAACGCCAAAACTTCACAGGAGATCCATAAATTTATCTTCCAAGAGAAAGAAAGAGATAGGTAAACTTATCAAACTTTTTCCAAAAATACAATAACTTAGATAAACTCGCAAATTGCGCTACGGGCGAAAACTTAACTTGGTCTACTCCTGCTTTCTCCAAATAGCAGAACACAACTTTTTAATGCCCATTAGTTGACCAAAAATTCGCCTAACAATTATGCGTAGTGAGTTCGCGATAGATAGGCGTGGGCCACAGGGAAAGGACGTGCGATGGCGAGAAAAAGACACGACACGTTGAATATTAGACTAAAGAATCGTATACTACAGAGCATGGACTGCTACACAAGTATATCCACTTTTAGTTTGTAAGTAGTTATTATTGTAAAACACTACCGATATTCTTATGTATTTTGGAAGAAGCCTTGCTACCCATAGCACAGGGAATCCTAGTTTGGGAGCCAGTAATCATTTTTTGTAACCGTTTTACAATAAAGTTTTTATCATTTAAAAAAAATAGGACTGTGTTCACACTAAGGCGCAACAACGCCGGTGCTCTCACTGTCATTATAATAATAATAATAATCGTTTATTTACTTCACAAGATGTTACAACAACACAATCGGGCAAGAACTTTCCTTTTATGTATGTATATACCTGTGCCGAAAAGGTCCGCTCTTCCACACTTGGAAGTTCTAATGTTGGTCTTAACAGAATAATAATAATACAACTTAGTTTTCTAGATAGGTATTGTGGCTATAGATCTTAGATTTAGGTGTATGAGTAGTGTATAATAGTGTGTGTGTGTGTGTGTTTATGTATGTATGTGTGTGTGCATGTGATTGTCTATAAATATAGAGTAAAATATTATTAGTATGATACCTACCCGGCAGACAACCCGAACAGGAAGTTTTGGGATGAATTTGCTCTTGATTGCACTCGTAATAAACATATTTTTACTGTAGCTGTCACAGACAGGCCATTATGAATGAGAATGCATGAATTCTGAGGAGACAGCCGCACACATACTTGTGAAGTGCGAGGCTGTAGCAAGACAACGAGGGTCTTTTCTAGGAAACCCGTTTGTTAGGTTAGACCTGAGATTTCCGCGCTTAACCTCATAGTTGGGTCATTGTATGTAGCAAGCGCTGCAATGTGTTAACACTTGAGATACTAGGGTTTCCCCAGAATGTTTTCCTTTACAGTTATCGTATTGCTACTGTAACTTCGCAAATCTACATAACTTAGAAAACAAAGTCATTCGCACTTGCCAGGATTCGAACCCAGGACCTCCCGATTGAGAAGCCAGTGTACTACCGCTCCGCCACCACCCCTCTTAAATTAACCGGAATAAATTAAACCTTACGAAGTTTTCTGCTCTGTTACTCTGTTACTCAAAATGGGCTCATTAGAAGTCGAGTTAAGGACACCTTCATCGCCTCAAATACAATACAATGACTGTGGCCTTTGACACTATACAAAGCGTCGCGTCTTATCACGCCCCCGCCCCACTTCCTTCTGTGCGGCCCACGCCTAAGTCAAAATGAAATAATTTATTTGTTAATTTGCCGGTACAAT
Source organism: Yponomeuta sedellus (assembly GCA_934045075.1). NCBI lineage: Eukaryota > Metazoa > Arthropoda > Insecta > Lepidoptera > Yponomeutidae > Yponomeuta > Yponomeuta sedellus. Next base: position 6,469,337 of record OW203735.1, on the reverse strand, counting down.
TATATATCACACCACGTCGCCTAATGATACCGCCTGGGTGGTACAAAGTCATGAATCATGAGTTTTGTAGTCATAAAATGTCAGAATTTCAGAATTCATGTACTGTAAAGTCGCGAATTATGACGTTTCAAATCCATGACTAACCTCGTAGTATAATCGACAGCACATCAACCTTTACACTTTAGTTACAAAGTCGCCCGTAACGTAACGAAGTACAGTGTACGTGTGTAACGCTTGATGTGCTGTCGACTGTACTACCGAGGCTGTAGTACGTCCTTTGGCGGTGAACGACATTTTGTCAAGTTGTTTTCTGGGCCTTATTCGTTATTACAGTTAATGAAAGTCTGCGCAATCTGTTTGTGACAGGTCCATCTTTTTTGTACGCCGTGGATGATATGTAGACTGGCCATAACGAAAAATCTAATTTATGCATTACATTTTAATGGGAAATTTTATTTAGGTCACTGAAACTTACTCGTAAAAATGTAAGCACGCTATGGAAGCGTAACTTTTAGCATTCTTACGGCAGCATAAGTATCTGACTTTATTATCTAAGCTCCATGCGTTTTAAAAACCTATTTAGAGGCTAAAAATTCCACCCATGCCGGGATTCGAACCCGTGACCTCTGGCTATCCTTGCCAGCGCTCTTTCCAATTGAGCTAATGGGCGACTCACCGGCATCAGTGAAGTTTCGAACATCTTTACACTATTCTCTGTATTACGTACATGCGTTTGTAAAGTTGTACTTGCTACCACTGCTTCGGACATCGTGAGAAAACCTGAATGTCTGAGATGTTCAACTACCTCAGCACTCGAAATTGCTGCACATAATTATATCAGGCCTTCAAATTGCCAATTCACGGTAGGCACTCGTGGTAACTAAGCCCGTATTCTCTTTCTGAGAGAAGGCCTGTGCCCTGCTATGCAGTGAGATGTATAGGCTACATTAAAAAAATAGTTAAAAGTAGGTGTCTTAGGGAAACTACGCCGAGTCTTCTCGTCAACCATACCGCAATGTTTGAAAACGAAAGTTTTCAATCAGTGCGTCCTACCTGTGATGACCTACGGAGCCGAGACATGGACACTCACGAAAGGGCTGGTCCACCAGTTCAAAGTCGCTCAGCGAGCTGTGAAGAGAGCTATGCTCGGAGTTTCTCTGAAGGATAGGATTCGTTCATCCAACAGAGAACCAAAGTTATGGACATAGCTCAGAGAATCAGCAAGCTTAAGTGGCAGTGGGCTGGCCATATCTCGCGAAGAACCGACAACCGTTTGAGTAAACGTGTTCTGGAGTGGAGACCGCGACTCGGCAAACTTAGTGTAACGTAGTTTAACGTAGTGTAACGTAGGAGTGGAGACCGCGACTCGGCAAACGGCAAATGTAGGACGCCCTCCGACCAGGTGGGATGACGATCTGCGAAAAACTGCCGGCAGATGGTAGATGCGGCAAGCTGAAGACTCTATGGCGCTCATTAGGGGAGGGCTATGTCCAGCAGTGAACTATATAATATAGCCTGAAGAAGAAGAAGGTGTCTTAGGAAGAGACCAAAAATTTAGCTGTTTATCTAAGAGTCCTTAGGGTAAACTTCTCAGTGTAAGGAGGTTTTTTCGTGTTCGATTGTTTTAATTATTTTTTTCGGGTCGGCCCTTGTCCCTTTCCTGTTTTTCTGATTTTGTGCGGTTCAATGTGAACTATTTGTTCGTTTAATAACATAAGAATATTGTTTACCAGAAAAAACAAACATAAAATATTTTTCAAGTCTACAGTACAATTTGGCAACCTTATTAATTTAAGAGTATATACATAAAAGCATTTTATTCGCAAATAGAGTAGTTAGAAATAGATAAATAGATAGAATATTCTTTATTGTACATACGCTAGGAATCACACAATAGACTTTAACAATAACATAGTATGTTACACTATTTTTATTTTTAATGCACTAACCCGTGCTAAGGAACAAATTTAACAACCTATTTAGAGGCTAAAAATTTCACCCATGCCGGGATTCGAACCCGCAACCTCTGGCTAAAGTAATGCAATTTGCTTAAGTCAGATGTCGCTGCCTGTACGTAATACAGAGAATATTGTAAAGAGGTTCGAAATTTCACTGATGCCGTGAGTCGCCCATTGGCTCAATTGGTAGAGCGCTGGTACGGATAGCCAGAGGTTGCGGGTTCGAATCCCGGCATGGGTGAAATTTTTAGCCTCTAAATAGGTTGTTAACATAGTATGTTTTTTTCTCGTGTACCTACAACAAAGAATATTTCTATCTTATCTCATATTACAGTCCAAATGGCGGCCTACAGCTATATTACTGGACTTTCTGGGCCAGTCTGTCTGAAAACAACGGAATTTTCGTACATTAGCCACATGATGTAGGTAGTTTAGGTATTCACGAGACACGACACAATATGACATGACTGAGCGACATTCCCACGGCTTTGTTTTCATTAATTAGCCCAAAAACCCAAATAATTTACAGCACTCGGCCGAGCCATTTCCAGATTTACACGAACGTGTCTAGTTGGTTACTCAGACCTAAGATTTATTTATCTAATTCTTTTTATTCTTATTCTTAAGATTTTCCGCACTTAGCCTAATAGTTGGACCATTGTTCTTAGCAAGCGCTGAGTTAGGTTAACACTTCACTAGGGTCTCCTTACGGTATTTTCCATCACGTCAGCGAGTGGTATTGCTACTATAACTTCACCAATGTATATAAGTTAAAATAAAATCGATGGTACCATGCCGGGATTCAAACCCACGAACTTCCGATTGAGAAAACGACGTTCTACATCGCTACGAACGAGTTTAGCCAAAATGTAGTGGAAAGAGGCGCGACACAAAATGTTTAAAATTAATATTATTATTAAAGTTTCCGTTGCACACAGGCTGGTTGGAAAGCCATCGTTTTTAATTAACGAGGTTCGAAAATTAAATTTAATTAAGGCGCAGCGCGAGTCGTGTGCCCCGTTGCATCCCACGGGAGCAAGTGATGCTTAATGACACTCTTACTTGAAGCGTGCGCTTATATTTATTGCCAGTTTTAATTAACTAAGCTTGAGTAATCAACTTAAGCGACTGCCGTAGCGATTCCAGTTTTATTCTGTTATCCAATCTCTTACAGAGATAAGCTCGCCTTTGTACCTACATGCTATTTCTTATGTAATGTCCTTTTTAATGTTTCGTGTGCAATAAAGTTTAATAATAATCCAACGGTGGACACATTTGCTCGAGATCAATGAATCACGAATTCGAATTCGAAACGAAGATACGGTAGATAGAGACAAATTACTTCACTCTGGCAGTTAGTCTGAAAGAGCGGTGGTAGCGAAGCGGTGTAGAACTCCGGCTTCTCGATCGAGAGGTCGTAGGTTCGAACCCGGCATTTACCAATGACTTCGTTTTCTAAGTTATGTACATTTGTGAAATTATAGTAGCAATACTACTCGCTGACGGTGAAGGAAAACATCGTAAGGAAACCCTAGTGTCTTGAGGTGTTAGCGTACCTCAGCGCTTGCTACGTACAATGGCCCAACTATGAAGCTAAGTGCGGAAATCTCAGGTCTAACTAACTAACTAGTTAGTGTGAAGTAGATGCCCTAAAAGAAGCTATTTTATTCGAGTAGTAGGTAATTTGTATCAAGATATGTTCGCGCGAGAATCGATCGCGTGACGAAGTCATGAATCTGTGGTCATTGGTTCATTGTTCTGGGTCGTTCCGGTGCCGTCGCTCGTGCCGCCCGCTCGCTACTGGCTTGTCCAGCCATCTGCACACACATTTGCACGGTGACGTGCGCGCGTGATGGGTGCTCGAGTTCTCGTGAAGTGGTGGACATTTGGTGGCTAATTAACTTTGTCGGCTCAAAGAAAAGTATTAGACTAAAAGTGAACAGTGCAGGGGTGTTCCCCGTGCGCTGGACGCATCAGCTCATCCATCACCGCTCGTCATCTGCCCAACAGCTAGAGCGGGCCATCATCCATCATCACCAGGTGAGTCCATTCACTTCGCCTCCCATTCCGCTCTCTCAGCCGGCCCATCGTGAGGTGGACCTGGCCGACACTGGCTAACTACCAAGATATTTTTTGGACTCGTTTTTACGACTCGTGTCCATCGGTGGACGTTAAAAATAAAGTGCGATTCATACAGACCACTTACGTAATTATAGAGTAACAAATATAAACTAACAAGCTTTTCTGCCATTATAATAATTGTATGCTCGCTAGCCGTGAAGGCAAAGATCGTGAGGAAACCTGAATGTCTGAAGTGTTCAACTCAGCACTAGAAATTGACGTACAAATCTTGGCACTTGAAATTGCAGAGTCGCATTAAGCATGCGTGGTAATTAAGCCCTTCTTCTTTTTCTGAGAGTAGGCCTGTGTCCTGCAGTGGAATGTCTATAGGCTAATTAAAAATATATTTGTATGAATACAAATAAAGAAACTTCCAATATGTTTCTAAATTTCAAGAAACAATTAGAGCACAAACAGACCACACTTTAGAACAAACAGGTTGGTAGTAAGTACTATCTTTGGAAAGTCCCACACCAAGACGAAGTTATCCCGCGCACAAAGTAACCGTAACAATGAGACAATACCCTTAAATGACGTAAAAGACTCAAGACCACCTGTAGACTAATCCGAAACTTATTCCGTAAAATTAACGTGCAAACTGGCTGTCCGTAATTCATGTGGATTTAACTAAATTAAATGAGACATTACACCTGCTAGCTCTTCACCTAGATTCGCACGCGTATCTGCAATAATAACTCAAGCTAAAATGGCATCTATTCTCATCAACTTATGGTCTTTGCTATCTGCAAATTTATGTGTGTGGAGTTGTGAGACCTGCGGGCTCAGACACGGTGGCTTCGCCAGCGAGGTAAACTGAGTCTTGATGTTATTAGCAGAGGGTCCATGATGTCTGCAGGCGTGTTTGTAACAGGTATGGCTTGGAAGATAATTGGAAGTATTTCTCAGGCACCTAGCAGGCAAGGTTGACCCCCTTAATGGGATAGTGGGGGGTGAATTAACTCCCTCGTTATTACTGCTCTGACTTAAGGTCGCAAGTTATACGATAGGCGGTTTGTATTGAATGTGCGATAACGTTTATTTAGAAGCGTTTTTTTTCTGATTGCTCTCCGTTTGTTTGATTCATTAAGACACGATTAGATCAAAGATAAATACATTAATAAGTCTCCTTCTTTTTGGTAATAACCTCATGAAGAGAGACTATACATAAATACCTACAGTCGGTGTGGAGACATAGAGGTTTTTTTTTTTCAATTCAATTTATTTCAACGTAAAGTATTTACATTCTGTTTGCTGAATGTCAAAGTACAATGTAACATAAAAGTGAAAGCCGCTGCCTTCGGGCCGTAGTGTAGTGGAGAAAAAGGCAGAGGGGAAAAAAACTTCACTCTGACCATCTTTTCTCAAGTCCTCTTAAATCTAATACACTTAATCTACTGAAACACTGCTCTTAAATTGTGATTTTGATTCATTGCGGCAATAGTCAATTTGACTACACTAAGGGTTCGTTTCTGAATTCCGTTTTTTGCTAAGTAAATAGTTCACTGTAGTGCTTTCATCTACGAATTTCTCAGAAAAAAGTATGACCAAACGTCACTTAAATATTTACTTAGGAAAATTCTCAATTCAGAAACCGGCCCTAAGAGTACACTAAAATACTGTTTCCATATCAACCCTTGTATGTCCCCACTGCTGAGGCACGGGTCTCTTCTTTTATCGCAGGAAGGATAGGCCAAACTCCACCACGGGGGCCAAGTCCGGGTTGGTGGAGGATTATAAGACAGTGGCGGGCCTTACTGTCAGAAGTTATCAAGCCGCCTATGAGGTCTCTGACATGGCTTAACGACTGCCATTACATGACAGCCGGCACCAACGGCTTAACGTGCCTTGCGAAGCACGGAAGCGCTTGGGAAAATACCACTACCGGTAGTCACAGGACGATCACCCATCCGGCACCTTACCGCGCCTGTTGTTGCTTAACTCAAGTGATTGATTCCAATCACTCGTTTCGACTAGGCCACGAGCGCTTCAAAATACTATTTCTTCTTCTTCTTCTTCCAAATACTGTTTACGCGAATGAAAATATTCATTTGAAATGTACGTTTGAAAATTATGCACAAAAGTTCGTAGAAAAGATATAAAACCTCGCAAAATTCACGGTGTATATTTTGACAGGACTGTAAGGTGATTTCCCAACAGACCCTTTTTCCTGATAAGAAATAGGTGAGGTGCGTTCCGCATTAGACCCGAACTGGGGTTATTATCGGCCTCCATATAGCAAATTGGTGTCGGACGGTCCAATAGGTACAGGCAGTAACGAAATTGTACTTGACAAAATGCTGTTCTCAAGAGATTTTTATTGGGTTTTAGGTTTAGTTCCGTTTTTATAATAATAGTCTAACTAGTGAAATATCTTCTTCTTCCTCAGGCTATATTAGACCATGGCTGGACATAGAACTCCCCTAATGAGCGCCATAGCGCAAAGTTGTGCCATCATTGGGGGCTTATGCCCATAATCCCCACGCTGGGCATGCGGGTTGGGGATCGCAGTTTGGTGGCATTGTGCGCCCACCCCCCGGTTTGTGTCCCTTAGTCGCCTTTTACGACACCCGCGGGAAGAATTTGGGTTGGTGCTATTCTTTAGGCCGTAGACTGTATATATATATACAGACTGTGTGGTGTATATGGATATATATATATATATATATACATATTATTTAGAATTTCACTATTGTTTTTTTCCATTTATTATTTATCCATATATATATATATATATATATATATATATATATATATATATATATATATATATATTATTATTTCTTGTGTTCCATAAGTATTTAAGATTATCTGGTGATATCCCTATTAACACTATGGTTTACATAGTTATAATATATACACATAATTATTTTTCTTGGTAGGATTCTGTTATCTATCTGATATAGATCCGTTTCCCATCTCCACTCCAACTCCTCAAGGTTTGCTGGAACAAATCTCTAACAGAGATAAGCTCACCTTTGTACATAATTTTTTTAAATTTATTTTTTGTATTTTTTTAAATTAAATTATTGTGTTTTTCGTGTGCAATAAAGTATAATAATAATAATAATAAGACTAATTCCGTGATGTAACATTTAAATTGTAAGCAAGTGTAGCTTGAATTTTGTGTAGACATTAAAATATTCAAGTTTTCCCGGAATAAAGCACTGTGCTGTGATCCAATATATAATTTATTTTAGTTTGGGGTTCAGAGTTACTCGAGTTACCTGATGTTTCGGCAGCGTTGCAATTGCCGTGGTCTCGGGTAGACTGAACATCGGAAATAAGGTAATTACCCGTTTAATATGTGTATCACGAATCATAAAGAAAAACTTATTTATATATTGTTATGTTTTGTACTTCAACAATATATAAAGTAATACAGAGAATATTGTAAAGAGGTTCGAAATTTCACTGAGGCCGGTGAGTCGCCCATTAGCTCAGTTGGAAAGAGCGCTGGTACGGATAGCCAGAGGTCGCGGGTTTGAATCCCGGCATGGGTGGAATTTTTTGTCTCTAAATAGGTTTTTAAAATTGTCCTTAGCACGGGCTAGTGCATTAAAAATAATATATAAAGTAGTATTTCTGCATTTATTGATTCGTAATATTAAAAAAAAACTAATTATTTAAACAAAATATCTAAAGTAATACTAAATTAATAACTAAACTAAAATCCAACATAAAGTAATAAAAAATACATGGCTATAATTATTGTATTTATGTATTTCTGCTCAATAAACATTATTGATGTTTTCGTACATTCCATCCATAGTCTTATTTAGATAGAAATTTTCAGCAGAAAAAAGTTTAAATTAGTAGTAAAAGGTGGTCTAAATAGGTACTACGAATAAGTTTCCTTACAACTACTTTATCAATCGACCGTACTTTGTAATGTAATTTATTGGACCCTCAATAAAACGGTCACCATTTACCATTTATCACTATTGTCTCAGGCAAAGGTGCGACTAAGAATATATAGTTGAAACTGATATTTAGTGCATAGGCGTCAGGCTTTAATAGTCCACTTCTGGACATATCCCTCCCTAAAGAGCGCCATGTTGTGCTATCATAGGGGGTAATGCCCATAATCCCCTCGCTGGGCATGCGGGATGGGGATCGCAGTTCGGTAGTATTGTACTGCAGGAGGCGCTGCTGTCCCCCCCCCCCGGTTTGTGTCCTTTAGTCGCCTTTTATGACACCCGCGGGAAGAACTGGATTGGGATATTTAGTGCATAACTAATTTTTATTTCCGCACACAGATCTTTTTCAAAACTTTACGATGAAGTTAAATCAACTAATTTTTTTTTTTTTCGAAAATTGCCATTAATATAATCAACGTACTAATGTGTAATAGTGAAATTAACAAAAAATAGCTTGTATGTCTCCATTCCGCGTCAGCGAATTTTCGATAAAGTTCCGGGCACTATAGGTACTTTTTGGCCGATTAGGTTACAGTAGTTGTCCTTCAAATTCGGCAATGCGAGAGTATTTTTCACTACATAATTTTATTTTCAACATGACTTTGATGTAGTTTGATTAAAAAGGCAAAAACTAAAGTGGACCAGAGCAGAATTGGAACAATATGTTGGCATGGGTGAAATTTTTAGCCTCTAAATAGGTTTTAAAATTTGTCCTTAGCACGGATTAGTGCATTAAAAAAAATAGTATAATCATGTGGGTACAGTGAAATCGTTCCGATGTAAAACCTAACTGCAAAGTAGGTAGTCGGGGCTGTAAGTGATGCAATTTGCTTAAGCCAGATGTCGCTGCCTGTACGTAATACAGAGAATAGTGTAGAGGTTCGAAATTTCACTGATGCCGGTGAGTCGCCCATTGGCTCAATTGGAAGAGCCCTGGCACGTATAGCCAGAGGTTGCGGGTTCGAATCCCGGCATGGGTGAAATTTTTAGCCTCTAAATAGGTTTTTAAATATATTAATGTATATGCAGGGTTTATTTTAAATACGCAGTTTATAGAACACGCCGATAAGAAATTGTATTGTTATAACTTTTGTTCGTGTTTTATTAAGATTTTGTTTAGATTGTTTAGGACAAGATAATAATATTCTTTTCTGTACACTGAAAACACATGAAATACAAAATAATTACAAATGAACATGGTACAATTGGCGGCCTTATATAAAAAATATGTTTTAGAAATTTCACAAAAAAACGGTAAACGATTTCGACGGTAACTTGTCGTAAGTACTAGAGTATCCATTCTATTTAACACATGATTATATTATTTATTTACTAGGTTTATCTCTCTTCGGGCACTACCCGCACTAATATCCACATAACCCAAGGTTAGCTGGAAGAAAATACTCATTAGTATTAAGCTCGCCTTTGTACAAATATGCTTATTGTGCAATAAAGAATTTTCTAATCTAATCTAATTATAGTTCTGTGCCAATAACTATCAGACAGAGCCCGAGGAATGGCAGGAAACGTACATGGCAGAAAAACTGTAAATGCAAATTAAGTTAATGGCAAGTTCAATAATGAATGTTCAAAGTCTTAGAACAACAGCTGTTTTAGTAGTTTTATACATTTTACCATTTACCAACAGTATCGTGCGAACATTATGTAAACATTGTATATAAAGTACCTATTTCAACAATGTCATACAGTACCAGTTACCATCGAATGTTAAAGCGTTTGCTGTTGTGTTAATATCACTCTGTTTATGTATGACATACATACAATAAGTTCATATTTATCGTTTTCTCTAAGTTTAGCTTGTTAGTATAGTTGGAAATAGAAAAACCAAATTAAAACAATACAACATTAAAAATAGATAGGTAATACGTTATCAACCCTTATAATTATGTCCCCACTGCTGGGGCACGGGTCTCTTCCTACATCGCAGGAAGGTTAGGCCATACTCCACCACGGGGGCCAAGTCCGGGTTGGTGGAGGATTGTAAGACAGTGGCGGGCCTTACTGTCAGAAGTTATCAAGCCGCCCATAAGGCCTCTGACATGGCTTAACGACTGCCATTATATGACAGCCGGCACCAACGGCTTAACGTGCCTTGCGAAGCACGAAAGCGCTCGGAAAAATGCCACTAGCGGTAGTCACGGGACGCTCACCCATCCCGTACCTTACCGCGCCTGTGTTGCTTAACCACGTGATTGTTTCCAATCACTCGGTTCGCCTAGGCTATGAGCGCTTCGGATAGGTAATATTAGATAACAATCACATCGTTCGTTAGGGCCAATGTTGTACAGTCGACGGTACACCATGCTACACATGCATTCTGCTCCGTCGTATCACGGGCGACTTTGCAAAATGTATAGGGTGATGTGCTGTCGACTGTACAATATGTGTGCTGCTATTCAGAGTCGCAAGAATAGATTGACAACCTTAGCTGCAATAACCTGCAGGAAGCTATTGCTACCTCCGTGAATCCTACACAGCAGAGACTATTCTTTTGCGTTTGATGGCGTAGACGCCATCACCATGCGCCTCCGCAAACATTCCTGAATTATCGCAGAAACGCAGAGCGGTGGTAGCGGAGCGGTGTAGAACGCCGGCCACTCAATCGGGAGGGCGTGGGTTCGAACCCCGGCATGTACCAATGACTTTGTTTTCTAAGTTATGTACATTTGTGAAATTATAGTAGCAATACCACTCGCTGACGGTGATGGAAAACATCGTAAGGAAACCCTAGTGTTTGAAGTGTTAACTTACTTCAGCGCTTGCTACGTACAATGGCCCAACTATGAGGCTCAGTGCGGAAATATCAGGTCTAACTAACTATCGCAGAAAGGCGCCAGCTCCACCAGCATTGCCATACTGAATACGCAGACGATAAGACTTGCCTATTTCGCAATACCTGAAAATGGTTCATAAGTTCTAAGTTACCAAAAAAGTGGACAGTTGGAACCGCCAAGGAGTTGTTCTGAATTGCACTGAACAGAGACCGCTGTTCAGTGCAATTCAGAAAGGGCTGACTGTCAACCTTCGATGATGGAGATTTACTTTAAGAAGAAAAACCATAAAACTGGTTGGTAAACACCACACATTATGTGCTTCGTCAGCAATGAGTGATGAAAGTAATTGCTAAATTTTGCGTTTAGTCGAAGGTAAGCGGCCAGAAAAACGGCGGAATGTTAGTTTTTATTTTATAGAACCATTGACGGTCGTTTTTACAAGTTTTCAAAGAGTAATTATGGTGATAAACCGTTTGACCCACTTCCTTAGAGCGAAGCCAGTATAAGCCCCTTGTATTTTATAAGCGCGGTAGATTTATGGGTCATTTCAACAAACACCATTCGTTATTCCGCCGTAGACAATGCATGTCAGATGTCAAGATGGCGAACGCCTTTTTAGTTCCAGTAATTTCCATATTTCTGCGTCTTTGTCACAGGACACACCCTGTATTACGTCAGCAAATACACGCTCATACAGGTTTATAGAAAAGGTGAAACTGAATTATGTTTCATTAACATTAGAGTAGGACCTAGCGTGACGGACAGTCTTTGTTAACACGTGGCATTAATTTTTAGTTGTATATAGAAATGTATGTGTGCATGTTGGTTCACACAATCGACTGTTTTTTTTAACACAAGGACGCTTGCGTTGAATGACATTAGTCAACTCGATCACAAACCCAGAGGTGGGTGAAGAAATATGACTGCTTGACTGCTTCATTAAATTAGTTTAAAAATACTGAATGCGAAAAACCACAGGGTATGTTTGATTTCAGAAAACATAAGAACATAAAGATAAGGATTTGCATGTGAATCCGAAAACTCAAAATGCATGATATTGTTCTCTTTTAGAAAATTACTATTTATGCATTTGGTATCCATCTGCAATTGGAGACACATTAAGCAATGATTATAATAATACATAGCTAATAAATAATCTGTTAGTCAATGTAACCTCTGTTGATGGATCAATAAGAAATAAATCAAAGATAAAAAATTAATAGTTATTGTATTTCATTTTACTTAATTAGGACAACCAACAGGCGAACACTAATACATTCACAGAGAAAAAAAGCACACATAACACTGTAATTGTTCACCCACTTATAGTTTGTCACATCGTGCATGAAAAACTCAACAAACTGTAATACACATTTGAATAATACACATTAAACTGTAATACACATTATTCTAATTATTCTAATGTGTATTACAGTTAGTTGAGTTTTTCATTATTATTGTAATGTGTGTTAGTTCTATATTAATAACACAAAATACGAAACCTATTGAAAAGCTAAAAATTAGACCCATGCCGGGATACGAATCCGCGACTGGCTATCCGTGCCAGCGCTCTTCCAACTGAGCTAATGGGCGACTCACCGGCATCAGTGAAATTCCGAACCTCTTTACAATACTCTCTGTATTACGTACAGGCAGCGACATCGGGTTGAAGCAATTTGCATCACTTGCAGCCCCGAGTACTTTGCAGTTAGGTTTTACATCGGAATGAAATCGTTGTTCCAACATGATTATATTCCTTTTTTAAGGCAATAACCCGTGCTAAGGACAATTTTAAAAACCTATTTAGAGGCTAACAACCTAAAACCTACATACCCGAAACTGGAAATCGAACCTGGGTCTCTCACTTCTGAGTCCATTGTTCTACGCATTAGGCTACTTCCACCACGTAGTTTGTACGACAGTATAAAAATAAAACTTGCATTTTATAAATATCTTCATTGCAAGGCGAACGAAGCCAGACTAGTTTAAGCCTTTGAAGACCAGGCGTGATATTGACATAAATAATAGTAATACTTAATCCGAAGCACGCGATAGTCTATGCTATTTATTTTCCTTTATCCATGAACATGAACAAACCTTCAATATTAACAAAAATTATTTCAGATGTCCCTTTAAGGAGCAATTTTCATACAAACTTGAGAATAGTGTCTAACAGTCTTTGAAATCAATTTTGGTATGTCCCCACTGCTGGGGCACGGGTCTCCTCCTGCCTCGTAGAAAGGCTAGGCCGTACTCCACCACGCGAGTGAAGTCCGGGTTGGTGGAGGATTGTAAGACAGTGGCTGGCGTTACTGCCAGGAGTTATCGAGCAGCCCATAAGCCCTCTGGCATGGCTTAACGACTGTCATTACCGGAAAACCGGCACCAACGGCTTAGCGTGCCTTGCAAAGCATGGAAGCGCCCTGAAAAATTCCACTAGCGATAGTCACGGAACGGTTACCCATCCAGCACCTGTCCGCGCCTATTCTTGGTTAACCCATGTGGTTAATTTCAATCATTTGATTTCACTAGACCACAAGCGCTTTAAAAGAAAAAGAATGAGAAAAGTCTTATGAGGCTACAATATTTTTTTACTCTGTTATTCTGATAACTTTAGCCAGACATAATAAACCAAGAATATTTTAACATATATAAAAAAATAATTACACAGATATTTCTTTACTTAAAAGTATATCCGGGGCGTTATCACTAATATCCTTCAGACAACTATAACAGAAAAAGGAAGGAATAGAAAACAACACCGATTATTACAGATAGATTTCAGTCTGATCATAATGACTATAGCTCGATTTTGTTTACTTTTTTTTAATAAAGACTATTTTCCTACTTCAACAAGCATGGTATGTTACAGGTATGTTATCTGCTGTATCAAACGCAACTCGTCAGTGGTTTATTGACCAGCTCCACGGCCAAAGGAAATAAACAAACCGAATCCCGAACGCTACACGTCGACTTTATTTCTATTCTTTCAGTAGACTCGATAAACTTTCATGTAAAGGTGCCAGCAGATTCCCCCCAACACATGAACAAGAAAAACGTGATTATACTATTTTTATTTTAATGCACTAACCCGTGCTAAGGAATAAATAGGTTTTTAAAAAAAACGTGACTGGAGTTGCTTTAAAATTTAGTCAACCAGTGATTTAGCGTTTCAATATTTGTGATGTCCTTGCCTAGTTACCATTGCACAAGCCAAGTATTTTGTAATAATTTTTATATTGTAGTCTCGTTCATATTTAAGAAGATAGAAGTTCATATACAGAGCGCTCGTGGCCTAGTGAAACAGAGTGATGGGAATCAATCACTCGAGTTAAGCAACCACAGGCGCGATCAGGTGCAGGTTGACCGTCCTGTCACTACCGCTAGTGGCATTTTTTTCCGAGCGCTTCCGTACTTCGCAAGGGGCAGCCCTGTCAGATGCCTTATGGGCTGCTTGATAACGTCTGTCAGTAAGGCCCGCCACTGTCTTACGATCCTCCACCAACCTGGACCTGGCCACTGTGGTGGGCCTAACCTTCCTGCGATGCAGGAAGAGACCCGTGCCCCAGCAGTGGGGACATACGCGGGTTTATATCGGAGAATTAAGATTTTTTTGTATTAGATTGTATTGACCCTTTTTTGTTTGATGTTTTTTGTTCCAACCAAAAAAATATTGTGAGTTAGAATGTTTCGGCGTTCCTGTGTTAGCTATCGCGCGAGCAATCACTATCGGAATTCGCTGCGTGTAGAGAGGCCCTTTTTTCCCCAATCGTGTATTTGGCATCAGCCAGTTAGTTACGCGGGCTGTCCAACTGTATTCGGGTCAGCAAACTGTTTCCTGCTCGGAGTTTTTTTTTTTCTGTGAAATAAGTTTTCGTAAAGGGTATTTGTGAACGACGCTTGGAAGGGAAAATATGCAGTGATACTTTGGACGACTCAAGGAATTTCATGTCATACTTGCATTGAAACAGGAGATTTTTAAGACCTTTTTGTGGTGGGACATGGTGGGAATTCTTTTTTCATTTTCCAAGAATTTGGTTTCTTTTCTAAATAGTAAGTGCCTGTTATTATTTTTCTATTTTAGATTAAGAAACAACACTAACATTTACTTAGGACTGGTAGTCATTGTTTGCTTTTTTTATATTTTTCTACTGGTAGGATAGTTTACCTAATAGTTTTTCGACGATATTTTTTCATCCTCTGTTGAACTCGAATGTCCTGCCATTAGATATTAGAACTTCTACCACACGCAATAAGAGCTAAAATAGATTAGCCCGACAGTTTCCCTCGAGCCCAATGAGGTAGTTTATGTTTCACACATGGAAAAGCATTTGTATTCAGTTAGCCCGTTTACCGTTTGGCTCAAGTCTGTTTATGATTTGTTTACTCCCTAGTACTTGGATAGATTATTGTTTGTGGCTCAACCTACGATATTATTCGCTTAGGATTCGCATGAGATGATGTTTTATGAAGAATAGTATCTATTGTCGTATCACTGCATACATATCCTATCTAAGAATAGGATATGTATGCAGTGATACGACGACTTTTATATACAAACTAAAGTTTAAGAAGGGTTTAAAAAGATGGTTGCGCTTACGCGCATATGAAAGATTTATTAAAGTACAATGTGTATAGAAATCTCTGAAATTAAAGTATTAGCTTAAAGTATATATTATTTGGCAGGTGCCAAGTATTTACGTTTTTACAAAATGAATCATACGTGTAAAATCGTGGAGCTTTACGCACTTACGACTATATCTCCGAAGAATAGTAGAGACGAGAGTCTGCCACTTGCCACGATGCTAATAGATACCTTGCGTAATAAAAACTGTTTTTATACGAATTTTACTCGTATATTTTACACTTTTACAATTTTCCGACGTTTCGGCAGTTTTTTAGGTGCCGTGGTCTCAAAAGACTGAGGTGACAGGCGTCTTTTTAAAAGCATTAACTGTTAGTTTACTTTCATATAAAAACAGTTTTTATTATGTCTAGTGCTCGTGTTAACCTTAGAAAATACTAGACACCTTGCACTTAATCTAAAATTAAAATTATAGTACGCGCGTCACTAGATTGTACGAGATCAAAAATATCAATTAAATCATTGGCAAATTCATTGCAGTATTATAATGTTTGACTCCTATTTCTGTCTCTGGCGTGGTAACTACAAACGTCCTAAATATTAAACTTATGTTATTTAAATCTATTATAAAAGTGTCGTGTCAAAGTGTTTGTTACGAAACCCCTTCGCAACGGTTTAACCAATTTTTAAGGTTTTTTTTAAGTTAAGAAAGAAAATTTATTTCGGGTTCGTACACAATTAATTACATTAAAATATCAAATACGCTTTTACAACTACCGATGAGAAATGTTTACATTTTATTCACTAAACCCGAAAATGGACATAGCTCAGCGGGATGCCATCTGGAGTAGACTCCAGAGGGCGCTGATTTTCAGCTATCCCCATGCCACTGACTGGGGCTTTTTGTATACCTATATTTGTGGTAGGTCTGAAAATAGGTCTGGCTTATCAATATGCCAAAAAAACGTTTGCAGGTTCCGCCATTAATGTAATAAATATATCAAGTGTTAAATCCGCTTAGAAATGCTTCATGTTAAAAACGAATAAAGATTGTTTTTCTCCAGTTACATTTTATCAGCATTATCCCGCCCTTCGGTTCACGTGTAACGCCCAGTCCATAATTTCCTCCAAGTTTTAGTATCACAGAGTACCGTTAAAGCGGGAAATGGCGATATCTTTTTTCGCACTAGATACGTTTTACTGTCCCCATTAAATTGTTAAAGCGCTCGTGACCTAGCCGAACCAAGCGATTGGAATCAATCACTTGAGTTAAGCAACAACAGGTGTGGTCAGGTGCAGGATGGGTGATCGTCCCTTAACTACCGCTAGAGGCATTTTTCCGAGCGCTTCCGTGCTTCGCAAGGCAAATTAAGCCGTTAGTGCCGGCTGTCATGTAATGGCAGTCGTTAAGCCATGTCGAGGCCTCATGGGCGGCTTGATAACTTCTGACAGTAAGGCCCGCCACTGTCTTACAATCTTCCACCCACCCGGACTTGGCCCCCGTAGTGGAGTATGACCTAACCTTTCTGCGATGCGGGAAGAGACCCGTACCCTAACAGTGGGGACATACAAGAGTTGATATCGATCGATTAAATTGTTGCTCAGTTAGTCGTGTTCAACACAAAGTGATTGCATCGCATTTTTTCCTAAATTTTTCATAGTTCATCTCTTTGTAGTTTGGTCCCCTTTTGAATATAGCGCTAACGGTAAATGCAATGAATTATTGGCCAAGTGTGAGACGAGCTCCAGAACTGGTTCCAAGCAAAGTCAACTATTTTAAAAATCCTTAGCCCGCGGCTGCGTTGACGTTAGCAATTAGCCCACGGGTATTAGGGTGGAGCGTCAAAACTTTTTTTAAATTATAGTTTTCGAATACCCTTAAAATGCTGCATTGGGGTCTCAATAACACGATAAAAGCAACAAAACTCACATTGGAACCTATCTTCAGACTTAAACCGGCACTCGAATGTTGTGAAAACTCACCCAAATCGAGTTATTTCTAAGGTATCTGAAACTTTAAACTAAACATTCCTTGTATGGTTATTATAGCCCCTAATACCCTAATTGTAGTTAACTATATACATGAACACCCAATTCTATTAAAATTTAACACAAACTAATGGAAAAGCTATAGCCGATTCGATACATTCATTACTTAGTCAGAATGAGGTATGTAATAAAGAATATTCTTATTCATATTCATATTCATATTCATTTATTGCATTGTCATGTCTCATTACAGTTCGTATTTGTAATTTTAAAAGTAGGTACATGACACCCTGTAAGGGCACTACAATAATATTAAAACATATTAAAGCAACAGTATTTAAACGTAATAGGTGTAACATTGAGCCTTAAATTATTCATCTATATTATCCAGTATCTTCATGCAGAAACATTATCATCATATATTATAATATTGTTAGAGTATTATGTATGTACATTTAGGCAAAAAACAGTGTGAATATCAAAATACATTATTTATGTTGGCCTCGGCAACGTATATTTGAATCACTCGAAAAACTCATGTAGTGAATAATAGCATTTTTGGACCAGGTACTTATTAAGTGCATTTTTAAATAGTTTATTTCTATTTATGTCTTTTATTTGCGTTGGTAAGGAGTTAAAAACTTTTGCTGCCATTGTGAGAGGACCGGAGTTGACCATTTCTAATTTCGCTGTACTTGTGGCTAAGCATTTTTTAGGTCTTAAGTTTTCGGGTCTTACATGTGGAGGGAACAATTTTGTGTTATTTCTAACGAAGATGCACAGTTCAAAAATGTATAACGATGTTACAGTTAGGATTTCGTATTGAATAAAGAATTTTCTACAGCTCGTCATTGAATCTATATTCGCAAGAATTCGTATACACTTCTTCTGAAGGGTAAAAAGCTTATTAGCATCTGTACTATTTCCCCAAAGCATTATTCCGTAACGGAGCCAGGCTTGTGCGTAGGCATGGTATGCGCACGAAGTAGTTTTCAGGTCTGTTGTCCTTTTTAGCTCTGATAACGCGTACACGAAGCTCGAAAGTTTACTGGCTACTTTCGATATGTGACTTTTCCAATTTAGATTGGTGTCTAATATTATTCCTAGCAGGCAGTGTGAGTCTACTAGCTCTATAGTAGTTCCGTTATATTGATACTGTACATCTAAGGGGCGCCTCTGGTATGGTTTAAATTGCATTAGTTTGGTTTTTTGATAGTTAATTTTAAGATTGTGACTGTTTAGCCAAGTCTCTAGTTTATTTAAATTTGAATTTAACGTTTGATTAATTTCTTCTACGTTCTGACAAGGGAAAATAAGAGATATGTCATCTGCGAACAGTATACATGAAATGTCGATAATATTTGGTAAATCATTAATGTATATTAAGAAAAGTAAAGTTCCTATCACGCTGCCTTGAGGGATAGATTTACTAAGGTGAATTTTATTAGATTTATTATTATCTTATCTTACTGCCTTTTTGTCCTCTTTTCATTAAATTAGATAAAGCAACGAGCGGCCCTCAACTCTACTCCGGGCCAATTAGAAAACTGCACTGATCTGCCAGTCACTGAGTTTTCCGCTATCAAGTCAATCATGCCTGAGTTACCGAAGGAAGCCGAAAAAAGTCTGAGTCCGGTTCAGAAATACTTATACCAAATGTGCCAAGCAGTCAGAAGCGGATCATGTTCTCAAGATTTGTCCAACAAAAGTCTCGGAAAAATGGCACATTTACGGTGGTAACCACAGCTAATAGAATCTCAAAAGTTTATGTTGGCACTTCAAACCCTTCAATTTAATTGATCAAACTCACAGAGTATGTTGTGAAGGCTTATGGTCTTGTGTGGTTTTTTATAAAGAAAGAAAGTTCATTTAAAACAGGCCCAACTCATGTCTACAAACTAGCTGTTTGAGTGCTGACTTGAAGGCGATTATAGATCCAGTAATACAAAGAAATGCATTTTTCGCACATCTTGAAAACGTGTTATTGGCAATGCTGTATGATAACAGGCCACACATTACGGCGCATACTTGAAACCAGGTAAAACTCAAACCCAAGCTTGAGATCATTCAAAGTTCTGAACATTTATTTTGAGGTCAATGACTACACCGACATAATTGTGTGGGGAGAGTCACAAATTTCATTACCTCCAATGCTAAAAGATATCAGTGATAACGAATTACAAAACCCTTATCGTGCCAGGCTCTGAAATGAAGATCGATTTGCCGTACTATCCCTGTCACACACAAACTCTGCAGAGCTGTGGAACGATATGTGGAAATGGTGACTGAAGCATCTCTTATAGCCGGAGCAAACGCCAGAAATGGTTTAAGTTGGTCCAAAATTAAATCACGTGCAATTATGCCATATTTTGAAACAAAAAATCAATTCAGGATTCAGAAAGAAAATTAAATATTTTGACGGAATTTCCAATAATTTCATCACTTTTTGGGTTGTGATTTAACTACAAAAGTTTCATATTATTCCTAAATGAAGACTGTTTTGGTTAACTGTATCTCTTCATTATTTTCGTGCCATAATATAACAGCAGTAAAGCTATTATCATATTCTGTACCTGTTTGAAGAGTACCTTATTTTATAAAAAATGTGAAACTTTGAGCCAAAGTTTAAGTCTGAAGGAGTTGAAAAAATTAAAAAAAAAATGTTTTTGTGTATTAATTAACCAAATGCAACTTTTTAGACCACTTAGAAATATATACGTTGACTTTAAAATTTCTTCATACACTGACGCTCCACCCTAACGGGTATGCATTACCGGGATATCATTATTTTGTACTCTAAATTTCATGTCGATCCTTTTAACCGTTATTGCGTAAATGAGTAAAAAATATTCGAGATCTTCACAAGCTTTGAAATTTTATAATATTATTAATACATATATTATATAGAAAAAGGAGTAAGAGGAGTAGACTGAAGACTTTGTGTTAAGATTATTAGCAGAGGTTTGAACTAAAAGTTCCGTAGCGCTTTACATGAAACCTGGTCAAATTCTTAATTTAGAAGATCTGTATTTACTAGCATTAACGTCAACCATTGTTGCCTTATCTACATCGTACTACCAAACCATATAATATTAATAATTGGCCTTTTTTCATCTACTTAATGAGATGATTTATACAGCGTCCAGTGGTATCTTCACTCACACTAGATGGGTGAAGGCACCACTCCGACGCTGTTGTGCCTGGGACATGGTTTTATAGATGGTGTAGGCTTGCCCAGCACCTATACCACCCTGACAGCTTAGTCGGCCTAGCCCACAGGAAAGACTAGTCAATACGTGCGGAGCCAACCAAGCCGCGGGTTTCCTCACGATGTTTTCCTTCACCGTTAGCGTGTGGTATTGCGACTACAAATTCGCAAATGTACGTAACTTTGAAATTAAAAAGTCATTGGTACATGCCCGCACTCGGGATCGAACCTGGGGCTCTCGCTTGCCAATCTATCATATATCTATACCCACTGAGCTACCACCGCTCACCGAACCATATACTATAACATATTTTAAACTTTCGCGACTTGTACACATAGTTAGAATATTTTCGGGGCTTAATCGCGTAGTAATTTATTGCTATTTTACCTCGACGTTTCGACGACGTTACAGTCATCGTGGTCACGAGAAGACTGATGGCTGGCACCCGTTCGCATCTTCGGCTGATGAGGTTTCAGACTACCCTCAATCAGCCATCACAAAGCACTATTAGGGTTGCGACACACTACACTGACAATGTCGGACGTTAAGCCATGCGACTTTTTTCCACTCGAACACTTCTTGATGATCGGATCCCACGTTTGCGACAGTTTGAAACCACATTCCCGATTAAAACGTCGAGGTAAAATAGCAATAAATTACTAAGCGACTAAGCCCCGTAAATATTCTAACTACATTTACTATAAATACTAAACATTTTGTTGACCAATTCTGTAGTAAAATAACCCAATGAACCCAGTTTACCGCTTGTTATAGGTTTTCCTTTCTTTGGCAAATCCTTCCAAGTCTTTCAAACAAAGGTGTCCATTAAAATAATATTGGCTCTTCCTCGTTAATACTTTCTGAGCTCCTGTTGTTGTAAAAGTCACTCGTGTCAATGAGAGTTTAGGTGACACAGAAGTTGCTCGTGACGGAACTTCGTAAAATTCTAAAAGTAATTAAATTATAATTTTATTTACCTAGCCTCTACATTTACATAAGGTATGTTTTTTTCTCGCCTACACAATAGTATCGTTAAATTGGGCTTTTAAGGCGCTTCATGGTGCCAACTTGCGCTACTAACGGCAAACAAATCACAAATTGTTTTATCAATATCAACCCTTATATGTCCTCAATGCTGGGGCACGGGTCTCTTCCTACATCGCAGGAAGGTTAGGCCATACTCCACCACGGGGGCCAAGTCAGGGTTGGTGGAGGACTGTAACTTGTTTTATAATAGGTGTTTATCTAAAAGTGAACTTGAGGAATCGTTACAGCTGTGACAACTATTTAAGAACCTACGGTGTAGAACAAAGCATCAACAACCAACGACTTTAATTAACTCCGCCAAAAACGGCTATTTTTAGCGGAAATCGATTAAAATTCTAGACTGTTGTTACTAGGTTCCAAAAATAGTTGTCGCAGTTGTTAAGATTTTTCTGGTTCACTTATAGATAAAAACGTATTATGAACCAAGTTATTATTTTTTTTTCCATTGGACTGAAGCGCTTTAAACACATCGAAACTATTTTTGTTTAAGGATCCGTTTGCAAAACACTAAGTACAACCCTCTATCCCGACTAAATGATTTATTGTAGAATCGTGAAAAAATTCTGTGCTTTAACACGTAATAATATTGTGAATTTAAAAGGCAAACTATCATTTGGTTTTACAAGTTAACGAGCAACGGGCGACCAGATTAAGTTATAAGAAGAAAAGTTGTTACAAAGTTTATTGAAAACTACTTTGATGAAGTTGTTAGTTCTTTGAAGCAGGTAATACGCTCCTTCTTCTATGGAACCCTCCAATTCTCGTGGATAGATAACATAACAACATTTACATATAAGCACATACATTGCTTCTGGCCTCACACTAGGATACCCTGTGTCGTGGGAACCAGAAACAACAACATCACAAACATGTAAACATCCAAGACCTGGGCTTTTTTTTGTTCCCAGCCAGGATTCGAACCAGGGACCTCTTGCATGGTAGGCAGACGCGCTACCGCTACACTTAGCCGATTTTTTTCTGTTTCGATCGGTATGTCAGTGCGTGACGACCTCTGTGGCGCAGTGGTAGCGCATCTTCCTATCATGCGAGAGGTCCCGGGTGCTGTATCTGGTTTTCACGACACGGTATCCTAGTGTGCGGCCAGAATCAATGAATGTGTCTGTGTGTAAAAATATGTAAAAATGTTATATTCAAATTTCTGATGAAAATTATAATATAAAAATGAATCACTGAATGTGTAGGTAAGCGCAAATCTCGAGATCAACGGAACTGATTTCGCTGATTCTTTTTTTAGAATATTCGTTGAAGTACGAGGATTTTACTGTTCGTAAGAACGGACAGAAAAATAAAAAAAATTATTAAAGAATCGTCTGTTAGGCGGTACGAAGTTCGCTTGGTCAGCTAGTTATAAATAAAAATAATCTTTCAAAAAATAATATAAAAAATGGTAGTGTTAGCCGCTGCCTTAGGCCCGAGTTGTAGTGGAGAAAAAGGCAATGAAAAAACAGACATACAGTCAGCACCAGATGCAGTTTTAAATAGTCTTTTCTTTCACCCAAGATGATAAAACTGAGCTTTTAAACATAACACTAAAGAGGAGGGTACGAAGTACTGAAAAGTTGTAAAAGATGATACATCCGCTTGTTTGCTTTCCGCATGAAAAGTTTTTTTTTACTTTATTGTCGTGGCAAGTTTTCCAGCAGAATAAAAATAAGGACATAAGACTTTACTTTTGTCCGGTATCCCTTTCGCTAGTACTGACTATAATTTACTATTTTTGTTTGATAATCGATATCAACCCTTGCATATCCCCAATGCTGGGGCACTGGTCTCTCCCTGCATCGCAGGAAAGTTTGGCGATACTCCACCAAAAACACTCCTTTTCCACCACGGCTAGATAAGGACAGTAAGGCCCGCCATTGTCTTACAATCCTAGACCAAGCCGGACTTGGCCCCCGTGGTGCAGTATGGCCTAACCTTCCTACGATGCAGGGAGAGACCCGTGCGCCTGCAGTGGGGACATACGATGGTTGATATGGAGAACTGGGGCCCATTTCATAAATATTCATGGTTTACTATCACAATTCGACGCACAGATAATATTATGAAAGTATCATACATAGATGTTTTACGATGCGGCATGGTAAAATATCTATGAAATATGGCATAAACCATGTCGCTATATTACGTTAAAAAGCTTAACAAAATAAAAATATTACCCCAATGTGCTTTGCAATGAATATCTATTATCGTCGCTTTTCCAAGTCAGCTCGATTGGTCAACTACAAAACACATTACGCTAAGCGACACTTGCAGCATTTTAGTTGAAAGTAAAGGAGTCTACACACAAGATGGCGTGTTTTGGGAGAGGCCTATATCCAGCTCTGGACAAACACCGGCTGATTATGATGTTGATTATTATACATAAGGAGCATTATATTCATAGTCGTTTTGTGTAGTTAAAATAAAATTTAAGAGTGAAAAATACTTTGCTATTTCCGCCAAAAATCCCACAAGCACCATGCGGTTATTAACTAGCCCCATGGTGCTTGTGGCATATTTTGGCGCAAAACAATCATAACCGATAGGCGGTTGAGAGAGTTTAACGGTCACCGGTTCAACGGTTAGATTACGTCGTCGGGGGGACGGCCTAGCCTTTAAATACGCAGCGCTTTTGCGGTGACGGTCACTTGCAGTTGTGAGCCTGAGGATGCCTCGTGTTAGAGGCGAAACGCGTCGCGTATTTTCTCACACAAGTATTGGTGTCGGTGGTGGTGTGTTCGTGTCTTGCATCTGCTTGAAAACGTGGGTATGGTGGTGCATAGTGCTTGTGGGATTTTTGGCGGAATTTAGCAAAGTTATTTTCACTTTTTAATGCTATTATGGATTTCCGCAAAATAGCGCCCGATTCCATACAATATCTGGAATTAATTATTGTAATGATTATGAAATTTCATACAAAATACAAGATGGACTGAATCTCATCCAAGTGGCAGGAAGACGCTGGATGCAAGCCGCTTCCAACGGATCTTTTTGGAAATCCAAGGAGGAGCCTATGTTAAGCAGTGGTCTTGTTGTGGCTGAATGATGGTAATGATACAAAATACGCAGCAGCTGGCTGTGTGGTGTCGGCTTAGAGAATAGCACCAACCTAAATTCTTCCCGCGGGTGTCGTAAAAGGCGACTAAGGGACATAGGGGGTGGGCAGCAGCGTCCCCTGCAGTACAATTCCACCAAACTACGATCCCCAACCCGCGTGCCCAGCGTAGGGATTATGGGCATTACCCCCCAATGATGGCACAACCTTGCGCTCATTAGGGGAGGGCTATTTCCAGCAGTGGACTAATATAGCCTGAAGAAGAAGACGCAGCAGTTACGGAAAGAAAAAATATTTTGCACAATTCCGATCAGATTCATTAAGAAGATAGGTATTAGGAACTTGTCAAGAGATTTCTTCAAAGAAACTCACATCCTGTCAGTTGCTAGTCCATATATCTGTGGTTCTCGAATGGAGACCACGACTCGGCAAGCGTAGTGTAGGACGCCCTCCGGCCAGATGGACCGATCACCTAAAAGAGGTGGCTGGTAGTGACTGGATGGCGAAAGCGGGAGATCGAGTCTTGTGGCGCACCCTGGGGAAGGCTTATGTCCAGCTGTGGATTGCAATAGGCTGAAATGGATATCTATGCAATTAAGTCATGGTATGTGTCAGGACAACCATCAGTAACTTCACAATTATGGCTAGCTTACCAAAATGCTACAAGCAATATCCTGCCTCGTTGGTGTAGCCTTTAAGGCGCTTGGGTACCAAGATAGTGGTCGTGGGTTCAATTCCCACTGGGGGCCCCCGTACATTTGTACAAGTGGCGTAGTCTGGGTGTGTATAAGGTTCCCTAGCAAGCGGTGTTCACATAAATCGCGCATTGTAGTTGGAGCCACGTTGCAACCATG
The DNA here is from genome assembly GCA_934045075.1 of Yponomeuta sedellus. Taxonomy (NCBI): domain Eukaryota; kingdom Metazoa; phylum Arthropoda; class Insecta; order Lepidoptera; family Yponomeutidae; genus Yponomeuta; species Yponomeuta sedellus. The sequence continues at coordinate 6,443,804 of OW203735.1, read as the reverse complement.
TTCAATGGTTCAAGCTGTACAGTCAATAGCTGGTCAATCTTTATTTTTCTAGTAAAGTTAGCCGTAAAATAACTAAGTGGTGCCCGAGGCACTTAGTCTTCGTCCTCAGCACGGGTTAGTGTATAGGGAAGAGCGGTGATCGTGCTCTTCCACTATAAAGGGAAGTTTCCCGCCAGGCAGATCGTATGCCTGGGGACGGCCGGTCCAACTAATGTTAGTCGGACGTTATATTTATGGTATGTCATTGAAACACTTTAATTGCGCGATGCAGGAATGTTGAAGTTTTTAGTGCGCGCGCAGAGTTGACATTGTGCTCGCCACAGTGCAACAAAAAGCATATAATTTTAGATAATATAAAGTACTCGTGGCCTTCTGGAACCCAGTGATTGGAATCAATCACTTGGGTTAAACAGCAACAGGTTCAGTCTGGCGCTGGATGAGAGACCATCCTGTGACTACCGCTAGTAGCATATTTTTTTTTCCGGCGCTTCCGTGCTTCGCAAGACACGTCAGGCCGTTGGTGCCGGCTGTCATGTAATGGCAGTCGTTCAGTCAGGCCAGAGACCTTATGAGCGGCTTGATAACTTCTGACAGTGAGGCCCGCCACCACAATCCTCTACCAACCCGGACTTGGCTCCCGTGTTGGAGTATGGCCTAACCTTCCTGCGATGCAGGAAGAGACCCTTGCCTCAGCAGTGGGGACATACATGGAGTTGATATCAAATAAATCACTTTGTACGCGGATTCAATTCACTTAACTACTCTCTTACTACGTTCTAAGGTTGTTGTTATAATCTTCGTTAAAATGACCTACTTTTTCATAGCAATTTTTTAATTGCGAAAATTTAATTTTGCACCAACTGTTTTAAATTCTGTTACATCTAACGATTTTTTGTTTAATCTTGTCGCCTCAACAGTCAACAAGACATAGGTAGTATTTTCTAACGCGAGCACTAGACATAATAAAAACGTTAACACGAGCACTAGACAAAATAAAAACTGTTTACACGGATTTTACTCATCTATTTTACGTTTTTACAATTTTCCGACGTTTCAGGACTTTTTCAAGTGCCGTGGTCTCAGAAGACAAAAAATACGGAAGACAAAAACGGAGTAAAATCCGTGTACAAACAGTTTTTTTTTTAGTCAACAAGACAAACTCTCAATTACGTTACTTCTCCTTCTTCGGTTCTTTAACTCCTAGGGGAGCATAGGGCTTCAACCACAGACTTTCACTTCTGACAGTCGTTCGCGGGAGCTTCAATTCGGGCCAGTTACGTTACGAACAGCAGAAATGTGAAGTTTAGCTAGCTGTCGACTGTACATAGAGTAGATGGCGCGACTTCCTTTGGTGGGCGAGAATTTATCACCAAAAGATAGGTTCTCTAATGCCCGATTGGACTGCCCATGTTAATGGCGGGCTTTACATTGGACAATAAACGTAACTTCATATCGTTTGACAAGTGCAGAAACACTCGTCCGATGATGTCGTGTCGTTATTGTTATCGACCAATGTGAAAATGCCCAATGATTGGTGTGACTAGAGGGTCTTTAACTCGTTTTTACAAAACTGTTAAAAATGCAACCTAGTATTAAGAATACTATAAAAAATACTTTTGGATATTTCTCAATTATATTTTTCCTTTTGAAACTAATAAAGTGGATAAACATGCTTGTTCTTTGCATGGTACTGATTTACCAATTTTACACAGTTACTTACGATTTACTTGCATCGTCGTAAGCGGTCACGCAGGTCGTGGTTACCAAAATTCATTACCATGTTGTCAATCATGAAGCCGCCAAAAACATGCTCTAGGTGGTTTAAAATTGGTCATGCAGTATTAAAAATTGGTCCGGTACGTAGTTTCAAATGACGCTGTAGCGGCAAACGTTGTGGCGAAAATCTTTCAGCGTGGTACGCTGTGGCGAAGAGTTATTGAAGCGAAATCCACGAGGTCGAATGACAGAGAAGCGACAAACGGTGTCGCGAAATCTTTCATATCATCTTACGACAGGGCGAAAAAATACTAAAGCAAAATCCACGAGATTGAATGATTGAATTGAATTATGCAGCGCCAAACATTGTGACGAAAAATATGTCTGAGTACGCATAATATGTTAATTAGACAAGGGAATCATAAAGTAAAAATAAAACAAAAAAGTGCAAGTATAATTTTAATCAACAAAAAACAAAACTACACACTACCAAAAGCAGGTAGACACCAAAAGCAGGTAGGTACTCGTATTACACCTGCTTTTGGTAGTGTGTAAGAGTTATGTCTTTAACTAATCACTTCACATTTAACTTCAGTACTTTTTCGCCCCAGCGTACCATGCTATGAAAGTTTTTCGCGACAATATTTGTCGCTCCGGTGTCATTCGACCTCGTGGATTACGCTTCAATAACAGTTCGCCCTAGCGTACCACGCTGAAAGTTTTTCGCCACAGCGTTTGTTGCTAAAACCTCATTCGTAACTACATCTTCTTATTCTTCAGGCTATATTAGTCCACTGCTGTACAAAGCCCTCCCCTAATGAGCGCCATAGCGCAAGGTTGGGCCATCACTGGGGGGGTAAAGCCCATAATCCCCACGCTAGGCATGCGGGTTGGGGATCGCAGTTTGGTGGAATTGTGCTGCAGGGGGCGCTGCTGCCCACCTCCTAGTTTGTGTCCCTTAGTCGCCTTTTACGACACCCGCGGGAATAATTTGGGTTGGTGCTCTCCTTTAGGCCGACACCACACAGCAACTACATACCAAACCCATATTTTTATATGGTATCCTGGGACCAGGTCAAGTAACTGTGCCGTCTGGAAGTATATTTTTCTAATGTAGCCTATATTCGTCCCACTGCAGCACATAGCCCTTATCTGAAAGAGAGTATGGGATTAATTACCACGCGTACCCACCGCGCACTGGCAATTTCGAGTGCTGATGTATTTTGTTTTTATAGTAAAAAAAAAAAAATATTTTGAGTTTAGAATTATTTGACATTTTTGTAGTAGAGTTATAAAGTTGAGTCACAATACCACACGCTAACGGTGAAGGAAAACATCGTGAGGAAACCCGCGGCTTGGTTGGCTCCGCACGTATTGACTAGTTTTTCCTGTGGGCTAGGCCAACTAAGCTGTCAGGATGGTATAGGTGCTGGGCAAGCCTACACCATCTATAAAAAATATGTCCCAGGCACTTCTGCATCGGAGAGGTCCCTTCACCCATCTAGTGTGAGTGAAGATACCACTGGACGCTGTATAAATCATCTCATTAAGTAGACGCAAAAGGCCAATATATATAAAGTTGAGAGAACGCGCACATCATACATGAGAAAGTCAACTAAATTGCAGCTGAAAGTTGTGTGTAAGCGGGGTCCTGGAAATATACTGCCCCATTGTTCCATAGTTAGCAAACGAGATTCAGTAAAGCACTGACATTACGTATTGTCGTGTGTGTATCGTAACTTGTGACTGAGCTAGAATTATTTGCTTTGTAAATGAGGTTGATTTAGCGTGTTCTGTGAAATAGATACAAACATATCGGTATTTTTTTATGTTTTATTTACAGTTTCAAAGTAATTGATGAATAATGGAAAAAATCTGACTATCTACATTAAATCTTACAGAAAATAAACTATCCATAACTAAATATAAAAAACTGCACCAAGATCATGGCTACCTCTGGGAAGGGTCTTCAGTATGCTGGCTACGTTGCCTCGCTGGATAGCGAGATACAAACATTAAATTAGAAGTTTCAAATAGGTTAAAAAATGTATTAAGTGCCTTTGGTAATGAGTTGATTTATACAGCATACAGTGGAACCTTCTTTTACACTAGATGAGTGAATGAACCACTCGAACGCTGAAGTGCCTAGCACATTGTTTTAGATTGAGTAGACTCGCCCAGCACCTAAAAAAACAAAGTTAGGTTTTTTTTTCAAAATTACGTACTTCTAAGTGTAAAACCACTTTTTTACTGTAACTATTCAAATTAAACATATTTCTATTCTCATTCAGGGAGGATTTTCTCCTCCGAAATCAGAATAAGATTGTATTAATTTTATACACGGATAGACTAGCCTGTGTGAAGTCATGATTAATTATTAAATTCTGATAGGTGTGACTCATGCCACCGTACTTTAATTAATTTCCCGTAATATCTCCTTCAGCAATCTTTCCGATTTAAGGTTGCCTGGAAGAAATTGCTATCAGCAATAAGGCCGCCAATTGTACCTCTTCTTTTGTAACTGTTGTCTATGTAATTATTTTCTGTTGTGTACAATAAAGAATATTCTTATCTTATCTTACCCATAATACTGTAATACTGTGTCTGATACAGCGTCTCTTACTCCCTGATATTGTGATTTTGTAAAGCGTTTTATAAACACGGAACGACTTCAACTGTGTGTTTTATTTCTAAGGTGTTTTATTTATAATATAAAAATGAAACCCCGAATATGTTGGTAAGCGCAAATCTCGAGAGCAGATGAAACGATTTCAGTAATTCTTTTTTTATATTCCTTGAAATAGGTACGAGGATGGTTCTTACGGAGAGAAAAATAAAAGAAATAAAGAATCGACTGGTAGGCGGTAAGAAGTTCGCTGGGTCAGCTAGTGTATAATATAAACAGAAAACTTGATAAAAACATGAGCAGGTAAAGGACGATTTATATGGTCTGGTCTATTCGAAATGTGTACTTAGTAATAATGCTAAAAATTAAGGAAATCTCAAAATTTGGTGACTTAATTTTAAAGTTTGAGAATGATACACAGAATTAAAGAAATATAAAAAAATGGTGTAAAGAGGTTCTATAATCACATATGAAATGAAATGGTTTATTTCAGACCCAGATCAATCCGTGTGCCAAAAGAGCTACTATAATAGTAAGGATTATTTAGATGACAATGATGTCTGGAATTAAAGCATGTAAATTCACGAGTTTTGTAGAATCTGTGTAAATTCTGTTAATTAAGGAATTTGAAAAGACTAAGTTTGGAGATTTTTTGTCCATTTTTTCTCCAAAATGATCTAGATTTTGAAATGGACACCTAGTTTGACTTGTAACGTTCATTAAGCCGCAGTATCTGCGCTACTTTGAATTAAACCTTTTCATTTCATCAATACATAAGATCTCTAATAATATATGTCACGGACTGCTTCATAAAAATCTACTATCCTTATTAGTTAAGCAAATCATTCGCTAAAAAGTCAGTTAAAATATTATTACCAATTAAAAATTCGATTAACAAGAAATAACTACATCTAAATTCACGAGAAAGAATAAGAATGCAAAAATGAAAATTTTATGAATTTTGAATCAATACAAATATGAATTGTAAAAGAGGCGTATTATCGGTTTCAGTTCTATTCTTTCAGTTTTTGGAGACGTTAACAAGAAATGTAATAAATAAAAAAAAAACATGACTGCAGTGATAAATAAACAGAAGAGGCCGAAAAAAGTTGACAAAATCTGACCCTTCGTTAAGGAGTTATGAGGGAACATCGGACATACTTACATACATACATACATACATACATACATACATACATACATACATACATACATACATACATACATACATACATACATACATACATACATACATACATACATACATACATACATACATACATACATACATACATACATACATACATACATACATACATACATACATACATACATACGAGCTAAACACATTACCCTCCTTTTGGGCTTCGCCGCAGTCGGGTAAAAATAAACTAAGCTCCGGCTCCAGCATAGGAAAAAGCCCTAACATTAGCACCGTTTCGTTCCTCTCGTTATTTCTGTGCGAATGAGTGTAAACTTAAACGAGCGCCTTAACGAGGGCGCGGGCGTTCAATGGATCTCAACACTTATCGGCTTGTTGTTAGCTTGTCAATAGTCTGATTTTGATAAGAATTTTCTACCTAGGTTTAATGTCGGGTGTGTCGATGTCAAAACTGTTGTACTATATTATATATATTCCATATCACTTAAGTTAAGCAAAAACAGGCGCGGTCAGGTACAGGATGGGTGACCGTTCCGTGACCACAGCTAGTGGAATTTTTCCGAGCGCTTCCGTGCTTTGCAAGTCACGTAAAGCCGTTGGTGCCGGCTGTCATGTAATGGCAGTCGTTAAGCCATGTCAAAGGAATTATAGGCGGCTTGATAACTTCTAACAGTAAGGCCCGCCACTGTCTTACTATCCTCCACCAACCAGGACTTGGCTCACGTGGTGGAGTATGGCGTAACCTTCATGTAATGCAGGAAGAGACCCGTGCCCCAGCAGTGGGGACACACAAGGGTTGATATCGTTACAAAAGGATGCGAAACCAAAGACAACACGCACTGGGTCCAATTCTTCGTTCGATGCCTCAGATACTTGGTATTTTCTGGTCTAAGAAAATATGTTTAGAGGAACTGTTGAAGTCCTGCCGCGAACCTGCCGACCTCTATAGCGGTAGCACATCTGCCTAGCATGCAAGAGGTCCTGGGTTTGAATACCGGCTGGGGATAAAAAAAAAACCTCAGGTCTTGGATGTTTACATGTTTGTGATGTCGTTGTTTCTGGTTCCCACGACACAGGGTATTCTAATGTGGGGCCAGAAGCAATGAATGTGCCTATATGTAAATGTTATGTTATGTAAACACGGATCGGTCCGCAGATCAAGCGCCGCAAGTGGACATGGGTAGACCCCATTCTTATAATGCAACCTAGCCTAGAGCTAGCCTAGCCTAGCCTAGAGGTACATACCTAGACAAGCTCTAGAGTGGGCCCCCAAGGAAAGAGGAAACATGACCATCCCAAACTAACCAGGTGGCGCTCAGTGGCAGCGGAGATATATTCCCGGTTCACGTTGGATCCGTTGTACCGTGTCCTTCGCTTTCAAGCTTTACCACAATCTTAAAAGTGCTACTAATCTCTTCCCAACAACAATGGTGCATGAAGAGCGCACGCGGTTATAGGTGACAACATCTTCTTCTTCTGGCTATATTAGTGCACTGCTGGACATAGCCCTCCCCTAATGAGCGAAAGGTTATGCCATCATTGGGGGTAGTGCCCATAATCCCCACGCTGAGCATGCGGGTTGGGGATCGCAGTTCGGTGGAATTGTACTGCAGGGGGCGCTGCTGCCCACCCCCTTGTGTCCCTTAGTCGCCTTTTACGACACTGGCGGGAAGAATTTGGGTTGGTGCTATTCTCTAGGCCGACACCACACAGCCAACAACATATTGGACCATAAATTTAAAGGCGGATTTAAGAATCAACACGGGTGTGATGTCAACAGACATGACGCTGCCGGGACATGATGAGTTATATGGCGGGTTGTCTTTAAGGTGGTTATTAACCGCGGTCTACTAATATCTCTTCCATCATCGCTCATCATTAACTCTTTTAATTTTTCTTTCTAGTATTATCTTTATGTATGTACAATAAAGAGTTCTAATCTCATCCAATCCTTTTTGACACTAATTGGGTCCCAACAATACCTAGATTAAGAGTACATAGTTTCAAATCCCAAAACCAAAGCTGCAAAATATACGACAAAAATAGTGCAATTCAATACAATTTATAAAGCATTGTTGATAAAACTGTGCGGTGAGGGTTGGACACGGCAGCGTTACAAAGGGCCGCTTGTCAGTGGTTACGCACCACTACCTACCAAAGCGTGGGGAGACCCGAATTGTTCAGGCTGAAATGCTGGCCATCAAAACTGAAAGTGTCAATTTAACGGATGTTTAACACTTTTGATACAAAATATCCTGACTGAAAGTATGTAAGGAAGAACAAACTTCTTAATCAGGCTTTTATCTTTATTTTTCTTTTGAAGCGCCCGTTGCCTAGACGAACCAAGTGATTGTGAAAATCACTTGAGTTAAGCAACGACAAGCGCGGTCGGGTGCATGATGGGTGACCGTCCCGTGACTACCACTAGTGGCTTTTTTTTGGAGCGCTTCCGTGCTTCGGAAGGCACGTCAAGCCATTGATGCCGGCTGTCGTGCAATGGCAGTCGTTAAGTCATGTCAGAGGCCTTATGGGCGGCTTGATAATTTCTGACAGTAATGCCCGCTACTCTCTTACAATCCTCCACCGACCCGGACTTGGCCCCCGTGGTGGAATATGGCCTAACCTTCCTGCCATGCAAAAAGAGAACTGTGTGCCAGCAGTGGAGACATAAGGGTTGATATAGAAACTTCTTAAGATGTCAGTGACAAACTGTTCAAATTTGATTGCCCCAGAACCTCACTGTTTTATCAAAACGTCCACGTTTGTTATTGGACTGTAACCTTATAAACTTACTAGACTTTTTGTTGGAAAAATCCGACCAGGTTTCACTCAGATTCGCTGGCTCTACGAATCATAGTGAAAACTGGTTGGACTCTTCCGACGAAAAAACCTAGTAACTTTATCCATTTACCGTCCAGAAGTGTGTAGTACTTACGAAAGTTTTAGTCTACGTTTGTTTCCTAATAAAATAAAATTCTGTGGAGCATTCATGGCCGCCAGAAAGTTAATGAAGGTCAAAGGTGGGCACAAGGGATATTCAATGAGAGATGCCTCGTAGTAGGTGAGAATATTCCGCAAAAACCAATCGTTGAGAAAACAACTTTTCTTCGATGTTACACTATTTGCATAAGTGTTATAGTAAATTCGCATTTTAAAGGTAACTTTAAATTATTAATATATTCCTAATCAATCGTACCGATTTTCGCATTATTGCACATTCTAGCGTCGCATTTATACATAATCTTATAAAAGTGACGCTAGTATATTCGATCAATCTAAAAACAGACTCTCCCAAAGGAAAGCCGTCTTTCAGCAGCACAATAATAGTCCCCAGTATTATTCACAGTTTCTTCAGAGAAACAATGACTGGGACAAAGGAAACCGTTTAAGGCAGTTATCTCTAAAAGCTCGTCAAATACTTTCGCGCTACACGACTGTTTCGACGAATGTACTGTGCCGCTTCAAGGGAAAAGTGTTCTTATTGCTCTAAAAATAAAGTGGAGTGTTGTAATTGGGCTGCAGTGTTGCATGCAAAGATGCAGCTACGGTCACAAAGTCGTCAGCCTAATGCCATTATTTCGCGGGAAATTATCTTTCACGTTGTTTCCACTGTGTCTTGCGCATTTCTTAGAAGAATTTCAGGGTTTTGCAGGAATAGCTAGAAATCCTTGAAGAGGGACCTGTACCGATTAAGGATACGAAACTTGAACCTAAAGCTCGGATTAAATTAGGGTTGTCAACTTTCTTACCTACAAATGTTAGTACAGTCTGTTAGCTTTTAGAATTCACCTCGGGCTCTAGTGTAGGCTTCGGTTTTCGCAGAAAGCACATGAGTGTAATACTACTTCCCGCTCTATATAAAACTTTTCTTCACTGTTTTGAAAAGTTATGTAAATTAAGTGTCATATTAGTTCCGATATTTTTATTACACGAATATATCCGATTGTATCCGATAGTATAATAATATTGGCCTTTTTGCATCTACTTAATAAGATTATTTATACAGCGTCCAGTGGTATCTTCACTCATACTAGATGGGTGAAGGGACCACTCCGACGCTGTAGTGCCTGGGACATGGTTTTATAGATGGTGTAGGCTTGCCCAGCACCTATACCACCCTGACAGCTTAGTCGGCCTAGCCCACAGGAAAGACTAGTCAATACGTGCGGAGCCAACCAAGCCGCGATAGTAGCTTAAGTATATTCTAAAGAGCTAACAGTTTGTCATTTACTAGTTTTGGTACTACATTTAGTTAAATCAAGAACTTTAGTTTAACTTATTTTATTGCTTAATAAACTAGTTTTATCATAGATGTATGTTGATTAAACACATTACTTCGTTTATATTTACCAAATTTTGGTTTTACATTCACGTAAATTTGCTGAGAAGCAAGCTGTGACATTTTAAGTTTTATTTTATAAGATGAAAATATTCTACAATAGGATAGATAGATGGATATTATTCTTTATTAATGCATAAAATAGCTGTAGCGCTCGTGGCCTAATGGAACCGAGTGATTGGAATCAATCATTATGGGTACTGGATTGATGACCATCCCATGACTACCGCTAATGGATTTTTTTTCCGAGCGCTTCTAAGCTTCGCAAGGCACTTTAAGCCGTTGGTGCCGGCTGTCATGTAATGGCAGTCGTTAAGCAACGTCAGAGGCCTAATGGGTGACTTGATAACTGACAGCAAGGCCCGCCACTATCCTACAATCCTCCACCAAACCGGACTCACATCCATGGTGGAGTATGGCGTAACCTTCCTGAGATGCGAGAGGATACCTTTGCCCCAAGTGGGGACGTACAAAGGGTTAATTTCAACATTTCGAATGACAAATTTCAACTTTTACTAGTCTCCTCAAATTACTCCGAGGATGACGTTCAGTAAATCGTAAAAGATCCCTTAACGGTAATAACCGCCAATTTACTGAAATTTGATTTGAAATTAGATGCCCGTTTTGCAATCAATAACAGGAAATTTTCCTTGAATTTACAAGGAAAATGATGGGGAAGAGAATTCATAAAACAAAATAGGACGCCTACTTTCTAAGAAAGAGATGAAGACAAAAATATTGTTTAAGTGGTATCGGTTAAGTACAATCTGAACTTTACGCCGCCAAATGTAAATATTATTATATTTAAGTAGAGCGCTGGCACGGATAGCCAGAGGTTGCGGGTTCGAATCCCGGCATGGGTGAAATTTTTAGCCTCTAAATAGGTTTTTAAATTTGCTCCTTAGCACGGGTTAGTGCATTAAAAATAAAAATAGTATAATATTATTATAGTTAAAAAAATACTTCCACATAACACACTCTTCTTGGTCCTAAACTAAGATAGCCTGTGCTACGATAATAATCAGGCAGTTACATCACAAATAGAGTAGAAATGTCTTTTTTTTAGCTATTGCTTTTGTTAGTTGCCTCAAAACCTACGTTTACGGTGACCAAACGTTCCATGCTTCGCTAGGCACGCTAAGCCGTTGGTGTTGGCTGTCATTTAATGGCAGTCGTTAAGCCATCTCAGGGGCCTTATGGGCGGCTTGATAACTTCTGTAAGATATGATAACTACAGTAAGACCCGCCCGCTACTGTCTTACAACCCGGTCTTGGTCCTCGTGGTGGAGTATGGCCTAACCTTTCTGCGATGCAGGAAGAGACCCGTGCCCCAGCAGTGGGGACATAATGTAAGGGTTGATATCGATGGTGACCAAACACCCTCTTGCTTCCCGTTCTCTGCGTTAGTGACTCTATCACGGTTTATTTATACGATTGCAAAAAATCACATGCAAAATCAGTCTAGGACACTGTATCGAGGATCTGAGTTAAACTGCAGGTAGCGGCTGGATTTGGATTGCCGAGGACTGAAAGAAAGCCTGTCTCTCCCCGGCTTGTGTTGAGAATGGACTGAAGGACTGTGGTATTGTCTGATAACAGTCATGAATCTAGCTAGACAATTAGGCACATCTACTTTGCGTGCCCGACTAAAGTGCCAGCCACATAAGTGGCAGCTACTGTCAATCCGGCCGCAGCTGGATGTTGCTGTTAGACGTCCTTAGAAATTTACAAAATTTCTTCATCCATATTCTGTCTATATTCAGCCCACATCAACCCACTGCGGCATAGGCCTCCTTTTTACTTCGCCATTCCTCACGGTGCTGTGCTAATCTTATCCATCTCTGAACCCCAACCCTCACGATGTCGTCTGACCAGGGTGTCGGTGGTCTACCTACCAAAGGCTTCATCGTATAGTGATAATCTGTTAAAACATCAAAGGTCCTCGCATCCCATAAGTAGGTAGAATGAAATCGACACGTGTTTTTTTATACAAATCGCTGTGCTCTAGCTTCGTGACTGTGGAGTTGATAGATTTAGTACGGGAGATCATCGTGGACAGTTAGCCCCGTAATATAATCAAATCGTGTAGGCTTACAAGATAGCTTTGCTCTCTCGAAAGCTGAGCTGTGTGTTACCGCGAAATAATAAACTACAAGCAGCTTACGCTGAAGCGCTCCGTACGCAACGCAAAGTGACGCGGGCTACAACAAATGCGCGGCATTACCTTGATAAAGCGTAATGCACTGCTCAAGATTTAGGTGGCGACACATGAGATGACAGGGTTCTCGTTATGCAACATTGCAATTTGCAAAAAAAAAATCGGAGGTACTGTTCGCGTCAGTTTGATGGTGACGATTTTTTTTCTTGTCAGATGCGGTTGGTGATTGATTACCTATAAAAAATTACGTTTCAGTTTTATCCTAATCTTTTTGTAACTTCTCGAAAGTTGCACGACAAAAATTAATGCATGTTCGGTTTTAAATAATTTAAAACATTAGAATCAAAACCTATTCAGAGGCTAAAAATTGCAATCAAAATTAGAATCAAATCAACTCAAATACTCGTAAAATTATTTTATTCAAAATTTCTCAGAAACTGGTACTTATTGAACGTTCAAGTAAAAGTAGGTGTCCATTTCAAAATCGAGATCATTTTGGAGAAAAAATGGTAAAATAGACTCCAAACTTCAGAGTCAAACCTCCAACAAAGAAGGTACATATGCGCTGTACAATGCTTCTTTGAATAATATAATCATACTCAGCCTTTGAATGGACCCGTAACGATTTGCCATTTGAACACATGACTCGCGTCGTCACCATACCGATGCCACGAAGCCTGAAACGGTCAGTAAGTGTAATACTACAGGAGTATAGTCTATAGGACATTGACCTTTACATTTTAGTTGCAAAGTAACCTGCAACTTAACTGAGTAAAGACATTTTTTCTGTATGGCAAAGTGCACGCATGAAAATATTTATGCGCTGTATGTAGCACTAATGCATATTTTATCTATCAGACAAAACCTTTATTGTGTTTTTGCCGTGCATCGCCTAGCCTAGCTAGAGATCGGCTGACACCTAAACAAAACGTAACGATTACTTTCAAATAATTTAAACTCTGACTAGGCTTCTGCGCCGGCCACATATTATAAAGAAGTATAACATAACATAACATAACATAACATAACATAACATAACATAACATAACATAACATAACATAACATAACATAACATAACATAACATAACATAACATAACATAACATAACATAACATAACATAACATAACATAACATAACATAACATAACATAACATAACATAACATAACATAACATAACATAACATAACATAACATAACATAACATAACATAACATAACATAACATAACATAACATAACATAACATAACATAACATAACATAACATAACATAACATAACATAACATAACATAACATAACATAACATAACATAACATAACATAACATAACATAACATAACATAACATAACATAACATAACATAACATAACATAACATAACATAACATAACATAACATAACATAACATAACATAACATAACATAACATAACATAACATAACATAACATAACATAACATAACATAACATAACATAACATAACATAACATAACATAACATAACATAACATAACATAACATAACATAACATAACATAACATAACATAACATAACATAACATAACATAACATAACATAACATAACATAACATAACATAACATAACATAACATAACATAACATAACATAACATAACATAACATAACATAACATAACATAACATAACATAACATAACATAACATAACATAACATAACATAACATAACATAACATAACATAACATAACATAACATAACATAACATAACATAACATAACATAACATAACATAACATAACATAACATAACATAACATAACATAACATAACATAACATAACATAACATAACATAACATAACATAACATAACATAACATAACATAACATAACATAACATAACATAACATAACATAACATAACATAACATAACATAACATAACATAACATAACATAACATAACATAACATAACATAACATAACATAACATAACATAACATAACATAACATAACATAACATAACATAACATAACATAACATAACATAACATAACATAACATAACATAACATAACATAACATAACATAACATAACATAACATAACATAACATAACATAACATAACATAACATAACATAACATAACATAACATAACATAACATAACATAACATAACATAACATAACATAACATAACATAACATAACATAACATAACATAACATAACATAACATAACATAACATAACATAACATAACATAACATAACATAACATAACATAACATAACATAACATAACATAACATAACATAACATAACATAACATAACATAACATAACATAACATAACATAACATAACATAACATAACATAACATAACATAACATAACATAACATAACATAACATAACATAACATAACATAACATAACATAACATAACATAACATAACATAACATAACATAACATAACATAACATAACATAACATAACATAACATAACATAACATAACATAACATAACATAACATAACATAACATAACATAACATAACATAACATAACATAACATAACATAACATAACATAACATAACATAACATAACATAACATAACATAACATAACATAACATAACATAACATAACATAACATAACATAACATAACATAACATAACATAACATAACATAACATAACATAACATAACATAACATAACATAACATAACATAACATAACATAACATAACATAACATAACATAACATTAACATAACATAACATAACATAACATAACATAACATAACATAACATAACATAACATAACATAACATAACATAACATAACATAACATAACATAACATAGCATAGCATAGCATAGCATAGCATAGCATAGCATAGCATAACATAACATAACATAACATAACATAACATAACATAACATAACATAACATAACATAACATAACATAACATAACATAACATAACATAACATAACATAACATAACATAACATAACATAACATAACATAACATAACATAACATAACATAACATAACATTTACATACAAGCACATACATTGCTTCTGGCCCCACACTAGGGTATCCTGTGTCGTGGGAACCAGAAACAACGACATCACAAACATGTAAACATCCAAGACCTGGGTTTTTTTTTGTTCCCAGCCGGGATTCGAACCCGGGATAGATTCGGGATAGTATCGCTACAGTACATTCCGCTCTTGTTTTCATATAAAGAGGCGAGGTAAAGCTGAAGCCCAGTGGGCTAGAGAGATAATACTAAGCGTTAATAAAAGCGTTCCAAATGCACCGACTTTTGTTTTGAAGAAAATTCTCGAATGGCGAATTGTTGGAAAAAAATTACAGGTTTCGAATGGCAAAACACTGTTATTTATGGCGGTATAGCACCAAAAAAATGCTCTATGGCGAGCATAATAGAGTTGTGATGCGTGCCTGGTTAGTTATACTAGCGTGCCGAGTATCAAACCGTGGGACTCAAGACTATTAAAACCACTCATGGTTAGGCCTGGAGATGCTTTTGGGCAAATGGCGGGCTTATTTCCCGTGTCACCTTATTAAGGGGCTGAAAACGCTAAAATGGCCCCCAGTGTTCATTTTTCATGACCCTTAATGAAATCTTGCTCTAGATTGTTGTTTAGTGAAATAGGCCGTGAGAGAAAGTGTAGAGTTAACTGAAAAATACGGGTATACTTCTGTTCTTATATTTTTTTTTCGACAAAATAGGTTATGGCTAAATATTTCAATTGCGGATGCGGTAATCATTATGTAAATAGGAAAAAAGTCTAAGAAATCGGAAATACGTTATGTACGGAAGTACGTTATCAACTGAGACCCTACGAGGTGTCAGTTTCTAATGCCCCGATGCAAAAACTTTTTAAATAAACCAAACTTCAATGATAATACGCGCGAACATAAATTAAGTTACATTTGAATATCCTTATGGAATTTCGAGATGTCATATCTAGGCGTTCGTTATTCAATCATATTCTAACATAAATTAAAATATCTATTCTCGTTCAAAATGAATGTCGAAATAGTCATACACTTATTCATAAAAACACAAAAAACCCAAACACTTATACTTCGTTTTTTTTAGCATTAGAAATTTAGTAAACAAAGAATCAGGGCTACTGCTTATTATTACGTAGATATAACATCTGAAAAGTAGATAGAAAGCTGTATTTACTTGGCTCAATAGTGAACTAAGTGGTATGTATATTTTAAAAAAAATTACAAATTAGGCAGACGATTTTTAGGTTAACTAGCCCTGCTTCTTTGTTTACGAAATTTCTAATGCTAAAAAAATCGAAGTATAGGTCTATGGTCACTTGAATTTATATAAATATAAGCTGTGGTCTCGGTTGTAAAATATCGTATGTGCATGCACGATTAATGTTGATGAAACGAAAGAGATCTGCCAGGATTGTAACAATTGGCAGGTTCTGGTCGCTGCCTACTCATCCGACATACAAGCATGAGTTTTGTTATATAATGTATTTGTTTCTAACTCGTGAAAATATTTATAAGTTATTCTGAGAAATATCTTAACTTACTCTTTCAATTTTGCAGCATCCGATAGGTTGTTGTCCTAAATAGAAAAATGCTCATCCTATTTAATCAACTTCCGTAATTTTCGTAATATTTTTGAAATTTGTAGCCAACTACGATAGCCAGTGGATTAAATTCAGTCCCTGAAGAAAAAAAAAGGATTAAATTCAGTCCTAAACAAATAAATCAGCTAATGTCAATATTAAACGTTGTCAACATAATTTCCGTGTCTTTGCTTTTGCACGAAGCGCTCGTGGCCAAGTCAAACCCCGTGATTGGAATCAATCACCATGATTAAGTAACAAGAGGCGCGGTCAGGTCCCGTGACGTGTAGGGCAAAGGCCTTCTCATTAACCGAGAGTATGGGCTTAATCACCACGCGTGCCCACCGTTTGGCGATTTTAAGCGCTAAGGTATGTGAACACCTCGGACACTCAGGTTGATTATGTATATTTTATACTAATGGAAAAATCACAATTTTTGACCTCACGACACATGATCTCTGCTTAGGAAGTGCAACGCTTAGCTTTTTTTACGGAAAATTTAATTAGTTAAGTAACAGTATCTTGTTACTTTTATGGAAAATAAAATTTTACATTTATCTTATTTTCTTTCGACTCGAATTTTACTTGAAAACGTGATTTCTAAAAGCTCAACTGGGACCGACCACCATTTACCATCGATTGATTAAGAACCACTCCCGGATTCTCACTTCACTGCCCGCTTACCACCATTTCTCTTGCGCTCATGCTTCTAGTGATGGGAAACTGCTTGTGTTTGCTTATCGAGTATCGCGCGCGATACACTGATACAGAGTCTAATATTGAACTGTATCGAGTATCGCGCGTGATACACTGATACAGAGTCTAATATTGAACTGTCTAATAGTTCCATATTGAGGCCGATACAAGAGGCTGGCAGTATAATATTGATAAATTTTACTGACTGGCTTTACTGTTGCCTGGCAACTTTCCCACGGTGCAATTTTAAGCTTCTAGTTATTTATTTACGGAGAAAACGACAAAAATCAATTTGATAGGTTAATTTTTTTTACAATTTTTATGTGAACAAACCTTTATCTTGTCTTATCTTTTATTTTTAAACAACTAATACTATCACATGTCCTTAGATTGATAAAGCAAAACAGAAATGTCAGATCGTAGAAATTGGCAGATGCATGTCTCTGCCTACCCCTCCGCGATGGAGGCGTGAGTCATTAACTGTAACATTATCACAATTACAAGCAACATTTTAATATCCGTATTACAGAAAACATAAGAAAAGTTGATTTATTAATAAAAACTGTTTTCCTACGGTTTTACTCGTTTATTTTACAATTAAATTGTAAAAAATAAACGAGTAAGCCGTATAAAAACAGCGTTTATTATGTCTAGTGCTCGTGTTAACCTTAGAAAGTTAATTTTTAATAATTTTAATTAAAATAGGTCAGCACTTGTATAATACTTACTTTGTATAACAGTTCAGTCTTATTAAATATAAATAAGGCGTTTGAAAAATGTGAAAAGACAAACCGCCGACTGAGGCTTATCAAAGAAACCTATGCTCAGCAGTGCTTGGGCTCTGTTTGCAAGCTTGTTAGATAAAAGTACGGTATAAACTTTAAAAAATATTTCTTCTCAAACTATCGACTCTTTGCCAGCCCTATTCCGGGACCGCAAACGCCATCATGTGTATTTCAACTCGGCATTTCTATTTACACATTTGCGCTATCTGCGGACGGCTCTCTAGTTGAAAAATATCCAACCGTGTGCAACGGGTCTATCCATTACGGCTGACTTTTACTAGAAAAGGGAGTTAAGCCGAGACTACACGTCACGGGGCGTGCTAGTTGTGAAGCGTCGAAAAATAAGTACAATTCAGTAAATATATTCACAAGCGCAAGAAACAATTTGGCTAAAGTAGCATAGACGACGTCGCGCGAAACGTTCTCCATAAATTAACGTTCCTAACAAATTTGTTCTTAACAAACGAGTGTAATAATATCCCTTATATAAATGTGTTATACCGTGCATAGAATGCACTATCATTGATCTTAAAATAAAGCCAACATATTTCAATCAAACATTGACGTACTTACGAAAGTACTGAAAGTAGTTTTTTTTTAGTAAGTTAGTATTTATGATAGGTATGTAGTTGTAAATTTTACTTTTATTTAAACAAACACAACGAAATTAAGATTAAAAAAATTGTAACCGATGTGAGCTCTTAAAAACCTTTAGATAAAAAATCTTTCCCATTAGCGAGTGGTATTGCTACTGTAACTTCACAACTGAACACATAACATACAAAACAAAGTCATAGGTACATACCCTTACTGGGAATCGGAACTGGGCAGGGGCCATATCGCTAACCGTGAAAAAAAACATTGTGAGGAATCCTGAGAGACACAGGTGTTCAAATACCTCAGCGCTTGTAATTGCCAATCTGCGTTGGGCACGCGTGGTAATTAAACCCATAATTTCTGACAGCAGGCATATGCCTTGGAATCGGACTTTTATAGGCTGCATAAAACAAGAACAAAAAATAAAGAAAGGTTCGTTGGAGAAAGATATAATTATTTAGTATTAAATTGTTGTAAAGTTACTACAATAAAAACTATGCCTCGAGCTGTCTAAGTGCGGCTTAACATTTATTCCGGGAAGGTGTAGTATCTCCTTGGGTTGTAAGTGTTTAACACTATCGTAGATCACGTGTTGAAATCGGTTAGCGAGATTTACTTTAAACGGGTGAACGAGTTCCTCGACTCGTAGTGGAACTTTATGCTATTTACGTGGTACTTTGACATGTTTTCAATACGATAGTTGCTAAAGTTAGTTTAAGGTGAAATGGTATTTAAGCCACAAAGGAAAAGACTTAAAAAAACCCAATGCTTTTGTAGGGATTCTACTTACTACTAGTAATAAGTAAAAAACATAAGATTTACTTTTTCGCTTGATTTCTAGAGAATGAAGGGTGTGAATTCATTAATAATGATTTCAAAAGTCAACTTTTAAAGAGGAAAATGCTCGTTATATTCAGCAAATCAGGACCACAAACAAGTGAAGCGCTGGCTTAGATTTAAGGTCCGTGCAGTAGTAACGCTGAAAGTTATGCCTACAAATCTAAAAAACATAATTTATACTCTAATAAACTTTTAAGAATTGCGTAGTTTATTTTGGTGTCCGAGATACATAAGCGCATCGTGGACACCCGTTTGACCTGTAGGTCAAACGTCAGTATTTTAAAACTATGTCGATCGATCGATTTCAATCCTTGTATGTCCTAACTGCTGGGGCACGGGTCTCTTCCTGCACCGCAGGAAGGTTAGGCCATACTCCACCACGGGGGCTAAGTCCGGGTTGATGGAGGATTGTAAGACAGTGGCGGGCCTTACAGTCAGAAGTAATCAACCCGCCCATAAAGCCTCTGACATGGCTTAACGACTGCCATTACATGACAGCAGGGACCGAAGGCTTAACGTGCCTTGCGAAGCACGGAAGCGCTCGGAAAAATGCCACTAGCGGTAGTCACGGGACGGTAACCCATCCTGAACCTGACCGTGCCTGTTGTTGCTTAACACAAGTCATTGATTTCAATCACTTGGTTCGACTAGGCCACGAGTGCCATTTAAAACTATGTCTTCATATTTTGATGGCAAGTGGCAGTCCTTGGTCTCTGCCTACTCCTCTGGGATGCAGTCGTGAGGTTATGTAAGTATCTTAATATTATACATTTTTACTTTTAATGCACTAACCCGTGCTAAGGACAATTTTAAAAACCTAGTTAGTGGCTAAAAATTCCACCCATGCCGGCATGCCGGTTTTATTACGATGAAAAGTATTAAGATACAATCAGAAAGTAACTGATGCAATCTACTTCAGCCAGATGTCGCTGCCTGTACGTAATACAGAGAATAGTGTAAAAGAGGTTCGAAATTTCACTGATGCCGGTAAGTCGCCCATTAGCTCAGTTGGGAGAGCGCTGGCACGGTTAGCCAGAGGTCGCGGGTTCGAGTCCCGGCATGGGTGGAATTTATAGCCTCTAAATAGGTTTTTAAAACAATATACCTACATAAACAGTTACATATATTATTATGATAAACATACATAAATACGTTATGATAACAATCAACGCGATGAGGAAAATAATACAATATTGTTCACCTATTTGGAGACGTATGGAAAAGACAAAATGAAAAGGAGAATTCACGAATTGAATAAACTTGCAGAGACAGACAAAACTCCTTAACCTTGCTTTTAAAGACAGCTGATGAAGGGGAGCGGATTTATAATTTATCTTATCCACTATAATTATTGAGCTGTTCCTGTTCACAGCGACTCAGTATCTATACTAGTCTAGAGAGCTCAGTACGGAATGTGGGTCGGCATTTCTATTTCCAACGTTGCATTCCACAGTTATTACACAAATTCATCTCGTTCCATTTCACCGAAGACATTATATTGACAAAACGTTCACATTCTGTTGCATTTTGCACGACGTCTTTTGCATTTCTCTGTTTGCAATTCATTTACGATTCTCAGTTTGCGAGCTCCAACACTAATACATAATGTATGATGTATTACGTCCGTAACATATCGTACCGAAATACTCAAGTTGGAAACAGGGACATTTCAGTGCGCAGAAAGCGCTCGTAGCCTAGTCGAACCAAGTGATTGGAATCAATCACTTGAGTTAAGCTACAACGGGTGCGGTCAGGTGGTGGATGGGTGATCGTCCCGTGACTACGAATAGTGACATTTTTTTCCGAGCGCTTCCTTGGTTCGCAAGGCACGTTAAGCAGTGCCGGTTGTCATGTAATAGCAGTCAGCCTTATGGGCGGCTTGGCGACTTCTGACAGGAGTCCCGCCACTGTCATACAATCCTCTACCAACCTGGACTTGGCCCCCGTGGTGGACTACGGCTTAACCTTCCTGCGATGCATGAAGTGGCCCGTGCCCCGGCCGTGCCGGCACTTCACTTCATGCATCTTCAAGGGTTGATATAGAAGGATTGTGTCGATGAAAAGTTCCACTCGACGAAATTTAAAACGTATTGATCGACTTGCCTCACTTAGAGAGCAGCTAGGAGAGCATAAATTCAAGATAAATGTTTTATGCCACTCGAGTGGCATCTCGTTTCACGCGGTGAAATAAGGCAAGATGGCGCTAACTGATAATGAGATAAAACTTTTATAACCACATTGTGCTCCCCTAGTTAGGCATCCTACGCTGCATTTGCCAGATCGTAATCTTCACTTTGGAACCTATGCGTCCAATAACGAAATTGCAAGTCTCAAGGTATGGCCACAGCTTCTCGACACCTCACTTTATCTTTCCATAGTCAGCAATGAAATTGTTACAGTGCTACACAAGAAATAAGACTCGCGGATGTACCTGCGCAGATGACCAAATTTTGGATGTGCGGCAAATTGATCGACCAATCAGATAGTTTAATTTTATGGCCGGCCGCGCGCCTTTGTTGCTATTGGTTGATTCAACGTCATCGATGCAGGTGACTATTAGTTTGGCAATATTAGCGAAAGCGAAATAGGTAGCGCTACTGCGGCAATCAATTCTACACCTTAACCGTATCGGTTAAAGATCATGTTGAATGTACTTATAGCTTCGGGTACTTCTGTTACACTTCTTCCTAGTCTGCGCGAACGTAGATTCCCGAAGGGACTTTTATGATGTGTAGTACTGTAGTTGTTTAATTATTCTTTATATTGGGAACGTCAATCAAACTCAGTGATCTTGCTTAGACTGCCGGTGTATTAAATATTCATGCCTACCGCACAACATAATAACATCGACATCAGATGGACAGATAGATGAATTTTTGTGCTTAGAGACACACACACATACATAAAGCATCACAAAAAAGTTGATTACATGAAATAGGTTAGGTACAAGTACAACATTTTCATACAAACTAACTCACGTATGAAGTTCTATGGCACTTTTAGGCCATAGAATTCGATCTAAATCTCCTTTCTTAACAAACAGAAATGATGAAAGTATAAATAAACATTCATTGACCTATTACATCTATCTCGTTAGCCCCATAATAAGTACAATTAAATGACTTGTGTTACAAGTGACAACTCGGCGATAGATTTAATACAACAAATACATAGATAACATCCAAGACCCGAAACAAACTAGAAAAGTTCGTTTCCTAGTTTTACTCAGACGGGGATCGAACCCGAAACCTTCGGTTCTACAGTCAGAGTGCCAAACCGCCGCGCCACCGATGCCATCAAGTATTCTTTCGCCATAAGGGTATACTTTCGCCATTTTCATCCATCTGTTTATCCGCGGCTTAACTTAGGACGATTAGTACTGGAAAGGTAAAATTTAAGGTACCAATGCACCAGGCTATGTTATCGACGGGCCCGCAACTAGCATGAAAATAGTGTTTAGTGAGTAAGCAACGAGACAAATTGAAAATCATTAAAACTGGGTGACTGGGTTATAAAGTACCGCAACTTGTGAAGGGTAAAGGGAACTTGTAAAGGGTAAACTAGTAAAGGGAACCTTTCCCGTGTACAGTAAGAATATTCTTATCTTACCTTATCCTTTTTAGATAGAGTAAAAAATGGTTAGTAAAACTGATCTAATTAATAAAGTTATGTGTATCAGGTTTTTTGAAAAGAAAATATCAGAATAAAAAACAATATTATGAAAAAATAATATAAGATCCCTGTTTTCCTTTTTGGATCAGAGATCTATCCTATGGAATATGGAATATTGGTCCATTTATGGAATGATCTGCCCGTGGAAGTGAGAAAAGCAAAGTCCTTATCCCACTATCTCACTGGATAAACTGGAAAACTGTTGCGAAGTATTTTTATTTTTAGTATTTATTTTATTTATAAACCTATTTAGATGCTAAAAATTTCACCCATGCCGGGATTCGAACCCGCAACCTCTGGCTATCCGTACCAGCGCTCTACCAATTGAGCCAATGGGCGACTCACGGCATCAGTGAAATTTCGAACCTCTTTACAATATTCTCTGTATTACGTACAGGCAGCGACATCTGACTTAAGCAAATTGCATTACTTACAGCCCCGACTACCTACTTTGCAGTTAGGTTTCAACATCGGAACGATATCACTGTACCCACATGATTACACTATTTTTATTTTTAATGCACTAACCCGTGCTAAGGAACAAATTTAAAAACCTATTTAGAGGCTAAAAATTTCACCCATGCCGGGATTCGAACCCGCAACCTCTGGCTATCCGTACCAGCGCTCTACCAATTGAGCCAATGGGCGACTCACGGCATCAGTGAAGTTTCGAACCTAGGCAACAAGCGCTTCGCGCGCCGTTTATACTCCTAAGTTAAGAAATCTCTGTGTATTTTTCTTTTTTATGTACAATAAAGTGTTACCTATCTCTACTTATCTATGTTTTCGAGTAAACGGATGTTAGTTAATAAGAAAAGGTTTTAGATAGTTTGATCTTTTATGTATTTTGTTTTCTGGTGATAAAGAGTTCTAATCTAAATATAATCTAATCTATGAGCCACATTCGTTTTTTTTAGCGTGTCGATGGCAAGCCATCGTGGTGAAGGGATTTTCCAATCAGCGAGTCTGTATACTATATAGATTGCCTTTATACTATACACCTTAGTATATAGGCAATTGCAATGTTAATTTCTAAGTTGGGCCAAAATTGAAGTGGTTAACAACCCTCTCATAATCATACCGCAATCACCAGTACTCCAGAGCTTGAACAAAGACTCACTGCATCATGCACAGAGTCCGTCTACAATGATTAGCGTCCGGCCAACGCAGTACGCAATTATGTCACTAGTCTTGATTAAAAAGATTTAGAAGGTCCGCTTAGCTTGTCTCGCAACATTTTTAGGTTTTTAATTCATGACATGCAGACAATCAGCTGTTCAATTATTCTAGCTGGTGCCCGCGACTTCGTCTGCGCAGGATTATCGGGTAGATTTTTTCCCACTTACTTGACACTTATCGTCATATTTTGGATAATTCATGCAATATCTTGTGAAGTTGTAGAATGTTTTATAAATAATAAACTGGTATGACTTCAATTCTGTGTTTTATTTATAATACAAATGGAAAACCGTGATAAAATACAAAATAAGCAGGTAAAGGACGATTTATGTAGTCCGGTCTAGTTAAAACGTAAAGTAGTGATGCCAAAATATCAAGGCAATCTCGAAAATGGGTGGCGTAAAATTATGTAAAGAGGTTTGCACTAATCTATCTTTATTTAGCATTAATCTTTGTAAATTGTAACCTATGTGTTATTTTGATGTATAAGCAATATATATTATTGTAAAGTTTCGTTAAAATCCATTCGGTAGTTTTTACGTGAAAGTGTTACAAACATCCATCCATACTTACAAACTTTCGTGTTTAGGATATTAGTATTATTCTTTGCATTGGGAACGTCAGTCAAGCTCTCGTTTAGACTGCCAGTATAATTAATACTCATGCCTACCGTACTAGATAATAATAATGACATTTCCCTTCTCAACAAATTAGAATAAAGTTTTTCTTCACTTGTTTTGTTTGTTACACTTTTTGCACAAAAAAACTGAGAGGGGGGGTAGGCAAATAAAATTCAAACAAAATTAATTACTTCCTGCTACGTACATTTGGATGCTGGATGCGGCAAGCTAAAGACAGGGCGCTATGGCGCTCATTAGGGGAGGGCTATGTCCAGCAGTAGACTAGTAGGTATAGCCTGACAACGACGACGACGACGAAGACGTACATTTAGTAATAAAATACTACTTCCTAATATACACACAACAAAAAACCTTATAATATACTCTCTTCTCTCTTCTCTTCTTCAACCCATAGCCACCCAATGCTGAGTGTAGGTCTCTTCTAATGCACGCCATTTATTTCGGTCTTGGGCTTTTCGAATCCAGTCTTTTCCTGCCACCTTGACCAGGTCGTCAGTCTATCTTGTTGGTTGCCTGCCCACACTTCTGCGCCCCTCTCTAGGCCTCCAAACCAGTACTTTTACACCCCATCTTTTATCTTGTCTACGGCATATATGGCCTGCCCATTTCCACTTCTTACGGGCAATCACCTTGGCTATGTCTGTCAGTTTCGTCCTCCTTCGGATTTCGGTGTTTCTGATCCGATCTCGGAGTGAGACACCCAACATGGCTCTCTCCATAGCTCTCTGAGTCACCTGCAGCTTGTGAACAGTTTGTTTGGTGAGAGTCCATGACTCGGCTCCATAAACCATGACGGGGAGGACACATTGTTCGAACGCCTGACGCTTGAGGTTTATTGGTATATTGGCCCCTTTAAACACTTTGGACAGTTTACCAAATGCTCCCCATCCTAAACGGGCACGGCGGTCTATTTCAGTATTCTGTCCAAATTTTTGCAGGTTTAAGGTTTGGCCCAAATAGATATACTCATGCACTCTCTTTATGGTCTGTCCATGCACAGTAATGTGGTCTACGTCGGTATCAGTGCACATTATTTTGGTTTTTGACGTGTTCATTTTTAGTCCGACAATTACTGAAACATCGTACAGTTCTCCTAACATAGCTGATAAATCATTCAGGTTCTCGGCAAAGATGATAATATCGTCAGCAAATCGGAGGTGAGTTAGCCGTTCTCCATCTATGTTGATCCCTCTATCTGACCAGTTGAGAAGCTTGAAGATGTCTTCCAAACACGAGGTGAATAGTTTTGGAGATATGGTATCGCCTTGCCTAACTCCCCTCTTTACAGGCACTGGTTTGGTCAGCTCATGGAGTTTGACTTGTAGCGTGGCACCCTGGTAGACTGCTTTGATGGCTTCCACGTATCTCGTGTCGACTTGGCATCTTTTCAGTGAGTTCATTACGGCCCAGTGCTCCACTGTATCGAACGCCTTTTCGTAGTCGATAAAGGCCACTACAAGGGGTTGGTTATACTCAGTGCACTTCTCTGCCACTTGCCTCACTGTGTAGATGTGGTCGATCGTAGAAAACCCACTACGGAAACCAGCCTGCTCTACTGGTTGGACCGAGTCTAATCTATTTGTTAGGCGTAGGGTGATCACCTTGGTGAAAAGCTTGTATATGTGGCTTAGCAATGAAATTGGTCGGTAGTTCGAGAGTTTGGTAACATCACCTTTCTTGTGTAGTAGTATCACGACCGCATTTTTCCACGATTCCGGTGCTACACCTTCAAAAAGGACTTTATTGAAGAGCAATTTCAGCTGTTTTAATACCGGTATTCCTCCATACTTTAGATACTCATACGTTATCTTGTCCTCTCCAGGTGACTTAGCTGACTTCATGAGCCTGAGAGCATGTTTAATTTCATATAAGCTAATTTCCGGGAGATCCTCAGTTCTGTGCTCAAGGGAGCTCGGGTACTAATAATATACACACAAGGTTTAAATAAATATTGTATGTAACATTCACAATAATAATGCACTTAATACTAAGAGCAACTTCAATTACCAATTTGTTGTACCATATACCACACACTAACCGTGCAGGGGGCCGATTCTCACCAATGCAAATCAAAAGCGTAGACGCAAAATTTTCGAAGGCTTAGATATCTATCGCTTAAAAATGAGATAAGATAATACGACAGAGTTATCAGACGTTCATTTTCTCACTCGAACTCATTCTAGTATGGCGTTCAGAATACAGATTTTGGAATTTTTGCGTAGAATTCCAAGTCATAAGCCTTAGAGTCGTATACGACTTATTTGCTAATG
This sequence comes from Yponomeuta sedellus, assembly GCA_934045075.1. Taxonomy (NCBI): domain Eukaryota; kingdom Metazoa; phylum Arthropoda; class Insecta; order Lepidoptera; family Yponomeutidae; genus Yponomeuta; species Yponomeuta sedellus. The sequence goes on along the minus strand of OW203735.1, from coordinate 6,416,546 downwards.
TAGTGAGAATTGGCTCACTGGTAAACATGGTGGGAAAATTTGCGGCTTAGTTGGCTGTCTTTTCTGCGGGCTAGCCGAGTAAGCTGTCAGGAGGGTATAGGTTACTGAGCAAGACTACTTCATAGTTAGTTAGTTAGACCTGAGATTTCCGCACTTAGCCTCATAGTTGGGCCATTGTACGTAACAAGCGCTGAGGTACGCTAACACCTCAGGTTTCCTTACGATGTTTTCCTTCACCGTCAGCGAGTAGTATTGCTACTATAATTTCACAAATGTACAAAACTTAGAAAACAAAGTCATTGGTACATGCCGGGGTTCGAACCCACGACCTTCCGATTGAGAAGCCGGCGTTCTACACCGCTCCGCTACCACCGCTCTAAGACTACTCCATCTAAAAAACAATGTCCTAAACTTTTTGCGTTCGAGTGGTCCCTTCCGCCATCTAGTGTAAGTGAAGGTGCCACTGGACGCTGTATAAATCACTTCTTTACGTAAAAGGCATTTTTTTTTCGGACAAGCCAGGATGATTTTTTTTTTCAGACAATTATCTGGTTCCCTATATATCTATTCCTTTCCCAATCATTAGAGTACGTAGTGTCAGAACGCACATTGATACTCTTATTTTGATCTATTGCCAGGTAAAAACAAAGTTACTTAGGAACAGGACTTTTACGGTAAAGAAAAGTACACATCTGTGTCTCTGTGAACCTTTACGTTTAGTCTGTGTCTCTAGATAAGAAGAGTTACCTTGCTTCAACCAATGTTTGAATACAACTTTCTTTGTTTAAGTACCTCTATGATGATCATATTCGTTTTAATCGAATTTGAAATTGTGTTTGTACATACAACAACATTTAACTTACTTAGTAGTCACGGAATGTTACGAACAAAACACATTTTCTCTTGTCATTGAGCTCACGCTAGAAATAAGCGGAAGTCGCTATCGATGGTCACCTTAAAGATTGCACTATTTGAGAGAGGTTGTCTGAAATAAATTACTTTTGATAATAAAGCCGCTAATTTTACAGCAATCTGCACTTTTTCATCCTTTATTTTAGGTACTGGTGTACAGTAAAGAGTATTTTAGGTCTTTATTAATAATTCAACCACAATACATTGTCACTGTATTGTCATCTTACATCGTCGTCCACGAAAGACCTGTTGTAAGGGGCCTCTTCACTGTCACGTCAATCGCCGGAATATATTTCATAAATCCCCGGTCATAAACAATTCGTGTAACCAATAACGAAAGTCAAGATTTATTACTAACTGAGGTTATATTTCATTTTTCAATAATTTATGAGGTTTCCTAAAATGTGCAAAAAATTATAGCTGATGTATTTTAGAGATTTTAGCAATGATTATTTCTGTCAAAGGTGTCAATATCGGTAGAAGGTCATAAATGGGCATAAAATTTATAGATTTATTTTAGCGATTTCTGTATTTTAAACAACTTCTTTTAAAAACCTATTTAGTGGCTAACAATTCCACCCATGCCGGGATTCGAACCCGCGACCTCTAGCTATCCGTGCCAGCTCTCTTTCCAACTGAGCTAATGGGTGACTCACCGGCATCAGTGAAATTTCGAACCTCTTTACAATATTCTCTGTATTACGTACAGGCAGCGACATCTGACTGAAGTAATTTGCATCACTTGCAGCCCCAAGTACCTACTTTGCAGTTAGGTTTTTACATCAGAATGATATCGCTGTACCCACATGATTATATTATCTTTTTTTTTTAATTATCCTTAGCATGGGTTAGTGCATCAAAAAAATATATATAATTAACAACTTCTGTCAAAGGTTTGAGAATCTAAACAATAGTTGAATAAAATAAAGCCCATAACGGTTATCTTGATCCTTCCCATTTCTATCTACCGCAAGCGGAATGGTCATTCCATATGCACCTACGCTTTCGCGCCCAAGTGGACTGGCACTTGGCAATTACCTCGACGAGGGGGCTAATTCTGGAGTGCGGATAGCAGGCCGTTTATTAAGCCGTAATTGGCAGCGCTGCAACATTAGCTCGCTTTGATATTCAACGCTGGACGAGCATGGGGACAGTGGCTGTATGTGTCATTCGAAATAGTAATTTTGAAATGTTGTCCACGCTTTTGTTTTGTATGTGCCCTTGAACTTGTAGTGGTACCTATGTTTCACGGGATGGTTACACTAAGAATCAGAATTCATATGAAATCTTCCGACTAAAAGGAGATTATTTTGATCCAGTGACCTCAAGTCCACAATCTCTTAGCTGTTATTAGAACTCTATAAAAGTTTGATATCAACGCTCTGCATGTCCCCACTTCCAGGACACGAGACTCTTCCTGCATCGCAGGAAGGATAGGCCATACTCCACCACGGGGGCTAAGTCCAGTATGGGCTGGTGGAAGATTTGGCGGGTCTTACTGTCAGAAGTTATCAAGCCACCCATAAGACATCTGACATGGCTTAACGACTGCCATTACATGGCAGCCGGCACCAACGGCTTAACGTGCCTTGCTAGGCATGGAAGCACTTGGCAAAAATGCCCCTAGCTGTAGTCACAGGACGGTCACCCATCCAGCACCTGAGCACGCCTGTGGTTGCTTAACTTAAGTGATTGATTTCAATCGCTCGGTTCCAATAGCAACGAGCGCGTCATAAATGTTTATTCCACGTCAAACTTCAAAACCAATTTTGAATTTTCTAATTTAGATTGCCGTTCGGGATCCGCAAGTGGGCTATCTTTCCCGCACAATTTATCGTTTCGGGACTGCGCCAAAAAGAAACAAAGCCATTTAGCGAAAACTTTCTAGATTCTCTCAGGGCCACTGTTAGTTGTAGGTCCTTTGTTAAACATAATCCCCTGGGCTGCTGAACTTAGCCGACAACTTAAGACGCGAGACATCTGGGTTCAACTCTCGCGTTTGTGAAATTATTCGTCGAGCATGCCCTCCAAAGGACGGTTAAGTCAAGCCGGGTGATAAGACATGGTGGGCCACAGCCTCAAGTTAGATTAAATTTATTTTGCATACCAGAAAAAAAAGAAAACGAAAGAAAGATATGACATATGACACATAAAAAAACATATGGCAACAAGACACAAAAAAAACAAAATAATTGAAAACAGATAATTGTCATTATGAATGTCGCTCGTGGCCTAGGCAAACCGAGTGATTGGAATCAATCACTTGGGTTAAGAAATAACAGGCGCGGTCAGCTACAGGATGTGTGAGCGTCCCGTGACTACCGCTAGTGCCATTTTTCCAAGCGCTTCCGTGCTTCGCAAGGCACGATAAGCTTTTGGTGCCGGCTGTCATATAATGCCACGTCAGAGGTCTTATGGGCGGCTTGATAACTTCTGACAGTAAGGCCCGCCACTGTCTAACAATCCTCCAACAACAACCCGGACTTGGCCCCCGTGGTGGAGCTTGGCCTAACCTTCCTGCGTACAGGAAGAGACCGTGCCCCAGCAGTGGGGACATACAAGGGTTGTTAACGAATTGTCATTATAATGCGCAAGAAATAAACAAACTTACTATTTATTATTGTTGTAAATAAGTTATTTTCACTTTCACTTTCAAACACACAAAAAACGATACTAAAAAAGCCTTACATATCATCCATAATCATCATCATCAGATGATGATTATGGATGTCTTCCATGCCGATGCGGCTGCGGTTTCTGTTGTTTTTTTCTTAAAGTTACACAGTTTGACACTTGACCCCAGTGGCACTTCATGGTGAGCGAAGACGAGGTCTAAGATTAGCCTTTAATCGTACCCGCTTAGAGTCGAGATCAAGTCTCTTCTGTTCATAGTTGAAGACTTTTGTCAGCCCCAGTGTGTCTATGCTGATCTCTCAGCAACGCATTCTTCCAAGTAGCCTTCCTAGTAGCTTCCTAGTGAGCTATCTCACAGCTTTCATAATGTCTCTACTTTTGCAACAGTGACAAATTCATAGCAGCAAAATGCACCTCAGCTGTTCCATACTACAATGACCAGTTCATACGGCATTACATGTATGGATGAAATGCATTCTTTTTTGCAAGTCGTACTTGCGTACAAGTTTTGCGATACTAAAAAGCTACTCCAATGTTTTAATTGATTTGGGTAACATACCAATGTAAGTACTTAATTTAGATTTACAATCTAAGTTAAGTACATTTATTCTTAAATCGGAAAAAATATTACTTTGTTCTAAAGTTGTCATTACATCAACATTTAGCTACATTTTAGTTGCAAACCGACCGTAACCTAAATGAGTGCATACACGTAAAGGTGGATGTGCTGTTAATAATAAGTTTCACACAACACAATCACTTATCTTTGTCCCTAACTAGGATACACCCAGATGAACTGGCGATGGCGACTAATATTTCAAATAATAAAGATCTGAAAAAATAGTCATACAACAAATGTTGTAAAAAGAACTCTATTAAGGTTCTGGAAAAGTATGCTATAAGTAAGTAATTTATTTGTGACTTAAAAGACTTATACTAGTCTTATATATAACTAAATTTTGACATACATGTTTTGGTTTATAATTAAAATTATTGAGCATCCGCTGCTGTGCTAGGCTCATCACCGTTACCGCATTACAGCAGACAGTGCCTACTTTCTCCATTTACAAATAATCTACACCTAGGCCAAACTCGTCATCGTTATCAACCCTTGGTATGTCCCCACTGCTGGGGCACGGGTCTCTTCCTGCATCGCAGGAAGGTTCGGCCATACTCCACCACGGGGGTCAAGTCCGGGTTGGTGGAGGTCATAGTCCAAACTATGATGGTTTTGAAACAATCTATAAATTACTGTATAAAAACAAAAGTATTTAAGGAAAAGTGTTCAGGGTTAATAAGGACGTCAATCATGAGCATTATAAATCTTATGCGTTGCTTTTTTTTTCGGTGCACAATAAAGCATAATTATTTTCTGTTCTTATCTTGTCTAATTGGGGTGTTAGAGGTATATTCGAGTGGCACGTAAAATGTCGGACTGGTTTTCGGAACAGAAATCCTTATTCCTTCATACTGCTGAAGTACTCCTTTGTGTCGAGCTGTAGTTAGTGTGAACTCTCACTAAAACTTGAAAATATTGTACATTTAAAATGTGTTGATTTCTTTAGCGGAAAAAGCAACCGTGCAATGGAAAATCGTGAAGAAAAACATCGTGAGAAAACCTGAGTATCAGAGGTGTTCATAGACCTCAGCGCTTGAAATTCCCAATCGTTTCTGGGCACTTGTGGTAATTTAGCCCGTATCCTCTCTGTGAGAGAAGGCCTGTACCTACAATTATCAGTGAATCAATAAAATGATTCAGTAGTCCGGTTAATGTAATACTTTGTACTCTCATGGCTCATCACAAGTTAGTAAAATAGACTATATTTTTTTGTTAAAATTTTACCTTTTTCCAAGGGTTATATTATTTAATTCACGAAACTCCATCTTAATATTTTAATTAAATGAGAAACGTGAGCAATACCAGAATAAAATATTCGTCTAGATTTTAATTAAGACTTGGAAAGTCCTGTTTAAACAAAATAAAAATAAGTACCCGCTGGCCCTTGTATTAATTTTATTATTTATTATAAACTACTCCTTAACATTGTTTGGAAGTTATTTAACATTCGAATTGACATGGTTGTAAGTGTGTAATAATATGTATTTTTTTATTCTATATAATTTACTTTTTTCGAGAAAAAATTTTACCGGGCAGCAACTTTTAAGTCAAGAGCAAAATCTCGAGAGATCATCAGATGGAATTTGTTACGAATACATCGATAAATAGGTTTTTAAGCATCGATATCTACTCTTGTATGTTACGAATACATGTTCGTAACAAAATCTTTTCGATCCATTTCATAATTAGCTTCATAAATTATTTTTCACAAGAACCTTTTTTTGTTCGAATCGTCATGGCTGAAAATGCATTGAATTTGTCTTGATTTAAAAATAAATATGTAGCTAATTTGTCAATATTAACCTTAGTGTTATTTTTCATAAAATATGGCCTTAGCGGCCAGGAAAATCGAATGCAATGTCTCGAAATGTCATCGGGTGCCGTATCCGTGTCAAGTAACTTGGAGCTCACTTGAGTAAGTACTCACTCGCTATGAGGAAATCCGAGGACTCGGCTAACAATCACATCGGCAAAGAAGATTCGTCTCGAGCGCTCTATGGCTTTCGCAGCCATTAGTGACTGAATTTTTACCGTCTTAAAGAAAATAAAAATACATTATACAAATACAAAGCTAAAATATTACTTCACCACTTGTCTTATTTCACAGACGACTGATTTTGAATGTATTCTTCCTGTATAAAAGTTGTCACAAAGTCAGGAAAAACATCTTAACTAAATTAGATGAAATTCAGCACACAAAAAAAATATTAAGTGGATTAATACATGCGTTTTATTTTAAAGGTCGAGGATTCGAATCCTGGCATGTACTAATTTAAAAACCTATTTAGAGGCTTAAAATTTCACCCATGCCGGGATTCGAACCCGCAACCTCTGGCTATCCGTGCCAGCGCTCTACCAATTGAGCCAATGGGCGACTCACGGCATCAGTGAAATTTCGAACCTCTTTATACTATTCTCTGTATTACGTACAGGCAGCGACATAGTAATTATGTATTAATGTACTAATTTCTTTGAAATTCATCTTCTAATGTCTTTGGTTTCTAAGCTACGTACCCACATTTGTGAACTTGTAGTAGTAATAGGACCTACCTGAGTTGCAGCTAAAATCATAGGCATAATTCCTATTTGATATAATTTGAATTAAAAATTGGTCTACAACTTTGGCCCTTCCATTTACGCAATGAAATAATTTATACAGCGTATAGTACTGCCTTCACTCACACAAGATGATATTGTTTTTACATGGAGCAAGCCTAAAACTAAAATGCAAACCGCATGAAAGAGAACCAAACGTCGTTACCGTTAAAAAGATGTAATATGCTCGTTCAACTCAAATATTTAAGATAACCGTTCCCTTTTTTAGGTTTCCTTAGTTAACCAGGAACCCTCATATATTTACCACGCCCGTCTCTCTATATATCCGTGGTTTAACACAGAGACAACAAGTACGAGGAAGCTGACATTAAGCATAGATTACATATCTGAATTTCATCTCTCTAGTACGAGTAGTTCGGCGTTATAAATTTATGCCCATAAAACGTTAGGATATAATCTCAATATTTTTTTGGCCCTTCCCTACTCCCAAATTAGGCATGGCATTTTTTCTCGCCTGCACCATAGTGCTCCATCTTTAGATTGACTGTTTAAAAATATTGTCAGTGTAGGAACGTCAATATTGGAACGGCGTAACAGTTGACTATAGAAACGTGAAAAACTTCAGGGCAGTGGCACATTTAATAAGATTAAAAAGAAAACTATCACGGCTAAGTAGGCTTTAGTTATCGAGTAATGGGCGACTAACTAATATAAGAACAGCTTCATACAAAATACAATGATAATAACCTCGATAAAGATAAGATAAGAATATTCTTCATTATACACCAGAGCTCTATTATAAAACATGTCAAGATACAAATTACAATTGACGGCCTTATTGCTTAAATAAATTTCTTGAAGACAATCTTATGACTTATAAAGTTGTTAGTCATTTAAATCACTTCAATCCTTCTTTCTACAGAACCCTACAATGCGCCTAGCTCGACGTGCACTTGGTCAGTTTTTAACTACTCCGTGAAGGGTCACCAAAGCCCATTCCCACTCACAAAAATAGCAGTGACCTCTAGCTCAGTGCCACTGGCATGTGAGTCAGGGATCCTCGTAAGCTGGTGATGTAAATAAGTCCGAATGTGAAGCTCTGAACCGCAGCCCGGATTTGTGTCAAGAGCGAGTACACTTGAGGGTGCGCGGCGCCAATTACCGCGGTACAACAGTGAGATTGTTGCTATACTTACGTCTAGAGGTACTGGTGGCAGCCTCCCGAATCACAGTCATTTACCTCCGCGTAACCTAGGACAATTATTTTTCATGTTAGTTGTTATATTGTATATAGTTTATAGAATATATAGATTTATATATAAATTTCGTTGAATTCCTAATTTCAATATTTCTGTATTGCACCGACTACTCGTCTTCTTGTCTCCGTCTATGGTTGCCTGGAAGAAATTGATTTTAGTAATAAGGCTGTCATTTGTACTGTATTTCTATATTATTTCTGTTACTGTAATTTCTGTGGACAATAAAGAATATTCCATCGATCGATCTATCTATATTCTTTTTTTAATGCGCTAAAACGAGCTAAGGAAATTATTTAAAAACTTATATAGCGGCAAAAAGTTCCACCTATGCCGGGACTCGAACCTGCGACTTCTAGCTAACCGTGCCAGCGCTTTGCCAACTCAGCTAATGGGCGACCACCGACATCAGTGGAATTTCGATCCTCTTTACAAAAGTCTCTGTATTACGAACAGGCAGCAACATGTTAGAGTTATGTTTGACTGCCACGTTGGTCTAACCGCTAAGGCTTTCGATTCCCATGGGAGGCCACCGTGCATTTGTCCAAGTGGCCTCAGTCTGGGTGTATTTATAGGCTCTTACTAATAAACACCGTATAAGCCTGGTACACAGTGTTTTGTTTACGTCACTTGAATGTAATTTTCAGTTGGAAGAAAAGAGACAAAACACTGCATAGTTATACAATACTTACACCAAGTTTATTAGTAAGGCTGAAAATGTTTGTGACGTCCTTACCTGGTTAACATAGTACAGGGTATTCTAGTTTGGGACCAGATCGAGTGATTGTGTTGTGGGGACGTTATTATGTTTAATGCCTCTTACAAGTACATCTTCGATGTGAAATCAACGTACTTGTTTGCAACGACTAATGAATGTGGATGAAGTAAGAGAATTTTCTCAGGATCATGGCAAGTGGCAAACCCTTGTCTCTGCCTATCCCTCCGGGACACAGGCACGAGTTTATGTGTGTGTCTCATTGGATATATTTGTGTCCATTTCAAAATCTGGATCATTTTGGAGAAAAAATGGACAAAAAAACTCCAATTGTTGCTAGCTCTCTCTGTGTCGCTATTTTCACTAGGTGTAATACTCGGTAGATAACTTCGTTAGAACCTGCGCGGTTCGAGATAAGTTTTTTATTTGTTTTTATTAAAAAATATTTGTTATGATAGACAATTTTTTTTATTTTGCTCAATAAACATTTTTCATTTTCAATTTTATATTTTTTTTAATTAAATTACAGACCAAAAATTTTACAGCACATCTTATTAGCCCCACCAATGAGAGCCCTGAAATATTACGAAAGATGTTGCATGGGCGTTATTAAAAAAAATGGTTTGACTTCTTCTTAGCCACACAAGAAATTCCAAAGTGCATACAAGTATCAAAACAAGATCTCGCATTTTTTTTTATTTTAGCATATTACTATTAACATACTAATTATTAAAATGCCCGCCAAATATGAGTTAGATTCCTGCAAGAGCCTCGAACTGAACGGACAAAACCCCACTTTTAGAAAATAATTATTTTTCTAAAAACCGCTATATCGCTCTAAACAATAAGGCCGCCAATTGTATCGTATCGTTATAATTACCTTATGTTTGTTTTTTCCTGTTGTATAATAAATAATATTGTTATCAAATATTTTTGGTACGCAACCTTTTTATTCCATGGAATACGAAAGTTTGACTTTCACTTTGCATGTTTATTAAAATACTCTTGATACATGATTTGTAATATTCGAAATAAAGGTGTAAAAAGACAAGCCAAGTTGGTTGAGACTGCAATTTCTAACCTTGCACGTGTTTCGTTGAGAATGCATCAAAAGCATTCAGCTGCGCTTCTTTAAGAAGCTGGCGTTTCGTTGAATAGTAATATTTTTAACCCAAAAGGCTTGCCTTGAAGCGAAAATGAGCAAAAATGTGTTGAAAAGATTTTAAGGTAAAGTAAACATTAATATTCAAGTTTATCTTTTAACCCTCAATCAAAATATAATCTTTCTAAAATACGTAGTTACTTTATTTTATCAACGCTGCAACACAAAATTTATACAATGCATGTAAATCGAATGGAGACCACGACTCGGCAAGCGTAGTGTAAGACGCCCTCCGGCCAGATGGACCGACGATCTGAAAAAGGTAGCTGGTGGTGACTGGATGGAGAAAACGGGAGATCGGGTCTTGTGGCGTACTCTGGGGGAGGCTTATGTCCAGCAGTGGACTGCAATAGGCTAAAATTATGATGATGATGATGTAAATAGCCTGTGGTTAAAATATCTTATTTATGATTTTAGAGCATTTCAATGAAATCGTCTTTAATAAATAACACCTTTTATTGTCTAGCTGCAACGGTGCCTTAAGTCTAGTCATTCTTGAGCTGGTCATCATCACACTCAAGTCCTATACAAGTCTCAGATTGGATATATATGATTTGATAACAACCTTTTATATGTCTCCATCACGTCTTCACTGCTGGGGCACGGTTCTCTTCCTACATCGCAGCAAAGTTAGGCCATACTCCACCACGAGGGCCAATCCGGGTTGGTAGAGGATTGTAAGGCAGTCGCGGGCCTTTTTGTCAGAAGTTATCAAGTCGCCCATAAGGCCTCTGACATTGCTTAACGACTGCTTTTACGTACATGACAGCCGGCACCAACTTCTTAACGTCCATTGCGAGCCACGGAAGCGCTCAGAAAAATACCACTAACTGTACTCTCGGGACGGTCACTCATCCAGCACATGACCGCGCTTGTTGTTGCTAAACCCAAGTGATTGATTCCAATCACTCGCTTCTAGGCCACGAGCGCTTCTAGGTATATATGCTGAGATATTAAATTAAGCATTTTAGTTCAAATTACATTCGCAACCTCTTACAAAACTGTATGTTAAAATGTTTCTACGATGCATTACACTCCAGCACTAAAATAATAAGTTATTTATATTAGTATCTTTTGGCAGCTATACCTACCAACAATACCTACTTTGAAGCTAAATTCTTTTTTATATTTTAGTTTTATTTATTTTATTTACTAAGAGCTTGAAATTGCTAATCTGCGGTGGGCACGCGTGCTAACTAAGCTCACACTCTCCCTTTCTGAGGGAAGGCTGGTGGACTGCAGTGGGACGTGATTAAGCTACATAAAAATTGTATTATGCAATGCATTGCATTAACAAAATTGCTACACACGCACTACGAACTTGCTACGAATTTACTACGTCGTTGCTACGAAAAAATACGTAGCAACTACGTCTATGCCTACGAAATTAGAGGTTAGCTTAGAAACAATTGACAACATTTCATATTTAACAACGCGCAAAACTAAAAATACCGTTTCTTAATTTTGCTATCCTGATTACGAAGAGAATGTTTAGAAATTGTATTATTGCTTAAGTTTCGGGAAAATTAATAAAAACCCAAAATTGTGTGATGACGTCACACATACGGTGGCATGAGGAGCTACCGTTACTTAATATTAAAAATGATAATATGACAGATGTCATTTTTAATTTCATTCAAATGTCATGTCAGAGAAATTACTTTTCCTTTCCTTAATTCCAATGGTTTTTAAAAAGGCGGCAAGGGTGTTAGTATTATTAAGCCGTAAGTGTGACGTCATTTGGCGGTTACATCCTTTTAGAATAAGATGCAATTCAAACAGAAAATTATGAATGAAATTCATCTAATTTCCGAAAATAAAAAAAATCGTTCATTCGTTTTATTTCATATCTAGTTTCCTTTAAGACAGTAAAATACGTATGCTAAAAAAATTTAATGTTGTCAATTGTTACCTGTTTTACATGCCTTATAAACAAAATAAATAAATGAATATTTTTTGTTTCGTTTCAGGTGGTTGAGTTTTTACGTCCCAAATGAGCGCATACTATGACTGTAAGTACCTACTGATATTTTATTTAAGAGACAGGTTTTAGACTGCTTAGTTGTTGTGAATAGTGCATGCATAGAGAAGCCGATTCTCTAACAGTAAAAATCGATGACGTAGGTGTATAATTGGTACAGAAAAGCGTAAGTATAGTTATACAGTTGAAGTTAAACTGAACATACTTTTCTGTAGTTTAATATTGTCTGTATTTGCAGCTGGCACCTAATTTGTATGTAAATTTGGAAGAGAACGTCTATCCCTAGCAATTATGAAATTTGTCGTCAAATTTACAAACAAAGTTCGGTTTTACTAATATTTATTCTCATGTATTTTCGTAATAACGTATTTTGTTATTTACCCAAGTTCCTTTAATTAAGTGGTTCCCAACCTGTGTTCCGGGAACCATAGGTGGTTTGTGAGAATTTGGGAGCAGACCTCCTTAGGTTCTTACCTTGCGGCGCTTTTGAAGTTTCTTCAGTGGAAAAGTTTGTTGAGTTTATCCATTAGCGTTCAGTGGTGAAGATGCCACTCATACTTCATCGGTGAAAATAAAATAGATTTCTTATTACTACCAAAACAAGGAGAAAATATCTATCATGCAATATTATATGGACGAGTTCAAAGCTAAATAAATACTTTTTCTTATTTAATCACAAGAAGCTCAGAGCGCAAATGCAATTTAGGTAGACAATTAATTAGGCTTAACACTGGCAACAGTGTTTCTATAATATAAAATATCATATTACGTACGTATGATCACGAAATAGAAGGTTTTTTTTCACATTAACTGGGATTGATTCCCAGCGGACGCAGCAGGTATTACTTACTTTTAGAAGTACAGTAATGTCATCCCAGAATATGACGTTAAATGTGGAATATTTCAGGTCAACTATCGAGTTACTAATATGCTGAGATTTTGGAATTCATTAGAACTAAACGAGATCGGCCAAATACATCCATCCCCATGACTGTCATCTAATGAACTTAAATACCTATATCAAAAAATTAAAGTGTATTAAATTACACAAGTCTTATTTATAAGAAGAAAACCAGTTGTAAGCAATAACTACAAAGAGTGATGTTTTTAGTTCATGCCAACAACAGGACAACTCAAGTTGTCGTTAGTCGAGAAAAGTTTAGGAGCCACTGTTCTAACAAATACAGTACATCATTAATTACCAGAAAACTTGGGTACACAAAATTCGCGACAGTATTTTCCCTTTTAACCAGACAAGCTATACTCAGTTCTAGATAAGAGTTCCGAACATGTTATTATATTTTTTAACACCGTCAAGTTTAAAAATATACCTACGTGATAAATAAAAAACATGTACATGACTATTAAGAATTAAATTCAGTTTAGTTCTTCATGTGGCACCACAATTCTTAAAGAATAAACTAATAAGATCCATAATAAAGCCCATGATGTGGATAACCTTGAATTTAGGTTATTTCCTCTCCTTGGCCTAGATTCAAGACAAAAGAGGAATATAAACAGTTATTAATTACTTCCACAAGTACTTTTCTTCCATTCAAACTATTAAAACAGAGCGGAGGTAGCGCAGCGATCTACGTGAGATACAATGTTTACTAATTAATAGGTAATTTTTGAATCAAAGTAGATGAATGTAGTGAATATTTCGGTTTGGATATAAAAAAACCATATAGCATAACCTTATATGTTTGTCTATAGGGCAACTATAGCCTAAAGCCGCGGGCATAGGGCATTTTGTGAATTTGTTCCACTTGTTAAATATAAAAGGAATTATCGAGAGAAAACCTGAGTGTATATGGTATTACAAACTTTATCAATTAAATTCCAATAGTGCTGATACCCGTACACTCTCTCTGAGAGAAGGCCTGCCATCTATGGTACTTATTCTGGTTTGTTTACATTGGGGAACCATAAGCTAGCACAGCGTATATTGTTTTAGCTGCAAAAACTTGCTACCAAGTTGAATTGCCTATTTTTCTTTATTAAGTCGCGCGAGGGAACTTTATATTGTTTCTGAAAGAGACTGTTTGAATTTTGTTTAAGTTGGTTTTATGATGTTCTTTCAGCCATATTGCTGTGAATTATTCAAAGGAAGTTGCCGGTTCAGAAATAAGTATATAGTGTATATTTACTTACTTATATATTATATGTACTTATTAAGTACTTGTCAGCTTATCTAATTTTAACTAAGTATTTCTTCCGTTTTGTGTCGAATGCCTACAATTTAATCTCTTGCACCATCTGTGGTTGACTGGTAGAGAATGCTTATAGCATTAAGTCCGCCACATTGCCATTGTATTTTTTTTACTTATGTGCAATAAACGTATTAATAATAATAATAATATACTGCAGTAAAGTTTTGATCTTGAATGGTTAGATGTTTTTTTATTAATACTAACATTACTTAAAAATAATTATTAAGGATAGTAATTGAAGAACTCTTTGTCTCCTGCTTAGCCAAAGCTGTTGTCTATTTTATGTGAAGGAGAGGTAATTAGATTGTATAACACTATATCCTCCTAAGCTCTGGAGGTAACACTGACTTCAAGTCTTCTAAAACTACGCAGATTTTGAAGAACTTTTTCTTCTTGTTGTCCAAAAAATTATGAGGAAAATATTCGACCTGGAACAGTAAGTTTTCCAGACTTTCTACTAAATCATTGGGTGTAAATTAAGAAAGTTATTCGTGATGTCCTATTTCTAAGACGCCAAGGCTTAGGACGTTGTTTTCTATGTATAAAAAAACTATAATCATTCACAAGCAAAACTATAATATGAAAGTGGTTTTGAAAAAATATACTTCGTATTTCTTAATGAGTCACGATGCTCAAACATTATTATATTTCAAACGGGTTTAATAGTGATTATTTATTAGATTAAACGTATTGTAGACTTTTAGTCCGGATCTACTTACGGGTGTTGTCATTGACGACGGGAAAGCAGCAGGCGCTGCGGCGCAAGCCAGCGGGAATCCCCCGCAGCCAGTGTCGGCACCCGCCCCACCTATCCGTAGTGTGAGACGAGCAACCGACGACGCGAGCTCCGTCTCGCGAGCGTCATGATTAAGCTCTGCAATTCGGAGCGAAACCTGGTCGGACTTTTCCTATATAACAACACCCGTAAGTAGATCCGGACTAAAAGTCTACAATGTGTTGTGCTTACGAAAGTTTTAGTTCAAAAAAAGATAAATCGTAATTATCTTAACGGTAAGTAATTAAGGAAATTACGTTTTGCCCTTTAAATGCCCCCACTGCTGGGACATGGGCTTCTTCCGCATCGATGACAGGTTAGGCCATACTCCAACATGGGAGTCAAGTCCGGGCTGGTGGAGGATTGTAAGACAGTGGCGTTCCTTACTGTCAGATGTCATCAAGCCACCCATAAGGCCTCTGACATTGCTTTGTGACTTCTATAACATAAGAGCCGGCACCAACAGCTTAACGCACCTTACGTTTAAACTAATAGATGAATGCGAATAGACCCGTTCTATACCCGTATATAACTAAAATATTTTTTCTTTTATTTCAATAATCTTTTCCGTATTTTGATTTCTTTCAGAGTAAAAACAATCAATTCTGAACTGCCGTTTGTATTTTACAATCATCTGGGAAAAGTCGGTATTTACGTGCTATTATTTGCTCTGCTCGTCGTTATTTTTTCATGCTGTAATGTTCTCACTACTATTATGCAGTCTTTTGTGATTATTTTTAGGTTCTCGTACCGAAAGTTACTTCGCAACTAAAGATCTTAGTTAAAGGGTTCCGTAAATAAGTATAGGCTCGTGGCCTAGGCGAACCGAGTGATTGAAATCAATCACTTGGTTAAGCAACAAGAAGCGCGGTCAGGTACAGGATGGGTGAGCGTCCCGTGACTACCGCTAGTGGCATTTTTCCGAGCGCTTCCGTGCTCCGCAAGGCACGTTTAGCCGTTGGGGCCGGCTGTCATATAATGGCAGTCGTTAATGTCAGAGGCCTTATGGGCGGCTTGATAACTTCTGACAGTAAGGCCCGCCACTGTTTTACAATCCTCCACCAACCCGGACTTGGTCTCCGCGGTGGAGTATGGCCTAACCTTCCTGCGATGCAGGAAGAGATCCGTGCCCCAGCAGTGGGGACATACAAAAGTTGATAAAAATATTAATAAGGGACTCCACTGTCCGTCTGTCTGTCTGTCACCATACAGCATGGTCTCATGAACCGTGATAGACATATTATTCAGTATTCAGTGACAGTATTCTGTAGCACCTATAACAACAAGTACTAAAAACGAGTTTTAGTTCAAAAACTGAATTGTAATCTAGTCCTTTTTATGCTAACAGTGATATACCATTCTACGATGCCTTACAGCAGTGACCAATCAATGGCCTTTGGCAAACTTGTGTGATTAAGTTCTTGTCGTTTATAAAATTAATTAAGTTGTCATGCACAAGAGAGCACTTATAAATCTTAAATTAAGAAATACCCAGGTCCATTTCGTGGTTAAGGAAAAAGCAGCTTTATTTTATTAAGTCCATTATTTTTTCCTTCTACTGCGAAAATAATAAATGGATGTTGTCTGTGCGTACCCTTTTCGGGCATCGGAGAAATAAGGTCATTTATTTTGCTAAGCTATCACAACTTTTCACTAGCCTTGTGTACCTAACCTTTCTTCACCAAAGAATGAAGACCTCAGATTTAAGACAAAAAAAAATTGGCCTTTGCATCCACGTAATGAGAGTTTACAGCGTCAGCTGTGATGTAATGGTAGTCGATAAAACATGGCAGAAGCCTTATAGGCGGCTTGATAACTTCTGACAGTAAAGCCCGCCACTGTCTTACAATCCTCCACCAACCCGGACTTGGCCTCCGTGGTGGAGTATGGCCAAAACTTCCTGCGATGCGGGAAGAGACCCGTGCCCCAGCAGTGGGGATACACAAATAGCTGATATCGTCATAAAGCGTCCAGTGTTACCTACACTCACACTAGTTAGTTAATAAAGCGTTTCTTCACCGTTAACGAGTGGTGCTACTATAACTTCAAAAATGTACTCGGGGCTGCAAGTGATGCAAATTACTTCAGCCAGATGTCGCTGCCTGTACGTAATACAGAGAATATTGTAAAGAGGTTCGAAATTTCACTGATGCCGGTGAGTCGCCCATTAGCTCAGTTGGAAAGAGCGCTGGATAGCCAGCGGTCGCGGCTTTAAGTCCCGGCATGGGTGGACTTTTTTGCCTCTAAATAGGTTTGTGAAATTGTCCTTAGCACGAGTTAGACATTGAAAAAAAAAGAATATAATAAGGAGTTAGTTCTATCAAACCGCTACCCTGAGTCGATTAATGAAAAGAAACAATTCTTAGAAACAGTTTGCTGTATTGAGTTTACTTAGTTTATTTGTTTGCTAAAGTGGTCGTGATTGTCTTCAATTTATGGTGAGAATTCTCGTTCAAGATATAACAAATAAATAAGATGAAATTTCCGAGAAATATGTACCAAGTAAGTTTAAAAATGTGTGAGTCTATAAATTATTCGCAGTCTATAAAGAACTAATTGAAAGGGCAGAATAGTGTTGATATTAACGGTAACGTTTTTTTTTCATAATGTAATCCTTTTTATTTTAGATTCAGTGCCTATTGAATCTCATCAGTTTCTTATAGAATAATTTTATTTTTGACACAATTGAGTAATGAAGCTAATATGCCATTATTTTTCCAAACTGTAAAAACCAGTTAAGACATATAGGCGAATTGACGATCAAGAACACTTTTCTGTACAGTCGCGTGCACTAACATCCCATTTTTTTCAGTTTAATTCTGTGGCTGAAGTTTATCTTGGCTTGAATGATTAATGCCCTGTCGAAGAAAATTTAAATGTTGTCAAAGGTAAGCGCAACATTAAGCCTGCGAACTTTGAACTCTTTGTGAGTTTTGCTAAAAAGTACTTACTAGGTCCGCACATACGAAATTGGCGTTTTGTCGTACTAGATACTTTGAAGTGCAATACCACCTCTGGAGAGCCAACCAAAGCATGCCCCAAGCGAAAATTGACTGAAAAAAAGTTACTTGTGAGCGTTTGGTGGACCGTAAGGGTGGTGGTCCACCAAAGAATATAAAGAAGAATATGAATATGCTCATAGTTACACCGAGTACACAGTAAGTGTATCAAACATACTTCAATGCATACATACAACTGAGCGAAAACACACAACCTTCATTTGAAGCACCGCCGCAGAGGGCAAATTCAGGTCCGCCTTCTGAAATTTCCCTTCTAAGCTTTTAGACAAGGCTTGCATTTCGGTAGGTACAACATTTCGGAGGTTATTACAACGGAATAACCTCCTTATCAAAATACGCACTTATTTCATATGCTTAAAGAGAAACTCGTACAGAAATTGTTCCCGACATCCCGACCGTACATGTAATGGCACATTTGAGAATCAGAGAGAGTCTATTCCGTTTTATAGAAGAGTTTCTTCTAAGTTATGTTGTGTTAAGAGGTTCACGGGGATTATTATAGTCACTTTCTGATTTCAAATCCTATTAGACACAGTCTTTTTTGTTCTTCTTCTTCTTTGTCTTTGCCTCATCCCATTATTTGGGGTCAGCTCTCTTCTTTCGCTCCAGGGTTTTCTGTCCTGGTTTGTCCGCTCGCTCAACTGGGCTCGCTCCAAGTCTTTATACTTAACCTAATTAAAAAATACAAAGAGTATGAGTAGGCGGAAAGTATGAGCTCCAAAGTGAAATAAAATAATCGATTTTGCTCCATTTATTATGTAAACTGTATTACTGCATACGAGAAAATTATTAGTAATTATTAAGGGTTTCTCAGTTAACAAAGAACCGTTACAGTTTCACCATGCCCCTCCATAAATATGTCTGTCTGACCGTCTGTCCGCGGTTGACGATTTGCTCAGGAATGCTGAAATTTACCACAAATATGCATATTAATCACACCCACAAACCGGCAGAATATTATATTTTTAAAAATATTTATTTATTTGTTTTAAAAAGTAAATTTACAGGTAACAACCACAGAGGTATATGAAAAACTTAATCAGGCAGTATGGAATTAGGCGTAACTTTGCGGAAATCCATAATAGCATTAAAAAGTGAAAGTTGCTTTGCTAAATTCCGCCAAAAACCCACAAGCACCATGTGGTTAGTTAATGCACCGCCCTCCCTCCCACTTTTTCAAGCAGAAGCAAGACACAAACACACCACCATGGTGATTTTCACTTTTTAATGTTATTCAGCCAGTCTTGAACCAGGTTGCAACCCAAAAGCCGTTGTTTCACAGCATGATAATTATCGTAGACTTTTAGTCCGGATTTACTTACGGGTGTTGTTATATCGGAAAAGTCCGACCAGGTTTCGCTCCGATTCGCAGAGCTTAATCATGGTGAGCAGATACGGAGCTCGCGTCGTCGGTTGCTCGTCTCACACATGATAATTATCATTAAAATTATGCATCATTAGTATCAAAATAATTAAACATTTTACATTAAAATTTCATTCTTTTGACATACCTACCTATTCATGGAATAGTCTTCATAATAACATTAAATAACTGAAACGAAGCTTGCCACCCCTCAAAAACACTCTAAATATTACTCTACATTAAAACTGTAACTTCTAACTGATAACTTTTTCTCGTCCCATCATCATCATCACGTGGTCGTGGTGGCTAGTAAAGTGTCGTGGGATCGTTTGTCAAAATTGCGTTCTTCTTGCACTACCTTTTGCTTGCACTACTCTTTTTAACACCAAAGCTTAGCTAGACGAGATTTTTTCCCGCATTTAGCACGCCCTTGTACATTTTATTTATTAGTGCAACAAAGAACTGAATTGAATGAATTGAATTTACTGTTCTTTTTTGTACCTATACAGTTCAAAATTTTATGTTTTTCAGTTCTCATTGACGCTGTAACTAACGAATTGCCTAAAATACTTGTTTATACTTTGTATGTATGAATTGCTTAACGCAAAGGTATTCACTGTAATGTTATGCAATTTAAATGAATAAATAATAATAATAATTGAAATAAATCAAAACCACTATTCGATTCAGGAATCCGTTGTAGAAATATCAAGGAGTGAGGCATTCTCTTAATATATAGTTATGTTGAGTATTAAGGCTACAAAGCTTAACTAATGAGGATGAGGATGCCTGAGGTCATTAAGAAGTATTGTGGGAGCGTGTTTTTTTTTATTTAGCCTATATACAGGGCGTCCCACGGCTATGCCACATGGAGGGAAAGTACCTTTAATATTGTAGATGGAACATTTCACTGAAAGAAGACATTATTTTAATTTCAAAAACAATCTAAACTGCATTCATAGATTTTTAAATAATTACACGGTTGAACCGGGAATCGAACCCGCAACACGAGAAAAAAAAATACCCTGTAGCTTTATCTTTTTTTGCTAAATAACTTACTATCAGAAATAAAAGGAAGACCATAAATTTTTACATTTTTAATACAAAATTAATCAACTTATCAAATGCTCAAAATGAGTCTTATTTTATTATTATATTATTCAAAATCTTATTCAAACTCCTGTTGAATACAAAGTCGCACTCTTTTGACTATTTCACTCCCTGTCGATCTTTTGATCTTGTTGTGGTGGATATTCGGAATTATATGTCTAAGTTTTGTTTGTAGCTCGTGGACACTTTCATACTGGTTCTTGTAAACAAAACTTTTTACATAACCCCATAAAAAAAAAATTAAATTTTTCTGAACGAAATTTCACTTCAAATGTTAAAATTCACGGTTTTCCTTTTATTTTTGATAGCATGTTATTAAGCAAAAAATAATCCTTATGATAAAGTCTTCCGATCAGTGTGATAAAACTACAAGGTAATTTTTTTTCTTGTGTAGCGGGTTCGATTCCCGGTTCAACCGTGTAATTATTTAAAACACTATGAATGCAGTTTAGATTGTTTTTGAAATTAAAATAATGTCTTCTTTCAGTAAAATGTTCCATCTACAATATTAGAGGTACTTTCCCTCTATGTGGCATAGCCGTGGGACGCCCCGTATACGTCCCGCTGCAGGGCACAGACCTTCTCTCAGAAAGAGAGAGAGTATGGGCGTAATTACCACGCGTGCCCAACGCGGATTGGCAACGTCAAGCGTTGAGGTATTTAAACCCCTCAGACACTCAGGTTTCCTCACAATGTTTTCATTTACCACGTGTTGATCTGTTAAAAAATTGGCTACAGAAAAAACGACGTAAAGACAAGATAAAGAAAATTATTCGTATAGGTACTTTACCTAAAGCACGGCCTGAAGGTAAGGAACAATGTTATTAATTCATAAGGCCTATTCTGATAAAGGTGTACCTTTGTCAGTGTTCCCTTTTCACTTTTAACGCAAAGTGAGCAGTAAAACCTTTTACAAGAGACGAATTGAATTACTGTCGTGACATTGGATTTAATCCGTAGAAAAATGTGAGTTGCTACAGACAAGAGTCGAGAATCGTTAATGAGGAAGTTATGTTATATATTGTTTTCTTTTGTTCTGTACAATACAGAATATTAAAACTAATATGCCTAGGGCATATGAAAGAAATGTTTTTAATTCAGACCGAGATTCATAGTCACAAATAATGCATGTCACAGATTAATTCACAAAATTCTAATATTTAAAAACCTATTAAAACCTAACCTATCAATTGGTAGAGCGCTGGCACGGATAGCCAGAGGTTGCGGGTTCGAATCCCGGCATGGGTGAAAATTTTTAGCCTCTAAATAGGTTTTTAAATTTGTTCCTTAGCACGGGTTAGGGCATTAAAATAAAAATAGTATAATCATGTGGGTACAGTGATATCGTTCCGATGTTAAAACCTAACTGCAAAGTAGGTAGTCGGGGCTGTAAGTAATGCAATTTTCTTAAGTCAGATGTCGCTGCCTGTACGTAATACAGAGAATAGTGTAAAGAGGTCCGAAATTTCACTGATGCCGTGAGTCGCCCATTGGCTCAATTGGTAGAGCGCTGGCACGGATAGCCAGAGGTTGCGGGTTCGAATCCCGGCATGGGTGAAAATTTTTAGCCTCTAAATAGGTTTTTAAATTTGTTCCTTAGCACGGGTTAGTGCATTAAAATAAAAATAGAAAAATTCTAATAGTTAATCAGATCATTGAAAAGTCAATTGTAAGGTTATTACCAATTACAATGTCAATTAATAAAAAAGAAGTATATTTAAATTTAGGTGAAATAATAACAATGCAAAAATATGTAAAGGATGGATGTGAGTACACTTGTTAAGGTGAGATTTGGTGAATCTATTTTAAATAGCAACTGTTACTGCTTAATGTGTAACCCATGTCTATGCTCGCAATAAATATTCTTATTCCCTTCCTATTCTTCTATTCTTAAAAATTAAACTACCAAAAAAAAAGTCCTTACCCATATTACACTATTTTAATTTTTAATGCACTAACCCGTGCTAAGGAACAAATTTAAAAACCTATTTAGAGGCTAAAAATTTCACCCATGCCGGGATTCGAACCCGCAACCTCTGGCTATCCGTACCAGCGCTCTACCAATTGAGCCAATTTCAATTTCAGCAGAAAAATGTACATTAGTTTTTAGTGTTCTGTACTATTTCAATACTATGTTAGAGTAATTTAAGATATAAAGACACGGACCTCGAGACACATCAGTTATGGTTTTAGCAGGTCTGAATCCACTTAATCGGTACCTATATTATGTGATATTTTTAAACTAATAATATTTTGGTATTTCGACCGTATACACCAATATTGTACCTTGATGTGTTTAATGTCACCAATTTATTGTTTCTGTTTAACGTGTTCAATTACTTGTACTCAGGTTATAGGAACAGTTCTCAGGCTAATTAACGGACACTGAATAAAAGATCGAATTAGTTAACTGTAGGTTATAATAGAAATTATAAGACACTTGTGTTATGTGAGGGAGCGCGGGAGTAACTGCCGAACGGGGGACGCGATTCGCCGGGCGCGCTCACATTACACGCAAATACATTGTTGTCACTACAATATTAATAATATTTTTAATGCTATTATGGATTTCCGCAAAATAACGCCTGATTCCTTACAATAAACTATTAATGCTTACCTACAGTTTCTCATGTCCGTTCGTTTGGTAATCTCTCCCCATCTTATTTTAAAGACACATAGTAATAGAGATCTAAATTTTGGCATAGATTAATCTACACTTGGCTAGAAGGGAAGACGGCCGGTGGACCAGGGCAGTATTGGAGTGGTGGCCAAGGGACGGAAGGAGGTTGGTAGGCAGACCACCGACACGATGGCCAGACGACATCGTGAGGTTTGCGGGTCAGAGATGGATCAGATTAGCACAGGACCGTGAGGAATGGTGCAATAAAAAAGAGGCCTATGCTCAGCAGTGGGTTGATGTGGGGTGATTATAGATAGATATAGAAATATAAATTCATACCCCATGATAAATTCATACCACCCACGCCCGATTAAGATTTAAATTTATGTTGAAATTATTTCTTTCTGTTCCTCACCAATCTACACCATAACGACGGACTTTCTTCAAAGTTGAAAATGTTAGCAGTCAAACTCCTTCTAAAATCTCGTCGCTCGCTTAAACTTTGCTTAGGAGTACAGAATAGGGGTCTGATATAACATAACCCCAAAGTGTATCTTTGACCCTGACCTGGGTCAAAGGGCATAAACACTTAGCAGCTAACTTAATTATTCGTCACTTTATGGCCCGGACCTTAGGGATAAACACACACTAGGGTCGCTTGATGGCATTGAGGTCTTATGATATTGCGTGACCAACGTTCCAACATAGTCGACTATCCGCCATTTGTTTTAAGTATAACGTTTCTGCTCAAGTTACTAAGTATCTTTTTTACCGTCTTTTACTGCTGCTCCGACTCTCCAAGGTTTGCTGGAAGAAATCTCTTACAGAGATAAGCCTTTGTACATGTTATTTCCTATGTAATGTCCTATTTAATGTTTCGTATGCAAAAAAGTACAATAATATAGTAATACCTACTCACATTTGCGTCATAACGAAGTTTCAGAGTAATAGGTAAAAAACTGGGAAGTGTGTGTAAGACTCGGGCTGAATAAAACCAACATAACATAACCTCACGCCTGTATCCCAGAGGGGTAGGCAGAGACATGGACCGCCACTGGCCACGACCGATAGATCGCTTTCGCTTCATCAACGTTCCTTATTCGTTGCATTAAGGTAGGTAGATAGATAGAGAACACTTGATTGCACAGCCAGAAAAAATAATTTAAACACTTTTTCTTTTATCTGAGTATGTGATTGTATTTTTTTTGGTTTGCAATCTTGCTACAGGGACGGAGGAACACTTAGACAATAAAATTATGATTTAATTCCGCTTTTTTCCTCATTAATTCCGATTTTTACCCAAAGATGTCTTTAAATTCACTTTAAATGGAATAATTTAAACTGAGTAAAAGCTAAAAAAATGCAATGGTGCGAATAAAATATATCTCAGAGAGTCTTGGTGATATGATGATCCAGCATTTTCCATGTACTCCGGCCTCAAGCCAGTCCCTGAATCAGTACAGTCGAGTACGTCTCTGATACTTGTAATAGTTTTGTTAAATATCCTGTTAGCCCTGACTAATTAATAGCGACCCTTAAGAAGGTGCCTACTTAAGCGATACCCGAACGAAACGAACTTAATCTGATTTTGATTGTTAAAGTTATTGATGACAATCATTAATCTTATCATAATTATAGGTATCAACTGATGTATTAAGTTTAAGATGGTTTGATAAAAGATAGTCAGAGTGGAGTTTATTTTTGAGCGCCTTTTTCGTCAGTTCACTGTAGTCAGAAGGCAACAGCTTACATTTTACAGCAAACAGATTGTAAATTCTTTATGTTACTACCTCTTCTTCTTCTTCAGGCTTTATTAGTCCACTGCTGGACATAGCCCTCCCCTAATGAGCGCCATAGCGCTCTATCTTCAACTTGCCGCATTCAGCATCTGCCGGCAATTTTTCGCAGATCGTCATACTACTTGTTCGGAGGGCGTGCTACACTACGTTTGCCGAGTCGCGGTCACTACTCAAGAACACGTTTATGTTACGTTACGTTGAAATTGTGAGGTTATAGTAGCAATACCACTCGTTATCTGTGAAGGAAAACATCGTAAAAAAGCCTAGTGTCTGAATTGTTGACGTACGTCAGCGCTTGCTACTTACAATGGCCCAACTATGAGGCTAAGAATGGAAATCGCAGGCAGGTCTAACTGCGTTGAAATATTTTTTTATTTGATTTGATCTTTGATCTCTGTTGTCAAACAGGCCCTACAGATCCCAACCATCAAAAAAGTAGATGACATCCACAAACATCCTGTTGGGCCACAGCAACAAAGGACTTGGAACGAGCCCAGTTGAGCGAGCGGTCAACCCAGGACAGAAAATCTTGGAGTAAAAGAACGAGAGAACCGACCCCAAATAATGGGATGAGGCAAAGACAAAGAAAAAGAAGATTTGATTTGATCTTTATTTGATATCGCAATGAAACTTTGCAAAAACCTTTAGAGGATACAAAGTACGGGAATTACTCCTGGAGGGGCTGCCTTTTCATTAGAGTATTAAATTCAAACTTTAACGGCAGACTTCTGTTACATTTACCGCTAAGCCGCTCCCTCCTACAAGATGTGACAGTGATAGAGCTATTGTGGACCGTTTGATGCGTTAATTTCGCTCCGAATTGGGAAGACCATGAGTAGACAGATGATATTTGCATATGCAAATGTCCCCGTCTTCGTCTAACTAATAGATTAGTGTGCTTGTGTGCGAGTTATTTATGAGAAACCCGGGTGCTGTGGAAAGTTCGGTCGTTCTCGAATAGTTCTTGCTCAGAAGGGTTGGGATAAGTAAAGTTAGCTAAAATATTTTCTAATTTAGTATTTAATAATGAGTCTAGCCTCTGACCAATACAATTTTAGCTATGAGTTATGCTTTTGTGTTACGTAATTGAAAGTTTAAGTTTTTATACCCAGTGAGATAATGTTTAGTAATTTTGATTACAGTCTATTAGCTTTTAGAATATACCTCTGCTACTATCGGATAGACCAATTATATTGCAATAAGGTAAGGTTTATTTTGTATTCTTATTTATAACTTTACATAACTTTTCAAAATAGTGAAGAAAAGTTTTATACAGAGCAGGAAGTGGTATTACACTCGTGTGGTGAAAACCAAAGTCTACTCTAGAGCCCGAGGTATATTCTAAAAGCTAACAGACTGTACATATGTGTTTACTTTTTGTAAATGTTATTTCCCAAATATTATTAACAAGCAATGGTAACTCAGTAGGTAGAGCATTGGACTCGAAACGCAGATTCAGTGCAATTGCTAGGCAAGCCATCCATCTAAAAACAATACAATCTGAGGTAGGTACTGCAACTTTGTGAATCTACTACTACTACTTCAGGCTATATTAGTCCGCTGCTGGACATAGCCCTCCCCTAATGAGCGCCACAGCGCAAGGTTGTGCCATCATTGGGGGGTAATGCCCATAATCCCCACGCTGGGCATGCGGGTTGGCGATCGCAGTTTGGTGGAATTGCACTGCAGGGGGCGCTGCTGCCCACCCCCCCGGTTTGTGTCCCTTAGTCGCCTTTTACGACACCCGCGGGAAGAATTTGGGTTGGTGCTATTCTCTAGGCCGACACTACACACCACAACTTTGTGAATGCACAGATAAAATTGTGATTATGAGAAAAAAACTCATGGCATGATAATTATTAAAAAAAATGTTCTTATTGAAATGGTGTTGCTACTACAATATGCCACACGCTAACTGTGAGCTGAAGACAGGGCGCTAAGGCGCTCATTAAGGGAGACTATGTCCAGTAGTGGACTAATATAGCCAGAAGAAGAAAAAGAACTGTGAGTAAAACATCGTGGGTCACCCGCGGCTTGGTTGGCTTCGTACCTATTGACTTGTCTCTCCTGTACGCTAGGTCGTCTAAGCTGTCAGGTTGGCTAGGTGTTGGGCAAGCATACTCTACCTAAAAACAGTAATCCAGGGACTACAGCGACCGAGTGGTCCCTTCCTCCATCAAGTGTGAGTTAATGTGCCGCTGCACTATGTATAAATGAACTCATTACGTAGATGCAAAGGCTAAAGTTATTATCAACAGCCCTTAATATAGCCAACTCGTATATAATAAAGTCAAACTCTACTCTTAATATAGCCAACTCGCGTTACAATGGGGTGCATTGATTGATTAATTTATCCGCCTTAACGACTGCAACGACTGCTACATGACAGCCGGCACCATCGGCTTAACGTGCCTTGCGAGGCACGGAAGCGCTCGGGAAAATACTACTAGCAGTAGTCACCCGGCCTTGGCCCCCGTGGTGGAGTGTAGCCTAACAGGAAGAGACCTGTGCCCCAGCAGTGGGGATATACATGTTTTGATAAATGGGTTGATATCGATGCTTTTAGTTTCCGAGTGCATCGGAAACTAAAAGCATAGATAGCTTTAAAGATTTATATTATCTTTTGCATATTTATACTTTTGTATTGTACTGCTTTGAACGTACACAGACATGTCAAAGCTACATACGTATTATATTGAACGTGAAGAGCACTGTTGCCTGAGATACAGGTCTAGAACCTAGTTCAGGCACAGAAGATAATTGTTTATAAGCAGCTTTGCCTCAAATATTGTAAGTAATACGCCTAAAAAAAAAAAAGAAAGTAAGAGAATGAAGAAAGCAGTTTCTTTTATTGTTACCGAAACACAAAGTAAACAAGTGAATTAGTGACCAAGCAATACACGAAACTACCTTCATACATATATAAAAAAACGAGACAATCGTGAAGAGAACTTATGAGACATATGGAATCGAAGACGGCCGCCGTTTAATGCTATTTCTCGCAAGTAAAAGCCTAACGAAGTTGTGTTTTCTGACTTTTATTTAATTGAAACGAGATTTGAACACATTAACGTCATGATTAGAAGGTAAATAAGTTAAATTACTTAGTAGAAAAATGTGCGAAGCTCAGGCATTACATTTTTTCAGGTATCACACCTCACTACGGCCTTTGAACAAGCGCTACTTCAAGAACTCGACTCCAAGCGCCACTTTCGGAAAATTCGTTCTAAGCCCTCTTACAATACAATTACACATATAATCCTAACGGTCAATTGTATTGCGGCAGCTGCGATCGTGTGTTTGAGAGCAACTTTGGGTTTGTATTACTCGTCTATGCACACGCTCGGGTCTGAGATAGATGGGTTGTTATCGGGTTGTTATTGTCGATGTAATCGTTATGGCGTAATCGTTGCTGTGTGGTGTCGGCCTAGAGAATAGCACCAACCTAAATTATTCCCGCGGGTGTCATAAAAAGCGCTAAGGGACACAAACCAGGGGGTGGACAGCAGCGCCCCCTGCAGTAAAATTCCACCGGACTGCGATCCCCAACCCGCATGCCCAGCGTGGGGATTATGGGCATTACCCCCTATGTCAGCTATATCAGCTGTGTAGATAGATAGATAGATAGATAGATAGATAGATAGATAGATAGATAGAGAGAGAGATAGGTAGGTAGGTAGGTAGGTAGGTAGGTAGGCAGGTAGGTAGGTAGGTAGGTAGGTAGGTAGGTAGGTAGGTAGGTAGGTAGGTAGGTAGGTAGGTAGGTAGGTAGGTAGGTAGGTAGGTAGGTAGGTAGGTAGGTAGGTAGGTAGGTAGGTAGGTAGGTAGGTAGGTAGGTAGGTAGGTAGGTAGGTAGGTAGGTAGGTAGGTAGGTAGGTAGGTAGGTAGGTAGGTAGGTAGCTAGGTAGGTAGGTAGGTAGGTAGGTAGGTAGGTAGGTAGGTAGGTAGGTAGGTAGGTAGGTAGGTAGGTAGGTAGGTAGGTAGGTAGGTAGGTAGGTAGGTAGGTAGGTAGGTAGGTAGGTAGGTAGGTAGGTAGGTAGGTAGGTAGGTAGGTAGGTAGGTAGGTAGGTAGATAGATAGATAGATAGATAGAAAACACTTTATTGCACAACCAGAAAAAATATTACAACCATGATTCTTAAATCTAAGTAATGTTATACAATTGGCGGTCTTATCGCTAAGAGCGATCTCTTCCAGACAACCTTTGGATGGAGTGGATTGCATGAAGAATATAGTCGGTACGTGGTGCATGTACATAAATAGTTAAATCGAAAATTATATTGATAACAAACAGCAAAAGAGTGCGAGAATATGATTACTTATAATTACCTACGATATAAGGTACAAATATTTAAATGTAGTAGTTTGGTTTTATTGCAGTTGGGCTACTGCGACATAGTCTGTGGTCCCTGTATTTTTAAGAAAACGGCTTGTGTAATACAGCGTGTCCAGAACGCTTGCATGCGTTATTGCTACCAAATCCCCAAAAGAGACCACATCTCCCCTCATCTTCTAGCAAAGGGGGTCTTGAATATGGCGAACGACAGGACATAAAAACTGTCTTGCTTCTTGTTTGATATATATAAGACTCGCATGCCGACAAACTTGTATGCGAAGTTGGCCTGGTCCGTCAGAGCACGTAGTTCATTGCTACTTATACCCAAACACTCCCTCAGCAGTACCAAGGGTTGTTTCAAAATTGCAGCATCGAAATGTTGGAATGACCTGCCGCCGCCTTTGCGCGCTGCACGAACCCTTCCAACATTCCGAATTAAATGTCGTAAATGGCTGCTGCACAAACAATCCTTGGCTTCTGGTGTCCTTCAAGGGCTGTAGAGGATGGAATTTGTATACCTATATGTTAAGTTTTTACATCTGTCATCATGCGCGTATGTTCTTTATAACAATAGTATAATTATACCCAGATAGGTATAATTTAGTTTAAGAAAAGGCCTTGCCTGAAAATCGGCAACTAGTTGCATATTGGTGTACATTAGTTACAAGCCGAGGCACAGACCTTTTTGTCTTCATTTGTAATTTATAAACTGTTAAATAATAGTCTCTTTAAACTGTCATTAATGCCTCTAGTATAAGTGATTGTTGTGTCTTATTTCGCTTGAAGACAAATAAATATATTCTATGATAGCACAACGTGGCGCTCTTTAGGGGAGAGCTATGTCCATCAGTGGACTAATATAGCCTGACGACGACGTCGTGTAAAATAATATCGAAAGTCTGTTATAATTAACTAGCCTGACAAATATAGCCGAAAGAAGAAAAAGAAGAATCGTTATGGTGATCATCAAGCCCACATACATTGACAAGAAAAAAATTGTATGCAGCGACTAATGTATGTTGATGAATCGAACGAGGTTTATCAGGATTTGTATGAAACGGCCAACCCTAGACTCAGCATAGGCCTCTGCAGCACATGCGGGAGTTAAGCAATGTACAAACTGAATATTTTGAAATACGAATAGTTTGGAAAAAAATGTTGATATAAAGTAGGTAACCCTGACTTATCCTTTGTAGGTAAGTCTGCGCTGCTGGGGCGCAGGGGCGATGGGGGTTGAAGGACTGTAGGATTGAAATAAATATAACGACAAAAAAACCACTTAGCAAGTTTTCATCGATAATATACAAAAAAAAACCTTTCGACACAAGTTGCTTAGAATATCTTTCTGGTACGTGGTATATGTTAACTTGTTGTATTTTTATACGATTGCGTTAAAAACCTTCTTTGTCTAACCTTTTCTAAAATTCAAATAAAAAGTATACTTATTCAATAAAAATAATGGTTTATGTTTGTAACAAACAATATCTAAAACCGCTTACGTATGATTTCATGACACAAGTCCAAAGTTTGAATTGTTCAAAATTTATTAATTCAAATTTACACTTTCGAATTTTGAAAAGTTTTAATTTTTCCTTTTGAAACTCTTCATTAATGAAGGATGGCCTTCCATTATTTTTATTCCTCTTCATAACACAGGTCATCAAATCTGGGAACGGTCGGATGTACCTTAATTTCCAGATTTTTCTGAGTCGCGACTTCCACGACGACTGTCGAAAGAATGTAGGATTCAATTTATGTTTTTTGATTCAAAGAAGTAACTTATATTTTTCTCTTCACTTTTTGGCCGCTCTCGGTTACTTATTCGTTTATCAGAGGCCTAATCTCTACTTTGAATGCTGGGCGTAAATATGCCTCGAAGCCCTATAAATTATAAAAACAATTTTATTATTTCTTTTTACGCTTAGCCATGGCCATTAGCAACCAGACAGAATGTAATTTACGTTTGGCGCAAATTGCTCTATTTGAATGTTTAAGACGTGCTAAGGACGCTGTATATTTTCGAGCGCAGCCAATTTAGTTCCTCGGTCCAGGCTGTCGGCATTCGTCAAGCGTGGGCAACCTTTGCTATCACGATAACTAGTAAACGTTTACATTTTGCTCTTTTCGGCTCTTTGGACATTAAAAGCATTTAGTTATACTGTCAGTGTCATTGCTGCTTTCGGGTATACCAATCTCCTTATTTATATCAGTACTTCGTATACGAAAGAATTGTACCGATAAGAGGTCGGATTGTGGGTTTAATCTCTTGCTTACGACCAGAGTAAATATGGGAAAACGTATGAAATCGCAAAAAATATCGGTTGTTACATTGGTAACTATAGCAGTAAATTTTTTATGAATATTTGTGGTGATTAATCTGTGAGAACCTAAGCGAAACTTGGTTGGACTGTTCTGACAAAAAGTTGAGTATGTTGATCAGGTTACTGAGGTTCTGACTGCCTCGTTGGTCTAGCCGTTAAGGCGCTTGGCAAGACAGGCCGTGGGTTCGATTCGAAGTGGTCTCAGTCTGAGTGTATTTTTATATTTGTGACGTCGTCCTTGCCTGGTTACCAACGTACAGGGTATCCCAGTTTGGAACCATGTCAAGTGATTATGTTGTGTGATGTTATTATTATTATTAAATCATGTGTAGCACTTACGAAAGTGTTAGATCAAAAATTTGTGGTTGCATTGAAGCTTTGGTTGATTGTGGAGTAGAAAAACGTGTTTACTGATGTTTCAAGCATTTTGTTAAATTCTGATTATTTTTATCCAAGTTTCTCAAAAATCCGGTGATGAATTTGTTAATAAGAGATTTTTTCAAATTCAAAGCCTCTAATTAGGCATTATAAAACGCTTTTATAATTATTCCAAAACTGACTGTAGTTTGGATAACGACGTTCTGTACTGTACTCTAGAAATTAACATTAACGATTAGGACAAATTAATATTTATTGTAAATTTTGATTTTGAAAATTTTTGTCCTAAACGAAGTTGAATGATGATTACAATTGAAATTTTCTCTTATTTTTATTGTTATTCTCATATATTTTGCATGTTATTTAACTTTTTGTAGAAGTTCTTCTGAGCGTTATCTGCCATTTTACGTGTTGCTTGCTCAGTAGCCTAAAAAGTTTAATCGAGACCAAACCGCAGCGTGTTTAACTTTACACCAGCGCGGTTAGAGTGTCGATTTTGGGTACCATGCGCTTAATAACGGCTTCTGGTTGTTTAATTTGTAGATACATTTTTACATGACTTTGAAATCAGTACTTAGGGACTGCGAATAGTCTATGGTAAACAAAGATGTACAACGTATGTAAACAAAGAAAGACAGTGGCTGGCCTTGCTGACAGAAGTATTCAAGCCGCCCGCCCATTAGACCTCTCACATGGCTTAATGACTGCCATTACATGACAGCCGGCACCAACGGCTCAACGTGCCTTGCAAAGCACGGAAGCGCTCGGAAAAAATACCACTAGTAGTAGTCACGGGACGGTCACCTATCCTGCAGCTGACCGCGCCTGTTGCTGCTTAACTCAAGTGATTGATTTCAATTACTCGCTTTGACTAAGCCACTAGCGCTTCATCAATATTCATTTGTTACTCTTATTTGTATATTTTTCTATTTAAGGACCCAAATATGGCACTGCGTAGTTACTGCCTTTTTTTTAACGCTCGCTTTTTAAGAGTCAGGAATTGAAAAATTATTTCAACACAAAGAATTTTCTAGTACATTCTATTTCTTGAATAGACAAGGACAGATAGTAGTTACAAACTGTTTAATTCAAGGACTACCGAAATACGTCTTGAGGTCTATCCTTGGACCTTGAACATGACGCGTTGCCCTAGGGACCTTTTCAATCTAGTTCGGTTAGTTGATAGTCGTGTTAAGCCTGTAGTAGCCTGCGGTGAAATATTAAAAGGAAATTTATTCTGTAAGATTTATTTCTTCTTTAATTTCTATCATCCTTTTTACGCCAACCCACTAGCAGGGGGCACATACCCAGCTGTGGTAAGGCTCTATTCATGGGCTGGACAGATAGTTTCCTGTTGCTAGCATATTTTTAATGATTCAAAATTAATTATAACAGACTTTCGATATTACTTTAATTGTCGTCGTCGTCAGGCTATACTAGTCCACTGCTGGACATAGCCCTCCCCTAAAGAGCGCCACGTTGTGCTATCATAGGGGGTAATGCCCATAATCCCCACGCTGAGCATGCGGGTTGGGGATCGCAGTTCGGTGGAATTTCACTGCAGGGGGCGCTGCTGCCCACCCCCCGGTTTGTATCTCTTCGTCGCCTTTTACGATACCCGCGGGAAGAAATGGGTTGGTGCTATTCTCTAAGCCGACACCACACAACAAGTTTCTTTACTCATAAAACTAGAAAATGAACACCAACCCGGTCTTGGCCTCCGTGGTGGAGTATGGCCTAACCTTCCTTCGATGCAGGAAGATACTCGTGCTCTAGCTGTAGGGACATACAAGGGTTGATAACGAGGGGATCAACAATTATCAAAAAAGGATGAATAAGGATTTTGTTGATCACGTAATGGAGGACTTGGATAAAAAAAGTTTGATATAAGCAGAGAGGCCATGTTAAAAGATAACTAATGTTTTCAATGTTTTCTTACTACGACTAATACTCTTCATGATGAGACCTCAAGAAAAGTTATTTTAGTCAAGTAGTACAGATATTATTGCAATTCAAAGTGACAGCACTACTGTTAAGCATTTACTTAGTTACAGTTAAATTCTGTATTCAGAAATTTTTCTTTAGAAAAATATCTATTTACAAATAGTATAAGTGATACTCATTTGTGAAGTGTACTTACCAGGACCAAACTAGTGTGTTATACCCAGAAAAGTATAAAAAATGCACGCCTGTTAGTTTAATAGGGAAGCTGTCTTTTTTCGTTTTTCCCTTTTGTTACAGATTTTCCTTAACGTTTGGCGGACATTTGCATGAGCCGCGGTTGGGGTCCGATTCTGATGCAAATCCGAAAGCAAAATAGAGGCCTGTTCATTCTACAGGGTGACATAGACAACTTTAGTAAATGTTTGAACAGTTAAGGAACTTGGGAAATTTGGTCCTGTATTTCCTAATAATGTTATTAATAAACGTGCAGCAATTATATTTGCTGTTAATTTAACAGCTAATTGTTAATCGATCAATTTAACCATTACTTACAACAATGTAAAAAACTTTTTAAATCATGTGATATGTTTTTTCCCTTCATTATACTTTACTTGATCATAAACAACAACGTCAGCATGAAAAGTATTAAAAATACAAAAAAAACTACTTATCTTCTGAAAAAAACTATTTCTGCGTTTCGGACAGCGCACTCCAAGATATTTAACAAACTGAAATTAGTTCCGGAAGTATTCCTTCAACTTTGAAGTGAGAGTTTGATTCGTGCTAAAAGTTGGTAATCCCAATTTTTATAAAAAAAATATAAAAATATAGTTATTACTACTATTAAAACTATCATAATAAAAATAACCTATACTGGGTCAGAAAGCACGGGTGAAATGTAAAGATCATATTGTACGCTCTAAAATAATTGTGTTGCTATTTCAAAATCACGTTGTTGATTTAGAAGTTGACTATCACAGCATAGAAAGAGATAGACATTCCACTTAGGATTCTGTCTTCGAAGCAAGCTTTGTTCAGAAATAAGTCTGCAAAGAGGTTACGAACTCATTGCTAACGTAAGCTGAATAATGCCAGGAGGAAAAAAAAGTTTCTAAAGACATGATCGAACTCTTTAGTGATAGTGCAGCAAAGCTGGCAAGAAAATATAAAAGAAAAACATAACATTGTAGCTGAGTAATAGAATGTGAAAAATAAATCCAATATCAGAAGAGATAGACAGAATATTCTTTATTGTATGTACACCAGCACTTACAGAATAGACCTAAACAATCACATCGTACAGTACAATAATTGTCGGACCAATAACTAAAAGTAATTTCTTAAAGACAACCAAATATGTAGATCAATTTTAGTAGTAAAGCTCCTATATGAAACTATAATTGTGTAAAAGATATGATAAGATGATAATAAAAGAGGTAGCGATCTTTAAGTTGATAGTGCGTCAAGCCTGGCAAGCAGAAAAAATAATAATGGGGTCTATTTCATATTTCGTACTTTACTATGACAATTCTATATACTCTCTAACCCTTACATTAACAAGTAGACTCTGTTTCGCAATGTGCCTCGAATTATAATAATAAACAGACAATGAATTACCTATAGTTTTATAAAACTTGACACTAAATATTACAACATGTAGTGGTCACTAATTACGTTTTACCTAATAAATAATCGCGATTAGACCCGTTTAAACGGGTATATTACTAAATAACATCACTTACACAATACACCAACCCGGACTTGGCCCCCGTGGTGGAGTATGGCCTAACCTTCCTGCGATGCAGGAAGAGACCCGTGCCCCAGCAGTGGGGACATACAAGGGTTGATAACGAACACAATACACATTTAGTAGTACCTAATAATAGTGTGTCGTAATAGTGCCGTATAAAAATATACATACCTTTTTTACATAATTATTGATCTGTTTATGCAAATTCATAATTAAAAGGTTCAACTTTGAATTAAAATACACAAACGCCGATCAAGTATGAGTCGGTCTCCCGTTAATCGACAAAACTGAATTAAAAAAACCTTATTTTTCCTCAGAAAGACAAATATAAATTTTATCTTTACTGTTCTCTCTTGCTATCTTTATCTGACAGTTAAATATCGTAACAGTTTTCACGTTCATTAAGCAAACAGTTAGTGCCGGCTGTCATGTAATGGCAGTAGTTAAGCCATGTCAGAAGCCTTGATAACCTCTGACAGTAAGGCCCGCCACTTACAATCCTCCTCCAACCCGGACTTGGCCCCCGTGGTGGAGTATGGTCTAACCTTCCTGCGATGCAGGCAGAGACCTATCCCCCAGCTGTGGAGTCATCATTTTCAAGGGTTGATAACGAAGTATATTATTTAGTATTTTCTAAGGTTAACACGAGCAGTAGACATAATTATAACAGTCATCCGGGACCACGGCACCTGAAAAAGTGCCGAAACGTTGGAAAATTGTAAAAATGTAATAAACGAGCATAAATCCGTATAAAAACAGTTTTAATTAAGTATATTATTTGTTACACTATTTTTATTTTTAATGCACTAACCCGTGCTAAGGATTTTATTAGGACCTATTTAGCCTCTAAATAGGTTTTTAAATATATTATTTGTTTTTATAGTGATTAAAATTTTTGGGACTTTAACTTCGACTATTTATTTCCTTTTTATCGCAAAATACATAAATACACACATACATACATAACCGCACGTTATGTACGTATGGCTAGGCTATGGGGTAGGCAGAGACCAGGGACTGCCACTTGCCACGATCCTGACAGATCACCTTCGCTTCATCAACGTTCATAAGTCGTCGCATGCACGCACGCCGATCGCATAATACTTATAATTAAACTCTCTTCTTTGAATTTCAAGACGGTCTGGATATTTTAAGTATTAATGTTCTGTGCCAAAGAACAATCGCAAGTTATGCATTCAACTCGAGACGAGTTTTAAAGCTAGAAACTTGGTCTACTGGCCGGCTACTTAAAAGATACGAAATAAAAACCGCTTTGTTCAAACTGCTTTTAAGAAGGCATTTCGACGTTTCGTCTCGTCCGTTTTAAGTTTAAGAGATTCGCATATTTATTTTTCCTAATTTAGTAAGAAAAGTAACTAATGTTGGCCCGTTGAAAGTTATTCATGGCAATCACTATGAAATAATATAATTTAGGAGAGTAGCAATAATTTAGGAGAGTAGCAATGTATAATGCTTAAGATGGTTTGAGAAAAAATGGTCAAAGTGATTTTTTTTTTCAGCTGCATTTTCTCGGCCGGAAGTCCCGAACTCCTCCGAAACCGCATCACCGATGTTTAAGTATATTATATTTCATTACAAGTGCGGAAAGGCTGTCATTGTAAAGAGTTCCGACAAATGTTTACCCGAGCCGAGGCGCAGCCGAAGGCGAGGGTTGACAGTCGGAACAAGTTGCAATGACGGTTCCGCACGTGTACTGAACGACTATTTTTAATACAGTTGCGAAAAAATTAAGCAATTTATTAAAATAAAATTATTTGGAAAATGGCGCCAAGCGTAAAAGAATATAAGCAGAGATTTTTTTTTCTTCACCCATTCTGGTAGAAGGGAACTATGCCCATACAGCCAAATCTTCAGTAGATTTTTTTTATTGATATGAAATGAAAATGAAATCCCTTTACCGCATCTTGGTCCATTTACAGACCTTACCAAATTTTAAGCAGAAATGTTACTATTTTCTACGTTTTGCATCGTTGTCTGCTTCTTGGATCGTAAACAAGCCATCGATGCCTCAAAAAAAACATCTAATGCCATCTATGGACATATTACGGAACTAATTTGTATCCGCGAAGTCAGTTGACAAGTATTTTCTTGTAGGCTGACTAATCGGAGTTTTGAAAATTCGAAAGTTTATATAAAAAGTGCTCGTATTACTGTGAAAAATTTGGTGGTGTTTGCTAGGAGTGTCAACTATTGAACAAGGATAAGGTTTTATAATTTTTCATTTGTTTTGTAATGAATATCACGAAGTTTCTGTTTGTACCTAATTCGTACCAGTATGCAAAAATATTATTTTTTTCTCGGTCATATTTGAGCCACTATGCAATAAAAGACGTGTTCTTGTAGTTTGATATTGACGAAGTATGCAGGTATGATATACTTTTTCTTGTAATTGCGTATTAATTATAGTTCTCAAACTACCCTCATTTTACCGATTTTCCTTTTATTTTCAGATACTATGAATCCCAATAGATTTTATGGCGGTGTGCATACAATAATACAAAATATCCCAAGTGATGGCAGCGATGATGAACTTTTAAATGATGATGAAGATTATAGAAAGAAAAGATTTCATACTAATAGACCTGGCATTTTTATTCCTGAGTCCGAATCAGATAGCGAGTCCAAGGATAATATTCCACTAGCAAACATTATTTTTTCGAGGGATACAAGAGCCAGTGAACCACGATGGAGAGATGGAAACCTCCAAAAGGATGTTACTGAGATAGAGTTCACTGGGAGTACAAAATTACCACCATTAATAGAAGCATTGGAAACGCCAATTCAATATTTCAAATATTTATTTACTGACGAGATGTTTGAGCACATAAAAAGTGAAACTATAGCTTACTCACGAGGTAGACGATCCGAAAAACCTTTGAGTATCACCACAGCTGAGCTTGAACAGTTCTTAGGTATATGCCTAATGATGTCCATAATTCAACTGCCGTCTACTAGAGATTACTGGAGTAGAGCTGGGTCACGCCAAAGTAAGCAGTGTTATGGCGAGAAAATTATATTCAGCTAAAACCCGGGGTGCTCCAGCTATTATGCCGTCACAAGACGTACGCCAGGATAAATTGAACCATCTTCCTGTCTGGTCTTCTCGGCAGCGCTGCAAGGTACCAGAATGCAAAGAAAGATCTCATGTAGAATGCAGGAAATGCCGAGTTAATCAGTGCCTAAATGAGAAAAGAAACTGTTTTCTTCTGTTTCATACTACATCATTCTGTTGGTAGTCAGCTTGTAGCTCCCAATTTTTAGGGTAATTTTATGTAATTTTATGTAATTTTTGCTGCATGTGCCTTATTTGAGCCACAGTAAAATACTTATTTTTTCCCATTTTTCTTAATAAAATTGAAAATGAAAAAATACATGTCTATTTATTTTCCATTTTCTACCATATATATTTTTTTCGGCGAGAAAAGAAAAATCATGCGGTAAAGTGAGATGAAATGAAAAAAAACCTATTAATAACGTAATGAAACAAATTAGTAGCTTCTTTTTAGAAATATACGTATTTGCATGAATCATAAAAACTTCTATGAATTTTTTTTAGTAAAAACTTTATGGTTGTTTTTTTTTTAATCGACATTATTTTGACAGTTGGGAAAGAGAACGCACGAGTGCGAGAAAGGTAAAAAAAGCACGAGTGTGTAATAGCCCACTTCCCGCACGCTATACATCCCTGCAATACACCACTTTTTGAGCAAATGTATTAAAAATTGTTATTAAGTATATTTGGTAGGTCTAAGAGGGGTTTTCACATGACATCAAAAGTGGGTACATCTAGTGCCGGAACAGCAAAAACGGTGCGCAAGCGAAAAACGGTCCTCAAAACGATGGTACGCCACAACCAATGTCGTGATATTGAATGATATATAGATAGAATATTCTTTATTGCATGCATACCAGGAATTACATAAGAGACTGTAATAATCACAATGTCGATGGGTCAAATCATCAATAGCTTATTAAATTGACGGTATGCTACGTCGAATTTTGGGACAACGATTGTCAAGACATCGAACAGTCTGAGAATAGGTCACAGGCCAATTAATAGTATAGCATAAAAAACGTTTGCGGGGTCAACTAGTCTAAGATAAAAATCTCGTGTCATACTCGTAGTATTTGTCATCGAACGTCTATGAAACGGCTTCACCAATGTTTTTTTTCTGGAAATTTGGTAGGTCGGAGAGTAAGTTGATGACCAATGCATCATCATCGTCAAGCTATTATGTCCCCATCATGGGGCATGGGTCTTTTACCTAAGAAAGATATAGGCCATATTCCTATATTACTTAGATTTAAGAAATCATGGCTGTATTCTTTTTTTCTGATTGTGCAATAAAGTGTTCTCTATCTCTCTGTTCCACCACGGGGGCCAAGTCTGGATTGGTGGAAACTTTCAAGACTAGTGGCTGGTCTTACTTTCAGAAGTTTTCAAGCCGCCCTAAGGCCTCTGACTTGGCTTAAGGACTGCCGTCTATCGACGGCAGCCGGCACCAACTGCTCACCGCTCGGAAAAATGCCACTAGCGTTAGTCATAGATGGTCACCCATCCATGCACTGAACGCGGTCTATGTTTAACTTTCGTGATCGCTTAAGA
Source organism: Yponomeuta sedellus (assembly GCA_934045075.1). NCBI lineage: Eukaryota > Metazoa > Arthropoda > Insecta > Lepidoptera > Yponomeutidae > Yponomeuta > Yponomeuta sedellus. The sequence continues at coordinate 6,376,455 of OW203735.1, read as the reverse complement.
TCTCTCAGGCAGCCGGGGCTGTGAGCGAGTCGAGCGAGCAACGACAGATAATTATGGCAAAACCACGTTTGGGGTTTAGCTACTCGTAGTAACAATATATAAGGGGCAAAATATAACCTCGTTTTTCCCGTAACTTAGCCTAAGGCATTCTTAACGCGATAACGTCACTATAAACGTGTAATTGGGCCGGGATCAGAACCGCAGCGGTCAAAGGGAGGGTTCTGTGAATAAATTCAAAGTTTACCCACTTGCGACAGGCTTAGAACCTCTCTGAACCTCTGTTTGAACCTCTTGGGATTTCGCCACTATTATTTTATCGATATCAACCTTTGTACGTCCCCACTGCAGGGGCACGAGTCTCTTCCTGCATCGCAGGAAGGCAAGGCCATACTCCACAACGAGGGCCAAGTCCGGGTTGGTGAAGGATTTGCAAGACAGTGGCGGGCCTTTCTTTTATAGTCGTATTAATTTACACTCGTTACTCGGATTGATATTACATAGAACTATAGATCCATGAAACAGGCCCCAGTCTGATGTTGTTATTGACAGTTCATGTATATTATTTATTAGAATCCCGATTAACCGACAAAAAAGTGATTAAAAATTCATCAATCAATCTTAAATAAAGTACCTAATTAACCCGGCTTCAAAAGAATAATGTGTAGTGCTTTAGTAAGTTTTAGTTCTAAGTTCATTTATACCTTGAATGAACGGACTACCATGTAAAAGTATTATGTAAAATAAATTCTATGGAGATGATAAAAGAGGTAGCGGCTTTTGCTAATGAGCCTAATATATTAGTGGTAGTTTATTTGTCAGAATAAGTCGTTAATGTTAAACTGTGCGTGCTGTGCGCACCTGTAATTGGCACAAACGCCAGCCCTCTGTTATTAATTTAGGGTTTTACTTGTAATGTGTTTGTGCTATTGGTGTGCCTTAATAAAAAAAACCGGCCAAGTGCGAGTCAGACTCGCGCACCGAGGGTTCCGTACAAACCTGTATTATAGACCTGAGTATTTGGTATGAATTTCAATTTAATATCTCTACGCGTTTATGAGGAAATGGGTAGTAAGTTTAAAATTATTAAAAAAATATATATTATGTGATGTAACTAAAAATTTATGGTTTTCGTAATTTTTCCTTTATCTATGCTATAAGACGTTGCTTCGTACCAAATTTCAAGATTCTGAGTTCACGGGAAGCACCCTGTAGGTTTTGATTCCCTTGCAAGTGTCGAAAATTTGCGGCATAAACGGCTGTATCTTTTGATTGCGTTGGCTTAGAAGTTTGATTTTTTCACAGCTTCAAGAAACAGTAGACTTGAGTAATTGATATAAATTTCAGCTTCATACCTCCACGCGTTCCTGAGAAAAAGGGTCTTGACAGACGGACGGACGGACAGACGGACAAAAAAGTGATCCTATAAGGGTTCCGTTTTTTCCTTTTGAGGTACGGAACCCTAAAAATTGTGCAACAAGGCTGGCAGAGAAAAGAAAAGACAAAGTAATAAACCAAGAATCATAGAATACGTAAAATAAACAGTATTCTATAGGTGAAATTGGAGGGGCCAACAAGTCCAAAACCGTTGCGGCCAGTTGAGTATTCCAACCATTCAATGTTACAATATGAATATTTATACGGCACTTAGTGACTGGGTTAGGTTTGCCTTAGTCTCTTCTTATAGAGGGCCTGCCTAGTTCAATCTAAACTATTTGGGATTAAGCGAAGTGTGCTTTGCTACTGTATGTTCGGGACGTCAATATGGTGGCTAACTGTGCTTGGGAGGATTTTCATCTTGTTCTTCGTACCCTAGTTCATACGACAACCTGTAGATATAATGTTCCAAAAGCTTTTCACTTTGAACATTTGAATACATAATTAACCAGCTAACCCAGCGAATTTCGTACCGCCTAACAGTCGATTATTTTTTTTTTTCTCTACGTAAAAACCATCCTCGTACTCCAAGGAATATTCTAAAAAAATAATTAGCGAAATCGGTTCAGCTGCTCTCGAGATTTGCGCTTACCAAAACATTCTGCGATTCATTTTTATATTAAAGGCTAGCTGACCTAGCAAACTTCGTACCGCCTAACAGTCGATTCTTTATATTTATTTTCCCGTCCGTAAGAACCATCCTCGTACTTCAAGGAATATAAAAAAAAGAATTAGCGAAATCGGTTCAGCTGCTCTCGAGATTCAGCAACACATTCAGCGATTCATTTTTATATTATAGATAAGGGGAATATATACCCCTATAAACAACTTTTCTTCAGGGACCAAATGACAACCATACTACCGACAGCAACATTTTACAAATTATAAATCTTTTTTTGCTGAGTTCCTAAGACCGTTAAAAAAAAGGTTGAAGAACTAATAAATTTCCTTAATGAAGTTCCAATATCTCTACCCAAAAGTTTAGAAAGTTCGTGAAGCATTGAAAAGTACTTTAGACAAAGACCGAAGACGATTAATCATTCTGTTACTACGCAGTTCTAAAACAAGTAAGCACCTAGGTATACGGTTATGACGTACATAGTAAGAGGCTTTAAAGTTATGTCAAACTTATAGCTCTTATTTCACTTACAATAAGTGCTATAAGCTAAGTTGTGCTGTAGGCTAAGCAAATGCCAAGCAACACAGAAATATCACATCACACCACACTAATATTATAAAGGCGAAAGTTTGTGAGTGTGTATGTTTGATACTTCTTCACGTTTAAACGGCTGGAGCGATTTTAATAAGATTTGGTACAGAGTTAGCTGACACCCTGGATTAACACATAGGTTCCGTTTTGCTGCGGGTAAATATCTTATTTCCATGGGAAAATCGATAGACTGTGGGTAACACCGCGGGGTGTTACCCACAGTCTATCGATTTAGCTAGTGTTTGATAAAACCCATATTACCGTATAGGGAAGAGCGGTGATCGTGCTCTTTCACTATGAAGGGAAATTTCCCGCCAGGCAGATCGTATGCCTGGAGACCTCCGGTTCAACTAGTGTTAGTCGGAGGTTATATTTATGGTATGTTATTAAAACACTTTGCGCGTTGCAGGAATGTTGGAGTTTGTAGTGCGCGCGCAGTGTTGACATGTGCTCGTCACAACCGGTTACTAAATTCATCATTTCGATAAATAAGTACCTAAGTATCAGTCTGTCTATTCCCGCTCAACATCCGAAGTAGTAAATCTTCACGATTGGCAAATCCTTTCAGTACCATTGCGAACTTTGTTTGGCATCGATACTTTAAGAGGAAGAGTCAGACTTTATAGATTTCTCTAAAGAAGATCGACCCTGTACGTAAGCTAATAAACTCACTTGAAATTTTCCACGGGAACTTGTTCTGTAACCATTTACAGAACAAACACTTTGCACCCTCAGAACGAAAGAGGCCTAAGTAAAAAAATAGTGAAATTGAGTTACAATCATAGTCATAAAAAGGTATGCCGTGGACGGAAGATTCGCTATGCTCTTTTTTTACAATAAGTGCCTTTGTTTTACTATTCATCGGATAGAGCATACCTTTTTATGTCTCTCTGTGATTGTTAGGTACTTAATTTTTATTAAATTTTTTGAGTATATAAACTATTTTTTGACTTAGGCCTCTTTCGTTCTGAGGGTGCGACTTGTGCAAATGGTTTTTTGTAGTAGTGTTCATCAATGGATGATCAGAAAAAGAAGGAGAAGACCCACATTTATTACAGCAATAGCTACACAAAACATTGCAATACATACATATTGACAACTTAATACATCGAGACACTACAAAACAGACACACAAGTATAGTCTGTTAGCTTTTAGAATATTCCTCGGGCTCTAGAGTAGGCTTCGGGCTTCGCCGAAAGCACACGAGTGTAATACTACTTCATGCTCTGTATAAGAGTATTACCCCCAGTTTCTCGTACACTGACAATCTGTTAATCTCCTGTTAACAGCTGTAAAATGTTTTTTTTGTATGCACTTTGGTCAACTGAGAGATGTTAACAGTAGATTAAGGGCTTATTAGTGTACCAGAAACCGGGGCTTAGTGTCATATTAGTTCCGAACATATCCGATTCTATCCGATAGTACCCGAGGTATATTCTAAAAGCTAACAGACACAATATAACAAATGTTTTGTATATTAAAACATTTAGTAATAATGGTCACGATGTGTCTCTGCTGCTGCAAAACGCAGCTGACTCAGCTTACTGCTGAGGGCATGCCACGTGCATGTCAAATCAAGTGCAGTGTAGGGTACTGTTGATGGATTACGTTGCCCAACTACTCTAAGCTACGAGTTCCTTTTACCATTTGGTCGTAAGTCTACCTTGCGTTACTATATTAACTGATTATATTTGGCACTTACCTGATTTTTCAACGTTTGAACAAATAACCCTTAAAAAACCTATTTAGAGGCTAAATACGCTGCCTGTACGTAATACAGAGAATATTGTAAAGAGGTTCAAAATTTCACTGATGCCGGGTGAGTGGCCCATTAGCTCAGTTGGATTGAGCGCTGGCACGGATAGCCAGAGGTCGCGGGTTCGAATCCCGGCATGGGTGGAATTTTTAGCCTCTAAATAGGTTTTTAAAATTGTCCTTAGCACGGGTTAGTGCATTAAAAATAATATAATAAATAACGCTTTAGCCGAGAAAGGAGAGTGGGCTCTACTATAATAAAGAATTCCTCTTTAAAGTTTAAGGCACTTAAGCGCCACCAATGGAATAAAAATCATTACTTGTTTTATAATACGTTTTTTTTTTTTCAAAAAGTACACATCAAAAATCTTAATATCTGTGATAACTATTTTTATAACATATAGCCTACAGTGTAGTATGAATATACAAATACTTAAATCAATTTCCGCTAAAAACGGCTGCTTTGGGCGGAAATAGATAAAATTCCTAGACTATTGATCCTAGGTTCTAGACTCTTAAGTTTTTAAATTGGTGTCACATTTGTTAAGATTTCTCATGTTCAATTTTAGATAAAAACGTATCTATAATATAAAGATTAATCGCTGAATGTGTTGGTATGCGCTAATCTCGAGAACAGCTGAACCGATTTCGCTAATATTTTTTTTAAATATCCCTTGAAGTACGAGGATGGTTCTTACGGAGAGAAAGATTAAAAAAAAATGTTAGGCTGTACAAAGTTAGCGGGGTCAGCTAGTTATAAATACAAGTTGCTCCCTGAATCGAAAAATATTAAAAAGGACAGTTCAACGGTGGTCAAAAACAAATGTTTCGTAATTGTACAAACCGTAATTGTACGGCTAATTAAATGAATAGGTGTTCAATATCCCTAACTATTGGTTGTCTGTACATGCGGTCAATTTAATTTCAAAACCAGCTACAATACAGATCGGCCTTATTGCGAAGCAAGCAGGAATGGACTTTAAAATTTAAACGCTTTAAAAATGCCAAAAATCTTCTCGTTTAACAGCAAACTAATTTTCACCGCTTGTTCCACTAACAGTACTAACAAACTTGTTTCTTTGTCCACAGGTTCCCGGCTCCCACTGTCGCCTACAAGCCCATTTATTGAAAAACTTCCAGCTTTAAAAACGAAAATTTAAAACGGAAACACTCTCGTGTTCCCGGAAAAGCAATTAAAAAGTTGAAGCCTCCATAGTCTTTGTAACTCGACGTTTTAAATCGACTGTGTCGCCGTAATTAATTCCCTACACAAAATTGTGTAATTTATTTTGCCCATCAAAACTCGCCGATACCGGACAAAAATACGTGTGTGAAATTATAGTGTTCGCATAACTGTTATTCAAAAACGAGTGCAAATCTACTGTCGTGAAAGTGTAAGTGTGAAAGAATGCCTGTGTCAAAAGTCCTATGACGCTGTCAAGCAAGCGGAAACGTAGGCCGATGCACGGGAAGGAGGTTGGTGAGCTAGTGGCGCGTTTATACTGAGCGAGCGCGTCGGTGGCAAAGCTGGGTGTGTGCCACGGCGACGAGCGTGGAGGGTCGCGGGGGGGGCGCGGGCGACGCGCCGAGCGCCCCCTCGCCAGGGCCGGACGCGGAGGCCGAGGCGCCGCGCCGCCGCCGCCCCCGCCCACTCTACCGACGCCTCTTCCACTACGTCCGTTCCGCGTGGACCGGAGTCAAGTTCGCTCTAGGTAACGCGATGCTTTTATTATTATTGAAGAATCATTAATTTTTTTCCAACAAGTGCATCCATGTACCGGCAAAATAGGTAACGACAGCTCTTTACTTCACAAACAGCTTGAAAACATTACACAAAAATGTTGGAATTGGATAAGGCTGTTTCTGTAAACCGTGCGTCTTGCATTTGTCTATGATTAATTGGGTCGTCAAAAATATTACATTTAAATAAGGTGAAATATTTAATAACAAATCTTAAACAAAAAAAACGGAACGGACGATAAGGGTAGAATGACTATTTCAATCAGACCAGTCATATCATAGAAAGTAGTTATGATAATAAAGCCAATTTTTCTAGACAATCACAATATCCAATCAGAGTAAAGTGAACGTTAAACCGTTCACACCGTCTAATCTACCGCAGAGGGTGGGCTAAAGCGAAACTTTTAATTAAAATATAATAATCGACTTTATTACCAGACAATAGCGGCTTAATAACTCACGCCAAGTCCAAAATGTTACTGCACAGTGTTAACTCAGTCTAAACGCGTGCGTTCGCGTGGCTCGTGTAAAAGAGAGCGTGACGTTTATGTCACAACTTTATGTCTCTATTGGACTAGATTCTGCTAGACTTTAGAAAGGGAGCTTGAGATTCGATGTGATGTTCTCTCGCATTTGACTCCGTCGCATATTTTATTTTGCGCGTGAGAAAGAAACAAAAGAAAAATGTTCGTGACTATAGTGGTTCTTCATTAAAACTTCTTTTGTTAATGATCATACTTTATTATTACCTTCCGAGTTAAGCTTCTATCTGATATTCCCGTTGAGTACGTCGGCTGTTTATAAAGTTTAAGGACACTGGAAGTTGGTAAAGCCTACTTTTTCTCCTGGAAAGGGAAAGTAAAAAAGTGTTGAGGTTGTCCTTTGATTAGGCATAAATGGACTGAGGATATCACGCAGCGAGTTTTTCCTATGTGTTGATATCAGTATTTTTTAATACAATTGCTCAAAAAGTGGCGTATTACAGGGACGGATAGCGTGCGGGATGTGGGCTATTACACACTCGTGCTTTTTCTTTACCTTTCCCGCAGCCGTGCGTTTTCTTTCCCAACTGTCAAAATAATGTCTATTAAAAAGAAAAACCAACCATGAAGTTTTACTAAAGAAAGTCATAGAAGTTTTTATGAGCTACTAATTTGTTTCAATATCAGATTTAATGATTTGATTGAATGAGTTAAGTTAGGTTTCATTTCATTTTATCTCATTAAATTTCATTTTCATTTCAGATCAATAAAAAAATCTACTGAAGACATGGCGTTATGGGCATAGTTCCCTTTGCCTACCTACTAGAATGGGTGAAGAAAATAAAATCTCTGCTTATATTTTTTTACGGTTGGCGCCATTTACCAAATATTTTTTCTTTACTAAATTGCTTATTTTTTTCGCAACTCTATTAAAAATAGTCGTTCAGTACATGTGCGGAACCGTCATTGCAACTTGTTCCGACTGTCAACCCTCGCCTTCGGCTGCGCCTCGGCTCGGGTAGACATTTGTTGGAACTCTTTGCAAGGACAGCCTTTTCGCACTTGTAATGAAATACCTATACTATTGACGGTATATTCGCAGAAATAAATCTGTTGTTTTCACTGGTCAGGAAACTAGTGCATAAGGGCTATCTCGAGGTTGACGCCGACTTTCGCCTCTGTTTTAAATGGAACTTAAATAGAATTGAACTTTGTACAATTATTCGTAGAAAAGTAAACTTAAATGTTTAATGTGACATTTAAAAATGGAAGCTAGCTAGCCTGGGTATTGTAATATATAATGGGTGTTTTAGAAAGGTCTGAAGCCTGAAGCTGAAGCAAGCTCAGCTGTACAAAAAACTTTTATTTTTAGGCCAACTTCGTTAAATCGAAAAAAATATTATCTTCGTATTTCTCTAGCGAATCTATAAAAAGCTAGGTTTTTTTCGAAATTTCAATGTCGCTCTCTAGATAAAACTTATTAGACATAGGAAGATAAGTTTATTACCAACATCAATAGGATGTAATATTACAACATTTAATGTACTGTAGGCAATAACAAAAGGTAATTAAAGTTATTTGTATTGATAAATAAAACATGCCGCTTAAGTTTAACCGGCAAGAAGCCCTATAGAGTAAGGTTATTTTTTAAAATACAGTCCTAAAAAAATTCAAACCCTCAATATTCAAATGATATCAGAAGAGAAGCTAGTATAGTAGGTGCGCAGTAAATATCAAAAACGTAACTATTCTACGAGCAGCGGCATTTGCAAAGCGAAGGGTTAGCAAAGTCAGGATTGTTTGATGTGTAAATTGCGAGAGCGTTTCTTTGGTAGGCGTGACGCAGCTCTGTTTGCACAAGAAAATGAGATGTGGGGTAAAAACGCCGAACGGGTCTGTGTGCAAACACCTATATTCGATCAATGTTGTCGATTCTATGTCTTTGGGCACATTTCTTACTACGGAACTACCCTATCAAGACAAGGTTTCTGCCTAAAACAGTGCTGGTGTTGTAAAAAATAGGAGAAACGCAATTTCAGTGAAGCCAATGATCCTGAATGGCCAAGCTGTGGCAGCACCCGCTATGGGTTTGCGCATGGCTGCCATTTTGGTCTCCACGTTTGTGGGGATACAAATTGATTACTCGTTATTGCACACAATATTTTGTAATGACTTACAATTTTATTGTTTCTAAGCTCGCTGCGAAAAACTGCCGACAGATGCTGGATGCGGCAAGCTGAAGACAGGGTGCTATGGCGCTCATTAGGAGAGGGCTATGTCCAGCAGTAGACTAACATATATCCCGAAGAAGAAGAAGCCCGCTGGAGTTTAATATTCACTTTCTAATATCTTATATGGTATTTTCTAAGGTTAACACGAGCACTAGACATAATTAAAACTGTTTTTATACAGATTTTACTCGTTTATTACATTTTTACAATTTTCTGTCGTTTTTTCAGGTGCCGTAGTAATCCGAGACCACGGCACCTGAAAAAGTGCCGAAACGTCGGAACATTGTAAAAATGTAATAAACGAGTAGAATCCGTATAAAAAAAGTTTTAATGAATATTTTATATGTTTATCAAACGGTCTAATAAACAAAAACTAATTTAGGGCGAAGAAGACACTTCTGAATTTACTCACAGCTGCTTCAAATAGCATCGATTTTGAGTATTATTTGTGTTTGTTAGTAACTTTGTGAAAGGATCTTAGAACGACGAGATGTCTTTTGTTGGAAAAGTTAAAGGGAACCTTCTTGATTATTTCCAAGTCTCAAACGACGGAGCATAAAATACAGAAGACTTTCAACGAAATTGTAACTTGAAATTGCAGACTAAATGAAATAAAACACAATCATATAATTGTAGTATATTAAAAGAAATAAAAGTGAAGGTCCTTGTTTACTTAAAACACAGTTACTATTGAAGCGTACGTGGCCTAGGCGAACCGAGTGATTGGAATCAATCACTTGGTTAAGCAACAACAGGCGAGGTCAGGTACAGGATGGGTGCGCGTCCCGTGACTACCGCTAGTGACATTTTTCCGAGCGCTTCCGTGCTTCGCAAGGCACGTTAAGCTGTTGGTGCTGGCTGTCATATAATGGCAATCGTAAAGCCATATCAAAGGCCTTATGGGCGGCTTGATAACTTCTGACAGTAAGGCCCGCCACTGTTTTACAATCCTCCACCAACCCGAACTTTTCCCCCGTGGTAGAGTATGGCCTTACCTTCCTGCGATGCAGAAAGAAACCCGTGCCTCAGCAGTGGGGACATCCAAGGGTTGATAACGAACGAACTCTTACAATTACTTGTACATACATATTTTAACAGGGTGATCTCTTCATTTTATAGGTTGGTTAGGCAGGAGTCGCTATAGTGTATTTTGCCTTACTTGGCAAAAGTGGTAAACCAACATGGCATATTAATAAAATGTGACGTTTTATAGTGTTGGGTATCGCTGAGTTAAATGCACAAGTCTGATGGAATTAGCTGATTCTATGATGAATGAATGAAGTGTAGAGCCTGGCACATGTTGGTTTTAGATGGTTTGGGCTTGCCCAGCACCTATACCATCCTAACAACTTAGTCGGCCTAGCCCACAGGAAGGACTGGTTCAATTCGCGTTAGTGATATAATATTTTCTTTCCTCATCCCCAAACGCTTAAGGCTCTATTTCTTTCTCAACTCTAGATACTACATTTTCTTTCAGTCCACAAAGTTCTCAAAGCACACTATTGCGTTTCCTGATATTAGAAGTAATACCAGACATTCTTCTCTGGGACCTTATTTTTATTAAGTTCATTGTATGTTTTTGATTCTTCTGCGATACCTAAATCTTGCTACCATACATAAGTATGAGACAAGCACTAATGTATGGATAATATGGATAAAATGAACGATAAGTACGTCCGCAGATAGATGAATAAATAGCTGATTGACAAAGTTGTCAATCATTAACATTATCCTTAGATAGCTCTGCAAATGCCATGGTGCCAAACGGTTTTGGACTCATCCACTTACCCCTGTATAAACAGATAGTGCTGTCAGATAGTGTTGGAGCAAGCCGGCCTTAAATAAACAAAGCGCAATCTACTAGAGCATAAAAGTAGAAATTAATAACTTACAAGTACGCTACCTGTTAAACTTTGTAAGCACTTTATTCGGTCCCCACAGGCGAAATTTACAGAATGAGATTTTAATAAAGTTTCACTGTCTACGAGTTAACGTAAAATGTAAATGTTAGAGGTAAAACAAAATAAACGTAGGTAGAAACTTTTTGCACTTTTTTATTAAATAGTAAATGGTTAAAGGTCTTATGTGGTAGTTTAAGGTAAGAACTGTTCTATATAAGATATTTTAAATTTTGCTCGTGTTTATTTAACTTACAAGCAACCATGCAAGGCTAGGACGTCCATGGAGTATAGAAATTCCGTTTTTTTATATATTTGGTGACCTCATAAACAAGGTTAACAATTTTTTCATGAAAACCTATTTAGAGGCTAAAAATTCCACCCATGCCGGGATTCGAACCCGCTACCTCTGGCTATCTGTGCCAGCGCTCTTTCCACCTGAACTAATGGGCAACTCACCGGCATCAGTGAAATTTCGAACCTCTTTTACAATATTTTCTGTATTACGTACAGGTTAAATAGATTTTTTAAATTGTCCTTAGCACGGGTTAGTGCATTAAAAATAAATGTTTTCATGTTCAACATATTTAACACGGTTTCAAACATTTTCACATTTTATTTACCCTTATACTTGTAACCGACTTGTAACTGCCAATAGGTGTACAAGGCCCATACACGCGGTTGCTTAGGCATAGATTTTCTTCGTGCTCTAGCAAACCTTCGGTCTCTTTCAAATTCACGAAAGCAGGTAGATATAAAGTCTTATTTAATACGTCCATTTGGCCATTATCATACAATCATTAAATGGCGCAGGGCAGCCATTATCGTAAAAGCCTGATAAAGGTGTGCGTAAAAACAATATTTCGTGGCTTTACCTCGGGTCAACCTCATATGTACTCGTAGTAAGCCCTACTAGGATAAATAATAGTGAAATATAATTTGTTGGTTTGTTAAATGCATGGTTGGTCACTGGTTGAACGGTTTGAAATTAATGCTGAATCGGCTGCCTGTAACATACTTGAAACCATGACAAATTCCTTTTTTGGACCCGCTGCTTTAGGTCTGATTTACATTTGATTTATTTCCATGCTTTTTAAGCATGCTTTACATAGATCTAGAACGGAATATAGGCGGCAAAAGCGTAAACCCGTAAGTGATAGCAAATTTTTGGGGTTTCCGCGGTGGACGCGCGTGGTAATAACGCCCATATCCCTCTCTCTCTCTCTGAGAAAAGGCCTGCGCCGTTATTTAATTTTTATGGTCACCGTAAAAAAATGCTGTCCCTCTTGGCGTCTTAAAAGGCATGAAAATAAAGCAAATGTAAATCAGGCCTTACCGCTTTTTGGCTCTGCCCAAAACAGAGGGTTATTTATGAGTTTACTAGTATATTTAAAATAGAAAGAAAATTGCAGCCGAACCGGCGAGGATGGTGGTGCTTCGACGTAGGATTGTGAAATACTATAAGTTTTGGGCTCACAATCGAATACTATAAGTATTATGACCGTTCGATTTATTGTTTTACTTTTGTTAAGCCGCGTTTTCACGATCTTAGTAGACTCGGACAGGGTGACACACCTTAGCGAGTAAAAATTGTAGGCTACTGAGGTGGTGGCCGTTAATGGGAAAATAGCTGATTTCTATAAAATGTATACACGTCTTAGAGGATTCAGATATTTTATTCAGTTCAAAGACGATTTCATCAGGGTGATTGCTCCACCTTTAAACATTTATAATAAAGTTCTTGTGAATAATGAGCTGTTTGGTGTCGGCCTAGAGAATAGCACCAACCCAATTCTTCCCGCGGGTTTCGTAAAAGGCGACTAAGGTACACAAACGGGGGCTGGGCAGCAGCGCCCCCTGCAGTACAATTCCACCGAACTGCGATCCCCAACCCGCATGGCCAGCGTGTGGATTATGGGCATTACCCCCTATGATAGCACAACGTGGTGCTCTTAGGGGAGGGCTATGTCCAGCAGTGGACTAGCATAGCCTGACGACGACGACGACGAATAATGAAGAAGAAAGCAAAGGCAAGGTGGTCGGATACATGATTTTATTGCCAGATATTGGGTTCCAAAGTATTAAGTTACCTTAATCGTTTTCATCCTGAATTCGGTCGGCTCCTGAGGAGTCCTGGTTGTGACTATAGTAACGTTTTAGGTCATACCTGATGCAGAAGATTTCCCTGAAGGTGCACCGAAGGAGTACTGCTTGCGCTACGTAATTCTTTGGGCCGGGTGTATCTCGGGCGTTTTTAGGCTCGTTACATTTTCTCTTGCCCTTTGATTAGCACATCCCCTATTTGGTCGAGTTATCTTTGAAATAATCTTAGTTTTTTTTTTAGTTATACATTCCATTTTTGTAAGTGATTGTGTCTGTTCTGTGCTTTTTTTGACAATACTTTATAATGAAAGTTCTGATTTTTCTATTTCTAGTGAGTATTTTTTTAATTTCTAGTAAATAAACAGCAGGCATCAGTACTTTAGTAATAAAGCCGCCAGTTGTACTGATGTAATCTTTAATTACGATTCGCGATGTACAATAAAGGATATTCAATCTATCTAACCTTCATCAAAAAGCTGATCTGAGCAAAATCATTTTTGATTTGAATCCGGCTTAACTTACCTACTTGATTTTTTGTCGGAAGTAGTTAAAAAAACAAGTAGAGAGTCTTCTTCTTCTTTTTCTTCTTGTGGTGTCTCTTATCGGAGGTGAGCTATCATTGTGGCCATCCTAACCCGTAAGGTGGCGACTAAGAATATAATAGGAAAGTAGTGCTTTCCTACTGCGCTAATGCTTGCCCATTAGCTCAGTTGGGAGAGCGCTGGCACGGTTAGCCAGAGGTCGCGGGTTCGAGTCCCGGCATGTGTAAAATTTTTAGCCTCTAAATAGGTTTTTAAAATTGTCCTTAGCACGGGTTAGTGCAACAAAAAGAATATAATATTTTATTTGTAAAAGACGAGCAAAGTCATGACCAAAAGCCTAGTCGCCCCGCTAGGGCTGTAAATGTGGCTTCCGTATATGTGGGATAATAATTTTGAGTATTGCGGTGACTCCTCTCTCTATATTAATATTTTAGTGCCCCTAACTTGAAGGCTTAAGTAAGAAAAACTGCCTCGTAAAATAACGAAACGAAATTAATGCCCGTGCGTAAAAATTCCTACCTTTCTTTTCTATACGCACCAGCATTTTTTGGGGAGTATTTTTAGAGGATGCTCTATGCTTTTGTTACATCACCAGCCAAATTTAAATTTAAGTAGCAACTACACTCATTAACTGTGAAGAAAAAAATTATGAGGAAACCTCAGTGTGGTGTTCAAATAACTCCAAGCGTGGAATTAGCTATCCGCTGTGGGCACGCGTGATTAAGTCCATACCCTCTCTTTGCATAAACACTTACCCCCTTATTCATAATAGTCTGTTAACTTTGAGCAATGCTTATTCTCACTCTGTCCTCTTCTATTGACCTAAGTCAGAATGAAAGAGAACACTCTTTAGCAGCTGTTTTAAGCTAGCGGACTATTATGAATAAGGGGGTAGGAATTACTGTAAATGACGCCAAAAATAACACTTTATTACCTAATTCTGAGTAAAGAACAATCATTATACGCATTAAACGCAACTTTGCTCCTGGATAAAATTATTTTGTGTTTTTTTCAACTCGCCTAATACCATTTCTAAGCGGATTTTCCATTTCCAAGTGAAATCAAAACAATAATTAGTGGCTTATTATAGTACCTAGGGAAAAGTTTCAGCAGTGAATGTAATTTATCACGGTGTGGGTCGACCGCAGCTTTCTAAAGCTTCTTCTACTTTGAGTTTCGCAATGAAGTTGGAAAATTAACTTCTGTGAGGTATCATAATATGGATGGAAACTTTAATGCAGATTCCTATAAAATACTAAGTAATATTTTTCACCTGACTGCAGCAGAGCCCAAAAGGCGGGTAATGTTTTCGATTCGTATGTATGTATGTCCGATTTCAGTGTTCCCTCATAAAATAAATATTGGCCTTTTGCATCAACGTAACAAGATGATTTACACGGCGTCAAGTGGCATCGTCACTCACACTAGATGAGTGAAGGGACCACTCGGATGCTTTAGTGCCTGGGACATGGTTTTCATGGTTCCCTCATAACTCCTTACCTAATAGTCAGATTTTAGCAAATAATATCTCCATCGATACGTCGTGTTTGAGCCAGGTTCCTATGAACCTGGCTTGTCATTTTGTTAAATGTATGCTCAATTGGTAGAGCGCTGGTACGGATAGCCAGAGGTTGCGGGTTCGAATCCCGGCATGGGTGAAATTTTTAGC
The DNA here is from genome assembly GCA_934045075.1 of Yponomeuta sedellus. Classification (NCBI taxonomy): domain Eukaryota; kingdom Metazoa; phylum Arthropoda; class Insecta; order Lepidoptera; family Yponomeutidae; genus Yponomeuta; species Yponomeuta sedellus. Next base: position 6,361,390 of record OW203735.1, on the reverse strand, counting down.
CTCTAAATAGGTTTTTAAATTTGTTCCTTAGCATATACCCCAAGAAGTATTCAGCAAGATTCGATTGATTGTAACAGTAGAGTAGGTACCAATTATTGAAAAGCCTGAACATAATATCTGAATTCAATAAGTAGAGTTGTCAAAGCCTTCGAAAGGCGCCCTCAGTAGCTGATATAATGTACCTAAATGCCTTTCAGCCCCTAAAAGAGGCTGAACAATGGACTTTTAGCCATTACGAACAAAATTTTCTTCTTACTCACAGTCGAAAATATGTCGTAGATTTTAGCACAAGGTAACCTCAACAATGTGCAATTTAAAAACCTATTTAGAGGCTAAAAATTCCACCCATGCCGGATTCAAACCCGCCACCTCTGGCTATCCGTGCCAGTGCTCTTTCCAACTGAGCTAATGGGCGACTCACCGGCATCAGTGAAATTTCGAACCTCTTTACACTATTCTCTGTATTACGTACAGGCAGCGATATCTGGCTGAAGTAAATTGCATTACTTACAGCCCCGAGTTCCTACTTTGCAGTTCGGTTTTTACATCGAAATGATATCGCTGTACCCACATGATTATACTATTTTTATTTTTAATGCACTAACCCGTGCTAAGGAAAATTTAAAAACCTATTTAGAGGCTAAAAATTCCACCCATGCCGGGATTCTAATGGAAATAAAAATAGTATAATCATGTGGGTACAGCGACATAATTTCGATGTAAAAACCTAACTGCAAAGTAGGAACTCGGGGCTGTAATGCAATTTACTTCAGCCGGATGTCGCTGCCTGTACGTGATACAAAGAATAGTGTAAAGAGGTTCGAAATTTCACTGATGCCGGTGAGTCGCGCATTAGCTCAGTTGGAAAGAGCGCTGGCACGGATAGCCAGAGGTCGCGGGTTCGAATCCCGGCATGGTTGGTATTTTTAGCCTCTAAATAGGTTTTTAAATTGTCGTTAGCACGGGTTAGTGCATTAAAAATTATATAATAAAACAAGCGTAAGACTAAGTCTATTTAAATATTCGTCTGATTTAAATATTAAATATTTAAATCAGCAGGTTAAGATAACAGTAACAGTCTAAGAGCAACAACTACCCTCGGCGCTAGTTAAAAAACTGTATTGCAGCAGGAGTAGGAATCGTCGATGACGTGACTGGTATTGCTGCCCCATACAGTATATTGTTACACTATTTTTTATTTTTAATGCACTAACCCGTGCTAAGGAACAAATTTAAAAACCTATTTAGAGGCTAAAAATTTCACCCATGCCGGGATTCGAACCCGCAACCTCTGGCTATCCGTACCAGCGCTCTACCAATTGAGCCAATGGGCGACTCACGGCATCAGTGAAATTTCGAACCTCTTTACAATATTCTCTGTATTACGTACAGGCAGTGACATCTGACTTAAGCAAATTGCATTACTTACAGCCCCGACTACCTACTTTGCAGTTAGGTTTAACATCGGAACGATATCACTGTACCCACATGATTACACTATTTTTTATTTTTAATGCACTAACCCGTGCTAAGGAACAAATTTAAAAACCTATTTAGAGGCTAAAAATTTCACCCATGCCGGGATTCGAACCCGAACATTAATTCGAATTCGAACCGTATATTGTTCTTAAAGAGTGACAGGTTCAGGCAGTATTGGACGCTTTTCGTGAGCTGCACAGTATATGCACAAAAACCAGACAGAGCGTACATCTATTAATTAACAAGTATATTAATTAACAAGTGAAATTTATGTAATTTTTATGAGTACATACGTCAGTTATCTTATGAGTTATTTATATGGTAAACCTATATGCTATAAGAGAAATATGTGATACGATTCAATAATTCCCATCAAGAACTTCTATTTTAATCTATATCTGAACCAGACCCTCACTTGACGTGTATATTAATTATAAATCAATATAATTAAGAGCTATTGTCTTCCGCACACCCGTGAGCGCTAAATCGTAATAAGTCAGTTATAAAAAGCAATACCTAATGCCAACTGCGCCAAAACAAGTGCTGCCATAAAACTGCACCTGCTGCAAAACTACTGACTAAAAATTCAACCATAAACGGGAACAGTTTCATTACTTAAAACCTCTAGAGCTGCACTAATTGCTCGAGTCGATGATAAGCGATATTAAATGGCAAGAATTTTTCACAATAGCAACATTATGACTTTTCTCGCCGGTAATTAGGCCAACTAATGCCGAGCTATTCTCGCCAATTTATAATTGGAAAGCATCTAAATTGTCGCTTCATAATAGTTTGGCACTACACCAAACATAAAGTACTTCATCGTTCTTCTTATCCCATAATATAACGTAACGGCCCTGCGGTGACATAAACATACGCGAAAAGTGTCTCACGGGCATGTCCCAGTCGTTTCTGGCATAAAACAAAGTTGGTTTTCATTTTAACGCGTTAGTTTTGAGAGGTTCTTAAAACCGAACGCTTGAAACTCGGCCAACTGTCACGCGAAACACAATGCGAGCTATAAAATAGTTCAGCGTTGTTTGTGAAACTTCTCAGTGGTTTGTCCAGAGTTTACAACGTGTGTTTAAAGTGTTTACCGCCCTCTGTTGCGTCTGCAGTCAGTCTGCCAGCGCAACGCGTCGAGACAAAGTGACGACCGCCTCAAATACGGATATCAAACGCTTTTACAAGAACCAGTGTGTTTTCAGCACACCTACGAATGTGGCGCCAAAAACTTGTGTTCAGGATGTGATCGAGACTGAAGTGCAAATACGGACGAGCGTGTTAAGTGAATGTGATTTAGAGAGTGCGCCTCGTGTTGTTGTGCAGAGATCAAAGTCGAATTTGAAAGATAAGTGGGCGAAGAAAAAATATAAGGGTAGAAAAAAGCGGGTTCATTTCTTGGATAGCGAGGAGGAGAGTGTGTCTTTGTGGCGGCGCTTCGGACGATTCTTCCATTTCCTTGTGCAATGCACGAGGAGCACCGTGGAAACCGTTTTACGTGAGTCAATGCTTTGTTTTTGAAGTGAAGACCTCTTTTGGCGATGTACGAAGCCAAAGTAGACAGAACCGCAACTCGGCTTCAGTCGTCAACTTAATATAAAAAAGCATATACGTTTTCGCGTGTATCTCGTGGTCATAATGTATGTACATTACCTGTGTGTGTGTTTTGTTTTGTAATTGTGTATTTTAGATACGTAGTATGAACATTGGAATTGGCTAAGACTGGTTTGACATTTTATTTTAGGAACTTTTGTCACAAGGTGACGATGACAGTCCCATCGTACCCGTTATGCAATTAATTCAACAACAAACTGGTTTGACTTATTTAGTTAAAAAAACTACTTTATCTGTAATCAATCAATATTGACGAAGAAACCCGTTTTGTGTCTAAGAGTGAGTTCACAAACGTGCGTAACATAAAATAATAATAATAACTTTCACACAAAACAGTCACTTATCATGATCCCAAACTATGATACTGTGTGCTAGATAGAAAACAAGGTCTATTAGTAAATGCCGGGGTCCAAACCCACGGCCACCCGAATTTGAAGCAGGCGATCAACCGCACTGCTGCCACTGCTCAATGAAATAAAGAAGTTAATCAAAGTCAGTGACAAATTTACGATCTAACTTACTGAAGAAATTTGGAACTTCCATAATTGTGGTTTAAAAATGTACAGTCCCGTCCGAATAAATTATTCTGGAATGAGGTCCATAAATTGAAGCCTAAAACTGTAATTTGTTTGCTTGTACGTATCTTATCCCATTATTCAGGCTCGCCGATCAAAGTACAACTCGTTCAACCGTTTTTTAATTTCACCGTCTCCCTTTTTTGTGCCCTCAACTAAAAAATTGATTAACTACGCTTCTTTATTACATTTTAACCTCTATGTCAAAGGAATTACAATGTCATGCCAACCACTTGAGAAGGTCGGACTGAAAAAGCATTGACGAATTACAAAAAACGCTAAAAGGTATTAAAAAAATGTAAGTATTTTTTAACTATCGCCACCAATAGAAAAAAATCATATTAATATCATCGTAGCTTGTCTGGAAGGAATAACTGCAATAAGGCAGCCAATTGTATTGTATCTCTGTAATTATTTTATGTTTGTGTTTCCTGGTGTAAGATAGGATAAGATAAGATAATTATTTATTTACATTTTTTGACACTAAAGAATATTTCTATCGTATCTTCTATCTTCTTATCTTATTCTTAGGTCTAGCCACGTGTATGAAGGGTCCCGTAGAAAAAGGATCTTATTACTTGCTTTGCAGAACTAACAACTTTATCAGAGTAATTGTTAACGGAATGAGTACAAGGGTTTCTTTTTATTGACGTTGGTAGATTAGATTATTGTTTTTCATATTTATTCCTATTATATAATATCTTTTCCCTTGGCTTGTAATGAATATTAGCAATAAATGACGTAACATATCATAACATTTACATACAGGCACATACATTGCTTCTGGCCCCACACTGGGATACCCTGTGTCGTGGGTACCAGAAACAACGACATCACAAACATGTAAACATCCAAGACCTGGGGTTTTTTTGTCCCCAACCTCTTGCATGGTATGTAGAAGCGCTGCCGCTTCGCCACAGAGGTCAATGTCTATATCTGTAAGTTGGTCGCTTACTATTCCTTAACTTGTAAAGCCTAATAAGGTGCTAGGCGGGTATAAGCGGTTTTTTGCGCCACCAATGGAAAAAAATCATATCTTCTTTTACGTGTATAACCCGTCTTTGAAAAAAGTGAACATCGTAAATTTTAATACATATAGCAGCTCTTTTTAGAACCTATATGTATAAGAAACTAGGTCCATGAATCTAGGACTGAAGAGCAGTTTTGCCAAATACGGCTGTTTTTGGCAGAAATCGATTAAGGCCGTAGATAGTTCATCTTAAGTCGTAGACTGTACATTCTAAAAAATAGCTGTTGTTAAGATTTATGATACGTATTGTTAAGATTGAACTGCACAATTGTTAAGATTTATGATACATATTATAAAACAACAATGACCCCAATCACGCCTGATGGTTACAACAAAGACTAAGACGGGTTCTAGATTATACGTGCTAACCTGATCAAAGATTTCTTATACTTCGACTTGAACATACTTTCTACTTTTTACCCTGCGCCAGAATGAGTGTTGTGTTATTCGAGTATTTGCATGTATATTTCTTTGTTACGCTCTGTACGCTAAACGGCTTGATGGATTTTAGCTTTAAGCTTTGTTCCTAAGTATGTTAGTGATACTGGATATATAAAAATATATTCTTAACTGTGAGAGTTACACTGGGAATATAAACATATTAAAACTATTTACTTATATATAAAAAATACGCATTCCCGCGTTTTTGTTTTTATTTTTAACTACCTGACCCAGCGCACTTCGTACCGCCTAACAGTCAATCCTTTATTTTTTTTATTTTTCTCTACGTAAGAACCATCCTCGTACTTCAAAGAATATTTAAAAACCTATTTTAGAGGCTAAAAATTTCACCCATGCCGGGATTCGAACCCGCAACCTCTGGCTATCCGTACCAGCGCTCTACCAATTGAGCCAATGGGCGACTCACGGCATCAGTGAAATTTCGAACCTCTTTACAATATTCTCTGTATTACGTATTATTTTTAGCCTCTAAAATAGGTTTTTAAATTTGTTCCTTAGCACGGGTTAGTGCATTAAAAATAAAAATAGTGTATTCAAAGAATATTCTAAAAAAAGAATTAGCGAATCGGTTCAGCTGCTCTCGAGATTTGCGCTTACCAACACATTTAGCGATTCTTTTTTGTACCATAGAAGATAATAAAACACAGTTATTTACTTTTACCGTACTTTTTTTTATCATGTCTAAGCAGATTTATTCGTGTAACAAATTATCAATCAAACGATTATCTTTCCACCGTAACAGGCTATAAAGGAGTTACCTAATGCAAGATTATCATCACCATCAGCCCACCTCTGCCCACTACTGGGTACTAGTGGAATAACCCCCCTTTTCCCCATCACGCCATCGACCGCCTCCATGCCGACCTGGCCACATCGTCCAACCATCGTTCTGCCCACTTACAGCCGCTGGGCTCTCAGCCGCCACTCCGTTACTGACCCGGCCTTAGAGTCTAATACTTACATACTCGTAGTTTGTCAATAGACTGATAAAAGCACGACTATTGTTGTTATTTGCCCCAATTTGCGAGGGTTATACCACGTGACATGGTACTGCTATGGCTTTCTAGACTACCAAATTGAGGCAAATAACCACCATTGTCGTGCTTATATCACTCTATTGAAATATCACTCTATACACATCACATACTGGAGCTGCAGGATCGCCTTTAGCTCTAGGTTACCTATGAGTAGATGCCCTCACTGGAGGGCACACTCTACATGTGACTACTCAGGGAACACAATCTCCTCATAGCCCTAGGACTGATCGCAGATATTGGGGAATAGTACAAAAAAACCTCTATTAAAAACTATGTGAGTATTAGGCCTGGTCTGCGTCCGTCCGTGATATCGCGGATCGTGGTAAGCTGCTTTAATGCGTCTGTTTAAAAGTTTTAAAACTTAAGTTGACAGTTCGATTTACAAAACCCTGAATCGAATGAATCAAATAAAACCCTATTTATTATCCCTAAAAGTGATCACAGACAAGATGTCGTCGTCAAACCGAATTCTGCGTTCGAAATTCGAAAATTTAATTAGAACGGCCAAGAGTAAAGTTCGGCTCGAAAGTTGACCGTCAGAATATTTCGAGAGCGTGGCTCGACAGAAATAGTTGTCGTGAATTAATCAAAAACATAGCCTAGTTACTTTAGAATTTCTTGATTAAAATGTTAGGTCGTATGTTGTGAATATGATTAATGTTGTGTTAAACATAATAATAATCACGGTGGTAGCGGAGCCGTAGAACACCTACTTCTGGTAGGTGCATCGAGAAGTCGTGGGTTCTAACCCCGTTATGTACCATTGACTTTATAAGTTATGTACTTTTGTGAAGTTATAATAGCAATACCACTCACTTACTGTAAAGGAAAACATCGTGAGGAGTTGAACTCGCGGCAAGGGTTCCGAATTAATTTATAGGTAGGTACTTATGTACGTATTATAAATACTCGAATCGACTATAGCAGTTTTTTCGAGCTATTCTCATCTCCAATATATTTTTTTTATTTAATCACAAATGTATAGTTTCCAGATGGCTTCTTGTATTTAAAGTAAGTGTAGGAAAAAAATACTTGTTAAATAGTTCTAGGTCTAAGTATCACAGCTCTAGATCCACGGAAAGTACACTACGAATTTTAATTCCTTTGAGCGCCGTATTTTTTTTGCGATATAACCTTTGTAATAAGAATTGACAGTATTCTTAATACAATGCTGTGCTCCAGAACCAAAATTGTCGACGTTGGAGCTGCAACCGCTAAGCTGAAGTGAAATTGGGCGGGTCATCTAAGCCGTATGGGCCTAGAGAGGTGGGCAAAAATCGTCACTGACTGGGTTCCGCGCGACGGATATCGCAAATGTGGCGGACCCAAGCGGAGATGGCAGGACGACCTCACGACCTTTTTGCCGGCTGGCAGAAGATGACCATGAATAGCGAGGAGTGGAAAACAAAAGGGGAGGCCTTTGCTCAGCAGTGGGACACAATCGAGGCTACATAAAAAATAAAAAATAACCTTCCGAAACTTTTCTTCCAAGATAAAGGTTCTTGACAGACAGACGGACGGACGGACAACATAGTGATTCTATAAAGAGTCTCGCGAATCCGCACCGAGCGATTCGCGAATTATTTTATAACAAGAACGGAAAAGTTGTGGAACACGCTGCCATCGTCTGTCTTTCCGGAGACATATAGCCCGGGTGTCTTTAAAAGTAGATTTAACCGGCATTTAACAGGTAAGCACGTAATATCGTAGACCCCGACTTCGCTTACCATCAGGCGTGACTGGGGTCAAGTGTAACCTGTCCTACTCAAAAAAATTGGTCTTTTTCTCTTTTTGAGTTGCGGAACCCTAAAAATTCACCTATGGCATTACAATTTATGTCCGGGCACTTAACGAACCATTTTCTTCAATGACACGATCAAAAATTTTACTTCTGTACGCCGCCCGTCGCCAGATTTCCATTACATTTCACGGCTATTTAGTTTTCCGGGGGCACTCGGAGATTCCTTTTGTCCCCGGCGCTCTGGCAATATTATCAGTCGGTCTACTTTCCTTTACGTATCCCAGGTATTACTTTAAACTTATCGATTTATTCAGAGCGAAACAAATTTGAGAAGCCCTTAGTTCGATTCCCGCATTTACCACCGACTTGTTTACTAAGTTACGTGGATTTGTCAATTATAGTAGTAGTACCACTCGCTAACTTAGTAAGTAACAACTTACAACAAATAACTAACATTGGATTAACATGAAACTTGGCGTACAGGTAAACAAAGATCTGAATTGAGACGTCGTCGTTTGCTAGGTCAGCTATTAATAAATAACTTCCACTTCCACGCACCATAGCTACTTGTTCTGGTCCCAAACTAGGATACCCTCATCATCAACCAATTATGTCTCCACCAAGGGGCACGGGTATCTTCGCTGAGGAGGTTATAGGCCATACTCCACCACGAGGGCTAAGTCCGGATTGGTGGAGGCAAAGTCTTACTGTCAGAATTTTTCAAGCCGCCCTAAGGCCTCTGACTTAACCTAATGACTGCCATCTGTCGATGGCAGCCGGCACTAACTGCTAAACGTGCCTTGAGAGAACGGAACTTGGATAATCAGGACCATCTATGCACTGAACGCGCCCTATGTTGCTTAAACTTAGTGATCGTTTAAGATCGCTCAGGCAGTCTGGGCTACGAGCGATTCGATAGGATACCCTATGCTATGGTAACCAGGCAAGGACATCACGGGGAAACACACTCAGACAAAGACATGAAAGAAAGCATTGTAATAAAACCTTAGCGTCAGAGGTATTCGCATATCACAGCGCTTGAAATCGCCAATCCGCAGTGGGAACGCAAGCTGATTAAGCCCATTTGAGAGAAGGTCTATACTCTACTGTTGTAAATAGGGTTCCTAAAATGTGCGCAATTGACAAAATTAATTTTTTTTAGTATACGTATTTTACTGTCTTAAAGGAAACTAGATACGAAATAAAACGACCCATATTTTTTTATTTTCGGAAATTCGATGATTTTAATTCATAATTTTCTGTTTGAATTCCATCTTATTCTAAAAGGATGTAACCGCCAAATGACGTCACACATACGGCTTAATAATACTAACACCCTTGCCGCCTTTTTAAAAACCATTGGAATTAAGGAAAGGAAAAGTAATTTCTCTGACATGACATTTGAATGAAACTGAAAATGACATCTGTCATATCATTTTTAATATTAGGCAACGGTACCTCCTCATTCCACCGTATGTGTGACGTCATCACACAATTTTTGGTTTTTATTTATTTTCTCTAAAATTAAGCAATAATAAAAATTCTAAATATTTTTTCGTAATCAAGATAGCAAAATTAAGAAACGGTATTTTTAGTTTTGCGCGTTGTAAAATATGAAATGTTGTGAATTGCTGAAACACGTCAGACTTTAGCATTTGTAACAATCTCTGAAAATGTTTTATTCATCATTTCATTTTGTCATAAAATTATTATCGTTCTTTACGAGCTTTCCAATTCCCCTTGAACACGTTTTTTATGTAGTGTACAATATGATAAAATATTATTATTATGTGGATCAATATCACTGTATCTTTGCAATTATTTTATGTTTGTGTTTTCCTGGTGAACAATAAAGAAAATTCTTATCTTATCACTGACACGTGTCAGACATCTACTAAAATGCAGTATCCACTATGTGTGATACATATTACCGCAGACCTAAGTAAACATTCCGCTTTCGCACACAGATGTATACGTGAAAAGTTACATAATTAAGGCGCTGACCTGGAAAATAACTAAAGAAATCCATTATTAGAGTCAAGGTCAGAGGTGAGCAGGTTAATGGAGAGTGATATTAAATATTATAAATTGATATTATATTAGATATTATAAATAACATTAATGATTCGTGGAACAAAGTAGCAGGTAAAATTAAAATAATGCAAAATAATATGGTTTTATGTGATATGGTAATTTATCTTTGTGAAGTACATTTTTTTACATTAAAATCTTAGTACTACTTACTACTCACAACTACTTAAAAATCTACGCCCGATCATCGCTGTCTCTGGGAAGAGTCCTCAGTATTCCTCTGTAACCAGTATACTGGCTATACTGGCTCCCTTGTTTTTATCTCTTCTCAGATGTAACTCCTTAATACTCGTATCCTCTTATAGCAGTAAGAAAGATAATATAGGTTTATAATTGTATAATTGTATATTTAAAAATATTTTCGTTAGATAAGTTTATATTTAAAATTTTGTTTTTGTGATATTTTTATGTTCAGCACTGAATCTGGCAACACTGAGGCAAAATGAAGGAAATTTCGCGTACGATAGTTATTGGCGGGGTCTCGAAGGTCTTTCCGTTAAGTGACCACTTACGATTATGGAGGTGACATAACCGTAAAGAGAGGACCGGAGACGCGACGTGACTGGCGTAAATTATGATGTCTTCTGGCCAGCTGTGCGTGAGTAGCAGCGATGGGCGACTGTACGAAAAAAATTTAGTAAACGTTACTCTCAACAATTGAACATTCGATTGATCAACTGGACCGTGTTACGCAAAACCATTCCAATTTAGAGAAATTTTATATGCTTCTTATGTATATGTGCGTGTGCTTTTTGTGCGTACATACGTGCGTGCGTGCATGTGTGTGTGTGCGTATGTTTATATGTATCGTCAGATTTCGACAAATAAGATCATTGATTTGCTATAGGAAATGAAATCGCCGTAAGTAAAACGTCGATATCAACTCTTGTACATGCTAGGTACACTGCTAGGGCACGGGCTCTTCCTGCTATGCAGGAAGGTTAGGCCATACATCCGTTAAACATAAATGTAGCCAAATACTAATAAAACTGAAACCAAAACATAACCAACAAGCCGAGTGGTGAGAATTAACTAGTCAGTAGGCGGGATCCAAATTCCATAATGCAAGTCATTGCGATGTGCCAAGGTTGCCACCTGCTTAGTAGTCAATGTTCAGTAGACGCATTTATTTCAGGGTTTTGGTTACTTAAAGAATTCTTATAACTCGTATGATTATACCAGTTAACGTACTTCCGTTGGTTTTTCATTCATAATGTAGATAAATGTACGTCCTAAACAACAACTTCCGCTTATGCCAGAAAATGCTCATAAACATCAACAAAGCGTTCACAAAAAGTACAATCTTATGTTATTCTTTTCTTCGCGCTAGCAAGATAAGCTTCAAGGAAAACTGTGCCAACAGATTTAAATTTACTTTGTCTCTAAAACCCGCCAAATAATTTTCTGCGAGTAGAGTAACTACCATAATACTTCCTTGTAGACAAAGTTGTTTTATATGTTCCGTACTAAAAGGGTAAGATGCTGCGAATAACTACAAGTGACTACCCTCAATAAAACCCGTGACCACGGCAACTGCAACGCTGCGGAACGTTGGGAAATAAGGTACAGTCTGTTAGCTTATATAATATACCTCGGGCTCTAGAGTAGGTTTCAGTTTTCGCCGAAGGCACACGATACTACTTCCTGCTCTGTATAAAAATTTTCTTCACTATTTTGAGAAGTTATGTAAAGTTATAAATAACAATACAAAATAAACCTTACCTTCTTCTTCAGGCTATATTATTCTACTGCTGGACATAGCCCTCTCCTAATGAGCGGCATAGCACAAGGTTGTGCCATCATTGGGGGGTAATGCCCATAATCCGACAAAGATTCCTCTGGTGTCTCACGTCTAAATCGCATCAGATCCAGGGTCTCGCTAGAAAGTTTGGACTTCCTATCTGATCGCCTTTTCCGAAAGTGCCTCATTCCCACTTTGGGTATCACCCCAATTATGTCGTTCAGATCCTCGTCAACATTTGCCGGGGTCTCCAGTGCGGCGAATCTATTTCGCAATTCCAATTGCAACGCATCATGTCCAGCTTGGGGCACATTTGGACGAAGAATAGACCTCACCATGCGACTACGTTCGAGCTTCAAATTGATATTTAGGGTGCCTCGTACAAGCCGGTGATCGCTACCGGTATTAAACCTGCTGATCACTGAGACATCCCTAAATATGTGCTTCTTGTCGGCTGTGATGAAGTCAATCTCGTTCTTCGTCACACCGTCGGGGCTCTTCCAGGTCCACTTCCGTTGGGGCTTTTTCTGATAAAAGGTGTTCATACAGAACAGCCCCTGCATGCTAAGGAAGTTGACCAGCATTTGGCCCCTATGGTTTCTGCGCCCATAGCTATACAGTCCCAAACAAGATTCACCGCATTCTTTTCCGACTTTGGCGTTGAAGTATCCCATGACAACTGTATAGTGGGTTTTGGTGGTACGATGCGTGGCCTTTGACACATTGTCGTAAACGGCCTCCACCTCTTCGTCTGAGCTGCTCGACGGCGGCGCATATACCTATATGACCTTAAGAGAGCATCTCTCGGCCAGTTTCAGCACAAGGTACGCTACCCGGGTCGAGACGCTGCAGATCTCCACCACGTTGTCACGGAGGGCTTTGTTGACGAGAAATCCCACGCCACCCTGGGATTTTTGGCTCCCTTCCCTGAAGTAGAATAGATGGTCTGACTCAAGAGCTACCGTGTCCTCTCCCTCTCTACGAACTTCCGATAACCCGAGAATATGCCATCGTATCTTCTCTAATTCTACTTCAAGGATCTGGAGGCTTTCGTCCAGCCGTAGACTGCGTCCATTATATGTAGCAAGGATCAATTGTTGGCAGCCGTCCGTAGCCCGGGGATTCCTAGCACCCCCTACCCTACCGTAACCAAGGCTGCTGCCGTGACCTGAAATAGTAGGGTGGCTGGGAACTGGGGGCTGTTTCTTTTCGGGGTTCATTATGGGGGGTTTTGCCCGTAGTCACCACGCTGGGCAGACGGGTTGGTGACCGCAGTGTATTGATATGGACTGTGTTGTCTACGCAAGAGGTGCTGCTGCCTACCTCTCGGATGATCCCTTAATCGCGTTCTACGATACCCACGGGGAGAAATGGGGTGGTACTATTCTACTCTGCCGGCACCACACGGCCAACGCACTGCACCATTGCACTTTTATTGAACGTTATTGCAATATAATCGGTCTACCCGATAGTCGCCGAGGTATATTCTAAAAGCTAACAGACTGTAACAAAGTTTCACCTAATACATAATCGCGATTAGACCCTTTAATAAATATATAACTATTAATGAGTATTGCGAAACATTTAGAAATACTAAATGGCTCCGCTTGCACCAAGCGGAACCCTATTACTACGTCGCCGTCTAATGTTTTATCTTTTGAAGCGTAATAGTGGATAGGCCGACGAATCATAAATACACAAAAATTAAAAAGACGAAGAAGACGAAACCATGTATTATATTAACAGAAACATATTACAACATAAAATCTTTAAACACAACACAAATATGGACATAAAAAAAACAAAGAAGAATTATAAAAAAACTTAACTCTCATAAGTCGCGGTGTGTCCCTGTTGCTGCATCGAGCTGAGCATTTGCTGTGGGCATTCGCCCAAAGCGCTGATTTCAAAAAGAATTAAAAAAAGCGCTAAAATAAAGGCCTAGTGCCTCTAAATTGGGGATCACATTTTTTTCTCGCCTACGGCATAGGTAGTACATATTATACCATAGTACATTACGACCTTTTTCCAACTAAGGATTCGTCTGTAAAATATTAAGCTTAAAGCTCAAAAAATTCTTAAAGTTTACTCTAAGAAAAAAAATACTATTATATTTGGCGCATATGATCTATCAAACAGCGCCACTATAAAGCAGAAAAAACGTGATAGCTCGTTTATCGTCGGGAGGTTTCCCCGAATGCACTGTAAACCTGACTATACATGAAAGCCAGTAAAATATAAATTACAACGCGAAATTTACAGCGTCAAGGCGCGGGAGAAGTAATCAATATTTTTTTATTCAATGCGTGTTGATTTTGATTAACCCGTGGTGGTGATGTATCCTCCTGTGGAATGCAGTAGAATATCTCTTTTTTTCGTTCATGTCCTATGTTTTTTTTTTGCGTATGTTTATTTTTATTTATTTCATATTTATGTACCGTTTATCTATGTGTATCAACTATAAAATAATATGTTGTCTAATATTGTTTAGTTGCGCCGACTACCCGCCATTCGGTTTCCGTTTCGTCGTTGCCCTCAATGGTTGGAAGAAATTACTTTTAGTAATAAGGCCGCCATTTGTATTGTATTGTTATTTTTTAATTCTCTTATGTAATCCCTGGTGTACATGCAATAAAGAATATTCTACTATCTCTATCTCTCTCTTACTATTTATCTATTTATAACTCCTTCATAGGTTTTATGTTAATCAATAACTTCTCTACCTTTTGTTCATTGGATAATTAATTACTTCTGGAACAAACAACACGCTAAAAATAAATAAGGGCGTGTCGGACAGCATACAGTTGACAGCGGACTAACCTTTACATGTTAAATGCAAAGTTATTTGTAACGTAGCTGAGTGGAGTTCACGCATATTTGTAAAAGTCTACAATAAACTTCATAACTGTTACACGAGTAAATTTACGGCCGCCCAAGCGAATTATTGTAGGTGGCTACGAAGGAGATGAAGGAAAGTTGAAAAGACTTGCAATATTGTATGGAATCCGGCGTTACTTTGCGGAAATCCATCTTCTTTGTTCTATTCTTCAGGTTTTATTTGTCCACTGCTGGACATAATCCTCCCCTAATGAGCGCAAGGTTGTGTCATCATTGGGGGGTAGTGCCAATAATTCCCACGCTGGGCATGCGGGTTGGGGATCGCAGTTTGGTGGAATTGTACTGCAGGGGCCGCTGCTGCCCACCCCCCGGTTTGTGTCCCTTAGTCTCCTTTTACGACACCTGCGGGAAGAATTTGGGTTGGTGCTATTCTCTAGGCCGACACCACACAGCCTTAATTGCATTAAAGTGTGAAAATTACTTTGCTAAATTCCGCCAGTAATTTTTACTAAAACTATTATGGAAAAAAGACTAGATAGTACTTAGTCCTTACTATACTAAATAAAATGTCAGTGGAACTATGATCCTCACGATATGCCAGTAAAAAGCTATATAAAAAGTGTGTAGCTTCTGAATTTATGGACCAGTTTGTAACCAGAGTGCTAAGTGCGAGTTTGACAGATCCAATCGAATAACTTTACTACCGCGTTAATCGAGCATTGAGTAGTGAGTATGAGTAAGTTAACCGTTCGAACTGGCAAAACTCTGTCACGGTACAACTCGCACTCGCATTTATTCGTGTTTTGGCTGATAAACGTGTTCACTTCTCAACGTAAACTATTACAACTCGCACTCAGCAATTTTAATTTCCATACTTGTCGCTAGGTGGCGCTTCCTCGATGCCATAGAAATATGAGTTTACGTTAACGCGATCGAGTAGTTAAAAAATTCGCACTAAGCCCTCAGTACCACGAATTCACCCTAAGTGAAGTATCTTGTTTTACTTTTCTATGTAAACTCAATTTTAGTAATTTGTTTGGTAGTTTACGTAACTTAGGCCAGTATTACAGAAGCGTACTCAAGCGCCGATCTCTACTTAAGACTAGTTTTAAGTATGGATTTAATTTTAGAACGTTACTTGAGTCGAGATTCATCAAGCGCGACTCAACTGCGTAATAGCTAATTCGAGAACGATACTTGGGTAGCAATCTCTACTTAAGTAAAGATCAAATCTGTATTTACTCAAGTGTGGTCGGAACCACGCTTGAGAGTCGATCGGCCAGTTATTAAAGTTGTCAATTTGGAATGTTTATTGCAAAATTCATATATTCGAAAACCTTGATTACTATGATGAAATAGTTAATGATAGCAGCAGCCCCTTAGGCATTTAAGGGACGCTGAAGACCCCTACTGCATGGATTCTAATAAGTGTTTATGTGCAAAAACAAATACATTAATATTGGGGTGGTTTCATTGAATAAATTTCACGCAACACAATCATTTCGCGAGCGCTTCCGTGCTTCGCAAGGTACGTTAAGCCATTGGTGCCGGCTGTCATATAATGGCAGTCGTTGAGCCATGTCAAAGGCCTTATCGGCGGCTTGATAACTTCTGACTGTAAGACCCGCTACTGTCTTACAATCCTCCACCAACCCGGACTTGGCCCCCATGGTAGAGTATGGCTTAACCTTTTTGCGATGCAGGAAGAGACCCATGCCCCAGCAGTGGGGACATACAAGGGTTGATGACGAACATAATCACTTCACCTGGTCCCAAACTAGGATATCCTGTACTTTGATAACAAGAACGTCACAAACATGAAAGTACACCGAGACTGTGGTCACTTGTACAAATATATAGGCCAACAGTGGGAATCGAACTCACAAGCTCGGTCTTGGTAACCAAGCGCCTTAGCGGCTAGGCCAACAAGACATTCATAAAGAGGAATAAATAAAATAATCTGTAAAACAATCTCAGCTTTTTTATTGCTCATAAATTTGTAACATAATTGACACAACATATTCTATAAATCCGCTGTGTTGAAGTTGACTTTTTATCTTCCTCGACGAGGATCCTCTCCACTGTGGTGAAGTTGAAGTTTTGTGTTTAACGAGCAGGTTCCTCTCCACTGCGATGAGGTTGAAGTTTTATGTTTACTGAGCAGGTTCCTCTCCACTGCGGTGAGGTTGAAGTTTTATGTTCAACAAGCAGGTTCCTCTCCACTGCGGTGAAGTTGAAGTTTAATGTTCAACGAGCAGGTTCCTCTTCACTGCAGTGAAGTTGAAGTTTTATGTTCAATGAGCAGGTTCCTCTCTACTGTGGTGAAGTTGAAGTTTTATGTTCAACAAGCAGGTTCCTCTCCGCTGCGGTGAAGTTGAAGTTTTATGTCCAACGAGCAGGTTCCTCTTCACTGCAGTGAAGTTGAAGTTTTATGTTCAATGAGCAGGTTCCCCTCTACTGCGGTGAAGTTGAAGTTTTATGTTCAACAAGCAGGTTCCTCTCCGCTGCGGTGAAGTTGAAGTTTTATGTCCAACGAGCAGGTTCCTCTCCACCGCGATGAAGTTGAGTTTTTGTCTTCTACGAGGAGGACCCTCTCCACTGCAGTGAAGTTGACTTTTTATGTTCCACAAGGAGGATTCTTTCCACTATGGTGAAGTTCCTTGCTCTCATTTTTTCACATCTCGTTTAAAACAGCGATTAATGTTCAAATTAAACCACACCGACTGTGTACAGATATTAGTAATTTAGTAAACTTAAATAAGTAGACAGACGTCAAGAGAATTATTTTATCGACATTTGTTACGTTCCGTTCTGTACTCAAAGCGAATAAATAAACAAGAAGCATGAACGTTTTGCTTCCTTTAAATATACGGTTCATTACAAACTAATAACTAAATAAAGAAACTTTGAACATTTTATTTACGAATACATAAACAATATTTTAGTTTTCTCTGTATATTTGACATAATTTACTAAGTTTTATTGTCACGTTTATGTAACATGCGTAAAACGGAATAAAAATCTACACTTGTATTTTTCTTGTCATAGAAAACAAACTTTGATCATAGACAATCTGATTGCAGTTCTGAATCTCAACTTAAACAGTGATTGGCTGATCTCTACTCAAGAACTGTTTGAAAATAAAGGGAGTGCTTGAGCATCGATTCAGTGCTCAAGTAATGATTGGGCGATCTGAGATCAATCTGTGCTTGAGCATCGTTCTGTAATACCGGCCTTAGTTTTAAAGAGAGAGTAAGTCTGCCAACAAACTATCCTTTAGTTTGGCGGAAACGATTGTTTGTAAAAGTTGCATGTACCTTTTATAGAATAAACATTTTATTTATTTATTTTTTAATTTTCACATTTTAATACTAGGACGTACAATGTTATTTCTCATCTATAAAATATTGGTGATATTTTACAGATAAGAAATACTTTGAATTATTACTAGAATTTGGAATGCGTCCGATGCTAGGAACGCGATTATCAAAAGTCCGCGCTTACAAACATGCATATCCTAGGTTATTTTAACTAAGCGCACCAGTGGTATTGCGCCACTATGTCCACGAGTCTTATTGTCATATAAGTATGACAATCGACGTCATGTAAGTATAGCCGCCTTGTAACAAGCGCTGAGAGTTAATTATTTTTTGCCAGGAAATTGGTGTCTCACTGGCTACTATATACTATAGAACTACTTAGGAGACAGAGTTACTTATTTGTACTTAGTTTCCATAGCACAAGTTTACTATAGATTGACAATGTGGATAGACTTACTTATTTGTACTTTGTTTCCATAACGAAGCTTACCCTAGATTGCAAAGTCGATAGAATTACATTCATAGTCATATTTTTAGGCTCTAAATTGGTTTTTAAAGGTCATAGACCTTTAAAAACCTATTCAGAGGCTAAAAATTCCACCCATGCCGGGACTCGAAACCGCGACCTCTGGCTCTCCGTGCCAGCGCTCTTTCCAACTGAGCCCATTAGGGCGACTCACCGGCATCAGTGAAATTTCTAACATCTTTACAATATTCTCTGTATTACGTATAGGCAGCGACATCTGGCTGAAGTAATTTGCATCACTTTTTTTTTAATTATCCTAAGCACGGGTAAGTGCATTAAAAAAAAATATAACTATGAACTGTCTTTTATGAGAAACGGCCAAGAGCTTCTTTACTACTGTGTTAACTACAAACAATTACCGTAGGTACCCTTTCATAGGCCCTTTTTGGAAAGCCACTGAACCGAAAAATCGGTGCCCGTTTCCAAATACAATGGCCGCGGTACAGAAATTCAACAATCTGCTATTTTAGTACGGAAAGAAAAACAAACATTTACGCCAAAAGGTGTTAATTTATTGTACGATACTTTTGAATTAGCCAAGCGTTATATGCAACGTAAATCTTTTTTAACGGTACTCTAAGCCAGTGGCTAAACAGAAGGGGCGCGGAACAGACGCGGAAATGACACGCAAAAGAATTTTCATACAAAATTTCCTGCCTGAAGGTCTAGTCGAACTGAGTGATCGGAATCATCACTTGGGTTAAGCAACAACAGGCGCGGTCAGATGCTGGTCTCGTGACTACCGCTAGTGGCATTTTCTCCGAGCGCTTCCGTGCTTCGCAAGGCACGCTAAGCCGTTGGTGCCGGCTGTCATGTAATGGCAGTCGTTAAGCCATTTCAGAGGCCTTATGCGGCGGCTTGATAACTTCTGCCAGTAATTCACGTCACTGTCTTACATTCCCCCACCAACCCGGACTTGGCCCCCGTGGCGGAGTATAGCCTAACCTCCCTGCGATGCAGGAAGAGACCTGTGCCCCATTAGTGGGGACATACAAGATAGATGGATAGAATATTCTTTACGGTGCACAGAAATTACAGTAACAGAAATTATATAAAAATATAGTACAAATGGCGGCCAAATTACTAAAAGCAATTTCTTCCAGGAGACCATAAACGGATACAAGAAAGAAATTAGAGACGGGTAGTCCGTGCAATGCAGAAATATTGAAATTAGAAATTCAACAAGGGTTTATATAGAAGTGCTCATGTAGAACAGACGGGGCGATTTCTATACAAATTTGACTACAAGGAACGAAATTTCCACGTGGTCAAATCAGTTTCACAAAACAGTTTGACTACGTGGAAGAACTCAATAGGTCGCATCTTGTCCTTGCCCCCGACCCACGTCCCCTCTGTAAGACCTGTAGCTGGCTGAGTTGCTTAATTAATTATACTATTTTTATTTTTAATGCACTAACCCGTGCTAAGGACAAATTTAAAAACCTATTCGAATCGCGGAATTCGAATTCCTATTTTTATGCGGGTTCGAATCCCGGCATGGGTGAAATTTTTAGCCTCTAAATAGGTGGTTAATTAATGTTAAAAGGGAACACTTCTTAATAGGGATTTATTGTTATTATTGCACATAAGTTATATAAATACAATGGCAATGTGGCGGACTTAATGCTATAAGTATTGTCTATTTACACACCGATGCTCCATTAAGTTGGGCGAAAATATAACGGACTTTAAGTATGAGAGGATGCAATGAGAGAGTCAAAGGCAGCGATAGTCCAACGGTAGAACCCTAGCCTCAACTTCGAGTGGTATTGTATTTTGTGGTTTTGTAGCAGGAATACCACTTACTAATTTTGAAGGAACACATCGCGAGGAAACCTGATTTTCTGACATATGGTAAACATCACTCGGAGAAATATTTTTCAAAGAATCGTTGATCAAAGTGCCGGGCAAGATTATTCCATCTACGCATTGCAGCGTCCGAGTGGTCTCTTTACCCATGTAGTGTGAATGAATATGTCACTAAACGCTTCATGAATCATCTCATTACGTAGGTACAAAGGGCAAATGTTCTCAATCTGATATGTGATCTTTTTCTTTACCTTCACCTGAAAAGTTCACAACAATATATTGTTGTGAACTTTTCAGGTGAAGGTCACACGAACAATTCACTTGAAACACAAATCAACTAAAACTAGCCGTCACACTCACAATATTGGAAACCAAATAATGTTGTCCGTGATCATCTGTATTTATATAGCATACAGCTTGTTTGCTTCGAGCTGTTTACAATCGGATTGCAATGACGCGCATTACGTGACGTAAAACGAACGCCTTTTGTAACGAGAACTAATGAACGCCAGCTGGTTTGCCCGCATGTACGCTTGATCACACAATTAGGCTGGGCGCATGTTGAGACGCGAAACACAGTTCAGTACAGGGCAGGGCAGTTGAGCAGACATAGGCCCCCACCGCATGCTGCTACGCAACTATTCGCTCCATTCCTTGGCAATTCTCAGTCATAATAACTCATTCAATTTATTTTTTTAATAGTCTGTATTTATCTTTTTAATAGTCGGTTTGTATCATACAAACGAGGTTCACAGCGAACTAGTTCAATTAAATGTTCTTTCTTCTTCAGGCTATATTAGTCCACTGCTGGACATAGCCTTCCCCTAATAAGCGCCATAGCGCAAGGTTGTGCCATCATTGAGGGGTAATTCCCATAATCCTCGCGCTGGGCATGTGGTTTGGGGATCGCAGTTTGTTGGAATTGTACTGCAGGGGGCGCTGCTGCCCACCCCCCGGTTAGTGTCTCTTAGTCGCCTTTTACGACACCCGCGGGAAGAATTTGGTTTGGTGCTATTCTCTAGGCCGACACCAAACAGCATGTTCTTTCATTGCAACAAAATTGTTACTAAACACGCCTCGACGTGCACGCGTCGCGCAGAAATCTGTGCATGCACTACAACGAGACGCAGAGCAGAGCAGACACATGTCTGCGTCGCACGTGCCTGCGCCGCCGCAGCGTACGTAGCTCAATGACGTTCCATGCTTTACAAAACCTGCGCTGCTATACGCTTTGTGCTGCGTCGCCTTCGTCTCAGCATGCACCCAGCCTTACTGAACACTCCTTTTTAGTAAGAATTAGACCTGAAATTTTCCGTATGAAGCCTCAGAGATGAGCCATTGTATATAGCAACGCTGAGGTATGTTAACACATCAGACACTCAGGTTCAGAGTGAGATCCAGATTCGATTCCCAATGCGGGCATATTCCAATGACTTTGTTTTCCTAGTTATGTACATTTATGAAGTTATAGTGGAAATACTCGCTAATGGTGAAGGAAAACATTAACTTAACCAAACTTAACTAGGCATGGTTAAACTAGGGTACCAGTCCTGTTACATTAATTAAGCTTGTTCGTTGAGGCAGCTGTATCGCAGGGATCAGCAAAACTAATGGTCGGTAGGGAGACCATCAAATAGCCGATGATATTGGCAGCTGAAAATAGTGATTGAATGTATCTAATAAAGGACCTGGATCCCCAAAATTAGCTCTTTTCCCTCACATAGGTAGTCTATGGTGGTGGTCCCCGGTGCTTGAAATTGCCAATCCGCGATAGGCTCGCGTGATAATCAAGTCCCTTTTCTTTTTCTGAGAGAAGGCCTATGCAGTGGGACAATTAGGTATATGCTATACAAAAAAGTAGTTTAATTCGTGTGTATAAAACTATGAAACAAATACGACAACTTTTAGAACGTTTCGCACAATATTTATTTTTTCTTGATTTTGTGTCTTGCCCTGACACCCTATTTTATTAGATTACTAAGCGTATTTGTTTATTATTTACACAAACACAGTATCCAACCACAAAACTCGTGTTTGCACAGCTTTGGCTCCGCCACCTACGTATATAGACATGAAAATGTGGTCCCAGCACACACAAAACTTTATCGTCTTTGCCCAGTCCTTCCATCGCGCCTTTTACAACTTTGAACCCAATTCGTAAGTAAAACAAAGGCGGAATTCGCGTAAATGATCGCTGGTACAACGCATGATTATTGTTGTAAAGTTAGCTGCCTTGTAACGCCCACTGAACACTTTAAAGAGGTAACACAAACATAAATTCAGTTCATTACTATGTCAAATATCATTATTTTGCAAGTGATGCAAATTACTTCAGTCAGATGTCGCTGCCTGTAAGTAATACAGACGGTATTGTACAGAGGTTCGAAATTTCACTAATGCCGGTAGTTGCCCATTAGCTCAGTTGGGAGAGCGCTGGCACGGTTAGCCAGAGGTAGTGGGTTCGAATCCCGGCATGGGTGGAATTTTTAGCCTCTACTCGTAAATAGGTTTTTAAAATTGTCCTTAGCACGGGTTAGTGCAATAAAAAGAATTTAATCATTATAGGTTTTTTGCTGGTAGCGTAGCCAGTTTCTCAATCGGGAGGTCGTAGCATGTACCAATGACTTTATTTTCTAAGTTATGTATAAGCAAACTGTAAAAAAAAATCTTGAGAAAATCCTAGTGTCTAAAATGGTAACGTTCCTCAGCACTTACTACGTACAATAGCCACAAATCTCAGGTAAGTATAACTTAGTCTTCCAAAACACTCAGTTTCAGCTGTCACCTAATGTCATCACATTAGTACATAATGTCTTCAACCAATCAATACTCGATACGCCACTGTAACACAGACGGATTAGTATATCAACTTGGTCAATTACACGATATGTTTCGGTCAAATTGGTGATTAATTGCGTGTATTGGTTGTCATGTCTGTGTTGCTTGCAATGTGATGAAGCCTCATTCGTAATTAGGTAATGGTTAATGTCTTGCACGATTCTGAAGCAGTACCTATATGATGTTGTAGAAAAACTTCCTCCGTGTTTAAGTCCTTAATTTTTATTAAAAAAAACTAGGGTCAGTGGACATCAGTCAGTCAATGTACGTCAGCCAAAAATATCACATTTTGGGGATATGAAAAAGCTTATTGTAGAAATTTCTGTATAACATTTTTCTTTTCTTCATTACGTTACCAGAGAACTGTCATGAGACAATGATACAAACTGTTTAAGACTCCTTAGATGCATTGTATAATATTATGTATATTTTTCGTGTTATTGACTTTACTTCCTCATTGAAAAACCTATTTAAAAACCTATCTAGAGGCTAAAAATTTCACCCATGCCGGGATTCGAACCCGCAACCTCTGGCTATCCGTGCCAGCGCTCTACCAATTGAGCCAATGGGCGATTCACCGGCATCAGTGAAATTTCGAACCTCTTCACACTATTCTCTGTATTACGTACAGGCAGCGACATCTGGCTGAAGCAAATTGCATCACTTACAGCCCCGACTACCTACTTTGCAGTTAGGTTTTACATCGGAACGATATCACTGTACCCACATGATTATACTATTTAATTTTTTATTTTTAATGCACTAACCCATGCTAAGGACAAATTTAAAAACCTATTTAGAGGCTCATGTAACTCATTCTGTAATATTCGTGTTGTCACAATCACATTGCTCATTTTCTTATGATACTTTTGCTATTATACTTAGTGTTACCCGTTTTCCATTAGTTCTCTTGTTTAAGGAGTCCATTTGGTAATACAAGAATAATAATGATAAGAATAAAGAATAATAAAGAAACTGCTCTATTAATTATGGTAATGGACAATCTATAATATAAAAATGAATCGCTGAATGTGTTGGTAAGCGCAAATCTCGAGAGCAGCTGAACCGATTTCGCTAATTCTTTTTTTTTTAGAATATCCCTTGAAGTACGGGGATGGTTCTTACGGAGGGAAAAATAAAAAAAGGAATCGACTGTTAGGTGGTTCAAAGTTCGCTGGGTCAGCTAGTTTTTAATAAAAAATTCACTTACGTAATGGGCGTTCAGGCCGCCGGCACTAGTGTGTTATGTTTATTATGTGTACGTCTGTCTATATAAGAATTCCCTTTTTTACAAGTGTTTTAAGTGTTAACGCTATCTAAAAGAATGATTAAAAAGTAGAAATCTAATATTACACTTTTTGATAAAAACGTCGTATTTTTTATTAGCTATTATTATTATTTTATTTTTAAAAACCTATTTATGGGTGAAATTTTTAGCCTCTAAATTTGTTCTTAGCACGGGTTAGTGCATTAAAAATAAAAAAAATAGTATAATATTTAATTTTTGTCAAAAACGTAATTTTTTTTCACTTTTTATACACTTAACTTTTTTAAGTTACGGTGGTCATACAGGACAAATAAAAATAATATAGGTACGTCTGAATGTTATGAAATCTAGGACTTTAATCCATCAGTGGCAAACCCTGGTATCTGCATTTACCTTCGGGATACAGGCGTGAGTTTAAATCATATATCACATGAAGATTAAAAATGCAATGATTTCTGCAACTTTTTCCCCTAATTTACAGCCCATAATTGTAGGACTACATACATTACCTACATAATATGTCAATATAATAACACCACGTTCGACTTAATTTTACACCCGCATCAAAAACGCCAATAGAGGCCCAAATTTCTTAACAAAATTGGCAATACACTTGACCGGGATTCCATTGTTAATGAACCGCTCCGTCTTGACGAGAATAGAACTTGTTTACCTCACGTCAGCAAGTACACGACGCAGCATCAACCCATCGAGTCTGGATGGAATGGGCCTTCGACTCGTCAGGTGTTAATATGTTAACGCGGTTAGGAAGGGGTGGAGTGGCTCTTAATGTCATAAAAACATTATTACATACCAATGAGTACTTAAGGAGGAACCAAGGAAACTGCCTCTACAATCAGCTGAGTCAAACGATTAGGAGACAATCGAGCATTTCCTTTGTCGCATTCAATGTTTTGATATTGAATGCAACATATTGCTGTCGCATTCAATATTTTTAGTGGGATTTTATTTTGGCATGATTTCAAATACTTGAGCCTCAGATGCTCTCGCTTACAAAACTCAATGAGTATTTAATTTAAAATATCACAATGAAACTTGAGTTATTGAATCTTACTAGTAAAACTTGGTGACCAATTAAAATTTGGATCTTTTTTTATATATATATTTTAGAATCACCAAACAGAAAATTACACTATGACATGTCAGTTAAGCCTATGAGTGTTACAAAAAAAGATTGTAGTGTACTATCTACAAGCAGGTGATTACAACACGCAATACATTTATAGTTAGGGTAATAGGTAATATGAAATATAACACAATTTTACTTATTAGGTACAGTGAACAGTAAAACAAAGCATTAAAAATAATGGATAAAACAGTAAGCTAAACTTTTATCTAACTCATGTTGAAAGGAATGTCCTTTATTGAGTTGACTGAGGAAAAGATAACATTTAGTTGTGTTTATATTTGTTGTAAAGTCCCATAATGCGAAAGAGAGGGGCATGCGAACCAATATTAGTGCGGCATTGTGGTAAAGAAAATGGCGATCGGTGGTGCATCCTGCAAGTCAGACGGGGAATTTCCGGATGCACCTGAGTTAAAAGTTCAGGACAGTCAATACTACAGTTCATTAGTTTGTATAGAAATACTAGGTTAGAGCGATCACGCCTTGTGTGGAGTGTTTCCATATTGTAATGCTCTAGACGGTCGGAGTAGGATGGAAAAACTCGAATAACTGGTCAACAAAAGATAGATGGTACTAAAAACGCATCTGAACTCTTTCAATTCCTTTGCTATCACTTTTACATACTGGATTCCATGCTGTGCTTAGAGATGCAAATAGAAAAAAAAAACAATTTGTTTTTTTTTTCAAAACTGAAAAAAAACATAAAAAAAATATGGCACTGTTGTTTTTTTTTCCTAATATTGTTTTTTTTTTCAGATAAGTTGTATTCATTAAATGATGGTAAAAACATTAAAATATTATCGTCTTCATAAACAAAACACCACCCACACGACGAAGTCTCGCAAAATTACCAAGCAATAATTCATGCAATAATAGTCAATATTCTAATAACCATTAAAACTCTACCGGAGACACTCGAACAAAGTCTCTCGACTTGCCGAGCATGTTACAATTAGCGCGCAATTTATTTGTACTACAGATTGTAGTGGAGGAAAGTAGACCTTGATTTCAAGATAAGATATCATACAACAAACATGAAAAATGATATAAGACCTTACTTACACTAGCCTAGCTAACTGAGCGTTCAAAATTTTGGATAATGATGGAACGTAACACAGAAAGTAATCTTCAAATATGACACCTATATTCCTACAAATAAAGAGCTTTGTATTGTCCTTGACTACTTTGACATCTTTTGTAGGTCGTTCATACCATCGGTCAGAGTCAGATTTATATCTAAGAGTGGAGAGAAGAAACTATAAAAAAACGTCCCTCTGAAAAAAAAAAATTGTTAGCTTTTTTAACTGTTTTATCAATATGAATAGAAAATTTAGCTGATTTTTCCATCTTTACTCCAAGATCACGTATTGACTCCACCTCCCTGAGTGTAACATCGTTAATTATGTAATTACCGATAGTAGGGATTCGTTTTCTAGTGAAACTTTTCCTGACGTAATAATATTTTCATAGATATACTGACTACCACCTATCCACCCTAAAAATTTATTTTTTCACCAATCCCTACCTATAGGTATCCCTGCCTATCTTTCTCTCTTTTGACGTTTGCAAAATCTTTTTCTAATTATTGCAGCAGGCAAGATGAACAGTAACCAAAACCGGAGATTTGTGTATCGTGCCAATTGGCAGAATCTGGTCCCTGTCTATGTTATCTTGTTGCTACAATGTAATCAGTACCTATTTGATTTTCAAGCATTTTTAGAGTTTTAATTGGCACCTTTGCAGTGTTTTTTTTATTCAAAAAGCTCAGCTCACTTTTGAAAATTTTCGGAAGTTTGGATGGTCAAAAATATGTTTTTTGACAAAAACTATCTTACTTAATGTATTCCAGCATATAAATACATTAATCAAGAAATATGAGAAATATTCGTTATCAACCCTTGTATGTCCCCACTGCTGGGGCCTGCGTCTCTTCCTGCATCGCAGGAATGTTAGGCCACACTCCGCCACGGGGGCCAAGTCCGGGTTGGTGGAGAAATATTCACCACTCAGCTTTGTCCAGATTTTTATTTCAACTTAGTCGTCATCTCTATAGCTTTCCTTGCCCCGCAATCCATAATGTTGATGAGTAAAATATCTTCTTATATTCGCATAGTATCGGATAGCTACTTACATGCATTTACGAGCAGTGTTCTCCCGTCGGTGAGAACAAAAGGCGCTTCAAAACCTACCTACGCTCAGTCCAAATCAATATCTAAATTAAAATAGACTTTTGAAATACGCTCTGGCGAAGGCATAGTGTTTGCTTAGTACGAGTATACCGGTATTATCTTAGTTATCTATTTTTTTTTGCGTGCCGATTATATATTTTGCGGATATTTTGTTTAATTTCAAGGACATCCTCAACGGGAAAGTCGTCCATAATGTAATTGAAAGGTCCATAATGTAATTGAAATTACTCGTATTATTTAACCCATGACGTGGTGCAGTCCAGAGATAAACTTATGCTATATGTGACTGTGGCTGGTATTTAGTATCAATTTAAATTAAAAATTTGTCTGCTTCGAATGCGTTTAGTATAAATTTCATACTGCATCAATACTGCAATTTTACTCAGAATAAAATTACCTAATAAAGGCGTAAATAAACATGAAGACGCTTTTTATTGTTTAAAAACTAATTTAACTCACGTGTCGGGTTAATAGGTATCTACTAGACAGTTGTGATAATTATGACATTTAAAAATGAACCAGTGACAAAAAATTGTAGAACCGCGTGTGGAATAATGCATCTTTAAACATAGAAAAAGACACATAGGTATTCATATGAGTGGTTTATGAGTGTAATTCTCAAAATGTCAATGAACATCGATATGGAGAACTTTTCGTCTAAGAAGAACTTGCGACGTCGCACTCTCAACACTTTCAAGTCAGCTATGACAGCGCTCAAGCAACTGGCCAGTAAGTGTTTTCACAATAACACCTACCTTTTTTTTTCTGTAACATCGTATGCGCAACACATTTATTTTTAAAATTGGAATTATTATAAAAACAGCGGTACGTTTTTGATTCGAAATTTAAAATTCTCATATAGAATACGAGGGGAGTGATTACATTGACCTCTACCCGAGAAAAACATCCTTGTCTCTACCACCCGGGTACCAAGCCGTTCTCCTAAAAGGTTTTTTAGGAGAACCACCCTAACATACCTAGGTACTTCATTTTCTGTGATCAAAAGTAACAATTTGAATAACATTTGGCTGTCGTCATTTTGGTGGTCGTTCACGGAGCTAATTATTTGAATGGAACATCTAGCAAGCCGGCAGGTATTTTCAAAATTGTCAAATTTAGTTCACAGAGCATCACTAGCAACTATACCGTTGCTAGTGATGCTCTAAATTGGCCTAAAATAATGTAGTGGTAAACACTGGATAAGCTGTACTTTGCTAATCAGTGGTTTTGTTCATTGTTTTTTTATACTAGTGTTTTTTTATAAGAAAGGTAAGTAAAAGGTAGTAATATGTAGGTAAATAATAGGTACAGTAACGTATTTTAATCGTGGTAAAAAAAAACACTAAGATAGACTTCCTTTTTGTCACGAAAACTGTATGCTGTACCAACATATTAAAACAAATCTACGTTACTCTTACTATACAAATGTAACGGTTCTTGCTACCAAAGTTACAATCTTCTAACTTTAGCAAAGCAGGGGCATTTCTCGCGAGATTATTGAATGAATATTGGCAAAGTTTTAATGTCTTTGCGGTGTTTGACGTTATCGTTTAACGAACAGTCGCATTAGGCTTCTGTCTCTTGAGTCTTTTGAATGGTGGCTCCGATGACATTTACCATACTTACCATATCAATTTAATTACAAGTTGATTTGTAAACTAGATTGAAGATATAGGAAGAAATAGAAATAGGAAAAACCATAGCATTTGTATTGTCTTTCTCTCTCTCTCTTTCTCTTTCTCTGTCTCCCTTTCTTTCTTTCTTTCTTTCTTTCTAGTACTCCTGCCGCACCATGCGAGTGGTCATGAGTTCATATTCCGGCAAACAATTCCTTATGAAATTTTATTCAGAATTTTCCTACATTTGCATATTTAAACTAGCAAAACCTAACGATAATGGTGTTCACATCCCTCGGCGCTTGAAATCACCAATCTACGGTGGGCAAGAGCAGTGACTAAGACCATGATCCCACTTTGATATAGGCCTATACCTTGCAGTGGTGTGGATAGACAGATAGATGGATAGAGAACACTTTATTGTACATAAAAATGTAAATTACATACATATTTCTTAACCGAAGGGTACAGACGGCGGCCTTATCACTAAAAGTTATCTCGTCCTTAACCTTTGGATGAACTGGCCTAATACATTAGAGAAGAAAGTAGATGTACAAAAAATCAAAGAGAGTTATAATTTCAGAGGTATATAAATACATGCTTAAATACCAGTGTGTATTATACTAAACGTAACAGAGACAACAATTAGAAGGAAAAACGTTACAGTTGAAGGCTTTATCGCTCCTAAATACAGGGATAGAAATAAATGACAACAATACAATGAAGTCGCCACAAACTTTTCCAATCGAAATACGAGTATCGACAGCTAAATAAATACCGGCCTTCGATTCCATGTTTTCACTCTTTCAGGCCTCAAAACAATATTTACTATCACGATAAATGATTGAAAGTCCCTGTGGTCTTCTTTCATAATAAACCCCACGTAGAAAAAATGTTTTGTGACAGCAAAATGATATTCCCTGATACCGGACTTGAATTATGTATGACAGGGGAATCCTTGGAAAAATAAACAGCTTTCGCTGGGGTTTTCTATCTTATCTTAAGAGAGTAGGTTCCTCCTACAAAATTCTGTATATACTCGTATATCAATTTTAAGTAAGACCAGCTACTAGTCTTGCAAGCCTCCACCAATCCGCACTTGGCCCCCGTGGTGGAGTATGGCCTATACCTTCCTCAGGGGAGAGACTCGTGCCCTTTGATGATGATGATATCCACTTTTATTTCAGAAAAAACAACTATGAACTTAAGTTTAGTGAGATTCTTGAAACAAGGATCATATAGTAACAAAAAGCCGATATTTCTAAACTGTTCCTTATTCGAAAAACTTCAGCGTTTGCATCTACATATTCAGATGATTAGAATGATGAGAGAAGTTTTTAATCCGTGTGTCCTACCTGCCATGACCTACGGAGCCGAGACATATACACTCACGAAAGGGTTGGTCCACCAGTTCAAAGAAGCTCAGCGAGCTATGGAGAGAGCTATGCTCGGAGTTTCTCTGAAGGATAGGATTCGTAACGAATGTATCCAACAGAGAATCAAAGTTATCGACATAGCTCAGAGAATCAGCAAGCTGAAGTGGTAGTGGGCTGGCCATATCTCGCGAAGAACCGACAACCGTCGGAGTAAACGTGTCCTTGAGTGGAGACCGCGACTCGGCAAACGTAGTGTAGGACGCCCTTCGACTAGGTGGGATGACGATCTGCAAAAAGCTGCAGGCAGATGCTGGATGCGGTAAGCTGAAGACAGGGCGCTATGGCGCTCATTAGGGGAGGGCTATGTCCAGCAGTGGACTAGTATAGCCTGACGACGATTCAGATTATTTATACAGCGTCATGTCGCACCTTCACTCACACTAGATGGGTGAAAGGACCACTCTGGGACGTTGTTTTTTGGATGGTGCAGACTTGCCCAGCTCCTGTACCATCCTGACAGCTAAGCCGGCCTTGCCCACAGGAAAGACTAGTCAATATGCGTAAAGCCAAAATCCGAGGCTTTCCTCACGATGTTTTTACTGGAAGTGGTAATGAAAATACAGTTCTCTGGCTTGGTGTTATTTTAAAGTACCTGAAACCGATGTGCGTGCATGCAACGATTAAGGAACGTTGATGGAGCCAAGTAGATCTGTCAGGATTTTAGCAAGTGGCAGTCCCTGGTCTCTGCCTACCCCTCTGGGACACAGGCGTGAGTTTTTGTTTTGTTATTGTTTTTACAATCTGTTAGCTTTCAGAATATACCTCGGGCTTCAGAGTAGGCTTTGGTTTTCGCGGAAAGCACACGAGTGTAATACTACTTCCTGCTCTTTATATAACTTTTCTTCATTATTTTGATAAGTTATGTAATGTTATATATAACGACCAAAATAAACCTTAGTAGCCGAGGTATACTCTAAAAGCTAACTGGCTGTATGTTATGTTATTTCAACGAAACGTTAGACGAACAACGGTTAGACCCGTCGTATAAGGGTCCAACATCGAAAAGCTATGATAGCAATAAAAGAGGTAGGTTCTAACTTAAATACCTACTTCATGAAGTGAGGAATCAAGAGGATTTTTCGACACACCATCTAGGTACTTTGGCTTAACAAAAACTCTCATTTGAAATAACCCGAAAACGACCACAGAAACTCCCTTTCGAGACGAAAGGCGTAGAAAAAATGGCGGAAAATAGGCACGAAACAAAAGACGACACAAACCTCCTCGGGGGCCTCAAGAATGCTAATTGAACCTAAGAACAACATCTTCAATTTTTTCTTGACGTAATTCTGTCACCCTGAATAAGTTTTATATTTATATTTCGAGACGAGAGCTTTGCATTCTCATAGTGACCGTGGTAGAGTAGGAGGTAAAACAATGGACTCGCAAACGAGTCCGATATTCTGTGCGGGCATGTAGTTACCAAGGACTTTGTTTAATTTCAATGTTACATGCATTTGCAAATTTGTAGTAGCAATATCACAGGCTAACTGTGCAGGTTAACATCGTGAGGAAACCCGCGTCTTGGTTGGTTCCATACGTGTTGACTAGTCTTTCCTGGGGGTACGCCTAAGCTGTCAGGATGATATAGGTGCTAGGCAAGCCTACATCATCTATGAACAATGCCCCAGGTACTGTAGCCACAGTGCAGTGAAAGTGCCACTTGATGCTATATAAATCATCTTATTAAGGTCAATCTTATATTAAACATATCTAACCGCGATCATTTATAAGGTAAACGTCGGGAATGATGGTAATTACAGTTTACCTAATAAATAATCTTGATTACACCCGTTTAATACATAACTATATTGCATTAAGCAATACTTTTGCATTTTCACTTGTGAAACAGCTACATCAAGAGCTCTGAATTTTTAAAACTTTCCTAATTTTATTCCAGTACTGAATCCAAAAAGGCATTTGGATTAAACGAATTACGTGATTTGATGCTAGGTACCCAGCCCAAGATCTTATTGTATCTTTGTACCACCATACTAGTTTGATATTTTGATACTCATGCAACCGCAGCGTACCTTTTGACAAGGAACCTATATTCCTAAAGCTCCAGAATAATATTAAGAAATTATTCCTGGTGAAGACGAACTCTCGACAATGAGACGTTGAGGCGACGAGCGGTTTCATAATATCAAGGAGAATGAAGGAAGTTAGTGACAAGGCAGTAGGGACACATGCTCTTAACTAACATTCTGCTGCGTCATGTAAATATTGATAGTGTTCTTTATAATAAAAAATAATACTACTGTATATGCACTACCCGTCCCTGCTTTTCTTCGCAAATCGTCATGGGGTGTCTGGAAGTCACTGCTATTTGCAATAAAGCCGCCAATTGTACTATGTGTTTTCATAGATGTATCGCATTTGTAAAGTTACATAGTACAATAACTAATATTCTTTTCTTAAGTATATAACCTCTATTATTTTATTACGTACAGGTACGTAATAAAATATGATATATAAAATATGCCGCTATAAACGGCAACTGACTCAGCATACTTGACCATCAGCATATGCTGAGTCAGTTGCCGTTTATAGCGACAGTGACACGCCGTAATCTTTAGTGTTCTTTTATTTTTTTATTTTAATGTTATTTAGTAATGTGTTTTAAGTTTGCTTTGTTATTGTGGCGTGTATACTGTAGCTATAATAAATGTTTTTTCTTCTTATCTCGTACTTTACGTACCTGTACGTAATAAAATAATAGAGGTTATATACTTAAGAAAAGATTATGCATATTTGCTGGAGCTTCTCAGATACCGCCGCAAAATCTGACACGATTCTGCAATCTGCTGCAATATATGCATATATGCATATATATATATATGCATATATTGCAGCAGATTGCAGAATCGTGTCAGATTTTGCGGCGGTATCTGAGAAGCTCCAGCAAATATGCATAATCTTTTCATATATATATATATATATATATATATATATATATATATATATATATATATATATATATATATATATATATATATATATATATATATATATATATACATATGCATATATTGCAGATTGCAGAATCGTGTCAGATTTTGCGGCGGTATCTGAGAAGCTCCAGCAAATATGCCCTGAACATACGCCCAAAAACATATAAACGCTTCGCGGATTGGACCTAACTAATTTTAATAATGCTCTTCGTGTGTACTATTTATTTTATATGAAAAGATTATGCATATTTGCTGGAGCTTCTCAGATACCGCCGCAAAATCTGACACGATTCTGCAATCTGCTGCAGTCAATACGCCCAGAGACTGCTGCCCAGCTCCAGCAAATATGCATAATCTTTTCATATATATATATATATATATATTTATATATATATATATATACATATGCATATATTGCAGATTGCAGAATCGTGTCAGATTTTGCGGCGGTATCTGAGAAGCTCCAGCAAATATGCCCTGAGCATACGCCCAAAAACATATAAACGCTTCGCGGATTGGACCTAACTAATTTTAATAATGCTCTTCGTGTGTACTATTTATTTTATTTATCGCATTGCACAACAGATAAGTACCATTGCATGTAATAATATCAAAGTGAAGCTTACAATCTAATTATATCCTTTAATGTATGACGACAGCGGGCAAAAATATGGACGAGAACAGAAACACATCAAGACACTTTTAAAGTAAATTATGTATTAATTTATCTCTAGTACTTCTCACCCCAGTCTTTTCCCCAAAACGATTTTTTGTGAATTGTTTTTAATTTAGTATGTTGACATTTTGGAATATCTATTATTTTATTGTTATACTTAATTCATTTGATTAGTAAATCTTAAAAAAATATATTATTAGGTACTCAATATGTAGTTATTAGTAGCATACGTTCTCATAGCTATAAACGAGCACTTCCAGATAACCTTAAAAAAAACTATAATGTCGCCACAATTTAAAACAAGGGACCAACCAAACTGTCGTAATGCGGGCTATATTGAGAAGAAACTGCATAACAAATAATTATTGCCGTCTTAAACATTAAACTTTAGCGTGGTAAAATTTTTAAACGTTGTTGTAATGACCGTTGTATAGGACAGAAATATGTTGTATAAGGCGATAGCTCAGGTGGCAGTGTATTTTGTTTGATAAATCAATATTGCGACGTTTGAAGCGTTGTTGTGGCAACAATAGGTTCTGTCATTTGTAAATGAAGTAAAGAACGAGTAGAAAAAATTAGTACCAAACTACAGAAAATATTATTATGGCAGAGATGGCCTTAGGGAATGTTTCCCGGTATTGTCTTTTATCATAAATTTATAGTGTACCTGGTGCATCGACTAAAATACTTAAATAAATGCGTGTAAATAAATCTTGAATTTTCACTATCATTATTTCTAATAGCAGATTAAACACTATTTATCGCATTGGTTAGCCCTCTTAGTTGGCCTAGCCCACAGAAAAGACTAGTCAATACGCCCAGAGACAACCAACCCGCGCTATCAGGATGGTATAGTTGCTGGGCAAGCCTACACCATTTTAAACCATGTCCCAGGTATTATAGCATGCAAGTGGTCCCTTCACCCATCTAGTGTGAGGGAAGATGCCACTGGATACTGTATAAGTCTTGTTAGAATATTTTCAAGGCTCAATCGCGTAGTAATTTATTGCTATTTTACCTCGACGTTACAGTCATCGTGGTCACGAGAAGACTGATGGCTGGTACCCGTTCGCATCTTCGGCTGATAAGGTTTTAGACTACCCTCAATCAGCCATCACAAAGCACTATTAGGGTCGCGACACACTACACTGACAATGTCGGACGATAAGCCCCGAAAATATTCTAACAATGTTTTCAAGTCGCGAAAGTTTAAAATACTGTATAAGTCATCTCATTGCGTATTTGCCTTTCATTAGCCCTCTATATTTTGCCATATTTAAAGTGTTCAGCAGTTCCCTTAATGTAGCGTATGAGCTACAAAGTCGTATCACAATAGGCGTCCGTGCCCCATTCAGTGTTTTAGTGCTAGAATAAAACGCTGCAATAAAAAACGCTCAGAAAGGGTTTGGCTCACTCCCAATTTGACGTCAAAGTCGTCGACGTTTCAAAGCCACCGCTTATCAGATTAATTGCTTTCACCATGAAGATTAATCGCGTTCGTTTTTTAACGGCTCCTACACTAATTCTTATTTATCGGCGTAACAACAGCCAGTGTTGAGTTATGTTGTTGCGGATTAACAGGATGCTTTAGTTGGGCAAGTATTCAGGTGTGTTTATAAAAAAGTCCAAAGATGAATAATAACATCATTCGTAATTTAAGCAAACTTTTAAAGTTATTTTGGTACTTAATTTACAAGTTTATATGATAAGTAGTTTAGTCGCGTTGTGTGATGGATAATGAACAAAAACACGTCATTATTTGTGCTGCATATAGCAATTTTTGTATAGAAAGTTATTAAAAATCGCTTACCCTCAAAATAGTTTCTTCAATACCATTCATTGAACATTAATATAATTGAACCGCTTTCAGTAAGGAAAAGTTAAAAACTCTCTTATATTACTTATATTACTTCACAAATGGATTGTAAAAAAATTAACCTGAGTATTTCAAACGGTTTTCAGGTAATGCGTTATTTCAATAATTGTCATTAAAAAGTTAAAATTACTTTGCTAAATTCTGCCAAAAATCCCACAAGCACCATGCGGTTAGTTAATGCACCGCCCTCCCTCTCACTTTTTCAAGCAGAAACAAGACACGAACACAACACCACCAACACCAATACTTGTGTGAGAAAACATTATTCCCTATTAATCGCTAGACGCAATGGAATCGTTAAACTGGTGCCCGTTAAACCGTTTCCACCGCCTATGGGCTATTATTGTTTTGCGCAAAAATAGCGATTAATAAGGAATAAATACGGAGCGTTTTTGCGGAGCCGGTCACTTGCATTTGGGAGCCTGAGGATGCCTCGTGTTAGAGGCGAAACGCGTCGCGTGTTTTCTCACACAAGTATTGGTGTTGGTGGTGGTGGTGTGTTCATGTCTTGCTTCTGCTTGAAAAAGTGGGAGGGAGGGCGGTGCATTAACTAACCGCATGGTGCTTGTGAGATTCTTGGCGGAATTTAGCAAAGTAATTTTAACTTTTTAATGCTATTATGGATTTCCGCAAAGTAACGCCTGATTCTATACAACATCAATAATTGTCTATTTTGTCTATTGTCTATGTATTTATATATTGTATAGACAGTAAATCTCCAAAGAAGCAATGAAGTAGAGTATCATATGTAAAGGCACTGTTCCACTCACCACCTGCTGAACGAGCTTCCGGGACAATTCGTCGCGTATTTGCAAAACGTCACTGCGTATAATGAAGGTGTCATTCAGAAAGGCCCATTGTGTGGCGGCCGGCTGCCTAAAAAACATTAGTCGACCCATCACTCATTCACTTATGAAAGCCAACGCCGGTTCGTCTGGCCCAGCAATTACGTCGTCTTCAGGAGAGTTTTCATGATCCGATTTACTTTTCACAGCTCTCGTGAAAAAGTCAAATTTGTTTAGAGTGGAAAGCGGCGCTCGTGACCTAGTAGAGCTAAGTGATTGGAATCAATCACTCGGGTTAAGCTACAACAGGCGCGCCAAGGTACTGGATGGGTGACCGTCCCGTGTCTACCACTAGTGGCATTTTCCGGCCGCTTCCGTGCTTCGTACGTTAAGCTGTTGGTGCCGGCTGTTATGTAATGGCAATCATTAAGCCATGTCAAAGGCCTTATTTGTGGCTTGATAACTTCTGACTGTAAGGCCCGCCACTATCTTACAATCCTCCACCAACCCGGACTCTGCCCCCGTCGTGGAGTATGGCCTATCTTTCCTGCGATGGAGGTAATAACCCGTGCCCCAGCAGTGGAGTCATACAAAGGATTGATATCGGGAAGCAGAGCAGGAAGAAAATGTTTTTTTTCTGCTGTCAACTGTGCTTTTTAAACTTCTTTGGCATTGGCATAGGAAGTACGGTGTATGACAGTCAACCTCAGTTTTTTTCTACTGGGTCCCATCAAGTCCTTCACCAGTTTCCTCCACGTTTTTCAGCCGCTTTAATAATTAACCTTAACGATGACATGGTGGTACAAACTTTACCCCGATCCAGACTAGGGTTAATAAGGATCGCTCTTCCTCTTCCTCAAAATGAGGAATTTCCTGTCGCCCATTGGCTCAATTGGTAGAGCGCTGGCACGGATAGCCAGAGGTTGCGGGTTCGAATCCCGGCATGGGTGAAATTTTTAGCCTCTAAATAGGTTTTTAAATTTGTCCTTAGCACGGGTTAGTGCATTAAAAATAAAAATAGTATAATCATGTGGGTACAGTGATATCGTTCCGATGTAAAACCTAACTGCAAAGTAGGTAGTCGGGGCTGTAAGTGATGCAATTTGCTTAAGCCAGATGTCGCTGCCTGTACGTAATACAAAGAATATCGTAAAGAGGTTCGAAATTTCACTGATGCCGGTGAGTCGCCCATTGGCTCAATTGGTAGAGCGCTGGCACGGATAGCCAGAGGTTGCGGGTTCGAATCTCGGCATGGGTGAAATTTTTAGCCTCTAAATAGGTTTTTAAATTTCCTGATATTTTTAAGGTTCCTCATCCTCTTTTTCTTCCTCAAAATTCTTCTTCTTCTTCGTCAGGATATATTATGTAGTCCTCTGATGGACATATGAGCGCCATAGCGGCCTGTCTTCAGCTTGCCGCATCCAGCATCTGCCATCAGTTTTTTGCAGAACAAAATTAATTTTAAAAAAATCTCTTTCTCCTCATGTTTTAAGAGGAATTTAATAGGAAGGAAAGTTATAAATTTTGTTGAAACGAAATGTGTGAGGGAGAGAGAGAAAAGTCTCTGCATCCGCTTCCTTGTTTCCTCATCCTCTTAGTCTGCCAGATTCCGCATCCTCATCCTATTCCTCAAAATCGATTTTAAAAACTTCCTCTTTCTCATAACAAGTTCCTCAACAATCCTAATCCAGACTGGGGTTGTCTTGCGCTTGACGAAAAACGATACCGGCTGCGCACTTTAGCAAACCTCTCACGTCACGGGCATGACATTTATTAATGAATACAGACAGACGGCCATTGTGTCTTTCCCTGATTACTGTGAATTTTGGTCGAGTGGCGCGCAGGCTTAGTACCGGCTACGATTCAGAATGAGAATCCGCGTAAATTAACACCAGCGATGCTTGGTGCTTTAACGGATTATTGAATGCTTAATTGATAAACCGTTTTTAAATTCAGATGACGTCACCGTGATTCGAAAATACGCTGCTCGCTTTTAGGCCGAAGCGCTAATAAATTAATTGTCTCGGATAATTAATCTCTTGAATATACACAATAGCTACATTTTCAAACAGAGCGCTACAAACAGATCTGTATATGCTCGATAAGTGATATCTCAGTGTTAATTGTAAACCAGAGATTTCACTGACTCACTGGTTAGAAATTCACTGAAATTTGCCGATAATTATTTGTTATATCACTGTGATTAAGTATATTTATCTTCTGTAGAACATATTATATTTCATTTGATATTAATTTGACTTTGCAAGGTACAACTTCACTTAAAGCTTCAAATGCGACCTAGAGATGGCAACTAAAAAAATGTTATGGTCTCCTTTCCCATAGGCATATTATAAAAGCTTGTTCAACTCGCAAGCAACAACTACTTGTTAAAAACCTCCGTGGAGGAATTCGGTTATCGCATGAGTAAATTAAGTTTGAAACAATCACAAGTGGGTAGCGCTCGGCGGCGAGTTACAACCCTTGCTAAGTTTGCTCGGTAAACAGCGAGCGAGCGACGTGGAGTAGCCTAATGCAATTACAGCTTGCCGAGGAATACGTTATTTGTGTCACATTTACTACCCACACATGCACACTTAACTGGTAAGACGTTAATTTGTATTTGCCGCGCAAACAACGCAGAGAAAACACGTACAGAGAATCTGCAGTCGAACTGCCTCCGTGCCTCCGTTTACTCAGCTTTGATTACGCTCGTCTGACAAATATGAATTCTCGAATGTACTTAACTAAATAATAAAGCTAGAAAATATATTTCATATTGATAATGTTAATAAGGACGTTAAAAAAAGCCATTGTATGATTGGGACTGAAGTCTGGCTACCATAAAATGAGCTATAGAATATAGCTACCTATTGTGGCTTTGGAGAAAAAGCCTTTCATGGGTCAGACAGACCAGTAGGCATGATAATAATAGGACTCTGTAGGCATTGTTGGGCTACGGAACCACTTAAAAGGACTGTTTACATTTTGTAATAACGGTATTAGTCCGATTAAAATAGGAAAAATTGCGTAGATGTAACCTACTAACCAAGCTTACTCTATGTAAACCGCATTATAGGTATTTATTACATTGGTGCCACGATGTATTGTTTTATATGCCAAGAAGGGGAAAATAACTATGGCACATAGTACTGAAAATATTTATATGTGCAGAACCTTCATAAATTACAATAGCTTGCACACAATTGTCTCAGCTTTCAACCTGACTACAATCTTCTGATGTGACACAAGTAAGTAACCGTGCAACAGATTATTCAGTGTCAATTTATTTATTTATTACTATACCATCGATATCGATATCAACCCTTGTATATGCTGCTGGGCCACGGGTCTCTTCCTGCATTGCGAGAAGGTTAGGTCATACTCCACCGAGGGGGCCAAGTCCGGGTTGGCGGAGGATTGTAAGACA
Source organism: Yponomeuta sedellus (assembly GCA_934045075.1). Lineage (NCBI taxonomy): Eukaryota > Metazoa > Arthropoda > Insecta > Lepidoptera > Yponomeutidae > Yponomeuta > Yponomeuta sedellus. The sequence goes on along the minus strand of OW203735.1, from coordinate 6,320,913 downwards.
GTGGCGGGTCTTACTGTCAGAAGTTATCAAGCCACCCATAAGGCCTTCGACATGAATTATCGACTGCCATTACATAACAGCCGCCACCAACGGCTTAACGTACCTTGCGAAGCATTACTATACCATTATATTAAATTATTGTACAATAGACAATAACAATCAATTTCTTCACTCTCACTATCGCCACCCTATCATAACGTACTTATAATTATTACAACGAACTTTCGCAGAGTTTGTTGCACAACATAGGTAACAAAAAAATTAGTTGAGCGACGACTAATGTGGGTTGTTTATCGTCATACGCAATCGTATACATTTTTTTTTGAGATCGCCACTCGTCTTTATCGATACATTCGTGTATTCCAATAAGGAGAAGTCCTGTATAAAACATAGATTCAAAGAGCCTTTAGCCCAGTGACAGTCAAATTTGACAACTCTCTCAAAATGTCCTATGTTCAAAATTGACAGTGATCGCTACATGGATAGATAGAGAACATTTCTTTGCACCACCAGAAGAAACAATTAATGATTTCTGTTGTATACCATATTGAGAAAAGTAATATTATAGATTCATTGACAATTGTCTTTTAAATTCAGCGTCTCAAATCCATTTAATATTTCATCAACCAATTTCCTAATTGATTCCTCTTCTTCTTCAGGCCATATTAGTCCACTGCTGGACATAGCCCTCCCCTAACGAGTGCCATAGCGCCCTGTCTTCAGCTAGCCGCGTTTAGCATCAGCCGGCGGTTTTTCGCAGATCGTCATCCCACCTGGTCGGAGGGCGAAATAGGGTGATGAAATATTATATATCTTCAATATAGATAAGTTAATAAAATTTTACCAACCAATTTTCCCGCACCAAATGCACACATACATAACTAGCAATTTCTAGTGGCCAAATTCAACAGTGGCGACCGCAAAACCCAACGGTTCACAGCTCATTGCGATCTAGCGTTAGAACTGACACGTGTGTCACCGCAAATATGCAGCCCGACGCCAAATTCCCAATTTGAATATTCGCTCGCATGCCCTGCTTATGCCTTTGACACATGCAGCATAGTCTTGCGGACTCTGCGGATTAATCCTATTTGAAGAAGAGCACTGCCCCGTGCATGATTGAATTCCTATTGCACACTATCGACCACTTGAGCCAGCTGGGTCTTTCCATTTGCGGCAGAGAGAACGGTTTAATAACAATTGAGTCGGAATAGAGTTGTGAAGGGTCACTGAATCACGTAGTTCGTATTGCATCGAGCTACTATAGGGTAGAGTTGGAATTGGTTAGTTGTGTCAGAAAAGGATGTTTGAGGATTAACTTTGGACTGCAGTCTAAACAAACTACCCACTTCCATATACGTACATAAGCAGCCTATATGTAAAATAATGTGTCAGCAGTTTAATTTAAAAAAAACTCCGTGCATTTTGTTGTTTTCTCCGCTGTGAAAGCGGTTCGTATTGCCTAGCACCTACAACTCTATTTAGAGGCTATTTAGAGGGTTAGTGCATTAAAAATAAAAATAGTGTAATCACGTGGGTACAGTGATATCGTTCCGATGTTAAACCTAACTGCAAAGTAGGTAGTCGGGGCTGTAAGTAATGCAATTTGCTTAAGTCAGATGTCGCTGCCTGTACGTAATACAGAGATTATTGTAAAGAGGTTCGAAATTTCACTGATGCCGTGAGTCGCCCATTGGCTCAATTGGTAGAGCGCTGGTACGGATAGCCAGAGGTTGCGGGTTCGAATCCCGGCATGGGTGAAATTTTTAGCCTCTAAATAGGTTTTAAAATTTGTTCCTTAGCACGGGTTAGTGCATTAAAAATAAAAATAGTGTAACCTACAACTCTTTTACTATGGATATATTCGGGAATTTCTTAACATCTTGTATATATTACGCAGTCTGTGTGCCAATTTCATATTCACCTGGGCATTCATTTATCCATTGAGGAAAGAAATATAAAAAGAAACCGCGGCAACTGCAATGCTGCCGAAACGTCGGGCAGTAAAGTAATTACATTTTATTAATCGCGATTAGACCCGGCTGTCGGAGTGATCTTAAACGATCACGAAGGTTAAGCAACATAGGGCGCGTTCAGTGCATGGTTGGGTTACAGTCTGTGACTGTCTCTAGTGACATTTTTCTGAGCGGTTCCGTGCTTCGAAAGGCACGTTAAGCAGTTGGTGCCGGCTGCCGTCGATAGATGGCAGTCACTAAGCCAAGTCGGAGGCTTTAGGGCGGCTTGAAAACTTCTGACAGTTAAACCAGCCACTAGTCTTGCAAGCCTCCATCAATCCGGACTCGGCCTTCGTGGTGGAGTATGGCTTATACTTTCCTCAGTGAAGAGACCCTCAGTGGGGACATAATGGGTGGATGATGATGAGACCCGTTTAATATATATTAATAAATAAAAAAATCTTTTTACTTTTACTCTTATATAAATATATTTGACGGCCTCGGTGGCGCAGCGGTTTGGCACGCTGACTGTGCCACCGAAGGTCTCGGGTTCGATCCCCGGCCGGGTCAAACTAGGAAACGAACTTTTCTAGTTTGTCTTGGGTCTTTGATGTTATCTTTGTATTTATTGTATTAAATATATCATCGAGTTAGTACCTATAACACAAGTCATTTAGTTGTACTTAGTATAGGGCTAACGAGATCTGTGTAATATGTCCATGAATATTATTATTATTATTTTATTTAAGAAAATCACAAATACATATTTTAACTACCTCTTTATTTCTCTTTTAAGTGGAATCCACAATTGTTTTTTCCGTGTTCGCCATAGGTGTTGACGTGTTTATCAGGCACACAGGTTGCCCGAGTAACATCCGGGCCAAAGTCTGTTTTATTCACTTTTATTGCCGTGGTAAGAGTAGGCTTAATGTGTGTCAGCGATAAATCGCGCTCGCTTGAGGAAAATAGGCCACCGTGACATGACGTCAGAGATGACCCAACAAGGATAAGGCTCGGGAAAAAATGATAATGGTATTGAAACTGTTTGAAAAGGGGCGACCACGAGTCTTCAAATTAAATTGGTACTTTCAATGAAGTTTGTGAGGTTAGGAGATCCGCATCTCCTAATATAAAATGGTGTTTATTCCAACAGAAAATGTGAATATGTTGAATCGAAAGAGGTTTTACAGTGAGTGGTGAGTTAGTAGTGACTGACAAGCTTTGGTTTCAGCCTATCTCTCTGTGGCTCCGACGTGGGTGTACGCAAATTATCCAATCGCGATTTTGTTCTTCATAGGTGTTCGTTAATAGTATAACTCATATTGACATACCTTACATTTGAGAACAGAAGAATACGTGATGAAGGTTTTTTTATCGTATATTAATGCTCAGACTTAATAAAAGAGAGGAATATTTATTTTTGCATACCAGAGCACATCAGATAATAAAATGTATAGAGGGCAATTGATGGCCTTTTTGCCAGTAGACATTTCTTTGAGATAACCCTGATTTATCTAACTGGTTCGGTTGCAAGACAAGCACAGGCTAGGCTTTTGTCAGCTCATGCAAACGCAAAAAAACTAATAAAACTTTCCTAAGCACTACAAACCGCCTGAATCGCGGTTCAAAAAATATGTTAAGCACACTTTGTGCCAAAAGGGCTACTATAACATAAAGGATTATTTAGATGACAATGAGGTCTGGAATTAAAGCCAGTACAATGAATGAGTTCTATGTTTATAATAATTATGTAAACTATGGTAATTAAGGACTTTTGAAAAGACTAAGTTAGGAGTTTTTTTGTCCATTTTTTCTCCTAAATGATCTAGATTTTGAAATGGACACCTAGTTTGAATTGTAACGTTCATTAAGCCGCAGTTTCTGTGCTACTTTGAATAAAACCTTTTCATTTCATTTCAATTAGGTATTGATTAAGGCCTGCGCAGACGAGGTACTATCCCCCGTGTACTTTTTTGTCCGTCGATACAGATCTCTTATAAATTGTATCGAGTAACGCACACGAAGGACAAAAAGTACCCCGTACAAAAAGTTCCTCAAGTTACCGAGGACTTGATACAGAGAGACCGGAATGGACAAAAGTTCGGTGTTTTCGTTTAAAATGCCTTTTTTTTCAACTTCATGTAAATTACAACCCAACGCAATCTCAGATTATTTGCTTCCATAGAGTATTTCCATCACTCAATTTTCGGGGAACAAATGACTGCACACTGTAGGCGTTGAGTCCGCGACAAGTACTCGGAGGAGGACATTTTTTACAGACGAGGGACTTTTGTCCCAAGAGACAAAAGTCCCTCGTCCCTCGTCTGCGCAGGCCTTTATTCATTATGAAGTTTTGTTCTGATCATCTACAACAACTATCTCTCGTCAAAAGTTGATTCTTTGATTAACACATACAGTTTTGATTAACATAGATAGATACAGAACCCTTTATTGCACAACCACAAAACAAAATACTAACATGATTACTTAAATCTAAGTAATGTTATACCATTGGTTTTATCGCTTAGAGCGATCTCTTCCAGACAACCTCAAAATGAAGCCGATTGCATAAAGAATATAATTGGTACAGTAAATAGAATCAAAAATATATTGATGCCAAGTAGACTGGTAGATATTGATAGAAATATTGAAAAATATATAAGTGAAATGTAAATGTAATGTGATTTAAAAGATGACTAAAAAGTCAGACTGTGTGCAAGCACGTAAACAAACGCTGCCACGGTTCCGAACTCCCAACTTTGTTTTTCACTTCCGGCGAATACATCTCAAAAGGAAAAGGGGAAAAGTCACAATAGACACTTGACTCTGAAAGTTCTGAAATAGTTTTTCGGTCGCTCAACACACTCCGGCACAACATTCCTTTGTTTGTTTCCTTTAGAACTGAAACTTGACTTTCAATGAAGCCCACGTTATCGTCTTAGCTTTATCCCAATATGTAAGAGTGTAGAAGTCTTTTTAATATATACTTCTCACTCCAGGGCACAGGCCATCTCTCAGAGAGAGCGCATTGGTTTGATGAACCTCAGTCACTCAGGTTTCTTCACGGTGTTTTCCTTACAACTTAGCGGGTGGTTCTTCACAAATGTACGTAACTTAAAAAATAGTTCTTGCTGGGATTCGGATCCACGAGCTCCCGAATATGAGGCCCGTGCTCTACCACTCCGTTACCAAGGTTGTCGTGGTCACAGGTGGACGGAGATGGCGAGTACATTCACTATTTTAGCGATAGCGAGCGATGGCGATTATAGTTAGAATATAAGTATTATTTTTATACACTAGGTGAGTATAACACAGAGAAACCTAAGTTACACAAAATAAATGATGTGGCCTAATGGAATCGAGTGATTGGAATCAAACTAGCAACAACAGACGGGGTCAAGTGCTGGAACGGTGACCATCCCGTGACTGCCACAAGTGGCATTTGTTCCCAGCGCTCCCATGCTTCGCAAGGCACGTTAAGGTGTTGGTGCCGACGACTATCATACACTTAACAGGCAGTCGCTAAGCCATGACAGAGGCCTTATGGGCGGTTTGATAACTTCTGACAGTAAGCTCCGCAACTGTCTTACAATCCTCTACAAACCCGGATCTGGCTCCCGTGGAGGACCTAACCTTCCTGCGATGCAGGAAAAGACCCGTGCCCCAGCAGTGTGGACATACCAAGGGTTCGTGTTTACTCCTAAGCATCGTTCTCGGAAAAAGACCTAGCTTTGTTGGTTTGCGCTTGGCAATTACAAGGGTAGCCTTTGTTTTATTTGCTGACGGGCCGGTAGCTCGGCGTAATTGCGTCGGACGGAGGCGAAATCGACAGTCGCCAATAGAGGTGTTTGCGGTTGGGGCGTTTTGTAGCTTAGGTAAATCTTAGCACGCTCTACACGTGGACGTTGCGTTAGCATAGATGTTTTCAAATCTATGTGCGAGGAATGCACCTTTTTCTATGTAGTTTGTCCTTTGCACTTACGCAATGAGAGTCCAGTATCTTTACTCACACAAGGTGGGAGAAAGGACTACTCGGACTTTGCAGTGCCTGGGACATTGCTTTAGATAGCATAGTCAGTCTAGGCCACAAAGAATACGTGCGGAGTCAACCAATCCGCGCGTTTCCTCAAAATTTCCGTGTGGTGACAAATTATAAATTCATTTAACTAGGTGGGACGAAGTAGAAGGTCGAGTGATTATGTACTTCCCCAGTACATAATCACTCGTCCTGGTCCCAAACTAGGATACTATGTACCATGGTAACCAGGACACGCTATCACAAACATGAAGATACGTCCAGATGACGGAATAAATGGCAGCCCCCAGTGGGAATCGAACTAAAGACCTCTAGCATGGTAATTAGACCGTGTTAGTAAATTTTACTATCAACAAAGTTTTTATTATTATCATTCATCATCAACCCATTATGTCCCCACCGAGGGACACGGGGTCTCTTCCCTAAGGGACTCCACCCCGGAGCCCAAGTACGGGTTGGTAGAGGCTTGCAAGACTAGTGGTTGGTCTTCTGTCAGAAGTGTTTAAGCCACCCTAAGGCCTTTGACTTGGCTTAACGACTGCCATCTGTCGACGGCAGCTAGTACCAACTGCTTAACGTGTCTTGCAAAGTACGGAACCGCTCGGAAAAATGTCAAAGACTGTAACCCGCCTGTGTGGCTTAACCTTCGTGATCGTTTAAGATCACTCAGGCAGCTGGGGCCACGAGCGATTCAAGCGATTATTATTATTACATAAACGTAAAAAAACTGTTACTAAAAACCTCTGCCTCGGGTTCGTCAAATTAAGCTCGAGCAAGGCGCAATAATTACAGAACAGGGCGCGTAATGCGCGCCCGGCCGACTGGGGCGGAATCAAAGCCTATTTATTTGGCGCTTCACTTTCAGGACTTTGCAAATGGCGTAGGTCTGGTGACATGGTGTGGGCCTTACACTTGTTAGCATGATTTTTTTGTTAAAGCGGGAGTTTTTAGACGATCTGAGGCAGCTTGTTGACAGCAGCTTGGTACGCCTTGTGTTTCTGTGTTCGTAATTATAATCAACCCATTATGTGCTTACCGAGGGGCACGGGTCTCTTCCCTGAGGAAGGTTTAGTCCTCACCCCATCACGGGGGCCAAGTCCGGATTGGCGGAGGCTTAGAAAACTAGTGGCTGGTCTTAGTGTCGGAAGATTTCAAGTCGCCCATAAGACCTCTCGCATGGCTTAACGACTGCCATCTATCGATGGCAGCCAGCAACAACTGCTTAGCGTGCCTTGCGAAGCACGGAATCGCTCGAAAAAATGCCACCAGCGTAAGTTGTAGACAGTCACCCATCCATGCAATGAACGCGCCCTATGTTATTTAACCTTCGTGATCGCTTAAGATCAAACGGGCTGCCGGGGCTTCGAGTAATTCCTCGGCATGATAGTTCAGAACAGAACCAAGTGGCGTGCCAGTGGTAGGGAATTCCTTTACTTAAAGAATAAATATATATATGTAATCAATTTCCTTTACTATTATAGTATAGTCTGGTAGGTTTTAGAATATACCTCGGGCTCTAGAGTAGGCTTCGGTTTTCATCTAAAGCACACGAATGTAATACTATACTTTCTGCTCTGTATAAAACTTTTCTTATCAAGTTTATTTAATCCTTAAATTAATTAATAACTTTAATTTTATCCCGGCATGGGTGAAATTTTTAGCCTCTAAATAGGTTTTTAAGTTTATTTAAGTTTAATTAAATATAATTAAGTTTTTGAACTAAAACTTTCGTAAGCACAACACATTGTAGACTTTTAGATTTACTTACACCCGTAAGTAAATCCGGACTAAAAGTCTATAATTAAGTTTCATATTGGTTCCGATATTTCTATTACACGAATATATCCGATTCTATCCGATAGTGGCCGAGGTATATTCTAAAAGCTAACGGACTATAACTTTGTTTTTTATGTGAGTCCTGTGAAACCCGAAAGAAATATTAATTGCTAGTTTTTTGTTTATTTTTTTTAACTGTTTATATCATTTAAGCTATTAAGGCACTTTCATTTCAATGCGAACTTGTGGCAAGTTCCATATTGCCTTACCAAACTCAGCCTGTACCATATTTTTCTTCAAATAGACGTTTAAAAAAACATATTCCGCACCGCCTAATGAAGGCATTTATTATTCCCCCACAACAGCTACGAATGGTATTAATAATCACAAAAACACGTTTGAATTTGCAGAGTCGAGTTTTCTTGCTGTTTTCCGACAGTGAGGGAGGGCGCAAAAATATAAGCATTTCTGACTAGTGGTTATACTCTAGATAGCGGAAGTGCCTTTTAACGTCAGCTGAAATGTAATAAAATAAAAATAATATTTATTTCCCAGTAAAAAAATTAAATTATAGTTATGCTTTCTACTTTATTTTAATAATGTTATATTTCATGATTATTTATTTCTTTACTACTTAATTGATTTATATATTGGCCTTCTGCATCTACGTAATGAGACGATTTATACAGCGTCCAGTGGTATCTTCACGCACACTGGGTGGGTGAACGGACCACTCTGACGCTGCAGTGCCTGGGACATGGTTTTATAGATGGTGTAGGCTTGCCCAGCACCTATACCATTCTGACAGCTTAGTCGGCCTAGCCCACAGAAAAGACTAGTCAATACGTGCGGAGCTAACCTAGCCGCGGGTTTCCTCACGATGTTTTCCTTCACCGTTAGCGTGTGGTATTGCGACTACACATTCGCAAATGTACGTAACTTTGAAATTAAACAAAGTCATTGGTACATGCCCGCACTCGGGATCGAACCTGGAGCTCTCGCTTGCGAGTCCATGGTTCTACCCACTGAGCTAGCACCGCTAATTGATTTAATTTATTGCTTATTCTACTACTAAATCGAATACGGATATAAAAATATTTAATCATCTAAAACTTACGGATTCTGCTATCACGCTTTTAATCAGTGTAATACAAAGTATCAAAATCTGGAAATAAATGTGAAAACTCAAATCTTTGCTCGTACTCGCGTAAGCATCCCAAAAAACTACCGCGGAATTCGGAATTGAATATTCCACAAAGTAACGCTCAAGTATCATTTTATCTCTTCAGTTTACCTAAAGAAAATTGAATGAGACAAGACGATTAACGAACGGTCGAATTGAAGGGCAGTTAGACTGTTAATGTGTTTAGAGGTCTAGATTCTAATCTGAATTTCAATATATGCTTAAGAAAAAACAGTCCAAAGTACAGCATTTAAAGATTGTAATTGGTTGAGGCCCGGCAAGATGTAGTCCATTTTTCATGCGGAAAATAGACAAAGACTCTCGTCCTTCCCGTCTCATCCTCTATGTGAATGCGGGATGGATTCTCTCACTTTTACTTACGTAAGAAAGAGAAGATCACGCCGGTGCAGTTGTAAATAAAACGTTAAGTGTAGCACGAGTTAATAAATGAAAAAAAGATAATTTAGGAAATCCTATGCTTAACATAATATAATAACATTTACATACAGGCACATACATAGCTTCTGGCCCTACACTAGGATACCCTGTGTCGTGGGAACCAGAAACAATGACATGACAAAGATGTAAACATCCAAGACCTGGGGTTTTTTTTGTCCCCAGCCGGGATTCGAACCCGGGACCTCTAGCATGGAGGCAGATGCACTACCGCTACGCCACAGAGAACGAAAATTCTTATTATGAAACGTGACTTGAAGTTAGACAATGTCTACAATCAAATTCAGCCGTCAGTTAAACCACCTTTACGCTTTGTCTGCAAAATTTTGCGTAATTCAACAATTGAGAGTGCACGCGTGTAAAAATTATGTGCTGTCGACCAAAAAAACAGTCTGGAGTAGAGGCCTAGCGGAGCAATCAATTCCGGACCAGGCGGCCGAGGGCAATTTACAGACACCTAGCTCTTCTTTTTCGCTTTAAGCCCTAGGACTGCAATTTCAATTACGAGTCAGCTTGACGTCCCGTTTTAGGTTTTAAGCTATTTTCGGCCCCAGCGCCCGCGGAATGCGAACGAGGCAATAGAGCGATGCGGCTGCCGATAAAAGCGGATAAAAGGGTGCGGTCGGAGGACGGGCTCGACTGTATTGCGTCTAACAAAATGCTCCCGCAAAAGCGGCGACTGGAAATATGACTCCATATTTCACTTTGATATTGAACAAATTCTCACTTTCAAGCTGTTAGCATTGTTTCATTACGTTTAAATATTTGTTTCCTATAATTCTTCAATATATTACATACAACAACTAATGTTGAAAGAAAGGAAAAAATGCATTAAAAGATCGTACAGTTGCGAGTACTCAGTACGGGTTTACATGCAAGAAAAAAAAGAAATCTTACAGCTAAACGATAAAAAAACATGCTTGTAATTCTGTTTTAACATATTTTAATCTTTCGCGACTTGTACACCTCGACGTTTCGACGACGTTACAGTCATCGTGGTCACGAGAAGACTGATGGCTGGCACCCGTTCGCATCTAAGGCTGATGAGGTTTCAGACTACCCTCAATCAGCCATCACAAAGCACTATTAGAGTTGCGACACACTACACTGACAATGTCGGACGATAAGCCATGCGACTTTTTTCCACTCGAACACATCTTGATGACCGGATCCCACGTTTGCGACAGTTTGAAACCACATTCCCGATTAAAATTCTGTTTTTGCTGGTTGTATAGTATAGTGGTCCCTATCTATCTATCTGCCTATATTCTAAAGCTTGTTAATACTTATTCCCTTTACATAAGGTAGTACGTAGGTATTAAAATGTTCCCGCACTCAAAGCAAGGGGGAGTTGTAAAGGCAGCAGGCATTACGACTCATTCGTACCCCGTGCCGTAGCATAAACAACGCCCATTAAGGTAATAAAGATTCATTAGAATAATTGTGCATGAAAATAAATTTCAACTGTCACCGGCAGAGCCGTGAGGGTGTGAAATACGAGTGTACAACGTTTGTGGAATGTGTAGAGGAAGCTAGAGTATGCGATTGCGATTGCAACCTTGTATGTCACCACTTACGGCCACTAGATGGCCTGGGCCAGCAGGAAAGCGCAAATTAGGCATACCATACGCCCGCTGGAGCGACGACATTACCAGTATCGCAGGAGAAAATTGGATACAAGTAGCGAAAGATCGAGAGAAATGGAAAGAGATGGAGGAGGTCTTCACCCTTTAAATAGGGGTTCTTATTATATTGAAAAATAGTAATAATATATAATTGCATGCATGCATGTATTTTTGTGATGATTTTTTTCAATGATTATATACTACGTAATATATTAATGCAATGTATCAAATGAGTAATGTTGTTTTTTAAAATCTAATAGGAAATAAAAGACTTTTTTATTATTTATTTATTTATTATGTCCCCACTGTTGGGGCACGGATCTCTTCCTGCATTGCAAAAAGGTTAGGCCATGCTCCACCACGGAGGCCAAGTCCTGGTTGGTGGAGGTTTCTAAGACAGTGGCGGGCCTTCATTTATAAGCTAGATCAGATTCATTTATAAGCTAGGCAGTAGAGATTCGTTAAGAGATTTCTTTAAAGAAACTAACATCCTGACAGTAGCCAGTCAGTATGTCTATGAAAACATTATGTACGTCAGGAAAAATATCAGTAACTTTAAAACTTTAGGTAGCCAACACAATGTGAATACTAGAAATAAACATAAACTTTTGTTCCCACTATTTAGGCTGGCAAAGGTTAATACATCCTTCATGGGGCATTGTATACGTTTCTATAATAAAATCCCTGAAGATATATTAAGCTTGCCTGAATCGCGGTTCAAAAAATATGTTAAGCACACTTTGTGCCAAAAGGGCTACTATAACATAAAAGATTATCTATATGACAATGAGGTCTGGAATAGTACAATGTATGAGTTCTATGTTTATAATAATAGGCTATTTGACAGTGTGAAAAATAAAGTATTATTTATACATATTCGTAAAAAGAATATTTTTTTAAACCGGCCTATGCCATTTTAACCGAAAAAAATCGAATGATTTAACCAAAAAATCAAGATAAAACTTTATCATTTCGTATCTGCATCAATTTTATTGAAAACGGCCTGGATTGGTCGAATCTATTGTGACGTCACAATTCAACAACCTGTACTGTCATCGCTAGGGGTGTGAATTGAATTGTCAAATTGTGACGTCACTAATTCCTGTGCGACGCCATATTGCCAAAGAGAGCGTTTTGGCGGCGTATTTTAAAAGTGAATTTTTGTTTGCTTTTCTATGAATAAATACGGGAAAGATTTTAGAATTATCACTTTCTGAAGGCTCATTTAACACTGACGAACATCTGAGATGGTTTTCAGAAACTTGTCAAATAGCCTATTATGTAAACTATGTTAATTAAGGATTTTGAAAAGACTAAGTTTGGAGTTTTTTTGTCCATTTTTTCTCCTAAATGATCTAGATTTTGAAATGAACACCTAGTTTTAATTGTAACGTTAAGCCGCAGTTTCTGTGCTACTTTGAATAAAACCTTTTCATTTCATTTCATTTCCTTACCGTCGGAAGTTATCAAGCCGCCCATGAGGACTCTGACATAGCTTAACGACTGCCATTACATGACAGCCGGCTCCCACGGCTTAACGTGCCTTGCGAAGCATGGAAGCGCTCGGAAAAATGCCACTAGCGGTAGTAACAAGACGGTCACCCATCCAGCACCAGACCGCGCCTGTTGTTGCTTAACTCAAGTGATTGATTCCAATCACTCATTTCGCCTAGGCCACGAGCGAGTGGAGATATACAAGGGTTGATATCAACAGTAGACAAACAAAGTTGAGGTAGTTCCGCCCGCCGTACCCCAAACTACGTCCTCAGAAAATCATTTCACTCATTTTTGTAATTATAGGGTAGAAAGAAAATCGTAAAAAGAAAATGTGCAACAAAGTCAATGTGAAATTAATTACGAAAACTAAAATCTTTTCCACACCAATGAACAGAAAAAGATTTATCTCTAGATAGTGCTAAATACCATTTCAGTGCCATGAAAAGTGGAAGAAAAATTATATCAATTAATATTCATTTCTTCCGCCCTAAGAGAGCGGTGGTAGGGAAGCGGCAGAAAGCCTGTTTCTCAATCGGTAGGTCGTGGGTTCAAATCCTGGCATGTGCCAAAGACTTTGTTTACTAAGTTATGTGCATTTGTGAAGTTGCAGTAGCAATACCACTCGCTAACGATGAAGGAAAAACATCGTGAGGAAACCCTAGTGAAGTGTTAACATACCTCAGTGCTTGCGAGCTGTGCTTGCTGTGGAAACTCGGGTCTAACTAACTTGTTGCGTTCTGATAGCAATCACAAAATTGCAATCACTGTACAGAACGTCAAAATCTAACTATGTAAAGGTCTTGACCAAAATGTAAATTGGTCTTGACCAATGCCGCGTTTACAAGGCGTGGGACACATAGAAAGAGCGTGGGCTGAAAACGCACAAAGGACACGTCGTCTTTTCAATTCAGTGTCACACAAAATGTACTGAAGTGACGGGCAAAGGTCAAAGCCCGCACAAAAGAGACCGGGCGAGGGTGCAAACTTCATGTCTTTGAACAAAGCGTCATGTCTTTCCCGTGCCCTCGCCCCATGCCCTTTCTATGTGGCCCACGCTGAAAACTACAAGTTTATTGTGAAAATATTTAAGTGCCTACATAAGTTCTGTATTATTGCCGTAATACAGAACTTGTCTAGGGTGATCATACGTTCTAGACTGTAAGTTCTAAAAATAGTTTTGACAGTTGTTAAGATTTCTCATGATTACTTTGAAATAAAAACGTATTATAAAACAAGTTATGATTATTTTTCCATTGGTGGCGCTAGTTAGTGCCCCGAAACGCCTTAAAGATATTTTATTTATTTATTTGATTTTATTTAAATATATTAGTGTTATATATGTCGTGTACATATAAGTATTGCCTCCATTATCCACAAACCAAAGGTTGACTGGAAGAAAATGCTACTTAGCATTAACTTCGCCTTTCCGCAATACGGTGGTAGCTCAGTGGGTAGAACCATAGACTGGCAAGCGAGAGCCCCAGGTTCGATCCCGAGTGCGGGCATGTACCAATGACTTTGTTTAATTTCAAAGTTACGTACATTTGCGAATTTGCAGTCGCAATACCACACGCTAACGATGAAGGAAAACATCGTGAGGAAACCCGCGGCTTGGTTGGCTCCGCACGTATTGACTAGTCTTTCCTGTGGGCTAGGCCGACGGAGCTGTCTGGATGGTATAGGTGCTGGGCAAGCCTACACCATCTATAAAACCATGACCCAGGCACTACAGCGTCGGAGTGGTCCCTTCACCCATCTAGTGTGAGTGAAGATACCACTGGACGCTGTATAAATCATCTCATTAAGTAGATGCAAAAAGGCCAATATTATTATTATTATTATTACCGCAAACGATATGTTTGTGCAATAAAGAATTAAACAAATAGATAGGTAAGAATGTCTTGCGGGGGTCGACAGCTTAAGCCGGGTTTTCACGGTCTTATTGCGCTCGGACCGAGTTTACTAAGATGACTACTAAGATGCTACTCGTATCGTGGACACTCGCATTTTAGTGCACTCGTATGAAAACGCCAACGCGGACCGCGCTCTGCTCATCTTAGTTGACTTTGATGCAATAACAAAAACAAAATGGAGTCTTCGCAAGAAATTCCTGTGCCCGCATAGAAGTGGTCAGAAAGAGATAATTAGCAGTTTGTAGAGCTTTACGAAAGTGAAGAAGTATTGTGGAATGTGCGTTTGGCATCATATAAAAATAAATACTCAAATTGTTCGCTTGGTAACCGCAAATGGTTTTTAAACGTGGCTGCATCTTCCGTTTTTACTTCACGAATAAAATTATTCGACATTTCGGAGCACCTGGATGGATTTTGATCTGTGACAGACTACAGATTAAAATCCATTTACGTGTCCAGATTTTTCTATTTTTTTTATCTTGCTGCTATTGCAGCTCGACGATAAGCATATCTGCCACCACTTCTCTGCCTTTCAGCAGTAAATCGGTTATTTCAAAGCCACTTCAAAGTTTTTCAAGTTTTCACAGAGTTTTGCTTGACAGTAGCCGCTGACCAGACAACAAAGCGCGTTCAAAAATGATTAAAAATCTACTAAAATGTGTGTAAGCTACCACCCGAGTGGCTTACTGTTTTAGTTGACTAAGAAGACGCGCTCGGTCCGAGTCCACTAAGACCGTGAAAACGCGGCTTTAGTCTGCAATACATCGAGCCAGTGGGATATGTTGTGTCTGCCCCTTGACCTTACACCTAAGCTTAATCGAAGATGTACTCCACGAGGTCGGTCACGCCCTATAGGGAAAGGTGCCTAAAGTATTTCGGTTTAGGTTAAGCTATTCCCAGAGGACTCATTATTTCTCCGACAAAATCCAGTATGAAAACACCAACTCGTAGATAGATAGAGAACCCCTTATTGTACATAAAAAAGGAAATCACATAGATATTTTTTTTTCGTTAATGAACAAAGTGAATTGAAAGAAAAGAATACCAATAAATTTCATTTAATTTTGGTAACTATTGTAAAATAAAAAGAAATAAATGAGAGCTCTAGGCAGATCAGAGAGTGGATGCGAAAACCACAACAAGCGACAATCAGAACATATAAAATAATTTACACACTCTTGTTAAAATCCATATAAAAAACACTTGTTATAAGAAATAAGTAAAATTGTAACTAATAAAATAGTAAGTAATCATGGTTGTAATATTTTTCTGGTTGTGCAATAAAGAGTTCTCTATCTATCTATCTATCTATCTATCTATCTATCTATCTATCTAAAGTATTCTTGTAAAATATTCGCTCGTAAGCTCGTAATATTGGTTAAGCCGCTGGTACCGGCTGTCATGTAATGGCATGTCAGAAGCCTTATGGGCGGCTTGATAACAGTAAGGCCCGCCGCTGTCTTACAATCCTCCACCAACCCGCACTTGGCCGTGGCCGAACGTATGGCCGAACCTTTCTGCGATGCCGGAAGAGACCCGTGCCCCAGCAGTGGGGATATACAAAGGTTGATTTCGATTCGCTCGTAAAATATTTAATAATGAAATTATTAAACTAACTAGAGTACGTTTGATCATAGAGTCATTTCAGTACAGACGGCGGCCTTATCACTAAAAGTACTGTGTACCATCGACTCCACCATTAACTGAAACTGCAAGGCCTTGGCCTTCTCTCAGAAACAGTGGTCTAACCCGTAGATTGGCGATTTCAAGCGTTCATCAACATATTTCGTTTCAGTCAGTTAGACCTGAAAATGCCGTACTTAGCCTCATAGGGACCAGCTTAACCAGGGACGTTATAAATGTAGACACTATGGTTTCCTCACGATTTTTTTCGTCGCAGCTAGCGAGTGGTGTTGCCACTATAGTTTCACAAATGAACATAACCTATAGAACAAAGGTACATGCCACCATTCGAACAAACTACCTTCCTATAGAGAAGCGCCACCATCACCAACGCTCTTGACATCCTGTGTTATTAAGTGGTAATATGGTAGCCGCGTACGTATATAGATACGTACATACATAGTCCCACGACTGTATCCCAGAGCGGTAGGCAGAGACCAGGGACTGCCACTTGCCAGGATCCTGACAGATCACCTTCGCTTCATCAACGTTCATAAGTCGTTGCATGCACGCACGCCTGTTTTGGGTACTTTTTATCTTCCCCTTTGCTAATACATCCCCTATTTGGTCGATGTATGTCCTGCCTGCGACATCCTTTACATGTCGGAAAAAACATGTAAATCATTATACTATTTTTATTTTAATGCACTAACCCGTGCTAAGGCCAAATTTAAAAACCTAATTAGAGGCTAAAAATTTCACCCATGCCGGGATTCGAACCCGCAACCTCTGGCTATCCGTGCCAGCGCTCTACCAATTGAGCCAATGGGCGACTCACCGGCATCAGTGAAATTTCGAACCTCTTTACACTATTCTCTGTATTACGTACAGGCAGCGACATCTGGCTTAAGCAAATTGCATCACTTACAGCCCCGACTACCTACTTTGCAGTTAGGTTTTACATCGGAACGATATCACTGTTCCCACATGATTATACTATTTTTATTTTAATGCACTAACCCGTGCTAAGGACAAATTTAAAAACCTAATTAGAGGCTAAAAATTTCACCCATGCCGGGATTCGAACATATAGCCAGATAGCCAGAGGTTGCGGGTTCGAATCCCGGCATGGGTGAAATTTTTAGCCTCTAATTAGGTTTTTAAACATGTAAATCATGTAGGTACTTAATGCAATTCACTTCTATTGTCCTTTCTGTGTGAGCCTCGTTCCATTCCTTCAGTATATTTTGCATGAACGTCTTTCCCGCGCCTCTCCTAGTGGCCACTGGTTTAGTCTCTTCAAAAAGCAAAAAAAAACAGTTTCCAATTACGAGTATTAGATACGATTTTCTTTTTTTACGGTAAAAGTCATCCGCGCGTTTAATTTTCAAAGTCACTGGATAGCAATCTATACTGGTCAATGCTAAACAATCCAGGGCTAAAAACCTTATTTATAGAGGTACGAAATGGTTATGGTAGCCGTTTAGATATTGCCTATTAGGAGATAAGCTAGCGCCAATAAAGTATGGCTCAAATGGTCTGCTGTAAATAATGAAAATGAATTGCAAAATCTGGATAAGCTTATTAGAAGCTCGAACGTATGGCTTCCACGCCATAATGCGCAATAGAGTGGCATTCCTAATGCGTAGAGTGCGGGGCAGCACCAGTGTCCCCATGAAGATCATTGCCAGTCGTGTAGACGGTCCTATACTGAAGCACTGTGTGGGGTTGCACATTGTGGCCCCCAGCCCTGTCATAAGATAGGTAGGTAACCGTTGCTGTCTCTCGCACCCTTCATATTAATTTTAAGTGCTTTTAGTTATGTTTTACTTAAGTTTTATATAGGTACCTTATAGTAATTTGTGATAAATGTACTAACTTTTATGTATGTATGTATGTATGTATGTATGTATGTATGTATGTATGTATGTATGTATGTATGTATGTATGTATGTATGTATGTATGTATGTATGTATGTATGTATGTATGTATGTATGTATGTATGTATGTATGTATGTATGTTTTATTTATGCAAGGCCTGAAATAAACTATTTATTATTATTATTATATACTTTATTACCGCTGCTCCAACTACCGAGGGTTGCCGGAAGAAATCATTAACAGAGATAAGTTCACCTGTGTACATGATCTTTCATATGTAATGTCCTGTTTAATGTTTCGTGTGCAATGAAGTATATTTTTTTACTTTCATTTTTCTTTTAGATTTCACAAATCTTTATTCTTTAAGGCGTTTAGGGGATATTTATACTACATTCTAGACTGTATGTTCTAAAAATAGTTACTACACATATTCAGATTTCCCATGTTCACTTTTAGTTAAATAAAAAAAAAAAACAAAAAAAAATATCTAACTGATAAGTATGAGGGGCAGAGAGACGTATGCCCCTAATTCCAGGAAAGGGTAGTGCGTCCCACTTTTCATGCTAAGTAATATTAATACGTAACACAGAGAATATTGTAAGGAGTTTAAAAACCTATTTAGAGGCTTTAAATTTGTTCCTTAGCACGGGTTAGTGCATTAAAAATAAAAATAGTGTAATATTGTAAGGAGGTTCGAAATTTCACTGATTCCGGTGAGTCGCCCATTGACTCGTTGGAAAGAGCGCTGGCACGGATAGCCAGAGGTCGCGGGTTCGAATCCCGGCATGGGTGGAACTTTTAGCCTCTAAATAGGTTTTTAAAATAGTAACACCTCACTACATATATAGAATATAATATACTTTAATATAATCACTTGTTTGTATAATGTTCCTTGGCACTTTCAACACTTTTACTTTGCTTTGCTTTGTAAAATTTATTTTCTGATATAGAGCAACCTCTGGAAGCATTATAATCTTATATGAAATATTTTTAGCCTCCAGAACAAGAAAACTTTTGTGTACTTTTTAATATGAAATAAACAGTTAATATTTAAAAAAAAAACTTTTTTTAAAAAGTTCAGCGTGGGGATAATGGGCATTACCCCCTATGATAGCACAACGTGGCGCCCTTTAGGGGAGGGCTATGTCCAGCAGTGGACTAGTACTCGTATAGCCTGACGACGACTTTTTGTGTTGACTTTTTTTTTTTTTATTTAATCCACTTACAGCTAAAAACGATTTTATAGATAATTTATAGATAAAAACGTATTATAAAAGTGGCGCTAGTCAGCGCCCCTAAGCGCCTTAACCAGCAAATCACGCTTTTGCTTTTTGAAAAATATTCTTCAAACTCCTTTTTCAAGTTTTCAGTTTAAATTTTATTTTCAAGCTCACGATTGACGAAGTTAACTTCAATTACTTACTCATTTCATGAAATATTTTTGTATCCCATACTATATCATCCAGCAATGTTTCCGTGGATTGAAAACTTACAGCTAAGTTGAGTTTTAAAAACCTATTTGGCTATCCGACCTCTGGCTATCCGTGCCATGGCGCGGATAGGTCGGAGGTCGCGGGTTCGAGTCCCGGCATGGGTGGAATTTTTAGGCTCTAAATAGGTTTTTAAATTGTCCTTAGCACGGGTTAGTGCATTAAAAATAAAAATAGTATAAGTTGAGTTTGTTATTATTTCTTAGCCACCATGTCGTACTGAAATTCCATATAGAAATTTGGTCTTTGCGTTGGAGCCTATAAATGCCCTAGTTCCCGAGGCATGTGAGCTAGAACGCGCCATATCTCCGAGGGCTGCGACGCTCCATGAAACTGCATTATAGAACCTCTGAAATTCAATAACCACACACGGGCACAGCGTTACTCTGAAGACTGGTACAGTCAGATGAATAAATGCTTAAGAAGCAGTAAGGACTCGTAATACTAGCACCATCAACAAAAAAAAAAAAACTTTTTTTACTTAACGTTTTTGCAAATAGTGTCAGTACAAACTCCCAATAATAATAATCGTGATTTTTAGGACCTTGAACCTAGTATCACACCGGGTCCGTGATCCTAGGTTCTCGTCTTCAACGGAGATCGTACTAACATTTTTTGCATAAATAATCTATATAAAAGATATTACATTTAAAAAACTGTCTTTTTTGCCGTTAATGTTTTCTACTCCTAGGTTTTATGCCTTAAGTCTACGGCCGTGGGCTCAAAAATCGCTCGTAGCCCCGGCTGCCAGAGTGATCTTAAACGACCAAGACGGTTAAGCAACACAGGGCGCGTTCAGTGCGTGGATGGGTAAACCGTATATGACTAACGCTAGTGGCATTTTTCTGAGCGGTTCCGTGCTTCGTAAAGCACGTTAGGCAGTTAGTGCCGGCTGCCGTCGATAGATGGCAGTCGTTAAGCCAAGTCAGAGGCCTTAGGGCGGCTTGAAAACTTCTGACAGTAAGACAGCCACCGTTTTGCCTCCACCAATCCGGACTTGGCTCCTATGGTGGACTATGGCCTAAACATTCCTTATGGAAGAGACCCAAGCCCCATGGTAGGGACATGATGGGTTGATGATGATTGCTTCTCTAAACCTTATAATTCAGATCAGATTGGTAGTTGGTCAGATAAAGGACGTCCAAAGTGGACACACCTTGAGCAAATAAGGAATGTACTGATGAAGGGTAAGTAAAGTACCAGCGTGCACTTGGCAACTAATGAATATCTAATAATAATAAAAGGGATTTGTCAGGATCGAAGCAAATTGGTAAACCTTGGTCTCTGGCTACTCCTCAGCCTTACAGGCGTAAGTTACACTTTGGTAAATAAATAAATAAATGACTTCCAGACGACACAACTCCAATCACCTTCTGGTGCTACACCATTACACCCTGTGTTATGGCAATCTGAGAAATAAGACAAACAAGTCTTATTGAAGTCTTTCTTAACGAACTGAGTAGTGAATGAAATATTGCATTGTATTTAAATATTTTATTTAAGATAACAAAAAGGTCGACAAATTTGCCAAACTACGAGTACGCAGCAATTTATTTTATACTTTAGTATATGCTAGTGAAGCGCTCGTGGCCTAGTCGAACCGAGTGATTGGAACCAATCACTTGATTTAAGCAACAACAGGCGCGGTCAAGTGCAGGATGGGTGACCGTCCCGTGACTACCGCTAGTGGCATTTTTCCCTCAACAGTAGGGACGTATAAGGGTTAATATTGATATAGTATTGTAAACAATAAAATGAATACCAGTAGATGTTTACAAAGGTAAATGTGGTGTCGAATGTACCTGTTCCACGTGTATGTAATTATCGCCAACGATACAGTGTTCAAAGTTGCACTTACGCCCGTGCAATAAAATCAGCCCTAATAAAATTCACCGACCATCCACCGACACTCAATCCGATTAGCGTTCTAAACACTCTGACACTTAGCACCCTGCAATAAAGGCTAGTGTCGCTTGCGACGGTCCTGTAATTTCCTCGTAGAACACAAAGTTCGGCGAATGACGTCATAAGCAATGTCACTCAGGAGGAAATTTCACGAGTTTGTCTAACACAAGCTGATGTTCATATCTACCAAACTATTTCTAAGTGTAGAAGATGGAAGGAAATTGTGTTCGATACAGATAGATATTTCAGAAATGTGATGGATGAACAAGTATATAGATGTGGACAAACGTTTGAATGTACAGGAACAGTTTTGTAAAGGGCAGAGATAGAAATATTGTGCGAAATTGGCGTAAATTTGTGAAACTGTGCCAAAGGAGTACTGAGTATCTGCTAAGAAAATTAGGTAGATCACTTTTTATACAATTCTTAGTTACGATTACATATTAAACGGTTCTAATCGGGATCAAAGTAAATTCGTTTAACCTAATAAATAATCACGATTAAACCATTTTGATATAATAATATAACTATGTATGAGTATCGCAAATCTTTAAGAAATACTTAAACAATTCCATTTGGAACTCATATGTACTTAAAATATGTGTCTCTCTCAATGACAGTAAATTAACAATTGTTTTCCAATAACCTGGACTGAGGTCAAGCCATCTTCATCTTTTTACTTATTTATACCCTTTTTTAATTTCCATAAATAACGAAATTTGACAAACTACGAGTACGCAGCTCCAGCTCTTATAAACTGTACGGAAACGTGCTCTAGGTGAACAAGTACAAGATAATTTGTCCAATGACACTATAATGACTGGCTTTATGTCAATCGCCGATACATGTCCATTTTAAGTTTTAAGATAAGCATCCTTCCTGATCACAGCAGAACTACACTTTAACCACTTAAACGTCCATGTCGCGCGGCCACGTAAGCCTTAACCGTCTATGGGTAAATAAATGTGTTTACTTTAGTTTTACTTTAAAAAATTAAAATAATAAAACACTTTGTATACTGTGAGAATTAAAATAAAAGCGACTGTTTGCGCACTGCAAATGCATTTTTTATGACATAGGCAGAAGAACCGTCTTGAGAAACACAGTACATATATTAAGCAGTATAGAGTAGAAGAGTCATTTGACTATCACAGACAGAGTCGTCAATTTTAAATGTAAAATTCTAAACAGAAACCGCTTCCCTTTAGCAAATAACGACGAAGATTCTCATCCACTTACGCTCAGAGTGACGTCAGTGATCGCACAAAGATATTGATGTTCTATTTAAAGAGAGCGCCAATAAAAGTGCTCCGTCACTTTGTGGAATCAATCCTTTAGTGCGCGGCTGCTTCTGGCTACGTATCGGCGGCTCGGTGAGGCGTCTTTGCAAAATCTGATCGATTTTTTATTCAACATAATATGATGAATACACAAATTCTACGCAACAATACGGACAATTCTTAGTATGCACAAAACTTTGAAACAGCGAAATGTTTAATAAATTTAGTTGTCGTGCTTGCAATTATAGGAAAACCCCATTTTTAGAAAAATCGAGGAGTTATACTATTTTTATTTTTTAATGCACTAACCCGTGCTTAGCCTCTAAATAGGTTTTTAAATTTGTTCCTTAGCACGGGTTAGTGCATTAAAAAATAAAAATAGTATAATCATGTTGGTACAGTAATATCGTTCCGATGTTAAACCTAACTGCAAAGTAGGTAGTCGGGGCTATAAGTAATGCAATTTGCTTAAGTCAGATGTCGCTGCCTGTACGTAATACAGAGAATAGTGTAAAGAGGTTCGAAATTTCACTGATGCCGTGAGTCGTACCGTGATTGGTAGAGCGCTGGCACGGATAGCCAGAGGTTGCGGGTTCGAATCCCGGCATGGGTGAAATTTTTAGCCTCTAAATAGGTTAATCGAGGAGTTTTTTAGAAAAATCGATTATTTATTCCGTAGAGTTGTGACAGCTACCATTTCTTGACTTTTGTGGGTAAAACATAAAAGAATATCTAGCATTGTATTTCTTATTGCCCTCAAATGGGTCAAATATGTCCCTTTTTCGGTGGAGAGTTCCACACAAGTTCACGTAACTCAATCACTTAGTAGCATCACTTGAAATGTCAGAATTCTATGGAATAAAAAAATCTGAGTTTAGTTCTAGAAATCGTCCCAAAATGAGGTTTATGCGAACATACCAGTTGCTGCTATTACTAAATGCAAAAAAAAGTTTCTGTTTTTATTTATCGAAGTGCTTTAACCCCAGTTGATCTAGTAGATACTTTTAATCTTCATCAAGAGAAGCGTCACTTCTACGAGTATCATCGTAAATGCTAAAATTATATATATTTTTATAATCAAATGAAATCAAAATAATGTAATAATTACAAACTGCAATTTTGCGCAACCTGTCCTTTGAGAATATTTTAGTAACTGCGAAACATCAGGTAGTTCCAATTAAGGTTTTAATAACTCGTGATATTGACGCTCATTTTACGTAAAACCATTATATTATATTACGCATGGGTATTAGAAAAACATCCTAACATGTTTGTTTCAGGTGGTTTTGGCAAATTTGAAGACGTACGTAATCACAGAAATATTGTGTTTTAATCATTTTTATCCAGAAAATTTCGCGTTTTGTAGAACAATGCATATGATGCTAGACGAGTTGTTTAATTCAATAGCAAGAGTAAGATAAGTTTTTTTCCTGTCAAACCCTGCAAATAATCCTGTTTTCGGGATATTTCCATTTTGGGATAATTCTCCGAAATCTTACCGTCGAAATTTTTCAGTAATCCATTTGTAAAAAAATCCTAGCAAGTTTTTTAGGTTATTTAAATCGTTTAAATAAGGCAGTTCTTTTGTACGTCCAATTAATGTTCGGTTGAAGTATTTTGACTGTCAAGAAGTTATTTTTTCTGACCATGTGTGTAGTTCATTAAAATCATAATATTACGGTAATTCCTACGCTTTTGTTATCAATCATGTAGCATTCATCAGTCGATTAGGTTCCATTGTTTTCACAATTGGTAAGTGACTTTGATTTGGAATTTTCGTAAGTTTACGTGTACGAGTTTTAGTATGTTGTCTCACAGCTGCAGTATGAGTAAGCATCTCGGATATCGATTGATACCTGGCTCGCCCCTAAAATATCTGGCCCACTTCATATAACTGGCTATCCAATCCCCACCGCAATATGTTAACCTAGGAGGCTATCATAGTCCATTTACTGACAAAACAGTTGACATCTTGCAATCAATATTTCCTTTTTCGTTGCAAAAAGAACGAAATTTTATAGGCATGCTTTTTTAGTTTAGTTTTAAGGTATAATGAGACATTTCTAAATTGCACCGAATACTCATCTTTAATTTCTTTCTTGTCTCCGACTATGGTTGTCTGGAAGAAATTGCTTTTAATAATAAAGCCGCCATTTGTACTATATTTTTATATAATTGCTGTTAATGTAATTTCTGTGTACAATAAAGAATATTCTATCTAACTATATCCTGTACCTTTAGAACAAAAAATGTAATAGAGATTTAATTAATTAATAATTAGTAATTTATTTTTTTATAGAGTACTGTAGGCAAGTAGACAAAGATATAAGACTCTATTAATGCTACACAAATAAGTGAATAATGAGTTAAAACTTGATTGATACAGTTAAAAACCACTGAAGAAAATAAACACTGACCTCAGTGTTATCCAGACGTACCTGATTTAATTTTCAATTCGCAGCCAGTTTTTTTTTTATTTGTGAAAATATGTAAAATAACAAGTGTTTCTTATAACCTAGCCGCTCTCGGAAACCTGTTCGGTTTATCTGTTAGCGGCGGTCGTTCTTAGTTTTTAATTTTACATGCACAACTTAAGAAAGGCCTACGGAACGTACGTTGCAATGATTGCTGTTTTTACCTGACATTTGCAAAAATATTCATTGACATTGTTTTCCCGGGACAAGTGTGACCTTCATGATGTCCGACCAATAAGTTGGCTAAACCGAAAAGCACGCCATGTCTTACTGTCGAGGGCCAGATGTTCGGTAGCATAAGTAAGGTCTAGGGATAAATCTCGCATGGAGACTCCGACCTCAGATTTTCTCTGAGCTTGAGTCTGACTAAAACTTGTCTGCCATTATTTATACATTTTAATAAAACAATCTCTTAAATATAACATAAACATAATATTTACATACAGGTGTAGGGTTGTATATCTTTTAATAATAATAAAACTGGAACGACTTCAACTTTGTGCTTTATTTATGCTGTTTTATTCATTTTATTTATAATAAAAACAGAAAACTGGATAAAAACGGAACAAACAGGTAAAAATAGTCAGATCTAGTCATGAAAATGAGGGAAATGTGGAAAATGTGTGACATCATTTTAAATATTTGAAAATGATATATAGAAAAAGAAATATAAAAAATGGTGTAAAGAGGTTTGCACCGTTCAGGCACATACATTACTTCTGGCCCTGCACTAGGATACCCTGTGTTGTAGGAACCAGAAACAACTACATCACAAACATGTAAACATCTAAGATCTGCGGTTTTTTTTTATCCCTAGCCGGGGTTCGAACCCGAGACCTCTTGCTTGGTAGGAAGATGCGCTACCGCTGCGTCACAGAGGTCGTCGCGTAAAGTGGCTTTTAACTTGTCCCTGCATTGTGTACTCTGTTTCAAAGGGTCACAAATACTCTCCAGAATAATCCGTTCAATGAATTGGCAATTAGTGAGGCAATATTAGTTTATTCCAAGAGCAGGGATATTCAATCCAATTTGCGAGAGGCGAGCTGGAAACAGCCTCGCTTATAGTTACATGTAAGACAAGCATTTGGTGTAACAATATCTTGATTTTTGTTATACCAACACTTATAAAATTAGTATTCTGAGAAAATATCTAACTGCAGTGGTCCCTAGAAGTAGTGTTACCACTATTACAAGTACCAGTAAAGGAATGCTTTGATCTCAGAGAGTAATTTAAAAGTTCACAAGAAAAACTGCCCTTTAATTACCATGGTGGATGAGCTAAGTTCCATTCAACAGTTCGTTATATTGTAAAATTAACTTAAATCTCTTTTACATACCTACAGACCATAACTGTGCAGCAATCAATCAAAATCACCACATGAAATTTATCCTGTTTTACTTAGTTAAAATGACCGATCCTAGTAAACTGGGTTCTAAATCACCCAGCGGCGAGGCCGAAGGACGAGTTCCACTTATTCGAAGCCGAAAACTAAGTGCGTTCCTACATGGGAATTTATATAACTTAGTATTTCTCATAAAGCCGAACGCTGAGCTCCGTGTAGCAAGGCTGTAGACTTAACACGCTATGAATTGCCGCGCGTAGTTTTTCGCTAAAACTTATTAATTCATATAATCAGAAATAATAAACACTGTGGTACAAAAATTAAGTTACAAATAATTAACTAAGAAAGTATTACAAAATATTTTTTATTGTCCCACGGTTTTTATGTCTCTCAACATGCACCAGCCCTTAACGGATTGCCCTGTCAGCTCGAGACTATGGGGTAAGGTCGAGTGGGGCCTCTATTAAAGGAGAAATGAAGGGCCCTCTAGAACCGATGACGTGTTACCGCCCAGATAGGGCCATCCAGCCTTATTTAAATGGCGCGGCCTGGAGAGGACGCCTGAAAGGAAAGGGCTCTTTATTTGCGTGCTATGTCACGATTAGGTTTGTAGTTTGACTCGGCGATTTCCAGCGCTTTGAGTCGACGCTTGGAGTTGTGAAGTGACTTTGTGTTTTTTATTTAATAGCGTTACATTAATATTATTAATTAAATTACAAAACGTTTCCGCATCCTACATCCTTCATGGGGCATTGTGTACGCTTCTATAATAAAATCCCTGAAGATATTTAAAGCTTGCATGAAGCGCGGCTCAAAAAATTAATGTGTACACTTTGTGTCAAAACGGCTACTACAACATAAAGGATTATTTAGATGACAATGATGTCTGGAATTAAAGCCAGTATCAGCCAGCCAGTACAGAATTGTCTGGAATTAAAGCCAGCCAGTACAGAAAGCATGAGTTCTGTTTTATAATAATTATGTAAACTATGTTAATTAAAAACTTTGAATAGACTAAGTTTGGAGTTTTTTAGTCCATTGTTTCTCCAAAATGATATAATTTTGAAATGGACACCTACTTTGAATTATAACGTTCATTAAGCCGCAGTTTCTGCGCTACTTTGAATAAAACCGTTTCATTTCAATAGATTGTGTTTCGTTATTGCTGGCTTTTGGTGATATTTACTTAATTTCTTCTTCTTCCAATTCCTTCTCTCCTACTCCTCACTACTCTTTTGCAAAGCCAAATAGATCTTCAATGTCTTCCCATCTCTGTCCCTCAATTTCGCCCGTCGAGATAACTTTATCATTTATAACCATAATTTGTTATGTGCCAGTGCTTATAGCAAAAGTTTTTATGACGAAAATTTTCATCGAAGTTCTGATTTCGTGTTCTACTTTTTTTTTTGCTATAAATCATTGACATCTTATTAACAGCTTTGACGTTCATTAAATAAATATTTTGTTTTTAAAGTGAATAATTTTTTTTGACTTTGACTTTCAATTTTATGTATAACTTTAATTAGCCTTTCAGGCAAAGTAAAAGGTACTATTAATTGAAATGAAAATATGGTTGGTCGTTGGCTCCCACACTAGGCTTAGCCTGGTTTGTAGATGCCGTCTTAGTTAATAATAGGTTACGTAAGGATTTTAACAGAAGGTGTAGCCAAATAAGGAACTGAAATATTAATAAATACCTACTTACTACTAAATATATTATGGACAGTTCTAAGGTAACACTATACAAGCTGAAATATAGCTGGTTTGAAAGCTGCGGCTATGTAACACGTAATTAAAAATGCCTCTATTCAGACTATTACTGTTTAGCGTACCTAGACTTAAAATAAAAATGATTGGAAAATCCTATTTCGAGTTACAAGGCACATTAAGCAGTTGGTGCCGGCTTTCGTCCATAGATGGCAGTCGATAAGCCAAGTAAGAGCCCTTATGAGCGCCTTGAAAACTGAAAACTTCTGACAATAAGACCAGTCTTGGACTAGGACTTAGCCCCCGTGGTGTATGTAGTATGACCTATACCTTCCTTAGGGAAGAGACCCGTGCCCCTCGGTTGGGACATAATGGCTTGATGATGATGATGATTTTGGGTAAAAGTTAGCTAAAGTTAAGACACGATATTTTTTCTATAGCTTTCAAGCTACCCAAGGGAAAATGCTCTAACATCATTCGAGTTTCCAATTATTTCGCACAATCACATCACATAAAAGAAAATCCCATAACGCGACGCAGATTGTGAGACGAACACAACATACCTCTCAGAACAATAGCGCAAACGATACTCAGTATTACAGATATTCAAGGTGGCCTCATTCTATTGTTATTGTTGGCGAATTCTGCCGCTTATCCCAACGAGGGTTGTGCCAATTGTTCTGATATGGGTGCGCTATACGTAACTTGATAGCAATTTCGGTTTTGCTTTAACTTTGCCCAAATGAAACTGGCTAAGGACAGAATAAAATGTAATAACTTAAAATAGACTATAGTGTGTATAAAAATTTGTGTTCAAATTCCCAGTGCGGGCATGTATCAATGACTTTATCTAATAGACTTCAAAATAGGAGGAGGTTATCAACTCGACGCGTATATGACTTATTTCTAAGTCATGTAAATTTGTGAAGGAAAACATCCTGAGGTAACCTGAGTGTCTGAAACGTAAACATACCTCAACGCTTTGTACGTTCAATCGC
The DNA here is from genome assembly GCA_934045075.1 of Yponomeuta sedellus. NCBI lineage: Eukaryota > Metazoa > Arthropoda > Insecta > Lepidoptera > Yponomeutidae > Yponomeuta > Yponomeuta sedellus. The sequence continues at coordinate 6,291,770 of OW203735.1, read as the reverse complement.
ATTTAGCCACATAGTCGACGAATACCAGCTGATGGAATATTAACAAATACCATACCACCTTATCACGTTTTCTGGGGTCCTTTCCTCTAATAACATTTATAATTTTAGTCTATAGTTAAATGTACACTTACATTCACGCCTGTATCCCGAAAGGGTCGGCAAAGACCAGGGCTCACCAATAACCACGACCCAGATAAATTTCTTTCGCTTCATCCACATTCATTAGCGTTGCATGCAGGCACGAAAGCTGAAGCGCTCGTGACTTAGTGAAGCACTCGTGGCTCAGTCAAACCGAGCGATTGGAACCAATTACTTGAGTTAAGCAACAACAGGTGCGGTCAGGTGCAGAATGGGTGACCATCCCGTGACTACCGCTAGTGGCATGTTTCCGAGCGCTTCCGTGCTTCGCAAGGCACGTTAAGCCGTTGGTGCCGGCTGCCATATAATGACAGTCGTTAAGCCATGTCAGAGGCCTTATGGGCGGCTTGATAACTTCTTACAATCCTCCACCAACCCGGACTTGGCCCCCGTAGTGTAGTATGGCTTAACCTTCCTGCGATGCAGGGAGAAACCCGTGCCCCAGTAGTGGGGACTTACAAGATTTGATATCGATCGACACCGGCTTCTGATATAATGATTGGCAGCTGACTATTACATTACAGCTCATTACACGATGAAACTCTCTGAATGTAATACTCTTTTTGCTTTTTTAAATGCGTTGTGCAACGAAGTAATTACATCTATGTTTCCTGCGCTCTCCCATTTTTCCGTTTTTCAAGACAGCAGAACCTCTAATCTCGGCGTTATCGTGTTCAGATTATAAGAATAGGAATATTTTTATTGACCACAGGATACATATAGGACTGATACGTTCAAAAAATGACACAAAAACATACAACATCTGCTACTGAGCTAGGCAGCAATAGATTGCTTCACATATTAAATGCAATTAGTCAAAAAATTAATCACTAATTTACTTATTAAATGAATCAGTTAATGTACAATAATTGCCACTTCATACACTAATATTTCTATAGTTGAAATTAAATATATTTTTCAGCAGTAAGATTAATTCATTCATTCATTTCATTGGAATTTCAGAGCGCATTGGAAACTGAAAGTATTGTGGCCAAACTATTAAATAAATGTACTCAGTATTGTAACGCAAGTTTTCGAAATTACCGTCGAGCGTAGGACGGAGGCAGGATGGAGGTTGACTGAAAATTACAAATGCGATGAAATTATAGTTATACCAAATGTGCTTTATGGTATAACTACAATTTCATTCATTCACACAAAAACTCAAAGCTCCACTCCAGACTTAGAGAATTTCTTTGAGCTCACGTTTTCTGAACATAATTAAATGAAATATTACTTAAAAACCTATTTAGAGGCTAAAAATTTCACCCATGCCGGGATTCGCCTCTAAATAGGTTTTTAAATTTGTTCCTTAGCACGGGTTAGTGCATTAAAAATAAAAATAGTGTAATCATGTGGGTACAGTGATATCTTTCCGATGTTAAACCTAACTGCAAAGTAGGTAGTCGGGGCTGTAAGTAATGCAATTTGCTTAAGTCAGATGTCGCTGCCTGTACGTAATACAGAGAATAGTGTAAAGGGGTTCGAAATTTCACTGATGCCGTGAGTCGCCCATTGGCTCAATTGGTAGAGCGCTGGTACGGATAGCCAGAGGTTGCGGGTTCGAATCCCGGCATGGGTGAAATTTTTAGCCTCTAAATAGGTTTTTAAATTTGTTCCTTAGCACGGGTTAGTGCATTAAAAATAAAAATAGTGAAATATTACTATTAATATTAAAATTCCATATTGCACAAACTTAGAGAATTAAATATCTAACTTTTACTTTACTTTTTATTACAAAACAGGTGAGTTTCTCGAAGAAATCGTCTTGTTTAACCACAAGTTAAATGCAAGTAATCAATGTGAACACTTTTGAGAAACATCAGCGGAAACTGCGTATTATCTAGACGATACATGACATGATGTCTAGTAAGAAGAGTTGTATTATTTAAAACTCACTCTACCATCTCACTATACTCACTATGACTCACCCCTATTGGTGAGTCATAATTGGTCTATAATTCCATTGTAGAATCTTTGTAATGTACATTCAAATAAATACAATTGATTGATACTTCAATGTCACTAAAAGACGCTTAAGATGGCATAGGTACTTAATACAATTTTCCTTATGTGAAACTTATAATATATTACGAATAAACTTTTAATATTTTTTTTTATATTTATGAAAGTATAGTCTGTAATGGCTAGAAGTCTTCTTTCTGTTCTTAGTCTCTGTGCGGCAGATGTTGGCAGTTTGTTCCTAGCCGGTAATTGTTACAAAGCTGGTGGACGTGGCCTGAAGCGGAATCGGCGAACAGGAAACGCGTGCCTCGCCGACTTTGCTCAAGGCCTGAGTTTTAAATTCGAGGAGTCTACGTCTTAGTAAGTTTTATAACAAAAATGGATTTAATTTAAAATAAAAAAATAATGTTTGACGTACAAAATCCAAATATGACTTAGACAAGCTACTTTTACAGGCTTATAACCTTCACTTTTAAACATTTTTCAACAGTATTTTTTTTATACAGCGCTTAAGAACAGGACCTGCCTGGACAGCACGCCGGTCAAACTCCTTACTGCCCTAATCTAGCACCTTCTTTGTCTTGCCAAAAATAAAAATAAGTGACATTATTTCCTAGCGCTTCCGTGCTTCGCAAGGCACGCTAAGCCGTTGGTGCCGGCTGCCATGTAATGGCAGTCGTTAAGCCATGTCAGAGACCTTATGGGTAGCTTGATAACTTCTGACAGTGAGGCCCACCACTATCTTACTATCCTCCACCAACCCGAACTTGACCCCGTGGTGGAGTATGGCCTAACCATCCTGCGATGCAGGAAGAGACCCGTGCTCCAGTAGTGGGGAAATACAAGGGTTGATATCGGGAGTACCTTTAGAAGATTTAGTAAAGAAATATTAATATAGAACACCTTATTTTATTTTCGCAAAACTTTGAGACAGTCCTGTGTACGCTACACCAACACTGGGTATTTGAACCGGTATTTTTTTAATTCTGGATCTGGGTCGTTATGACTCTTCCTCAAAACAGGTGTTTTATAATGCATTTTGCTCTCTCTTGGTTGGTAGGTATTTAAACTCTGAAAAAATATACATATTCGTTACAATATGTTATTTAGAGACGTCGCTCGTTGTTTTTATAATTTTTAAAGTTAAATGCATAAAATATATCACAAACTGAATCTAATTTATATTTCCATCATACGTATATAATCAAGAGCTAACTACCGTCACCAATGGAAAAAAAAATGTATTTTGGACTTTGGCGCCACACGGTAACTAGACATATAGAATTAATATGGTTTAATTTTCACTATCCTGAGTTTCGTTTAATAAAATATACACCATAATAGACCTGGCCTTAAAATCCGACCTACCTAACCAGAAGATGACGAATCCACTCATAGTCAGTAAAGAATCGGCAGCTTCGTAGTAAAGTTACATCTTCATCTTATCAAAACCTTAGAGCCTGTGAAGTGTATTGGATGCAGTTCAGTGAGTTACAAAGACAAGCTGTCTCAACGAGCATTCAAAAAAGAATTGCTGAGGTGAAATTCACTGAGCTAATACAATGAGGAGTTTTTATTTGAACAACGTGAATTTAAAATCATTTGAGAATCGGCCCTGTTAATTTGTAACTAGAGCTTGTGCCATGAAAGAAGTCCCGTGAGTTTAATAATTTTTGGTCTTATTACAATGGTATTAACTAGCTTTAAAGTTATTGATGGCAATCATGAAATTTTATTATACGTATAGTCAATACGTGCGGATCCAACTAAGCCGCGGGTTTCCTCACGATGTTTTCCTTCACAGTTAGCGTGTGGTATTGCGACTATAAGTTCGCATATGTAAGTAACTTTAAAATTAAACAAAGTCATTCGTACACGCCCGCACTGGGTATCGAACCTGGGTCTCCCGCTTGCGAGTCTATTGCTCGACGCACTGGTATAGGTGCTGGGCCAGCCTATACCGTCTAAAACAATGTTCCAGGCACTGCAGCTTCCGAGTGGTCCCTTCACCCATCTAGTTGAGTTTAGATACCACTGGACGCTCTATAAATCATCTCATTACGTAGATGTAGAGGCCAATTATACGTTTATGTGGCAACTGATGTATTTAGTTTAAGGTGACTTTAGAAAAGATGGTCAGAGTGGAGCTTTTTCCCGCTACCTTGTTCTCCACTACAATACGGCCCGAAGTAAACGGCTTACATTTTACACTGACATTCAGCAAACACAATGTAAATTCTTCACGTTGAAATAAATTGATTTGATTTGTTTGATTTGATTACCGTAGGGCTTGTATGGTGGCGCAAGCTAGTTTAATTTCTAACATTTAAAATCTCTTGCGTGTAAATTGCACACGAATGCAGTTTGGTTGTTAAACTTTGTAAACGAGGTATGAAAAAAAAATATCACCACACTCCCCCACCTTTTCCACGACACCTGTTGGTTGGCTAGAATATTAAGTATTAAGCCCGCCAATTGTACAATCTTTACTGGTACTATAAAGAATTTAATAATAACAATATGATTTTTTTTTTGTTTAGTGTTGGTGTATGAAAAATAAAGAAAATAGCGAGCTTTTCATAATAATAATATTGGCCTTTTTGCATCTACTTAATGAGATGATTTATACAGCGTCCAGTGGTATCTTCACTCACACTAGATGGGTGAAGGGACCACTCCGACGCTGTAGTGCCTGGGTCATGGTTTTATAGATGGTGTAGGCTTGCCCAGCACCTATACCATCCTGACAGCTTAGTCGGCCTTGCCCACAGGAAAGACTAGTCAATACGTGCGGAGCCAACCAAGCCGCGGGTTTCCTCAAGATGTTTTCCTTCACCTTTAGCGTGTGGTATTGCGACTGCAAATTCGCAAATGTACGTAACTTTGAAATTAAACAAAGTCATTGGTACATGCCCGCACTCGGGATCGAACCTGGGGCACTCGCTTGCCAGTCTATGGTTCTACCCACTGAGCTACCACCGCTTGACTGACCTACCATAGGTGAAGGGACCACTCTGAGTACCCGGGACATGGTTATTAGATGGTGTAGGCATGATAACTTAATAATAAGCAGACAACTCAAGCAAAATATAACCCAGAAACTCGGGACATATCACTCAGTACAGCAGTGATTGAATGCTTCGTAAATACACGTTGTATCGGGCATCACAAACAACTCAGGAGTGTAAAGCAAACACGCCAAGGGGAAACCAGATAGACGCGTGTTGGTTGAATCCGCTGTACGAACTCTCTACTAGAGATTGGCTATAGAATATCATAATGACCAGTGAAGGAAACTTCATGACAAAACCTTGTTAATTTCAGACGCGTTTTGGTTGAATTCGCTGAGTGAACTCTCAACTAGAGATTGTCTGTATATATGAGAATACTAGCTTTTGCCCGCGACTCCGTCCGCGTGGACTTTAGTAGCTACAAAATTTTGCAACCCGGTTCGAATCCCGGCATGGGTGAAATTTTTAGCCTCTAAATAGGTTTTTAAATTGGTTCGTTAGCACGGGTTAGTGCATTAAAAATAAAAAAAGTATAAATTAGGATACCCTAAGCTATGATCAATAAAATGTAACCGACTACACCAGTTGTCTGGTTTAAGCAAGAGAGTCTTGAGGGCAAAAAATGTACAAATGCAAAGTACTGTGACCTCTGGGAATCAAATATATGACCTCTGTATTGACTATCAACCGTATTACCGCTAGGTCACCAACTCAGTCGATTGAATGGTGTTAGCTTAGTTCTCTAATTACTAACATTATGTCGAGTTTAAGAGTCTTGACTGTAACACAAAAGCATTTTTAACTAAGCAGAATTAATATAGACTAGGCCAAACCAGTTTATCCTGAACATTACCCAGCCAGTGTTGGGTAGACTTTGGTGGGTACGCGTAAACGCCGCACAAAAGTTAAGTTCGATTCAATATTGGAACTTTACCCAGGAAGCTCGGGTAATACTAAGTACACCCGGCGAAACCTGGGTTTACTTAAGGTTCTAGCATTACCCGTAACATATATATAAGAAGTGACAGTTATATAGAGACACATAGACAATTTATTGTACAAAAAAATTGAAATTGTTACTTAATTAATTGTACGCCAAAGATATTTATTTTTTACACGCAACGACACGTTAGTTACTTTATTAGGCTAGTAATAAGAAAAAAATGCTTACGGCAGATTTAGCTCGATAAAATATTTTCTTTTATTACTGCATTATGTGACCGGGATCCGGCACAGAGGGTGACATTGGCAGCCGACCATGCAGGGTAAAGGCGTGCTGTGAGCACTAAGAAAAATCTTTTAGACGAAAAACACAGACCACAGCTCAACGATAAGCGAGGCAAGCTCAGGGCCCGACCACTTGCGGCCATACAATACAATTACGTCGGAGGTGTGTTAACGTGCAGCGAGTTTGGACGCACATTCTCCGCCAAAATTGACAATCAACCACTTGACAGCAAATGAGCGTCACTCTCAATAGTCAGATTCTAGTCGCTGTGGCTGAATGCGGTCGGCATCATACGTATACATCGATAACAACCCTCGTATGTCCCCACTGCTGGTGCATGGGTCTCTTCCTGCATTGCAAGAAGGTAAGATATTTCACCATGGGCGCCAAGTCCGGGTTGGTGAAGGATTGTAAGACAGTGGCGGGTCTTACTGTCAGAAGTTATCAAGCATCTGACATGGCTTGACGAATTCCATTACATGACAGCCGGCACCAACGGCTTGACGTGCCTTGCGAAGCGCTCGGAAAAATGCCAATAGCGGTAGTTACGGGACGGTCACCCATCCTGCACCTGACCGCGCCTGTTGTTGCTTAACTCAAGTGATTGAATGCAATCACTCGGTTCGACTAGGCCAAGAACGCATAATATATATTCTGAGATGGCATTCATTTGCGTTCCATTCAATCTCACTTACTTGAAAAAGTAGTAAAGCTCAACTAGAGACTTATTTTTGTCTAATTTCAACAGTACGCCTTAAAACCACGAATCAATTTTAAATACATTAAAACCAGTTCACGTTTAACAATTCCAGGCGTAAGACACAATAACACAACACTACCTTCATTGGATCATGGCTTTACGTAATTAAGTACAAATGTGAAATCCAAATACGAAGTAGTTAGAATAGAATGTAGTTTACGATGCCCCAGGGACTATGTCGTGGTAATGCTGGTTAACTTTTGAGATAGTAATTGTTGATGAAATTTGACGTAGTATCTGTGTTAGTTTGCGGAATGCAATTATTCTAAAGCTTTGGCTCAGGGATGTAGCGAGAAATTCAAATTATACCTTCCTTGTCAATTGTGTAAGCTCGGCTTTCATTGTATCACTTCCAACAATTCGCGACAATAAAGCAGGATTGAGTTAAATGTTTTTCAGGAATCAGTAACGTTAATTCGGCTAATTTCGTCATGTCCTTGCCTGATAACCTGGTTACAAGGCCATACCACTGGTTTTTGGTCCAGCAGACTTAAGGTTACAAACTCAGCCTGCACTAAATAAGCTAAATGACTTTTGTAAATACAATTTTCTTCGATAGTAAATTCTTTTTTTTATAGCACTAACCCGTGCTAAAGACAATTTAACCCTATTTAGAGGCTAAGAATTCCAGCCATGCCGGGAGTCGAACCCGCGACCTCTGGCTAACCGTGCCAGCGCTCTCCCAACTGAGCTAATGGGCAACTATCGGCATCAGTGAAATTTCGAACCTCTTTACAATGCTCTCTGTATTACTTACAGGCAGCGACATCTGGCTGAAGTAATTTGCATCAGTTGCTTGCTTTATAGCCTCTAAATAGGTTTTTAAGATAGTACTAAAAACTTAAATAACATAGCATACACTTACGCCTGTATCCCAGAGGGTAAGCAGAGACCAGGGGCTATCACTTGCTACGATCCTGGCGAAACGAAGCGAAATGAAGCGAAACGATCACTTTCGCTTCATCAACAAGCCGGGTTCGCTTCCTTTTTATCTTCTTCTTCTTCTGGCTTAACCCTCCCCTAATGAGTGCCGTAGCGAAAGGTTGTGCCATATTGGGGGGTAATGCCCATAATCCCCACGCTGGGCATGCGGGTTGGGGATCGCAGTATGGTGGAGTTGTACTGCAGGGGGCGCTGCTGCCCACCCTCCGGTTTGTGTCCCTTAGTCACCTTTTAAGACACCCGCGGGAAGAGTTTGGGTTGGTGCTATTCTCTAAGCCACACCACACAGCCTTTAACTTTTTATCTTTTTTTTTTTTTCTTAGACTTGCTCTTGCCCTAAGCTAATACTCCTGCTAATACGCCTGTTGTTGCTTAACTCAAGTGATCGATTCCAATCACTCGGAGCGCTTCTCTCATCTGCAGTTCGCTGATTCCGAAATGGGTGACAATTGTAAAAGATTCCCGCCTCATCACCTCATGTAAAGCGTATCTCGTAAAGGCTTTTTTATCTCTATCGTCTCGGTAACCCGCATTGCGCGGAGGTTTTGCGAGCATCCGCCTTTTATTGCGAGTTTTATTAAATGGCCCGCGTAAGGCCGTAGGGCATTGGACCCGTCTTCTTTATGAAAATAAATGAATTCCCAAAACACAGTCACTTGTTCTTGTCCCGAACTAGGATGCTCTGAGCTATGGTAACCAGACAAGGATATCACAAGCATCGAAATACACCCGGACAGAGGCCGTTTGTAGAAATGTACGGCGATCCCCAATAGAGGTCGATCCCACTGGTGATGTTATCAGGCATGATATCGCTAAACCAATGAGGTAGTCTGCGTGACCAGCATATCCAAAACTTGTCCAGTCGTATAGATAGTGAGAAGTGATAATCCATCGAGAATAAACTCACATAAACATAACATAACATAACATAAACTCACGCCTGTAGCCCAGAGGGGTAGAAAGTCACCGGCAATGCCATTTGCCGCGATCCTGACAGATCGCTTTCACTTCATCATTACTAATTCACTTACATACTCACTTCCTCACTCACTCACTCACTCACTCAATCACCCACTCATTCACTCACTCACTCACTCTTTCACTCACTCACTCACTCGCTCACTCGCTCACTCACTCACTCACTCACTCACTCACTCACTCACTGAATCACTCTCACTGAATCACTCACTAAATCACTCACTAACTTCCTCACTCACTCACTCACTCACTCACTCACTAACTCACTCACTCAATCACTCACTTTGCGCCCCTTCTGTGTGGCTGCAGCCTCAGACTTAATGTTTCGTTATCTATGGAAGCTCAACTGCCCGAATATTATTTGGGTAACTGAGCTTTAACTGAATTCATCTCCGAATGTATGAGCATCGGTGGTCATTTACGCCCATGGCTTATAGTCTAGAGTTTTCTACGTCTTTTATAATTATTATTATTGTTTGTCCAATGTTAACGGATCTGCAAAAGCATCTCGCAATTTCTACCAATGAGAGAAAAAACCTTAGAGCTAAGCGGGCCATGCTCCGAGCATATTTAGAACTGTGAAAGTTCCAAGACATGTAATAAAATAGGACATAAATTCAACACTACATAAAATGCTCCACGCTACTAGGGAAAGGACACTCAAAATTATCGATATTCTACTATTATCGATATAGATGCTACTGACTTTTTATCTCTATATTATCAAATTACAAACCTCTTTAACTGTTATTATTGTGCATGCAATACGCCTAAGTAGTAATGAATTCATAGTAAGCACTAAAAACTCTTACGATGGTTTACAATAGGAAACCCTGCGATAAACCGGCTTTAACTCCGTCTTAAGAGTGTTTGAGTGAAATTGGCTTTTTTGAAATAATAGGTATTGTTATTCTGTACTTTATTTATTTGTAATTGTTGGCCATTGCTCAGTTACTTGTGTGCAATAAAGAACTTTCGACCTGTATATCTATCCTTAGAGCCTAATTACAAAAGTCTTAACCATTATGTACAGTACACAATACCTCAAACTTTACGTTTTAGATGCAAAATCGCTCGTAATGTGAATGGGTAGAGTGCATGAAAGCAAAGATTAATGTACTGTCGACTATACGAAGTTACCTACGCATTAAAAAAGCAGACTAGTCCACAAAGTCACTCAACATATTATGTAATGCAACTTGGAATCTCGATGACGGATCATATCAAGGAAATTGTTACAATTGGCCAAAGAACTATATTAACTGACAGACAGTATAGGACTAGCAAGCTAAGGTGATATTGGAAAGGCTGCATCTGCTGAAGAACCAATGGAGTAAAAATGATAAGATAAGCTGAGGTAGAAATATTCTTTACTCTTCATTGGAAAAAATAACTAATACAAAATAGATACAAATGTACGTAGATCAATTGGTGGCCTTATTACTAAAATAAACTTCTATCGGGCAATCTTAAGATGGAAAGTTGCTGAAGGAAATTAAAAAGACGGGTAGCCAGTGCAAATGGCCTTAAGTGGATGCCGCAAAATGGCGATAAATTTTAACACAGAATGCCTACGATCTTTCTGCACCGACGACTTAAAGCTACTAGGTCACTAGCGGCTGGAAAAGTGCAGATGGTCTAGGATAAAGTGAAATTATGTATCATTGGGAGGTCTATGTCTGGCGGAAATAGAAAACAGGCTGATGAATTGGAGTGGACGGGAGGTTGTATCGATATTATACTTGTGAATTTTAGCACATCCCTATCAGAGAGATATGCGTCGCGACCCTTTACTGATACAGACAATGGAAAATTTCACACTTTACCACATGTCTTTTGAATGTCTTTTGCAGGGTCACGCTGATAATTAAATCGGGTCATTAATCTCATTTGAATTTAAGAGACAATGAAAGCTGAAACTTCGAATACGAAATACTGCTGGGTACATTTACTTTCAACATAGATGTGGATGTTTAACAATAGCTCAGTGTACAATGTAAGATATTTTCAACGTTGAAATTTCTGAGTTCAAAATGTACAATCTTTTCAAATTAGAAATTTCTGAGTTCAAAATCAAAGAAGTCTTAACTGTCAGAACTGTTGGATAAACATTCGCAAATAATAATAAATACATACGAAAATTTAATTGAAACACTAAGAATTTCTGGAAGCTTTCTGACAGAACCATGAACGGGTTCTCCAGGCTAAGAGCGGTAAGTCACGGAGCCTTGCATAGAGCAAAAGAACACTTTTTTACGTATTTTCCTGATGTTATTGACGCTCGTAGAAGATATTGTACAATGCTTCCCATGCTTTCATTACAGTATTGAAATTGATATATCAGATGTCATGATACCAAAGGCATTGCGAAACTAAACTTACCGCAACAATCAATCAGACTGCATTTGTCGGGTGCAGTACGCTTAGCAAGCACGTTTTGACTCTCTCTTGACTTCGAGTGAGAGACTTAGGAGTACGTGCCGTGTCGAAAGTACGACCATTGCAGCCCAGACTCGAGATAGCCAATGGACTACGGTCTTGTCCACCAAAAATAGTTATTGCCATATTCAATAAAAGTGCTGTTTGTTTATCGGACAACACTGTAAAAGTTGTTACCGATTAAAACTATTTAGTTTTATGCACTAAGTATGGTGAAATTAAAAACCTAAACTTAAAAAAGAAATGATAATACCGCAAAACCGCTAATTTTTTTTTTCCTTTCAAATCTATGCCCTCGACGCCTTGTCCTCACCTCCGTGGGTACCAGACGTGTCTCAGTCTCATGTGTCAAAATTAGTGTTTACACAAAGAGAGAGTGAGTGCTTAAAAACAAAACTGTACAGTTGATTAAGACGTTGTGACGGTACCAGTGAACGCTTGGCTTTTTACTTCGCAAATTGAATCCGATGTCACTCAATTCGCCCAAGGCATCAGTTTACCGGAACTTAGGTTCCAAAGTGGCTGCCGGGGAATATTGCTTGTTGAGGGAATAACGAATGGATTTTTTGCTTGACGTCTTGTACTTTTTATCAGAGAGAAAGCTGCTGATTGTTTACATAGCGTGGTACAGTCGATAGCTTTTCAACCTCTGCAAATTTGTTGCCTAATCGCCTTTACGTAACTGATTAACGAGCAAGTGTGATGTGCTGTTGACTGTCCACTGTCAAAAGACTGCGCTGCATAATTTCCGGCAGTCAACTTTGCGACAATTTTGTTGTTCGTATTGTTCATTCGAAGATAGATTCTCCCTCTCTCCTGTCTCAGATAAAATTTAATATTAGATATCGCAGTCGCAAACCTCTACTTTTCCCTTTAGAAACTTACAAAAATAATACTTCTTTTTACAACCCCATTGTTAGGATGCGTCGTACTTATAATGATCTGGTGGCAGGTAACACAGATGTGAACATAGATATTTTTCATAAATTTCACGTATTTATAAAAGCTATCCGTGGCGCTCTCAGGGCACACTGAGAGATTAAAATAAATTAATATAAGTTCTCAGTCTAATCTAGTTACTCTAAGTGCATGCTAGGTACACAAGTTTAGGGTTACAGGCTAGATCTGATCTATAATGTAAATGTATGTCAATTTGGTAAATCTGTCTGTAATCTGTTTTGTGTTCTAAATAAATAAAATAAAAATTATGGTAGCGATGACGTCAACAAATAATTGTCCAAATAATTTTACAAATTGAACATTGATCTTAAAAACCTTTTAAGAGGCTAAAAACTCTGCCCATGCCGGGACTCGAACTCTACTCGATGGGCGGAATTTCGGTCTCTAAATAGGTTTTAAAAATTGTCCTCAGCACGAGTTAGTGCAACGAAAATAATATGAACATTGATCTATTAAAGATTTAGATCATATAAAAAAATATATACTTTATACGACTTAAATTCTGATTTTATCATTCGTAAAGATTGACAAACGCTTCTTAAAAAAAATTGTATCTTTCTCTTTCTCGCGTTGTTATGCTTACTTTTATTATGCGCTACAAATCCTGATGGGATAATATTTTATTGTTACCATATTTTTCCCATTTTTTAAGTCAAACTCTAAGGCATTTATATATAGAGTTGCCATGGTAACAAAGGCGGTACAAATTCGCCGGGATAGCTATTAATGTTATAATGTACATTTTAAGCAGGCGTTCTCTATAAATACCTGAACGAACTGTAAACCTTTTTTAACCCTTCTTTCCCCGTTGTCGGCCGAGGAAAGATAAAACACGTCTGCTGTCTGAGTCCGTCCTGCAAGTCATTACAGTGCGACCCTTAATAATTCAGACGCACGTGAAGGCACGAATCTGGAAAACATAAATTTACTCTGGTACATGCCCTATTAGTAAGGGTCCATGAAACACAGTACAGACACAGTATAAACCTTTTTTTTCGGACATTGCATTTTTATGATGTGATGACAATGATGTCTGGAATTAAAGCCAGTGCGATGCATGAGTTCTATGTTTTATATGAATTATGTAAACTCTGATAATTAAGGACTTTAAACAGACTAAGTTTGGAGATTTTTTGTCCATTTCTTCTCCAAAATGGTCAAGATTTTGAAATGGACACCTAGTTTGAATTGTAATGTTCACTAAGCCGCATTTCCTGCGCTACGTTGAATAAAACCTTTTCATTTCATTTCATATGAAAAAAACATGGTAGTCATAACGAGTACTGTTCGTGTGTCTGGGCGCAACATTTATGTTTTTACGACTTTTGTAAAACACTTAATGCTGTGGCATTGTCAGTTATTGATGGCATTCAAGGAATCTTCTCATACGCAGAGGTGGCAGTTGATGTATTAGGTCTAAGATGGTCAGAGTGGAGTTTTTTTTCCCGCCGCCTTTTTCTCCACTACACTACGGCTCAAATGCAACGGCTGTCACTGTCATCTTCATTTTACGTAGCACATTGACAATCAGTAAAAAGAATGTAAATTAATTACGTTGTAATAAATTTTAATTTAATTTAATTATTTAATTGCAAGGTTCTGCCGGCAGATGCTGAATGCGGCAAGCTGAAGACAGGGCTTTATGGCGCTCATTATGGGAGGGCTATGTCCAGCAGTGGACTAATATAGCCTGAAGAATAAGGTTTTGAATCTCCATTTAGCTAGCATGTCTGGTTTTTGAGAAAGTCTTTGAAAAATCGTCTTTGCATGTTTATTTAAGTCTCGTCATGAGACTTTTAGAGAAAGAAAAGTAATAAATTTGTCCCGTGGCAAAGCCTGGTCTCTGAGTAAATCTACGGCAGACAGGTGTAAGCTTATGTATGTAACTAAATCTCGTTATCACAGTGATATTTCGAATTCAACAATACTAGCCTGGTAGAATAGAATATAGTATAAAAGTAGAATATAATGGAATATAATGGGTTCATCCCTTACTTACGTAAAAGGGTATTTTTCCACCCTGAATCGTGAAATTCTCGAGTGACCCGTTAGCTGTACATCTGCGAATAAGGATGGGCATAATAATGCTACGCGGGGCGTTTAAATGGTCATTTAAATGTCAGCATTATGGACTAGAACCCTACATCCTTAAATTGAGTGCGTTATTTATTGTCGCTGGGTACAACATTTTATGCGTAATAAAACTTTGGTGGTAGATACAAAATCCGTGCAAACGTCGAACTCTTTCTTTTTCACTTTCTAATTCTTTTTATCCGACTGCGAAATCGAAAGAGCGTTATTTTTTTCGCGCGTATTTATGACTAATTTCTCTTCTCTCTTCTTCAGGCTATAGTAGTCCACTGCTGGACATAGCCTCCCCTAATGAGCGCAATAGCGCAAGGTGGTGCCATCATTGAGGGTCAATGCCCATAATCCCCACGCTGGGCATGCGGGTTGGGAGTCGCAGTTTGGTGGAATTATGACTAATTTAAAAATGTATAATAAAATTCTTTTTTTTTTCTTGTGCAATAATAGTACATTACACAACTAGGGTGGTAATACAAAGAAAGGCCGAGATCGCAGAAGTTTGCGGCCCGAGCTGCAAGCGAGGGACGTAAATATGCGATCGAGAGCTTTCTTTATTACCTCCCGTGTTGTGTACATCTTTTTATGTCTACACTTGGCCAGAAAGCGGCTTTTTCCGTTCGTGCAGCGTGCGGAAAAAGCCACTTTATTGCCAGGTGTGGCATAAAGTATTTTTATATAACTATCTATTTATGAATGTACGTATGAAGAATCTATGATATAAAAATAGGACGTTTCTGAAATAAACATCAGTTTTATTTCGTTTGCATGCAGAAAGCAAACATTTAAAGTCAAACTAAAGATGTCAATGACGAAATATTATACAAAAGAAAAAAAACTTTGAAATAATCGCGACTAAAATAAATGCAAAAAATTTAAAGAAAATATAATATATGACCAATAAAGATACGTCAAAATTACTCTACGGAGTACTTTGGAGGCATGTGTTTTTTTATAAATAAGGCCGTTTTTATATATTCCGGCAAAAAAGACTTTAAGCTTTTACAATAGGAACATTCGAAACCTAATGTTACTCTTTACAAACCTTACTCTTTGTCCTTTCAAAAGACCCAAGTCACGTTTAAATTAGGTACGACGGACCTCACATCTGCTACCCGATAGTGGCTCTTATTGCCCACGACATAAGAGCAAGTATTGAACAAACCGTGATAGCTGATTTCGAAGTCCACTTAACGTGCAGATTCTCTGTGTCCGCTTTTTGTAATCCAGTTTAAAAATACATTTAATTAAACGTCGTGTGTGATGGTCAGCCACCCCGAAGCAAATGTTTAGCGAGACAAATCCCCGCCATTTACGTTTTCTCTTCATTCTCTCATTATTCTCTTTATTAAATAAATTAACAAAAATCACAGCACGATTGCCTGTTGCTAAGGAGAGTCGGGGCATGGATGAACGAGAAACTGTTCCATCGATATCAACCTTTATATGTTCCCACTGCTGGGGCACGGGTCTCTTTCTGCATCGCAGGAACGTTAGGTCATACTCCACCACGGGGGCTAAGTCCGGGTTGGTGGAGGATTGTAAGACAGTGGCGGGCATTACTGTCAGAAGTTATCAAGCCGCCCATAAGGCCTCTGACATGGCTTAACGACTATCATTACATGACAGCACCAACGGCTTAGCATGCCTTGCAAAGAAGCGCTCGGAAAAATGCCACTAGCGGTAGTCACGGGACGATCACCCATCTTGCACCTGACCGCGCCCGATGTTGCTTAACTCAAGTGATTGATTCCAATCACTCGGGTCGACTAGGCCACGAGCGCTTCACTGCTTCACTGTCCGCATAATAGGGTCTAGAGTTGATGTTACGATGTAAAATATTAGCAACCAGGAAGAAGTACCTATATTTAAAGAATGAATAAATGAAAATTCTTTGTTGCACTAGAAAATCTATTTGCACAAATTATACTACAATTAATACTATATAGTATTTTCTTAGAGCTAACCCACGTATACAGTTAATTCTGAAATTAAATTAGAATAACGGTTTCTGGTTCCCACGACATGTAATGTATGTATGTGCCTGTATGTAAATGTTTAGTTTAGTTTAGTTTATACTTTATTGTACACGAAAAACACAAAAAAAGAAATACAATTAAAGAAAATACATGTACAAATGTTATGTTTTGCTAATAAATATTACAGAAAAATTATAAAACAAAAAAAAAACAATAATAATAAACTGATATAATATTAGAAACGCAACAACCAGATTGCTGAGCATTAACTACTAAGCAGGCGGGATCCAAATTCAACAATGTAAGTCATTGCGAGGTACCTAGGTTAGTCCCGCCCCAGATTAGTAGTTAGATAGATAAAATATTCTTTATTTTACGAAATCACAGTAACAGAAATTATATAAAAATATAGTACAATCATCAGTTGTACTATATCGATCAGTTGTTGCGTACGAACTTGTAGCGACGTGTTCACATCGAGGCGTCCTCTGTTTGGCCGCGGCGGCGGCGTCCCGGTGCAACGTCCGCACGCAGCGGTGGCTATCAGATCGCGCTTGTTAAGTTAGGACGCTGCACGCAGCTATTTTTGTTGGAAAAAACTGTGTTTTTTAGTTTTTAAAGTATTCATGATGGAACCGGAAGTAATTAAGTATAAATGAGGTTCACAAATACCCATTGTTATATGATACGTCTCAGTCTCATTTATAAGAATACGAGAAAAACATTCTATGGTAAATTAAAAATCGCTTTTCATCTTCACGTGATTGCCAGTGCAAGGTATGGCTTCCCTTTCTCTGGTTTCGTGTACCCATACTCTTGTTCTCCTGAAAAAAAAAACATACCTAATGAGACATTAGCTTACAATTGACGTTCACTAGAATTACTGTGATTGTGTTGTACTTACCTTTCTTGTTCCTCTTCATCTTCAATGAGAGCAACCAAAAGTAAAACTTCTTTAATTTCACTTTCTGTATCAGAGAGCATTGTAGTTACTGACGTGACTCCAGCCTTGTGAACGCAAGAACAAACTCGACAGTGCGAACAACTTTTGCACGCGTTGTTATCGCCACCGCGCACGCCACCGCGGACGCGACCTGGACGCCTTGGTTTGGCCATTCCTTAATACATTTTAAAGATTTTATTCCACCATAGTTGTGAATACCTGATTTAGATGAATAAATCCTACGTTATCTAGTCTTATCTTTACTTTTTGGATGAAATCAGCTCATATTTATTTCGCATTCAGCCTCATAATAAAAATTGTTTATATTGAATAACCACCTTAAGATGCACCGAACCACCAAATGTAAGACTAAGTTTGAGGTAATACTTTGGACTGGGTTTTATAAAATAAACGTAGCCCAATCCAAGCTCAGAGCGTCGCCAGCGGTTAAAAACATGCAAATGCCATGTTTTCCATTGTATTTGTTTTGTGCTGCCGCCGGCGTGCGACAAAGTGAGATTAATGCTTTGACCACCGCTTCATCCCGAGGCCTATTTCCATCAGCGTTGATTAAAAAGTAACTCGAGTTTAAAATGAAACAGCAGCGCGGCAAATACTGATTAAGGCACTTTGGGAATTTTGCGACAGCTAGAGAGCGGTGTAACTAAAATAATAACGCTAAAATAAATAACAAACACATTCATTGTGAAAACCTATTTAGAGGCTAAAATTTCCACCCATGCCGGGATTCGAACCCGCGACCTCTGGCAATCCGTGCCAGCGCTCTTTCCAACTGAGCTATCAAATCCCAGCATGGGTGGAATTTTTAGCCTCTAAATAGGTTTTTAAAATTGTCCTTAGCACGGGTTAGTGCATTAAAAATAATATAAATTTATTGTGGGTAGAACAATTTGTAGCACACACCTACAGTTTTGTGCACTGTATTTGCAGAGGCTGATCTAATATCAATCCTAGCATGTCTACCCATTGGACTAGCATCGCGAGAGACCTAGGTGCGATCCCCAGTGCGGCCATGTACTTTGTTCAATTTCAAAGCTACGTACACTTGGGAATTGTAGTCGCAATACGACACGCTAAGCTTGAAGGAAAACATCGTGAGGAAACCCGAGTCTTGGTTGGCTCCGTACGTATTGACTTGTCATTCATGTGGGCTAGGCCGACTTAGCTGTCAGGATGGTATAGAAGCTGGGTAAGCCTTCACCATCTAAAACAACGTCCCGGGCACCGCAGCGTGTGCTAACTTCAGTCATCTAGTGTGAATGAAGATGCCACTGGATGTATCTCACGATGATCTCATTACGTAGATGCAGAGACCAGTCATCAGCTGTCGACTGTTCTAAAATCGGAATGCTTCTTCAAGCGGAAAATCGGAAAATATTCACTTAAAATTTCGGCATTCCGAAGTCGATTTAGGCAAGACAAACAATGATTTTTATTGCTGTTTGTCCCATTTGAGAGTTTGTTAAACGTGGATGGTGCTGTCCCGCTAAATTGACTTTGGCATGGGGTGTTAAAATTTACGCTTGTTTGAAAAAGCCGATATAGGGCTATTTCCTATAATCGAGTATTGGCCGTGTGCCATAGAGATTCAAGTTATTACGGCAGGATTAAGGGTACGAGGTGTGCTAGAAGAATAAATAAATAAATAAATAAACAAACAAACAAACAAACAAACAAACAAACAAACAAACAAACAAACAAACAAACAAACAAACAAACAAACAAACAAACAAACAAACAAACAAACAAACAAACAAACAAACAAACAAACAAACAAACAAACAAACAAACAAACAAACAAACAAACAAACAAACAAACAAACAAACAACAAACAAACAAACAAACAAACAAACAAACAAACAAACAAACAAACAAACAAACAAACAAACAAACAAACAAACAAACAAACAAACAAACAAACAAACAAACAAACAAACAAACAAACAAACAAACAAACAAACAAACAAACAAACAAACAAACAAACAAACAAACAAACAAACAAACAAACATACAAACATACAAACATACAAACAAACAAACAAACAAACAAACAAAGTAAATAAATAAATAGTAAATAAATATTCATGGACATTATGAGATCTGTGTAAGATCTCGTTAGCCCTATACTAACCACAACTAAATGACTTGTGTTATAGGTGCTAACTCGACGATAGATTTAATACAATAAATACATAGATAACATCAAAGACCCGAGACAAACTAGAAAAGTTCGTTTCCCAGTTTGACCCGGCCGGGAATCGAACCCGAGACCTTCGGTTGCACAGTCAGCGTGCCAAACCGCTGAGCCACCGAGGCCGTCAAGGAAGATGAAGAAGGAAGCCATCAGAAACATCGGTGCCAAGCTCCATTAAACTAGAATTCGCTGTTCATTATGAAAATTCAATGTAGGTACATTACGTGGCAGAGGCTTTTACTAGTTAATCTTGGATTCAGAAGTTATCAAGCCGCCCATAAGGCCTCTCACATGGCTTAACGACTGTCATTACATGACAGCCGGTGCCAACGGCTTAACGTGCCTTGCGAAGCACGGAAGCGCTCGGAAAAATGCCACTAGCGGTAGTCAAGGGATGGTCACCCATCCTGCACCTGACCGCTCCTGTTGTTGCTTAACTCAAGTGACTGATTCCAATCACTAGGTTGGACTAGGCCACGAGCGCTTCTATATTAATATCTGGAACTAAAATTACAATCTTATCTTTGCAGTTAGAACGTTTGGGATACTTTTCCATTGTCAATTTTTGCTTGTAGTTTTTTGGAGCCCAGGAGGGCCTTCTCCAGTCTTTTGTTCCAAAGTACCAACTGACAATAACTTTATTTAACTTTAAAAGAGCCTGAAACCTAAAAGACGTATTGAAAAGTATATTTAACAGGTAGAATTTAATTCGTAATGATTGGACAAAAGTACCCTTTGTTTAATACCAAGGCCATCACTCAACGGGTCTAATGTTGCGCCACATATGGTAAAAGGCCCAATGGGTCGACAGAAAAGCTTCGACAAATGTAAGTGATTAATTGACGGCATCACAGTCAGATTGAGTCAATAAATCATTCATCTTTGTGTTATTTACCCGATCAAGTGGGACGCTGGAGAGCATTAATTAATTACGATATGAAAAAGCTTTATAAATCCACCATAAGAGGAAATGGCAGATAGTAGAAGACACATTTCTCATTCGGGATTCGGAAAGTAGTGGGTTCGATCCCGGAGCATATGCCAAAGTCGTTCTATTCTAAATTACGTATATTTGTGACTTTGTAGGAACAATACCACTCGCTAACGGTAACGGAAAAAATCGGGAAGAAACCTGAGTGGTGCTTGAATCCGCGGTGGGCACGCATAGTAATTAAGCCCGTACAGAGAGAAGGCCTGTGCCCTACAGTGGTCGAATATAGGTTGCATTATTTAAGCGACAACGGGTCTAACCCAAAGTAAGTTCGCGTATACAAAGTTCCACAAATACAAAGTTACGGACACAAAGGCATTTGTGGAGCTAACAGTGGGCTCTCAGTTTTTATTAGGTTTTACAGACGTTAAAGCTGTAATGCTAGAAAATTTATACAGCGTCTAGTGGCAACTGCTACCCGACTAAACTGGTGAAGTGAGCACTCAAGACACGCTTGTATGTGGCTGAGTAGGTTTACCTAATGCCGAAATGTACTGTATGTAGTTGTGAACTTGTCTTTGATGGAATAATTCATTTGAAAAGCGGCGGCTTGAATGGCTTTGCACTTATTGAGCCCCCTTTTTAGTGTTGAAATCAGCTAGTAGGTATTATAGGCACAAAAATTTCAAAAATATAGCTCAACGAAATTCCGTTCACATAGTAAAGTTATCGATATCAATCCTTGTATATCCCCACTGCTTAGGCTCGGGTCTCTTCCTTCATCGCTGGAAGGTTATGCCATATTCCACCACGGTGGCCAAGTCCGGGTTGGTGGATGATTTTAAGACAGTGGAGGGCCTTACTGTCAATAGTTATCAAGCCGCCCATAAGGCCTCTGACATGGCTTAACGTGCCTTGCGAAGCACGGAAGTGCTCGGAAAAATGCGACTAGTTGTAGTCACGGGATGGTCACCTATCCTGTACCTGATCACAGCTGTTATAGCTTAACTCAAGTGATCACTTGGTTCGTCTAGGCCACGAGCGAAAAGTTATGTGATTAAATAAAAAACCTGATATGTTTCGAGATTGGCTAAATTTGAGGCATTACATTGCACGAAGCAGCGGGTGTATTTTTCGGTTTTCCCTACATTACAAGTAGATCCACTACTTAGACAAGAAATAATAAGGAATGTGTTACTTCCTGTACAAGTATTTCTTAATGATTCGCGATACTCATACATAGTTATATATTAAACGGGTCAAATCGCGATTATTTATTAGGTAATAGTACATTACACAACTAGGGTGGTAATACAAAGAAAGGCCGGGATCGCAGAAGTTTGCGGCCCGAGCTGCAAGCAAGGGACGTAAATATGCGATCGAGAGCTTTCTTTATTACGAGTACCTCCCGTGTTGTGTACATCTTTTTATGTCTACACTTGGCCAGAAAGCGGCTTTTTCGGCCACTTTATTGCCAGGTGTGGCATAAAAGTAATTACCTTATTTATACTATTTTTATTTTTAATGCACTAACCCGTGCTAAGGACAAATTTAAAAACCTATTTCGAATCCCGGCATGGGTGAAATTTTTAGCCTCTAAATAGGTTTTTAAATTACCTTATTTCCCGACTTCCTGTACAACTCAGTCAATGGAGGAAAGAGGGTGAATATTGAAACGCTCCTATTCAATTCAATTCAATTTATTTCAACGTAAATAATTTATATTCTATTTGCTGAATGTCAAAGTACAATTTAATATGAAAGTGAAAGCCGCCGCCGTGTAGTGGAGAAAAAGGCAGCGGGGAAAAAAACTCCACTCTGACCATCTTTTCTCAAGTCCTCTTAAATCTATGTACATCAGATACACATATTTGTCTTTCACCTATGCATCCACATTTGCGCGAGAAGGATATAGAAGCGCTGCCACATTCAATCCCATTCTTCGATTAACCCTTTTTATATTTACTTATAATTAAAGCTATAGCTGCCAAACATCGAACCAGCGTCTACTAACCAAGAATTTAAAGCCGCTTATACGTCTTACTATAGGGTACACGTATTATCTAAGAAAAAAGAGTATGGCTTAATTACCACCCGAGCCGGAGATATCATGATTGGCAGCGAGATATCTCTCATTAGGTACAGAAACGACGGAATCACACTTTTAAAAAAATGTGCTACTAGAAATCATTGTCAAGGGAAGTTAAACACGAGGAATCGTGTACACATGAAAATATACGTTATATCCGTGTTGATTATAACGACTGATTCATTCTAGTTTCTGCAAGACCAACATCAAAATATCCTGTTGAATTAGCAAAAAATTAAGATTCTTATACTATTTTTATTTTTAATGCACTAACTTTGTGCTAAGGACAAATTTAAAAAACCTATTTAGCGGCTAAAAATTTCACCCATGCCGGGATTCAAACCCGCAACCTCTGGCTATCCGTGCCAGCGCTCTACCAATTGAGCCTATGGGCGACTCACCGGCATCAGTGAAATTTCGAACCTCTTTACACTATTCTCTGTATTACGTACAGGCAGCGACATCTGGCTTAAGCAAATTGCATCACTTACAGCCCCGACTACCTACTTTGCAGTTAGGTTTAACATCGGAACGATATCACTGTACCCACATGATTATACTATTTTTATTTTTAATGCACTAACCCGTGCTAAGGACAAATTTAAAAACCTATTTAGAGGCTAAAAATTTCACCCATGCCGGGATCCGAACCCGAATCCTTGTTATTTCGGATAAGGGATATGTGGACACCTCAATCACTCAGATTTCTTCGCGACGTTTTCGTATACGTCAGCGAGTGGTATTACTCAGAATATACGATGAGAATATTCTTTACAGCACACAAGAAACTAAAACTATAAATAAAAGTAACAATGAAAAAATTACAATGGGCGGCCTTATTACTGCTGAAAGTTTCAGCCAGGAATGCATAACTGAAATCGACAGAAACATTGTAGCATGATGAATGAATAGAAATGACCGCTGGCGTGATGTATGCGGGGCAGACAGTGGCGCTCTCTGTACCACGTTCGGTTGATTGATAGTAGACGCGTCTATCAATATTTCTTATTTCATTGTTATGCACAGTAATATTTCACAATGTGTGGGCGGGCGGGGTTATTATTGTGAGCCGTGTGGCAATAATAGAGATTGATTGTGATTGTGACACTGGAAATCGAACCCAATGTAGTGGAGTGTGATTCTATTGTTTTAGCGCTGATTTTTAGCGAAGTTCAAGTCTTACTAGGGATTACTATATAGTTAGAATATAGTAATCTAGTATTTCGGTATTTAGTATTTCGGGGCTTAATCACGTAGTAATTTATTGCTATTTTACCTCGACGTTTCGACGACGTTACAGTCATCGTGGTCATGAGAAGACAGATGGCTGGTGCCCGTTCGATAACTAACAATGTGTTCAAGTCGCGAAAGTTTAAAATATGTTATTACTAAATAGTGTACTATACTATAGGCTGGTCCTATCTCGCGAAGAACCGGCAACCGTTGAAGTAAACGTGTTCTTAAGTGGAGACCGCGACTCGGCAAATGTAGTGTAGGACGCCCTCCGACCAGGTGGGATGACGATCTGCGAAAAACTGCCGGCAGATGCTGGATGCGGCAAGCTGAGGACAGGGTGCTATGGCGCTCATTAGGGGAGGGCTATGTCCAGCAGTTGACTACATAATATAGCCTGAAGAAGAAGAAGAAGTACTACAGAGATGTGTCATACAACACGGTTAAGTTCTTGAATTCTTTGGTTGATTAGTAATCCTTGCTTTGCTTTGTGTCCGTAGAGATTTACCATGTATAAATAAAGACAGATTTTTTATTTAATTATGACATAAATAAAACCATAAACATTATAATAAACAAAGATAAGATAAGATAAGAATATTCTTTATTGTACACCAGGAAAAAACAAACAAAACATAATTACAAAGATACAGTACAATTGGCGGCCTTATTGCCAAAACATTATTGCTTATTGTCTTATTGACAAAAATATTTTTTACTCCTAATCTAACAAAGTTACACATTCAAATTCCTAACTGAAGTTTGACTGGTCAATCTCTCATTTCATAAAACTGTATTTTGACGTTTGCCTGACCAAATTTGTTTCTTCTAGGTTTGACAATTCTTTTGAGATCTTTTGAGAGTCCGAAAAACTTCATTTGCTTAGGCTCTGACTAGTACTTCAAATCAGACCTGAGGATGGAATAGTCAAACTTAGGAGTAAGTAAATAAGTGAGTAAATCATTTATTTCCAAGAAGACAATACAAATTAAAGTAACTTGCTGGAGCAAAGTGCTGGAGCTTCCAGGTTTGACTATAACATATACATTTTGAGAGTCTTACAGCTGTTAGTAGTAAATTAACAGTGTTATCTACTATAATACATTAGCAGAATCTATGCCTTGTATTTAATGTTCAATACTGTAATTGATTTTCAACGTTTGTTTATCGAACACTCCGTTTACCTACTCCCACACCAGTTACTCTAGTAAAACGATTTCAACCCGTAAACTGTAGTAGGTAAGCACTAAAACCCACTAACATGTTCCTGTATTTCCCAGGTCTCACAGAGCAGTCAGAAAGTAAGCTACAGCTATCGGAACGCATGACTCTACATTAGTTCTCATTCGACCAATCCATGACCACACTACTTCAAAAGTATATTCATTTACACCTAACGTTTTTGCTTTATGAACCTAATAACAATCTCTTTTAAAGGGTGTACGAAATTTTCCTTATCTTCGCGAAAGAGGGGGTGCTTTATTTACATGTGTACAAATAATTTTACTATAGTGGAGGAACAACTTCTAAATCGCTAAATAATTACCTTTAAAATGTTAAATGTTGCTGCCTGTACGTAATACAGAGAGCATTGTAAAGAGGTTCGAAATTTCACTGATGCCGGTAAGTCGCCCATTAGCTCAGTTGGGAGAACGCTCGCACGGTTAGCCAGAGGTCACGGGTTCGAGTCCCGGCATGGGTGGAATTATTAGCCTCTTAATAGGTTTTTAAAATTGTCCTTAGCACGGGTTAGTGCATTAAAAATAATATAATGATTCAAACCACTTTCTGAAAATCCGGAAAACAAAAAAAAAACATAATAAAATCTTTGTGTTGTTCTTCCCGTAGTGAATATTGTTGGTACTTGAGTAGAGCCAAAGACCCTATTTTTGCGAATACGAGAAGATTTTTGTACGCCCAGCATAGGAATGTTACAGAGAGTTGCTTGTTCATGGCTTAACTTAAAGAAAATTAAGGGATTTCAACTACAACTTTGGTAGCGTAGTATCATATAAGTTTTTCATTTGTTTTTGCCGACTGCTGGGCGAAAGCCTTGTCTTTACCTCTGTTCACAGTCACTTCTTCCTGACCAGGCATGGCCACCTTGACAGGTCGTGTAGTCAATGCTTGGGTCGGCTTGCGACATCCGTCCCGTGGACAGTAGCGGTTTTACAGCACTGACTGCTATTTACCGCTAGCATTGAAATTGAAATTTAACTTCAAAAGTATTGTCCAGTAACCTAACATATTTTATTTTTGTATTTATTTTTTATTTATTTATTAATGCTATTTAAGCCACATTTAACTAGTAGAGAAAGAAATTAAAGTTTTTTTTGCAACCATCGGCTCCTTTGAAAAATAATCGATATACGCTTGAACTATCGCTTTTAATCTTACTTACTTTCTGAATTGAGAATGTTGTTTAATAAATACGTAACTGTACCGATATCTCTTCGAATGTCTCAGCAAAGAGCGAACGTTACTTAGTTCTCAATTCAGAAACCGTCAATTATTCTGGACATAAACCAAAAAATTGTTCGCCAATAGGTTGGGCGAAGTCATACTCTCTGTAACATAGTAAAAGTAGATATACAAGGAACCTAGTAGATATTTTATTTGAACACAAAGGATTTGACTATAGGAAAAAAAACTAAAGGTTCGTCTACAATGATCTGATCTTCACCTCTTTTATAGTCAAATTCTATTGAACTTAATTGCACCCATGAGTTTTCCCATTAAGGATTTTACACATTACAACAGACCGATAACATACGTACGGCACTATTTCAATCTGAAATAATCATTAAGACTATTAGATAAGAGACTACTCGGTGATGTTTGGCGACCACTTATGGCCCGTCACCGTCATGCGTGCGGGCTTATTTGCTCTCGTATTGTAATCCCTAACTTATAAAGTATTTAAGGATTCTTTTAAATTGAAATCGTGCCGCCCGCACATCGCCGTCTTCTTGTTCTTCTGGCATCGTGCAAATTCTACAATAGCCCTTGACTGCTATAATGCTGCACTTTAAATAGATACAACGTAGAGTTTGGATTGGAATACAGTCACAAATCACTGATTACACTACATACAACGTAGCATTTATTGAGTCTAAATTACTCGAAGCATGAATACTTTGACTTAGCTTAGTTTTTCACCTACTTATTTTACTTTATACCTACTTCATCTAATTTCACGAGTTAGTACTAACATAAAAGCATTTCACATACCTATTTAAATTAAACGAAGCACACTTATTTGAATAGTCCAATTTCACATCAACCCCACCAATCACATTTTAAAATTTCTAGCCGATATTGCATAAAAAGTCATGTTTTTGATGCTGTAGTTTTTTCCTCTTTTTATAAGGTTTAATAGTTGCGGATAAAGACGTGCGTATTTATTAATAAAGTCAATTTTTTTTCTTAATAAAATTCGTGAGAAGAAGAAAAAAAAAATTCTCCATTTCACGATTTTTTGGTAGAAATTTAGATTTTTGCGAAAGCGACAGTCAGATGTCATTTTCAGTAATCATGTCAGATGATTACTGAAAAAGACATCGGGGTTGCCAGTTAGTAGAGTTGAAAAAATACCAACATTCGCATGTAAATACGCGAGTCTGCGCGTATCCTAAATAGTGTTTGTTCACAGGAAACTTTTACGAAGTTTTAAGGGTAAGTACGCACGAAACGGAACAAGTTTCAGAGAGAGCAGTTAAAAGAGGCAATGAAATTGTTCCCTTTCCTTATTACTTTTTAAAAAACATAAATAAGCGGAAGAGACAACTCGGATAAAGATTATTATTAGGATTCCTTTAGACGTTTCTGCGGCGGTTGCGGTAAAAGCACAATGGTAGAACGCTGGCCTGACATTCGAATGGTCATGAGTTCAATTCTCGGTACGTACCAATGATTTTGTTTCCTAAGTTTCTAATATTTGTGAATTGTAGCAACCCCACTTAGTTGTTTATTGTGTCACTTTTTATGACGATGCATTTTGTGGATGTTTGGATTGTACTATTTTACTTATTGTTTATGTATGGATTTTAGTAGGACACTTAATTTCTGTAATAGATATCCCACTCATAACTGTGAAGGAAAACATCCTGAGCAGTCCTGAGTACCTATCTGACTTGTTCAAATACCTTAGCGCTTGGAAACGCCAATCCGCAAGTCATACTCTCTCTGTCTCTCTCTCTTTGCTCTCTTTGAGAAAATTCCCTTTACCTACAGTGGGACGAATAGAGCCTACTTATTTATATTATTTTCAATGCACTAACCCGTGCTAAGGACAATTTCTAAAAACCTATTTAGACGCTAAAAATTCCACTTATGCCGGGATTCGAACCCGCGACCTCTGGTCTCGACCCTGTACGTAATACAGAGAGTATTGTAAAGAGGTTCGAAATTTCACTAATGCCGGTGAGTCGCCCATTAGCTCAGTCGGAAGAGCTCTGGCACGGATAGCCAGAGGTCGCGGGTTCGAATCCCGGCATGGGTGAATTTTTTCGCCTCTAAATAGGTTTTTAAAAATAGCCTACTTATGTATACGCAATTCCGAGAACCCACAGTTTTTGGAGAAATGTAACGATTCGCCGAAGAACAAAAGATTTGAAGATTAGCAACTTGAGTGGCAGTGGATTGGCTACATCTGTCGGGGCACTGAGTGCTTAGTGCGAGTTTGACAGATCCAATCGAATAACTTTACTACCGCGTTAATCGAGCATTGAGTAGTGAGTATGAGTAAGTTAACCGTTCGAACTGGCAAAACGCTGTCACAGTACAACTCGCACTCGGCGTTTATTCGTGTTTTGGCTGGTGAACGTGTTCACTTCTCAACGTAAACCATTACAACGCGCACTCAGCAATTTTAATTTCCATACTTGTCGCTAGGTGGCGCTTCCTCGATGCCATAGAAATATGAGTTTACGTTAACGCGATCGAGTAGTTAAAAAACTCGCACTAAGCACTCTGATAACCGATGGGGTAAAAAAGTGTAATCGGGAGGCGCTACGTGGGTCGCCCGACGACTTGAGGATAATCGAGACGTGCTTAGGAGCTGTATTCTCTCCCCACCATCTTTTCTTTGTGGTTTAAAAGATTGAAAAATATACTAACGAACCCAACAGCCGTTGTCCTGCATGCAGCGCCATCTGTCGGGTTGATTTATGAATCTGAACCATCCAAGACGCCACCCAAACGGATACAAAAAGTACGTCCAAATCTGTCCAGCCGTTTAGGAGGAGTTCAGTGACATACACACGTTCAGTACACGTACGTACAGTAGAATTATATATAACAGTAGAAGTATTATATACACAGTAGTATATATAATGGGTCTAATTGCGATTATCTACTAAGTGAAACGTAATTCGATATCAACCCTTGTATGTCTTCACTGCTGGGGTACGGGTCTCTTCCTGCATCGCAGGAAGGTTAGGCCATGCTCCACCCCGGGGGCCAAGTCCGGGTTGGTGGAGGATTGTAAAACAGTGGCGGGTCTTACTGTCAGAAGTTATCAAGCCGCCCATAAGGCCTCTGATAAGGCTTAACGACTGTCATTACATGACAGCCGGCACCAACGGCTGAACGTGCCTTGTGAAGCGCGAAAGCGCTCCGAAAAATGCCACTAGAGGTAGTTGCGGGACGGTCACCCATCCTGCACGTGACAGCACCTGTTGTTGCTCATAATAACCTAATAAATAATCGCGATTAGACCCGTTTAATATATAAATGCGTATCGCGAATATTTAATAAATATGATTAAAAAAATTTTTCATAGTCACATCAAAATATTGTATTTGCTATAAAAACATAACTTCAAAGCTCTTATTTTCACTATTAATAGATTATGTAGAGAAGAAGCTAACAAAGACACTGTGCATTTATTATTTTCAAAAAAGGTTTTAACTTAATTAACAGATTTTTCTTAAAGTTACACTACACTACACTTACACTACACATACTTTCGTGTCACTAACACAATCAGTAATCAAAAAACTTATTTCAACGTCAAGAATTTACGT
The DNA here is from genome assembly GCA_934045075.1 of Yponomeuta sedellus. Classification (NCBI taxonomy): domain Eukaryota; kingdom Metazoa; phylum Arthropoda; class Insecta; order Lepidoptera; family Yponomeutidae; genus Yponomeuta; species Yponomeuta sedellus. The sequence continues at coordinate 6,261,846 of OW203735.1, read as the reverse complement.
TCATTTTGTTGAATATCAAAGCGTAATGCTAGCCGCTGCCCTCGAGTCGAGATTATAGTGAAAAAGAATGCAACGATAAAAAATCCACTCCGGCATGCCAGTGAACTTAGCAGATCATTGATCAGCAGTTTAAAAAAAATAGAGCTCTCGTTCCCAATCTTTTCAGAAATAGTTCCAGCGTTACGAGCCCGCAAAAAAGTAATTGAAAAATGATCTGGCAACTTCCCGTAGTTCGTTGCGCAACAAATAAAAATAAATGCGCGTTTCCACGTCACATTTATGACTGGTATGTTTTACCTTAAGGGGAGTTCTCTCTCGGACCCTTTAGTAACGAGCGTAAATACTCAACAAAACTTGACATGCCACCGTTCTACATGTCCTATGTTGGATCATCGCTTGATGTTGTTTTTAACATCAATGAAAATTTAAAATTGAGTAAACCAATTTCTTTTGATGAAATTCTTATTGTTCTTTGAGTGGGGGACGTAAAATCTACGGAGACTACAGTGAGATTACATTCTACTCCGTCCAACAGAAAATTTTTAGATATGCATTTGTTTATGTACCGAAAAACTTTAGAAGATAATTTTAATTGTTTTCCAACCTGCCTACCTACCAACCGTACTATAGGTATATAAATTACTGCTATATATGCACTTTGCATCTTACGGGGCAGTCAGGCACGAGTAGCGATGAGTGACAATATATGTGTTATAAATAGCCGAAGACAACAAATGATTTCGCGTTCATAATTGGAACACCCGAGGAGGCTTAATCCTACACGTGTGACCCACGCGTAAGAAAATAAAGAACTTCTGTCAGAGCCCTGAACTTTTTGGTCGAGTATGTTTAAGAAGGTTTGACTGGGTTTGCGGTGTGAAAAGGCGTTTCTACAGTCGGATACAAATAAATTGTAGACCTGGCGATGCGGGAAGATAGCAGGTGAACCAGTAACAGGGACGTCATGGCGGCTGAGAGCCGGGCAGCGGTCAGTGGGTAGACTAAAAGGCGATGGTCGGACGATATGGTCATGTGACTACATGACGTGCTCCCGCCATCGCACTCACAGGCTTCCGCCCGTAGTTAATTTATTTTATTTTTATTTATTTCCTATTTTTTTATTTTATTTATTTCCCTCTCACAGAGGTCTCACACAAAAATATAATACAATTTGAACGATCAGGACTTATTCCCATGTGAGAGGCTGGAGTCCATACTAGGAAAGACCCTGTGTGACAGGGAGTTGTGAATGGTGAGATAGCCAGATAACGTGATGAGGAATAGGACTACACCCAACGGTAGGCAGTAGCAGGCTGATGATGAATGACTGAATAAAAAATAACAGAAACAAATAAATATCGCACAAATGCTACGGATCCCGTGAAACCAAAAATAAATTCGCAGAAAGTGCTCTTCATAACTTTGTAATTTGTGACGCAAATTAGGTATTCTTTGCTCGATATCTTTTCGTTTTCCTCCATCCTATCTATCTCAGTGGGTTGTCTCGGTTGGAATTGCTTTTACAATACAAAGTACATACAACAAAAGGACCAAGGAAGCAGTTAGGGATCATGGGCTTTATTTGCGCGCAGTATCGTATTCAAGTCTAACGATATATTTGTTAGAGTAGAGCTAACGGAAGCTAGAGTATTTCGGACAAATAATGCGTAACCCCAAGTCTTTCAACTTATCATACGAAGCCAAATTTCAGTGAAAAGGAGAGTTGGAAGACTTGGGAGACCAAAAATAACATGGCTACACGACTTACAATAGTGTTCTAAACGGAGTACCAATAACATTTACATACAGGCACATACATTACTTCTGGCCCCACACTAGGATGCTCTTTGTCGTGGGAACTAGAAACAGCTACATCACAAATATGTAAACATCCAAGACCTAGGGTTTTTTTTTGTTCCCAGCCGAGGTTCAAACCAATTCCTTATTTGTACTGCCAGTCTCGAAGAGCAAGATAGGCGAATTGGTTGCCAACTTCCGATGGGAGACTGCTTGTAAAGAAGACGAACATATATTTGCCCTCGATTTCTCACCATAACAAATTTTCATGTATGTCTCACTGGCTTAAGCAATAATATATCCTAGAGGTAATGGTTTCGATTTCCATTGGGTGGGAGCCACCGAACAATGATTTGTACAAATTTTAAAGGCCTCAGTAACGCTGTTATTTTTTAATTATCTGAATCATCTGATATCCATCTTAATTTGGGATCAAAACAAAAGATTGAGATGCATGATTTGTAAAAAAAAGAGCTATGTTAAAGTAGTGTAGGACGCCCTCTGACTAGGTGGGATGACGTTCTGCGAAAAACTGCCGGCAGATGCTGAAGACAGGGCGCTATGGCGCTCATTAGGCGAGGGCTATGTCCAGCAGTGGACTAACATATAGACTGAAAAAGAAGAGATTATTGGCATTTGTGTACGTTGAATGCTTAATGTATATTCGTTTACGGTTAGTTGTTAACACGTTGTCTATCTTTAATGCTGTATTTCAGTTCCATTTTTCTTGTGTTAAAAAAACCTAAGCACCGACAGTTTATTAAGCAAATTCATCCGCCTCCCATAATAAACGGAAAATACGCGGCAATTTCGCGGAAAACTTCGGGAGCTCCCCGCCACGGCCCAAATGTAACTTATATCTCTACTCCACCTTTTATTTATTCACATGTGACGAAATTTCGCACGTGGAATTTGAGTAATCTGACGCCCTTTATTTATAGCCACCCTTTGTTCCTCGTGTTTTTGCTTTAATTAATGAGGTACCCAAATAGCGTTTTGAGTTAACTTGAAAGTTTGTTTCAACTTGTGACGAAGAGCTTGAAATGACAAAATGACGTCATTGTCTTCAAAAAGACATATTGCGAATCTCATTGACGAGGATGCGGGATTCGACTTAAAATTCTTCGGACAAAAGTTTAGTCAAATAAATAACGTGGTCTTTCGTGCAAACTCTTCCAGACTAGGCAGATTTTTGTCTAAGTTATCCGCCGGGTATTATACCCTATTAATATTTTCAAAGTTCAGCTGGGTAGATATTACGTTTAATTGCCATTCCATTGAATCCGACACTTCTTTTATTTTCCACCCACCGCTGCTCAAACAATTTCACAATACATTGCTCCGCACTTCACTCGGAAAAAATTTCACTACAGTAGTTCATCTAAGTACTTATTCAACCTGTACATGAAAGAGATTAATCTTGTAGTGTCCTTTAGCATAGGAATCAGAATAAGACTGTTACAAACAATACCACCAATCGTATATATCTGGCCCGGTACTATAAGTCTTACCATAAATCTTACATCTCCGCATCTCACATAGCAGGTGAGAGCGAGATAGCGTGAGACTTGTCTAGTTAGTTAGAACTGAGATTTCCATACTTACATGTTTCGGCAATGCATCCACTTACATATTTTTAACTCATTTGTAATGCTGGCCAGCGTTTGGGTGGCTATATGGGAAATTGCACTGGCCACATACATATGTAAAAAAAGACATTGGCTTCTATCTTGTCGTTGTTCGGCGGTCGGTTCGGTGACAAGCCGCGCTCATGTCGGCTGCGTAAGAACTTTGGAATTATTATTGAGAACAGACTTAATTACCAAGAAATGTAGTTAAAACACTAAGGAACAATTTTTCTTCGGCCTCATAGTTGGACCATTTTACGTAGCAAGCGTTGAGGTATGTCAACACTTCAGACACTGGGGTTTCCGCACGATGTTCCCCTTCACGACTAGCGAGTGGTATTGCTACTACAATTTCACAAATTTGCATAACTTAGAAAACAAGGCCAATGGTTCATGCCCACGGGATTCAAATGACCTCCCGATTGACAAGCCGGCATTCTACCGCTCCACTAGCACCGCTCGTGAATTCTCGCGTGCAAAATAGGCGATCATGCCAAACTCTGGTTAGTAAGAGTTAATCTTCTACAGGAAACATATTTAATGCTTACGCCGCGGGATCAGAATTAATATTCCCCTTGAAAGGAAGGAACAAGTTAATAGCAAGACAAAGCTCCCGGGGAGTGAATAGTTCGCGGACAAGAGAATACTTTACTTCAACTTAAGGGCAGGCGGTTAGTCAAAGCAATCTCCGTAATGTTTCTGACGTAAGCCCGAGATAGAAAGCCAGGTCTAAGGTGAAGTGAGTTCGAGCGTATGGACAAATAACTTACACGTTTAAGGTCCTGGGTTCGGTTCCAAGCACATAAACTCTTATTATCATCATAAATTTCATATTACCGAATGTACATATTTGTTGTTGATTTAAATGCATAACGGGTACGATGGGACTGTCATGGTCACCTTGTGACAAAAGTTCCTAAAATAAAAGAGATTGGAAGAAAAAAAATATTACCGAAGTTGTAAAAGAAGAGCGGTGCTTCCTGACACAGGTTTCCTGACACTTACTAGGAAGTCCTCACCACGGTGTAACTTTAAGGTTAACATGTATAATTTAATTGGTAACGATCGGACAAAATTATTTATTATTAATTTTCAATGCGCCACAGGTTAAGTTGGCAGCAAAATAAAATATTTTTATTAATTTTATCATCATCATTCTATCTCTGTCCACTGCTGGACATACATTTTGAAAATAAGCCTGAAAATAATTGTTTTGTTTCTATTTAGCATATTATGTAAGATAATATTGTTTGAAATGTAATGTACAAAAGATTTATTATTATTATTATTATTAATACTTTATTGCACCATAAAATTGTACAATGCGGCGAACTTAGTGCCATTAGCATTTTCTACCAGTCAACCGCAGGAGGTAGAACGAAAACTTGGCAGGCGTGCAAAAAAAAAAAAAGGAAAAAGACAACCTTCCACATTTCATTTCATTTAAATGGTTTAATGGTACAAAAGGCCCTCATTAGAATTGGCGTAAATTACGTGTAAGCATTATACCTCGTCGAGTGCCTTGCTTCTTAAGTCACGTAGATTAGTCGGCCTCGGTGGCGCAGCGGTTTAGCACGCTGACTGTAAAACGGAAGGTCCCGGGTTCGATCCCCAGCCGGGTCAAACTAGGAAACGAACTTTTCTAGTTTGTCTCGGGTCTTGGATGTTATCTATGTATTTATTGTATTAAATTTATCGTCGAGTTAGCACCTATAACACAAGTCATTTAGTTGTACTTAGTATAGGGCTAACGAGATCTGTGTAATATGTCCATGAATATTTATTTATTATTATTATTTATTATTATAAATTGAAACCTGTGAACCTAAAGTACTTACACACTTCAACTCTTGAAATTGGCAATGCGCACTGGGCCACATTCTATCTTTAAAAAATCAAGTCACATGTTTTATTTCAACGCAAAAAAATACATTCTGTTTTGCTAAATGTCAATGTGTAAGCCACTGCCTTTGAGCCAAAGACAAAGATATTTATTTGTGAAGCGACAAACAGTAAAATCGAAAGTTCATTACATAAAATTTGTTTCAAAGGCGAACTTATCTCTAACAGAGATTTCTTCCAGCAAACCTTAGCATTGGGTGTTTAAATTAAGAAAGCGGGAGGAAGGGAGAAATATTTATAACTATATAAATAAGCGATAATACATTTACATAAATATATACTTATACATACATAAACCTATGCATTTGCATTGATATCATGGAAAAAAATTGATGAAATAGAATCATGCTCAGCCTCATGAGGCGTACAAGTTGTGAAAAGAGACACCAGGAATAAAAGTATAATAGTATAAAATGTCAGTGACTTAAAATTTATATTGATAAATTAAATGGAATGTCAGTTGAAAAAACATTGCTTATAATACAAAAATAGGGTCATATCAGTATTCATTATTATGCCAGATTGAGTAAAATGCAAATTGAATTAAATGTCAGTCAAAATTTCAAATTAAATCGTTGTAGTGGAGAAAACGTGTTCTTGAGTGGAGACCGCGACTCGGCAAACGTAGTGTAGGACGCCCTCCGACCAGGTGGGATGACGATCTGCGAAAAACTGCCGGCAGATGCTGAATGCGGCAAGCTGAAGACAGGGCGGTATGGCGCTCATTAAGGGAGGGCTATGTCCAGCAGTGGACTGAAGAAGAAGAAGTAGAGAAAAAGGCAGCGGGAAAAAAACTCCTCTCTATTAGATGACCATCATAGACGACTTGTGCGGTAAAGAGCGACATATAATTATAGGCTGCATTATTTAGCATTAATTTAAATAGGCATTTGTATGTTTTGGAAAGCATAAATTTAATTTATTTCTACTCAATCGATCCTATATCAACCCATGAATGTCCTCACTGCTGGGGCACGGGTCTCTTCTTGTATCGTAGGAAGGTTAGGCCATACTCCACCATGGGGGCCAAGTCCGGGTTGGTTGGTAGTACTCAATATTATTAGTTCAACTAAACTGTAGATGTAAATTGTAGTTTATTTAAGAACTCATTTCCTCCTCTTTTATTTGATGGCCCACTCGATATGTTGGCAACAAAATCTCTTTAAAAATCAATACGACATTAATATTATTTCGGATGCTAGGATTACCATATAAAGTAATAGCCGTAATTCACATTCAATAGTAATAACCTCCACAAAACAAAATCGAAATGGCACGTTTAAAGGCAGTTTTTACTTTGGACGAAACGTTTTTGGATGTATATTTTTATGCTTTTCTGTGTAAGATTGTGCTCTGTATTTTATTCTATGCAAGTGATTTCATCACCATCATGATCATTTTTATGATTTTTGTAAGCTGTTTCATTTTCTTCTATACTATACTCTTCCGTGCATTCATAATGTAATAGTTTTTTTACTAAACAAAATCACTTTTCCTGGCCCTAGAGTCTAATTTTAATAAACTTACATAGTTTTTCAACGGTTGACATTTCCCTCAATTTGGTAGTCTACAAAGCAATAGGAGTACCATGTCATCCTAGGGCTATAACCCGCGCAAATTAAATAGGCATCTCTCGCGAAGAAGATCGAATCTCGACTCGGCAAACGATTAAGAAAATCTGTTTAGATCCTGTAAAATAACAATTAAAACTAAAAATTAATTTTATAGTGTAATGCAAAAAAAAAAGATTCCATTACTCTTACTTACCAGTAGTACTTAATATATACTCGAACACCATACGTAAATACAATCTCATATAACTACTTACCCAAACCCTTATTTACATTATATATTACACTGTTTTTGTGTAACAAAAATATCACTGTGGTATGAGTACTTACATAATTATGATATTGATGTGAAAAAAAAAGATTAAGATGAAAAAGCTAAAAAAAACTGTAGCACACCTTAAATATTATGTATTTACAAACCGAATAACGCTTTGTTACGTACATTGTTAAATAAGTTTGAATTTTGTAATAGTTTAACCTACTTTGTAAATATGTGGAAGCCTATTATTGCCTTTAAAAAACTGTTACTGCACTACTTTAAGAACTCACTGTTATTTGAGCTGTTGGTTTCCCAAAAAAACTTAAAATAAAATAAGTCTCGGTTCTTTTCTACAAACGTAAAAAAAAACTTGTTAAGTATATTACTTTTGTCTTAAGTAGGTTTTTCTCCTTTTCTGTTTGTTACCTTTTTGGAGTACCAACACTGACGGTACTGCATAAGACTAGCACTAGGTTAAGTTTGTATTTTAAAAAAATATGCATGTTGTGGTTATTATCTGTAGATAGGTAGTACACATTTCTTGCAATGCAATAAGTTAATAATAATGAAATAAAAGCGTGTAACTTTACTGCCAATAACCCAAATAAATTAAAAAAAAAAAGAATCGCGCGAGGCGCCGAGCTAAGTAGCACGGGTTATAACATTGCAATGCATATCACCAAACATATCACCAAACTACCGATAGTGTTAATGAAACGACCCTATAACTTAATGAAAAACAATGCATTTTAGAGACTCGCCCTCCTGGTTCCAAACAAGGATTCTCTGTGCTATGGTAATCAGGCAAGGACAGCATAAACACGGAAATACACCCAGACAGAGGCAATACGGCAGTACAATTCCACCGAACTGCGATCCCCAACCCGCACGCCCAGCGTGGGGATTATGGGCATTACCCCCCAATGATGGCACAACCTTGCGCTATGGCGCCCATTAGGGGAAGGCTATGTCCAGCAGTGGACTAATATAGCCTGAAGAAGAAGATACGGCAGCCGCCAGTGAGAATCAAGCCCATGGGCAGGGTAATCAGACGTGGTACAGCTCGACCAATGAGACTGCCGCCGTTTGTTTATTTGTATACGACACAGCCTTTGTCAACTGGACTATCATAACAAATCGATATTGGATGAGTAGCTTCAGCGACACGGTGGAACATCAGTAAATACAACCACAAATACACATTTCTATTAAGACTGTCCAAATAATAACCCTTTTGGCTTTGCTGAAGTCCGGTGAAAGAAGATAGATAGATAGAGAACACTTTATTGTACAACTAAAAAAAGCAATTACAACCACGATCTCTAAGAAATTAAAATGGAAAATAGTCCGGTTCATGTTAATGCTCTAGATATACCTTAGTATGAAACCGCTTGGCTATATCGGAATTTTCAAAATTTTTATTAAGGTAAATGTTTTTCGTACTGACGAACTTTTTATTTTAGGCGCTGACATATGCCTTCAAGCATTATGCGCAGCATGTTCTAAGCCTGCATCCCTTTGTTTACATTTTTTAATTATATTAATAGCATGTGTGTATTGTTACCCGACTGCGACAGTAGGAGGTTTATATTTTTTATTTTACTTTTATGATGGTTGGTCTTTTAGCTTGGAGATTGGTGTATGGAGATTTCGTTACACATAGAAATTGGTTGTTTGAGAGCCGCGACTATGCAATTCATATTTAAAGGTGCCATCTATTTAGGTAATTACTTTTTAGTATAGACGTAGGTAACGTTGTTGTTTTAACTGTGTTAGGAAATTTTGTTGCAAAAAATCGAGAACAATTAGTAGGTACCTACCGCCTCTTTGTCCAACAGAAATGCACTTTCATTTGGGTATGTCTTTCAAACTATCTATAGAGAAAGGCAATGGGCAAGATTGAGGGAAGGAGGAGTGTGGGGAGAAGAGAAAGTCGTGGCTCGGAAACATCAGGAAATGGACCGAATGTAGCCAGCGTTTAAGACCTGTTTCGCTTTGCAAGTAAAATAGAAGAATATGCGGAGCTGAAGACCAACCTCCATTAGTAGAGAGGCACAGGAAGAAGAAAAAGAGAAATTCTAGGTGTGTGTGGCGATGGGATCGTGGTGCATAATTTATAACTACTGCAATGGTGTGCACGAGCACAGGTTTTCATATATGCGATATATGAAAACCAGAAAATCAGCGTTGAGAACTATTAAGTGGTAACCGACACGTTAGCTGAATTTGCCGAGTTACCAAAATGCCTAGACGCAGTCAAAGAAAATGTTGAATCTCTCTTACTACTATTTCTATTCACGATTGTGTGTTTTGGTAATATAAGATCTATGAATTATTTCTATTCAATTCGACGGCCTTTGTGGCGCAGCGGTAGCGCATCGGCCTACCATGCAAGAGGTCCCTTGCCACTAGTTTCAACGCAATTTATACCTGTTAGTTGCACCGACTCGACTTAAACACCGTCTGTACCTTCTCCTTTATCGCGACTTGATGAGAGTTGCGGTGCTTAAGGGAAAGTTGTTTGTTTGCGATGTAAAAAAAACAGCTGTGTTTATTGTGCTAGAATCTGGAATGACGAAGGAAGCTTTATGATTTCTACTGTGTTTTTTTAGCGGAGGTACCTTGCAGATGTAATAACAAAGTAGCGTATTCCTAACCTGTGATGGTGGGGTTTATTCAGTATAACACGACTGTCAGTTGGTTATTGTTTTAAGGAAGTTTTATGTTTTTTTTAAATAAATCAATCATCACTTAATCAAACCAAAACACTTATGGGAAAAAATAACAAAAATCATTGTAACACCCAACAATATTCATAATTATTTGTGAATTTATTTAAGTGTTTAGAACTTATCATTAAATTAATTATTATTTTAAAAAGACTATAATTGTTAAAATTATAGGTAAATATTATATAATAAATAAAAGTCTCGTTATATCCTTTTTAATGCACTAACCCATTATAAGCACAGAGTACCGTGCGTATCGTGCGTACAGCGATATCATTCCGATGTAAAACCTAACTGCAAATTAAGGTACTCGGGGCTGCAAGTGATGCAAATTACTTCAGCCAGATGTTGCTGCCTGTACGTAATACACTGTAGGTAAGAGGTTCAAAATTTCACTGATGGCAGTAAGCTCATTAGCTCAGTTGGGAGAGTGCTGACACGGTTAGCCAGAGGTCGCAGGTTCGAGTCCCGGCATGAGTGGATTTTTTAGCCTCGTAATAGGTTTTTAAAAGTCTCGTGTCACGTGTTACATCGGACTCCTCCAAAACCGCTTTACCGATTTTTTTAAGTATATTTGTTAGGTTTGAGAATAGGTCGTAGGCTAATTTATCTTGCAGAACGTCGTTTGCGGAGTTAGCCAACAAATATTCGTATACTTATTACACAAATGTAAGCCGAGAAGATAAAATTAGAAATCTAACTAAAAGTTTTCTTTCGTTCTCTTTTTTTTATTAGCATAATACAGAAATCCAAGCACATTTTTTTATTAAATAAGAGAGATCACCCCTTAAATAAAATGCATCGACCTCGCTTTCTTTCTTCGGGCGTAATCTTTCGTCTCAGATAAAGCAGATATTAAAGAAAATTCTCTGGTGCATCATCCTTCATTTTTTCCTCTTATTTTCACTTTGATTAATTTTACAAGTATAAGGCTAAAGAGAATCAGCAGACTTATTTATGTATTAAACGGGTCTAACCGCGATTATTTACGTAAAACGTAACTACCTTATTTCCCGACGTTTCGGCAGCGTTACAGTTGCCGTGGTCTCGGGTAGACTGAAGTGACGAGTACAGTCAATTACTGTACTGCTGCCGAAACGTTGGAAAATAAGGTAACTATGATTTACCTAGCAAATAATCGTGACTAGACCGGTTTAATAAATAACTATGTATGAGTATCGTGAATTATTAAGAAATACAATAAGCAGACTGTCATGTCCGCTTACCAAAAATCGTGGGTTCTAAGCCTCGTGGCATTCTTTTTGACTTTCCGTAATACAGGTTTTTACCTAGTACGGGGTCTTTACCCTTTTATAAATTGTGAAATTTTATAATAATTTTTTTATAAAATTTTTATTTTTTATAAAAATATTTTTTTTTATTTTTTTTTTTCTTTTCGAGCACTTCCGTGCTTCGCAAGGCACGGTAAGCCGTTGGAGCCGGCTTTCATGTGATGGCAGTCGATAAGCCATGTCATGTCAAGGCTCGATAACTTCTGACGGTAAGACCCGCCACTACCTTACAGTCCCCGACCAACCCGGACTTGGCTCCCGTGGTGGAATACGGCCTGACCTTCCTGCGATGCAGGAAGAGATCCGTGCCCCAGCAGTGGGGGCATACAGAGGATTGATATTAGTTTCTCTGATAATTCCTTTAGGACGTATTTTCCACAATATGTACGCCACAAAATGCAAAGTATATTATCTACAAATAATTTAAATAGTTTTTTCCATCCTAAAAAAGTTCTCGTGCTTTACAAAATATCTTGTCTTTGAATTATTTTCATTATTATTGAGTTTTTCATACTATTTAAAATGTTCTCCAATCACTTTTTCAGGATAACTTTAAAAAGCAGAATAGAAAACTATCTAATACAAACGTTTAGTTTTCATTTGCAAACGTCAGGCCGAAGCACTGCGATGCTTATACATAGTTGTGGAGGGTAATAAGTCCCTTTTAATATGTACCTTAGCTAATGTGTTTAGAGGAAATAAACTTATCTGTTACACGTTATATTTTAAAACAAGTAATAAACCCTTTGTAAACCTTCAAAAGCATCTTTAATTTATGCCCTAGCCGGGACAATCGGAAATTACAGACTTGAAAATTGTTTCTACGAAGCGTCTCATGAGGCTATGAATTCCTTTTTATTTCATTACTAGCTCGTGCCCGCCACTTCGTGTACGCATTATTATCGGGTAGATTTTTTCTTATGTACTTGACACTTATCGTCATATTTTGATATTTTGGACAATACACGCAATATCCTCATAAATTGTAGCCTATGTGTTATTCTGATGTATTGACTATATTATTGTAAAGTTTCATTAAAATCCATTATACGTGTAAGAGTAACAAACAAACATCCATCCATCCGTACTTACAAACTTTCGCGGTTATAATATTAGTAGGAAGGATTCTCAGACACAGGATAAACCGTCAATTTGTGTACTCTAAAAGTATTTGCAAAGTTTTATTGCGATCCAGCATTTCTTTTGTAAATTAAACTAAATTTGTATGGGACTTGCTCATTTTTGTAGAGTTCCGTTCTTCAAAAGAAACCTTACAGTATTACTTCCTTGCTCATCCGTGTGTAAAAATTCATTTTCTCGGAGACGGATAAAGCGATCATGTTGAGCAGCGAAAAGGTGTAAAAAGTTCAAGCTTCAAAATGTCAAAGCTATCAAAACTTTTCAAAAGCTAAAAAATTATACATTATATATGTGTGTCATATTTTTTATACTTACAAAGTCACGAACAAAACCATACCACACCCTACAACATCTAAAACCATGTCCCAGGCATTACAGCTTCCGAGTGGTCCTTTCACCCATCTAGTATGACTGAAGATGCCACTGGACGCTGTATAAATCATCTCATTAGGTAGATAAAATAACACAGAAACTGAGACTGTGTGTACTGAATGTTACAGGTAAACCTAGATGTCCTTATCAAAAACAATATACTGTGCACCATGTATAATGTAGCGTTCTTTATTCTATCGTCTTTTTGTTTCTTCTATGAACACTTTGAGGGCTCTGACAGACTCACGGAAATAGCGGCATCCTTGACATGAGCACAATGAAGACTGCGATCCGGAATTGCTGAAAGTCGGAAATCGAGTAACTCAACGAAACCTGAATAGCGCCTATAAAAGCTTACGCATTGTCAATCCGATTTTCGTAATGCCAGGAACCTTCTTTTGACTTTTCTCCTTCTTTTTTCTCTATATATTTAATTTTACTTAAAATCAAATTTTCAAATGCAAATTTATGTACTATGTAATGTGTATGCTAACAAGAAGGGTAATGTTTTTGCAAAAAAAAAACAGGAAGTGAAGCCTTATAAAATATGTTTGTATATGTCTCCTGTGTTTTTAAAGAAGAAAACATGAAATGAGGCAGAGGCAAGTAAATAAACTTAAATGTGTCTGGAAAATAATGTTCAAAGGCTCGAAATGTCTAAAACCATTTATTTCTAAAAACCTATGTAGAGGCTAAAAATTCCACCCATTTCGAACCCGCGACCTCTGGCTATCCGTGCCAAATAAATTGTCCAAATAAATTTAAAAATTGTCCTTAGCACGGGCTAGTGCATTAAAAAGAATATAACCATTTATTTCATTCAAGTTACTCAGCTTTTCCCTGTATTCCCGGGATCTTAGTCTAGTACTATGCCATACGGGCCATACTGTCGATACGATGCGGTACTCTTTATAGCTCATATTTCATGCCACAAGGATGAGATGGGACACGAAAGGGAAGCACTGTAATGATAGCATTCAAATTCAATGTCGCTGTTTTATGAGCTCGCTGTAGATAGCTGTTAGGAATCGCTTGTAAATAAAAAACTTTTAACAAGAAATTCCAGTGGCGAATAGATGAAAAATAAAAAGTAGGTACCTACATTTTTAATCTAAATACTTAAGTTTACACTTCAGTGTAAGTAGGTAACTAATTTAGAGCTAGAGTCAGTCGTAGTAATGTTGTTTTGTTTTCATTATCTCTTTGAGTTTACAGTAATGTTAATTTTTACCGACTAAGAATTTTGAAGAATTGAAGACAAAGAATTACCTTCATTTGACTAAGAGCGTGGTAATTAAGACTCAAAAGATTGATATTTTATTTACATTATGTTTACGTTGGTTCCATTTACGTTAAAAACGAAATTAAAAAGTTTTTAATATCAGTTTCCAGTTTCCATTTTATGTTTTAACTCCTTTTTTTGGTAGCTATCATTTTCAAATTAATTACCTAATGCATTTGTTCACTTTTATTTGCATGATCTTTTACGAGATGCTTTCGTGAATATTGATATCCTCCGCCGTAGTGCAGACTATAAATTATTATCGACTATGCATATACCTTATTTTCAGCACCACCAGGTCAACCATCACGTGGGTTTTTGTTACAAAGTCGCCTTTAACTTAACTGATTACAGAGCACGAATGTAAAGGCCGATGTGCTGTTTTTGTTACTTTAACCTCTATGCACTCTAAAGAGTTACGTTACGGAGACTTTGCAACTGAAATGTAAGGTTGATGTACTGCCGACAGAATTAAGGGCGTGTTCTAACTTTGGTTACGTGACTTTACGTTAAGCTACCAACCTTTTCCCCACATAACCAAAAGCCCTACCTTACGCTGTGATTCATGTTTTATTCTCGTATCAACTTATAGGTATATTAGTTTGAGATGGTTTGAGAAAAGATGTTCGGAGAGGAGTTTTTTCTCATTGTCTTTTTCTCCATTACAACTCGCCCCAAAGGCAACAATAACATTGTATATTGATACTGAACAAACAGAATGTAAATTCTTTACGATAAATAAATGCATGTTTTCTAATTTCTAATGAATATCACTCTTCGTGCGCGATCAATAAGTAAGGTGTGTATGATTTTTTTATTTGAAGAAAATACAGGCACAGATTACGAATTTTTTTTTTTATTTTACAATATTGGGTAAGGACTTATCTGTGCTATGGAACATTTCTCACTTACACTTAAGGCAGGTAGTGTAGCGCTGGAGGCGCATAAAAATTATCGAATAGAACTAGATATAGAGATTATTAGAGAGGCCATTAAGACCAACTAATTACGAGGTTATTTAGCTCAGAATACAATAAATTATCAACCATTCAAATTATGGCTTTTTCCAAACACTAATGGTCTTGAAAGAGTAGTTATCCGCCTAAAGACCCTCTGTCCCACTTTCCGTTCGCTCAAAAGTTAAAACGCTTAACTTTTTTCACTTGAACTTAGACTCTAGAAAGTTAATTTGTCAGTAATAAAATTCCCCAGCGGAAGTAGCTAAAGCCGAGCCAACTAGCATTAACGGACAAACTTTCTCAGACGGTCATCAACTATTTCAAGGTGCAAATTCAATTTTGGAATGGCACCAACTCTTATAAACTGTTTGTGTGGGAATGTTTTTTGGTGTAAATAATTGCAGCTTGCATTCCTATTTGTTTGCTTCACAGAACAGAGTGTTTGCGTTTACCTCAGCGCTTGAAAGTGGCAATACGCAGTGGGAACCCGTCATCAACTATTTGAAGGCGCAAATTCAATTTTGGAATGGCACCAACTCTTATAAACTGTTTGCGTGGGAATGTTTTTTTGTGTAAATAATTGCAGCTTGCATTCCTATTTGTTTGCTTCACAGAACAGAGTGTTTGCGTTTACCTCAGCGCTTGAAAGTGGCAATACGCAGTGGGAACCCGTCATCAACTATTTGAAGGTGCAAATTCAATTTGGGAATGGCACCAACTCTTATAAACTGTTTGCGTGGGAATGTTTTTTTGTGTAAATAATTGCGCCTTGTATTCCTATTTGTTTGCTTCACAGAACAGAGTGTTTGCGTTTACCTCAGCGCTTGAAAGTGGCAATACGCAGTGGGATCCCGTCATCAACTATTTGAAGGTGCAAATTCAATTTTGGAATGGCACCAACTCTTATAAACTGTTTACGTGGGAATGTTTTTTTCTATAAATAATAGGCGTGACAACAGAATTAAATTGTTATATTCTTTTTAATGCACTAACCTGTGCTAAGGACAATTTTAAAAACCTATTTAGAGGCTAAAAATTCTACCCATGCCGAGACTCGAACCCGCGACCACTGGCTAACCGTACCATTTTTTGGGATTTTTGGCCTCCAAATAAGTTTTTAAAAAGTATCAAATGTTCAAAGATATTAGAGGAAACTACATTTGAAAAGGAATTAAAACACAGAATTAATTGTATTAGAGAGATTACCAATATAAAAATAAACGATTATAATACGAAAATGGACGAAAGCACCATTTTGACTAAAACTCCCATCACCCCGCGTGAAGTCACGCTTAGGTTAACATTGGTAAACGAGCACTAGGGATTATGATTTACCGTGACGTCAGATTCGACGCCATGACACTGCAAGCTGTTTTCCCACAGATTTTAAATCATTTTAGAAAAATGGCTTTAATCTTTGTTCAACTTTAGTTTATTACCGACATATATATTTTTATAAATAACTAGCTGACCCAGCGAACTTCGTACCGCCAGCGAACAGTCGATTCTTAATTTTTTTTTTTATTTCTCTCTTCGTAAAAACCATCCCCGTACTTCAAGGAATATTCTAAAAAAATAATAAGCGAATTCAGTCCAGCTACTGTCGAGGTTTGCGCTAACCACAACATTCAGCGATTCATTTTTATATTATAGACTAGCTAACCCAGCGAACTTCGTACCGCCTAACAGTCGATCTTTATTTTTTATTATTATTTCTCTCTTCGTAAAAATCATCCCCTACTTCAAGGAATATTCTAAAAAAATAATAAGCGAATTTAGTTCAGCTGCTGTCGAGATTTGCGCTTACCAACACATTCAGCGATTCATTTTTATATTATAGACTAGCTGACCCAGCGAATTTCTTACCGCCAAACAGTCGATCCTTTATTTATTTATTTTTCCTCTTTTCCTAAAAACCATCCCCGTACTTCAAGGAATATTCTAAAAAAATAATAAGCGAATTCGGCTCAGCTGCTGTCAAGATTTGCGCTTACCAACACTTTCAGCGATTCATTTTTATATTATGGAGATGATGGATTAATGATGGGGTTAACATTTATCCCCATCATCAGATGGGGATAAATGTATCCCCATATTATGGAAGAGGATTTAAAAATCTTTCGTCATGCCTATTGCAGCTTGCAGTCCTATTTGTTTGCTTCACAGTGTTTGCTTTTACATCAGCGCTTGAAAGTGCAAATACGCGATAGGCCCGCGTGGTAATTCAGCAGTATAGCGTAGTGTGAGACGTCCCAAGCGTAGTGGGGACATTCCAACCGGGGTGTGGAACGTTCATGGGTTAGATAAAAAATATTGCAGCTTTAAATAAGTTTAGTAAACTCGGTATTCTGTGAGAATTGAACGTGAGATAATTGGCCATGCTACTTTTTTTTATATACGTTTTTTGTAATTAATTTCTAAAATATGGACCGTTTCAAGAAACTAATTTTGTTAGTATTGAATTTTATTCTTTATTTCTATTTTTAAAATTTTTCAAAAATTTTGTGGTGTGTGATGTCATCAGAGCATGTTTGTCTTTGCCTACATAAAATAGAACAAATGTCATTAACGTCAGTTGATTTCACCGAACAATTAAACGTTGTTTTGGTGGGCTCATAGAACAATGGTTGGCTAACCGTGTATTCTGTGGTCTAACAATACAGTCAGTAACAATATTAAACAAATAATCCACAGACTACATAAATAATCACACGTTGACATTTCAGAACATACACTTAGCGGTACCAACCACTTTATACATTTCAATAAAGTTAAAGTTCTAGCCCGAGAAGACCGTTTCTTCCCTAGAATGATACGCGAGGCAATAGAGATCCGCCGGCATCCAAATTTTAATAGAGATCGTGGTTGGAACATACCGGTAGCATGGGAACCAGTGCTTAAGTGCATGAGACCCCCTTGCTAGAAATGTGACTGTAGAGTTAAAAATTTTAATTTCTATTAATAATCAGTATTTTTAAGTTCATGTAAAGTAATTAGTTTATAAATTTAATATTAACTTCAATTAGTAATAATCAATATTGTTGACTTTATATAAAAATAATTGGTTTGCCTATTTTGGAACGCAACCTTATAATTAACTTTTGTAATTTTTGCCGAGGGTAGTAAACTAACCGTTAATGCTTTCTAAAAGACACCTGTCACCTCAGTCATCCGGGACCACGGCACCTGGAAAAGTGCCGAAACGTTGGAAAATTGTAAAAATGTAATAAACGAGCATAAATCCGTGTAAAAACAGTTTTAATTACGTTGACATTTCGTTTTTCATTTTGTAAGGCAAAGGATTAATACTCAAACTGCCTTTGATGACGTCATACAAAAGTCATATAAAGTATGTTCATAAAAATATAAACTTATTTACAAATCTGATAAAAAGGAATTGTTGGGAAAGCAAAATTCTCGAAATGGTTTTGAGATTTCCGTTCATATTAAAAAACGTAGCATGGCCAATTCTCTCTTTTTCTTGCATTGTTATGCTTACCCAGTGTGCTCAAGTGATCACAAAAACAATTGTTATTTTCAAGGTCGGGCCTTACGAGGTAAGCTATGCTAAATACCTAATAACAAATCCTTAGCGATATCAATCGTTTATTTGTCACATTCCGTACTCATTACACAGTTACACTATTTTAGTCGTTCAGGATTTGGTGAGCGTAATGTAGGAGACTATATTTCCATTTCTATATTGCGGTATCTTAGTCGTTGTAATTTTCTTTACGATAGAAATAAGTATCGATGCGTAAATACGATATAAGTACCTCGTGTGTTATATCCAGCCAGGCTAATGTAGTTTCCTATTTTCTTAGGTATGCAAACTTTACGCATCAAATTTGTCCCCTCCCCACATTTCCCGGCTAAACAGTTGATGGTTGAAACGCAAGGATTTTCGTATTAAATTTACAAAAAGTTTCAGTGAAATTAATTAATAAATATTAAATGACTTTTTCCTTGGCCAAGCTACGTAATTGCAGTTTTATTGCGGGGAAAAAAGAATATTTTAATACGCTTTTAGCGATAAGACCGCCAATTGTATACGGCAATAGCTTAGATGTGTAAGCCTTTTTATGTATTTTGTTTTCTGGTGTGTACAATTTTGAAAGAGTTCTAATCTAATCTAATATTCGCGGCGACTTGAGAAAATAGTCCATTTTTTTAATACAGTCAATAATATATGTATTTTCAAACACATTTCTAATTTTATAATTCTTAAATTGCTAAAAGGGTGAGTATCACTCGTCATTCTTTTATATATTTCAGGTAATTGCTTGGCCAGCAACTGAAATCCACTTGAGCATCGTTTTAATAGACACCAAAAGTATCAACGTTGTCTGAACACGTAAATACAATTTCATCGCTGGAGCACACGAGATTAACTCTTTTAAATCCGAGTAGTTGTAGGGTAAAGTCTTGGCGTCAAGAATTAGATTTATGAGGAAGTACGTCGCTAAGTTCAGTGGAAGGAGTAATAATTCATTCCAGGCCAACGGGGCAGTCACGTTGAAAAATTAACCCCGCGCCACACAATAAATACGCCAGACGGTACACTTTTTAATCTGCTTTGGTGAAAAGATTTTTCATAATGATAAATACACATACACACCCACACACACATACATACTCCCACTCACACACACACACACACACACGTCACGTAACACAATCACTTCTCCTGATTTTTGTCTATTATTGACTATTTCTACGTTTGATATGGGTAGCTAGGCTACTTCCAAATTACTTAACTGGTTTACTATAAGAACTATAATTATGTGCCTATTCTAAAGTTACAGTTTTCATCTTAAAACTGCACAGGAAACACCACAATGGCAATACTACCTTATTAAAGTCGAAACAAGTATCACAAATTTTATAATATAAAAGAGTTCTTTTGTTAATGGTTATTACTACAACAATGTTCATGAACAATTAATTTTAATTTATCATAATAATAATTATACTTTCAAGCTGAATACAACTCCGTCTCTTCAGAATTGTCAAAAACAAAGAGACGAAATGTTACTCGATCATTAGCTACCAGTAAAACTTCCATTTCAGAAACCGGGTGACAACTGATATTTTGTTGTTTGGTAACAGCTGTAACCTCTTTCGGGATTACAAGGTTGGCTTTGCCGTAAAATTAGTTAATGTTGATGAATACAACTGGTTTTCCCGTTAATTTAAAAGTTTTTTTCCAGTACATACGAAGGTTAAAAGCTCTCTCTATTTCAGTCTCTCTCGCAAGGCGGAATGTTTCTCCTGGTAAAGCAGTCCCAAAGGCTTCTCGATCCAGTCTTTGGCCTTTCTTTGGCCTATACGAATATTTCCAGAAACTTTCCCATCGCTATCGGGTTCAAAAACTTCCTTCAACTTAACATATCTAAGACAAGAAAATTTAGCCATCGTAGTGAAAATAAGAGAACCATAACGGCGATGAAGTGTTCTCATTTATATCTATAATCCTACCCCACTCTGTGGCGAAGCGCTAGCACATCCGCCTACCATGCAAGAGGTCCCGGGTTCGAACCCCGACTGGGGATAAAAAAAAATCAAATTCTTAGATGTTTACAATATGTTTGTGATGTCGTTGTTTCTGGTTCCCTACGATAAAGGGTATCCTAGTGTAGGGCCAGAAGCAATGTATGTGCCTGTGTGCAAATGTTATAAAATTAAATAACTCACAATAGAGCATGCAATATAGTTTGCTCACAGAAGCTGTTACTTCTTTTCTAAATTCTACTTTGCCGTTTACTCAGTCGCATTATACTCGTACTTTGTAGTACAGTTTTATTTGTATAATAATACAGAATGATTTCTAAAAATGCATTTCCTAACAACTCCAATTATAGTTTTAACGACTCGCGATGCTCATGCAATATAGTTTTATACTTTTTAAATGGCAACCCACTTTTTAAATGGGAATCCATTTAAAAAGTATAAAACTATATTGCATGAGCATCGCGAGTCGTTAAAATTATAATTGGAGTTGTTAGGAAAGGCATTTTTAAAAATCATACTGTATTGTTACACAAATAAAACTGTACTACAAAGTACGAGTATAATGCGACTGAGTAAACGGCAAAGTAGAATTTAGAAAAGAAGTAACAGCTTCTGTGAGAATCCCTACTAACCTACATAATCTATGTTACGCCCGGCTGAGATTTTCTAAAAAGGATTACCACCGCGTTGGGTTACTCGTATCTATGCAGTTTTTAACGATCCCGGGCTCCGCAGCTGTGGCTTGATTAGGATCAGACGGGTTTTATCACAGCCAGCAGCTAATTCACGAGTTATGCTCGGTTTTAAAACTCTGCTGAACTCAAATAACTTTTAGCAGTTAATGCCCGTGAAGCTTACATTTAGAAATGTATGTTTAATTAAACGGTGAATACCATTCATTCCTTTTATAGGTGCCTGGAGTAAATGCTCTACTAAACTGTAGAATTATTATTGCTGTATAGTCTTATTTTGACTTTGTTTTCTAAGTTATGTACATTTGTGAAGTTATGGTAGCAATACAAAATGTTATGAATTGTAAAGAGGATGTTTATGTCTGGAAACTCTTCATTAGGTAGTTACTTAATACTTTCAAATTACATTAATTGCATGTATTTAACTCATAGTTAAAAAACAAATTATATAATAGTATATGCATGTTTGCACCGAACTTAACTGTATTCATCTAGTATAGGAAGAGCGGGGCGTCCTGGCACAGGTGTCTATACACTTAATAGGAAGTCCCGACCACAGTGTAAAATGAATGTTAAGTTGATAGCGCAATAAATATTTTTGAATTTGTATTTTGTACGACGATTTGCCTTGATATTGCCAATCTGCGGTCGGCACGTGCATAATTAAGCCCCTACTCTCTCTCTCTGTTTATAGGCTACATAAAAAGGGTTTTCTTTTTTTATAAAAAACCTAATTTCTAACATATTCTTGAAATGCAGTTTCAATAGTCTACGCTTAGGGGAAAAATTCTGCCACAAAGTATCTAAATTGCTCAAAGAATGTCTAGTAAATTCGTATGTCACTAAATAAATAACACAAGGTGATAAACTACTTTACTAACTAATTTAAATAATTTAAAAACCTATTTAGAGGCTAAAAATTTCACCCATGCCGGGATTCAAACCCGCAACCTCTGGCTATCCGTACCAGCGCTCTACCAATTGAGCGTTAGTGCATTAAAAATAAAAAAAGGTGTAATAATTTAAATAATATTCAGAAGTGGAATAACTCATAAAAAACGAGTACCTAAGTAGGTACTTATTTAAATAACAAACGTTTTGAATTCCATCCTTCAAAAACTTTGCCAGGCTGTAGCGCCGTCCACCGCGCCACCGAAATGTCTAACTAATTGAGAATTTCAGATTCCAACGTTGCGAATTCAGTTTGGAGGCTTTTGTTTTACAGCTGGACCAACGTTAGCGTCGCGATGGATTAGGGCTGGCTTGCTGAATTGCCGGGAATTACTAGCCTGCCGGTAGCTGATACTTGGGTACAATGACTTTTGACTGACTACGAAAGCAAAGAAGAACTATGTTTTTATACTCATACGTGTATTTTTACACATATATTGAGATTACATACAAGACATAAGTATATGATATCAATATGATATAACTATGATGTGTTGGTAACATTAATGATTTATTGAAAGAAAACTATTTATTTTTGTTGTAAAATTTGTGGTGAATAAAATATTTTCACTTTCACTAATATTTTTTAGTTATGAAGATAGATTCAGCGCTATTTTTTATGTGACCTGTACCTTCCGTTGCTCAATCAGAGTGCGTGTGGGCTCAATTATCACCCGTGCCCATCGCGGATAGGCAATTTCAAACGCTGTGAACACCTCAGACACACCAATTTCTGTACTTTATTGCACTAAAAAAAAGAAATTAACTTAAGAACAAGTTGGGTAATATCTGTTTTTTTTCACCATCACATGCAAATCTCTGTTCATTTTATTGTAAGTAAAGTTCTAAGCTAGTTCACACTCGCATTTAATTTACTTATAACATACGTGTATCAATATAGCAATCGCTTGTCTGACTATTCACACAACCTCGTATGGCACTCAATGTTCAATCAACTACAGCCGCTGTGCTAATTATATTCTACCAATAAACTATCGTAGTTTGATTTATAGCCACATATGACACGATAAAGCCAATGTTATGAACATCAGTTGTCATATTATATTGTAAGTCAAAACCAACCATTTCTTAGTAGTACATGCATGAGTCATTGTAGTAGCGAACGCTGAGTCATTTTAACACTTCAGACACTTGAGTTTACTTACGATATTTCGTTTTCCTTCACGGTTAGCGAGTGGTATTGCTACTATAATTCCATAAATATACATAGCTTTGAAAAGAAAGTCTCGACCTAAGATTGAGAAGCTCTTGTTCTACCGCTCCGCTATCATTACTCTCACCACGCTCAACTATGTCCTATACCTAAGCTTACATTTATACAATTGGAAAAATGTACATTTCATTATCAAGTGGTTTAAGTATAATTATGTTTTTTATCATTTTATCAAGTAAGTGCTTTTAAAAGCGTTGATAAAGCCTATCAACCTGAGAAAGTGG
Source organism: Yponomeuta sedellus (assembly GCA_934045075.1). Classification (NCBI taxonomy): domain Eukaryota; kingdom Metazoa; phylum Arthropoda; class Insecta; order Lepidoptera; family Yponomeutidae; genus Yponomeuta; species Yponomeuta sedellus. The sequence goes on along the minus strand of OW203735.1, from coordinate 6,238,303 downwards.
AACGTAGTAGAGGGCAAGAGAGCTCAAAGCAGGGCAGCCTAGATGAATGACCAGGTCACTTCGGGAACCACAAATAAATTCCACCATAGCTGTGTTTCATGAGACTTCAACAATTCATAGTTTATTGTGACTAGATGTAGGTACATGTCGTAGACGATTAATACAATTACTGTTCCTACTTGTTAATCTGTGGATTAGTCGGCTATTAAATGTATTAGATTCGATGTCGAATCGTCATAGTGAAGACGAATTCTATGAAATTGTGCCTAGGCGGCCCACTTATTAATCTTACAGTATCAGAATTCCACTTTTCAATGTACATCGGGTTGTCACCGTAAACCATTAATTGTAATTCTATGAAACTACAATGAGAGGTGTATTTAAAGGCGAACTACGAATTAAGAATAAAGAATAAGAATAAAAAAGGTTTATTGCCAAAAGTTACAACGATAAGCCTAATCTTACAGCTAAATTAAATAATAAGAAAAATACATATATAGGGTTTAATCAGTTTAACTCAGCAAGACATAATTATAACCTTATGTTTCATTTTGGCAATAGGAGCGCGCTCAGCTTTGTCGCTAGATTTTGAAATAAAAACTAGCGGCGCTGGTTTTCAACGTGTCCTTTTTTGCATGATTGTTTAGTTCTAGAAATAAAAGCGTAGAAGGCGCGTAAAACTTAAAGTTAATAAGCCTCTATATTAAACAATCTATATTTCTGCGTGGTGTTATTTCTATTATATGTATTTAAGTTATGTGTGCTTATATATGGTGTGTGTGTGTGTGTGTGTGAGAGAGAGTGTAATTTATACCTTTCAGAAAATATATTAAGAGTACATATAAAATAATGTGTTAAGAGTATTGCATACCATATAGCTAGACAGCAAATAATCGACATAAATTGTAGTTAGAGATTGACACACATATTCTGTTCTATGGGGTCAGTAGAATGTGGGTTAGGCAGGTCAGCAGCAACAGTCTTTTGTTTATTACGGCATTTTACTTGGTATTTAGCATTCTCAATCTGTTTTGCTAGAAGTAGTTTTTTTAATTTAAATTTAAATGAGATACATGATATATTGGCCTGAATAGGTGGTGGAAGGTCGTTCCATATTTTTGATGCTGCAAACCTGAAACCTGCCCTAAAATTTGCTGTTTTGTGTGTGGGTATCGACATCCTTACTTGGTCCTTACTTCGTGTATATCTATTATGTGTACTTCCGAGCCATTTAAACTTTTGAAATAGATATTCCGGACGCTGGGTATGGACTATCTTGTGGACCATTGATGCAAGATGAAGTTCTCTACGACCCTCCATTTTCAATATATTTCTTTCATTCAGAAATGGGGTTATATGTGATCGTTTTGGTATCCCGAAACAGAACCGTGCACATGCATTCTGTACCCTCTGTATGGCACGACTGATTTTACCGAAAATTCTGGGACCGTAGACAGTATCGCAATAGTTGAAGATAGATAGGACTAGTGCTTCACAGAGAGTTACCCGCACTTCTTCTGTTAGAAAGTCACGAATTTCATATAAGACCTTCAGTCGAAAAAAAGCTGTTCTTATTTTCAGGTTAATATGTTCTTGAAATCGAAGCTCACTGTCTAAAAGCAAACCCAAATTTTTGGTTGTTACCACCCGCTCTACACTTATATTATTAACGTATATATTTGGCGATTTTTCAATTATTTGTTCACATTGACGTTTTGTTCCTAAAACCATGTATTTTGATTTTGTAGGGTTTAGTAAAAGAGCGTTTCTTTGAGTCCAACGAAAAATCTCTTTAAGATCCTCGTTAATTTCCTTTACAGCATCGTCAGTGTTTTGGTGTTGGAAAGATTTATACAGCTGAGTATCATCTGCATATATATGTACTCTACAGTGCTTCAGATTAGCCACCAAGTCTGAGGTATACAAAATAAATAGGAGCGGGCTCAAAATTGAACCTTGTGGACAACCTCGCGGAATGGCCTTCAAAACCGACTGATTTATATTTCCCTCTTCATCTTCAGTAACGACATATTGTTGCCTGTTTGTAAAAAAAGAATTAAACCATTTACAAGCTGATGGAGAGACTCCGTAATAGGACATTTTCGCTAGAAGGAGATCTGGGCTAATGCAGTCAAATGCTCGCGAGAAGTCTAGTTAAACCAAAATGGTACCTTTTCCCGCAACTGCTGCCGTTAAAATGTCATCGGTTACATTGGCAAGAGCTGTTGTAGTGCCGTGTTGACCACGGAACCCGGATTGAATAGCAGGCAGAATTGATTCACATTCAAGATATTTTGTTAGTTGTGAAGTCACTACTCTCTCGATAATTTTTGATAGGACTGGCAAAATACTTATTGCGCGTAAGTCCTTGTAATCATCAATAGTAGAGCTTTTAGGCAAGGGTTTTACTCTCGCGATTTTCCAGGAATCTGGGATGCAACATTCCATAATAGATTTGTTTACCATATTTGTTATAATTGGCAATGTTTTTGATAGAGTCATATCTATCATTTTTTTGGATATTGCCTCGTACCCAGCGGCGTTTGTACCTATTGCTTTGATGATTTTAAGGATTTCCTGTTCTGTGCAAGTTTGTATTTCAAATGTATTTGTGCCATGTCTATTCTGTCTATAATAACTTATCATTGTGTAATCAATATCCGGATCACCGGGTATGTCTAGAAAGAAATCATTATTTTTTTCCGGGTCATTTAAATGCTGAGGAATACGTGGGAGACTTTTGTTTCCTAAAATTGACGTCTGTTTAATATAATTCCACATTTTTTTTGGTGAGTTTTTATTATTATTGACGTAATGAGTGAAGAACGCAATTTTTTCCCGTCGCAAGGCACTAAGAACTAGATTTTTAAGATCTTTGTAGTATCTCAAATGAGAAGCATTTTTTGTTGATCGTGCACGAACTAAGGCTTTATCTCTAAGGCTCATCATTTCTTTAATAGTCTGAGTTATCCAGGGGCAAGGGTTATCTACTATTTTTATTTTACGTAACGGAGCGTGGTCGTTGTATAACAAGGAGATATACAGATTGAAAGTATCAATCATATCATTTATATTACTTTTAGAACCTATATCGTTCCACGGGATTAAATTAAGATCCATAGAAAAATCTTCTTCGTCCACTTTATGTAGAGACCGGGTCCATGCAAATGATGGCGTATTTTTTGGTTTTTTTAACTTAAATTCTCCTAAGACAAACCCGTGATCACTTAAAACTGGGTTGTGATGGACAGATATTGATTGGCATAGCTCTGGACTATCGGTAATTATGAGATCTAGAAGTGATGCAGAGTTATTGTCTATACGAGTCGGTTCTCGCACTAACTGGTAGAGTTGTTGCTGTTCAAAAAATGCAAGCATTTCTGGCGCCGCGCCTTTGTCTGGCTGAAGTAAGTCCACATTAAAATCTGTGAGTATGAATATATGATTACATTTGCCAAAGACACTCACCGACTCACTTAGTGCATCTATAGCTGCACCGGGACTCAGTCCTGTCCCCGGGCGGTACGCTGTACCGACGGCCACGCGCTGTCCCCCCGGTAGAGACAGCTCTAGCCACATCTGTTCCAGAGCGGAAGGGGGTGTTGCTTTTTTCGGACGCGTAGTTCTCGTTGGACATAGAAGCCCACACCACCCCCTCTCCTATCTCGGGGTCTCGGAGTATTTTTTAAGACATAGCCGGGTATGGTAGGAGCGTATTTGTCTTGCCCTTCTTTGGTCCACGTCTCGTTTAGAGCCAGTAAATCAGGTTTATACTTTTCAATTGCTGCGTAGAGTTCGTCACGTCCTGTGTTAAGCGATCTAATATTTAAAAAGGCCAGTTTTAGATTTGTTGTTTTCTTTCTATTACTCATGATGAGCGTTCGTATTATGTAGGTATGTATGATATAGATAAATTAAAAACGAATTAATGAACTTTGTAAGAATAGTTCTCAAAAGCATTAACAGCATTAGGTGACTATTTAAATAATTAATGATAATATAATATAATAATATTGCGTTGTTGTGTGTATGATAGTGCCGTCTTGTATGAAATAATGTTGGTCTGAAAAGCATTAGGTGACTATTTAAATAATTATTGATAATATAATATAGTATTGCGGTGTTGTGTGTATGATAGTGACGTCCTGTGTGAAATATTGTATTAAATCCATTTAACCACCTTATATTATATGGCATATTTACATGTGCGTATATTTTATTACATTGATGTAGAATCACTAGTATTACGATGAAAGGTTTTTTCATGCAACCACACTTGAGAGGCAAAAGTAACAGAATAGTGTGATGAATCAGAGTAGCAGAACATAACAGTATTATAATATAGCAGCTAAGACTTATATATTTCAATAACATGACAGACAGTCAGAGAAACTGACTAAGATCGTCTTCCTGACGGATTTTAAAAATTTTGCTTGTATCTGTAGCTCGCATTTGTACTGTATTATTTTTTATCCAAACATGCTTGAAATATTTACTTTTCCCTACTTCACGCGCTTTTGAGAAAAGCATTTTATTTTTCAGTGTATGGTGCTCATTTATGTAAAAGCGTCGAGTCGGTTGTGGTATAGATAGCTGCTCTGTACTGAGCTCGCGCCGGATGCGTGCGCCTGCGAGGATGTCGTCGCGCAAGCGACTTGTTGACAGCTGTACTACAATATTCCTGGGGCGGCCGCCCCGCTGCACCCCTGGAGCTGACCGGTGGGCGCTACGAATACTCTCTTCAGGAACTTTAATGCCGATTAGGCTGCCGATATTTCGTATCAACCCGACTAGGTCCTCTCCATTCGTTTCAGGGATATTTTGGATTTCAATATTGAATTGTCTGGAATTTTGATCCAAAATGTCGAAATTTCTTTCCATCTGCGTTAATTCTTTTTTTAGCCTGTCATTCTCATCTTGTAGATCATCAAAGCATTGAACATTGGCTTCCAGGACCTCCAAGCGATTTTCCCATTTTTCTAGTTGATCCGTTAGCTTTTGCATGTCTTTCCGTACAGGCTGCAATATTTCTGATAAATGGCTTTTCCATTCTTCTCTGAGCGAGCACAGTTTGTTTTCAAAGTATTGAATGAGAGCTTGTGTATCCAAATTTACCATATATGTTGGCAAATCGGTCACTTCAGGGCTTCTCAGATTTTTCAGGACAAATGAAGGGGTGGAGACCAAGGTCAGTACATCAGATATTTCGGAATCATTTTTATTTCCCGCAGTGATGGTGGGTGTTTGCGCCATCGAAGGGCTGTTTTTTTTGGACTTGCAAGTTTGGCATTTCCATTTAAGTTTATTCATAGGCAAAATTTTACAAAATTCTGCCTCTGTTATTCCTCCACAAGCAAAATGGAGAGCATGTTGACATCCGTTACATTTAATTATGTTTTTCGCAGTCGTGGGGAGCGAACATGAAAAACAAGCAGTGTTGTTTCCACTCATCTCGTCAGATTTTATGTAATTAAAAGGTGGTAGCGCCCTTCAACGGCACCTCAAAGGCCACTCTTGCGCAGGTAACAGTGGTTGGCCGGTATCCAACAATGTTGTTCGTAACGTTAACGATAGATGGCGCTAGCATTAATTCCAATAAATAAACTGTCTTCAGTTTTCAGTTTCTTTCATTCAGATAGCACCACTATGTTAAGTAGTACACTTTCACAACTTTCACAGGTTCAATTGTCTCTTATATATAGAAATAACACTGTTTGCACTATTTTAATTATTCGGTGGGTAGGATGCCGATGTTACGACCGATTCAGATTTTATGCGAATTTTTAAAATATCCCATAAAAATCAGAGATAACACTTCCCGAGAGTCTTCACTTTGCACTTTACACTATAAGAGTACTGTAGACTTCGATAAAAAACTTACTATGGGGAGAATTAAATTTTGTTCTTAGCACCAGAAATAATGAACTTTTCGATTCGAGCGCCCTCTGAAATTACGAGAAATCATAATAATATGATTTCCCTCATTATGAGATTTACCTAACGCTTGCAGAATTCGTTACATGTACACTTTAGCGATGTGTTTTTTTTAAATGAATTTTTTAAAAACCTATTTAGAGGCTAAAAATTCCACCCATGCCGGGATTTAATTTTTATTTTTAATTTGGAATTTTTAGCCTCTAAATAGGTTTTTAAAATTGTCCTTAGCCCGGGTTAGTGCATTAAGAGTAAAAATAGTATAAAAATGAATTTTTGCGAAACGAGAAGTTGGTCGCCCCCTGCGTAGTGTATTTTCACGTATTTTATTACGACAAGTTAGTGACATGTCTATATTTCGGCCAATAATACGAAAGAGTGATTCTTTATAAAAACTCAGGCTGTCTGAAACGTATACTTTATCTTATGCAATAAAAGTAGTCCTAGTTCATAATAGTAAAATTATTTCATAATGTTTTATTTTTTTAATTATTTTATAATTAAAATGAAAATGAAACTCCACCAACCCGGACTTGGCCCCCGTGGTGGAGTATGGCCTAACCTTCCTGCGATGCAGGAAGAGACCCGTGCCCCAGCAGTGGGGACATACAAGGGTTGATAACGAAAATGAAAATCGATTTTTCAGTATCAATTACTAAATAATATTCTATAAAAAGATGAATGAAGAATTTCTACCCCTAGTTTCTCGTTCACTAACAACCTGTCAATGAACTGTTGATTGCTTTGTAGGCAACTAACCTCTTATTTGATTATGATTACGCAAGATATTGTGGGTTCGATTCCCAATCTACATTGTACCCATGACCTCAAACTGGGTGTATTACCATATTTGTGATGTACTTGCCTGGTTACCATAGCACAGGGTATCTTAGTTTACAAGGAAGGACTTCTAGGTATCTCTATCGTTATCAACCCTTGTATGTCCCCACTGCTGGGGGACAGCTCTCTTCCTGCATCGTAGGAAGGTTAGGCCATACTCCACCACGGGGGCGAAGTCCAGCTTGGTGTAGGATTGTAAGACAGTGGCGGGCCTTACTGTCAGAAGTTATCAAGCCGCCCATAAGGCCTCTGACATGGCTTAACGACTGCCATTATATGACAGCCGGCACCAACGGCTTAACCTGCCTTGCGAAGCACGGAAGCGCTAGGAAATAATGTCATTAGCGGTAGTCACGGAACGGTCACTTATCCAGCACCTGACCACGCTTAACACAGTTGTTGCTTAACACAAGTGATTGATTCCAATCACTTGGTTCCACTATCTCATTAGTATATCGGTCATATAACATATTTGAAAAATAAAGGATACATGACTTGGAATTTGAACGAAAATAATAAAAGACAACACTATATTCGATGGTACGTATTCGCTTTGTAACAATCGCGAACGAAAAATGGGGTATTATGCAGAATACGGGGGCGCTGAATTGAAATCTGAAAGTAATACCACAAACACAGGCTATTGATATGCTAATCAATCACAATAAAAGGACTGAATAACAATTTGGGGCCGCCGAGTATAATCCTCAAATTAATATGACAAATACGATTTTTTGAATTGATTAAAGTTTGTAAAAGTTATTGACCTCCTAAGCCTTGTTCTATACGTTGGACGTCATAAAACTTTGTTAATTAACACACAATGAATTAAATAATGAAATAAATAAATATTCATAGACATATTAGACAGATCTCGTTAGCTCTATAAAAAGTCCAGCTAAATGAGTTTTTTTAATAGGTGCCAACTCGGCGATACGAATATACAGTTATTTGCACGGATATTTACTCGTTTAGTTCTACATTTTACAATTTTCCGACGTTTCGGCACTTTTGCAAGTGGTCCCGGAAGACTATTATGAGACTAAATAATGAATTAAAGTTCATTGAATGTGAATGAAATTTTGAAGTATTTTAAAGGTTCAAAAATATCGTCCAAAATTATTTTAATGATATATTAGATAAATGTTTTTTTTTCCTCTTAATCTACGTGTCAAGTCTGTATTTGTAATATTAATTACACGTCTCAACTCAACAGCCTTATAATACCCAACAAGTACGTACATAATACCAAACAAGGTCATTGGTACATGCAGGGATTAAAACTCACAACCTGCCGAATGTAACGCCATATAAACCGTAATTAATCTCGTTTAAACACTAATTTCAGAGCTATTTCTGATTCGGAATTTCACACGATTCGGCCCCACAGTAATTAGAGCCCCTTTGACAAATTACGCACATATTCATTAAACCGCGCTTATCACCTGCACGGCGATTCCAAATAATTTTCATCGTATAACGAGACCTTAGAGGGGTGCCACACGGGCGTTTTCTACGCGTCGCGTGAGCGCTGCGTCGACTGAGCGGTGACGCTCCGTTACATTATAAATCTGAACGACATGGCACACAATGCGTTGATGTTGAAATGACGCACGGCGACGCAACGCAAGCAAAGCGAATGCTTTTAGTCTAGTCGAACCGAGTGATTGGAACCAATCACTCGAGTTAAGCAACAACAGACGCGGCCAGATGCAGGATGGGTGACTTCCCGTGACTACCGCTAGTGGGATTTTTCCGAGTGCTTCCGTGCTTCCCAAGGCACGTTAAGCCGTTAATGCCGGCTGTCATGTAATGGCAACCTCCGACAGTAAGGCCCGCCACTGTCTTACAATCCTCCACCAACCCGGACTTGGCCTCCGTGGTGGAGTATGAAGGTTAGGAGGTTAGGTCGCAGGAAGGTAAGGTCCTGCGATGCAGGAAGAGCCCCCTGCCTCAGCGGTGGGGACATACAACGGTTGACATCGACGAAACTACAAAATAGTGTCAAGTAACAGCCGCGGTCGTACTAATGACACGCCTTTGAACATTGATGTATCAGACTCTATTCCAAGTAGTTGAACCTGTGACCTCTTGATTGAGAGATCATTTCCATTTTATCCGAAATCCGCTCGGAACCAGCCATGCCATTGTTCCACGTTCGTACGCATTTCGCACTCATTCATCCGCGAGCTTCCGTTTCCCGCGCACGTCACGTGTGATATTTACCTCCGCCTATATGGGCTTTAAACCGTGTTCATGGTGACAGTGGTCGGCTAAAAACGGTTTCATAATAATTATGCCTGACATATGTACTCAGTAAATGAAAATATATTTTACTTTTCAACCGAAATTGAATTTGACGCGGTTAGAAAATACACAATAAGCAAGGCAAACACGAGGAGGAGGAAGGCCTTAAATTGTAAGTTGGTACATCTTCTTAATTTTTCAATGTTTTAATACACTCCATCCAAAGGTTGTCTGAAAGAGATCACTTTTAGTGATAAGGTCGCAATTTTTTACCGTGGCTGCACCGCCGTCGTTGGTAGATTAAGAAATATCTCTGTTATTTTCATTTTTATGTACATAAAACTTTTGGTCCGCAACTGTTTAAAGTCTTTAGTCTTGACATTGAATAATAAAACAAACAATTGAAATCTGGAAAAAAAGCGAAAAGAGGTTAAAAAAACTTTTATGTTAAAATAAAAAAAATGCCATTGGCACGATAAGAGCAAGAATAATAATAACCTGCACACAACTAATTCACATGTCCTGGTCCTAAGGCAGGATGTCCTGTGCTGTGGTAACCAGGAAAGGACATAACAAACATGGGAATACAACCAGACTGATGTGATTCTTACAAATCTTGCAAAGCGGCCTACAGTGGAAATCGGACCACCGGACACAACCTAGAGGTGACTTGACTAGAGTCAACACCCGCACCCGCCATTTTGCCGTCTCATTCCATACTCTCCGCTTTCGCTTATCGCTCTTGCACTGAGTGTGGCCTCACCCTTGACGTATATGGGCTGCTTTACGCCTTTGTGAGATTTTACGAGGAGAAATACTAAAAGGAAGGAGAGCATACGTTTTGTTTGAATAATTTGAAGAAAGTGACATAACGTTGTCGTAAAACGTTGTTGCACAAACAGTATAAGAATACTGTTTTTTGTTATATATTAAACGGGTCTAATTGCAATTATTTATTAGGTAAAACGTAATTACCTTATTTCCCGACGTTTCGGCAGCGTTACAGTTGCCGTGGTCTCGGGTAGACTGAAGTGGCGAGTACTGTCAATTATTGTGGGTAGAAATAAGGTTACGTTTTACCTAATAATTAATAGCCAATTGTATAACATTACTTAGATTTAAGAATCATGGTTGTAAAATTTTTCTGGCTGTGTATCTAACGTATCTAATCACTATCTAATAGCGATTAGATAACGTATCTAATCACTATCTAATAGCGATTAGATACGTTTCATATATAACTGTGTATGAGTATCTTGAATCATTAAGAGATACTGTTATTTGTTACTTGTTTTAACTATCATAATTATTTCCTCTGAACACAATCACTTGTTACTGTCCCAAACTAGAGCCTGCGCTATGCTAATCAGGTAACGACGTCACAGACATGTAAATACATCCAGACTGGGGCTACTTGTAATGTGCGGCGGCCCAAAGTGGGAATCAAACCCACGGCCTCCTGCCAGAGACAGACGTGAAACCGCTAATCCCACGTGGCAGCCAACAAGTCAGGTCTTATTTATTTTCTTTGTTGCACTAATTACATGAGTAAATGAACAAGGGCGTGCTTAAAGCAAGAAGCATTCTCTTCCAGCAAACCTTTGATGTTGAAGAGACTCGCAAAGGGATAGTGCAGGAAAAGAAGGTCTTGTTAATAACAAAAAAGTAAATACGCCTTCTTGTTGCACCAAACACTGTTTGCACTATAGTGAGAAAACTATACGGTGTGTCTAAGTTTTGTAGCACCCTGTAAAAGACGTGCATTTCCCACACGTTCGAATTTCCCTCCAAAGTAAAATTGAATACATTTGTAAGCAGAGCGAACGCAAACATCAGTTCGGAATCGAGTTTTGTTCAAAGACAATGCGCCATCGACTGCATAGAGTATCTACACTCAGGGGCCAGTTCATACATTAATCATTTACTACAGTAGTATTTGTATGGACTTATGCGTGGACCGCCACCGCCAGTACAGTGGTGTCGTCATCACCATAACCATAGTTAGACGAGCATATTTAACGAGTCTAACCGCGAAGATTTTTTTGGAAACGTATTACCTTAATTATATTCTTTTTAATGCACTAACCCGCGCTAAGGACAATTTTAAAAACCTATTTGGAGGCTAAGTATTCCACCCATGCCGAAATTCGAACCCGCGACGTCTGGCACGGATAGCCAGAGGTCGCTGGTTCGAATCCCGGCATGGTTAGTTAGTGTTACCTTAATTCCCGACGTTTCGGCAGCGTTTCAGTTGCCGTGGTTACGGGTAGACTGAAGTGGCTAGACTAGTATATAACTTTGTATGAGCATTGCGAATCATTAACAAATACTATCATCTTAATAAGCCATATAATATAAGAGAGAGAGGGGGAAAACCTTCAAAAGTACTTAACAGATTTCTTTCAAAAACTTTCAACAACACAATTTTGGATTGTAATCAAAATGTGCCACAGGCAAGCCTACACTATCTAAAATCTCCCAGGTACTGCAGCGTCCGAGTGGTCCCTTCATCCATCTAGTGTGAGTGACGATGCCACCAGACGTTGTATAAATCACATTACAAACTGTCTGTTAGCTTTTAGAATATACCTCGGGCTCTAGAGTAGGCTTCGGTTTTCGCCAAAAGCACACGAGTGTAATACTACTTCGTGCTCTGTATACAACTTTTCTTATTAAGTTTATTTAATTAAGTGACATAATATTCCCGATAATTCTATTGCACGAATATATCCGATCCTATCCGATAGTAGCCGTGGTATATTCTAAAAACTAACAGACTGTATATGCAAAGGCCAATGTTTAATTTTTTTTATGTTGCCTCGATTGCATCCCACTACTGGGCAATTTTTACGCGGTGTGGAAAGCGAAATGTCAACATTTCACACAATGTATAACTTTTCGTAAGACCTCATAACAAACGAAGATGTATAGATTTGAACTAAAGAACTAATTTCAACTAAATGTCCTGGCTACAACACAAGGGCTCTTATAGAAGCTGTCGTTACCAAACCTGTCTAAGAACCACCTGCAGTCGTTAATATTTCTCGGTTCCTGAATCCGAAATAGAAATGGAAATAGTGCATTCGACACGCGTTCCTTACTTATTTATTTTCCTTATAGGATTGTATGAAAAGCATCGACAAAAATAACTAAATACAACATGCATTGTACAATATCATAGATCACCCTTGTATGTCCCCACTGCTGGGGCTCGGGTCTCTTCTAGGGTTGTGCCATATTCCACTAAGGGAGTCAAGTTCGGGTTGGTCGAGGATTGTAAGACAGTGGCGGGCCTAACTGTCAGAAGCTATCAAGCCGCCCATAAGGCCTGTGACATGGCTTAGCTAACGTCTTTTATTACATGACAGCCGCCAACAACGGCTTAACGTGGCTTGCAAAGCACGGAAGCGCTTGGAAAAATGGCACTAGCGGTAGTCACGAGACGGTCACCAATCCTGCACCTGAACGCACCTGTTCTTGCTTAACTCAAGTGATTGGTTCCAATCACTCGTTTCGACTAGGCCACGAGCGCTTATTGATTTATAAATTTTATACTAATTTATAAAATTATCAATTAAGAAACCGCCATATTTTCGAACAAAATCAAGACTTACTTATCCGTACCGCCACAATATACGTCATGGCTTCTGACAGACTTATAAAAACATAAAAAGTGAGACTTTCAGTAAAGCCCCCAGGTAGGTACATGTTTTATTCAAGCACCACGTCGCATTGGCATGCGGGAAAGCTGACAAGCGCGTTGGTTAGGACACTCCGTGGTCAAGGTTTCCTCCGAACTGCTCTGGAATATTGGCCCTGCAATGAAGATAAAAAAATGTTGGTCCTCAAACTCTTCCACAACTCTCGGATAGCATCTGTTCAAAATAAATGTCTTTACTACTGCGCATGAATGCAAAATTTCTTTTCAAGATAGGTACGAGTATATCTCTATTACTATTACATAACTAAAGATAGGTATATCTCCAAAAAAAGTGAGGCATTTAACATCCCACTCGGTCAAATTATAGTTTAGGTCATGGGTATTTTATTAAACTGAATTACTCATAAGTACCTACAGCTGCGCTTTAGACTTTATACAACTGCCATACAACTTTGAGCATATTATGATAATATTCTTTGTTAAATAAACAGACTTGAATTACAAATAGTTAGTAGTTACAATGCGAGTAGTTAGATTTATCACTCGCTAACGCTATAGGAAAACATTGTGAGAAAATCCGAGTGTTGAGTGCGAAAGCTTGAAGACGAAAACACATTATTAAAACATGACCCGATGTGACGTGTCGACACCCGACATACACCGTGCAAATGCCATGCAACACTTAGAGTATCGTTTTTTGTTTCTATTTCTTATCTACAACGATCTCGATCTTTACATTTACCGATATTTAATTTCAAGACTTTAATTACATTACAAGTTCTTCGCTATATTGAATCAAACTCGTTATTTTTTTAAATTCAACCCCTAAGCGGGCGAAAAGGGTTGCCAAAATTTGTATGGTAATATAAAGAATGTTGTCTAATTTTCTTGAAACTTAAAATAAATACTCTTCAACACAATAGATTGAACACGTGTTTCGCCGTTTTTTTTAATTTAACCCTTAAGGGAGTAAAAGGGGTTGGAAAAAGTAAAGTCCACGCGGACGATTTCGCGGGCAAAAGCTAGTATTGTATAAAAGCGTGCAGTTTCATAAAAATAAAACGATTGCTCTAAAACGCTTCTCCGAGTTAGTATAAATAGTCTCTGATTACGTTTCTTCATTTACATTTTTTACAGTTTCCACAAACTTTTAAGGAATTGTATTTTTATAAAATAAATAAGACCGTTAAATATTAAATGATATCAAACACAGTGGGCAGTGAGGAACAGATCGTTAGCTAACTTTACGTGACAACAATAAGGGTTTACCCGCACGGCCAGGCGCACCGGCCACCCCGATTCTGAGTCTAGCTCCCGAGTTGAAATCGTAAAAGATTTATACCAAAATCACGCATAAAGCGTGAGCTGAACGTGTCTTTTCGTCATACATACATACATACATAATCTCACACCTGTATCCCAGAGGGGTAGGCAGAGACCAGGGACTGCCACCTGCCACGACCCTGACAGATCACGTTCGCTTCATCAACGTTCATTAGTCGTTGCTGGCTCGCACGCCGGTTCCGGGTACTTTTATCTTCTCCTTTGCTTATACATCCCCTATTTGGTCGATGTAAGTCCGCCTGGGACGTCCCTTACCAGCCCTTCCACTCACATTTGCAGTATATATTTGTTTGTGTCTTTTCAGTTTTCTCAAAACAACCAAGACGCAACAATACTTATATGTATTGACTTAGTTGAATGTTTAGTTACACCTAAAATTACCGCACTTAGCCTCATTGTAGCAAGTGCTGAGGTATGTTTACACTTCAGATACTGTTTTATTTTTTTACAGTACTTATTTTTGGCAGTAGTACTCACCCTCTCCCTGTCAAACTGACACACTTACACACTCATACACACCCTCGCATTCACATTTACATTATTTTTTTTAAAAACCTATTTAGAGGCTAAAAATTTCACCCATGCCGGGATTCGAACCCGCAACCTCTGGCTATCCGTACCAGCGCTCTACCAATTGAGCCAATGGGCGACTCACGGCATCAGTGAAATTTCGAACCTCTTTACAATATTCTCTTTACGTACAGGTTTTTAATTTTTTTTTTTAATTTTTTTTTATTTTTTCCTTAGCACGGGTTAGTGCATTAAAAATAAAAATAGTGTATTCATTTTTTTACTCACACACGTAGAGGGAGGACAGTTAACACTGAACACTCTTCCTTAAATACTTTTGTTTTTAAACAGTAATTTAAAATTTTTGTAAAACCACCATAGTTAGGATTTGGTGTAGATTATTATTTGTAAATGGAGGAAGTAGGCGCTGTCTGCTGTAATACAGGTGATGAGCCTAGCACAGCAGCGGATGCTCAATAATTTTAATTATAAACCAAAACATGTATGTCAAAATTTAGTTATATATAAGACTAGTATAAGTCTTTTGAGTCACAAGTAAATTACTAACTTACTGGGGGTTTCTCACGATGTTTTCCTTCACAGATGACGTGTGATATTTATTACAAATTTGAAGATGCACGTTTTTTTCCTCCGTGCTGGTTTCTGTTCAAAATCTCGTGGCTAGTCTGCAAAGTTCTAATGAGTTACAATTCGGGCGATTCTACGCTTTAGTTTCTGTTTAGCCTATACTCGTATACGTTCCACTACACTAAATTACAGTCGTGTATTATAAGCTACCTATACCAATACATCCCTCAGCATAGATTAAATATTAAATGTTTCTTGTTCAGAAACGTAAGGCGGTTTGTACATAACTTTTATTACGTAAGTTATTAACGACCTCTGTGGCGCAGAGGTGGCGCATTTCCCAACCATGCAAGAGGTCCCGGGTTCGAACCCCGGCTGGGGACAAAAAAAACCCCAGGACTTGGATTTTTACATGTTTGTGATGTCGTTGTTTCTGGTTCCCACGACACAGGGTATCCTAGTGTGGGGTCAGAAGCCTAATGTTATGTAGTGTTATGTTATTACCTACAATATACAGTACAGCGTGGACTTGTTCATGGATGTATATTACTTACTTGGTATCTTCTTCTTCCTTCGTGTCGAAAGCGTCCACTCCTTCTCAGACATCTCGTTCCCAAAACCGTGCCACTGCTACCGCGCTGGAATGCCTAAATGAAATCCTTCAGGCTGCAGTGTGGAGCTTTACATTAGTAATACATTAGTAATGTTTTTGATGAAATTAACTTTGATGACCGGAAGACAGAAATCCAGGTGTTTGCTGGTATTTATACTAAGCTAAAGCTTGTATGATAATAGCGAGGGAGGGCTTGATCATTGCGCATGCCCACCTCGGATTAGCGATTTTAAAAGCTTAGGTATGTGAACACCTCGGTCACTCGGGTTTCCTCACGGTGTTTTCCTTTGCGGTAAATGATTGGTATTGCTACTTAATTAGCAAATAAAATAAAAATACAATAAAAAATAAAATGAAAATAAAAAAAATCGCAAGCACATATTTTAAAAACCTATTTAAAGGCTAAAAATTTCACCCATTGCGGGATTCGAACCCGTGACCTCTGGCTATCCGTGCCAGCGCTCTTTCCAACTGAGCTAATGGGCGACTCACATCAGTGAAATTTTGAACCTCCTTACAATATTCTCTGTATTACGTACAGAGAATATTAGTACTCCTATTGGCCTCTAAATAGGTTTTTAAAATTGTCCTTAGCACGAGTTAGTGCATGAAAAATAATATAATCGCAAGCACATAGCTATGTGCTTTTGCGTATAACGAAATAGTTGATAATAACAAAAAACTGGAATGAAAATTACCAACAACCCTATTGCTGAGTATCAAGGTGCTTCGGGGTGCTAACTAGCGGCACCACTGGAAAAAAAATCATACCTTGTTTTATACATAGGCTGCTACTTATGTATGCGGAATCTGGGATTCCAATAATTTTAAACGCAATGTCTGACCTCCATGGTCAAATTCGTTCTTTTTTTAAATACTGGCCGCTAATATTTTTCTCTTATATACGTTAGTGTTTTATTTCTGTTGGGTTTAAAATGTCATATCGCTGAAAAAATGGAACTCCCTCGTGAAAATATTCGTGCTATGATTTATTACGATTTTCGACGTGGTTTAACGCAACAACAGTGCGTAGATCAATTAACTTCGACTTTTGTTGGTGAAGCTCCATCAAAAACGACAGTGTATCACTGGTTTAGTGAGTTTAATCGCGGGCGCAGTAAGCTCACGGACGAAGTTAAAGAAGGTCGCCCGAAATCGGTGGTTGTGCCACAAAATATTGAAGCTGTGCGAAAACTAATAATGCAAGACCGCCATGTTACGTATCGCGAGATAGAGGCTATTCTGGGCATATGTATGACGAGCATTTATAGGATATTACATGAACATTTTTCTGTAAAAAAATATGTTCGCGTTGGATCCCGCACAACTTAACTCAGAATCAAAAAGATGCTCGCGTCGAATGGTGCTAGAAAACCTTAAAAAAATTCAACGGAAGCGACTCAAAATCTGTTTACTATATCTACACAGGTGACGAATCCTGGATCTACGCGTACGATCCCGAAACTAAACAACAATCAACAGTTTGGGTGTTTCAAAATGAGCCGAACCCTACGAAAGTGGCTCGTGCAAAAAGCACTGTAAAGCAAATGGTGGCCTGCGTTTTTGGTATCAATGGCCATGTGGCTACAATACCACTGGAGAATCGCAGAACGGTTAATTCGGAGTGGTACACGACCATTTGTTTGCCGGAAGTATTTGAAGAAATACGCCAAAACAACCAGCGACGCAGAATCATACTTCACCATGACAATGCCAGCTGTCATACATCTCAGAAAACAACTACATTTTTGGATGGTCAAAAAATAGAATTGGGTCATCCACCGTACAGCCCTGACTTGGCTCCCAATGATTTCTATTTATTCCCAAATGTAAGGAATAAATTACGTGGTCAACGATTTTCGACACGTGAAGATGCCGTAGATGCGTTCAAACATCACGTTTTGGCGTTACCTCAGAGTGGAAATAGTATATTTCATAACAAGTGCGGAAAGGCTGTCATTGCAAAGAGTTCCGACAAATGTCGACCCGAGCCGAGGCGCAGCCGAAGGCGAGGGTTGACAGTCGGAACAAGTTGCAATGACGGTTCCGCGCGTGTAGGTACTGTACGACTATTTTTAATACACTTGCGAAAAAAATAACCAATTTAATAAAAAAAAAAAATTTGGAAAATGGCGCCAACCGTAAAAAAATAAAAGCAGAGATTTTTTTTCTTCACCCATTCTAGTTGTAAAAGGGAACTATGCCCAAACAGCCAAGTCTTCAGTAGATTTTTTTTATTGATATGAAATGAAAATGAAATTTAATGAGATGAAATGAAATGAAACCTCACTTAACTCATTCAATCAAATCATTAAATCTGATATTGAAACAAATTAGTAGCTCATAAAAACTTTTATGTTTTTTTTTAGTAAAAACTTCATGGTTGGTTTTTCTTTTTATTAGACATTATTTTGACAGTTGGGAAAGAAAACGCACGAGTGCGGGAAAGGTAAAAAAAAAACACGAGTGTGTAATAGCCCACTTCCCGCAAGCTAAACGTCCCTGTATTACGCCACTTTTTGAGCAACTGTATTAAAAAAGTGTTTTACAAATTGGTTTCATCGAATGCAAAAGTGCATCGATCATAGTATAGAGCCATATACATTAATTTGTTTATTTTTTCTATTCCGCATACATAAGTAGCAGCCCTCGTTATACGTTTTTATCTAAACGTAAACAGCGATTTCCGCTAAAACGGCCGTTTTTGGAGGAAAGTGATTAAAGTCCTTGATTATTGATTCTAGGTTCTGTAGACTGTAAGTTCTAAAATAGTTGTCACGGGTCTCTTCTCTGAAGAATGTATAGGTGGTACCTACCAAGGGGGTCAAGTCCGAATTGGTGGAGGCTTGCAAGTCTAGTGGCTGGTCTTACTGTCAGAAGTTTTCAAGCTGCCCTTAGGCCTCTGACTTGGCTTAATGACTGCCATCTATCGACAGCAGCCGGCACCCACTCCTTAACGTGCCTTGCGAAGCACGGAACCGCTCTCGGAAAAATGCCACTTGCCTCAGTCTTTCTCGGTCACTCATCCATGCACTGCACGCACCCTATGTTGCTTAACCTTCGTGATCGTGTAAGATCACTGCAGCAGCCGGGGCTACGAGCGATTAATAAATAATAAAAATAATTTATAACTATATCTGATACATAGATATATATTAAACGGGTCTAATTGCGATTAGTATTAGGTAAAACGTCGGGAAATAAGGTAATAAGGTAAGGTACGTTTTATCTAATAAATAATCGCGATTAGAACCGTTTATATATAACTATGTATGAGTATCGCGAACCATTGAGAAATACTATATCTGATACAGTTCTAAACACTACATCTGAGGTAGTTGTAGAATCTTGATTAACAAAGGCATGTCTACACAATCATCATGAGGGATCGTAAGCACTTCTAGGGTGCAAAACCATTGCTCATAATATTCATGCCTATCACTACGTCTCTGTCACTCACTCAACCGACTGTCATTACATGATAACCGGCACCAACGGCTTAACGTGCTTTGCGGAGCATGGAAGCGCTCGAAAAAATGCCACTAGCGGTAGTCACGGGACGGTCACACATCCTGCACCTGACCGCAACTGTTGTTGCTTAACTCAAGTGATTGATATCAATCACTCGATTCGCCTAGGCCACGAGCGCTTCTACCGCTACCACCGACCTGCTCCCATGTTATGCACACCACATCCTGAGCAATTCCAGTCGTGTAACTGTCAAATTCCATACTATTGCTATCGCAAACGTCAGGATTCAAACTTGTCAGGATCAGTTTACTAAATAGATTTAAAACCCAGCTGATCGGTTATAAGCTAATCTTATGATTAAATCCACTCTCCACTACAATACGGTCCGAAGGCAGCGGTTTATATTTCACATTGTACGCTGACATTCAGCAAACAGATTGTAAATTCTTTACGTTGAAATAAATTGATTTGATTGATTTGAATAATAAGTTCAACTACGATTCCAATGAATGTTTAAATTTTGGCTGTCCATTGCCGTACCTAAATAGAAAACTCAAAACGTCAACCTAATAAAAATTTCATCAATTTTGCTGTACTGCTGTAGTAAGTATATGAAATGCATGTTGTATGAAATATATTATTTATTTGCTGAAAACTGTTTGTTGGTCGAATTTATTTATGTTCTAGCATCCATCTCGTTATTTTGAACAAAGCTGGCTGCCAACATAGTTACACGAAATTCGATTTAATAAACAACGAGAGAAATTTAAAATCGAGTTCCATTTAAACCGGATCCGGAAACGTGACGACGCATCGAATACGAAATGAGCCGAGTCGAAACAATATGAGAGTTTTTCGCCAACTTTTTCAATAAAAAGCGACTTTGTAATGTATATCCCAAACAGAACAGACAGTCTAGACCAGTTGGTACCGTAGAGTTTAATCCTCACATGATATCAACACTTTTATGTCGCCATTGCTAGGGCGCGGGTCTCTTCCTGCGTCGCTGGAAGTTTAGGCCATATTCCATCATGGGGGCCAAGTCCGGATTGATGGAGGTTTAGTCAGACAGTAGCGGGCTTTACTGTCAAAAGTTATCAAATCACCCATCAAGCTTCTGACATGGCTTAACGACAACCAGTACATGACAGCCAGCACCAACGGCTTCGGTAGTCGCGGGATGGTCACTCATCCGGCACATGACCGCGCCTGCTGTAGCTTTGATTGATTCCAATCACCTGGTTTCTCTAGGCTACGAGCGCTTCCTCGCATAAACATAAACAATAAACTCATGCTTTTATCTTGAGAGCGTAGGCTGAGACCAGGGTTTGCCCCTTGACACGATCCTGACAGGGCTCTTTTGCTCCTCGTTCACCTCATCATTTTTTTTTGTATTCTTGAGGTAAGACGGTACTGAACCTGGTAGGTTATAAAAAGGGGGCAGGAGGGCAATGGGTGTGACCACCGGAGGATTTGCGAGATTGGCGTGACGGTGAAGAGGCCCAGAACTTTTTTATCTTAACGCTATGGCTGTACAGATAAATAGATATTCCCATATCTATTTATAGATATTCCCATATATCTATTTATAGATATTCCCATAGATAAATAGATATTCCCATAACTATTTATCTGTACAGCCTACGAAAAACGCTCACTACTGGGCACAGGCACTTCAGTGTCACACGAACTGCGCCGGTCCCCTGCTAATTTTGCCCATGTCGTAGTTTTGACTTAAATCAAAAAGAAACAAAATACGCTGTAGGTCAAACAAGTCCATGACAAACGGAGCAACGATGGAATGGGTGCAGTTAATTATGCAGAATGGTTTTGCATGAAAACGGGTCGCAGATACACCGCCTGCCATCTGTTGTTGGCCCCCAGTCTATCTTACATGACAGCCTATAGAAGTGCATTTGATGCAAACGAGACTGCTAATCATGAAGAAGATGAAATTTAAAAGGAAATTATTTACAAGAGAAAGATATTTACAAAATAAGTGATTTTTGTCTGCCAGATAATCTCGATGTCGATAAAAAATTATAAATTATTGTAGTGTGTGTCAGTATAATGTTAAATTCTATAATAACTCAATTTTTTACATTGTTCCTAATTTTGTTTTTATATTTGTGCGCCACAAGGTAAAATATGGAGCACTTGAAACTTTGTTTACCTACACCTGTACGCAATACATGTTTGTACCAACGCATACTTCACAAATAAACTAATTGCATTTCTAAAAAATAACCAACATTCCGACTGCTTAGCTACTAAGTAAGCGGGACAAATCTAAATAATTCGCAATGAGTAACATTTGTGAATTTGGGCCCCGCCTGATCTGTATCTGATGCTCAGCAGGCGGGTGGTTAGATATTTTTTATTCCACTTTTTTATTTTTGTCATTTTAGTAATTATAAATTACCGTTAGCTGTAGAAACGAGCGACCCATGATCGCGATCCTCAGTCATGAGGGAACCACGAAGAAGAAGTGAAACTGCGTATCGATATCAACCCTTGTATGTCCCCACTGTTGGGGCACGGGTCTCTTCCTGCATTGTAAGAAGGTTAGGCCATACTCCACCACGGGGGCCAAGTCCGGGTTGGTGGAGGATTGTAAGACAGTGTCGGGCCGTACTGTCAGAAGTTATCAAGCCGCCCATATGGCCACGACTGCCATTACATGACAGCCGGTACCAACGGCTTAGCGTGCCTTGCGAAGCACGGAAGCGCTCGGAAAAATGCCACTAGCGGTAGTTACGGGACGGTTACCCATCCTGCACCTGACCGCGCCTTTTGTTGCTTAACTCAAGTGATTGATTCCAATCACTCGGTTCGACTAGGCCATGAGTGAATTTACGTATATAATTAACAGTAGACTTAATATTATAAAATATACAGTGCTACAAAACTATCAGTGTGTGATTTATAATCAAACTTTGCTTTCTTTCCAAACTGACTACTCAAGAAGTCGGTCGGAATGTCGGTCAGCCCAATTTTCCGTAATTTTCAAAAGCTAGCCGAAATCTTTGCCGCATTTCTACCTCAGCCTGAAAACTATTCAAGCGTTCGCTTAACTTTCTTGACCACTTCAGCGCAACCGCTTAGGCCATTTGCGTAATTGCTGTGGGCGAGCCAGAAAGTTGCCTCTGCCTCCATGGACTTAGCACCCACTGCGGGTTGGCAATTTAAACGTTGAATTTGAAAATAAGCCCCGAAAATAACAATAAAATGTCATTGTTCTTTACAAGGATGCATTAGTAAAAATCAAATAATCGAATCAAATCGAAGCGATAACTTTAGAAACCTATTTAGAGACTAAAAATTCCACCCATGCCGGAAATCGAACCCGCGACCTCTGGCTAACCTTGCTAGCGCTCTCCCAACGATAATTTATCAAATAAACTACAATCAATCAATCAATCAATCAGCCCGTACTCGTCCACGGCTGGGCATAAACCTCCTCCATGGCACGCCACTGCCTTCTGCCCTCGGCCATCCTCATCCAGCCCCTGCCAGCAATCTGCCTTGGATGGTCGCTCCAGCGAGCTGCTACGCTGCGTTTGTCAGTTCTTGGCTCCACTCGGGATTCTTTGCACCTTATCGACCAAAGTTTTTATAAGACAAAAAACAAATTGACCAAGTCGTTTCAGAGACAACCTCACTTGCACATTGATCATTGGAGTATTTGATTCCATTCCGCGCTCTTTTTTTTTATTTGTATACAGGGTGTATTCTTACTGCTGTTTATATTCGCGGCACGGATTGTTTTCCATTAAACGGCCGAACCGCCCGTCGTTCGTTTAAAATGGCGTATGACACAGTGGATATTTTATTTCCTGTCGCGTTTGCCGACCAGATATTATTATATTATTATTTTATTGTATCAATATAATGCGATTATTCATTCATACATACAGACACGTGTATCACAGTCGGGTGGGCAGAGACTAGAGTTTGCTACTTTTCTCGATCTTGACAAAGTTCTTTCCTTTCATTACAGTTTAGTTGTCGTTTTCAATATAATGCGATTATTCATTCATACATACAGACACGTGTATCACAGTCGGGTGGGCAGAGACTAGAGTTTGCTACTTTTCTCGATCTTGACAAAGTTCTTTCCTTTCATTACAGTTTAGTTGTCGTTTTTGTGTGATACTTACATCTGAGTGCTTAGTGCGAGTTTGACAGATCCAATCGAATAACTTTACTACCGCGTTAATCGAGCATTGAGTAGTGAGTATGAGGAAGTTAACCGTTCGAACTGGCAAAACGCTGTCACAGTACAACTCGCACTCGCGTTTATTCGTGTTTTGGCTGGTAAACGTGTTCACTTCTTAACGTAAACCATTACAACTCGCACTCAGCGTTTTGCCAGTTCGAACGGTTAACTTGCTCATACTCACTACTCGATGCTCGATTAACGCGGTAGTAAAGTTATTCGATTGGATCTGTCAAACTCGCACTAAGCACTCTGGTTACTATCTCTGATCTGTGAACACTATCAACTAGCGTTGTAGAGGTCTGGACTGACTGTGGAGGGTTTGGAGCACGGAAACGTTAGTTTTCACATATTAAATAATTTATTATAAATTAGAAAGTCATTATAGACCTACGTTGACACAGAGAAGGGAAAAAGACACAATGTTGCCAGAGCTACAAAACATGAAAACAACTATGCCTTGTCTGGTTGCCAATAAGCGGCGATATGCACATAGGTTACGTCACTGCAATTGACGTCACTAAAGGAAGGCCAATGAGACGAGATAAAGAATGTAAACGAAGTTTCAGGGGTTCAAAACATTTTTATTTGAATAAATTATAGTTATACAAATTTCGGATTCCCTATTCTAATCGCTGTCGTCTGTATTAGTCAAACATGATTCACCGAAAGAGTACGAATCAACCGTATTTATGACAAAACTATCTGTAGCATTATCAATCATGTTGTCAATATGGCTATAAAAATTGTCCTCGTATCACTTCGAACGCAATCTAAACCACGAAATACGCAACGACAGCAGTCGTCGATCAAATGACGTCATTACCGCATACGTGTGACAAGGGCAGAGATAATAATCGCTCACTATCGCAATGGAACTCAGTAACGGTCCGTTTGTTTACATTCTTTACCTCGTCTCATTGGCCTTCCTTTAGGATACTTATAAAAATTTATTTTACTTAATCAGTCAATCTTCTTATTCAATACTCTTTGTTACAATTTTTACACAACTTTTAATTTCAATAATTATACGAATTTTAAAATATTTAATTTCGACATATCACATCAAAATGGTATATTTCAGAACATGATATTTTGTATTTCATAGTAGTATTTTGACATTATATTTAAATAAATTAATTTCAATCATATGTTTGCTTATCAGAACAAACCTAACAGAATGTGAGATCCTATTTTTTAATAAGCTGTCATCATACTGTACCACGTTATAAACAAATAAATTCTTATTTCTTTTTTTTATTGAAGAAGTTTTTCTTCAGTTTTGGTAGATGAAAATTTAATCTGAAATTTCGACTGACCATTTAATTCAATTTGTACTTTACAAAATTTTACATAATACTTAATATTGACTCCATTTATTTAATATAAACATTGTTTTTATTTTCAATTGACATTCGATGTTTTATCAGATAATTACGAGTAAATTGACATTCTATTTAATTTTTGTGCGACAACATTATTAATTTTAAGTCCTTGACATTTTATGTCACTTTTTTATGGTCTGGTGCCTTTTTCCTCAATTTGTACGCCTCACGAGGCAAAGCATGATTAGAACTAATCTAATCTCCATCTATCTCCATCCAACCAATGTACAGTCTGTTAGCTTTTAGAATATACCTCGGTTACTATCGGATAGATAATTGCAATTTGTATTGTTATTTATAACTTAACATAACTTTTGATAAGAAAACTTTTATACAGAGCAGGAAGTAGTATTACACTCGTGTGCTTTCGGCGAAAACCGAAGCCTACTCTAGAGCCCGAGGTATATTCTAAAAGCTAACAGATTGTACATTGATCTCGTGCTTCACAAATGCATATCTTTGTCTCTGCCTTGGATCACAGTGCTCATAAAGTTCATAAATGTTGTGGTGGTGCAATATATTAAATCTATGTTTCTCTTTTCCACAGGTAAGTCAACAAAACCAGCGCTACCAAAGTAATAAGTAAGATTATAGTGGAACGTACTATAATAAATGGGTGCTAGATAGGAGAAGCGTGTGTTTAATGGTATAAGGAATGTGATGCGATAAAATGAAAAGTTCCCATTTGAAATTCGATATTTTTCGGCCATTTTGACTTATGTTGCAAAGTAATTTTATGACAGCAGCGTAAGCTTGGCCAATTTAGACTGTTTGAATTTCATCGCCGGAGTTCATGTTAGGTACATGAACTCCGGGGATATAGGGAAGATAGGGAAGAGCGGGTATATAGGGAAGAGCGGGTGATCGTGCTATAAAGGGAAGTTTCACGCCAGGCAGATCTTATGCCTGGGGACGGCTGGTTCAACTAATATTAGTCGGACGTTATATTTATGGTATGTCGTTGAAACACTTTGATTGCGCGATGCAGGAATTTTGGAGTTTGTAGTGCGCGCGCAGACTTGACATATTGTGTTCTTCACAGGTACTAATTAAATAATTTGCGAAAGAGTCTAACGATCAAACAGCGCGGTCGGCGTATAAATAGATATGGTCGGCAAGATTTTTTTTATGTTTGGCCGGTATATAGGCCACGTCCTTCAGCTTTCACATGCCTTCTCTCAGAGAGAAACAGTATAGGTTTAATTTCCACGAATTGATAATTTCAAGCGCTGAGGTACTCTGGTTTCTTCACGATGTTTTCCTTCACAGTTAGCGTTTCTAATGTATGTACATTTGTACAACATATGTAGAAGTTACAGTAGCAATACCACTGCTACTGTAACTTCACAAATGTACATAACTTTGAAATCGAAGTCATTGGTACATGCCTGCATCAAACCTGGATCCTTCGCTTGCGAGTCTATTGTTTAACCCACTGGGCAAGAATTAATTGATTAATTTTGTACTGCTAACTTTAACATGTTAGCGAATTTGCCTAAATCATTTTGAATTTTGCTTCGCTTGCTGCGAATAAATTTTCCTGCGCATTACATTTACCTATATTCTCAGAAACTGACTTGTCAGATAAGTAGTTAAAGTGGGCAGCAGCTCTGACATAAACCTACCCTCACAGAATTTTCACTTAATCCCGGCCCAATTTGGTTTACCCCGGAAATCAGCGCTAACCACTTTCCTGCTGCGACCACATATCAAATTTTAACAGAATTACGACTCCGTATGGCAAGTATCGCGTGGGGATTATGGGCATTACCCCCTATGATAGCACAACGTGGCGCTCTTTAGGGGAGGGCCATGTCCAGCAGTGGACTAGTATAGACTGACGACGACGACAAAGATGGTAAGTATGCGCTTGTGTAAGATTATCATATTAAGACTATGGTAGAAGAATAGAATGTATTTATTTGTCTTCAAGCGAAATAGAGTATCTTTTTATAGAGTGCCAAGCGCTTCTATAAAAAGAAAAGAGTTACAGTACTACACATCATAAAAGTCCCTTCGGGAATCTACGTTAGTGCAGACTAGGAAGAAGTGTAACGACGAAAGTACCCGAAGCGATAAGTACCTACATTCAACATGATCTTTAACCGATACAGTTAAGATGCAGAATTAATTGCCGCAGTAGCGCTACCTATTTCGCTCACGCTAATATTGCCAAACTAATAGTCACCTGGCCGTAGGCTAGGCCGACTAAGCTGTCAGGATAGCATAGGTGCTGGGCAAGCCTACACCGTCTAAAACCATGTCCCAGGTACTACAGCATCTGAGTGGTCCCTTCACCCATCTAGTGTCAGTCAAGATGCTACTGGACGCGGTATAAATGATCTCATTACGACGATGCAATGACCATTTAGTTCATTTTCTTCAATTAAGGAGTTCCTTTTAGTAAATTATAGTTCACTTTCAGCCATCAGCTTATCGGCAGTTCATTTTTGCTCTCGGAATTTTCGATTCGAGTTAGTTTTACACGCGTTATACGCGTTTTTTAAGCTTAAAAGATAATTGTTTTGGTGGCTAAAAAGGGCTTTCTTTCAGGCTTTCTGCATAAAGCGTCAGTATTTATGCATAAAGAAGAATTGTCTTCTGGATGTATTCGATCGTTGGCCTCCCGGCTGCGGCAAACAACGCTTCCAGACTCCCCACGGGACCGGACAGCTATCTGCAGAGACCATCTGTCGCGGGCTGTAATTCCATCGAGAATTGAGACGTTTTATCGGCACTCATTCTCTTTTCTGTTCCGTTTTACCTTTACAGCATACTTCGAAGGACCTCGGAAGGATATCGAAAGCTTTTATTTTTTGCTTCAATCAATTAATCAGCTCGTAGTCGGCCATTGCTGGGACATAGGCCTTTTAGGCTTTGTTTTCGCCTTCACAACGCATAATATTCTTTTGTTCCATATATTTTTTCTCTTTCAATACCCCTTCCACTGTCCGCATAAACGTGGATTAGATGGAAGAAAATACTATTGCATTTGTACAAATTTGCTTTTTAGTGCAATAAAGAATTTTTATTCATTCATTCATATTTTTCTGAACTTGTTTTTATAAGATAACATAAGATAAAAATATTCTTTCTTGTATACCCCAGAAATAGTTACTGAAACAGCAGTTGCAAAAGATAAAATACAATTGGCGGCCGGATGTTAAGTTCGGCCAAAACCAAAATTTAGCACTTAAATGATCAAAGTTTCAAAAGAGTTTTTTTCTAGAGAAATTGTCTTTATTATTGTACTCACACCATGAAGGTCGCACAATTTGATAAAGTGACAGAAATGGCGTCAACTAATCGGACTCAAGTAATTGGAAAGACTGCGACATCTTTCCAAGTACCTTTTACACAGAAACAACTTCACCGCATCAAGCTTGGAGCTACATTTCATGGTTTTCTATGACAATTCCTCGTAGATGGCAGTCTATTAACCCGTACTTTACCATATAGGAAGACTGAGCTACGCAATTTACATACTCGTAGAATAGTCGTAATAAACTATGAGTTGTAGTTTTATGAATCAACCGGTTATTTAAAATGTACTTAGAAAGTGGTTTCAATCTTTCCAATTACTTGAGTTAGATTAGACGTCGCGACTTATATCGTTGTATGCTATCATGTCAACTTCATGCTGTAAGTATGACGACGAAGTTCGGAAAATTATAATGCTTTCTTATACTCGTAACAAAAACTTTTAGATGCATGTTTGCGGTTCCGTTTTTTGAACATAAATAAGATAAGATTTGTAATCATAAAACTAAAAAGCTAGTCTCAAATGAACTCAATACAAATTATGGTTTTGAAAAGTAAGTAGAGATACTATCTACCAGTGAAGCGAATTGTGAATAGATTCTACCTACGTCAAATACCGACGTTTAGAGCGATAGAACGCGCGGCTCTTGCCGTCATGCTACGGAGGGCAGCTGTGATGGGGTTTGTTCATACATACATCCATAACCTCACGCCTGTATCCCAGAGGGAAAGGCAGAGACCAGGAACTGCCACTTACCACTTAACACTTAAATGGCATTTCCTGAGGTTTTAGGTAGGGGTCTAAATACGGAAACTTACGTTTTAAATACCTAAAATTAGCCAGTGTTTTCTCAGAGTACCTTAGCAGAGATATTTATGTGAAAGACTGGGACATAAAATTTTATACAAATACTACGTTTGAAAAAAGCATACCTACATTTTGATCACAAAAAGCTGGTTAAAGTGGATGTTTGAAATATTGTCGTTTTCAAAAATAATTTACTCGCAAAAACGAATCACACAGCGTAACTTTAACTGAAATGAATACGACCTTTTAGCTTTGACGCGTCAGCGGAATTCAGTGAGGCGCGCGCGATATACCCAATTCCCTTTGATCGTAAATACCTAGCGGAAAAAAGGTATTTTTATGAGCCTCCGAAAAAGAATTAATAAATTAACGAGGTGTGAAACAAGCTTCGTTAGCTGGGCCCGTTTTTTTGCGCGCATGCGTGTACGTGTAATATACGTGTTTTAACCAACTTAAAAAACTCAATTCACTACTAACTTAGTATTTCTTAGTGATTCGCGATACTCGTACATAGTTATATTTTAAACGGGTCTAATCGCGATTATTACCTAATGAACAATTGCGATTAATAATGAATTGAGCGGTCGTGGCCTAGTGGAACGGAGTTATTGGAATCAATCACTCGGGTTAAGAAACAACAGGCGCGGTTAGGTGCAGGATGAGTGACAGTCCCGTGACTACCGCTAGTGGCATTATTTCTGAGCGCTTCCGTGCTTTGCAAGGCACGTTAAGCCGTTGGTGCCGGCTGTCATGTAATGGCAGTCGTTAAGCCATGTCAGAGGCCATATGGGCGGCTTCATGGTTGGTTGGTGGAGGATTGTAAGACAGTGGCGGGCCTTACTGTCAGAAGTTGTCAAGCCGCCCATAAGGCCTCCGACATGGCTTAACGACTGTTATTACATGTCACCCGGCACCAACGGCTTAAAGTGCCTTGTGAAGCACGGAAGCGCTTGGAAAAATGCCACTAGCGGTAGTTACGGGACGGTCACCCATCCTGCACCTGACCGCGCCTGTTGTTGCTTTACTCAAGTGATTGATTCCAATCACTCAATTCGACCAGTCCACGAGTGCATTATAATAATATAATATAACTGGATGCGGACGGCACAAGACCGTGAAGGCCTATGGCCTACATTGTGGTTGAGATAGATAGATAGAATATTCTTTATTGTACACAGAAATTACAGTAACAGAACTTCAAGTGGCTGGTGATTATGATAGTAATATAACTCCCACACAACACAATCACTTGTAATATCCTGTGATATGGCAACCAGGCAATAATATCATAAACATACGAAGTAATTTAAACCGTACCGTATTTTAAAATCTTAAAGTGCTTTTAGCATAATATTATGTTTCTCTTCCTTTTTTCATACTTTTACACTGTTCTTTTATTAATTTGGTATGTGCCATTAAATCTTTGCATGGCTTATTATTGCAAATTGGCATGTATTTTATGTTTTTCATCCTATGTATTAGGAGTGGGAAAAAAAAATAAACATTCGAAAAACGACCACCACAATTACCGCCTCGGACAAACGCGTGCTTCTGCATTCCTGTTCAGAAAAGCACAAGGGTATTATGTTATAAACTTAGAACATATTTGCATCTCATTTTCTTTGTGTGTTAGAAACGGCAAAACTCTACGAGTAAAAATACGTCGGCGAAAATTTATTCTCGTAACAGATTTCCTGACAGTTGAAACCAAAAGCGTTGTAACCGAAAAACATCTGCATTCCTACCGCCGCATAGGCAAGAATAATACAAAAGTCAACCTTCGAACGCATTTTATTTTAATTTATATTTGGAATGGAGTTCGATAAAACTTTGATTTGACACAGTGAGACACGCCATTCTTTTAATCTGTGTACGAGTCTCGTAGATACAAGAAAACACTGACAAAAACGAGACTGCTAAATAAAGCAGGTGTTTTATCTGCTTGTTGGAGATATATGTGTTTCTTCTTGACCAACCGCAGAAAAAATCTGAGTTTACTGGGGATAATTCTTACCTAGCATCTCCGCTCAGGTTAGTTAGGAGAATTTACAGGACATACAGACATTGTTACACAATATAGTAGTTGGTTATCCTATTACCATGGCACTGCGCAGCATAAGCCATAAGCATAACATCAGGGGAAGATCACTAAAATTTTACTATTTATAAAGTTCAGAAACTTGGCGACATTCTGTTTCATTCCGTTGGTGCATTGTAGTACAATGAAACGCGAGTAACACGTTTGGGGTCACGTGACGCGTTTTTTTTTTTGTACACTGATAGCACCTCAACCATTACACGCATGCACTCTACCCTATTTACTTTACCTTCACGTCTATTAAAGCCTAGAAGATTAGATACAAGTGCGTGCGTAGACGCACATAGACGTGCGTAGAATCTAGGGCAATGACATGAAATCGACTCGTTTACACAGCTGACATTGTACTTCAATGCAATAACAGAATGTAGGCCCTGATTTCCTATAATGTGGCCTCGAAAAACATCATTAGTTTCATCAGTCAGAAGAATTGGAGCGCAGTGAAAGGTTTATCCACATTACACATTGCTGTGCGGGCGCGACGATACGAAGGAATATTAATGGTCAATTTCACGTAGGATAATAGAAACAAGAAAACATTTATTTAAATTGCCACAAATACGATTAAAACACAATAACATAACATCGATATCAATCCTTGTATGTCCTCACTGCTGGGGCACGGGTCTCTTCCTGCATCGCAGGAAGGTTAGGCTATACTCCACCACGGGGGCTAAGTCCGGGTTGGTGGAGGATTGTAAGACAGTGGCGAGCCTTACTGTCAGAAATTGTCAAGTCACCCATGAGGCCTCTGAAAAGGCTTAACGACTGCCATTACATGACAGCCGGCACAAACGGCTTAACGTGCCTTACTTAGCACGGAAGCGCTCAGAAAAATGCCACTAGCGGTAGTCACATAGCGCTTCTAGAACATAACATAATTTCATTAATAATGAGAAAAAAAGACAATAACACATTTTTACAAATTCATAACGCTAAAACGTAAATAGAACTTAAATGGTCTAAGCCCGAAACCATATTAAGATAAGAGTAACCTTCTGTGCCTGTTTCTATTCCCGCTCGAGGTGTAAAAACCAGGAGAATGCAGCGTTTCTGCAGCCGCGGCGTGCGCTCTCTGTGAAATGTTCGCGTCTTGAATACCGCACCTTGACTACACTGCAACAGTGCGCGCGGAAAAATGCATAATTCAGAGCGATACAGTGCCGACGGGCGCTGATTTCCGTTGAAGTATATTTTTTTGTTTATTTGGAAAAAAATGCTTCTATGCGCTTTAGAATAAAGTAATAGAAATAAAATACCTCTGTGCTGTTGGCTTCGGCCCCACATATGCCTCAACGGATTTATACATTGTCCAGTGTCACTGTAACTCACACTAGACGGGTGAAGCAACCACTCAGACGCTGCAGTACCTGGGACATTGTTTAAGATGAAGTAGGTTTGCCCAGCAACTATAATATCCTGAGAGCTTAGTCCGCCTAGCCCACAAGAAAGACAAATCAATACGTGCGAAGCCCACCAAGCCAAGTTTCCTCACGATGTTTTCCTTCACTATTAGCGTGAGATATTGCAACTGCAAATATCCATAGCTTTGAAAATAAACAAATAAATATGCTCGCAATGGGAATCGAACCTGGGTCTTGCGCTTCCTAGTCCATTGCTCTACCAATTGGGCTACCACCATATATGCTGTAGGCACCTTAAAAATGCCAATGTATTATAATACCCGACAACAACTGAGGCTTGTCGGCCCCAGCGAACCCGCGGTTCCCGAAATAGAATTTAACCCAAAGCTCACACAGGCACTTAAGTCGTTTAAAAGTTATTATAACGAACAAACACGAAATTGGTTTTAAGTCCCCCCGAGAAACACCCTAAAATTTAACGTATATAAATCCGATATAATGGAATCGTACCTACTAGGGATAGGCAAATAGAAAAATCATATCGATATACATCGTATCAATACGTTTTAATGATCAACATAAATCGTAAATACAACATAATCGATATATTATGTCGACAAAAAAACGATATCTTGACCCAATAAAATTATAACGATTGCAAAAAAAAATTACGGTATTTTTTTTATAAATAATACTGTTATAGCTTTAACAGTGTCATAGAACCGGCTATAATCGTTAGACACAATTTTGTTTATGGTCGAAAAGGAGCCTCCTAAGTCTTTCCTTTAAAGATCGGATTGGTCATATGCATGGTACGAAGCCCGAACAGAACTCTTAAAAATATATCGATTTGGATAACCGAAAAGAAATATTGAAAATCGATATAGGTATCGGACAAAATAAAATCGGTGATTAATATTGATAATTTCATGAAAAAATATCGACATACTTCACCCAACCCTAACTCGTGCGATCCTTTCACCTCGCGGTATGATTTTAACACAATAACAATAGAGGTTATATTTTAATTAAATTAATCCAAGCCTCAGTGGTAGCCCGTAAGTTGGTGCAACAACATTGAAATTTACGCTGGAAATTCTTCGCGGAACATCATAACGATTTTAATGAAGCCGACACATAACGATCAGCTACTGTATCAATTTACATTTGAAAGGAACAATGAGCGTTATCCCTTCATGTCACAGTGTATAAAATTGAATGCCTGCTTCTCGGATAATAGGCTCAACCCGGAATATTAAGGCTGGTTATTTAAAATTGTGACAGCGCAAGTGATCCCGATGGATTTCGAGCAGATTATAACGGTGCCTTCCTTGAGAAATATTTGGAGATAGCTTACAATCTTGTCGACTGATATGACGCGGAGTATAATTTGGAATTCTCGCTCGAGACAGGACTTTGTTTTGACAAACGTTTTTAATTAGTTTAGCTCCACGTGACTGATATTGCCTATCTTTGCTATAAAGGTGCGGTTGCATCGACTATATGAACATTTCCGTTTGAGTAGTGGAACTGTATGGCAGCTGGTAGTCTGATGCTCTCTCGGCCACAGCTGTCGTCTTGACCAAACCCGGCCGTTAAGAATCGACATCATAAGCCTTTACCTGAGTACACGACGGCCTCGCTGGCGCAGCGGTTTGGTGCACTTACTGTGAAACCGAAGGTCTCGGGTTCGATCCCCGGTCGGGTCAAACTATGAAACGATCTTTTCTAGTTTGTCTCGGGTCTTGCATGTTATCTACGCATTTATTGTGTTGAATCTATCGTCTAGTTAGCACCTGTAACACAAGTCATTTAGTCGTTTTTAATACTGGGGCTAACATGACCTGTATCCATGTTTTTATTTTTATTTATTTATTTACTTAAATATTACAAATCAACCCGCTGTTTCTCGTAAACTAACAATCTTTTAATAGTAGCAGTTGGCCAAATTGCATAAGACAAAAAATACAGAGGTTGCGGGTTCGAATCCCGGCATGGGTGAAATTTTTAGCCTCTAAATAAGTTTTTAAATTTGTTCCTTAGCACGGGTTAGTGCATTAAAAATAAAAATAGTGTAATACTGATACCTGTTTACAGAATATTTACAGAGATTGTGGTGTAGGAGACATAAAGTTTGTATGAATAAATTTGTTATCGTATTATTCTCGACATGGGAGTAGAAGGCTGCTGTGTGGTGTCGGCCTAGAGAACAGCACCAACCCAAATTCTTCCCGCGGGTGTCGTAAAAGGTGACTAAGGGACACAAACCGGGGGGTGGGCAGCAGCGCTCCCTGCAGTACAATTCCACCAAACTGCGATCCCCAACCCGCATGCCCAGCGTGGGGATTATGGGCATTGCCCCTCAATGATGGCACAACCTTGCGCTAAGGAGCTCATTAGGGGAGGGCTTTGTCCAGCAGTGGACTAATATAGCCTGAAGAAGAAGAGTAGAAGGCACGAAACCGAGGCGTGTAGTACCATACAGTTGATACTGACATCTCTGATTTCAAGGCTACACGAAGAGCTGCTCTTGACGCCATACCTTATGAAATTAGACGTAGACGACCAGCAGCCCTACAATAGATAAATAGAGAACACTTATTGCACGACCAGAAAAAAAGAATACAACCATGATTTCTTAAATCTAAGTAACGTTATACAATTGGCGGTCTTATCGCTAACAACGATCTCTGCCAGACAACCTTTGTATGGACTGGATTGCATGAAGAATATAGTCAGTATGTGCATGTATTTAAATAATTAAATGGAAAATTTATTGATACCAAATAGCAAAAGAGTGCGAGAATGTAATTACTTTAGATAGAGAACTCTTCATTGCACAAGCGGCAGAAAAAATACAACCACGATTCCCTAAAGGTAAGTAATGTTATACAATTAGATAATTACACGGAAAACTTTTATGTAGTTAGTGCAAATGCACCTTTATAGCCAGACACCTTTATACATCAATCATATGAGAGCAGCTGGCCGATGCTCCACACCGATGTAACAGTCACCGTGACCGAACCCGGTCGGAAAAAATCAACATCATGTCATGAAGCTGATTTGATTATGGAGCTAGGAGCGGATAGATAGAATATTCTTTATTGTACACAGAAATTACAGTAACAAAAATAATACCAAAATATAGTACAAATGGCGGGCTTATTACCAAAGACGGCCTCGGTGGCGCAGCGGTTTGGCACGCTGACTGTGCCACCGAAGGTCTCGGGTTCGATCCCCGGCCGGGTCAAACTAGGAAACGAACTTTTCTAGTTTGTCTTGGGTCTTTGATGTTATTTATGTATTTATTGTATTAAATATATCGTCGAGTTAGCACCTATAACACAAGTCATTTAGTTGTACTTAGTATAGGGCTAACGAGATCTGTGTAATATGTCCATGAATATTATTATTATTATTATTATAATTTCAGGCAAGCAATTTCTTTCAGGCAACCATAAACGGAGACAAGAAAGAAATTAGATGGTGGAACTTTTCCACTCTGTTTGCGGGACGATCTTTTCTCACAGTTTAACTGTCATATAAACTTCAGCACCAGCACCAACAAGTAGTTCAGGTGTTGTTCATCATATGACCTTACTGCAAAACCACTTTTATTACATTATGTGGAGAGGGTGAAGAAAGAAAGATTGAAGAAAAAAATATACAGGCAGTCCTCGTACTTACGGCATGTTAGGTTCTCGAAATACGCGACGTAAATCGAAACGACGTAAGTCGAGACACATTTTTTCATATGTTTACATGTAAAACTCAATGGTTAGGTTCCACACGGACTCGAAATAATAAAAAAAACTGCATTTATAACAAAGGACGTACTTTATTATTAAAAGTAAGTTCTTAAATTAATTATATATCATGCACTTATGAAATTGCTAGTTATTTTTGGTATTTGTGTGTTATTAATTTTAATAATAATTATAAAACTTATACATATGTAATGATAAATAATAAATTAAACTTTTGGCTTAAAGAAACTATCAAGGTGGCATTGTTTAAAATTCGTATAGCGAATATGGTTGGAAGAGCCGGTAAGGGATGTCCGAGGCAAACCTACTTCGATCAAATAGAGGATGTATTAGCAAACGGAAAGATAAAAAATACTGGATAACGGCGTGCGTGCATGCATGAACGTTGATAAAGCGAAGGTGATCTGTTAGGAGCGTGGCAAGTGGCAGTCCCTGGTCTCTGCTTACCCCACTGGGATACGGGCGGGCGATTAAGATATGGTATGTAACTGCAATCCTTAAAATCCTACTAATATTACAAATGTGAAAATTTGTGAAGATGTGTAGACGTCTGTTGTCTAATCACGCACTTACTAAATGGATTTACATAAAACTTGGCGTACAGATGCACAATGATCTGAATTGAGATGTAGAATTATAGACGAAATTGTGGACCAGTAAATTAAAATTTAAAACACTGTCAGTAATGCACTATTAAGTTGAAAACAATTTGCTCACTTTACTGTACTGAATTTAACAAGAGCAAATCATGCGTGAAATGTTCAGAGGTGCACTGTGTATTCCGGCCATTAATTGTGTCGATTTCGTCACTTATTTTCACGCCGATAATGATCAACCGATTAAGCACGTCAGCACTCGATACAATTCCGTCCGCACAGCGGGCCGAGCTGACTCCACGTAATTTTGTTCAACAAGTAGAATTTAAGCAATGACGTAGCAATGCCAGTTGCTAACGGTGAAGCAAAACACCGTGAGCAAACCTGGGGTATCTGAGGTAATAAAATAACTCGGCACTTGAAATTGTCAATTCGCTGTGAGCACGCGTGGTATTTAAGCGTATATTCTCTCTCTCACAGAAGGCATGTGCTCTGCACTGGGATGTTTATATTATATATATTGGCCTTTTTTTGCATTTACGTAATGAGATTATTTATACAGCGTCCAGTGGTATCTTCACTCGCACTAGATGGGTGAAGGGACCACTCCGACGCTGTAGTGCCTGGGTCATGGTTTTATAGATGGTGTAGGCTTGCCCAGCACCTATACCATGCTTACAGCTTAGTCGGACCAGCCCACAAGAAAGACTATTCAATATGTGCGGAGCCAACTAAACCGCGGGTTTCCTCACGATGTTTTTCTTCACAAACCAACAAACGAAACCGGAACCAGCGTGCGTGCATGAAACAACCAATGAATGTTGATGAAGCGAGAGAGGTAGGTCAGGATGGTGGCAAGTAGGAAACATTGGTTTTTGCCTACCACTCCGGGATCTTTATCCTATACGCCTATGCGTAAGGTTATGAAATGTTATGTATTGAAAAAACAGGCCAAATGCGAGTCGGACTCGCGCAATTAGGGTTCCGTATCACAGTAGAGTTATTTTTACTTGATATCAACCCTTTGTATGTCCCCACTGCTGGGGCTCTTCCAACATCGCTGGAAGGTTTACCAAGGTACTTTACCACGGCGGCCAAGTCTGGGTTGCTGGAGGATTATAAGACAGTGGTGGGCCATCAGGAGTTATCAAGCCGCCCATAAGGCCTCTGACACAGCTTAACGACTGCCCTTACATGGCAGCCGGCACCAACGGCTTAACGTGCCTTGCGACGCACGGAAGGGCTCGCAAAATTATCACTAGCGTTAGTCACGAGATGGTCACCCATCCAGCTCCTGACCGCGCCTGATGTTAATTCAAGTGATTAATTCCAACCATCCCACTGGGCCACGAGCGCTTAAGTTTCAGTTTTTTTTTACTTATTGAAGATTATAAGAATGAGTTCATCTCAGTTCATTTTAGGTACTTGCTAAGGTGGACTCATTCTTACCTATTCTTCTCTCATTAATTCTCAGGTCACGTTCAATTTAAATACCTGGCATGACTCTTAATTTATATTTAAATTTACAAAGTTCAGCAGATTGTATTTCCGGAGTTTTGCAGACTGTGAGATCTGGAATGAAGAATCAGAAAGGTTTTGTAATTTCATTAGCATCAACTAATTCCAAACTGTGTTTAAACAAAAGGGAATCCAGTCTTGTTAAAACCACCAAAACTCTTAGTTTATTCGCATTTAGGCTGGTCCCTCAGATTTCGGAGTAAAAAGTTTTTAGCTTGAAACAAGATTTAAAACTGATTACATAAGACTAATTATTTATTAAACTAAACTTTTCGTTATCAACCCTTGCATGTCCCCACTGCTGGGGCACGGGTCTCTTCCTGCATCACATGAAGGTTAGGCCATACTCCACCACGGGGGCCAAGTCCGGGTTGGTAGAGGATTGTAAGACAGTGGTGGGCCTTACTGTCAGAAGTTATCAATCCGCCCATAAGGCCTCTGACATGGCTTAACGACTGCCATTATACGACAGCCGGCACCAACGGCTTAAAGTGCCTTATGAAGCACGGAAGCGCTCGGGAAAATGCCACTAGCGGTAGTCACGGGACCCTCACCCATCCTGTGCCTGACCGCGCCTGTTGTTGCTTAGCCAAGTGATTGGTTCCAATCACTCGGTTCGCCTAGGCCACGAGCGCTTTCGTTAGCTTTACACGTTATAAAAATACAAGCTTTAACCCGCGTTACAAATTATCCAACGGGAGCGCAGTCTATGGGCAAGTAATCTATGTCTCAAATCAGACCTTTTCTAAGCGTGCACCAAGTTTCATGTTTCACAGTTGGGTCATTATTGCGTCATTTCATACTTATGTATCGTTTCGTCAATCTTTTTCCTGAGAAATTCATAGAGACAGCACTACAGTTAACTATTTACTTACCGAAATTTTCAATTCAAAAATTGGCCCAGAGTAACCAACGTCCGAACATGTTCACAAACTTTCACGTTTATAATGCACTTACCTACTTGCAATTTTGTCGGACGAGCTCGACAAGGGCCTACATTCTGTACTTGCATACCAGCACAATGACAATTAAATGAACATGTCGATTTAATTGCTGTTTTTAAAAGTTCCAAATCCAACTTTCAACGCCAGTATTTTAATAGATCAAAATTTTATTTTAACAAATTTTCATTTTAGTTTCGTCCGTTTTCGGGTAACATTTCGATATCAAACATTTTAGGTCCCCACTGCTGGGGCACGGGTCTCTTTCTGCATCGCAGTAAGGTTAGGCCACACTCCACCACGGGGTCAATTCCGAATTGGTGGAATATTGTGAGACTGTCAGAAGTTATCAAGCCGCCCATAAAGCCTCTGACATGGCTTAACGACTGCCATTACATGACATAACATTTAATTCGGTGCAAAAATAAGATTAAAGCTAAGTTAATGCCTTTGGGGAACAACGTCAGCGCGTGCAAGAGCACGCGCTGACGACATGCGTGGAACACAATCAGGACGCTCAGCAAAAGCTAGGTCCATTGTAAACTTTGCACACGATCTTTGCCTTTGTAATCTGCTAATACTGGTCGATAGCGTGCAGAGATCGCGCACATCAAAACGCTCGTCGTCAGCGTCTATAAGGTTAAAATCACAAGGCGCAACTTCATCTCGCATTTACTTTTACCGAGTATTTCCAATACATGTTTATGCAAATTATATGATATTTTACCTTTACCCCGTATCGTTCGTTAGAACTTGCTGAAGCCATGTGCCCTTGTTGACATTACGCTCGCGGCGAGGACAGGAATTTAAATAAACCTTTCCCCGAAATCCCCTGTTGCTAGGCGCGTTTTCTGTATCGAAGGTTTGCCACACGTTAGGTACATACTTTTCCCTCACGAGACTGGCACCCGATTTCTCATATTAAACAGGGTTCGAATCCCGGCTGGGGAAAAAAAGCCCAGGTCTTGGATGTTTACATGTTTGTGATGTCGTTGTTTCTGGTTCCCACGACACAGGGTATGGGGCCAGAAGTGTGGGGCCAGAAGTAATGTATGTGCTTGTATGTAAATGTTATAAAAAAAATCTCGATTGTTTATCAGGTAAAACTAAAACTAATTTAAGGTAAACGGCAAACGGCAACTGTTGCCGTGGTCACACGTAGACGTAGCGAGTACAGTAAATGATTGTGGGTTACTTTTAGTTTTACGCAGCGGGCCGACACATTAACAGCTATTAACAGTAGATTGACTGATTGTTACTTTATAAAAAACTGGAAGTTTAATGTACCGAAACATTTTTTTTAATGCACTAAACCGTTCTAAGGACCATTTTAAAAACCTATTTGAGGCTAAAAATTCTCTCTCTGGCTATTTGTGCCGCTGATATCGCTAATGGTATCGCTGTACCCACATTTATGTATGTATAACGTTTTGTTCCAGTGGCGTCCTAATGTAGGGCGATAGGCTTTTCCCATGGAGAGAGTATGATCGTAATCACCAGGTATGCTTACCACGGATTGGTGATTTCTCATACCCCCGCATATGCTTATGCATATGCACAAAAACTCTTTTAAGTCATTGAAAAACCATTGGCCTTTTGCATATACGTAATGAGATGATTTATACAGCATCCAGTGGCATCTTCACTCACACTAGATGCCTGACACTGTAGTGCCTGGGACATGGTTTCATAGATAGTGTAGGCTTGCCTAGCACCTATACCATCTTGACACCTTAGACGGCCACCACAAGCCGACAGATCGCGGGTTTCCTCACGATGTTTTCCTTCACAGTTTGCTCGTGGTATTGCGACTACAGATTCGCAAATGTACGTAACTTTGAAATTAAACAAAGTCATTGGTACATGCCCGCACTGGGGATCGAACCTGAGTCTCTCGCTTGCGAGTTCATTTTTCTAC
Organism: Yponomeuta sedellus; assembly: GCA_934045075.1. NCBI lineage: Eukaryota > Metazoa > Arthropoda > Insecta > Lepidoptera > Yponomeutidae > Yponomeuta > Yponomeuta sedellus. The sequence continues at coordinate 6,197,217 of OW203735.1, read as the reverse complement.
CCACTGAGCTACCACAGCTTAAAAACTTATGATAACATTGATTAAGAAGCTAGAATTTTCTACACCTTAGTCTAGAACTAATTTCAACTTGACTGCTAAATCTGCTCCTGTCGAGAAGAGTCTAAGTGGACGGACATATAACAAAGTAATCTTATTAGGGATCCGCTTTAACTTTTCAAACTAAGGAACCCAAAAACAAACAAGAAATAAAAGAGGGGCGCGCCATGATTCTACGCGTAAGTACCTAATAAAATAAATTGGGCCAGCCCACTGCTTAAGTGAAACTGATCAAAAAGTGAATCCAAAGTGATGGATAGGGGGCGAAGGGGCATATCGACACCCGTGTCACGTGGTAGGGAAGGAGCTTGGGCACACTTGAGCCGGGGGCCTAAGAGGAGGCTTAAGTAGGGAAAAAAACTAACTTCACTTCGCGATGACTCATTGGGATCTTAATTGTGAAAAAAACTTTGTGTGTACTTTGTGAGCTCCTTTGTGTGTACTTTGTACTCTCGACATTTATTTCATGTATAAATTACTAAGCAGTCATTTATAATTCACTGCCTCCTTGGTCTAGCGGTATCACGTCTGATTGCAATGCTGAAGGTCCTGTGTTCGATTCCCACTGAGGGCCGCCGTACATTTGTGGCCTCGGTGGCGCAGCGGTTTGGCACGCTGACTGTAAAACCGAAGGTCTCGGGTTCGATACCCGGCCGGGTCAAACTAGGAAACGAACTTTTCTAGCTTGTCTCGGGTCTTGGATGTTATCTATGTATTTATTGTATTAAATCTATCGTCGAGTTAGCACCTACAACACAAGTCTTAGTACTTAGTATAGGGCTAACGAGATCTGTGTAATATGTCCATGAATATTTATTTATTTGTCTGGGTGTATTTCAATGTTTCTGATGTCATTGCCTGGTTATCAGAATACAAAGTATCCTAGTTTGGGACCAGAACACGTGATTTCGTTGTGTGGAAGTTATTGAATTATTTTTTTAATTTAGAGGTAGGAAAAGTGCTCCGAAACATTCGAACATTCACAAAAAGCTTCGTTACAAAAGGGGCACAACAAGCACAGACCATAAAACTAAATTGTATTACTACCAGTTGTATGAAGTTACTTAGATATAAGAAAACATAGTTGTCAATGTATTTTTCTCCCACTGCAATAAAGTGATCCCCTATGTATGTATCTAAAGTACTGTTTATCTTAAAAACCTATTTAGAGGCTAAAAATTCCACCCATGCCGGGATTCGAATCCGCGACCTCTGGCTATCCGTGCCAGCGCTCTTCCAACTGAGCTTATGGGCGACTCACCGGCATCAGTGAGATTTCGAACCACTTTACAATATTCTCTGTGTTACGTATAGATTTTTAAAATTGTCCTTAGCACGGGTTAGTGCATTAAAAAGAATATAATACTGTTTATCTGTGTAAAATACTGAATTATACAAAAATACCGCCCCGGGATACACCCTACCCAAAGATCCCATGGCGCTAGCAGCGTTCCCCTGCCAGGGAAATCCTTTGCATCGGATATCGACCACCGAGGAGGCGCCGACCGACATAATTATTCTCGACATTATTGCGTTCCAAATTACTTACAATATCACGGAAATAACGACTTAATGAACATTTTAGCCATAGAAATAGCATTAGCTATAGTTGTTGCAACTTTAGAGCGTATCAGAAACTAAAGGCTCATTTTCTCAAAATTACACTCTCAAATGTTACGCAATTTGAACAGATTAGCGGCGAAAGCATAGGGCTATGCTATATAACTGTCTCCCTCAGATCTTTACCTCTATCTTATACTTTATTTCATGTATTCCATATTTTTCACGTTCAATCAAGAGCAAGGCGTGTGCTTTACTCTATGCCGCCAGGTATATCCCAGTAGAAAAGAAAAACATACCTTGCCATTGTCCCAGTACGAGTACATGGTACAAATGGCCTCACTTTGAATTTATTCACATATAAGCTGTGCCCCGCGGTGTTACCCGCGGTTTATCGATTTTCCCATGGTAATAAGATATTTTTTCGCAGTAAAATGTAGCCTATGTGTCAATCCAGGGTATCAGCTAACTCCATACCAAATTTTATTAAAATCGCTCCAACCGTTTAGATGCGAAGAATTAACAAATATATGCGAAGCGCTCGTGGCCTAGGCGAACCAAGTGATTGGAATCCATCACGTGGTTAAGCAACAACAGACGCGGTCAGGTGCAGGATAGGTGACCGTCCCGTGACTACCGCTATTGGCATTTTTCCGAGCGCTTCCATGCTTCGCAAGGCACGTTAAGCCCTTGGTGCCGGCTGTCATGTAATGGCAGTTGTTAAACCATGTCAGAGGCCTTATGGGCGGCTTGATCAACTTCTGACAGTAAGGCTCGCCACAGTCTTACAATCATCCACCAACCCGGACCTGGCCCCCGTGGCGGCATATGGCCTAACCTTCCTGCGATGCAGGAAGAGACCCGTGCTCCAGCAGTGGGGACGTACAAGGGTTGATAACGAACGAAAGAATGAACAAATATACACGCTCACAAACTTTGACCTTTATAATATTAGTGCGATGTGATGTGATGTAATTGGTGATGTCCATGCCTGGTTACCAAAGCACTTGGTTCCTATTTTGGGAACAGGACGAGTGATTGTGTTGTGGAAGTTATTATTTTATTGGCATATCGATCTGTCTTCTATTTCCGCTGACACACTGCTCCTTCACTGCAAATTGTTTCTGTAACTATACTCAGTACCGGATAGAGTTTCTAAGGAAGTAAATAAACAACTGTTTTACCAAAACTGTACGAAAAACACTCACTAACGGTGAAGAAAAATATGAGGATACTTTAGTGCTTTAAATAGATAATAAGATAAGAATATTCTTTATTGTACGCTGGAGAAACAACAAATACAAAATAATTATACTATTTTTATTTTTAATGCACTAACCCGTGCTAAGGACAATTTTTAAAAACCTATTTAGAGGCTAAAAATTACACCTAAGCCACAAAATAATTACAAATATACATAGTAGAATTGGCGGCCTTATTGCTAAAAGCAATTTCTTCCAGACAACCTTACGATGGAAAGTCGGAATTCTAATCTCAAAGAAAGTCAAATCTGCATTGGGCATGGGCCCATCGCCCTATGGCCCACCCTTTAAGTCCCCGCCAATGTCGTCCATTGCTCTCCGTCGGCTTTAGTTACGTCATCGACCCATCGAATGCTAAACTGCCTACTTACTCATCCTCAACTAATTATTCTTACTGACTCTCATGACTACAAAGCGAACTTTAATTTGGTGCATAGAATACCCAGTTTTTTAACCCACTTCGCGAGTGAAATGGCATCCCTCGCGCGTTCGCTTTTACGATTTTTCAGCGCCATCTCATTTGTGTACGCGCCTTTATGCTAATAGAGTGGAATGCAAAATTACTTTCCGTGACAAAGTGTCTTTCTTTATTACGGCGCTTGCTTGTTGCTGGGACGCAATGTTAGCACAGAAATACAGCCTAGTGCAAGGAGAGTAGGGCTTTCCCGCTTCTATTATTTGCAGGGTAGAGATCGAACAAAAAACTTTTTAAAAAGAAAACCTGCCTGCTGAACAGCATTAAGCAATGGCTTGATAAAAGAACATAACTTAAAATATCCTCACGCCTGTATCTCAGAAGGGTAGGCAGAAATAAACGAGGGACTGCCACTTGCCACGACAGATTGCCTTCGCTTCATCAACGTTCATAAGTCGTTGCATGCACGCATTGCCACTCCTATCACACTCCTATTAATTGCAGGGTAAGCATCGAGGAAAAATTTTTTTCAATTACAAGAAAACCTTGACGATGAACCCTGATGAAAAGTGTTAAGCAATGCCTTGATAACATAACACAACATAACCCCACGCCTGTATCTCAGAGGAGTAGGCAGAGACCGAGGACTGCCACTTGCCACGATCCTGATAGATCAACTTCGCTTCATCAACGTTCATAAGTCGTTGAGTGCACGCACGCCAGTTCCGGTTACTTTTATCTTCCCCTTTGTTAATACATCCCCTATTTGCCGTGATAAGTCTTCAAAAATTACAACCGCATCAGATACTACCGTTACGTGTCATTCAATTTTGTGCAAGTAACTTGCTTTGGTCAGGCCTGCCGAGGTTAAAAATTCAAGACTTATCCATGATTTATTTTAGAAACTGTAGCAGTTATTTTTTTTAGTATTTATCTGGTTTTTAATATGATATTTCTAAATTTATTACTGACTTTTCCGACAGTACAACAAATATTTGCCAAACATTACCCAGTATTTCTCTGATTACTGTGCCGGAAGTGGGTTTGATTTCCACTGGCGGCCGCCGTACATTTGTACAAATGGCGTGCGCTTCTGGGTGTTTTTCCATATATTTGTGATGTGCTTGCCTGGTTGCCATAGCACAGGGTATCCTAGTTTAGGACCAGGAAAAGAAATTTATAAGTTTATTTAAATAATACCTGTTGTGTGGAAGTTATTATTTTAACAAACTTTTATTTCTAAATTAAATATATCAAATAGACGACTATTTAGACGATTTCACCTGTTAGCTTCCACAGTGACTGATTGGTCCACCATAACAAAACTTTTCAAAGTGTTTTTAAGATCTGCTTACCAAATCTCGTACAATTCCATTCCTCTAACTGTCAAATTCCATACTAATTGCTATCGCAAACGTCAGGATACCGACCTAATTTGGTGTTCATAATTAATTAGGCTTCTGTTTAGGTCGGAACAAGTCGGGTTTATTCTAATACCAATACAATAAATCGTTCTATTTCAATTATGATACGAATTTAATTACGCCATTTTGAAGCCCGCCAGCAATATTGGTGTTCCTGACAGATTTTATTAACACATGGGTATGATTGTATTTGTGTCGACGAAATTTAAATGTGAAGAAACGTGAAAGTTTTTTGTTTACATAAACAGGGTGTTTAAAAATGATGTGTGGAAGCACGCGTCCTATATTACGCACCAAATGCTGAACGATTCCAGTCATCTAACTGTCAAATTCAATACAAAGCGTTAGAAATCCGGCAGTGGTACGTCTTCGAGTATTATTTACTTATTATTGTAGATGGTCTAACATCGTTCTTAATGTCCCTCGCCATTATTTTTGGAGTATTTTTGTCCATTTTTTCTCCAATATGATGTACATTTTGAAAGGGACTCCTAGTTTGAGTTGTAACGTCCATTAAGCCGCAGTTTCTGCGCTACTTTGAACAAACGCTTTTCATTTCTTCCAAAGTTTAATCCTACTATCGGATATCGGCCTCTTGCTTTACGCGGTGACATAAAACGAGATGGCGCTAGCCGATAATGGCATAAAACTTTTATCGTGACGTTGTGCCCCTACTGAACTTACAATAATAAATATTCTATCTATCTAAGCCTTTTAAGTCCCAGGCCCGAGTTCTTCGGGAAAATATTGATTACTTAATGATTCGCGATACTCATACATAGTTATATATTAGACTGGTCTAATTGCAATTATTTATTAGGTAAAACGTAATTACCTTTTTTTCCGACGTTTCGGCAGCGCTACAGTTGTCGTGGTCTCTGGTAGACTGAAGTGGCGAGTACAGTAATTATTGTGGGTAGTCACTTTTAATTTTTCGCAGCTGGCCGACACACAATAATCGCGATTAGACCCGTTTAATGTATAAAAAAATGTAATGATGCAGATAATAGATGACTTTGTTGTGTGAATTAAAATTCACACTAGTTTTAACATATACTTGTGGCGCTTACGGTGACTCCTTCACGGTCCATTCGGTCAGGCTGTGGAACGCGCTGCCACAAAAGATATGCGCTAGTCCCACTGCTGGTACATTTAGGAAGCGGTTGAAAGAGCATTATCTATCTCTGTCATAACATTGAGCTATATATTTATGTATTTATTTTTAGTTTACGTAGTTTATTTCTTTCTTTCATAGTTAGGTAGGTTATTCAATATTTACGTAGTATATTTTGTACACGTATATAGACCCGCTTTTTACTGCTTCTCCGACTCTAAGGTTTGCTGGAAGAAATCCTTTAAGAGATAAGCTCGCTTTTGTACATGTTATTTCTTATGTAATGTCCTGTTAAATGTTTCGTGTGCAATAAAGTATAATTAATTAAATTAAACCGTCATTAAAAATTTTGAACTAAAACTTTCGTAAGCACAACATATTGTAGACTTTTAGTCCGGATCTAGTTACGGGTGTTGTTATGTCGGAAGAGTCCGACCAGGTTTCGCTCCGATTCGCAGAGCAACCGACGACGCGAGCTCCGTCTCTGCTCACCATGATTAAGCTCTGCGAATTGGAGCGAAACCTGGTCGGACTCTTCCGACACAACAACACCCGTAAGTAGATCTGGACTAAAAGTCTGCAATCTCATTCAAGTTTATTTGGATTTAAATTGAGGCATATATAACATAACTCACTGAAGTCCGATTCTGTCATTTCGTTTTATTTACGCCTTATTTCGTATCAGTCTAGCAACGTCAACGTTTTATGAGCGAGTCTTTGTAACATTTCAAACCAAATGGAGTCCTCTGACAAAAGCGTGGGTTAATTCAGATAAAGTTCTTTTCTTTCCGACGGATTTCTAAGCAATAACTGGCCGGTTTAACTGCCGAAGGCCCTCATAAAAAGAGCCGTCAAAATAATATTTCCCTGACTGGTTCCGTACCTGCCTTGGCCATTGTTTTATTTCCGCAAAGATATCGATATCATTTCGCAAAGATATCATTTCGTGAGAATAAAACGCGCGTAACTTTTTGTTCAATGATGAATATACCCCCATATTGCGCGTAAATGAGGTAACCTGAGAGTTTTAGACGTTCACGTACCATGGCGCTTGAAATAGCTAAGCTAAAGTGGCCACGCGTGGTGAGTAACGCCATGTTTGCCAGCAGGAGGTAGTTTTTAGACGTTTGTGTTTCAAATACCATACATTTTGAGTGGTTTGATGGCCATATCAAATTCATAAATATTTGTTTAAATATTTTATTATTATTTAATATTTTATTACTTTGTTTTTGGCTATACTCGTTAGTAATATCAGAAACGAATTCTATTTTTAATTACTTGTTACATAATCACGGATTTCAATCCACGTAGATTTTAGCGTGTTTAAAACGTGATACTAAATAATGCAAAACCGGAAACAATTTCTTCGGTATCGATAAAAAAATAACGCTTCTAAAACCTTCAGGTTCAAAGTACAGGTTAAAACTCAGTCACATGAATAATCTACATGATTAAAAAATTATTGTCATAGAAAACACCTTACATCTGTATAATTTATACTATTTTTATTTTTAATGCTAAGGACAATTTTAAAAACCTATTTAGAGGCTTTGTACGTAATACAGAGAATAGTGTAAAGAGGTTTGAAATTTCACTGATGCCGGTGAGTCGCCCATTAGCTCAGTTGGCAAGAGCGCTGGCACGGATAGCCAGAGGTCGCGGGTTCGAATCCCGGCATGGGTGGAATTTTTAGCCTCTAAATAGGTTTTTAAAATTGTCCTTAGCACGGGATAGTGCATTAAAAATAAAATTGTATAATCATGTGGGTACAGCGATACCATTCCGATGTAAAACCTAACTGCAAAGTAGGTACTCGGGGCTGCAAGTGATGCAAATTACTTCAGCCAGATGTCGCTGCCTGTACGTAATACAGGGAATAGTGTAAAGAGGTTCGAAATTTCACTGATGCCGGTGAGTCGCCCATTAGCTCAGTTGGAAAGAGCGCTGGCACGGATAGCCAGAGGTCGCGGGTTCGAATCCCGGCATGGGTGGAATTTTGAGCCTCTAAATAGGTTTCTGTATAATTTCCTTTTTGATCTGCAATAAATTGTTATGTATACCTACATTACAAACATTACGCCACAAAATAAGCAAGGTTTAAAGTGATTGCAATCTTGTAGATACACGAGTATTGGTTTTCATCACAAATGTGACTGAAAAAATTTGGTGACTAAAACTAAAGACGACCTCTGTGGCGTAGCGGTAGCGCGTCTGCCTATCATGCAAGAGGTCCCGGGTTCGAATCTCGGCTGGGGGGACAAAAAAAAAGCCCAGGTCTTGGATGTTTACATGTTTGTGATGTCGTTGTTTCTGGGATCCCACGACACAGGGTATCCTAGTGTGGGGCCAGAAGCAATGTATGTGCTTGTTTGTAAATGTAATGTAATGTTAATGTAATGTAAAGGCTCTTTCTTCTAAGAAACATCCTTAGGCAGTTGATATAATGGTCGGAGCTCTAAAAAACTTATGCAGATGCACGTTAAACTTTTATTGTATTTAATTCCACAGAGCTACTTTTTTTTATCACAGTGCCCCGTCCGCACGCCCAGCTCGCTCGCTATATCAACTCCCTAAGGTTTCATGTAATTTATTGAGTTCTGCTTGTCTATGTCATTAATGTATCAAACCGCTATGGCCATATCGCTGTGATACAAAAGATGTCCGCTATGATTCCCATAGTTAAGTACTGCGTAACTAATGCTACGGACGCGGTGTCTGCATTGCTTGCTACGACGTAGCAAGTTCTTGTAGCAATCTCGTAGCAATCTTATTTTTATTTTATGGTAATGAAATCCCAAGCAATTCTACGCTCCACTCGTTTTACAAATAGATACCACTTTTAGTATGAGGGCCGCCGTCTGCACTCGTAGATTAAGAAGTGTCTGCATATTAATTCCCTTTTTAGGGTTCCGTAATCAAAGAGAAATCCTTATAGTTTAGCCATATCCATCCGTCTTTCTGTCTGTGTGTCGGTCCGCTTAGCAAGGAGGCGATAAGTAGTAGGAAAGCTGAAATTTGGAATAGATGTACGTATTAAACATGACGACAAAATGGTAGGATAAAAGCTACATATTTAGCTTAATTACAACTAAATAAACGATGCTTTTTTTGTCGCCTATATTATAGTGTGCATTAAAAATATTAGGAGTAAAGGAACACAATTTTTCAATTTAGGGTTCCTTTTGCTAAATATTAAGCTTGAAAGCGCAAAGTTTTGTTAAAGTATGGCGTTCTCCCCCCTCTCGTAGCTAAACGATTGATTGTAGAAACGTGAAATAATTCACGATAGTAGCACATAAATAATAAACTTACAAGGAAAACTATCGGGGCTAAGTAGACTTTATAAGTTAATGACTAATAGGTGACCAACTTACTTCATATAAATTAGGTTGAAAATTAGTTCGCTGAACTAGTTAGTTAAAAAGCAGGCAGGTTCACAGCAAAGCAGGTTCCTTCTATGGAACCCTACGTTGCGCGTGACCCGACATGCACTTGGCCGGTTTTTATGTACCATAAGTCTTCTCTCTATCTATAAAATGCTAAACGATGCTGGAATATGTTAGCTGTTGCTTTTGCTTTGTATTTATGACCATATATTTACTTCACTTATAAGTTTAGTTTCCGACTAAAAATTGTCCATTGTGTAGTTATTTTTGTGATTCGGATTTTTCTTTTTGTCCAGTATTTATGCTTGTGTTATTTTAAAGAAAAACATGTGTTGTCTTTGTCTTTCCTGTGAAATCTTATACCTAGTATGGGACCAGAACGAGTGATTGTGTTGTGTATTCGATATCTACCCTTGTGTGTTCCCACTACTGGGGCACAGGTCTCTTTCTGCATCGCAGGAAGGTTAGGCCAAGTCCAGATATGTGTTGTGTATAAGTTCTCATTATTAATTATTTATTTATATAAGCCCCAGCAGTGGGGACACACAAGGGTTGATAACGATAACGATTTATATAAATTTGAGTCTGGAGTTGAGAAAAGTGTGTAGATACTGAACAAAGCTTCACTATCTAAATATATGTCCAAGGAACTAAAGCAGCCTTTCATCTAGCTTCGTCCAGGTGTTTTTTTTTAATTATTGTCAAAGTCAAAAAATCAATAAATTAGGTTAATGTTTCTAAAATAAATAACATTAATGAATGACCCCAAACCACCAAACAGTTCTAATTTCAACGTTTTGTTTACATGTAGACAAAAGCCGCATTAAATGATGTATAGTAGTGTATAGGGACTGAACACTGGGCGCTGTATATATTATATCACTTGACACAGTGTAAAGAGCCTGAAAAACATGCGCGATAAACAGTACCTAAAGTTGTTTAAGTCGCTTATAAGAAGGAATAAGGTACTGCTTAAGAAGAACATTGTATCATGCTTTAAATTACTTTGTCAAAATAAATCACTAGGTACTTTAAAACGCGAGTCACATAATATCTGCAGCAAATCATAAATAACGAAACGAAGCTACGCGCTCTTACTTCATATTCATAAGGCAGCACACACACAAGCGCGCTCGTAAGAATCTGTCCGATGTCCGTAAATTCAAACGCGGAATTTCCTGAAGCGGCCATTTACGGACCGTGATGGAGCGGAAATGCGAAAAAAACTCGGGGGGGTTGTGTATTCGGAAATTTGAAATTCGAATAGGCTATTTGACAGGTTTCTGAAACCATCTCAGATTTTTCGTTGGTGTTTAATAAGAAAAAAGTTTTCATCAACTTTTATCCTGCTTTTTTGGAGAAATTACCTTTTTTACTAAGTTCCAATGCCTCAAATCTGTTTAAAAACTCATAATAGGAATGTAAAAATTAATTTTTTTTATTACATGCTGTCAAATAGCCCAGCCTCCACCAACCCGGACTTGGCTCCCGTGGTGGAGTACGGCATAACCTTCCTGCAACGCAGGAAGAGACCCGTGCCCCAGCAGTGGGGACATACAAAGGTTGATATCGATCGATATCGAAATAGCCTGTTAAAGGCTATTTCGAAAGCCTATCTAAATACAAGATATTGAGTGCTGAAATTTTCTTAAGGTGGCTGTTTTGCACTGCATTTGCATTATGTGCTGTCCTGCATGCAAATTAAAAGATATTGAGTGATGCTTTCGTGTTTTCGTATGTCGTTGTCTTTTATTTTTGTGGTTTTAGATAAACCTGGTAAAGAAAAGTAGTTTCCAAAGTTATCAATTTTAATATCAAATGTTTTAATCAAAAACAGGATAAGAATTTCCGTAATTTTATTATCTATTAAACCCACAGATCACATTCTCAGACGTATACTCAATTTAATACAAATAATAAACTGATGAGTACAAATAAATCTGTTTAGATCAATCCTAGCGTTTTTCTCACTGTCATTTGCTAAATATGCAAAAGGCATATATTTATTTTAAACTGAGAAATAATTTTTAATCCACCTTGTTTTTCTTTCATTTGCGTATTAAGAGAGAGTTAAATTTCTTGTCATTATATTTGAAACTACGAGTATAATTAATGCTAAAAACCTAATTAGAGGCTAAAAATTCCACCCATGCCGGGACTCAAACCCGCGACCTTTGCCTAACCGTACCAAATAAATAAATAGACGGCCTCGGTGGCGCAGCGGTTTGGCACGCTGACTGTAAACCAAAGGTCTCGGGTTCGATCCCCGGTCGGGTCAAACTAGGAAACGAACTTTTCTAGTTAGTCTCGGGTCTTGGATGTTACCTATGTATTTATTGTATTAAATTTATCGTCGAGTTAGCACCTATAACACAAGTCATTTAGTTGTACTTAGTATAGGGCTAACGATATCTGTGTAATATGTCCATGAATATTTATTATTATTATATTATTTAAATAGGTTTTTAAAATTGTCCTTCGCACGGGTTAGTGCATTAAAAATAATATAATAATTAATGCTGTCAATATGTAAAACACGTGTAAAAACTTTAGTGGAACTATATACATTTGCTACATAAATTAAACTCGGACAAAACTAGTAAACCTAAACTAACCTATTAAGCAATATATGTAACGAATTATTCAGAATTCTAATTAGACATAAATATTTCATATTTGCGTCAAAGTACTCCTACATGAATACCCCTAATTAATGCTTTCATTGACTTTATTATGCCGTGTTTATGCAATTACATAAGTTAGAAGAACTCATCTAAATATATTTGAAATTAGAAACATTTACTAACTCTTGCGATGCATGAAGAGACATGTGCCCAGCAGTATGGACATACATGGGTCCACATTGATTAATTAAATAGACTGCGTCCGAATGTTTCGATTTAAATTTTTATATAGCTTATGTACGTTCCAGGGCAAAGCCCAAGCCTTCTCTCGGAGAGAGAAGAGTTAATTTAGTTAATTAACATGCGTGCCCACCGCGGAATCTTAATTTTAAGCGCTGAGGTATTGCGCTGATGTTTAGTCAGTGCATACACCCACTCATAATTGATTACAAAGAAGAAAGAAAGAACTATATATTTAATGACGACACAATACTCAAAAACATAAAATCACACGATTATTTTCTTTTATTTTTTTACTACTTTTTTTACACTAACCCGTGCTTAGGACAATTTTAAAAGACCTATTTAGAGGCTAAAAATTCCACCCATGCCGGGACTTGAACCGAAATTTCACTGATGTTGGTGGTCGCCCATTAGCTCAGTTGGGAGAGCGCTGGCACCGTTAGCCAGAGGTCGCGGGTTCAAGTCCCGGCATGGGTGGAATTTTTAGCCTCTAAATAGGTCTTTTAAAATTGTCCTAAGCACGGGTTAGTGTAAAAAAAGTAGTAAAAAAGTAAAAAGAATATAATCGTGTGATTTTATGTTTTTGAGTATTGTGTCGTCATTAAATATATAGTTCTTTCTTTCTTCTTTGTAATCAATTATGAGTGGGTGTATGCACTGACTAAACATCAGCGCAATACCTCAGCGCTTAAAATTAAGATTCCGCGGTGGGCACGCATGTTAATTAACTAAATTAACTCTTCTCTCTCCGAGAGAAGGCTTGGGCTTTGCCCTGGAACGTACATAAGCTATATAAAAATTTAAATCGAAACATTCGGACGCAGTCTATTTAATTAATCAATGTGGACCCATGTATGTCCATACTGCTGGGCACATGTCTCTTCATGCATCGCAAGAGTTAGTAAATGTTTCTAATTTCAAATATATTTTGATGAGTTCTTCTAACTTATGTAATTGCATAAACACGGCATAATAAAGTCAATGAAAGCATTAATTAGGGGTATTCATGTAGGAGTACTTTGACGCAAATATGAAATATTTATGTCTAATTAGAATTCTGAATAATTCGTTACATATATTGCTTAATAGGTTAGTTTAGGTTTACTAGTTTTGTCCGAGTTTAATTTATGTAGCAAATGTATATAGTTCCACTAAAGTTTTTACACGTGTTTTACATATTGACAGCATTAATTATTATATTATTTTTAATGCACTAACCCGTGCGAAGGACAATTTTAAAAACCTATTTAAATAATATAATAATAATAAATATTCATGGACATATTACACAGATATCGTTAGCCCTATACTAAGTACAACTAAATGACTTGTGTTATAGGTGCTAACTCGACGATAAATTTAATACAATAAATACATAGGTAACATCCAAGACCCGAGACTAACTAGAAAAGTTCGTTTCCTAGTTTGACCCGACCGGGGATCGAACCCGAGACCTTTGGTTAACAGTCAGCGTGCCAAACCGCTGCGCCACCGAGGCCGTCTATTTATTTATTTGGTACGGTTAGGCAAAGGTCGCGGGTTTGAGTCCCGGCATGGGTGGAATTTTTAGCCTCTAATTAGGTTTTTAGCATTAATTATACTCGTAGTTTCAAATATAATGACAAGAAATTTAACTCTCTCTTAATACGCAAATGAAAGAAAAACAAGGTGGATTAAAAATTATTTCTCAGTTTAAAATAAATATATGCCTTTTGCATATTTAGCAAATGACAGTGAGAAAAACGCTAGGATTGATCTAAACAGATTTATTTGTACTCATCAGTTTATTATTTGTATTAAATTGAGTATACGTCTGAGAATGTGATCTGTGGGTTTAATAGATCCCATGCCGGGACTTGAACCCGCGACCTCTGGCTAACGGTGCCAGCGCTCTCCCAACTGAGCTAATGGGCGACCACCAACATCAGTGAAATTTCGGTTCAAGTCCCGGCATGGGTGAAATTTTTAGCCTCTAAATAGGTTTATAAAATCACTCAACAAAATATAAGGTTCCATCCCAAGGTTTTCTGGAAGAGATCGCTTTTAGAGATAAGACCGCCAATAGTATACGGCAATACGATATGTAAACCTTTTTATGTATTTGGTTTTTTGGTGGGTACAATAAAGAGTTCTAATCTAATCTAATAAGTCAAACACAATTAACCATTAAAGTAACATTGAAATGGTACTGCATTATTCAGGGCTACGTGCGGAATCTGTACTATTTAGAGCGGTCTCCAATAAAACCCGGGGCAGCACCAATCAAACTGTCATTTTTAGTGAGCCCCCAATTGAATGAACTAACGAGACCAACAATGGGGCCCACGTTCGATCCCCCGTCACGTAAAATCAAAATGCGTGGCACGTGCGTCGCATATTCGCCCCAACGCTAATAGGATTAACGTCTACCCTCCTTTAGACGGTATAATGGGCCCGGTTTTTTTTTAACCGGCTTCAAAAAGAGAGGAGGTCCTCAATTCGACGCGTAAGTTTTTTGGTTATGTTCTCTCATAAAGTTGTCAATCCTTAACTGATTTTGACATTTTTTTCGTTTGAATAGGTGTGACGACCGATTGGCTCCATTTTTATTTACTGAAAATGCGAAGAAGACATTTGGAGATGGAAAACGGAACACTTAAATGGGCAAAAAATAATGGTAAAATAATGTCATCAAGGTCGTCCCAGGGTTTTCACAAGAAATCTTGAAATAAATAATAAAAACTAACTTCAAAATACAATAGCAATTTGGAGTCGTTGCCTACATGACCAGCCTGTGTAGTACGATGACGCTAGTCACGCGTTTTAAATGTCAAAAGTCGAGACTTTCTAGTACATTAACTGTCAAATTCAGACATTTGATCGCCACAAAAAGCGCGATTCGTGGCATCCTACTACTCAAGCTACACACACATTTTGGACACCTACTACAAACATTACAGAAATAATTCTGACGTCGGTTTTTATTTTCATTAAAACAAATCCAGTGACGATTGTATTTCCATAGGGCCCGGCTCTTTCAATGATTCAAAGAAGTTATGGAATTTCTATAAGAAAATCTCCAATTGAAATGAGTCTTCGTTAGCTACGTTTGGAGAAGAAAAGTGAACGTGTAGGTGGGGCGGTACAGTCAATTGTAAAAGTCCATTGCAAGTTTTTTTAGACAACTATATAGAGAACCTTTAAATGTATATAACAAGCGAATAACACAGGAATAACACACCAAAAATTATGTAGGGGAATTTGTGAAGCAAATTGGCCCCCAGCGAAAGATGTAGGGGATGTATGAATCCACTCACCTGGTCTGCGGCTGCTGCTGTGATCTGGGGCCCCAATGATGGATATGAGGTGCTGGTGATGAAGGTGAGCTGGCTAAGTTGTGATTATCTTTGAAAACGAATTTTTATATTCGGAGCAACGGGTTAGCGCGCTTCACGGTCGGCCTTCGAGAAAAAAGCATATTTAGCATCACTTTTAAAACATTGCACTGTGTTAGCTTACTCACTTTTTTTCTCTATAGACTTACCATAGGATCAACCTAAAATGACCAAAAACTGCATTAAAGTACTTATTTAGAGGCTAAAAATTTCACCCATGCCGGGATTCGAACCCGCAACCTCTGGCTATCCGTGCCAGCGCTCTACCAGTAGAGCCAATGGGCGACTCACGGCATCAGTGAAATTTTTCTTTTGCTGGCACGGATAGCCAGAGGTTGCGGGTTCGAATCCCGGCATGGGTGAAATTTTTAGCCTCTAAATATGTTTTTAAATTTGTCCTTAGCACGGGTTAGTGCATTAAAAATGAAACTAGTATAATGCATTAAAGTACTTTTATCCCCTTCGTCATTTCCATTAAAAGTGGGCTATTAGATTTTATATTCACTCTTCTGCCTTACGCAATAAATGCGACCAGTGACATATAGGGAACACTTTAGTTTCCATAAAAAACAAAAACAACGGAAAATTCTCTAAATCTTTGCTTAGCCTAGCTTACCCACTTTTTTTTCTCTAAAAACTTGCCATAGGCTAAACCTATAGCGACCAAAAACTGCATTAAAGCACTTTTATCCCTTTCGTCATTGCCATTGACAGTGGGGTATCCGATTTTGTTTGATATTCACTCTTCTGCATTACACGACAAAAGCGACCAGTGACATAACAGTATAGTTTACAAACGTAAAAAATAAAAACAACGGAAAACGCTCTAAAACTTTGCTTTGTATGCAAAACTTGGGTATGCAAAACTTTGCATACCCACTTTCTTTCCTCTTCTTCTTCTTCAGGCTATATTATGTAGTTCACTGCTGGACATAGCCCACCCCTAATGAGCGCCATAGCGCCCTGTCTTCAGCTTGCCGCAGCATCTGCCTGCTGTTTTTCGCAGATCGTCATCCCACCTGGTTGGAGGGCGTCCTACACTACGTTTGCCGAGTCGCGGCCTCCACTCAAGAACCCGTTTACTCCAACGGTTGTCGGTTCTTTGCGACTTCAGCTTGCTGATTCTCTGAGCTATGTTGATAACTTTAGTTCTCTGTCAGATGCATTCGTTACGAATCCTATCCTTCAGAGAAACTCCGAGCATAGCTATCTCCATAGCTCGCTGAGCGACTTTGAACTGGTGGACCAGCCCAGTAGCATTATTTTATAGCCTTGCCTATAAATAATCCTAAAACGACCTAAAACATTGAAGCACTTTTACCCCTTTCGTCATTACCATTGACAGTGGGGTATCCAACTTTGTTTGATATTCACTCTTCCGCCTCACGTGATAAAAGCGACCACTGACATTAGCGACTGTCACCCACTATACATAGGCAAGCCGCGCTCCCGTTTCATAACGTTCCCTGTAATTAATTCAGGAGCTAATTCATTAAATTAAGCACCCTACGGCGTTGTCACAGTTTTAATAATACGACATTAATATGAACTGTTCTATCGTAGGAAAGGTGCCGCCTTCAGAAGGTGCCACAGAGTTGCAATCAGCGATTATTTTGGAATCTTCGTAAGATTTAATTTTTCATTACTCATTTAATTTTTCGCTCTGGTAATTTGCTAACAGTCCTACCACCATTAGTATTTTTTTATTTGACTCGTAAGGATTTCTTATTTCTTATTGACTTTCGATGCTCATACATACTGTAGCAGAGAGATTTAGGCTACGCCTACCTCACCGTGAGCCCGTGTGACGTCACAGAGTGTGCGAGCGATTATACTTACGTCGATCAGCTGCGCCGTAAAATCAGCGAGTATCAACCAGTCCCTAAGAAATGCCACACTGCTGGTACGTCACTGTTCGTACATCCAGACTTAGCAACATGCAACCAAGTTTTTCTCCGTGTTGACGCCGTGCGAAGACCTCTGCAAAGACCATACGAAGGCCCTACTCCGTACTACAGAGACTGTAGCAGACAGTTATGTCCCGACCGAGGGGCACAGATCTGAGGAAGCTATAGACCATACTCCATCACGGGGGCCAAGTCCGGATTGGTCGAGGCTTGCAAGACTAGTGGCTAGTCTTACTGTCAGAAGTTTTCCATCCGCCTTAAAGCCTTCGACTTGACTTAACGAATGCCATCTATCGACGACGGTACCCGGCACCAACTGCTTGCGAAGCACGGAAAAATGCCACTAGCGTAATCATAGACGGTCACTCATCCAAGCACTGAACGTGACCTATGTTGCTTAACCTTCGTGATCGTTTAAGATCACGAAGGTTATAAGATAAAATGTAAGGATTTATGTGCTGTTGATTGTACTAGCTGACCCCAGAAACGTTGTTTCACCATATGAATTAGCTATTTACCTACCAAAAGACTTAGACCTACCAAATATACACAAAAAATCGTAAAAATCGGTAAAGCCGTTTCAGAGGAGTTCGCTAACAAACACTGTAAAATGAAACGTGCAAATTTGTATAAAACAATATGTAGGGATTGGTAATCCCTACATATTGTTGCTAATGTTCAATAAAATAAACTTGTAGATTTATAATACCATGAATTTATTTACAAATTTCGCTACTAATATACAATATTACAAGATCGCAGTTAGTAGAGATCGCTGTCGCCCGCGGCGTCCGCGCCCGCGCCAGTCATGGCTTTGCTGCGAGCGGCGTTGGTCGTGTCGCTGATTCATTCTCAGTTCGGCTACTTCTTGCATACGAATGGCGATTTTATTGCTGAGTGTTTGATGATTTTCAGTGAATTGCTGCGATTGTTGTGATTGGAGATTACTCGAATGGGTTTGTAAGTTACTCGAGTGTGTTTCTTGATGACGGTAGGCTCTCGGCGAGGGTACTGGGGTAGCTTGGGCGCTTTCCACCTCTGAGTCGGACATGGTTGCGTGTTTTAGTCGGGGTCACTACTGTAGGGATTGGTAGGTTGCTAATGTTCAATAAAATAAACTTGTAGATTTATAATACCATGAATTTATTTACAAATCTCCCTACTAATATACAATATTACAAGATCGCAGTTAGTAGTTTGTTGCAACAGTATGGTATGACGCTCTCTTGTATATCCTGCCTCGTTTCGCTGCTAAATCCGATATAAGACTTTGAATAAAGACTAAGCTCTCTATAGAAGCTCTTAGCTTAGGAGGATCCATTTGATTCGAATGTGCATTCATCATACATCAGAGCTGCAATGTGCTATGCGTCTAGTTGGGGAAACTCTCGTTCTGTAGATGAAGTATCAGCGATTTTACACTTTTTGAGACGTGCATGTTTGTGCCCAATATGCAAAGTTGTAAACGGTTTCAGCTTCGTAATAACAAAAAGATGTGTAGTCTTTCTTTTACTCGTTTTTACTAGTACACACCATTAGCTGATTGGCTGAATGTTTTCACTCTCTTTTTCTCTTTCTGTATTCTGTATTTCTTTTGAATAGTTTTCTTCTACCAGAGCACAGCATTTGCTGAACTTCTGAACTATCATTTTCTTTTTCTGTCTACTTCATTTCTTTTGTGTAGTTTTTCATTTGCTTTTACCAGAGCACACCATTGGCTGAACGTCTTATGTCGGTTTTATTCCTGTACTATCTGTCACAGAATCGGATTTTACCTAGGCAACGCAATAAATAAATATCTTAGAGTTTGGATTGCAAAAAGTAAAACAGTAACAATATGATATTACTCTATGGAAACTTATTATCGGGATATCAAGTTTACTGTATCTCAATCCAGATTTTTGAGATCTTTGTCTTTCTGTAAAGTTTCATGTAATTCCGTTCAGCTTTCAATGCGTGATTGAGTGGCGACACACAAAGGATTGATATCTCAAAGTACGAGTATAAAGTAAAATCTGTAGTGAAATCTGACTACAATAAGTAACTTAGATGTTTTGCTTTAACTCTCGTCAGTAATTTCGACTAGCAGGTTGACATTTATCGACTTCAATCCTCCATTATTAACAATTTAGATCCAGAATATATATTCTGCGCAGCCAGGAATAATATTATATTATTATAGTAGCATTTTAATTTCAGTGCGTACATGGGTACCATTTTGTAGCAGATAATTCTGAATAAGTAAGCCTGTTAAAAAGTAATACTAAGTTTTACCATCTTACTCGTAATTTCACTTACTTTACTGCGCTATTATTCCCCTTTCACCGAGAGAATTATTTCGTAACAACCCGTTTTCATGATAGCAATTTATTTACCTACAACCATCTTATTTTACACGGCATAAAACATTTATCGTAAAAGCCTTATTAAGGAATAAAATTCAAATACATTGCTTACTTAAAATGCTGCAACTTTAAACGTTTTGTAACTTTATTTATATGTACTAAAAAAATATGGACTGTATTATTACGAGACATCTTATGCGGTATGTGATTCACATATCTTTGTTATAAGCCCTTTATGAGAAATTCAGTAATTGCTTTAAAGAAGTTTACATTAGTTTTTTTAATTGATAAATCATTTTATTCTGGATGTTTTCGATCGTTGGTTTTCGGGCTGCGGCAAAAAGCGCTTCCAGACTCCCCGCGTGACCAAGCAGCTATCTGCAGAGACCATTCTGTCGTGGGCTGTAACTCGATCGAGGATTGAGACGATTTATCGGTCCTCTCTTGCTTTCCTGTTCCGTTTTTACCTTTACTTGGAAGGACCTCGCTATGATTCTGGAACCTTTTATTTTGGCTTCAATCAATCAGCCCCAATTCGTCCACCAAAGGCACTTCTTTCTGCCCACGGCCATCCTCAGCCAGCCACTGCTGCCCAGTTCTTTCTGTTGTGATCCATTAAAAATACTCTTTAGTTCTATAGCACGCTGAGCTATTATGACTCGATGGACTAATCCTACCTGGGGGGTGAATCTCTGAAATGCATAGTTGTTCAATAAAGTCATATTATTTCGGTAATGATCGTTTCATTCACACTATCGGTAGTCTAGTAACCAATCGCATAGCAACGGTATAACCCGTGCTACTTAACTCGGCGCCTCGCGTGACTCGATCGTCTTCGCGAGAGATGCCTATTTAATTTCTGCGGGTTACACCCCTGGAATTACATTGTGCTGCTATTGCTTTGTAGACTAGGTACCAAATTGAGGCAAACAATAACCATTGTCGTACTTATATCATTCTATTGATAAACTATGTAAGTATTAAACTCAAGGGCCTGGAATAGTCAACGTCCACGTTTCAGCTGCGAAGGTCAAGACTTAGCCTCTGATGAATACTCGCTATATGTACGAACTCCGGTTTCGAGTATTTTTGGCTTATCCTTTGTCGATAATTATTGTCTTATTATAAGCCTCCTTAAAAGTCCTTCATGGCCTCATCAACTAAAAATAGCTAATTTGGCACGCTATAATCGACACAGATTATCTCAGATTGTCGAAATTTTTCGCTTTAATTTCTGAAGCGTGCGCTGTTATTACTTTGACTTCCCCCACCAATCACTTCGCACTTAGACAATATTATACGCTGCATATTATGTTTATTAGTTGTTTCTGGTTCCCACGTCACAGGGTATCCTAGTGTGGGGCCAGATGCAATATGTGCCTGTATGTAAATGTTATGTTACTCTGATTGATAACTGTACTCAATAAGAAATTAAATACTAGTACTGCTGATATTTTCCAGGTTTTTTAAATTAGCTTCTAATTCAATTTCTTACGAGTGGTACACCCGCCGATAAAACGTTAGTATGGTTAGTTTATAGGACTTTATAAGTGACTTATATTGGTGGCTTATATTAACTATGTTTTACGTTGCATTCCGCCTTGGCAACAATCCCATTTTTTTCGCACTGAGCCGCGACCTATCGATCTTCGTCTGAATGTGTTGCTTATAAAAGTCCTATAATATTATGGTAATTGTATAGCTCAAAACAATTCGGAAAATATGATTTTAGAGAGGAATAAAAAAGTTCATTGTTTTTTTATTTATAACTGTCTACCAAGAGTATTAATCTAATCTAAAGTAGGTTTTTAAACTAATCTAAAGGGACAAGGTTCATGAAAATAAAATTCAATTACATACTTTTAATAGTTTTAGGTGCTCATAGAAACTTGTCCGCCATATTTAGAACTTCCCACAAAACGCTTATGTACTTTTGTTTTAATGCTTACTTAATGTCCATCCGTGCATCCGTATTCCTGCCAAGACCTTTTATCTCGGAAAAACTGCGAAACGCCATGCTTAAACTATTTAAATAATGTAAGTACCTATGCATTTGTACGAAACCCTCGGTTGGCAAGACCGACTTGCACTTGTCCGTTTTTTTTAGTTACTGTTAGTTGTGTGTTTGTTTTCTTTTATGTTATAAAAATATTCTTACCCTATGTTCTCTTATATCAGCATAATAAATGTATGAGCAGATAAACATGGTCAACAAATAAATCAGACATGGTCGGCAAAGTTATTTACTTATTTTAGTGCAACGATTTGGAAAGTAGGAAGAAGGTCATATAAGAAGGTGGTCTTTAAGAAATTTATAATTTCGAATTTTGGACCACCTACACGTAGTTTTCCTTGACAGTGTTATTGCTACTAAAACTTCACAAATTTACGAATCTTAAAAACAAAGTCATTATTACAAGCCCGGAATTGATCCTACGACCTCTCGAACGAGTTCTTCCACTTCGCCACCACCGCTCACATAAATCATGTCAACAGCAAATGTGACATTACAAGTACACCCCGTTCCCTTATAACCTGCTTGACTCCCGCTTCAATATTCATTCGCATTCGCCATTCTAGGCTGCCCCTAAGACAATACGATGCCCCCTGGGAAAAGCTAAAATGTACCTTATGTCTAGGGTTCTAACGCTCCTTTTATCCCAACCAGCTCTGGGCATAAAGTCTGGTCTGTCATACTAGAAATTGGAAATGACGGTTGGAAATAGTTTTCTTCGGGCCAGTTCACCGACATTGTTTTATAGATCTTGTGCACAATATAAGTTCCAGTACAAATTTGAATAAATTTTAGATCGCAGATAAAGTTAGCTTAAAGCGTTTGGTTAAGGTTGACTAAGGGTTTGTGAGGAAAAAGTGAGTTAGGTAGTTGGTTTCGTAGGATTTTGATGTTGCTCGTGATTACAGTTCATAAAGCAAAGCACGTAATAGTACATTACACAACTAGGGTGGTAATACAAAGAAAGGCCGAGATCGCAGAAGTTTGCGGCCCGAGCTGCAAGCGGGGACGTAAATATGCGATCGAGAGCTTTCTTTATTACCTCCCGTGTTGTGTACATCTTTTTATGTCTACACTTGGTCAGAAAGCGGGTTTTTCCGTACGCGCAGCGTGCGGAAAGAGCCACTTTATTGCCAGGTGTGGCATAAAGACTGTTACGTAAACAGCTGTTGTTGTGTTTAATCAATTGATTGAGTGCTATTGTACTGACAGACTCTGTAACATCTTACTCTGAAAATCGGCGTAATTTTTCCTCATTTTCGTTGGCAATAATAGATAGATATAGACACTTAAATTAAACACTTTATGTCACTGTACTTTTATTCACAATAAAATACTTTTAATATAGTCGGAACGCCTAGCGTCAATGGTAAGTTTTTCAACATTCAAAAAGTCCCAGTTCTGGAATGTCTCCCCGACTACGAGTATATCTGCAATGTCCTGAATCTTTTTGATCTAAACTAGCTTTCTGGTTTTCGCTGTAACATGCTTTTTAGTGCCGGCGAAGTTGCTCTGCATAATTTCTGCGCAATAATGGAAACTTCATCGTATATTCCCTTTACGGAGGAGCCTCTAGCCTAGTACAGAAAATTGTAGACAACATATGAGTCTTACTAGTTAACTCTACTTTGATAAAATGAATTTGACAGAGAGATTCTTCGCCTGCGCGTTCACAACAAATAAAAGTGTCTATGTGGGAAACAGTGAAAATTTAATCTTCTTCTTCTTCAGGCTATATAATGTAGTCTACTGCTGGACATAGCCCTCCCCTAATGAGCGCCATAGCGCCCTGACTTCAGCTTGCCGCATCCAGCATCTTCGTTTCTCGCAGTTTTTCGTTTTTCAGCATCGTTTTTTGCAGATCGTCATCCCACCTGGTCGGAGGGTGTCCTACACTACGTTTGCCGAGTCGCGGTCTCAACGCTTACTCCAACAAAAATAATAAATTTATGCATAAGAACACGCTTACTCCAACAAAAATAATAAATTTATTCATTTTCTTGCGCTTAATGAGAATAGTTAGCATGCCATTAAGTTTCACAAGACGAATACCAACCGGATTTGCTGAAAAAATTTCCCTCCGGCCGCCAGGTTCGATCGCACAGTTCGATTTGCTCATATAATGCGTCCTCAGTCGTACGAAATTATAACAAGAGCTTTCTCGATAAAGCTGGGCGAATGAAAACGCAGTATTTCACGCAATTTTTCTCTTCCTTGAAATGTATCCACCGATAAATAACTTAAGTGTCGTGAGCTAAATATGTAATATTGCTATTAACCGTTATGGTGGCTGAGCCAGCGGAAATAAATCATAAAATTAATATCGTGGGGAAAATGGGGCGCGCCTAAACTCAAATGAAAAGTCTATTATGTAAATAGGTAACCAGAGTAATGAGCTCGTGGAGTGAAGTGAAAACAACGATAACGCAGATCTCCGGATGATGGTTCTTGCCGCTCGCCTAATGAGGCTCGCTGGTAAATTGAATAATTTTTTGACAAAATTAGTTTGGTATCAAATTGGCAATCTATTGCCAATTGGGTTTGGAATTATTATGATGATTATGGAAACTTGAAAGTGTTTAGCTAATGAGAAAGTGCAAATACTGATGATGCTGATAAGTCTTACAAAATCTGACAAATTATAATTTGTCCGTAAGTACCGTATACTACCTTATTACCGCAATATCGTCTACATACATTTCAGAATAAGGTCCAGAGCGAGCCATTGCTACTACTAATTCACAAATGTACGAAACATACAAAACAAAGTAATTGATAAATGCCAGGATTTGAGCCCGCGACCTCAAGAATAAACAGCTCAAGCGTAGTTCGTTACATGGTGACTGTCGAAAAAACGTGTTAAAACAGACATAGGTTTTTTTCTGTCCGAGATATGGAACATCCACGGTACGAGCAAACTAAAGAGTCGGTCACTTGCTGTTTACATGGATCCTATTGAAAGGCTCAAGTCTTTTCCCTCTGTGGGTTGAGTCTTAAAATTCCAATAATATGATATGAAAGCCTTTAATTATATAATAATAACTTTCACATAACTGAATCACTCGTCCTGATCCCATAATAAGATACCCTGTGCTATGGTAATCAAGCAAGTACATCACAAATATGGAAATCAGACTAAGGCCATATGTATATTAATGTTCGTCTTTGTACAATTATGCTATTATGTAATATTTTTTATTTGTCTTTTTTGGTCGCCACCGCTAGAACTACTTCGTGTTTTAAAAACCTGGTAGAGGCTAAAAATTCCACCCATGCCGGGATTCGAACCCGCAACCTCTGGCTATCCGTGCCAGCGCTCTTCCAATTGAGCTAATGGGCGACTCACCGGCATCAGTGAAATTTGGAACCTCTTTACACTATTCTCTGTATTACGTACAGGCAGCGACATCTGGCTTAAGTAAATTGCATCACTTACAGCCCCGACTACCTACTTTGCAGTTGGCTACCTACTTCGTGTTGTCAAATTTCACTCACAAAGCTTAGTAAAAATTTCTTCAGATTATATCTAAGAGTATATTTAAATCTGCCCAACCCGCAAAGGATATTGGTAAGCATAGGCTTCTTCGTAAAGTAATTAAAGCAACTTCGGTAATATTTTTTAACCAATATGTCTCCAACTCCTATCAAGTTGACCGCGAAATGAATTAATATTGTTTTTTTTTGTGTACGTAGTAGGCGCATACTATTTTTTTACCCACCAAAACCCCTTGGCGTGGAAAAGGAGATAACTCGAACTGTCTTTCGTTTGGTTTTATTTGGTGCTGTCGGGTTTTAGTGCAGCGGTGAAGCGAGCTCGTAAAACAAACGTGTTTACGAGTGGAGACAAGGGGGAATTAGGCCAGCACAGCCATGGAGATTGCAGAGAAGACGTGTTTTTATAGGAAAATCACAATACCATCAGCGTTCTTATTCGTCTTCGTAATAATACGTCTCTTCGTAGACAAGAAAACTTCATGGATATATGAAATGAAGTTAAATTAAAAGGTTACAATTCAAACTATGTGTCCATTTCAAAATCTAGATCATTTTGGAGAAAAACAGGACATAAAACTCCAAAACTACCAGTCACATAATCCGAAATAATAAATACGATCTCCTGCAATTGATCCTGCAGGGGAAAATACAAGACCGCAGAAGACCTGGCCATAGAAGAACTCGCTGGTTGCAAAACTTGGCACCTTCAATTAGTTCCCAGCCGCCGCATCACGGTTTACATAATGATAGTCGACTTCCGTTAGGAGATCGCAACTCAAGAAGAAGAATATGCCTCTCCCTATAAGCTAATAATTTACGCGCCCGCAGGTCAAAACTGGCCGTCTTACTTGCAAGCGGGTTTATTACACTAACGTATCCATACCAATAATTTCGTATTTTCGAACTAAAACTTTCGTAACTACAACACATTATTACTTAATTCAATATCCACGTACATAGGTACCCGCCTTTTTGTCGGATGAGTCCGACAACTTTCGCGAAGATTCGCACAGCTTAATCAAGGTGAGTACAGACGGAGATCGCGTGTTCGGATGCTCGTGTCTGACTCTATTATTGTTTTCCTTTATTTTCCATTATACTCCACCTATGTTACTCGCTTTTTTCATATTACCTTTTAAGTTCCAAAGCTAACATTTTGTTTTTCTAACTAGATGAAATCAAACAGGTTTATCTTTTCCGCGACCAACGTGACTATATTTATTTACAATGACGCAAATAAATTGCAAGTTGTTTTAAGTAAAATTTACTTACTTCCGATATCTCGTAACTGAAATTCTTTACGTACTGCTTAAAACTTTTTATTAAGGTTTTTAATCATAACTGGCCACTAAATATCACTGTGGCATCCTCCACAATTAAAAACAAAAAAAAACGCTGATGTCAGTATTCTTAAAAAAAATAGTTAGTAGTTCTTAATATAATTGGTTGCCAAGAGTCTACGTACGCCTAAAAACAAAGTAACTCATTGATTTTTCTTAACTTTTTTATTCGTTTTAAAAAACTTATTTATGTGCCCTTTCAAGTCTTCTGGGTATCGTTCTGAGATTCTGAGTATTGATCTCACTTATTTTTTCATATACCCTATAAACCTCTGAATGCAGGACACAGGCCTTCTCTCAGGCATAGAGAAGATTATATCAGTGATATAATATTGATATCAATTGTGAGCAGCTGGTGACAGTCTGCCGTATGATCCGCGGAGAGTGACTGCTCTGAGCTTACGCAACGGGCCTGTAGGCTATCCGTACCAGACAACTACTTGCGTGCCCGTAGCCACACATTGTTATCAGTGCCCGCGGCGCGCACAGTCTCCCGCGCCCACTCTCCACTCGTGTGTGAACTCTCGTCCCTCAACGCCCTCTTGAAGTCAGCACCAGAGTGTGATCTGTATGTTTGAAATATTGTGAACGTGATGAATGAAAGGGCGTCCTATTTGTGATTATTTGATTTATTGTTCTTTTTTTTACCTATACAGTTCAAAATTTTATGCTTTTCAGTTCTCATTTATGTTGTAACTAGCGAATTGTCTAAAATACTTGTATAAACTTTGTATGTATGAATTGCTTAACGCAAAGGTTTTCACTGTAATGTTATGCAATTTAAATGAATAAATAATAATAATAATAATCACTTTAGTATAAGGCTTTATGATTATTTGTTTTTATATTTACTACAGGAAATGCACGCTCGCATAATCGCATGTTGTATGTATAGCCGTTTTAACGATAGATAAAAAAAAACTTACTTAAGCCTCTTGTGTCCTCTTGACAAAGGTCTTTTGCTTACATGTCTCCCTGTGACCAACCACCTCAAACAATGTCCTTCCCTAGTTATCACAGCACTAGGTATCCTAGTTTGTGACCAGGACCAGTGAAGAACCAGTTGTGTAGAAGTTGTTATTATGTACAACCATAGGAGTAAATGTTGTGTGCCAGCGGTGGTAGCTCAGTAGGTGGAGCGATGGACTCGCAAGCCAGAGACCCAGATTCAATCCCCAGAGCGGGCATGTACCAAATGACTGCTTAATTTCAAAATTACGTACACTAGCAAGTAAGCAAGTCAAAACATTGAGAGGAAACCCGCGGCTTGGTTGGCTCCGCACGCATTGACTAGCCTTTCCTGTGGGCTAGGCCGACTAAGCAGTTAGGATGGTACGGTTTCTGGATAAGCTTACACCATCTAAAACCAGGTCACAGGCACTGCAGCATCCGAGTGGTCCTTCACCCATTTAGTTTGAGTGAAGATGACACTGGACGCTGTACAAATCATCTCATTACGTAGATGCAGAGGCCAATATGTGGAAGTTGTTAGATACTTTATCTCTTAAAGCGTACCTCTTAAAGAGATAAAGTCTTGTAAGGTCAGACGGACAGACAGACAAGATTCCGTCTAGGCCCCTTCAAACCGACAATATGATCCTATTGTCTGTTTCAAGGTTCTCTTCTGTTTGGTTCGGGTAAAGAACTCTAAAAACGGCAAATCATAGTCCATCACTTTTTATCGCCTCTTCAGGTATCTAAGTAACTAATCCGACACCTGCCAGCGAAAACTGCCGAAAGTATCTTCCATCTGCACGCGACCAAATCCGGGCAACTCCAAAACCATCGTCAGTAGAAAACTTGCAACCGATTGTATCTGGAGTAGTCAGACATTCCCACGCCTGACTGACATGGTAAAATGAAACAAGTAGTTAACTATCGTTATCAACCCTTGTATGTCGCCACTGCTGAGGCACGGATCTCTTCCTGCATCGCAGGAAGGTTAGGCCATACGGCACCACGGGGGCTAAGCCCGGATTGGTGGAGGATTGTAAGACAGTGGCGGGCCTTACTGTCAGAAGTTATCAAGCCGCCCATAAGGCCTCTGACATGGCTTAACGACTGCCATTATATAACAGCTGGCACCAACGGCTTAACGTGCCTTGCGAAGCACGGAAGCGCTCGGAAAAATGCCACTAGCGGTAGTCACGGGAGGCTCACCCATCCTGTACCTGACCGCGCCTGTTGTTGCTTAACCAAGTGATTGATTCCAATCACTCGGTTCGCCTAGGCCACGAGCGCTTCGTTCGCCTAGGCCACGAGCGCTTCGTTCGCCTAGGCCACGAGCGCTTCACACAGTTAACTATACAAATATGCTTTTTACGAATTCACAGTTTCATGATACTTACAGAATATTCAGACTTAATAGGATTTTGTTAATTTGAAATAAACGAATTGAAGTAGTACTATAATGTGAAATTAGTTTATTACACATAAAAATATACGGAATTTAAAGGTTACTGAATGAAAATCTGAAATGAACGCACTAAATCTTTGATAATTAAGTAACAGTTCCTTGAAAATTAAGATAGCAAACGTTAGGAATCCGTCAGGATTTTGCGCGCACAAAGTGAACATGTTATCCTCGTTTTACGGAGTTCCAAACCCATACCACAGGTACCTAACGTTAGGTATTTTAATCCTTAAAAATTTTTACACGTATAATTTTTAAGAAATTGCCATTCAAATCATAAGGAATCATCCATGACCCGCATATCACCCATTGTAATAAATATCTATGGAGGTGGATGAGACGCTCTTTCGCGCCACAGGCCCCGTGGTGACAAGGTACAAGTACCAACAACAAGGCAAGCCAAGATATTTTACTTTGTTCTGTTTACTGCACCAAAGCTGTTGGGATCGTCACGCGATATTGCTTGTGGCTTCCTCCTTGGGGCTTCCTCGGCACGTCACCAGCACTTTTCACGACGCTTTCACACCTGCACAGCAATCGCTGCCGACAACGTTGCTTCGGAGGGAAATTGATAGTAAATATAATAATAATAATAATATTGGCCTTTTTGCATCTACTTAATGAGATGATTTATACAGCGTCCAGTGGTATCTTCACTCACGATTGTAAATATATGGTATTGATATTGAATCGCTCGTTTTTTTGTATTTTAGTTCTGCGTTATTGACGAAACTTTAAGGGGATGCATGTTTTTATTTGACTAGTTGTAAATTGTGAAACTATGGCAATTGAATAAATTTATTTTCTTAAAAAGTCTAGTACTAATGACTTACTGACAAACTGGCTAGGTCACTGCCTGTTTAGTCTAGTAGTAGGTACGTCCGATTAATGCCGGAGGCCGTGGGTTCGATTCACACTGACCGCCGTATATTTGTCCATATGGCCTCACTCTGGGTCTACGAGAACTTCCATGTTTGTGATATGCCTGCCTGGTAATCATAACACAGGGTATCCTAGTTCAAGACTAGCTCATGTGATTTTTAAGGTGAAAGTTATTATTAAAAACCTATTTAGAGGCTAAAAATTCCACCCATGCCAGGATTCGAACCCGCTACCTCTGGCTATCCGTGCCAGCGCTCCTTCCAACTGAGCCAATGGGCGACTCACCAGCAAAATTAAAATTGTCCTTAGCACGGGTTAGTGCATTAAAAATAAAATAGTTTAAGTTATTATTAGTTTATTTCATACGCAACAATACTCCACAAATGGGCTTCAGTGAAAGCGACACCTTGGAATAGATCAAAATATGTACAAAACAGAAGAAAAACTTCACTAATGTATTATTTTACTTGATTAGATATTTATTAAAACAGACAAATACACGAAATCTGCGAAAAACCGTATTCCTTTACTTTCAATTTAGCTTGGCAAATAAAACCAAGCCCGAAACTCTCCCTATTCTTCTCTATTTCACTGGCTAGCTCAGTTTCTCTCACTATTATCGACCAACTTCTTTTGAACAGAAATTAGGTTGATAATCACGCGATTTCACCTGTTCGTTTCATAAAAAACTTACGTAAGGACAATATGCTAATCCAAGAATTCGGTCAAAAAAAGGACAATAATATTTATCAAAAAATATATATTTTTTTATTTGACTTTTTACTGTAAAGTATTTCACAAGTGTATTGATCTGTTGATCAATGTCCCTACACCATGACTTACTATACTCTATAGACTATACTAGGCAAGAACTCTGTCATGAGTGACTTAGATACAATTATGTTTATAAGAAGTTAACGTACTATCAGGTAGACAAGTGATTAGATGTTAATTTAAATTGTAATTAAAAATTAAAGAAAACAGAAATAAATGGCTTCCCAAGGAAGGCCTATGCCCAGCAGTGGACAAATATGAGCTGACGAATAAGAATTTAATCTAAACTTATATCCGTCTATTTTCGCCTCTGTTTTTTTAGAACAATTATGTAAACTCTGTTAATTAAGGATTTTGAAACATAGTCTAAGTTTGGAGTTTTTTGTCCATTTTTTCTCAAAAATGATCTAGACTTTGAAATTGACACCTAGTTTGAAGTGTAACGTTCACTAAGCCACAGTCTCAAGCCAGAGCTACTTTGAATATTTTATTGTTTCTGATAGTAACTAACCTATAAATATCTATCTATACACCTTACTTCATGGAAGAGTGATCTGTTTATTCTGTAGCTTAGAGGTGACAGTTGCGTGTCTATTTAGCATCGGGTTATCGCGCCCTTGCCGGCGAGGGCCCTCTGTCACGCGATCACGTGACGCTACTGACGTGACTGCCGTGACGCGTAACAATGATGCTTAAGCACTCGAGAATTTGGCACGTGAAATTCTAGTATTTTTTGAACACTTCGGGCGGAAAATTGGTGTCCTTCAGTTTGGGGTACCGTGGGGTTTACATTTTTTTTTACAACGACATCACAAAAATGTAAACATCCAAGACTTGGGTTTTTTTTTGTAACCCATGTAAGAGGCCTTATTGGCGGCTTGATCCATAGGTATGATACATAACGAAGTCCAATTTCGATTTTTGATCGGAACGGGGCTGATCGCTATCATTTATTATACTTTCATTGGTGTTTTTGGTTTATGGTCTTCTGCTATGAATCAGAATAGGCAGTTGAAATACGTACAGACTGAGCCTATTCATACAATCAATGTACTGGTTTTAGGGAATCGAACCTAAAAGCTATGCCCAGAAACCAAACCCAACCTAAAAAGACAGTGTTGAAGCCAGGAAACAATAATAACATTTCCATGTCAAAAAAACAGGCAGGCAAGCAGAACAACAAAATAAGCAACAAAGCAAGCAAACAATCAAAAAAGCAAGCCAACAAGCGGACAAACTATAAAACAAGTTAGCAAGCAGACAAACAAAAAAACAAGCTAGCAAGCAACAAAGAAAGCATATAAACAACTAAACAAGTAAAGCAAGTTACAAAATTAGTAGACAAACAACAAAATAGGGTAGAGAGCACCAAATCAGTCAGACATTTACAACAAAACAAGCTAGCAAGCCGACAACAACAAAACGAAGCGACCAATAACAATCAACCAAACTATAAAGACTACGTGTGTGTATGTGTGTTTGCGTGTGCTTACACATAAATAATTTTGAAAAAAGTTCTGGATGGAAAACCATTTAAGTGTTCCAGCATAACCGTTTTCTGCGCCTGCTGTTCAGTGAAGTATGGGTCGAGTGAAACACTCTCGAAATTGGCCGCCGTTTACGCTGCCACTGATGGGCCGCCCATGAGGGGCGCGTATTACGAGTGGCCCTTTATAATTTTGAAGGATATCTTCGTTAAGAGGCCCCGTGCAGTATAACACTAGCGCCACCAATGGAAAAGGAATTATTTCGTGTTTTATAAATCCTTTTTTGAATATGTCTATGTCATATAGACATATATGTAACAACTGTGACAATTATTTTTAGAACCTACAGTCTAGAAACTAAGATTTTTAGAAACAGAAACGATTTTTAGAACCTAAGATTACAGCTAAAAACGGTCATGTTTGGCAAAAATACTTATGAAACCTCGATTCGTGGACTTTGGTCAGTAGACTCTAAAAGGGTTCACTTTATCATGTTAATTTTTCCTAAAGAGGCGTTGTAAAATATAAGATTTCCATTGATTACAATTTTCCATTGATGGCGCTAGTTAGCTTCCTGTAGAGCCTTAATATTATGCTCCTGCACTTCCCCATTTGTAATGTGCGATATCAACCCTTGTATGTCCACACTACTGAGGCACTTGTCTCTTCCTGCATCGCAGGAAGGTTAGGCCATACTCCACCACGGGGGCCATGTCCAGTTGTAATGTAGATATACCTTAATACATTGACATTTTTTCCGAGCGCTTCCGTGCTTTGCAAGGCACGTTAAGGCATTGGTGACAGTCGTTAAGCCATGTCAGTGGCCTTATGGACAGCTTGATAACTTTCGACAGAAAGGCTCGCCACTGTCTTACAATCCTTCACCAACCCGGACTTGGCTCCCGTGGCGGAGTATGGCGGAGTATGCTTCTCGCGACGCAGGAAGAGATCCGTGCCCCAGCAATGGGGTCATTCAAGGGTTGATAACGAACAGTGACCTAGTATGTATTTTATTTCAGCACGGTTGACAATTCCAATTTAAGCCGGAAGCTTCCAAAAGACATTTAAATTATCATCTGGCAATCCGGTGGCCGAGAATAACGTTACTCAATTTTGTGGACAGAGGTTGGTCGGCTACTATTATTAGAAAGTAAATCACAGAACAAGCCCTCCAGGCCGGTTCTTGAATTGTTTTGTATTTTTATGTAGCCTATATAATATGCCACACTTCGGGGCACGGGCCTTCTCTCAGAGAGAGATTATGAGGTTAATTACCACCCGCGGATCCGCAATTTCAAATGCCATGTAACGTGAACACCTCAGATCCTAGAATTCCTAACGAAATTTTCCTTCACCGCTAATGAGTAGCATTGATATTACAATTTCACCAATGTATGTACGAAATTTTGAAAACATATTTTTGTGTATGTATATGCCATGATTGAACCCGCGACCCTACGAATGTGAGGCTGGTGGTCTACCCGTAATCTGCTATTATTATTAGCGCAATTATTTAGTTGGAAATCTCTAATTTAAGTTCGGACTTGTTCCCCGTGGTGGATCACGGCCTAAGCTTCCTGCGATGCAGAAAGAGACATGTGCCACAGCAGTGAGGACATATAAAGGGTTGATATCATCATTTAAGTTCACATACTTCCCAGCCTTGTTTAAGAAACACGTATCCTTGAAACACCTTGTTTCCTTGTTTTCCTTATATATATATCCTTGTTTTAGAAGAATCGTAATTATACAAATAACACCGAAAGACTTTAAAGCTAGCACGGAACGTGCCGGCAGTGGCAAGACATTATGCTCCATAGTAAATATGGCTCTATAGCATTTTTTATTCATAATTAATTTTGCTCCTTATAATTTCTTATCCATGGTAAATTTTTCCTCTCATGACTTTATGTATGGTAAATTTTGCTCCATAGCATTTTTATCCTTAGTAAAACTTCCTCTATAGCCTATTTTATCCGTAGTAAATTTTGCTTCATTTTTTTTTTATCCGCAGTAAATTTTGCTCTGTAGAAAACTTTATCAGAAGAAAATTTTGTTCCATTGAATTTTTAACCTGTATTAAATTTTTCACCATAGCATTTTTTTATCCTCGGTAAAGTTTTCTTCACAGCACTTCTTATCCTTAGTAAATTTAGCATCAGCATATAAGTTAACCTTCTCTACGTATTTTTGCTCCTATAACAAAGGCCGCGTCGCTACAAATGGCATCTATTGTTGGGCTAAATAGGTTGGGCGATCGATTAAACTGCTGGAAAATGGAACGTGGCTCGAAAATAAAATGATCCAATTACCACTTTGTATGCACGGCTATCTTATACTGCCTGGAGTTAAAACACACAGATATATTAAACAAATAATTGTTTTTTTATCTTTTGCTCTATTTTCAGCATACATACATAACCTCAAGCCTGTATCCCAGAGGGGTAGGCAGATACCAGAGACTGCCACTTCCCACAATCCTGGCAGATCACCTTCGCTTCATCAACGTTCTTAAATCATGCATGCACGCACGCCGGTTCCGGGTACGTTTTATCTTCCCCTTTGCTAATACATCCCTTATTTGGTCGATGTATGTCCGCCTGGGACGTCTCTTACCAGCTTTTCCACTCACATCTGCAGTATATAATCGTATTTGTTTCGTCAATCTTTCTTCCTTCATTCTCTCCACATGTCCAATCCAACGCAACATTCCTTTCTCAATTCTAGTCACTACATCCTCTTTCAGTTATCTACCCTTGTATGTCCCACTGCTGGGGCACGGGTCGCTTCCTGCATCGCAGGAAGTTTAGGCCATACTCTACCACGGGGGCCAAGTCCGGGTTGGTGGAGGATTGTTAGACAGTGGCTGGCCTGTCAGAAGTTATCAAGCCGCCCATAAGGCCTCTGACATGGCTTAACGACTGCCATTATATGACTGCTGGCACCAACGGCTTAACGTGCCTTGCGAAGCACGGAATTCAGCCTCTTTCAGTCCACAACGATAATTAAAACGTAAGATAGTTGGCGTAATACGTCCTGCAAAGCAGAGGTATTCTCTTCTGACTGCCTCGTTGGTCCACCAAATCAGAGGTAGTGGGTTCGATTCTCACTGGAGGCCACCGTACTTGATTTATATGACTGACTCAGACTGGGTGTACTCCCATAATGCCCTTGTCTCGTCAAGATAACTAAGGGCATTTAATTATTAAAATTCAATGCTAAGGGTATCCTAGTTTGGACCAGGACAAGTGATCGTCTAATATGGAAGTTATTTATTTAGAATTTATATTATTTTGTTTTACAGTTACGTGTGCGTGGACTTGAAGTGGCTATGAAACGCAATGGACGCGTTTATGTAGTTATCGTTATACTAATTCATTAACAGAATCCAGGCCATAGTAATATTCCTGGGCTGGGGCACTGGCCGGTGGCGAATCGTTTGAAGGTTGTCTGGGGTGTGGTTTAGGCACCGTTTAGAAACCACTCCTTTAACACGTCATCAAGCGATACAGTGTAGAAAATATAATAAATTATTTGCTATAACTTCTGACAGTAAGGCTCAACACTGACTTACAATCCTTCAGCAACCCGGACTTGGCCTCGTGGAGTATCCGAGGAGCTAAAATACCTCAGCGCTCGAAATTGCCCATCCATCGGGACGTTTATAGGCTCCATAAACTACTAATATAATAAATAAAAAAAATAAAGTGCATCTGC
Source organism: Yponomeuta sedellus (assembly GCA_934045075.1). Classification (NCBI taxonomy): domain Eukaryota; kingdom Metazoa; phylum Arthropoda; class Insecta; order Lepidoptera; family Yponomeutidae; genus Yponomeuta; species Yponomeuta sedellus. Next base: position 6,161,381 of record OW203735.1, on the reverse strand, counting down.
GTTCTATAATAAAAAAAAAATGTCTTTTCTCTCTACGTAAGAAATGATTTATACATCGTGCAGTGACACCTTCACTAACAATAGTTGCGTGAAGGGACCACTCGGACGCTACAGTGCCTGGGACACACACTTTTTTAGATTGTAATAAACTATAAATTTGCTTTTATAAATTACAAATACAAACTTAAACGAACAATTAATATAGGGCCGGTTTTCGAATTGAGAATTTCACTAAGTAAAGACTTAATTGACCTTCTGTCACGCACTTTGCTAAGAAATTCGAAGAGACAGCACTACAGTTAAAGCTTAGCAAAATTCTTAATTCGAAATGAAATTAAAAGGTTTTATCCAAAGTAGCACAGAAACTGCGGCTTAATGAACGTTACAATTAAAACTAGGTGTTCATTTCAAAATCTAGATCATTTTGGAGCAAAAACGGTTAAAAAAAACTCCAAACTTAGTCTTTTCAAAGTCCTTAATTAGTATAGTTAAAAACCTATTTAGAGGCTAAAAATTCCACCCATGCCGGGATTCGAACCCGCGACCTCTGGCTATCCGTGCCAGCGCTCTATCTGAGCTAATGGGCGACTCACCGGCATCAGTGAAATTTCGAACCTCATTACACTATTCTCTGTATCACGTACTAGTATAGTTTACATAATTATTATAAAACATAGAACTCAAACATTGTACTGGCTTTAATTCCAGTAGCTACAGAAACTGAGCCATAATATATTAACGACACAAGCTAACCAACCTTTCTGTTTCACACCAGTGTTAGAAAATTTAAAGAAGTGTAAAAAAAATTTCTTTACCTTAAAAATTGTAAAACGCCTCGATATCAATGAATAAATGACGCCACAGTGAGGTATCGTGATTTTTTACGATTTCAAGGTCACTTACATGCGTTGCAGTTATAATAAAAGTTAAAGTATGCCTTTCAAATCGCTGAGTCATAAACTAGGGAGGTCGAAATGGAAATACCTATGTAGTGATAAGCATAACGTAGCTGCTTACAAAAACTGAATGTCTCGAATATAAAGCAGAATTTCTCGCAAGGCTGCTTCCGAACCCGAAGTATAAATATTGTATTTGTGTGAACTCTCTTGTTCCATAAAATACCAGAAATATATGGCATTTTATAACAAGAGATAATACAGAGTACTTGGCAGAGTTTGCCGTACGGTTATTGATGGATAGGTGAGGTAAATGCTACAAAAGATTTAAATAGAATAATATAAATATTAGTTGTGTTGTTCATGTACATATTCTTTCAATATATTTCATGTATATTTTACCTACCTACTCTCTTCATCTTTCAGTTCTATCCATCCCAAGTTTGCCTGGAAGAGATGGCTGTTAGCGATAAGACCGTCAATTGTGTTCGGCAATACTTAGATATTACAATAAAGAGTTCTAATCTAATAGATATGTTTACAAATGACCTCAACAAGACTCAATGTTATTTTTATCATTATTGCAAACTCTCTGCCAACTTCCCTGTGCCTACGCATCTGCAAATGAGGTCAGTTAATGTGTTTGGCTCGTACATAATTATGTAAGTATCTGTATCCGATTCTGTACGCTCATAACTCGTTAACCAATGGTAAGATTTTGACTAATCGTAGTCTTGTTTCTGCGATTTTTGTTGGCTATAAGTACGGCATAATTCGAACATAAATATAAAAATGCCACTGAATGCACAAATTAAATTTAAATGAAAGAAAGTTATGAATTCTTTTTTTACATTTATGGTAACATTATGCTAGATTTATTTTTATCTTAATTAGAAATCCAAATAGACAATAACCATCTTGTAAAGAAAAAGAATCATAACAAATAAGCTTTTCGTTTATCTAATCCGAGTACACAACCGCTACGTTTTCGATAACCAAAATCCTTTATTGAAACAAAGCTCTAAGCATATAAGCTGTCAACGAATGGATAAAGAATAGGGGTGAGGGGAGCGTCAATATTTTCAACAAAACCCATCGCAGTATACCCTGTACAAAATATAAAGTATACTGAGTGTAAACAAATGTAAACAAACCTATTTATAAACCTAACATCCTGTTTATTATTTTGGTTCTTTTCTTCAGCTGTATTTCATGTCTTCTTCTTCTTCTTCAGGCTTTATTAGTCCACTGCTAGACATAGCCCTCCCCTAATTAGCGCCGTAGCGCTCTGTTTTCAGCTTGCCGCATCCAGCATCTGCCTGCAGTTTTTCGCAGATCGTCATCCCACCTAGTCGGAAGGCGTCATACAATAAGTTTGCCGAGTCGCGGTCTCCACTCAAGAACGCGTTTACTCCAACGGTTGTCGGTTCTTTGCGAGATATGGCCAGCACACTGCCACTTCAGCTTGCTGATTCTCTGAGCTATGTCGATAATTTTGGTTCTCTGTCGGATGCATTCGTTACGAATCCTATCCTTCAGAGAAACTTCGAGCATAGCTCTCTTCATAGCTCGCTGAGTGACTTTGAACTGGTGGGCCAGCCCTTTCGTGATTGTCCATGTCTCGGTTCCGTAGGTCATCACGTAGACAGGCACGACGCACTGATTGAAAACTTTCGTTTTCAAACATTTCGGTATAGATGACGAGAAGTCTCGGCGTAGTTTCCCAAACGCTGCCCAGCCCAGCTGGATCCTCCTCTTGGTATCCTTCTCGAAATCGTTTTTATCGTTTTTACCTAACTGCAAAATCTGCCCGAGGTAAGTGTATTCAGAAACCATTTCCAGAATGTGACCATGTACGACGACCGGTCCCGGATCAATGTGACTATTGATCATGACTTTAGTTTTATCCAAATTCATGCCAAGACCGATACGTCGCGAGGTTGTATTTCATGTATTTGTATGGAATCAGGCGTTACTTTGCGGATATACATAATAGCATTAAAATGTAAAATTACTTTGCTAAATTCCGCCAAAAATCCCACAAACACCATCACAAGTGCTTGCACTTGTGAGTCTGAGGATGCCTCTAAGCGCGTCGCGTATTTTCTCACACCAGTATTGGTGTCGATGGTGGTGTGTTCGTGACTTGCTTCTGCTTGAAAAATTGGGAGGGAGGGCGGTGCATTAACTAACCGCATGGTGCTTGTGGGATTTTGGCGGAATTCAGCAAAGTAATTTTCACATTTTAATGCTATTTTATGTATTTGTTTACACATAACTGTTACAGAGTATAGTACCCATCCTCTGTCGAGGAAGCGAAAATTATGTTTACGTGAGATCGCGAAAACCACTGAAAAAACGCGTGAAAGCAAAATTATGAGATGCGGCGTACACAGACTAAGGTAGGAAGGTACAGAGGTCTGTATATGTGCCTCCACAGAAGGACTGAAAGCCGGACTAAAATTCACAAACTTAACCCCGATTGTTAGCAGACTGTTGACGGGTTGTTAGTTAGTTTTTTTATGCACTTTGGGCAACTGACAGCTGGTAAGGGCCGATTAAGTTAGCATACGAGGAAGCGGGAAGTACAAGGATACATATATTTGCATATAGATTCAATTCAACTCAAATATTTTTATTCATTGTAAAAACAATATTATGTGTACTTAATTAACGTCAAAATTTTTAGTTTTATAATCAATAGATAATGTTGAGAAGAAGCTAACAAAGAAGCCACATTTATTCTAAAAACCTATTTAGAGGCTAAAAATTCCACCCATTCGGGATTCGAACCCGCGACCTCTGGCTATCCGTGCCAGAAGTCTAGGGTTCGAATCCCGGTATGGGTGGAATTTTTAGCCTCTAAAGAGGTTTTTAAAATTGTCCTTAGCACAGGTTAGTGCATTAAAATAATATAACCACATTTATTCTGTTCAAAAGTTTTCCTTCATTAACAGAGTTCTCAACTTAAAAATTATTACTCATGAATGTCTTGTACACTCGACACAACCGCCCTCTAATATTAATCCCTTTAATATTAATCTACTGTTTGACTTCTAGAAAAATAAAATTCAGATATCAAATAAATTGTTTAAATTGTACTCGAATAGAAGCCACTAGCAAAAGAAAAGTAATAGTTCTGTCTCAGTCTACTTCACACCAGTACCTTGCACAAATCATCTAAGGCGCCCCTTAATCCGCCCCTGGCGGCGACACGTGAATAAAATATGCTCCCTTATATTTGGGACAAACAGTCTTGCAGTTCTTACCCAAAGTAGGTAACGTTTTTGCTAGAAAACTTGGAACTAAAGCCTTGTTACCTGTTCTACCTAAACAACTAGTATGCAGTGTACACTATGGTTTTTTTTTATAACGCTAATTCTGTACAGAAATTCACGTTTGACAAATAAGGCTCTATCGCGAAATGACTCATCTACTTATTTCTAAACCTAATCTTTCTTTGTACATGTTACTTCTTATATAATGTCCTTTTTGATGTTTCGTGTGCAATAAAGTAAAATAAAATAATAATCTAATATAAAAAATCTGGTGTCACAAATCCTCCGAAACAGCTTCACCAATTATTATCATATTTTAATGTATATTTGGTATGTCTGAAAATAGGTATTCTCAGACGTACCAAATATACAATAAAAGTATCATAAAAATCGATACCAAATATACACTAACCCCCTTATTCATAATGGTCCGCTGAATTAAAACACCTGCTAAAGAGTGTTCTCTTTCGTTCTGACTTAGGTCATTAAAAGAGGACAGAGTGAGCAATGCTTTAAGTTAGCAGACTATTATGAATAAGGGGGTTAGTACGCTATTTAATACGTCAGCCAGTAGGAATATAAAACATAAATCCTGAAAACGTTTTTTTTTTTATTATTATTATTCTTAGCATGTCGATGGCAAGCCATCGTGGTGAAAGGATTTGCTAATTATGGACTGGTTGAATGTTGACCAGTGCGCCAGGCACCGTATATCATAACGTGTTTTACAAAACGCCTCTTAGGTTATGGTTGACATGACAATGTTAAAAAACCTGTTTAGAGGCCAAAAACTCCACCCGTGCCGGGACCCGAACTCGCGACCTCTGGCTAACCGTGCCAGCGCTCTCCCAACTGAGACTCACTGGCATCAGTGAAATTTCGAACCTGGTTACAATACTCTCTGTATTACATACAGGCAGCAACATATGGCTGAAGCAATTTGCATCACTTGTTGGGAGAGCGCTGGCACGGTTAGCCAGAGGTCGCGGACTCGGATCCCAGCATGGGTGGAGTTTTTGGACTCTCAATAGGTTTTTTAATAATTGTCCTTAGCACGGGCTAGTGCATTAAAAAGAATATAATCATGAGAATGTTAATTTTGAGATAAAAACGTATTATAATAAAACAAGTTATGATTTTTTTCCATTGATGGCGCTAGTTAACTGCCCGAAGCTCCTTAACTCAAAGAGCAATTTTATAACAAGAAGCAAGAAATATACAATACTTTCGGCTTTGGTTACGTAACTAAAATGACCGCGGATACAAATTATCCAACCTCTATATGAACACCACAATACCAAACGCAATACAAATTATCCAACCTCTATGTGAACACCACAGACGCCCAGGTTTCCCCACGATATTTTACTTAATACCATTTTATTATTACATCGACAATAGACAGTATATCCCAAATTCAATAGGCACAACGATATTGGGAAAACAAAGAAAACACGTGTCTAGTATTCTGATATTGACGGCTTTTTTTGAGCAACGTAATATAACTAGTAGCTACCCTCCCAAGGGTACAACAAAAAAAAGCCCTTTTCTACTTCAGTAATCAAACAAAAAACGCGTTTCATTCACTTTCCAACTGCTCAGGGACCGTTTTGGTGCACACAAATCATGTAAGTAACCCTTGATCTACCCTTAGGGACGACATGAATAAGTAAAACCGGGATAGGGAATAGCTAAGGAAGGATAGGACAGGCTTCAGTACAACACGCAAGTATGTTTTAATACGTAATGGCAGAACTAGGGATTAAGGCACTACCGAAAGTTGACTATCGGCAGAAAGGGAAGAACTTGCATTATTTCTATAGGAGACGTTATTGCAAAAACTTAACATCTTAAATATCAACAATGGCGACAGTTATTTTTGAAACACTATTTGAGCCGCAGGTCTTCTTGATTAAGTGAAAATGCAAGAATTTTCTCTTTTTGGCTATAATTAGAAAATAAATATAATAAACTAGTTGACCCGGCGTACTTCGTACCGCCTATCAGTCAATTCGTTTTTTTTTTTTTATTTTTCTCTCCGTAAGAACCATCCACGTACTTCAAGGAATATTCTAAAAAAGAATTAGCGTTATCGGTTCAGCTGCTCTCGAGATTTGCGCTTACCAACACATTCAGCAATTCATTTTTATATTAAGTAACTAGCTGACCCAGCGCACTTCGTATCGCCTACCGTCGATTCTTAAATATATTTTTTCTCTCCGTAAGAACCATCCTCGTACTTCAAGGAATATTCCCAAAAACACAATTAGTAAAATCGGTTCAGCTGCTCTCGAGATTTGCGCTTACCAATACATTCGAGGATTAATTTTTATATTACAGATTGAATTCGCTCAGATTTAAAACACAGTTCTTTTCTCAAAGGTCTGTCTGGTGGACACTTTATATTTTTAATTTTGGCACTTCCAGCGCACTCATGGTCCGTTGTAAGTAGTTCCTATTCATGTAGGCGTCAACACATACATTCAAGAAGCTAGGGCTTTGAATACTTTGAAGAAGCATCATCAATATCATAGATGGCCTTTACATCTATTGCAGTTAATTTATGCAGCGTTTTTTCAGCATTTACGCTTGCGACTAAAAAGTCCTATCAGATAGAGGACTCCCCGTCAGCATACTTTGTAGCAGCAAACGGCCGTTTTAAAAGTTTCTAAAAAGAAAATGTTAGGTTCGAAATCGATAAAAGTTTTAGGCTACTGACCTAAACCGTAGGTTCCAAAAATAGCTATCACAGTCAACTTTCGGCTGACCTAGGTTCTAGTCTGTACGTTCCTAAAAGCTACAGTTATTAAGATTTGAAAAAAAATAAAAAGAGAAAAAGACCAGAATATAAATTCTGCTAATACATACAATAAATGTTTGTGAAGATGTTTTTTGCTCAGTCGAGCATTACAGCTGAACGGATTTAGATGTCACTTGGTGTATAGATAGACAAAGATCTGAATTGAAACATAGGATGACGTAAGCGGGGTCAGCTAGTAAATAATAAATAACTTCCACACTACTAAATCACTTGTCTTGGTCCCAAACTAGGATACCATGTTCTATAGTAACCAGGCAAGGACATCACAAACACACAAATACACCCAGGCTAAGGCAATTCATACAAATGTGCGGCGGCCCCCCGTAGAAATCGAACCCACGACCTCCATAATGGTAGGTAATCAAATGTGATACCGCGAGGCTAATCAGGCAGTGCTCAATAATTTATACTTAAAAAAAAGTATTACACTTCTTCTTCAGGCTATATTAGTCCACTGATGGACATAGCCCTCCCATAATGAGCGCCATAGCGCAAGGTTGTGCCATCATTGGGGGGTAATGCCCATAATCCCCACGCTGGGCATGCGGGTTAGGGATCGCAGTTCGGTGAAATTGTACTGCAGGGGGCGCTGCTGCCCACCCCCTGGTTCGTGTCCCTTAGTCGCCTTTTACGACACCCGCGGGAAGAATTTGGGTTGGTGCTATTCTCTAGGCCGACACCACACAGCAGCGTAAAAAAAACTATTATAAAAGAAAATATAAAATTTTACTTTATTCATTGGTGGTGCTAATTAGTACCGGGTCACTCCTTTATTGTCGTTTATATCAAACACTCATATGACTATAAGTTCTGTGTTAAAAAGTATTTTAGACACAAAAAGAAATAAACAAACAATTCATGGCTTACAAAAAAACGAAATTTCACTGATGCCGTGAGTCGCCCATTGGCTCAATTGGTAGAGCGCTGGTACGGATAGCCAGAGGTTGCGGGTTCGAATCCCGGCATGGGTGAAATTTTTAGCCTCTAAATAGGTTTTTAAATTTGTTCCTTAGCACGGGTTAGTGCATTAAAAATAAAAATAGTGTAATCATGTGGGTACAGTGATATCGTTCCGATGTTAAACCTAACTGCAAAGTAGGTAGTCGGGGCTGTAAGTAATGCAATTTGCTTAAGTCAGATGTCGCTGCCTGTACGTAATACAGAGAATATTGTAAAGAGGTTCGAAATTTCACTGATGCCGTGAGTTGCCCATTGGCTCAATTGGTAGAGCGCTGGTACGGATAGCCAGAGGTTGCGGGTTCGAATCCCGGCATGGGTGAAATTTTTAGCCTCTAAATAGGTTTTAAAAAAAATGTTGTTAAAATATTGCCGACTATACCCGTATTTTAGTTTCCGTTTCTTCTTTTCCGTCAATGGTTGTTTGGAAGAAATTACTTTTAGTAATAAGGCCGCCACTTGTACTGTACTGTTGTTTTATAAGTCTCTTATGTAATCCTTGGTGTACATGCAATAAAGAATATTCTATCTATCTATCTATCTATTTCTAAATACAAATCATTCCTCAATAACGACTAATAACTATTATTTAGTAAATCAATTGTTTACAATATCAATATCTTTGATTCCTAAGTTGCGTACATTTGTGAAGTTATAGAAGCAATACCACTCGCCAAATATAAAGGAAAGCATCGTGAGAAAATCTGAGTGTCTGAGGTGTTGTCAACGGTGGGCTCTCGTGGTAATTAATCCCATACTCTATGCCTGAGAGAAGGCCTGTGCCCTGCGGTGGGACGTTCATAGGCTACATAAAAAAATATATCAATACCATTGACGAAAGACCTCTGTGGCGTAGCGGTAGCTCATCTCCCTGCCATGCAAGAGTTCCCGGGTTCTAATCCCGGCTGGGGACAAAAAAAAATAAAAAACCCCAGGTCTTGGATATTTACATGTTTGTGATGTCGTTGTTTCTGGTTCCCACGACACAGGGTATCCTAGTGTGGGGTCAGAAGCAATGTATGTGCTTGTATGTTAATGTTATATTTAAATGTTATGTTACATATTTTCCAAAAAATAAGCCTTATTGCTTTCCGTTGATACAGCCCAGTCGAACAATACTTAGTTTCCAGAAGAGCAAAAATAAAGCTGAAACCCACCGGCCATATTTCCCCGTCACCCAATTTGGCACAATGCGATCTCTATCCGCGCTAAAGGAGAGGTTATTTATCAACGGCGAAATCTCCAATATCTATTCTATTTCCTTGGCAGGGGATCGCTTGTAGCTAACAGCCAATCTAGACTAGTGTAGACCGACAGCTGAGCAAACGGTGAAACGCTAAGTAGCGCGAATCTGCCCCCTACTCAGGATGTCACCTGTAGATAGATAGATAGATAGATAGATGTACAAACATGATTTACCTTGTTCCTTTTACATTAGTCCGAAGGAGAATGATATACGCACTCAAACAGGTGTCATTCTTTAAGGAATGTGACATGTTTAGAGCCTTACATTTAAAGATGGTCCCTTCCGTAAGCGCTTGAAACCGCCAATACGCGGTGTGTGGTTGTAATTTAGGACTTCTTTCAAAAAGGAGATATGTGAATGAGGCGAAATGTTTCGATATGTCCCCTCTGCTGGGGTACGAGTCTCTCCCTGTATCGCAAGGTTAGGCTATACTACACCACGGGGGCCAAGTCCGGGTTGGTGGAGGATTGTAAGGCAATGGTGGGCCTTACTGTCAGAAGTTATCGAGCCAGCCACCCGAGCCTCTGACATGGCTTAACGACTGCGATTACATGACAGCCGCCACCAACGGCTTAATGGGCCTTGCGAAGCACGGAAACGCTCTGAAAAAATGCCACTAGCGGTAGTCACGGAAGGGTCACCCATCGGTGCAGGATGGGTGACCGTCCCGTGACTACCGTGACCGCGCCCTTTGTTGCTTAACTCAAGTGATTGATTCCAATCACTCTGTTTGACTAGGCCACGAGCGCTTCGCAGGCGAAATGTTTGCACAAAGTTAATCCAAAAAAGTTAAATTCCTGATAAATGTCGGATAGAGTTCGTCTTTTATTTACGTATTACTGCTATCACTTACTCGAATTCTGAGGACACGAACTCCGTGGAATAAGAGCGAAATGTGGTCGGCCTCTTCGTTATTATTAACATTAATTGTGTCTTATAATTCAACAGATAACAAATAAAAAATAAGATAACAGATAAAAATGTGTAACTACAGACAATAAATACAAGAAAAAAAATCAGAAAGATTTTTTTTTGTACTACGTGTACAAAAAAAAATCAGAATAGCTTATAAGTATTAGTATAAATTCCGGGGTCCCCACATTAGGCCAGGCCTGTCGCGATTTTAAAGCGAAAACCAATTAATTGTTATTAAATTTAAGTTTTAGCAATATTTGAAACACCAGAGAAAAAACTAAAAATATTGTTTTATGTAACCAAACAATTATTAACCAAATTTTGAAATCCACATAAATGACATTAGGCTGAAACAACAAAGTATTACTGTGGTATTAATTTACATAATGCACAAAACCTATATGTGTTAAAAATAATGGACTTTTCCTATGTAGGACAATGATTAACTGAAGCCTAATATATAGGTTGAGCGCGTAAAGCAAGAACAAAATTTTAGTAGAAATCTGAAAAAATCTGATTTTGTAAGGATCACAATTACCCACCATGTGAAACTCGCTTATGTTTACTTACTTTACAAATATGCAAAGTCCCAAACCAGGCACACATTTTGGGCGTCGATTCCAAAATGTACTTCTGCAATACCTACACATGCTCATATTTCGAACTTAGAGGTCTTTAGTCGTTTAAATTATTTCTGGATTTCAAGTGCCTTCGTGCTGAATTCGGTTTCTATTATTTATATTTTTTTGTATTCGCAACATAAGCAGTTGCTCTGGTCACGAAGTAGGTCACGCTACGCTATGGTAACCTGGCAATGATATCACAAATATGGAAATATACTAAAACTAGGCCTTGTATACAAATGTCCGGCGGCCCAAGTGAGAATCGTACCCACAACCTCCAGTATGGTAATCAAACGGGATCCTGCTGGACCGACCAGGCAGTCAATCAAATTCGCATTTGTGTGAACGAGTTAATTTAGTTTATACTGTGGTTTCCGCACTTCGCCTCATAATTGGGCTGTGAGATCACTCCAGCCACGCAATCTCTATTCAAAAAGTCAGCAGTGGCCGATGTTACCGCTTGCCTCCCAAAGGGATCCCAGCTTTCATTTGTAATTTATATAATGTTAAATAAACGTCTCTTTAAATTGTCATTAATGCTTCTAGTATAAGTGATTGTTATGTCTTATTTCGCTTGAAGACTAATAAATATATTCTGTTCTATTCTTTCCTATAGTGGATGTCCGTTGCACTTCCACGCTCTCACATTGAATGGTCACGTGAGCGGGTGCCTCAACGTCTTTCCTGAGGCATTGGCATAGCGGGCTGTCGGTCAGTCCCATAGTGATGACCTCTGTGGTGCAGTAGTAGCGCATCTGTCTTCTATGCAAGAGGTCCCGGGTTCGAACACCGGCTGGGGACAAAAAAAACCCAGGTCTTGAATGTTAACATGTTTGTGATGTCGCTGTTTCTGGTTCCCATGACACAGGGTATCAACGTGTGGGGCCATATCTGTGCCTGTTATCTTATGTAAAGGTGTTTTGTGTGAACGAGATTGAACATAAATACTCACAGCAAATTCTCGTGACAATTTCCAGCGATGCTAAGTAGAACCGGCGTCATTTGTCGCCGTGAAAGCTGCAACATTGGACTCCAGCCAAGAGGTATCGCGAGTACTTATAACGTACTTTACCCCTAATACTTCCACTGATTTGCGACTAATAGGGGTGGGTATATTTCACGACAAAGGAACGGAATCGAAGGAAAATATAGTGAAAGTTGCAGGGACATTTTAAAAGCAGTCTGCTTCAGTTTTGTTTTCAGACAGCCTTGGAGATTAGTTCTGTCAGCGCAATGTTAGAACCGTTCCACATTTCGCGCTGGAATACTACGACGCGACACAGCGAAGTAATTCTCTTTGTTTTAATTAAATCAAAGCACAAGAGGCGTTGTATTTACGCGTTTTAGTTTTTAAAATTCACAAACAAAGGTACCTGCGTTTAAGGGATAAACCTGTTACTTGGGTCATCTGTGAGTGATTTGTGAGCATAGTGAAATAACATGCAAAATATTGCAATTTCCATTATTGTATTGTTCGAGAATGCAAAACATGTGAATAAAGACCCCCGGGAAATTGTGGATTCGTGTACCCAGTGTGTTTAAGCGCCTGCGCTAGAACGCGTAGCACCGTTGCGCACCAGGATAGCTTAAGTTAGTTTAAGTCAGGAGTTTCGTTTATTTTTATTCTTTTGAGAGATTCCAATTACATCGTTCTGTCAAGCACGTTGCTTTATTTAAAAATTCCCGTGTACTCCCGAACATGGTCCTGGATCATCGCCGGATATAAAATATCAAGAACCAGAACTCAAATCACCATATCAAAACATAGTGGAGTTTATTTGGAGACAAATAAGTATACGCGGCGAAGAGGTTACCTAACCGGCAACGTGGACGTGGAATATTTTCAAGAAATTACCGGTGTTTAAAGGCTATTTTTCATAATTTATCGTCACCCAACACTCTAATTAAGGTATTAGTATCAAGTGTAAATCACTGGAACAACAAGGTTGGTTGCATAATGTATTTTCACATAATTGCCATAAAACTATTGCACTGTGGTTAACAATAGCAGGTTCATTCATACTTCGCAGTATTTAAGTCAGTATTTGTATTGTCAAATACAGTAAGCAAAATTAAGCTTCATCATTGACCTATTTACATTAGTTAATCACATAATTAATAGCTGTGCAATAGGCATTTAAAAGTGAGTACTTAAAAGTAGCAATAAATGTATGCATTGACGGTTAAAGTTAGATTAAGCATCTACTTAATTTCATCTTAGCCCAGCTTGGCTTCTTAGCTTTGTTTAAATAAAAGGTTTATTAGTAAACTTCACCAATATATTGTAATAATAAGACAATTTGCTGTCAATTTAATTACTACGTGAGATTGAGAACCTATTTCTTCAATTATATTTTTGGTAGTAAGAAAATTTGTGCTTACATATTTCTAATATCATTGTATGTGCGTTTAAAAATATCTAGGTAGATACCTACATAAATTCAACTAAGTTTTATTTATCTGTGTCATTGTATACATTCCAGGTCGTACACTTTTGTCTCCCAGAATGGTCGAGGGACAAAAACCTGATGAAGAAAGGGATTTGATACGGAAACGAGCCAGTTTCAAAGGTCGTTTAACAGTTTTCAACAATTACCTGGATTCGCTCGCAATACCTCTAAAGGAGATTGATGCGACGGAATTGCAATTGCGTTTGGGTAAGCTGGAGTCAATGTACGACCAATTTGATGAGGTTCAGGTGAAGCTGGAATGCCTCGCCGAGAGTGTAGATGCACAGGTTATTGAGCGCACAAATTTCGAATCTATATATTATAAAGCGCTAGCAAAGGCCCAGAATTTATTAAGGGATTTGAATAAAACTAAAAATGAGTCATTTGAGTCAGCAAGTAGTGACAAGGCTTCTCGGGCTAGTAATCGTAGGCTTGTTAAGCTGCCTACCATACAATTGCCAAAGTTCAGTGGATTGTATGAAAATTGGTTGGAGTTTCACGACACTTTCAATAGCCTAATTCATTCTAATGATGACATAGATGAGATTAACAAATTTCATTATTTACGGGCGTCTCTGGAGGGGCCCGCTGCTGTGGTAATACAATCATTGGAGTTTTCTACCAGGAACTACAGTGTGGCGTGGAAGGTTTTGTGTGAACGGTTTGATAATAAACGATTGTTAGTTCAAAATCATGTTTCAGCGTTATTTAATATTGAAACTATTACGAAGGAGTCGTCTATCACTTTGAAGCGTTTGATTGACCAGCTCAATAAAAACCTCCGAGCATTAGAATCGTTGGGCGAGCCAGTCAAACACTGGGACACTCTATTAATTCATGTTGTAACGCAAAAATTAGATCAAAAAACTTACCGTGAGTGGGAGGAGTTCAAAGGTCGGCTACACAAAGACGAGTCTATCACATTCGACTTATTCCTCGGATTTTTGCGTGGCCGAGCTGATTTAATTGAAACACTTGAGATGTCACGTAACACACAGACACGTAATACACACACACCAACCACCAAACCAACCCCCAAGGTAAAGTCCATGGTTTCAGTGCAACATTTAAACAATCTCACCACTGAGTCACTGAAAAATGCTTGTCCAAAATGCAATAGCGACCATAGCTTAGCCATCTGTCCACAGTTTCTTGCACTTAGTAACGAGGCTCGATTAAAATTAATACCGAGTTACAAGATTTGTTATAATTGCTTTAAAGTAGGTCACTACGCAAATCACTGCAAAAAACCGGGATGCAAACTGTGCAAGCGCCGACATAATACATTGATTCACGTTGCGGAACTGAAAGTAGGTGTGCCCGCGCGCCCTGAAAATCGGGATGCGACTGAGTCTCCCGTGACGTCATCCGCTTCAACTACGGCTACCACCGTAAACAATGTATCGTTATCTGCGAACGTCGAACGTTGTACACAACAACAAGACGTACTATTATCGACCGCATTGATTAAAGTGTTGGATTGCAATAATATTGAATATGTTGCCCGCGCTATTTTAGATAGTGGCAGCACTTCGAGTTTCATGACTGAGAAATTGCAACAACGTTTGCATTTAAAGGCTGTCAAGACAGATAGGTCCATATTGGGCATTAATAACGTGACTTCTCACGTAGGCAAAAGATGTCGAGTGCACTTAAAGTCATTGGATGACAGTTTTTCTACTGACATTCATTGTTTTATTTTGCCATCAATAACCAGCGATGTCCCAAGTCGCGAGGTGAACCTATCTGGTCTTGAGCTTCCTTCTTATATATGCTTAGCTGACCCCACATTTTACAAGCCTGCCGAAATAGATTTATTAATTGGGGCTGATCTCTTTTGGGATCTGTTGGGGACACAGAAAATTAAGCTTGGCAGTCATAATATGCCAATATTGCAGGAAACTCGATTAGGGTGGATAGCATCCGGCCCTATGTCAAGCAGCAATGCTGCTTCACTGTTAAATAATGTCAAGTGCAATTTCGCTCAAACAAAACCGTATGTCCGTAGCGATACGGACGACATTCAAACCGATCTTACGCGTTTTTGGGAAATCGAGGAAAATGTAAGTTCTAAGTCACCTATTTATTCTCCTGAGGAAAAAATGTGTGAGGATCACTTCGTGAAAACTACGTCCCGTCTTGCTGATGGGCGTTTTTGCGTTCGCTTGCCGCTCAAGCAAGATCCTGCTGTACTAGGTGATTCATTTAAAAAGGCTAAGCATTGCTTGTTCTCTTTGGAGCGTAGAATGACAGCCAAACCAGAAATCCGTCAGCTTTACTACGATTTCATGTCTGAATATTTGGCATTGGGCCATATGTCAGTCTGTGAGGCACCTCAACCGGATCCAGGCGGCAACTTCATCCCACATCATGGAGTGCTGCGAGAAAGCAGCTCTACGACCAAACTTAGAGTGGTATTTAATGCCAGCTGTCCTACGACGTCAGGTGTCTCTTTAAATGACATACAGATGGTCGGCCCTGTAGTTCAAGATGATCTGTTGTCTATACTGCTAAGGTTCCGACAGCACAGGTATATTTTGTCTGCTGACGTGGAGAAAATGTACCGGTGCTTAATAGTCCATCCTGATGACAGGCACCTGCAGCAGATCGTCTGGCGCGACAGACCTGATGATTTCCTCCAGACCTTTCAGTTAAATACCGTCACGTATGGTACGGCTAGTGCACCATTCCTTGCGACGCGCTGCCTTAAGCAGCTTGGTCTTGAATGTGAAAACAAAGACATAAGTCAGATAATTTTACACGATTTTTATGTCGACGATTTGCTGACAGGTGGAGATGACTTGGATGTCGTAAAGAAAATACGTCGTGAGGTGACAGCTGTGTTGGCATCTGCTTCTTTGCCACTACGAAAGTGGAAGTCAAATGAACTCGAGCTATTATCAGAAGTTGCTGATAAGTCACTGGACCTAAATATTGGATCTCATGAACCAAGCAAGTTATTAGGTCTCAGCTGGCACTCCGATTCTGATGAGCTCTGCTTTCCCTTGAATTCAATTATTCCAGATGCTAACACTAAGCGTGAGGTACTTTCTGTCATTGCACAGATCTTCGACCCGTTGGGTCTGTTGGCTCCTTTCGTGGTTTCAATGAAAATGTTGATGCAAAAGCTGTGGTTAGACAAACTTTCATGGGATGATCCTCTGACTCCAGACATTATGAAGTGTTGGAATGAAATTATCACTTCCATATCGGTTTTGAATGATATTCGCATTCCACGTCTGGTTTTCTGTGACTTGTATACAAATATACAGTTACACATTTTTTGTGATGCGTCTGAACGTGCGTTTGGTGCGTGCGTTTTTGTGCGGAGCATCAACGAAAAGGGAGAGGTCATGGTTCGACTATTGATGGCAAAAAGTCGTGTAGCACCAATTAAACCGACAACGATACCGCGGTTAGAGTTGTGCGGTGCCCTAGTTGGAGCTCGGCTTTTTGAGAAAGTTGTTAACTCACTTCGAGCTAAAATTGACGAGGTTTGTTTCTGGACGGACTCTACAATTGTCCTGGGATGGTTAAGAATGTTGCCTTGTAAACTTCAGCCATTCGTGCGCAACCGTGTTGCTGAAATTTTACGAATGGCTAGCGACCATAAATGGAGACATGTCCCAACTGATCAAAACCCAGCAGACCCAGTATCTCGTGGAGTGAACGTTAGCGCTCTTCCAGATCTCGATTTGTGGTGGTCCGGTCCCGAGTTTTTAAAGCAGAACCCGTCAGAATGGCCTTCTCAGCCTAAATTTGTGGAGCAACTGCCTGAGACCCGTCCTGATGTTTCACTCAACGCAGTAGTCAATGAACCTAGCATCGATGAGTTCATCAATTTTAGTCGTTTTTCAAATTACCTACGACTTATCCGTTCCGTAGCTTACGTGTTGCGGTTTGTGAGAGCTTGTAAAAAGCAAGTTACGTCATCTACATTCCTTACGGACGAAGAATTAAGAAACGCGTTAAATATAATTATTTCAAAGTGCCAAGACGACTCATTCTCAGAGTATAAACTCCTGCTACATAAAAAGAATATACCTATTAAGAGTCCACTCTTAAAATTTAATGTCTATTTAGATGAAAATAGGATTATGCGTGTGGGAGGACGTCTTGAAAACTCAAATTTTACATACGAGAAGAAGCACCCTATTTTACTACAGTCCACTCATATCTTCACGAAACTTTTATTTGACCATGAGCACAAAAGGTTGATGCATGCTGGACCCCAGCTATTATTGGCTTGCGTTAGGGAAAATTATTGGCCCATAGGAGGTCGAAATCTTGCAAAGGCATGTTATTACAAGTGTGTATTGTGCAGTCGTATGAAGGGCAAGGTTACGACCCCTCTGATGGGCAACTTACCACAGCGGCGGCTTATTCCAGGTGGTTTTCCTTTTGAAACTGTAGGGCTCGATTACGCGGGTCCCATGCTAAGTGCTAGTCGTCAAGGTCGCGGGTGTCGGCTAGTTAAAGTTTATATTTGCATTTTTATATGCTTCACCACCAAAGCGATTCATTTGGAGTTGGTGGGCAACTTAACGAGTAATCAGTTCTTGCTGGCACTTCGCAGGTTTATTTCTCGGAGAGGCAAACCACTTCATATATATTCTGATAATGGAACTTCATTTGTTGGTGCGTGTAACGACTTATCCAGATTCTTAAAGGGCAATTGCGATTCTGTTAGTGAAAGTTTGGCCAATGAAAACATAAATTTCCATTTTATTCCGGCATATACCCCTCACTTCGGTGGTATCTGGGAGGCAGGAGTTAAATCGACCAAACATCATTTGCTTAGAGTGTTGGGAAATTGTAACCTTACTTATGAGGAGTTAAACACTTTGTTAACTCAAATCGAGGCAATTCTAAATTCCCGGCCGCTCACACCGCTTTCATCAGATCCCGCCGATTTCATGCCTTTAACGCCGGGTCATCTCCTGATTGGACGTCCGTTTACTTCGTTGCCACAACCAGAGTACCAAAACCATTCTACTCAGCTTTTAACAGGATTTGTCCGCTGCCGGTGTCTTCAGAAGTTTCTTGTTGAAAGGAATGCTTTCAACGCCCGGGGGCATGTTTAAGCGCCTGCGCTAGAACGCGTAGCACCGTTGCGCACCAGGATAGCTTAAGTTAGTTTAAGTCAGGAGTTTCGTTTATTTTTATTCTTTTGAGAGATTCCAATTACATCGTTCTGTCAAGCACGTTGCTTTATTTAAAAATTCCCGTGTACTCCCGAACACAGTGAAATAAACATACGAAAAAATTAGGTCAAACTTGCCAAAAGAGACCCAGAAACTTAATCGACCGAAACTCGGGTGTATTTACGTGAAGATCACTTTGATGTTAGACCTATAATAATCAATGCCCACTGGCTCTTGCTGACAAATGTTTGTTTACACACGAAAGATGCTTTCGACATGGCAGATAGCGTTTTCACCGTTCCGAATTAAAAGCGGAAAATATTTTCCGCTTTTAATTCATGTAATACATTTCATCCTACATACTTAGCAAAGCCAATATATTTCAGTTTTTTACGTTAAATACTACAGGAAATATTCATTTATTGCGTGAAATTTGATACGAGTCAAGTAGCGGTTTAGTGCTTAATTATTTTTTAGCAGTCTACTTTTACTACCGATACAGTCGCAATTCTTGCAATTATGTCTAAATATTAATAATATCTTCCACCTTCTAGTCCCAAACTAAGATACCCAGTACTATGTAACCAGGTATGGACATCACAAACATGGAAATAAACCTAGATTGACGCCTTTTGTATAAATGTACGGCAGCTCCCAGAGGGAATCGAACTCACGACCTCCGGCATGGTAATCAGACGAGATACCGCTAGACCAACGAGACAACGTCAAGTCAAATATAAAACTATTTCCAAACCGGATTTCACAAACGCTGTATCACTATTTCCAAACCGGATTACAAAAACTCACTGTTTCTTACGAAAAATAAATACAAACTTATTTGAGGCTGACCTAACTTTGTATACTGAAGAGCTGAAAAAGATTTCCTGCCTGCTTCCAACGTTTCTAGTTTGTGAAACCCATTTCCTGCCGCGCTTTGCTTATTCGTCTGTTCCAAGCACAGTAGTTATTACCAGGGTTTTCTCTTACTCAAAGGTGGAAACTGAAATTCTGTATTTATAGACAAAAAATAAAGATATATCTTAAACTATTTTTATTTTTAATGCACTAACCCGTGCTAAGGACAAATTTAAAAACCTATTTAGGGGCTAAAAATTTCACCCATGCCGGGATTCGAACCCGCAACCTCTGGCTATCCGTGCCAGCGCTCTACCAATTGAACCAATGGGCGACTCATATATCTTAAAATAAATAATGTTTATTTGTTACGTTTTATTGCACATAAATAAAGTCCAAAAACAAACTTACGTAATAGATAAGTGTTGATGTACAAAGGCGGTCCTATTTCGAAAGAAATTTCTTATAGCTAGCCTAAGAGATATGTTCACAAATTTTAATATATTCATTATTATTATTATATTTTATTGCACACGAAGCATTGAAAAGGACATTACATAAGAAATAACATTTACAAAGGCGAGCTTCATTCTCGTTCATAATTATTTTTTTCCTTTCCCAAATAATGATAATAGAAGAATTGATTTTGAAATCATCAGCTTGTTAGAAGCGGTTGAATTTAATTGAATCGATTGAATCTAAAAAACTTGATACGATAAAACGATAAAGTACTCATCCGCCTTTAATCATTTGGCAGGCCTCTTCTTTCTGTACTCTGCCATCCTCGTCAATCTCATCATCACCATCAAGCCATCTGGTGAAAGGATTAGTCAATCAGCGCTAGGGACTCGCTTATTGTTGCCCAGGGTGCCCCAGACGTACGGCCACAATGAGTATAGTAGTTCATATTTTATTATTCTTCTTCTTCAGGCTATATTAAGTCGTCCAATGCTGGACATACCTTCCCCTAATGAGCGCCATAGCGCCCTGTCTTCAGTCCTGTCCTATCTTGTCCTGTCTTCATCATTTTAATATTACTATTTATTTTTTCACTAGCAGCTTCAAGCTGATACGTATAATATATGTGTGTATTGGTTAAGTTAACTCAGTACTTAGTTCAGCAAATTCCGGAGTCACTTACTTTGCACGCCTCGCACTCATCCGAAGTCAGAGACGAGTCAAACGAGCAACCGATAACGCGAACTCCGTCACTTTTCAACATGATTAAGCTCTGCAAAGCAGAGCAAAACCTGTTCGGACTCTTCTGACAAATTAATAATTAAGTGAATCCGGAATTCACAGCAATGTGCTGCAGCAATCTTACACTAACTATAACATTGAGGCTACTAGTCCTTATATAGGTACTCGCTAGTAGCTTCAATATTATAGTTATCATATACATATAATACAGATACATGTTGATGTATACTGTAGGTATTATATACAGAATATTATAGAAATAACGATGCATCTGACCACTTTACCACAGACGTCAACGGCACTACCGCCAGACTTCTAATCTCGTCACACCATCTCGTATATGTGTTCACGGAGCATTACTGTCTCTGGTAGTATATTTTCTCCATTCCTCATCGCGGTCGAGGCTGGCCAATGATCCATTGTTTATCAAACGTCAATAGACGTTATGTAACTCAATATCAGAGAAGGGTATCCGTCGACCCAGCAACTTTACTCTTGACCCCATTCTATCGACGGCGATAGCAAATTATATATATACTTGTCGCTAGTATTTTTTTATGTAACCTGTAGGACACAAGCCTCAGAGAGAGAGAGCGTATGTTTGAGGTTGCCTGGAAGAAATTGCTTTTAGCAATAAGGCCGCCAATTGTATTTGATCTTTTGTATCTGCCGTTTCTGTAACTATTTTTCCGGTGTACAATAAAGAATATTCTTATCTTATCTTATGTGCTTAAAAACCACGCGTGCCCACTGCGGGTGGGCATTTTCAAGCGCTGAAGTATTTGAGCACCTCAGACACCAAGGTTTCCTCACGATGTTTTCCTTCATGTCAGCGAGTTGTATCGCTACTATAACAAATGTACGTAACTTAGAAAACAAAGTCATTCGTTCAATTCCCGGCGGTACCAGCCCGCACCGGGAATCGAACCTAGGTCCCTCGCTTCCGAGTTCATTGTTCTCCCCACTAGGCTACCGCCCCGCTTTTGTAATAAGGAAAATATATTTATTTAATAACCACATCGCGTATACAAATGCTTAACAGGACAGAATGTAATACAAAGTACTGGTGAAATTGTACAACAAAGGTGAAGTTTGTCAGCGTATTCCATACTAGACTAGAGTCTGTTTTGTGGTAATCCACAAAGTGTCATATTAATATTGTAACAATTTTAAAAGTTTATTGAGTGATATCACTGGTACATAGATTTAGTTGGGACTTCGAGGTGATCGTTTCTATACATGGTAAATGTATGATTATTAAGTATTCAAATTTTCACTGGCTACCCGTCTTTCCTATTTACTTCAGCAACTTTCCATCGTAAGGTTGTCTGGAAGAAATGGCTATTAGCAATCAGACCGCCAATTGTACTATGTAAATTTGTAATTATTTTGTATATGTCGTTTTTCCAGTGTACAATAAAAAAGTCTTATCTTATCTTATTTATGTGTACATTGCTTTATAATGACGCAGAGGCCAAATAGCTATAGCGGTTTGGACAGGTATCAAATAAAAGATATTAACCACGGGAGGGTTACGTTTGATTATCCGACGCCGACGACGTATCGATAAAAGCGAAATGATATGCAATAGGCGGTCATATTTTAACTGACACGGCTTTAAGACCCTTTTTTATGTAGCCTATAAGCGTCCCACTGCAGGGCACAGGCCTTCTCTCAGAGAGAGAATATGGGCATGGCTACCACGCGTGCCCAATTTCAAGCGCTTAGCTATTTAAACACCTCAGCTCTCGGGTTTCCTGACGACCCTTAACATAGCCAAATAATTTATAGCCTTGAAAGGTGTCACTGAACTTTTCTCAATATTTTAAGGTCACTTAGAAAAGGACATTTTACAAGTATATTAGGTATTTCATTTTCATTTCATTTATTCAATGCAGTCATGAACAATTAAATAAGATACAGTAACTTAACTAATTGAACATGGACCCTGTAAGGGTATGACAGATTTACATGTTACATGGCGTATACAATTGTAAAGCATGCATGTACTTAAATACCCTAAGACAGAATTAACTTAAAATATTAACATAGTATTTGTGTATATATAGGTAATTATAAATCTTTATCACACATATATTCATCTATGGAGTAGTAGGACTTTTTGACTAATAGAGTTTTAAGTTGTGAGTTAAATGTTGTGGTATTTTGTAGTAACTTTAAGATTGTCCGGTATATTATTGTAAATAAGTATGCATCTGTATTGTGGGCTATTCTTAAAGATTTCTAATTTAGGTGGAGGAAGGACAAGTTTGTTCTTACGACGTGGATTTTTATTTTTCTCGAAAAGATTTTTATTTACTTATGTAAAAGTGTATGAAGGTATATTCTATAATATATGTATAAATAGAGGAATAGGTGAATGAAAATCTGTGTTGCAGGCCCAGCCTGCCCAAATGCTGAGTCAGCTAACTATTTGTGGCCGCGGAGATACAATGCCCTTCTAAATTGTAAATGTTTGTTTTATAATATTTTTCTTTGTTCTTTCTTTTCTTATTTGTCTGTATTATTTTAATATCGTGTTACGTTGTGTTATGTGTATTGTATCTTTGTTGCTGCAAATAAATGTCTCTCTCTCTATCTCTCATATTGTAAAAATATACGCGTGTCTATTCGTACGTTTGTAAGGATTCAGACTTCTCGGATTTTCTCACAATATTTTCCTTCACGTTTAGTAAGCGTCAGTCCGCTGACAGCGAAAGAGAATGTCGCTTTTTCACCTACCGTTGCCGTTATGAATGTGGCGAACTATTCTCAACAGATTTTAATAATTTTTACTTCGTTTTTACACGACTTCGTGTGACGGCGGCAGTGCTGAGGAAATTATTTTGTTGCCCTTCCTCGTGCTGGTTGCGGCTTTTTGAAGGCTTCACAGAATTTAATTTTAGGCGGAAACTCCAACATATATGGTGAAGTTACTATGTATTTATTTACTTATGTAAAAGTGTATGAAGATTTTATTTTATAAATTATGGTTCAATGAGATCCTGTTTCAAAGACCATTGCAACTCAATGTCAAGAATGTCTTACTGGAATTATCACCAAATCTCTTTCTGCGGGCCTTTGACATGGCTTAACGACTGCCATTGCATGATAGCCGGCACCAACGACATTTACGAATTTTAATAATTTTTTCCCTCTCTATGGAGGGAAGCAGCATTTTCTACCCAATAATTAGATCAAAACAACACTACTTGCCGAGTATAAGAAATAAAAATAATTTATCTATCCTTTTCTGAATCACAAAAAAAATACAGTAATAATAAATATATATTACACGGTGCTTCTACACACACACACACACACACACACCCTCACACACACACAAACACACCCTCACACATACACACAAACAAACACACACACATGCATACAGTACGCATGCATCTTATTTTACTACATTACCATTTTATAATTTCCCTTATATTATAGTTATAATTTCCTGTCCAACTCAACTAAAGAAAAAAAATACAATTGCGAAACAATGCACTGTAAGTTTAGTGAGGGCCTGGAGATCTGTCACACAGGATCTTTAAAAACCTATTTATAGGTTTTTTAAATTTGTTCCTTAGCACGGGATAGTGCATTAAAAATAAAAATAGTGTAAACACAGGATCTTACACACAGGATCTGTTGATCTGTCACACAGGATCACACAGTACGGACTCCAGCTTCTCACATAGGAATAAGTCCTAATTGTATTATATTTTGTGTGACACCTCTGTGAGAAGGAAATAAATAAATTACTTACTTACTTTTCTATCTGTCATGTAACTTATTCCGCATTCAAATGAATAATATTTTAACGATCATAATTTAATGTTGGAAAGACCGATTAAACAACGGGCGAGCTAGATCTGGTGCGCGAAACCGCATCTGCGCTCGAAGAGGATCCAAATCACTTGCATAGCAAGTTAGCGGATTACGGCTGACCAAATATGTGCCCTCCCTCCGAGCTTTGTGCCCCTGGAGCATAATTTATGTTTGCTCTGACCACTAGTGTGTTCAAAATGAACTTTCCTTGTTAGGCTGCGATGGTTATCATGTTAGCCTGGCTCGAACTTGGTAATGGGTCATAAGATTGATTTTAATCGGGTTAGGTGAACCAATTTACAATGATTTATCGAATAATTGTGTCCTGAATGAAGAGTTATATGATTTTACGGTATCAACCTTTTGTATCTCCAACTACTGGGAAACGGGTCGCTTCCAGCATTGCGAGCAGGTTAGGTCATACTCCACCACGGGGGCCAAGTCCTGGTTGGTTGATATACGTACTCCGAAACCACAAATATCGTGAGCACACACATTATTAACTTCATCTCTGAACAATTATTGATTCTTTTTTTAACTCATTTCATTTAATTCGTAATTAACCCTTATATTATCATTATCACTTTATCCTTCCATTCTTCCGTATGTCCGTCTGTCTGTCTGTCAAGAACCTTTAGGCCAGTTTCTGAATTGAAAATTTCGCTAAATAGTTAACTGTAGTGCTGTCTCTTCGAATTTCTCAGAAAAGAGCGTGAGAGAACGATACTTAAATATTTACACAGTGAAATTAAAACCGTATACTCAAGTCAGTAGTCCCGAAAAAATCAAACTTATAATTGAACCCAAAAAAAGTTACGATCCTTTATGTCCCAAAAAAAACATATATTTCGACACTCAAGAGAATCCTAATTCATAGTAGAATTCCGTCTTCTAGAACTACTAAATTTGGAAAATAATATCCTCTTTTACTATAAATTCAGAAAAAAACTGGAATTGAATCATTACAAAAATAGTCTCTGAAATTGGGGAACTGCGAGACTCAATTCCTAAACTCTGCATAATATAATAGGTAGGCTATCTACCTACAAATTTGTGTGAGACCCTCCTCGGTGCGCGAATTCGACTCGCACATGCCCGGTTTTTTTACTAAAGTAAGTGACTGCGGAATAAAGTTGACAGTGAATAATAATAACTTACACACAACACAATCACTTGACCTGGCCCCAGAGTCTAATACTTACATAGTTTTTCAATAGAATGATATAAGCACTACAATGGTTGTTATTTGGCTCAATTTGGTAGTCTACAAATCAATAGCACTACAATGTCATACCAGGGTATAACCCGCGCAAATTAAATAAGCATCTTGTGTGAAGAAGTTCGAACGCGCGAGGCGCCGAGTTAAGGAGCACCGGTTATACCATTGCAATGCGAATGGTTACTAGGCTACCGATAGTGTTAATGAAACGACCATTACCGGTCTAATATGACTCTATTGTCAACTATGCATTTTAGAGACTCACCCCCCAGGTCTCAAACTAGGATACCCTGTACTAGGGTAACCAGGCAAGGACGTCACAAACATGAAAATACACCCAGACTGAGGCCACTTGTGGAAATATACATCGGCTCCCAGTGGGAATTGAACTCACTACCTCTGTCTTGGTAGCAAAGCGAATTAACGGCTAGACCTACGAGACAGTGAAACAAGTTCAAATAAAATGTTAAACAAATGCAATCGAAGAACCGGATTTAGAACATCAACAAATGGAAACTAAAAACTTTTCACCGCTGGAACCTCAATTTAATTGAAATATTCCTCTCCTTCATTTTGGAGTACAATTTTCGGTGGCGCGAGATTGAAACTCCAATGAAAATGAATGAAAAATTTAGAAATTTCACCGCGTCGCCGTCGCTGGCGAAATCCCAGGAAGCTTAGTGCATCGAGGCTACAGACTGGAGAGGATTGATAGAGAAAGACTACGAGGAAATTCAATTCAGGCCGAATCTCATATCGAGGTAATCGGCTCAGGACCTCTCCATACGGAATGTGAACACAGAGAAGTCCCACCGAGGTTTTGAGCAAAAAAGGACGTCGGGCTTTGCATGTAACGTACGTTATCAACGTAATGAGTTGATTTAATATAAGATAATAATGCTTTATTCATATACAAAACACACATTAAGGCATTTGGTTGAAATAACCACTAAACACAAAAAAAAAACAAACACATTAAAATATTTGGGTGTAATTAAGATTAAAACACTAAACACTTGCACCAAGAGAAATACAACAATAAGCATACTGACACCTTATTAAACAAACTACATAACACTTATAACACTACAAAGAGGCTAAATATTGATATTGTGTGTCAAATTAGTACTAATATTTCTATTACACGAATACACTCGATTCTCTCCGATAGTGGCCGAGGTATTCTAAACGGTAAAAGACTGTAAACAGGAGTACAGAGTGAACCTTTTGGATTTTCCCGTCCGCTGCTGCTATCGATAGCAATTCCGATCAAAGTTGCACACTTTGTCATCTCGGCCGATGAGCTTCGAGTTGCTGAATCGCACTGTATCGACGCTGGCATTCCGCTCGTGCATCGGTGAACTTACAGTCCATTACGACCGAATAATGGTTTTGGATATCGAAATAATCGGACTGTTCCTGATGCAATTTTCGGTGGGGTTTGTTATAAATCTGGTGTGATAGGTGTCGGTTGTTTGTACATACATTTTGTAGTACGCTGCCAGTTTTTTGTTTTTTGTGGTAAGAAATAAACTTTACTTAATGATTCGCGATGCTCATACATACTCGTAGTTATAACTGTAGCCGATGCTTATCGAATAAAGATTTTTATTCGTTAAGAAACCTGAAAAAAATCATCTTCTTTTCTTTCTTTTTCAACCTTTGTTTGTCCCCACTGCTGGGGCACGGGTCTCTTCCTGCATCGCAGGAAGGTTAGGCCATACTCCACCACGGCGGCCAATTCCGGGTTGGTGGAGAATTGTACAGTGCTACACAAGAAATAAGTCTCGCGGATGTACCTGCGCAGATGACCAAATTTTGGATGTGCGTCAAGTTGATCGACCAATCAGATAGTTTCATTTTATGGCAGGCCGCGCGCCTTTGTTGCTATTGGTTGATTCAACGTCATCGACGCAGGTGACTATTAGTTTGGCAATATTAGCGTGAGCGAAATAGGTAGCGCTACTGCGGAAATCAATTCTGCACCTTAACCGTATCGGTTAAAGATCATATAGCTTCGGGTACTTTCGTTACACTTCTTCCTAGTCTGCGCGAACGTAGATTCCCGAAGGGACTTTTATGATGTGTCGTACTGTAAGACAGAGGCGGGCCTTACTTTCAGGAATCATATAATAAACTAAAAAGGAAAGCTATCACGGCTAAGTAGACTTTACCATTTAACGAGCCATAGGCAACTAATTCAGGTTTCGTATTTTTTTTTCAATTTAATTTAATTGAAACTTACTTTGAGAAAGTTGTTAGTACAGCAAAGCATTTGAAAAGCCCTTCTTCTACGAAACCCTACCCTGCACGTAACCCGACACGCGCTTGGCCGGTGTTTAATATCAATCAATAACAACCCATGTGTCCCCATTGCTGCGGCACGGGTCTCTTCCTGCATCGCAGGAAGGTTAGGCCGTACTCCACCACGGGGGCCAAGTCCGGGTTGGTGGAGGATTGTAAAACAGTGGCGCGCCTTTCTGTCAGAAGTTATCAAGCCGTCCATAAGGCCCCTGGCTGGACATGGCTTTACGACTGCCATTACATGACAGCCGGCACCAACGGCTTAGCGTGCCTTGCGCAGCTCGGAAGCGCTCGGAAGAAATGCCACTAGCGGTAGTCACGGGATGGTCACCCTTCCACTTATAAGTAAAGTTTATCGTTGGTTAATTATTATCCTATTCACACATGGTGCGTGGATACTAAATTTCTCCTAGTGGTTAGATTTTCGCATTTACCTCCTTAATTTGGCTAGATGAAGTAGGTAAATATGAAAATCTAAGGAGCACGACTCCTAATCTCCTATTCATAAAGGCCAGAATAGAACAAAGGTGGGTAATTTACTAGTTTCAGAAGTTACAACGCAAATGGACAGCCTAATTACGCAAGGGTTACGTTAGTTTATGAGGGTTTTGTGATAATTAAACGGGATCTCCGTGAGATATTTCGGCCATTGGGCATTTTTTACGGCAATTTTGCTATCTCTATAACAGTACCTTGTTGGTTTAGCGGTAATTCACTTGATTAAAATAGAGCAAAGATCGTGGGTTCAATTCCTGCAGAAGCCAGGCCTTCCCTGCCTTGTTGTCGGCTCGCTGGTTGGCAATTGGTTACCGGCTAAGCTTCTTTTTTTTGCCGTATAAAGGGCAGGGAGAGAGGTGGTGAATGATCATGCGTGCCAGTGTGGGACTCACAATAAGTGTGCCTACTCACTAAACACCACCTTGAGGCTGGTTTTGGTGCTAAGGACCCCTAAACCTACGTCGGCAGCGACCCCCCTCGAGGCCGAGCGGAGCTCCCTAGAGGAGCGTCCGCTTAGAACAGTTCATTACAAGCTGTTAGAGAGAGAAGTGCCTCCACTAGCGGGAACACTGGCGGGGGCGAGGCAAGGTCTGGCTGGGACCGAGCCTCTAGTAGGTGGTCCAGATCAAATGACAATTTATTCGGAGGGTCGACAAATACGTTCCTGGGCCTACGCACCAGCTAACATGGGGTCGTCGTGTGCGAAGAGTAAGCCGCTGCCTCGCGAATTAGGGGGTTGAGGTGTTCTTCAGCTGTGCTGAAGAACGTCTCTGAGAGAGATTTAATATATTAATAATAATAATAATAACATTTACATACAGGCACATACATTGCTTCTGGCCCCACACTAGGATACCCTGTGTTGCGGGAACCAGAAACAACGACATCACAAACATGTAAACATCCAAGACCTGAGGTTTTTTTTTGTTCCCAGCCGGGATTCGAACCCGAAAACTCTTGCACGGTAGGTAGATGTGCTACCACTACGCCACAGAGGTCGTCAATTGCTGGATGGTTGGAATTTCCATGTCCCGATGTAGGTCGGCATTTCAGACGCACCAGTGAGCGTTCAGCGCCCTACGGATAAAGACGTTCTGGACCCTACTCCTTCCGTAGTCAAATTTCAATGAACGTATTGAATGAGTGATCACCACAGATAATCACTCATTCAAAGATAGCCCAAATAGTGGCTAAGAACGAGTAAATTAAGAAAATAAAATATAAATATTAATTTTGTGAAACTAAAAAACGTACAGATAGGGGATGTATTAGCAAAGGGAAAGATAAAAAGTACCCGGAACTGGCGTGCATGCAACGACTTATGGACGTTGATGAAGCGAAGGTGACCTGTCAGGATCGTGGCAAGTGGCAGTCCCTGGTCTCTGCCTACCCCTCTGGGATACAGGCGTGAGGTTATGTATGTATGTATGTATGTATGTATGTATGTAAAAAACGTAAAGTTGGAAAGTGAAAAATATTAATTTTAGTAGCGTATTTCACTGAAAATAAATAACGCTACACAGATAGAATATGATAATCCGATTTTGACTGTGTAGCAATCTTCTATATACGAATTATCATAGTAAAAAAATTGGTCACAGGTTTCGTCACGTAGTTTTGCTTCGTATTGGTCATGATAATCTACCCAGCAGATTATCATGACCAATACAGAAAGCAAATCATGCAGCAGTGTGGCAACCGGCTTGGCGGTATAGTGGGAATGGGAACCAATTTCCTTTTCCATTCCGCCATCAGCCCGGCCGCATTGGCACGGTGTTTGCGCCAAAACTGGGGCAGGTATTTTTAGCTCGAGCCTTGATTTTACTTTTGAGAACTATAACATACATCTGAGAGGCTAACTTATTATGTAAGACGATCTAGCCAATCAAATCAATTTCTTTCAACGTAATGAATTTACACCCTGTTTGCAAAAATGCAATGTTTGTGCAATGTACACGTAAAATGTAAGCCGCTGCCTTAAATATGACACTATTAAACAGCTATTCATTTTAAAGACTCGCCCCTTGGTCTGAGCACCGTAGGTTAAGATGGGCAGGATGCACATGGAGATGGTGTGACGACCTGACCAAATTTTGCCTCTGTGGGAAGAATTGACCAGCGACCAGGAGGAGAGGCAATCTAAAGGGGAGGCCTTTGCCCAGCACAGTCGTGGCTAAATAAAAAAAATAAGTGGAGTGGAGATAAAGTTATGGGTTAAAGGAATAAGGTGATATCTTTGCTGTACCCACCAGAAAACAGTTACAGAGACAGTTACAAAAGACGAGGAACAATTGATAATAGCAATTTCTTTCAGGCATGTTAGCAACCCAATAAAGCTTAATTATTTGGACGTTTTTGGCACCATGTACTTCTGTGTTGCCGTTGAGCTGTAATGAGGATCAAATTTGCAATAATCTGTCATAATGTGAAAATCTGGCGATTCAGTGCTTCAAACCCTACACAGTCAGTCAAGACCTTATAATCAAAAGATTGCCGATGGAGAAATTGAGACGGGTAGTAGGTGCTAATAGAATATTAAGGTTATATTATATCTTGTATAAAATCAACCATGACTTTTTAGCAACCCGCGGTCCTTATGTACATGGCTTTCCTATGAATATTGATTGACTTGAGTATCAAAATATACCTTTTTTGCGGCACAAAGGGCAGTAACTTTTTTTTGTGTAAACTTAGAACTTAATTTTTTTTAAGCATTTGATTTAAATTTTAACTCGATACATCTACTGCGCGTTTCCTAGTTAAAGGGTCTTGACATGCAGACGGAATGACGGACAACAAAGTTGTCAAAACAAAAAATAAGGGTTTTTGTTTTTGAGGTATTCTAATAAAGGTGTTATTTTTATCCACGTCCGACTATTTACAGACCTTCTCTCAAAGAGACAGTACGGGCTCAATTGCCACGCGATTGAGATTGACAACAGGTGAGCTTAGTTCTAATTAGAATAATTCTTATGTCAAAATTCGAGATTTTCCCTCCGTAAACAACACATTCAACCAAAAGTTCTAGTTAGTATACTTTGATGGCCAACCCGCTTTTCCGCCGTAACATCGAACAACGGTGCAACTTTCGATGTCTCTAAATTTTAACTATGGATAAAGGTATTCTATTCAGTCCGTCCAATTCCGGGTACAACAACCAATGGACCTAAACTAGAGTAGAGTTCAAGTATCACATTGAGGTCACATTCGGAATCGAACCGAGGATCACGCTTTTGGTAATCCATCGTGAACAGCACCAACTAGGCAGTCAGGAAAGAAGGAAGAGAAAAGTAAGTAAGAAAAGTTTTTTACTTTCAAACTTCCGGCAACTTTCCTAGACTGATGAGCTCTTTTCTTAGTATAAATAAAGCATGAAACAGCGAACATTTATTTCGTATCACAATTAATCTCCAACGCTAAACCTATTAGCTGCACTAAGTAAACGATGAGCTTAGCCTTTCCATTTTCTTGGCAATGCTGCAGGTTTGCCGGCTGAGTGCAGTATTCAGAATCAGACGAAACGACAACCATATTTAGGCCCTGCCTGATTAGTATACTATAATATCAGCATCATCATCATCATTTATTGCAACCATAAGTTCAGAAGGTGTTGATATTCTTATACGTACCTTTATGGACCCTGTAGGGCATTGCAACGTTTTGCATAATATTTACAGTTCATTTACACATCTATATATAGCTTTATTGCTATAGCTTTTCTTACATAAATAACAACTATTGCAGTCTGTTAAGTCGTTGCAGCCAAAAACTTTGTGAAGCTGACTACGTTATCACTTGCAATGATTCGGTTATATTTAATCAATATAAAATATATATATATAAAAGCCATTTTGAAATATGTCATTTAAAACTACTAGCGTACATAACTTATTCATATAACGCAAAATCTATACCACTCCGGACTTGGCCCCCGTGGAGAAGTATGGCCTTAGGGAAGAGACCCGTGCCCCTCGGTTTGGACATAATGGGTTGATGATGAAAATCTTTAAACTGTTTTTCGAGTATCGGGTAATTAATAAATAGTTGCAATAAGGAATAGCATAATTTTCATACAATCCTGAGTTAGTCAGTTACTATGAATACAAAATTGGGGAATTTCTAACTTTTCCTTTTTGTAAGAGCATTTCTTATCGATGGTACTCGAGAAACATACAGTATTATGTAAATCCCGGGTGGTTAGACAGAGACCAGGCTTTGGTACTAAACATGATCCTGACAAACCTCTTTCGCAGCGACTAAAGAAACTAGACAGTTTCTTTACCCGCTAAAGAAACTTTAGTACCATCGATAAGAAATGCTGAAATGAAGACTCAGATTGTACCTAATTTCTACAACACCTTTAGCACATATAAGCGCTTCTGATCTAGTGGAACCTAGTGAATGGATTCAATCACTTGGGTTAAGCAACAAGAGGCGCGGTTAGGTGTTGGATTGGTGACCATCCAGTGACCACCGTTAGTGGCATTTTTCCGAGCGCCTCCGTGCTTCGCAAAGCACATTAAGTCATTAGTGTTGGCTGGCATGTAATTTCAGTCGTTAAGCCATGCCAGATGCCTCATGGGTGGCTTGATAACTTCTGACAGTAAGGCCCGCCGCTGTCTTACAATTGCCTCACAATCCTCCACCAGCCTAGACTTGGCCCCCGGGATGGAGTATGGCCTAACCTGCCTGCGATGCAGGAAGAGACCCGTGCCCCAGCAGTGGGGACATACAAAGGGTTGATATCGATAAAAGAAAAGGTCATGGGTTTTTTACAATTATCCATCTAATGTATCTACAGTCTATTCATTCTCACTTGTCCAATTTAGTAAACAAGATTCTAACCTCAAAATTTATATTTGGTGCGAAAATCATATATTTTCTCGCAAATTCATAAACTTGGCAGTTTTTTATAAAATTGGCAGCGTTTTATCTAAAATAGATTCCCCAATTACTTCATTTACTAATATTGCACTTTTCGAATAAAAATCCATACTTTACGGGTAGAATCTCCTTTACTAAAATGGACAAGTAAGAAAAAATTAAGTGTACATTTACATCCATCCGAATTAGCATGCTGAAGTGGCAGTGGGCCGGCCATATCACCCGAAGAACTGATAACCGATGGGGTAGAAGAGTTCTTGAGTGGAGACCGCGGATCGGTAAACGTAGTGTACGACGTCCTCAGACTCGGTGGAGCGATGATCTTTGCAGGGCGGTTGGCAAGAGCTGGATGAGAGTAGCCGAGAACCGTGCTCAGTGGCGTGCAATGCGAAAGGCAATGAGATGGTCCAGCAGTGGACAACCGTAGGCCGATGATGATGACGATGATTACATCCACAGAATAGACAAGTTCATTGTCTTGTCATTTGTGCCGTGACCTATCGAAAAAACCAAATGAATGCTTGCTTGTCGATGTAATTGGAGTTTATTAGTGGAAATACGGACAAATCAGTGTAAATAATTGAACATTATTGAAGTCAATGTGTTAGTACAAGTAATTATTAGTGAAAGAACTTTCCAAATCGGTTAATTCGTGGGGTCAAGGACAATCGCGCCATCATGGAGAACGTGTTAACTTGAACGTGTTGAGAATTTTAACAGTTCGCAGTCTACTGTCATCAGAACAGACCAGTTCAAAGCCTTTTAAATTTTGGACACTTCGTCTTTTAAACTGTGCAAGTCCACTGTTTCCGTTCGTTTACCTGTTCGTACTCCACCTTACCTTTATGTATCGTTCGTATGACTTGCGAACCGTAAGCGTCTGAATCACGGATTCTCGTCAGTTTTATACACTGCAAATATTTTTGCTAACTAGCGAAACTGATGCTACCCTATTTTTACGAGATTATTTCATATTTTATAGCAGCGCTTTTAAGTCTGACGGAGCCATAGCGAATTCATACAATCCTTTTTCGGTGTATGGTGCAGGTATTTTTTATGTAGCCTATAAAGGTCCCACTACAAAGCGCAGGCTTTCTCTCAGGGAGAGAGTATAGGCTCATTTACCACGCGTGCCTACCACGGGATAGCCATTTCAAGCGCTGAGGTATTTGAATATCTCAGACGATCAGTTTTCCTCACGATGTTTTCCTTCACCGAGTGGTATAGCTAAAATTACTTCATAATGTAGGTACATAACTTAGAAAACATAGTCATTAATAAATATTCATAATAATAATAAATATTCATGGACATATTACACAGATCTCGCTAGCCCTATACTAAGTACAACTAAATGACTTGTGTTATAGGTGCTAACTCGACGATAGATTTAATACAATAAATACATACATAACATCCAAGACCCGAGACAAACTAGAAAAGTTCGTTTCCTAGTTTGACCCGGCCGGGGATCGAACCCGAGACCTTCGGTTTTACAGTCAGCGTGCCAAACCACTGCGCCACCGCGGCCGTCATTGGTACATGCCTGCACCATTGTCTCATAGCTCTTTTAAATCTAACGAAGCAATAGCAACTTAATACCGTGTCCAGTGTCGGTACTTATAATTCATTCATTCATAAGGTCATTTATTGATTTTAAAGCATTCACTGGTACCTTCACAGTGGACAGGCTACCTAGATGAAATGATCCAGCAGCAGAAGAATATGGACTGAGTGATTGATTCAGTGAAGTATAGTCGATAGGACATTGAACTAAACATTACAGTTGCCTAGTGGCCTGTGACGTAACAGAGTCGATTGCATGGATATAAAGGTTGATGTGCTGTCGACTGTACCTATAGTATGGCATAAAAAAAATCCTGACTAACAAAATTAAATACAATTGTTCTCTTAAAAAGGTGATGAATATAGACCGTGAACGTGTTTGTATCAACAAACTTGAAATAAATATTTCAAGTTTGTTGATACTTTATCCTTTTTTACCAACAGTGGTGACACCATTGCTGGTTGGTGAATAACAAAACGACAGCAAAATTCAATGTTTATTCAAACATTCAGTTACTCGATGGTCGAAGAATTGTCTGATATCACTTTGGAGTATAATAACCGAGCCATATCATAATATGTCAACGATTCTATTTTCTCTGCAAACGTAGCTACAGACTGTCGAAAACTTATACAAGAAAACCTATACGCCTACGCTTCGTTTTAAGAAAATAATAACCTTATACGAATCGGCGTGTAAGTTTTATAGCTAGCTTTGTCTTACGTTTCCTCAGCTAAAAACGTAAGGTGAGATAGCGTAAGACCAGTTAACTTATAAGACATGCTATAAAGCTTGTCCTTCGCAGACGAAGCGATGAAAATCCATCCCTCCCTACGCTGTGAAAAAGTGAAAATTTACACCCACACTACAGAATTGAAAAGCTTTCAACACGAGTGGATAATTGAAAGTCATTAGCGAAGTCATTATTGATGCAAATTGAACCCTATTAACATAAGTACTATGGAAGCCATTTGCTCGTTTGCTACTGCAGTTCATTTGTAGTCCTAATACAACATCCCCACAAAATTATGCAGATATAATTCACGACTAATTTTCCAGATGAATTATAGAGCTGTACAATTGTACAGTTTGAAAATTTACACAGCTTAGGACGATTATAGCTGAGTACACATGTTCGGAGGACAATAGATGAGATTTGCCTACAGGAGACTAGCGAGGTTGGCGGTGACGTTGTTAAGACCTTTGCCCAATCATCGTCATCAATATCATCAGCCCACTACTGGGTAGAGGTCTTTTCCCTCAAAAGCTATCTCTCACGGTCTCTTGCCATCCGTATTTACGGAATCTCCGTCCACTCAACTATATCGTTGGGCAATCGGGCTCATTAGTGGGACTACTATTGGCTGGATAGATAGATAATTAACTCCAAACTCTGCCAAATATTTTACTCGTATATATACCAAACAAAATATTAGCTTTTACCAAATAAACCTTTAGGACTATGGGATATTTAAAATATCAAGTCAATATCCCACTAATGCATAGGATAAGAGATCTCTATTAAATACGATTCCTCGGTTATATAGATACCTTTTACATAGATACACATTTGACTGTTCTTTACGAATTTTACATTTCAATGTATTTCAGCTTGTTGTACCTATTGTAAACTTCACTCTACGATACCAGCATCGTACTAAACAGATCTATCTTCACCGACTCTTAGTACAAAAGCTCATCTCATAGCCAACATCTGAAAGTGCGTTCCAATTCAAATTAGGCCCTCCAATGATTTCGCCTGCGAATAAAATATTATACGCCGTTTCGCCCCGGTATCCCCCAAGATAAATGGTTGGGGGCGAGCGGGTATCTTTGCACAATGCAACGTGCTCCGAAGATCGGATAGGAAATGTCACCGACGTTACTGGTATTTATTACCCTTTCTCTGTGGGTGCGGAATGAGGCTACTCAGAAGGTCTGTTTCTGTTTGATCACCGTTTTAGGTCCGTCGAGATTCCGAAGGTATGACGCGCCGCAAGTCTTCTCTGCTTTTCACCCAGGTGTAATTTACGGACCGGGCGAGCACAAAAGCTTTAAGGATTCGTATTTGATGTGGAGTGTGGATGCGCCTGTGAAAGCAGCGGCTTACATTGTATATTGACATTCAGCAACCAAAATATAAATTCTGCACCGTAAAACTATTTTTTTGTATATAATTATATACAGTGTGCAATGCTACACACTGTATATAAAATGTTTTCTTATTAATATGTTGTTTACTTAAGGGAACTCCAGGTCAATTTTGTAAACACATACTTTTGTAGTTTTTCTGTGTGATTGTTTGTCTTTTGAATAAAATAATGTGTGGTCTATTGAGGTCTGATGACGACCAATAGGTAAACATTTTTCTTATCCTAATACTACTTTATACGTTTATATAATATACGTTTATCGCTGAATAAAGTGTTCTCTGCTTGGTTTACTCCGGCGTAAGTAGACTTATTATAACTCATTAAAGTTATAATAAGTCTACTTACAAAAGGTGATGCAAAGTTGACTACCTGAGTAGCTATTCAACCTATCCCCTTGAGTAGCCCTTCCGGGTCTCTGTATTTTGTCTGAAGGGCTTCAGGCACTATTTGCTGTAAATCTTTGCATTTGATTATACTTGTGCCTCACAAAGTTTATACGACGCATAATGCTACGCGCCATTTGGTTGAACAAAAGCTCTTATGTTGAATTCAGTAAGAACTGTTACTGCTAGGCGTAATTGTGTTTTCTCGGGTATAATTGGGATCGGAATTAGAGAAACGGAGGTATTCGAATTTGCAAACAACGTTTTAATCTAGTGACAGTTTGATCCAAGTATTTTGGTATCTGAAATCATCTGGAGATTGTAATATTCTGCCTAATGTTGGCTGTGATTATTATAGACAAAAATAGAAAAAATAATAGTTTGGATACATATCTGAGGTGTTTATATACCTACTTATATCAGCACTTGAAATTGTCGATTTGCGGTAGGCACGTGTGGTTTTTAAGCTCTGGAATCAAGCTCTTTCCGTGAGAAGCCCTGTGCCTTATACAGACACGTATATAGGCTACATCACAAAAAGTATATCTATATGTTGCTATAGGTACT
The DNA here is from genome assembly GCA_934045075.1 of Yponomeuta sedellus. Classification (NCBI taxonomy): domain Eukaryota; kingdom Metazoa; phylum Arthropoda; class Insecta; order Lepidoptera; family Yponomeutidae; genus Yponomeuta; species Yponomeuta sedellus. The sequence continues at coordinate 6,123,590 of OW203735.1, read as the reverse complement.
TGTTGACTTTGAACAGAACTTGTCGTCTTTTACTGATACTATTTTCTTATTTTCTTAAATGGTTCTTACAGGCTCGTAGGGAGATTCCAATTTCTGTAACGAATCCCTGTAAGACGACCAGACGTATAATCGTTGAACTAGCTCCCATCAAATGGAAGCGAGAGATAAAGCACACGCCTTCTGTCTCGACAATAGCTGAAGGCACATTATATTGTATTACGGCGATAGCACTATCTTCAAAGCGAAGACGCCGTCCTGTATTATTATACTGCAGCACAAAGGACGATTTCTAGTGATTTGACCTGATTTGAGGGAGAATTTGAAGAGGCAATTTCGGTTATCATAGATACAGGTGGGTGGAGGGAAACTGGTACATCCGAAAAAATCTTTTTTATCGGTCTAATCGCGATTATTTCCCGACGTTATTGGGAATTTCTTGATTATTTCCTTGGAATTTCATAGAGAGCATAGCTAAGTAAAAGTAAATAACTTAGCTATGCTCTCTGTCCTTTGTCAGTATGTCTTACCTTAAAAGTTACTCTTCCTTCACACTACCAGTACATAGTTATATATTAAACGGGTCTTATCGCTATTATTTATTAGGTAAAACACGAAATTGCGAATAATCGCGATTTGAACCGTTCATTATATGACCATTTATAACAATAACAAATAAATTTGTAGTATATCCCGGCTTACGAACCGTAAGATGTGAGATTATTTTTTTAGCAGAGATTTGGTATATTACCCAACAAGCAATAAAATGTAAAACAATACGACGATTCTTATATAAGTGACGTTTTTTTCTCTTCTAAAAGCGGTAATACATACAGGTGTCAAACTTTGTGTAATCATATCACAGTACTATCTTAAATCATGTAAAATAGCGAAATTAATGTTAACTGTTATATATAATTCTATAACTGACAAGAACTTAATCTGCAGGTTTGCTAAATGTCATTCGAATGGTGGTGTGAGGACCGGTCATCGATCTTCCTCAAAATGGTGGAGACTGATGATGGTTGACTCCTGCGATATACTCGTGAACGAGTGCCGGTCGTGTGTCTGACCGCAGCACTTCAGATCTCCCTACTTTTGTAAGACTATTAACAAATGCTTTGGTATTTAAAGTTATTGATGGCAATCATGGTATCTTATTATACGTATAGGTGGCAACTGATGTATTGGGTTTAAGATGACTTGAGAAAAGATGATCAGAGTGGAGTTTTTTCCCGCTGGCCTTTCTCTACTACACGAAGGCAGCGGCTTACATTAAACAGAATGTAAATTTCACGTTGAAATAAAATTGAATGGATTTGATTTGTTAATTAAAAAATCACTAAGCATCCCGAACTAAATGAAAAGAAATAATTACATATTTGTTAATTACGTTACACAAATTTTATAACGAACTCCTCAGTGCTCGTTATTTTTAGTATTTTATTACGTTATGTTCCGTCTGGTGTTTTTATTTTGTATGAAACAAATATAGCAATTGTATAGTTGATCAACATTTATTAGCGCTAGTTACATACTATACCTATAGTATCCAGAATTAGCATTGTGGTCGGACCATCCGACAAAATTGTAAGTTTAATCCAAAAGCTGCTTTAGAAAAAGTTACAACTTTGCTTCAGCAAAGAATATATTTCGTACTGATTTTCTTGTACGCGAGTGTATCACTGATAGTTGGAGATTGGAGAAGGGTCCCGCAGGAAATCGTAACAGGAATATGGAAATGAACAGGGCCTTGTAAACAAAAGTATTATCGAGGAACAAAGGCATAAAGTCGTTTGTATTATGGGAAAGGTCCTTTCGGCCGGGATAATATATATTACCTACTACCGACGTAACTTTACATAAAATACGTAGGTTAATGGCGGAGGAAACTCTGAATATCTGAAGATATTATTGAAGTATACTCGTATGTACTTTATGTATAATGTTGCTATGTATATTGCTATGTTTCGCTATCTGTTATCAATCGATAATATCGACTATATGCCTTCATGCAATCCACTCCATCCTAAGGTTGTCTGGAAGGGATCATTTAAGCGATAAGACCGCCAGTTGTATAACATTACGCAGATTTAAGAAATCATGGTCGTAAGTATTTTGCTAACCACTTGCTACTCGTAACTGTGAAGAAAACCATCGTAAAAGTTGATTGCCTGCGATCGCTAGTAAACGCGCGCGCTAGTGAAGCGCTCGTGGTCTAGGCGAACAGAGTGATTGGCATCAATCACTTGAGTTAAGCAACAACAGGCGCGGTAAGGTGCAGGATGGGTGACAGTACCGTGACTACCGCTAGTGGCATTTTTCCGAGCGCTTCCGTGCTTAGCGAGGCACGTTAAGCCGTTGGTGCCGGTTGGTGTCATGTAATGACAGTCATTAAGCCATGTCAGAGGCCTTATGGGCGGCTTGATAACTTCTGACAGTAAGGCCCGCCACTGTCCTACAATCCTCCAACAACCCAGACTTGTCCCCCGTGATGGAGTATGGCCTAACCTTCCTGCGATGCAGGAACAGACCCGTACAAGGGTTGATAAGGAATAAATCGCTAGTCCGCGGTAGGAAAGTGCACACAAGCCCTTACTCTCTGTCTTTCTCTGAGAGAAAATATGTTAGGCTGCTTAATGATGTACGAAAGACATAACTTAAACCTTTTTTTTTACACTCACAATCTTCGCATAATGTCCGACAAATAACTTGACTTCGACTTCGCAATACTTATTTTGAGTCTCATTGGAGGTGGATACTGGACGTGACTTAGTAGTTAGTTAAATCAAATTAAGGAATAATTAAACCGTTTTAAATATCGAGTACTCGTATTACAATAAATTTGCCGTTTAAATAATCTACTCGTACCATTTCAAGAACTTGGCAGTCAAGGAAAAAGAGTAAAAGCTTGCACATCGCCAACTCATCTCCACGACGCGGATTTTTGTTCAAGTGAGTCTTGGGGCATTTTATTATGTTAGAGTGGAAAATATAATAAGAAAAAAAATAATAAAAATTGTCAAAACCTTTTCCAAAAACAATATAATTTTTCCAATTGCATAAAAGTATAATTAGCTTAGGTATTGGTATAGATTATGACAGTCAAGAGTTTACCGTGGGACCCCAAACTAGGCGGTAATCCTTATAATGAGGACCTAGTTACGATGAATTGACTGTGTTAGACCTCTGTTAGACGGCGACCTCTGTGGCGTAGCGGTAGCGCATCTGCCTGCCATGCAAGAGGTTCCGGGTTCAGACCCCGGCTGGGGACAAAAAAAAACCCCAGGTCTTGGATGTTTACATGTTTGTGATGTCGTTGTTTCTGGTTCCCACGACACAGGGTATCCTAGCATGGGGCCAGAAGCAATGTATGTGCCTGTATGTAAATGTTATGCTATGTGTTCCAAAGTTAGCGACTGGTATAGGTTGATTGTTACAGATTAAACGGGTCTAATCGCGATTATTTATTAGGTAAAACGTAATTACCTTATTTACCGACTTGATATTTTCATATTTTTACTTAGGTACTATACAATAATAATTTGGCACTGAGTAAATTTCAATCGGAGTATTTTGTTTCAACTAACCACGTGGTTGGTTTCCCAGCACTTGGTAGGGACGAACGAAAGAGATTGCGAAATAAGTAAGTGTTTTTCTCCCAACCAACAGCCGTAAAAGAGCTGTCAACAAATAAATTGGATGTCAGTACCTACGTCTCTATCCAACTAACCAACACTACTATATTCTTAAGAACATCACACAATGAGCAAAAAATACTCTTAACAGAGGTTCTACTTTTTTACAAACTAGATAAATTTAGACCTATAGACTAACCGCAAACGACTAAGTTGGCTCGTTAGGTAATGTAGGTGTTCGTACCTACTTATTTACGAGATTTATGATGATTTGAGAAAAGATACAAGAGTTTTTTTCTGGCCGTCTAATTCTTCAATGCAACTTGAGCCAAAAACAACTGTAATAATAACGTTATACGATCGATCGATCGATATCAAGCCTTGTATGTCCCCACTGCTGGGGCACGGGTCTCTTCCTGCATCACAGAAAGGTTAGGCCATACTCCACCACGGGCGCCAAGTCTGGGTTGGTCAGAACCTTACTACTAGAAGTTATCAAGCCACTCATAAGGCCTCTGACATGGCTAAGTCTCTGCCATTACATGACAGCCGGCACCAACGTTTTAGCGTGCCTTGCGAAGCACGGAAGCGCTCGGAAAAATACCACTAGCGATAGTCACCCATCCTGCACCTGACCGCGCCTGTTGTTGGAATCAATCATTCGAGTCAAAAGACTCGAATAATTGATTCCAATCATTCTGATCAACTAGGCCACGAGCGCTTACATTGTACATTGATCATTATACGTACGTCGTACATTGACATTTAATTAACTGAATGTAAGTTCTTTATGTTGAAATATATTTTGGATTTCTACTAACCTGGGTTAAGATAATTTAAATTTTGAATAACTGGTATTAGGGTATATATCATAATAATAACTTTTGTTCTTTATGTTTTACTCAAATTTATTAATAGTTATCAAAATTCGAGGCAGAGACAGCCGGTAGTTAAAGCATTATAAAGAAAAAAATTTAAAAAACTAAAAATTAAACAAGAAATTTTCGAAAGTGGTAGCACTAAATATGTAAATAACAAACTTTTCTAGTGTTTCAGGAATCACATATTTAATGAGATAACCCTACATATTTATGTATCGTTTATATATGTGTATCAACAATAAAATAATATGTTATCTAATATTGTTTAGTTGCGCCGACTACCCGTATTTCAGTTTCAGTTTCTTCTTTTCCGTGGTTGTCTGGAAAAAATTACTTTTAGTAATAAGGCCGCCACTTGTACTGTACTGTTATTTTATAAGTCTCTTATGTAATCCTTGGTGTTCATGCAATAAAGAATATTCTATCTATATATCTCTATCTACATAAGCTGAAATCTCGCTGTCAATACGTGTAAGAAAGTATGAGTGACAAAAAACCATGAAGGAGAGAGAAAGTAGAAATATAGAAACAAAAAATATTCAAAATATATTTTTGCGCGTAAGAGACTAGCGAATATAGAGACAGACAGTAGATCTTCTGTTATAGATACAGCAGCGCGTCGCACAAAAGGTCTGTATTTTCGATAGTAAAATTGCTGCCCTCCAGACGGCCACCTGGCCCCTTTGTCGATCGATAAAGCGTGAAATAGAAACGGGCCTCACTATGAAAAATAGGCGTGTGCCGTTTGCTACCGACGCAATTGACAAATAAAAAAAAATATTTTTATTTTTCACGGTCATTATTATATATGTCTATGTTTCTATTTAGATCTTTGTCTATCTGTCCGTCAAATTTCGTGTATCTACTTTGGTATTGTTTTGCTTTTAAAATTGTCCTTAGCACGGGTTAGTTCATTAAAAATAAAAATAGTATAATCATGTGGGTACAGCGATATCATTCCGATATAAATACCTAACTGCAAAGTAGACACTCGGAGCTGCAAGTGATGCAAATTACTTCTTAAAATTTTATTTTCGAAATAATGACCTCTATATTATATTTTTCAATATTAAAAAATAGTGCACAAAGTACTAGCGACACTTTACTTAAAAATCTAAATATCAACAAAACTTGCGAAACGTAAACCATGCATTAAAAAAGAAAACACTCTTAAATTTTATTAGAAATGCATAGCGTCGTATTCCGAGTTACCCAGTAATAACAAAAATTTTTGCGATCAAAATCTATATCGGATGATATTCACGGTCTACAGCGGAGCAGACCAAAACTTTCGACGGTACCTATCATAGGCAAATTCTTTAGGGACAAAGATATTCTTTCTAGCTCGATTTTTACAATCCCCAGCGCGGCTGGCCTTAAGCTTTTACTCCCTCAATCCGAAACAAGGATCCTCTTAAATTTGTTGTCTAAAATACAAAAAGTTTTTTTTTGTATTTTCATCACTCGCAGAATAATATCCGGGATTTTATTCATACGTACATAAACTCACGCCCGTTTCCCGGAGGTGTAGGCACAGACCAAGGTTTACGATCTCTTGGCACGCTCCTGAGAAAACTCCTTGGCTCCATCAACATTTAGGCTGGGCGCATGTTGAGACGCACGCAGCGCATATTTTGTAAAGCATGGAACGTCGTTGAGCTACGTACGCTACGGCGCAGGCACGCCCGACGCAGACATGTGTCTGCACTGCTCTGCGTCTCGTTGTAGTGTGGCACAGATTTATGCGCGACGCGTACACGTCGAGGCGTGTTTACTAACAATTTTGTTGTAATGACAGAACATTTCATTGAATTAGTTCGCTGTGATACATGTTTGTATGATACAAATAATCCAGATTATTCAAAAAAGACATCGAAAGAGTTGGATGCGAATTACCAAGGAATGGAGCCAATAGTTGCGTCGCAGCATGTGGTGGGGGCCTATGTCTGCCTCAACTGCCCTGTACTGAACTGCGCTGTGCTGCGTCGCCTGCGTCTCAGCATGCGCCCTGCCTATTAGTCAGTGTATGCATGCTCGTCGGTTACGGGACTTTATTTATGTTTAAACGCTGTTAAAACACAGTTATGTGGTGTGGATTAGGAGCAAAATTTATTACTCGTTGGTACCAAAAACTCGTACTTCTGCAGTAAGACGCATACAGGCTATAAAACACGATTTCAAGCGTTCAAGTACGTGGAATCCAGTGCTAAGTAAATACAAATCACGCGCCTTACCACCGGAACTGCGAAAAAATAAAATTTACTAGGTACCTACAATAATTGACTGTACTCGCCAATTCAGTCTACCCGAGAGCACGGCAACTGTAACGCTGCCGAAACGTCGGGAAATAAGGTAATTACGTTTAACCTAATAAATAATCACGATTAGACCCGTTTAATATATAACTATAAAAACTTGTTCTTAGTTTTTTCAGGTTTTCCTTTTACTTGTCAGATTCTGACAGCCGTCAAGAAAAATGCGAGTTTTTTGTTTTTTTTTTATTTTATAAATTTCCAAACCCAACTACGGACACATTAGACAGCATCATCATGACTATAGCACAGATTCATTGTCATCATCATCAGGAACCAGTATAGTGGTCTGATAACAAGTACTTGAAGTACTTGAAAAGTACGGCGTGCGTGCATGCGACTAATGAAGCGAAAGAGGTTTTGTCCGGTTCGTATCAAGTGATAAACCTTGTCTGTTTAGCCCTACAGCATACAGGCATCAAATAAACAAAGATATAACGATATTAAGGGAAATTACATATTAAAAAGATCTAAAACCCTTTATTTAGTTTTATAAAAAAAGAGCTTACCAATATTTTCAAATAAAAGGTTACTGCTTTCAGCCATTTTGACTGAAACACCCATTACACCACGTGACGTCACGCTTTGGTTAGCATTGGTAAACTTCACCCGTGCATTGTTGTGACTACGACAAGTGATTACGAGTTTGTTTACCTGGGCGTGACGTCAGATTTGACGCCATGACACTGCGAACTGCTTTCCCACAAATACAAAATAATTTCAGAAAAATGGCTCTAAACTTCGTTAAACCTTTGGCATTGAAATATTGGTTTTTTCCCCGTTTCTTGGTGGTCATACTGTAAATAACAAATGTGTCCCCACATTATGGAAGAGGATTTAAAAATCTTTCGTCATGCCTATTGAGTGTGTTGCCCTATTGTTACGTTAAAAAGGCTACGTTTGGTCGGAATGATGAAATTGAGGCTTAGACAGCCTGCAGCCGCTCGGAGAGCTGAAAACTTGGCAGCGCCGCCGATCGCGCGCACCTGCCGACAGTAACACGGCAATTCCGGCCTCAAACTGTGCTTCGCCGAGGCAGCGCCCATAATGAGACGCACTGCGACAGACGTGACTTTGGGCCCTCAAATTTCTTTACCGACAATAGTACGGTGTTTCCCTAGTGCGCCTGGGGAGCTGGCTGGCGACGTGAGTAGAACAGATGGGCAGACTGTTAGCCATTGCCTGCGTTTGAGTCGAACTGTTGACTCTCTCACTTAATTTCAGAAATTTCTATCCCGGGCCACTTGACCACCATCCCGACATATTTGTTTTATTTTACATTGTTGAAGGACGATAGGCATTTTTGGAATAATATCAAATGTTTGTCAAAACCACCTTAGGTCAGATTTTACTTTCCCAGGCTATCTCAGATCACCCCGGCGTATTTTTTTATTCTACATTTCAAACGACGAAAGTCCGATTTTTTAATCAATAACTCAGATGTACATTAAAATCAACCAATATTCCAAGAATCAAAAAAAAAAACCGGCCAACAAAAACCACACACATTACATAATTTAACTCGTGTCATAGTGTTTTTTTTTTTCGAACTCCCCCCAAATGGTTTCACCGATTTTCTGGTCTGAGAATAGGTCGTAGACTAATTAATTTTGCTAAACATTGTTTGCCAAGTCAGGAAGTACATAATAAATAAAGACTATCTCTCTACCGCGTCGTCGCTTGAATCTAATCTAAGCTTTATAGAAACCTTCAAAATGTTTCCAAATATTTCGCTTAACGTTCTAATTAATTTTTAATAAACTATCAATTTTAATCGGTTTCATCCCTCAAGAAACGTATGCAATCTGTTAAAGCTACCGCCAAGTATCTCCGCTGGCCGTATTCTACTCTACCAGTGATTGTGAGCAGGGCGACGATTTACGAAAAATTCTGACGTAGAGCTGAAAAATACCTTTATCCTTTTTGTGTTTTCTTTTTCACAAAAATTGTGGAAGCATCCTCTCTCCGGCCAGCCATGCAAATTGCCAGTCGCATGAAATTTAAATCGGGATTCCATAAAGGCGGCTTAAAGGGTTGCCGACACATAATTCGTATTCATATTTGGAGGATTGGAACGCGACCCACGTACGGTGCTGTGACGCTAGGCGGACGCAATCTTATGCTTGCGTGAAGCTCAGTAGGGAGACTGGTACAGTTTATTGCCTTTGAGCGCATGTCACGACATAGCTTCCATACAAAATCTACAGATAGGGCGCTAAACTTTACGTCGCCTTGAAATCGTACGCCGTGCGATTACGTACGCAATTTTCATGGGTACCGCAAAAATCAGCAATTAATGAAAAACCCAGCGAGAGTATAATATCCTTTGTTCTATGAGTTTTTTCTTACATTTATAAAAGTTTCAGGATATTAGAGTGTAATAGAATGTTGTGTAAGTAATCAATTGTTGTTCGTAGGTACAATGGCTATTAAATTAGTGCATCATTAAATTATTGTCTTTGACACAGCACCGTAATATCCAACATCAAACAAACTTAAGCTCACGCCAATGAAGTGTTTTGTGAACTTGTGCTAAAAACGGCTCATTCAGAGCAATATTTTAGGGTAGGTAGCGTCAGCAAAATCAACCATGATTTCTGAGCAACCCTGATGTACACCGGTAAAACATGTGCTTCATCGGTACCTACGTTACAGTACGCTCCTTTGTAAAGTGCGTAATTTTTAACTTTCAAACAATGTGTACAGGCATTGTATTAGAGCTAAAGTATTGAAAAATAATTTAAACTACGCTATAACACCAAGAACGCCGCCTTATAAATAATTGTCACCAAACGAGTATTCGTGCTTCGCAAGGCACGTTAAGCCGTTGTTGGTGCCAGCTGTCATGTAGTGGCAGTCGTTAAGCCATGTCATAGGTCTTATGGGCGGCTTGACAACTTCTGACGGTAAGGCCCGCCACTGTCTTACAATCCTCCACCAACCAGACTTGGCACCCGTGGTGGAGTACGGCCTTACCTTTTGGCGACGCAGGTAGAGATCCGTGTCTCAGCAGTGGGGACATACAAGGGTTCATATCGAAACGAATATTCGCGAAACCCATAAGACAAATTGAGTACGTATCTCCAAGTATTCTTCTTCAGCCGTCAGAAATGGAAACGAAATTATGTTTCACGATTTTCTGGTTTCTTGCGGTTTTTCATACAAATTGCTTGTGAAGTCTAGTTAGTCTCATGTCTGTGGTCCCCGCTCTTTGCCATCCAACGTTATGAGCACAGCCGGCGTGACGTGATAATATCTCAAGCATGAGCAGCCGGTTTGAGTCACAACCAACAAGTGGCGGAGGTTATATTCGCATTATAGCACAATACAGGGATTGTATGGTTATACTCGTATATATGCGAGTTGTACGCTGTACAGCCGTCAGTTAAGGGTCTAGAATAGAAAAAGTTTAGTTCTATTTAACTCGTGTAGTTTTAAGCATTACTTATGGCAAACCATCCTTGAAAACTCAGGAAAACATATAGAAGATTTCTCTCTGATTTATCTCTGGCACGGATAGCCAGAGGTCGCGGGTTTGAATCCCGGCATGGGTGGAATTTTTAGCCTCTAAATACGTTTTTAAAATTGTCCTTAGCACGGGTTAGTGCATTAAAAATAAAAAAATAATATAGTCATATAGAAGTTTTTTTTATTAAAACTATAAACGTCCTACAGCAGGGCACAGGCCTTCTCTCAGAGAGAGAATGGGCTAATGAGCTAATAAAACGCCCATTAATATCAAATACCAGCAATTGCCGTGCCAATAACTGTACATTTAGTAGAGTCTAAACCCTGCTATGACGGCGATAGCTAGTGGTAGTTCAAAAGTAGCCTTTTTTGCCTATCGCCGTCCCATTTTGGTCCAGACAAATTGCTGGGCCTTTATCACAAAGGGCGGGACAGGTATTAAAATTTGTCCCGTGAATTTATCAGCGGACGGGGTGCCCGGACGCGAACCGGCTATTTCCGGTCATGTCCGGAGTTTCCGGTGTCCGGGGAACGGCCTATTTCTACTTCATATTTAAGGTTGAGCGGCGGCACGGAGGCGGGGGGCGGTGGCGCGATTGAAAGGTCCCAGGTGCGATTCCCGACGGTGTACTGTTAGTTTATTGAGATTACCGTAAAAGTTTCGTGAAAAAAGAATGTAATTGGCAGTAAAGGACACGTACTGAAAGTGAAAAAAAAGTTTCAAAGACAACCTCAGGTGGTATTAGGTAACATGTCCACTACATAAAGTAAACTAATATTAGTACGTACACAAATGTCCGTTTGTTTTTATTCAGATTCTATTGTCTTTTGTGTAATAAAGAATTGATAATAATATTTCAACACTTCGGAAGTGTCACTATCGGTAGCAAAATACCGTGTTACAAAGCGGTTAACAAAAGTTACAAAACAGAAATTCCGGAATTTTAGAAGGCTCTTTTTCAGCTTGAAAAGAAGAAAACTAGGTTCACAGATCAAGTATCTGAAGACATACGGAAAAGCAGCCACGATTAACTAAGTGAAATATAGAGAAAACATTTAAAAAAATTACTTCAATCGATCCAGCCAAACTAGATTATACAGCGTGTTACAAAAAGGTACGATAAAACTGGAGTGAGTTAATCTACTCACCAGTACAAAACACCTTTGTACTTGTTATTTGACACCAACTTAGGGAAAAAACTAACAGCTGCTGCATACAACTTTTTACTAACTAATGGGCAGTGTCATAAACAAATAAGTTATGTTTTTGTTTATTTTTTCATGAAAATAGGTAAAGTCGTCGAAAGAGTCTGGATTGAATAATTCGATTTGTGCTGCTTAACAAATTTTTAAAGGAAAATAAAGAGGTACGGAAGTACGTCATTAACTACCCTCCAGCCTCCTACGATCTGTCAGTTACTATTGATACCATGACTCGATACAAAAACTCATTAAGACGCTCCGCGGTGATACCTAGCACCTCCAATAGAAAAGAAATCATAATCTTCTTATATAACGCGTCTTTGAAAAAAGTTAATGTATAGTAGCTCTTTTTAGATCCTACTGACAAGAACCTAAGTCTAATAATCTAGGACGTTAAAGCAATTAGGACTTTAAAGCGGCCGTTTTTAGCGGAAATCGATTAAAGTCTTAGTTAATCCTAGGTTCTAAAAATATATACGGCATAGCTAAGTGAACTTTCCGCTTTCGCACGCAGATTCATACGTGAAAATTTACATAGTCAGGGCAGGATACAGGCCTGAGTTTATGTATTAATTTATTTTTCTGATAGCGCTAGTTTTCTCTTAAGATAAGGGTTTCTTATTTAACATGACTTTAGATTAGATTAGAACTCTTCACTGTACACATTAGAAAACAAAATAGATAAAAAGGCTTACATAATTATCTAAGTATTGCCGTATACAATTGGTGGTCTTACCGCAAAAAGCTCTTCCAGACAACCTTATTAAAGACTTACAGGTTTTCTTGTTGGAAACTGGCCAACCCCCTTAAATTTTCACCGGAACTTTGCTCAACACCCTGTAGCTACGTACGCTATAAATTGGATAGGTTCAAAGGAAACCTAGAAAAGGTCAAAGCTACTGAAGTCAAGGCCGAGGTCCATGACCCTGCGACCGTCTACTTTTGGCACAAGATAGAAAGGTTAGGATGCCATAAAGTTTCGGTGTGGCTGTCCTAGCATTGAATAGTAATAATCAGACAGTGTCCCAGTTTCTCGTATACTAACAATCTGGTAATCGTATAAGTGTTCAATAAAGTGTTCTCTCTCTCTCTCTCTCTCTCTCTCTCTCACTCTCTCTCTCTCTAATCTACTGTTGCTGCTGCCAAATGTTTTTTCTGTATGCACTTTGGCCAACTGAGAGCTGTTATCAGTAGATTAACGTCTTGTTAGTGTACCCGAAACTAGGGGTTGTTAGTGCCTTTTTTAGAATACCTTATCAGGTTTTTTATCATGGATTACATCCGAACCTGCGTAAATGACGTCACGAGCTAATCTTACAAATTTTACCGCAATTTTATTATCCAAAGTATAAAAGTATTTTTTTTCGGGCATGCGCCTGACATAAATTGGCATTTTGTCGGGGATTGATTGGTTGATCGAGACCATAAATATGTAGTGTGTGTGAGTATTTGTTTTGTAGTGGGCGAATTTTTTTTTTCTTTTTTTTCTAAAATATTTCTATAAGTGAAAACTTGTAATTGGCTCTCAGTCATTATTTCAATCGCAATGTGTTTTGTTCATAGCTGTAAGTTTTCTTATAATAATAATTTAAAATAAATAAAAGCAGCTTTAACTAGTTTTATCAAGTCCATTTCCGCAATCTGGCACAAAATTTTGGGGAAGCAATCAATACGCAACCCATTACCCGCCTAAGCGATAACTAAACGCACAACTATAAAGTCACGAGCACACCGCCCGCCCGTTACGCAAAACACCTGGCTGGAAGCGTTTCGCTAATTGTGCCAAGTGTGACGATGACAGAAGCAACAATGGTAGAAAGTCTGACTTGGCCGACCCCCTTCTTGTTAAGTTATGGGATTGAGAACGTAACGGTCGCAAGGCATGCAAAATAAGGGAAGAAAAAATAATAATGATAATAATTAAATATGATAATAATAATAAATTTATATTCTTTTAATGCACTAACCCGTGCTGAGGACTATTTTAAAAAACCTACGTAATACAGAGAGTATTGTAAAGAAGTTCGAAATTTCACTGATGCCGGTGAGTCGTCCATTAGCTCAGTTGAAAGAGCGCTGGCACGGATAGCCAGAGGTCGCGGGTTCGAATCCCGGCATGAGTGGAATTTTTAGCCTCTAAATAGGTTTTTTAAAATAATAAAATTGACGACCTCTGTGGCGTAGCGGTAGCGCATCTGCCTACCAAGCAAGAGGTCCCGGGTTCGAATCCGGGCTGGGAACAAAAAAACCCCCAGGTCTTGGATGTTCACATGTTTGGGATGTCGTTGTTTCTGGTTCCCACGATACAGGGTAGGTATGTGGGGCCAGAAGCAATGTATGTGCCTGTATGTAAATGTTATGTTATGTTATAATAATTAAAATGCGATAAATTATTCAGTATTACTGAATATTAAAAATTATTTTAAGCGCCGTCCACGCCCACGTCCACGTACGCTTGCCGCGGCAAACGGCAAGTATGTGAACGCTGCATTAAATAAAACGAATTACTGGTGTGCAATAATTTATCAACCTATCTACAAAAATTCTGTCAAAGTAGTGCTAGGTAGGCTGGGTACCTCTGTGTGTCTCAATGAAGTGCTAATCGCGACCAAATCGTTTGTGCGCGCCGTTTCATTTGCGCACCCGTGACGTATTGCTACCGACAGCGCCTTGCCTACTAATTGCTTGGCTCGTCCTTGAAATGCCTCTTGGCCCGATCTTAGATAGGGAATTGGCTTGAAGTAATTGTTGCCTTAGCTATCAGATGTTTTTCACCTGTGAAAATAACTTGTTAATGACGTCGATATTAACCCCACTGCTGGGGCACGGGTCTCTTCCTGCATCGCAGGAAGGTTAGGTTAGTTAGTTACTCCACTACGGGGGCCAATGACGTACTGAGAATAGAATTAATCTATGTCGTACAGAGAATATAATATTTATAGACCTATTTTCTAAATTGAGAATTTCGCTAAATAAATAGTTAACTACTTTTGTGCTGTCTCTTGGGATTTCCCAGAAAAGAGGCGACAGAATGTCACATAAATACTTATATTCTTCTTAATGCACTAATCCGTGCTAAGGACAATTTTAAAAACCTATTTAGAGGCTAAAAATACTTAGTGAAATTCTCAATTCAGAAACCGGCCCTAAGGAAATATTTGTCAAAATATATTTTATTAAATATATTATATTACAAAATATATTATATTTTATGCCGGATTAATAAAAATATTAATATTTTTCCGAAGAATTACTGAATAAAATAAGAATTAAAAAAAGTAAGAGTTCCACCGAAGTATTTTTGGGTGCTGATACCTTATTTTTATCAGAATGTAAATTGTAACTTGGTGTGATTAATAAAAAAATATTGTTGTAAAACAGTCTTCTTTTTATAATCACACCAAGTTTGACACGTGTACCTATGTGTAACACCTTTTTTACGATAGATTAAAAGAAAGTAAACAAATACGATTCTTTTTGTAAGTATTTAAATCTTTTTGTTTATAATCCAGTCTGCCACAGTGAAATGAAGCATCCACATTTTGTGACTATTTTAACTAGTTTCTTTAGAAAAATCGGCAATAAAGACGGCGGCGTTCATGTACGTGGGACAATCAGAAAGTTTTGAGAAACTAAAAAAGTAACTTCTATGAAAAAAATATTTTCATTAAATCTTTTCAAAAAACTCTCCACCAGCCTCTATACAAAGTTTCATGCGTCTGAACCAATTTTCAAAACCTTTTTTTTCAGTCCTCCGCAGACACCTCTACCACGGCCTTCTCAAACGCTGCTAGCGCGTCTTCCGGCGATGAAAACTTTTTGAGCTGATTTTTAATTTTAGGGAATAAAAAGAAGTCACACGAAGCCAAATCAGGACTGTAAGGAGGCTGTCCCAAGACTCTGACCGGTGTGGAGTCCAGGAAGTCCCTCGTTTTGATCGCAGAGTGCGCGGGCGCGTTGTCGTGGTGAAGAAGGACCCCGCGGAGCCCGGTGTTCGGTCGCTTGTTGCTCAATTCAGAAAAAAAACTTCTGGCAGGCATTTTGTGCTATATCATTCAGCGTTGATGCTGTTTTGGTCTTGAAGTAGAATTAAAATTAGGTACCCCGTCAAAGTGAAGAAACTAGCGATCAAAATTTTTCCTGCGCTCCTCGATCGCTTCACTTTCGTAGGCGTTGGTTCATTTTAAAACAGACAAACTGTCGACTGACGCTTTGTTTCTGGATCATATTGATAAATCCAGGATTCGTCACCTGTCACAATGTCGTAAACGCGCCGTGACGAGCCAGCATCAAATTTTTGTAACATATCACGGCACCAATCCACACGGGCCTGCTTCTGAGCTTCGGTGAGGTTGTGCGACACCGAGCGGGAAACTATTCTCCTTACGCGAAGGTGCTCGTGCAAAATCTTGTGAATACATCCTGAACCAATCTGCAGTGTATGCTGAATCTCTTTGTACGTAGGTAGTTCGTCTATTTTATTGAATTAAGACAACCGCGTTTGAACTCGCTATACCAGCGGTAGATGGTTGCTTTTGAGGGTCCTTCATCCATAAAAGCAATTCGAAGTCGATCAAATGACTCATCAGGTTTTAAGCCACATTTGAAATCGTAAAGAATCATGGCAGAAAAATGTTTTCGATGCAGACTCATTTTTTTTAAGAGACAAGAAAATTTGAGTTGGCTCACAAAAAAATTCGGAGGGAAATTTGAAAATCTAACGGTAGTATTTTTACTTTTAAATAATCGACGTTTTCAAAACAATTAAAAGTGATTATATTATTTTTAATGCACTAACCCGTGCTAAGGACAATTTTAAAAACCTATTTAGAGGCTAAAAATTCCACCCATGCCGGGATTCGAACCGCGACCTCTGGCTATCCGTGCCAGCGCTCTTTCCAACTGAGCTAATGGGCGACTCACCGGCATCAGTGAAATTTCGAACCTCTTTACAATATTCTCTGTATTACGTACAGGCAGCGACATCTGGCTGAAGTAATTTATAGCACTTACAAGTGGCCAGTGTCTTATAGGTACCTACATAAAAACTTTTTTCGTAAAACTTTCTGAGTGGTCTGGTACATAACCTTAAAAATAAGGATTACTCGTCTCAAACTATCAAGACAACAAATATGAGTCGAAAGTCTTAACTAACATTAACATAAATCCCAACTAAATAACATTAACTGAAATCCCTAAAATTACCTTAAGTGGCAGAACGTTCGAGGCGCGAAATTAATACCTTCGTATTTCTTAATGTCTCGCAATGCCCATACATAGTTATATATTCAGGTAATTACGTATTACCTTATAAACAATCGCGATTAGACCCGTTTAAAATAATTATTATAACTTTTCCCACGCAACTAAAATGCGGAGTCACAATCAAATCATACATGTATAAATCGACAGGTTCAAGGTGAAGTCGAGGGAAGGAAAATCAAATAAAAAATCCAAATCCCCAATTGAGGTCCATTAGGGTTCAGGGCTACCAAGCGTCCCGTTTCCCCCAATTAGGGCTGATAACGTGGAACAGTTATTTATCGCACCCAAAGGAATTCGCCTTAAGGAAAAACCGTAAGTGAAGGTCCATGGAAAAGTCGCACGCAATAACATTGGTATAATGCACATATTAGGACTCTCTATCTTGGCCGTTACGTCATAAATCATGAGTTTGCTCGTTAATGAAGTAAGCTATTTTTAATTTGGCAAATAAACAGCGTTCGCAAATGCAGCGACGAACAAATGTTGGTGATCGGAAAGTGGTTTGCCAGAACTGAGACAAGAGGCAATCCCTGCCAATCCCTCTGAAGTACAGCAGTGAGTTCAAATTTGAGTCTACTAAGTAAAAACTTGAGTTTTAGAATTTGTTAAAATTTTCGGATATTAACTTAAACAGAATTATCATTTACATCAAATATAAACTTATATTTTAACATTGGAATATTTTTAAATCAAATTTGATATAAAGTGAAAACTTAGGCTGAGATTACACTAGGCAGCGATTTGCGATACGAAGAAAACAGCGAACGAAATATAGTACTCGTATTACCTATTTAACTTGTCGTGTACGGTATGGCTTAGGAAAGGCATAACGCAGTGGAAAGATAGATAGATAGATCTACGCATACACACACAGAGGTTTATAACAGACAAAGAAAAAATATCACAAGTAGGTGACACAGAGAAATATTGTACAGCAAATAAGAATACAAAGTAACAGAAATAAGCACAAGCATACTAACGGACAAAACAAGAGAGCAGTATCAGCATATGCTGGAGAGACTGACCACTCCATCGCTGGTCTTCCGTCAGTACCCGGTAGTGCACCGACGTGCCGCATGCACTCGGAAATGCAAATAAATAGGCGAACTAATAGGTAAATTCGGCTTTTATTAATACTAAAAATTAATACTACCTTCTAAGCTGTATGTTCTAAAAATAGTTAACACAGATTTTAAGATTTCCCATAATTACTTTAAAAAAAAACGTATTATAAAACAAGTAATGTTTTTTATTCAATTGGTGGCGCTAGTTAGCGCCCCTAACCGCCTGAAGGAGTTCTTTTGGTTTCATGTCAATACAGTTCACGATGACAAAAGCACTTCAAATGTAGCTCTTGGATAATAATAGAAGGAAAAGATGGTGTTTGCTTGGCAAGTAGCGCTTACAATCACAGACATGAATCTAGGTACAAAACGCAAGCTTCCCAATTTGTATAAAATGCAAGCGAGCAGTATTTTTCACTACCGACTACGACGGAAAAAGGTAGAAAGTATATAAGTTTCCTTGGTTGCAAGACCTTAGTTGTATTTATACATTTTATTACTACGCAAAGCGATGGTGATATTTGATATCACAAAAAGACGTCAAATTGAAGCAACATAAAAAAAAACACTTGAAGGCATCAAAAGACAATAACAGTTATAGAAATAACTAGAAAAATGAGCATTCGAATTCCTGCGTCGATCTAAAGGTGTTCGCACATGGAACAAAAAAGGCCACGGCCAGCGAAATCGTATCAATCACTAGCCGTCAGCGCAATGGATAACCGCAATGCAGTCGGCGGACTAGCCATCCGTGAGTTGGGTCTAAACGGCTATAACTTACGTTTCGGTCGTTTTTGCTCCCGATGTAGACGCACCCTAGGGCTGCGGCTGACCGAGTCGTCGCGAACAGAGCAAGGAAAACGGTATCGAATTTAGGTACTAAATAGATAAAGATAAAAAATATTTATTGTTCATAAAAATACACAATTTTCCGTCTAAAATAATTCTAAATACATAGTCAAACAAAAATCCTGTAAACTTAAAATATATGGATAATTTGATGGTGATAAATTACCTCTGCATCATACGTACCAGTGACCTCCGGCATTTTAAAGGACAATAATTTGGATACAATATTTGCAGCAGATCTATGATAAGGATAGGTACATTTGACATAAAAGCCTCAAATGTATGTAATACGTACAATTAATTAAAATTAGTATTAGATACAACAACTCCTAGCAACCTATGCGGGCTTAATTTAATATTTCGAATGTCAAGAAAAATTAAAAATAAACATATTTATTCGTAATTTGCTCATTAAAATCTACCCTGAAGTGTTCACTTTTTTGTTACAAAATCGCCCGCGAAATAACAAAATTATTCGCATGTGTAAAATTGCTACCGTAGTAGGCACTAGGATAGTTTACGAATTTTTCTCCACCCTTCGCTAGTCTGTCGGCACCTTTATAGGCCTAGATGCGGAAAAACGTTACCAAACTGCTGTTACGTCCTGTCATACCGTAAAGTTTAATGTCTTGAATTAATTCGAGCACTAATGGTAATTGAGAAATTCTCGGAACTGAATTGCCCGTCATAATTCAGTGCGGCTTCGTCTTTTAACTTCACAGGAATGTAATAAAAGAAGTAGAACAAAGAAACTAAGTTCGTTACTTCTAAAAATGCCCAATTAATGTAATTTTTCTTTGCTAAACATCTACTAGGTGTTATATAATCTATATTCCTACCTTCTCTCTTCATCTTTCAGACCTGTTCATCCCAAGTAAAAGGTTATCTGGAAGACAACCTTGTTCTTAACCTAAGTGATAAGACCGCCACTATAAAACTTAGATAGTTATTTAGGAACTTTTAGTATTTAAAGATATTAATATGGAAAGATATTTAGGTACATGGTGCGCAATAAAGAGAGCTGTAATCAAATCTTGTTTCCCTTTTTCTTACGTTGATTTTTTATCTTGAAACTGTCACACATTTTCACAATGTTATTAAAATCCACAAATAACAACGAGAAATCAGTTTTTGTGGACGTATTTTTTCACTAAGAAAATTCCAACTTCTTTCGGTAAGGGGGTATTCTTCCGCGTACTCACCGGACTGGCCATTACAAAATACATTATTATTATTTTAATTCTTTATTGCACTAATTACATGAGTAAACGTACAAGGGCGTGCTTAATGCAAGAAACATTCTGTTCCAGCAAACCTTATACATTCAGATTTCTTCACGATCTTTACCTTCAGGGTTAGCGAGTGGTATTGCTACTTTGACGCTTCGTTGCCACCGCTAAAATCTGAGTATACAGTAGCATAGAGCTGATTGAAATCATTATTTCATTAAGTCAAACTCACAATTCCATCTGTTTCTATTAATTTCAAATGAACACAAAGTCTCAAGCTTCCCCTCCGTTTCATTTCCTTTTGTCCTGACCTAATTATTACGTTTATTGATTCGGATGGGAATTGATTGCCTTTCACGTTACATAGTAGCGAAATCAGTTCGATTTCCGTCGTAAAATCACCATTTGTGACTTTTCACTTAAAAGGGATATAAACTCCAGATTCGAAGACATTAAGCTGAAGAGTCTAGAGCGCAATGTCTTCGCGTACTTACTTATCTTTCGTACTTTGTCTCCTCGGAAGGATTTTTGGTATAATATCATTATCTAGACGTTAATAGGTACCGAAACCTACTCCTGTCACTCGGATAGAGACCAATGTTCACCTCATTTGAGCCGTTCATTTACTACGTAAGAATTTTTTTGCTACTTTGTCACATTAAGACCAAAAAACCCTTCAATCATGACATACGGAGCCGAGACGTGAAACCTGACAGTGAAACTAGCTCACCGATTGCATGTCATTCAGCGAGCTATGGAAAGGTGTATGCTCGGTGTCTCGTTAAGGAACAAAGTCCGGAACGAGATTATCCGACAAAAAACAAAAGACAAAGTCACTGACGTAGTTCAGAAGTGTAGCAGGCTGAAGTGGCAGTAGGCTGGTCACATCTGTCGCAGAACCGATGATCGTTGGAGCAGACGGGATCTCGAATGGAGACCACGACTCGGCAAGCGTAGTGTAGGCTCTCCGGCCAGATGGACCTACGACCTGAAATAGGTGGCTGGTTGTGATTGGATGGCGAAAGCGGGAGATCGGGTCTTGTGGCGCACCCTGGGGCAGGCTTATGTCCTACAGAGTGAGTGAGTGAGTGAGTGACCGATCGACCGACCGACCGACCGACCGACCGACCGACCGACCGAACGAACGAACGAACGAACGAACGAACGAACGAACGAACGAACGAACGAACGAACGAACGAACGAACGAACGAACGAACGAACGAACGAACGAACGAACGAACGAACGAACGAACGAACGAACGAACGAACGAACGAACGAACGAATGAATGAGCCTTTCAATCTCCAATCAAACGACGGCGCGCCATTTCTTCTGTCCTTAGCCGTCCTCATCTAGCCGCTCAGATCGTTGGTCTAGCGAGCTGGTTGTACGCTGCGTTTCCCTGTTTGTAGACTTTACTCGAGAATCTTGTGCTTGACGAAATAAGATTTGGTTGGTCATATTGAAATTCATTTCGTATTTGCACCGACTACCAGTTTTTTTTCAATTTCTCTGTCATCGTTTCTTTCGCAATATTTGCCTTGAATTTTTTTTTTGAAATGTCTTGATACAGCGTTCGTTACTTAACTTTTTTAAGATTTTTTTTTTGTATATAATATTTGATAGGTCTGAGACTATGTCATAGGCTAATTAATATGGCAGGCGAACCTTTGAGAGGTCAGCTTGTAGTACATATACTTATCACACTAATTTTAATTAATATTTTTTGTTTGTTTATCCTAGTAAGAATAAAGAATAATCTTATCTTGTTTTCAAGTTTGCTATATAATTACAGTTTTCGTTGAATATCTCAAAGACTATAAGGTTGTCATTTAGATTTGTATTCTCTAATATTTGCACACTTCAACATATAGAGCATCCATGTTTGTTTACTTTACCAGCCACTTACCATGCTTTAGCTAATAAAATGTATTAAATAAAATCTTTTATCTGCACCTCACTAACTCTGAGAGTCGTAAGTATTAGTTGTACATAAGGAGTGGACAAATGTAGGAAATGAAGATTAGGAGAGATGGTAACTGTAGATTTGAAAGATATATGATACATCGGTGTAGGCTATATTATCATGATGTGCCATCTTTCTTCGTTTATTTTTCTTTTTCGCTAAGGTCCCTCTGGTGTTTTGTCTCTTTTTCTTCCACTCTGTATTATTTGTCGAAATTAAAGGTACAAAAATAGATAGGTATATCATTTATTTGTGCTTAAAGGACACACACATAAAGCATCACACATAAAAAGTGGTTTACATTAAATAAGATACACGACTTTAAGATACACTGCGCGCTTTGCTTACACCACGAATCCACTATATCTACAGCACTGAATGGCGGCGACATTCAACTAATGCGCAAACTTGAGTGCGCCAGAACCCGGACTTTAATGGATGGAACTTTTTATATTCAGATTATTTAGAGCCTTTGAAATTCACTGCAATGGGTGAGTCATTCAGCTAAAAAGCTGCTGACTGGGGGCTTTCAATGGCTCTCTACCACGAAGTGAAAACGGAGGTGAATTGAAAGTGGATTACACTGTGTAGGTAGGTACTCTATGTACTCGCATAGAAACCTGATCATGAAGAAAATAGACTACAAATATGGAATCGAAATTCTAAATATTATATTAGTAGGTTTTTTTTTAAATTGACCATAGCTATTGCAAATTGTTAATTAATCTTGATGAAGCAAAAGAGGTTTGAAAGGACCGTGGCAAGCGATAAATCCTGCTCTATGCCTCACTAAGAAAAATATAACCTTATCGTATCACGCATATGAACGAAATCACTACTAGCAAGGAAGAAAAGAAAAATACTTGATCCGAAAACCAAGTAAGTCACCACAATCTGCCGCGCAAACTAAAACTTGACTCCTGCATACGTTAAATAAATTATAAACTACTCGTGGTCGCACCACCGCTTGTTCTTGTCTAAAGAGTCTACTGAGAATTGCACAAGTTAAAATTATGTCTCTTTCATTGGCAATCACACGTCACGTGACATGTTTACATGTCTCTTCTACAGAGCTACATTTATTAGTCAATTCGTCTATTGGCTTTACTATATAATTTTTTTTTTTTCATGTAGCCTATAAACATCCCACTGCAAGGCACTCTTGAAAACTTTCGAAAATGTAACAGTAATTTTGCTTACCTAGATTCAACCTATAGTCACAAAATATGTTTTATACGTGATTACGTCACGGCGATTTTGCATAAAAAATAAGGTTTGAGTCAGTGAGTGTTTGTTTGAACACTTCATTGCACAATAAAAACGTTATTAAAAATAATACTTAAATAACAGGTTTGTGATCATATTTTCTTCTTCTTTGTTTCGTTTTTGAATACGTCATAATGATGTCAGTCTAGGGTTTTTATATTTAACAATAGTAACCAGATAAAGACATCACAACCAACTGTTAATGTCTATGTGGTATATAAGATTCCTTTTCATAACAATTTATCCTTCTCAACAGTTCGGGACCAGTACAAGTCATATTTTAACAACAATGCATCCTAGTTTGAAACCAGGACAAGATCGTGTATGCTCGTGAGTACAAACAGTTAAAGAAAAGGGCAACTTAGGCTAAGCGCACGGGTTACTTTTGTCACCGTGACTGTTTCGTCACTCCATAGATACTCGTATGTATGGAGATGCGCGAAATGGTACCCAGTTGTCACGTCGTAACATACGCGTATCTCCATACATATCCACGGTCTTGATAAGAGTGACGAATCAGTCACTGTGACAAAAGTAACCCGTGCGCGCTTAGCCTTATGGTGTCATTGTTACTTTAGGAACTTCCCCAGCGCTTCCAGAGTAGTACCCTGTATGTATAGTTTCAGTTGCAGACATTGTTTCTGCAACTTTCTTGCTCACTTGGGACGTCCCGCCCCGCGTCACTGCGAGTTACGCATATACTCGTAGCTATATGTAGCTGGCTTCGGAAGTCTGGCAACCACGCTTTGTTTCATTGATTGACGACCACTGTGGCGTAGCGCTAGCGCGTCTGCCTGCCATGCAAGAGGTCCCGGGTTCGAATCCCAGCTGGGGACAAATAAAGCCCAGGTCTTGGATATTTACATGTTTGTGATGTCGTTGTTTATGATTCCCACGACACAGGGTATTCTAGTGTGGGGCCAGAAGCAATGTATGTGCTTTGTATGTAAATGTTATATTATGATGTACTTAGTTCCAAAGGAACAGTGACATTATTAGAAGGGATATATTTAATATAACTGATTTTAGCCTCAGGTTATGTTTGTTAGGTAATATTGAGTTTGTTACTAGTTAGGGGTTGGCTATAAGTGACGTCGTGATGTTTTTACGAACTTTTCAACCACCAACCACCAGTTAGGAGAAGAGGAACCCTTTTTCAAGGAAAATTAATTAAATGTCCAGACAGACATGTCATTGCAAGCAGCAGCGGGCAGGTTGCTTTTGTCTGACATCCAAAAAAAATATAAAGGAAAAGTAAAATATACCATTATTATTTTAATATATAAGATAAGATAAGAATATTCTTTATTGTACACACCAGAAAATAATTACAGAGACAACAGTTACAAAAGAAGAGGTACAATTGGCGGCCTTATTGCTGATAGCAATTTCTATATATA
Organism: Yponomeuta sedellus; assembly: GCA_934045075.1. Classification (NCBI taxonomy): domain Eukaryota; kingdom Metazoa; phylum Arthropoda; class Insecta; order Lepidoptera; family Yponomeutidae; genus Yponomeuta; species Yponomeuta sedellus. The sequence goes on along the minus strand of OW203735.1, from coordinate 6,099,052 downwards.
TGTATAGTATTGTATAGTATAAGTTTGTATAGTATATGTATAGTATAAGTACATATTAATGTGTAAGTTTATTTAATTACACCATTTTACATTTTTGCACGCCTGCCAACTTTTTCATTACCTCCTGCGGTTGACTGGTAGAAAATGCTTATGGCATTAAGTGCGCCGCATTGTACGATTTCATGGTGCAATAAAGTATTAATAATAATAATAGTAATAAAATCGAATTACTTATCGCGCGTTCAACTAAAAAATAAATGCGCGCGATTCCTCATCATTATGATATATATTTTTTTAGCAGCTTCCCCTCTTTCGAGTCTCAACTTATTAGGTAGTGGACAAGCCCTCATACATTTCCTAATCGCGATTAGACAACATTGTCTTATAAGCAACCCCAACACAATTTTTTACCATGAGCACAATGATATTTAAAATAAGAATATAAATCGATGTACAAGCAACAATTTCTATGTCTTTATAAATGTGTAAGCAGCTGTGCATACAACCAGCGCGTAATTTATTTGGAGTATTTACTCAATTTAATTACCGCTGCTTTCTGTATCGAGAATTTCACTAAGCCAATATTTAAGTATCGTTGAAGAGTCCAGACCTGTAAATAAAAGTAACGTTAGTCTCATCCAATCTTTGCATGGAGTGGATTGCAGGAATGATGCAGTCAGTAGGTGGATGAACATAAATAGGAAAATCGAGAATATATTGAAAACAAATAGCGAAAGATTGATAGGGTATAAGTACTTATTAAATAATCTATAAATCTATTATTAAATACATTTTTATTTTAAAATATCTTATTTTATTGTACTGTATTTTAGCCAATTATCTTTACTAAACCGAACAAAAATCAATAAAAGGGATACTTATTTGCATCTTTATCATTTCGGAAATTAATCATTGGTCTTTACACTAGATTATTATTTTTATGTGTGAGGACCTGGGTTATGAACATATATTTACATAAATATTTATGATAATAAATGTCTGCAGTTCAAAATATTTCTATTTTTATAGTAGACAAGTTACCATAATTATGTAGGTCCATAACCCAGGCGGGTTTTCTTTCGACACTTCTGTAGTTGTTGTCCCAAGACGGTATTTTCCGGACAAAGGCGATCCCATTGCCGATGCCAACTTGATATGGGTTCCCTTTGAGCAAGATAGATAAAGGACAACACTATAAAAACGCTCTGAGTTGCGTAGGGACAGTGAACTCTGAAAATAAACCAAACGAAAACGTAAAAAAACTGTAACCAACCTTGAAGCTATTTTACCGTTCCAACTGTAATTTTATCGATAGGCCTACTGAAAAAACAGTTTTGTTTCACTAGTACGTGGTAAGCATATTGTGTGTTATTGAATTTCCTTTGAGCATGTTAAATAACGGACAACACTATAAAACAGCTGAGTTGCGTAGGTACAGTAAACAATGAAGAAAAAACCAAAATTTCAAACAAAACAGAAAGGTAAAAAAATGATCTTACTTTTGAAGTAATTTTAATGTCACGACTTTCTTTTATAAACGAGAAAACAGTTCTTTTTAATAACACGGAAGCATAAAATAAGTTTTTAAAATAACGCTATACTTGAATACGGTTTATTCTGTATCATTTAATCACTTTCATGAACCAAAAACTTTAAATTCGCCATCTTGTTTTTCATACATTTATAACTTACTTTTGATTATTCTTATTGGAAATCGCTTAATAATCAATTCCACCAAATTAACCGTTAGGTATTGCGTTATTTCATTAACGTGTTGTAAAACCAAGATCAAGTGTAAAAGAAAACAAATTTCGAAAACCAACATTTTCAGTTCATTCATATCTCACGTTGACTCTACCCAATATTGAAATGCACCGTCCTCGTGCGATCAAACAATCAATAGCAATCCCGCAGTTTCCCGCTCTTTTTCTCCCTTGAAATGTCATACGTTTACAACCTTTTTTTTCATCAGGGCTAAGCGACGTTGTTTTTTCATACTGCCAATGGATTTCCCGTTTTGTTTTCGGTCAGAAGTTTTAATTTTTTCGTCGCACACATTCGGGCTGGCTTCACCAGTAAACAAGATTATTTATTTTCGATGTAACATAAATTCATTTTTGGACGTCGTTTCGTGTATCAAGTAGGATCTTTTTTAAATAGATTTTTAATAATAAAAACTTTATTTTCATAAAAAAGTTTACACGTTAGCTTCACTTGCATTTTTTTGTGTCTTTAACAAATGGTGAGCGACTGCTATGTTTAAAGCCTATAGATTTCATAAATCTTACTAAACGTCTTTATCATATCAAATTGATACAGAGACGCTCGACAATAGGACACAGCCGTAGGTAAATGGTACAGGAGGATGAATTGAGCGGTATCACAGGGTGATAGAATGTAGTACTGTGTTCACCAACCATCCTCGAAGTTAGCTCTTAAATAACAGGCAGAGGGAGGCGTTTGTAATGCAAAACTAGTCGGGTCAAAGAGACAAGACAGACTGATTCAAATTCAGCGGCCGACCACTTGACTAATAGTTTAGTCTGCATACATAGTATCAGCTGTAGGTACTTACTCCAACAATACAGAAAAACAATTTTTAAAAACCTATTTAGGAGCTACAAATTCCACCCATGCCGGGACTTGAACCCGCGACCTCAAAAAAAAAAGAATATAATACTTTCAGAATTTTTTTTTTGGTGTCATTGCGATAGAGCCTTAAAGGAGGGTAATGTGATTTGTTCAATGTATGTTCCTTAATATATCCGACAAAAAAAAACATTTTCATACTTCAAAGCCACTAGTTGGCGTTAAATGTTTTCCAATCATCATATACCCAAATGGCTGCTACTGATGAAACAAAATAGAAACCGTAAAAAAAGAATAAAAAATCGTGTATAAAATACACCGAACTGTGTTTGATGTCGGGTTTTAGGTACATCTCACAAAAATGTGACTTCTAAGCATTAACTTAAGTAATAAGCGGTAAACTAGGTAATAAAATAAATACTTAATAAGATTTGTAACTAAGTAATAAGATTGCATGTCACTCAGCGAGCTATGGAAAGGTGTATGCTCGGAGTCTCGTTAAGGGACAAAGTCCGGAACGAGATTATCCGACAAAAGACCTAAGTCACTGACGTAGTTCAGAAGTGTAGCAGGGTAAAATGGCAGTGGGCTGGTCACATCTGTCGCAGAACCGATGATCGTCGGAGCAGTCGGGTTCTCGAATGGAGACCACGACTCGGCAAGCGTAGTGTAGGACGCCCTCCGGCCAGATGGACCGACGACCTGAAAAAGGTGGCTGGTGGTGACTAGATGGCGAAAACGGGAGATCGGGTCTTGTGGCGCACCCTGGGGGAGGTTTATGTCCAGCAGTGGACTGCAATAGGCTGAAATGGATGGATGGAATAAGATTTGTACTACGCAATACTACAGTATTGTTACTACAACTTTACAAATCCAAGTAACTTAGAAAACAAAGGACTAAGTATGCATATGAGGCAGACTAAAATTACTACCCAGGAATCATTAAATATAATAGTAGTATGTTTCCAGAATGTTGTCTCGGACAATCAACGCTATCGAAATTGTCATCAAGTCGACCCATCAAAATTTATTATGCATGCATGACCCGAAATAGTGTCCTGTAGATGATATCTGATGTGCTCCATTACATATAATTGAGTTTATGCTCGGGCTTTAGGTACATCTTACAAAGTTCTAGATTCTCGATATCTCACAGACAGAAAATGCCTCAAACCTCTGATAATAACTGTCTAAGAAAGCAAAAAAAACGAAACAAACAATCTTAGAAAAATCGTAGTAAAAACTAAAAAAAAAATCGTAGAAAAAACAGTATGGACATGTCATGTGTGTAAAGAAATAATTACCGCAATTGGAGGTTGTCAGCAACATTTCGATATCAACCCTTGTATGTCCCCACTGCTGGGGCACGGGTCTCCTCCTGCATCGCAGGAAGATTAGGCCATACTCCACCATGGGGGCCATGTCCGGGTTGGCGGAGGAAAATTTAATACTTACATAATATTATTATTTAGGAAATTAAATAAATATAAATAATCCTCTTGATAATCTTCTTTGAATAAAAATGTTTACTTGAATTTCATGAAATTACATTAAATTCCAGATTGAATTGGTACAGTGGACAATGATAGGACAGTGCTACAATCGACTATAGACATAAAATGCGTGAAATTTAAATCTACTTTTGCTTTTTATCTACTTTTGAATGTATTTCAATAACCTGGAACATTTTTGAAAATTCTGTGACCCGGGACTTACTGGCGTTCCGGGATTGTCAACCCTAGCGAACACTTTTGATTACTAAGACAGTGTAACCAAATGTAAACAAGCCAGGGAGGCTCTACCAACAATCTCGAAACGTCTTTCGTAGCCTGCTGCGTCTGAGAAGAGATAATCTGCACAAAGCTGTGGCAATCTTAACAGGCCACTGCTCATTGAACAGACATTTCTACAACATGGGACTAACCGACCGCCCGCTTTGCCGGAGATGCCTCAAAGACGAAACACCTGCTTACGTGATCATTCACTGTGAAGGCGTGGAAAGACAACGGACCGCCATCACTGGGATCCCTTCAGAAGGCCCGCACTGGTGTCTTTCTGAAAAAAAAAGATAGGCTGGCTAGAATAAAACAGTTTTGCCTCGTACAAGGGCCCAATAATGAGGCTAAGTATGGAAATCTCAAGTCTGACCAACTATTACGAAGACAGTGTTATTGTTATAATTCTCTATATTTCACATGAAAGAAGAATACAAGAAGAATTTTTCACAGCACGAACTCGAAACGGCAACTGATAACAACGTACATTGTTATTCAACAGAATCCAAATTTTTTCTTCTTCGTCTTCTTCAGGCTATATTAGTCCACTGCTGGATGTAGCCCTCCCCTAATGAGCGCCATCGCGCCTTGTCTTCAGCTTGCCGCATCCAGCATCTGCCAGCAGTCATCCCACCTGGTCGGAGGGCGTCCTACACTACCAAATTCTTTGCGTTGCAATAAATGTTTGAACCCGCGGTGGACAATACTCGGGGGGACGTATATAGTCTGTATAATTATCATAAAATTTTCGATTTCTGATTTCTGGTATTCTGTCTTCCCCAGATTCCGAGCTCGAGGAGTTGGGCGAGCAGCTGCCGCGCTACCGACCCGACTCCATAGCGGCGCTGCGGCGAGCCACCCGGTTCACGGAGCCCGAGCTAAAGCGTCTGTACCGCGGCTTCAAAGCCGAGTGCCCCACCGGCGTCGTCAAGGAGGACACCTTCAAGCTCATCTACTCGCAGTTCTTCCCGCAGGGTGGTAAGTTATACCAGAGACCTAATTATGCGCTAATCGTTTCGTAATCCAGACGTTTGTGATATCAACTAGTAGGCAGTTTGACAGGCGATTATAATCGCTCAGGAGCTGACAAAAACAGTTCTTATAGCACGGGCATCAAGCGCGTAATATAAAAGCTGTTTTTGTTTGGCTGGCAAGATTAATTTTTGGGCGGCAAGATTCAGCACTAGACGGAAAGACTTACCATTAGGCGGTAAGATTTAGTAACCGGCGGAAAGATTTAGTACTCGGCAGAAAGATTTACCAACGGACGGAGAGATTCACCATATACGGTGGCAAAATTTACTATAGGCACATATAGGCTAGCAAGATTGAGTACTCGGCGCAAAGATTTACCTTTGGCCACCGGAAAATTTTACGGCTTGTAGTTGTTGTACACACGACGAGTGGGTCCCACACGACGGACATTGAAATCGAGGCCGGCCTAGAAGACGGTGGAGCGATGATCTCGACAACCATCTGCCGGAGTGGTCTTAGGTGGCCCAGGACAGGAAACTCTGGACTGAATTGGGGGAGGCCTTTGCCCAGCAGTGGGACACAAACATAGAGGCTTCGTAAAAAAAAGTTGTTGTACAACTAGATAAAATCTTTATCTCAGTTCGGTCCAAGCGAAAATTTACTGGTTCTCGTTAAATAATAACACAGTGAAAGAACTCATTAGGTCAAATCTAGTTCGACCCAAAACGGACCTTAATTTCATCTTTGTAAGCTAGTTTCTAAAACAGTTTCTTGATCAGTACTTCCCGCAGTACGGTACCAGTCTTTTTTTATCGTAGAGCCTCAAGTTGGGTATCTACCTAACCTAACCTACCTTCTAGTTTTAACCTAGTTTTACCTACGACTGGGCTGTAAAATTTACGTAATAAGTGTCATTAATACGAATAGACGTTTAATGATTAGACAAAAATATCGTGTTTTTCTGCACAGATTTATTTTTTGTTTGACAACGTTTTGTTTATTGTCATTGTTGTACTGTACAGTACAAGGGGAATGTTTATATTTAGTAAACTTACTTTTTCTCACCTCTCAAGACAGATTTTTCCTGTGTTCGGCAGTCTTGCCTAAGTAAGTACCAATTCATAGATTTAAAAAGAAATTAATAGAAAGAGAAAATTTCTAACGTGAATTTCTCGACCCGTAAAGGCCATAAATTCATGATCGATAAAGCTACTAAAACAAAGACCGCAGCAAGCAAAAGCACAGTTGGAAAAGTACAGTCGTGATAATAGGAAGCATAGATTACTACTTTCTGTTAGAACTGTAATCATTTTTTCCCATTTTTGTTTCAATTTTATCTATCTTTGTTCTATATTTTACCTATTTTTTAAGAAAACTGAATGCGTAACATAACTGGTAGGCGAGTCTCACAAATTTAACCAATTTTAACAGAGTCATATTAAGTACGTTAACGTTTGTTACATTGATACTATTGTAGGTCTAGTAACCAATCGCATTGCAACAACGGTATTACCCGTGCAACTTAAATCGGCGCCTCGTGCCAGACGATCCTCTGCACAAAAGGTGTCTGTTTAATTTACGCGGGTTTTAGCATTGGTTTTTACTGATATTTCTTAGTGGACTACCAAATAGGGCCAAATGACACCTATAGTCGTCATTCTATTAAAAATCTATATAATATATCCTTCCGAGACATGGCCGCTCACATAACAGAGTATCCAAATTGTTCGATTACTTATGTGCTAATTACATTATTAGTGCTTGGTACTCGAGTCCGCTCCGGATTAGTACAGTCCACAGCACAGCAACCTTATCATACGTGCACGCTAATCAGTTGCGTTAAGGGCGACTTTGCAACAAATATATAAAAGTTGACATGCTGTGTGGGTAACTCCTACATAGATGAAACGAATGAAAATACTCTTCGCCGTCCTTGTGGTGTTTCTAGGAGGTGTTTTTTCATGAAAAAGCTCTGAGAAAAGGATTAATGTATGTAGTTTCCCCGGGCTGATATAAACGGTTCTTGAAGGCTAGATGTGGATACCCTCTCATTTTCCGGACTAAATCGTTGGTTGGTGTTGCTGTCTCTACTTTTTTATCTACGCCCACGACCTTGTTTCGTTGGGATTACTTCTAAAAGTTTAGTGACCTCTAGTGGATATCTATCTATATCTATAATCAACCCACATCAACCCACTGCTGGGCATAGGCCTCCTTTTTACTGCGCCATTCCTCACGGTTCTGTGCTAATCTGATCCATCTCTGAACCGCAACTCTCACGATGTCGTCTGACCATCGTGTCGGTGGTCTGCCTACCAACCTCCTTCCCTCCCGTGGCCACCACTCCGACACTGCCCTGGTCCACCGGCCGTCTTCCCTTCTAGCCAAGTTTTCCGCCCATCTCCACTTTAACTCTGTGATCTAGAGGATATGGGGATTCAAATGCAGCCTTTTTACGCCTCACTGTAGGGCACTGGCCCTTTCCTAGAGAGAGTATGAGCTTAATCGTAATTACCTTATTTATCGACGAATAATTGCAATTAGACGGGTTTAATATGTATAGATGGGTATGGGCATCGCGGTCATGGAGTAGCTCTATCATAGTTAATAAGTTCAAAAACAACTATGAAATTTCCAGACCTATCCATTCGTTTATCCCTAGATTTATCTATTTAGGAATACTTGTCCAGTGGTCCAAGTCGCCTTAACTACAGTGCTCGAATGTAAAGATTGATATGCTATTGTCTGAACGTAATTAGCTACTGAATATTTGGTGGCACTAAAACAAACATTTACAGTCGACACATCAACCTGTACATACGTGCAACTTAAACATTATTTGCGGCCTTTCGGTCAAACGGTCTTTGCATCAGTCATGAGATGATTTTATACAGCGTTCAGTGGTACATTTACTCCCACTAGATGGGTGGAAAAACAACTGCAGTGCCTGGGACATTGTTTTTAGGGTGTAGGCTTGCCCAGCACCTATACTATCCTGACAACTTAGTCTTCCTAGCCACAGTAAAGATAAGGGAATACGCATGTTAATTGTGACAGCCTAGCCCCGTCTTTCCTCACGAAGCTTTTCCTTCACCTTGTGGTAATGCTACTACAAAATAGCAAGTAAAGTTTAAGTAACGTTGAAAATTAACGAAATCATAGGTCTATACTCGCAGTGGGAAGCGAACCTTAGTCCATTGTTCATACCACCGCCGCATATTTTTCATTCAATATACAATTTCATTTCAAAAAAATTATTGTAATATTTCAAATATTACAATCATTTTCGCTAAAGCGCTTTTAGGTGCTAAAGTAAACATAATTTTTTTTATAAGTATCTATAACTATTATATTATTTTTAATGCACTAACTCGTGCGAGTAACTCGTACCTCGAGAGGTTCGAAATTTCACTGATGCCGGTGAGTCGCCCATTAGCTCAGTTGGCAGAGCGCTGGCACGGATAGCTAGAAGTCGCGGGTTCAAATATGGGTAGAATTTTTAGACTCTAAATAGGCTTTTACAATATAACTATTTTTAAGAACGTACAGCCTAGAACGTAGTACCTATCAACTTCCTGAGATTCATTGATTGCTGCCAAAAACTTCCGTTTTTTGGCGGGAAGCAATTAAAGTCCTGTGATGTTATATTGTATTTATTTCCTCGTCACGTAGATTGCTATTATAACGTATTTATGTAAGTTTATCATAACTATATATGTAACTGCTTATGTAGGTATATTGTAATTTATATAAGTAGTGTATTAATATATTCATATTTGCACCGACTACCCGTCTCTTATTTCCTTCAGCAACTTTCCGTCGTAAGGTTGTCTGGAAGAAATTGCTTTTAGCAATAAGGCCGCCGATTTGTACTTTGTATCTTTACATGTTTTATAATATGTGCTCTGGTGTACAATAAAGAATATTCTTATCTTATCTTATGTTATCCTACGTTCTAAACTGTACTTGTTCTAAAAGCTCTAAAAATAGTTGTCATGTGGTTAAGATTTATGATTACGATTTTTAGTCTTTCTATTGGTGGCGCTAGTTAGCAACCCCAAGCTTCTTAAAGACGACTTTGTAACAAAAATGTAAAGGTCGACCTGCTGTCTAATATACCGACAATTATCTAAAGAGCCATTGACATACCACCTCCGCCTCCCCACGTTCGTACCGCATAACACTTTATGTGGGTCCACAAAAGTTAATAAAGACAAGTTTACCGGCACAAGCCGCCAGAAGCACTACTATGCGAAGGCACAAACTCCTTGCTGCTCAGTCGACAACAGGTCAACATTAACATTTTTGTTCCAAAGTCGCCTGATATTGACCGATTAGAGTGCACGCGTATACAGGTTTATATTTTTAAAAACCTATTTAGAGGCTAAAAATTCCACCCAAGCCGGAACTCGAACCCACGACCTCTGGCTAACCGTGCCAGCGCTCTCCCAACTGAGCTAATGGGCGACTCACCGGCATCAGTGAAATTTCGAACCTCTTTACAATACTCTCTGTATTACGTATAGGCAACAACATCTGGCTGAAGTAATTTGCATCACTTGCAGGTTTATATTTTTTGTACCGTTCAAAAAGAGATTGAGGCATGAAATGTAGACCTATTTTGTGTCCAATAAACTGCTCGAATGTCCCTGGTATTGCATCGTCCTTCAGTCCCTTCATAGTATAATGTGAGTGAAGGTGCATTCCGTGCTTCGCAAGGCACCTGTCATGTACCTAATGGCAGTCGTTAAGCCATGTAAGAGTTTGCTATCTTGATTACGAAAAAAATATTTAGAATTTTTATTATTGCTTAATTTTAGAGAAAATAAATAAAAACCAAAAATTTTGTGATGACGTCACACATACGGTGGAATGAGGAGGTACCGTTGCCTAATATTAAAAATTATATGACAGATGTCATTTTAGAAATTACTTTTTTTTTTCCTTGATTCCAATGGTTTTTAAAAAGGCGGCAAGGGTGTGTTTGACATAATTTTCATACATAAGCTGTCATACCGCCATTTTTATTCCTCTGATGGATATTTGTGAACGCAACCATAGCGACTAGCGAATTTCTACCTACATTTGTCACACCAAATATTTCTCCTACCCGCTTTCCCTACCTTTTGGCCTGTGACAGCCTATTACGTCGTCAACCATCGCGCCGGCGGTCAAGCTCGCGAACCAGCTTCCGTCCCGAGGCGATTGTGCCGTAAATCAGCGTTTCCTTGAAACCATCATCATCATCACCATATAAACCGCGATCGCACTACCACCCTCGCGTCATCGTGAATACACCACCCTGGAGACCTCGACCGTTCGCCGCACCCTTGAACCAGCGCACACACAGCAGTATCAGGCAGGTCAGTCACAGGCTTCTTTTCCCATCATCTTTATCCCACATTTCCTGGTCCTTCACACCGGATCCTCATCTTTATACAAGTATTTATCATCATTATAGCAAATCATCATTTTCGAAATTCATCTACCTTCATATCTCAACTATTTGTTGATAGTACTAGCTATCTTCGTAAACATAACGTTGTCTATGGTTGGGTTCACAACACAGAACATAATACTGAAAACCGGTAAACTTTCCCAGCACTATCTAACGCCAGTAATCTGTGGCACAGAACGCAGTCTGTGGTGAATCTTTATTCTGTGTCATCTGTCAAGAGTGTAAACCACAAATTTAGTTTATTTTGTATGCAAAAGGCGTTTGTATTTAAGGTTTTTACACAATATTTTTTGTTCAAAAGCCATAATAATATCTTCTGAGGTTAAAAGGAACATGTTGCGGTTTGAACTAGCGGTAAATCGCTTAACAGATTTATACAATCTCGCGATAAAATGCACTCAAGGTAAACATGACGAGGAATGCATCAACATGTATCTTGCGAAATATAAGGATGTAGAAAGAACTCGAGAGCAATTAGAGGAAGCTTATTTAGTCCTTTTGTCCAGTGATACATTTACTGAACAAAAGCGAAACGATATAAACGACACTTACTCCAAGTTCCAGGATATTTACTATTCTACCCAGGTTTTGCATTCATCGGTGCCTACTACAAAGAGTATTGTAAACCAGCCAACTTCAAGCCCTAGCTTCCATTTACCAAAGATATCGTTAGCCAGATTCACTGGTGTGCATGTCGAGTGGCCTAACTTCATTGCAATTTTCAATAGTCTTATCCACAACAATGCCGGCATCACCCCAGTGGAGAAAATGCATTACTTACTGAGCGTGTTGGACAAAGAGCCACTTTCATTAATTAAACATTTGGTAATTTCAAACAAAAATTATAATATTGCTTACTCCCTACTGGTCGAGCGGTACGAGAACAAACGGATCATTGCTGACAAGCATGTTGAGGCGATTCTTGGTCTACCAAATCTTTCCTCAGTTAACTTCAAGGCACTAAATAAATTTCTTAACACTATAAAGGAACATACACAGGCTCTCACCGCACTGAATTTTGATGTAGATTCGTGGAGTTTCCTACTTCTTCACATAATTCTCAAAAAACTTTCAATCGACATGAGGAGTAAGTTTGAGTCAATCATCGAGTCGACAAGCATTCCATCATTTAAACTACTTCTAGATTTTTTAGAAAATCAACTACGCATTCTTGAGAACATTTCTGGTTCATCATCTAAACCCCAGCCTAGTAATTCATTCAATATTATTGAACCTGACAATAAGTCAGAAAGCAAATCAATGTGCCCATGCTGCAATGAAAATCATCAAATATATAAATGTCCAAAATTTGATTCAATGACACCAAAGGAACGGAAGGCTTTCGTTATTTATAACAAGCTTTGTTTTAATTGTTTACGCACACATCAAGTGTCCAAATGTTCATCTCGGTCGATATGTCGGGTTTGTCAAGGTCGTCATCACACAAAGCTGCACATTCAACCTGCACCGCTTAATGAGTCATCTCGTGTCGAGTCCATCTTTACCAAAGAACCTGAATCAGTATGTCGTCTACCCAAGCAATCTCAATCCCTCCACAGCGTTGACATATCATCAACCATGTTGCTCGGGACAGCCTTGGTTCAGATTCAGGATGTCGATGGTCATTACCATTCTGCTCGTGCACTTATCGACAGTGGGTCACAAGTGTCAGTGATGACGGAGAGCCTAGCTCAGAAATTAAGATTAAAGCGTTCAGATTCTGGAACCTTGTTTGGTCTGGGTGCTTCACCTACTCAGTCGACAAGAGGCACGGTTCATGGCAAGATTAAATCGTCTCATTCACAACAAGTTTTGGACACTGACTTCATTATTTTAAAACGCGTTACCAACAATCTTCCTTCTGTGCTTGTTGATCAATCAGTTTTAAACAAATGTGACTATTTGGTTTTAGCGGATAAAAACTTTATTACTCCCGGACAAATAGATTTACTTTTAGGTATCGACCTGTATGACCAGATCTTTGACGGCAGAAAGTACAGTCTAGGTGAAAACATGCCTACTGCCTACTCTTCTGTCTTCGGATGGGTTATTATGGGCAAAGCTCCAGCAGCATTGCGTTACGGCAACAGCTGTACCACGTCGATGGCCTGCACCGCTACTCTCGATCTTGCTCTCAATAGGTTTTGGGAGGTTGAAGAGCCGCCTAAGCTGCTCATCCAAGATCCCGAGAATGTTCAGTGTGAGAAACATTTTTCCGACACACATACAAGAGACGAATCTGGTAGATTCATACTTCGTCTACCATTCAAGATCGATCACAAACCTTTGGGTGATACACACGTAAACGCAACTAAGCGCTTTTACAATCTGGAACGTCGGTTGCTCCGTGAGCCGGCACTGCGCGAGCTCTATATCGTCTTCATGCGCGATTATCTCGAGGCTGGTCACATGCGCGAGGTAAATTCCGTGGCCTCCCATGATCGCTACTATATACCTCACCACGGCGTCCTCAAGGAGCACAGCAGCACGACCAAACTCCGCGCAGTTTTCGATGCCACGTTTCCTAGTTCTTCCGGAGTGTCACTAAATCAGGTTCTTCTATCAGGTCCCAAGTTGCAGAAAAACATCGAGGATATTATCTTACGGTTTAGGCTTCACGAAGTAGTGTTCACATGCGACATAAAACAGATGTACCGCCAAGTTCGCATAGCTGATGAAGACTGCAAGTATCAGACTATTCTTTGGCGCGAATCTCCTGATGAGCCGCTTAAACAGTTCGAGCTAACCACTGTCACCTATGGGGTTACGAGTTCGGCATATCAGGCGATTCGTGTAGTACATGAACTGGCCTACCTCAACTCGGAGAAATATTCTGAGGCTTCTAGAGCCCTTCTGGAAGACACTTTCGTCGACGACGTCGTCAGTGGTGCTGCCAGTCTCTCCTCCGCGAAAGATCTGCAACAGCAATTAGTTGGAGTCCTCTCCCAAGGCGGATTTCTCTTACGCAAATGGTCCAGCAACTCTCAGGAGTTCTTAGAGTCCGTTCCGTCAGACCATTGCGAATCTCCCTTCCGGTTTGAACCCGAGGGAGATAACGTCTTCAAAGTCTTGGGCATCCAGTGGAACGCCAACGCTGACAGCTTCGTCTATCATGTCTCCGAGATGAGTAGTGTCATGACTAAGCGTGGCATTTTGTCGAACATCGCTAGACTCTACGATCCTTGTGGATTTTTAGCTCCCGTTACATTTCATGCCAAGCACATCATGCAAAGGCTTTGGTCCATCGAATGTGGCTGGGACGATCCTCTTCCTGTCGATATTTTGCAATCTTGGTCGACATTTCTCTCTGACTTCTGCCAACTCAACAACGTTTGCATTTCACGTCGAGTGCTCACTGATCAACCTGTAGATTGTCAGCTGCATGGTTTCAGTGATGCATCTGAGCGAGGGTACGCAGCATGCGTCTACCTTCGCACTGTAGATTCCAGCGGTCACATCCTAGTACAACTTCTCTTAGCGAAGTCCCGTGTAGCACCGCTAAAACAAAGGCTTACTGTTCCCAAGCTGGAACTAAACGGTGCGCTCATGTTAGCCCGCTTGCTTGAGCATGTTCTCAACGTATTAAGCCCCAAAATAGACATTAATTCTATATCAGCCTGGTGTGATTCCAGCATTGTTTTGTCGTGGCTTGCCACATCTCCGCATAAACTGCAAACGTTCGAAGGAAATCGGGTGTCACAAGTTCAGTCGTTGATTCCGATTGCCACTTGGAGGCACGTACCTTCGCTGATGAACCCCGCTGATTCTGCGAGTCGAGGATGCACTCCGTCTGAATTAGCCGACAATCACCTATGGTGGTCTCCAGCATGGCTTGAAGGAGATTCTTCATCATGGCCTGGAGATTTTCATGTGATGAGTGAGACAGACTTACCAGGCGTCAAACACACTCCATTGACCTCAAATATCGCTCAGGTTCAGGATTCGGAAGAACATCATATCCTGGAAAAGTTCAGCACATTTTCCAAGCTTCAATCGGTAATAGGATGGTGTAAACGATTCGTCCATAATTGCAAGCAACATGAGTCCGCATCTCGGCATTCAGGCCCACTTTCCGTGGCTGAACTCGATGCAAGTTTGCATACCATCATTGGCATGGTTCAATGTGTGGCGTTTCCCGATGCTATCAAATCACTGCAAGCAGGAACACCTGTCAAAGGAAGCCTAATGCGCTTGAATCCTTTTCTTGATCCCAAAGGTCTTTTACGAGTCGGTGGCAGACTTGTCAAATCTAGCCTGGAGTATTCCGTGAAACATCCACTGTTGCTTCCGAAGTCTCATCACGTCACAAAGCTTATTATAGAACATCATCATCGCATTTATCTGCACCCAGGATTGAGTACCTTGCTCAATTTATTGCAACGAAAATTCTGGATCATGTCCGCGCGTAGGGTGATTCGACACATAATATTCCAGTGTCATCGCTGCTATCGCAAGGTCTGTTGCTCCCTTCATGGGGGATTTGCCCGTCGATAGAGTCACGCCGTGCCGACCCTATCAAAAGGTTGGTGTCGACTTTGCTGGCCCCTTTATGCTGAAAACTTCTCAACTTCGCAACGCTAAATCAATCAAGGCTTATCTCTGCATCTACGTTTGCTTCACGACAAAGGCCGTTCATTTAGAGGTAGTCTCGGAGTTGTCGACTGACGCATTCTTGGCATGTTTCGACCGTTTCGTGTCTCGTAGAGGTCTTCCGAGCGACATTTTTAGCGACTGCGGCACCAATTTCGTAGGCGCTCGCACGCGTTTAAAGGAAGTTTCTGATTTTATAAGAAACTCTACAGACGAAATCCACCAGCACATGAGAGTTCAACAGTTCACTTGGCATTTCAACCCTCCAGCAAGTCCACATATGGGTGGTTTGTGGGAGAGCGCTGTTCGCTCTGCGAAACTCATCTTGGCCCGCGTTATATCTGACCGGCCACTTCTCTTTGAAGAGTTGGCTACCATCTTCGCGAAGGTTGAGGCCGCGTTAAACTCTCGTCCGTTATGCCCACTCAGCAATGATCCCAATGATCTCGAGGTATTAACGCCCGGTCACTTCATCATCGGTCAGCCACTTCTCGCAGCACCTGACCACGATCTTGTAGACTCTAACATACCCACACTCAAACGTTGGTTACTACTTCGCCAGGTCACCCAGCATTTCTGGAAGCGGTGGCAATCCGAGTATTTACACACCCTTCAACAACGCCCCAAGTGGCTTGTTAAGACGGCACCAATTCAACTTGATGACTTGGTCTTAATCAAGGATCCTCGTTTGCCTCCTCTTCAATGGCGAAAGGCTAGGGTGACTCGCATTTGTCCAGGCGCTGATGGCGTTATTAGAGTCGTAGAATTAAAAACATCTACTGGAACTTTGCTTAGGCCTATTATTAAACTATGTCCTTTGCTCCCAAGTTCTGAAATACATCTTTAGAGTTAGCGAGCTCTATGCTCCGATCTTAGTTTTAAGTTTAATTTTAAATCAGCTTTCGGTAAATCATCTTTTGGTAACTCATCTTTTATATCATCAATGAGCTGGATAGCTCCTTGGGGGGCGGTTATGATGGATATTTGTGAACGCAACCATAGCGACTAGCGAATTTCTACCTACATTTGTCACACCAAATATTTCTCCTACCCGCTTTCCCTACCTTTTGGCCTGTGACAGCCTATTACGTCGTCAACCATAGCGCCGGCGGTCAAGCTCGCGAACCAGCTTCCGTCCCGAGGCGATTGTGCCGTAAATCAGCGTTTCCTTGAAACCATCATCATCATCACCATATAAACCGCGATCGCACTACCACCCTCGCGTCATCGTGAATACACCACCCTGGAGACTTCGACCGTTCGCCGCACCCTTGAACCAGCGCACACACAGCAGTATCAGGCAGGTCAGTCACAGGCTTCTTTTCCCATCATCTTTATCCCACATCCTCAGATAAAAGTTATCTGACTATTGAAAAATCACCCCTAAGCCGTATGTGTGACGTCATTTGGCGGTTACGTCCTTTTAGAATAAGACGAAATTCAAACAGAAAATTATGAATGAAAATCATCGAATTTCCGAAAATAAAAAAATATGGGTCGTTTTATTTCGTATCTAGCTTCCTTTAAGACAGTAAAATACGTATGCTACAAAATTTAAATGTTGTCAATTCTTTGAGTATTGTAGTCAACCCGATTTCTATGACGCCGCAGTACCAATACCAATGGTATGTTATAGTCTTACCAGTTATAAGTTGCAGGTTCGAATCGAAACAGCATAGAAATAAAACTCACTCTGCGCGTACCATACCTGTATCTGTATCCATACCTAACAGGTCTCCTTCTCTGGCAAACGCGACAGAGATAATAACTTTAATATACTGAGAAATTAAAATTTATTTTTATTTATTTATTGTAATATAATAATAACAATAATAACTTGCACACAACTGAATCCCTTGAACTGGTCCCCAACTAGGATACCCTGTACTATGGTAACCAGGCAAGGACGTCACAAACATGAAAACACGCCCAGCCTGAGCCGCTTGTACAAATGTACGGTGGCCCCCAGTAGGAATCGAACCCACGACGTCTGTCTTGATAACTAAGCGCCTTAACAGCTTGACCAACGAGGCAGTCTAAGATGTATTAACAGAAAAATGTGAACAAACCTTATAGAGGGCATTGAATTGATAGTACTAGATCATACATGCACGTTTGCCACTATTTGATATTGGGATGATTCTTTTTTTGTTCTTTACTATATTTTACGTTTATTTGGTACCAACAGAATCAAAACAAAAACAATAATGGTTTAGCGTGCAGGTATCTTAGGTTCTACATGGAGTACTTACAACCATAAATAAGACGTAAATGGCATGACGCCGATTTTCAGCGGTCGCCAAAATTAATGCTAAACCTATTATGTTATATGTTTTATAATGTTTCGTCGTCAGGCTATACTAGTCCACTGCTGGACATAGCCCTCCCCTAAAGAGCGCCACGTTGTGCTATCATGGGGGTAATGCCCATAATCCCCACGCTGGGCATGCGAGTTGGGGATCGCAGTTCGGTAGAATTGTACTGCAGAAGGCGCTGCTGCCCACCCCCCCGGTTTGTGTCCATTAGTCGCCTTTACGACACCCGCGGGTAGAATTCGGTTGGTGCTATTCTCTAGGCACCACACAGCAGATACGATGTTTGATTTTCGGCTAATCACAAATTTTGTAGCGAATTGGCATTAGATGTAAGTTACAAATGTAAATGAACAAATGGGAAACCCGCGGATCTCTACCTACCTCTCCGTGCATGTAATGCGTAAGCTTATGTACCTGTTGTAATATTTTTATTTCCTAACCCAGTCCAGTTCTTCTGTATTTACTTGAAGCCGGTCCGAAATAACCCGAGGACATGAAAAACACATCACATAATCATATAATCCCATCAAGTAAAGTGGTCCCTAGAGCACTAAGTTGGCTGGGACTGCTTTGCATTTTCCGTTTGTTTTGTATGGAAAATGTAAAGAAAGAGCAGGGTCACTGAGCTGCGTAAGGCCCACTTCGAGCGGGGCTTAAGCCCTAAGATTACGCCGTCATAATAACTCTTACTTTAATTTATACATTTAAAGCTTCTAAACGCGATGGTTTGTAACGTAAAGAGCCTTAATTCTTAATTCCCGGCGTTTTGAGAAACTGATTTTTAAATCTTGTTTTGAAGCGTTGATTTGAAAATTTTATTCAACGAAATGGATATTCACGACATTATTCGTGACGTGACTTCAATAAGTTTATATAGTATTCGTATAATACAAATTGTCGTGGTTACGCCTCAGCCTTACGAGTTTTTTTTAAACTATGTGACATCATATCAGAGGTAGTATTGTAACGGTGCAAACCTCTTTACACCATTTTTATTACTTTTTCTATCTATCATTTTCAAATATTTAAATTACGTCACACATTTTTCGATTCCCTCATTTTTCACCATTACTACTTTACCCTTCGACCAGATCTGACTGTTTTAGCTGCTTATACGTTTTTTCTGCTTCATTATAAAATAACTGTCTACAAATAAAACAACACCTGAAGTCGTTCCAGTTTCCTATTATTTATCAAAGATATACAACGTCACAGTATTAGAACATTGTATTATCTATTTCTTATTAGATTTTATATCATTTATTTGGTGTACAAAACAGATCACAACCATTACACGATATAATTATAAATAATACTGTGATATATGTACTAAATTGTGCACACACAACATCGCCACAATGTTATTTTGAGTATGTTAATAAGTATAAAATTAAGGGATATGTACCTAAGCATTTGAATAAAACCAGACAACTTTACGAATTTAACATTTTGGCTGAGCATATTCTCTTAAACTTAGCATATTATTTTTGAAAAGATGAGTTGAAGTTATGTACTTTTCTTAACCGCAAGAAAATTGCGGACGGATTTTTACGTACTAATAAAACAATTATTTTTTTTATATTATGTTTTTAAAATTGCCTCAGCACGGGTTAGTGCAACAAAAAAGAATATATAATCATGTGGGTACAGCAATATCGTTCTGATGTAAAAACCTAACTGCAAAGTAGGTACTCGGGGCTGCAAGTGATGCAAATTACTACAGCCAGATGTCGCTGCCTGTAAATAACACAGAGAATATTGTAAAGAGGTTCGAAATTTTACTGATGCCGGCACTTGCTTATTAACTCAGTTGGTAGAGCGCTGATACGGTTAGCCAGAGGTCGCGGGTTCGAGTCCCGCCATGGGCGGAATTTTGAGCATCTACATTGGTTTCTAAAATGGTCCTCAGCACAGGTTAGTGCAACAATAAAGAATATATAATTAAAAATCTTAATATTAGTAATAATTATTTTATTTCATTGGTGGCGCTAGATAGCACCTTCCAGCACTATAAGGGGCTAAATACGCTAAAATAAAAACTTGCAACATATTTTATACAGAGTCCATTACCATACATAGTTGGATGCCCTCCTCCCGGCAAAAAACCTGCATCTACCCTAATGTGTTTCTCGGTGAAAATTCTTAGCTTTTCCAGGCCATTTGGTAAGCTTTTCACTCTTTGCCATTTTGTTGCCTAAAACATTTTCACATTTCGCAATCTACAGTCTATTTATTCTTACTTGTCCAATTTAGTAAACAAGATTCTACCCTTAAACTGCGACTTTTTAGTCCAAAACTGCCATATTTCCATAAATAAAGTAACCTGGAACACTCTTTTAGATAACACGCTGCCAATTTTATAAACATAGTTCATGAATTAAAACTGTTTTTATACGGATTTATGCTCGTTTATTACATTTTTACAATTTTCCAACGTTTCGGCACTTTTTCAGGTGCCGTGGTCCCGGATGACCGGCACCTGAAAAAGTGCCGAAACGTTGGAAAATTGTAAAAATGTAATAAACGAGCATAAATCCGTATAAAAACAGTTTTAATTATGTCTACTGCTCGTGTTAACCTTAGAAAATACTATAGTTCATGAATTTGCGAGAAAATGTCTAGTTTAGGCATCTAATCTCAATTTTAAGGTTAGAATCTTGTTTACTAAAGGATGATGGGCGTTTTGGTCCTTATGTCCAATCAAGATGAGTCATATGTCGTTGGATAGCTCTTTTCAAGTGAAAAAATAAATTCTATGAAGACGAATCCGTATGAATTGTCCATTTTGAAATATGCTCGTCGGAAAGTACCATTTTTTGCTCTAAATAGAAATTAGAAAAATTCATATCTCTGGTTTAACTCAACCGATGCTCATGATTTTTACGAAAATCACATCTATGCATACTCTGTCATAAATCATTAGAGCGAGACAGCGACATTGCGCTCTCTCTCCCACTCACGGTCACGGGTAACGCTGGAATTCGGTTTTGACCCCTCTCGCGCTCCGGGACACGGCGCGGGGGCAGGTATGTTAGGGTGAGGAACGCTTGGCCGCTTGCGCAGGTAGTCAGTCGTTTGCTGATATTGTGTTAAGTGCTACGTTATTACGCTCCTCATTGTTCACATCGACTTTGACCTTGGCATCATTTTGGACTCTGTTACCCGTTTTATTTGTTGACCGTGGCTTTATATTGGACTTGGGTGCTTAACGATTGGATTGTTTCGTTGCAATGGAACGTTACCGTAACTGTGTAATGTGCCGAAGAGGGCTATACCGAGGCAGATATCAAGTACGCGTTCTGTCGGAAGCCTTGACAAGAACACACGTGGAGCTAGTAACATTTATACGAGAAAACGCTGCTCTGGAGGTTTGTACCTATTGCACTTTTTTTTTCCACTCGATCCTCACTGAACCTTCGATATAAAAGGAAACCAATTGAAATCATGTGCAACTGCATCCCAGATCTATTCTAGTAGTAAATGAGGTAACGAAGACGTAAAAGTGAAAACCGATTGATAAGTGATTCTGGTCGCTTAAAGAACATTCAAGTGATTCCTTTTTCACTTTTACGTCTTCCACGATGTATTTACCACCAAAACAAGGCCTACACAAAACCACAACCAATTACTGTGGTTGCGGTTTTGTGTGGTTGTGTGTATGCCTTGTTTTCGTACACACAACTACAGAAAACCGCAACCAGATCTCTGAGAAATCTGTGAATCTGTGGCATATATTTGACGATTCGCACACCTTCTGACAGAAAAACAAATCCCTCCCACAAATGACCCCCAATGCGTTATTTTGTTAGGTATTTTTCGGAAACCAAAGTTGTTTTTCTTTTCCTTACATTTTCATATATCATTTTCAGGTCGTGTTTGACAACACCCGAAGAGTATGTTACCGATGCTGGCAAAGAGCCGAAAATGCGACTAGAGGTCATGCAAACCCTCAACCCGAGCCGGAGCCGCAAGAACAAGCAGAACCGCAAGAACAACTACAACCGCAAGAACAACTACAACCGCAATTAGAAGAAATGCTTCATATTCCTGAATATATGAGAGCACCTAATACCGCGACGCATTGTATCTTTCATGGCTGCGCTAATGAAACCCGCCATCGAATTCCAAATGTTGTTAAAATCCACGTATTTTCTCAACATAAATTGTATATCCCCGACAGTGCCAGAGTATGTCACGATCACCTTAATGGGAATGATTGGGATGATTTGCCCCAACATTGCAACATTTCCCATGACTTTACGGCTGCCCACTTCAGGGATGTTTGTGACCTAATGCGAAATGCCTTAAACTCACCCAGATTACGTTTTAGCGACCGAGGCATGAATGAAGAAGAAATGCACTTTTGGACTGGACGTACTAATGATGAATTTAATGCCATCTTAGAGCAAAATCCATTATTAAGAAATAGAAGTGCAGATCCCAGAACCACTTTGGGCATTTTACTAACGAAACTACGCACAGGAGAACCCAACGCGAGACTTGCGACGTTGTTTAACATGTCTCGGAGAAAACTCGAACGCCAGTTGGCCATCGCACGAGAGTGTCTTAGCACTGACTACGTTGTGCGACACTTGGGAGTGGATCACATGAATAGAGAAGATATATTGGAGAGAAACTTGAGGATTCCAAAAGCACTGTATGGAAATGAAGACAACAATAAAGCCATTATTATTTGCGATGGTACGTATATTTATATATACAAGAGTTCAAACTTTTTGTTTCAGAGGCAATCCTACAGTTTACACAAGTTCCAAAACTTGTTGAAACCATTTTTAATCGTAACCACTGACGGATACATTATAGATGTTAAAGGACCATACGCTGCAACAAAAACTGATGCGCAGATAATGAGCGACTTAATGACTGACGAGGAAAATCCCCTTCATATATTGCTTCAGCCGAATGACGTATTTATTTTGGACCGCGGGTTCAGGGATAGTCTGCAGCATATAGAAGCATGTGGCTACGAATTTCACGTCCCCCCGACGAAGAACCGGGAAGAGTCGCAGCTCACGACTTCTCAAGCAAATGATTCCCGGCTGGTGACAATGTGCCGATGGGTAGTGGAAGTGGTTAACGGGCGTTTCAAAAGAGATTTCAAGCTGTTGCGCCAAAAATATTTTAATAACACAATGCCTAATATGTTCGGGGATTTTATGATTGCAGCAGCAATTACAAATCACTTCCACAGGCCTATTGTCGATAGCCAACACGCAGAAGCTTTTTTACAAAAAAATGTTGAAAGAAGGCAAACCCCAAACGTGTTATATGATTATGTAGAAGCAAAAAGATTAAACAACAGAAGAGCCAATTTCCAGAGATTGGAAGCAAATGACATTCAAGACTTTCCACGATTGAGGGAACAGGACGTGATTTTGCTGTCATTGGGGACATATCAGTTAAAACTGGCAAAATCATATTGCAGCGAGCACCTCAACAACGGCTTATATCTTATAGAAACTTATAGAGAAGCTGCTTTGGAGGATATCTATGAATATGGGATCCACGAAGATGCGTGGCTGTTGCGTGCACGCATACAGTCCCGACATGTACGATCAAAACAATATTTTTGCTATATATTATTAGACAGAAATAGTAGAAACATATTACAACATTATTGCACATGTTTGACAGGACGCCGCACGATAGGTTCCTGTGCGCATATTATATCTATTGTGTGGTATTTAGGATATGCTAGACATGAAGGCTTTACTGAACCAGCACTATTTTTAAATAACATTATCATGGATGAAACACATTAAACGATAAAACTTACTCTGAACTTGTTTTATTTACTTCGATAATAAACAAACAATGATAATATAATAATCAATGCTGATCATTTGTAATTAAAATCGATATACAATGTCGAAAAAATATCAAAAAGAATTAAAACAACAGAAAAAAAATTAAATAAAAAAAAACTTTTAACGTATGATTACTCAAATTGGACAGAAAATCGGGACTAGCGCTTCGATTATTCTTATTCTACAAAAAAATACCTTTCCAACGACGTATTACTCATTCCGATTGGTGCCAGGACCAGGTTCCATACATTTGTGCCCATCATCCTTTGACAAGAATAAATAGACCGTAGCAGGTTGTTCTGACGGGCTCGCGCCGACTTTATTAGAATGGTGTATCCTACATCATTAAAAGCCTGAATATTAAAAACACAGGATAAGTGCAAGTTGGACTCGCCCACCGAGGGTTCCGTATTTTATTATAAATAGTTCAAGAATCGAGTCTCGCATTTTTCTCGAGATTTGCCAACTTCAGACACTTTTTTTTTTATGTAAAGTACAAATGTATAGTTTTCAGGTGTACTGACGATGTGATGACTGTATTTGTAGATATTACTTGCCAAAAATCATAGTTTTAGGTCACCGTGGGTGTGGAAATATATACGTTTATTACATTAACTTAGAATTTTTTTTTAATGCACGAACCCGTGCTAAGGACAATTTTAAAAACCTATTTAGAGGCTAAAAATTCCACCCATACCGGGACTCGAACCCACGACCTCTGGCTAACCGTAAATTGTAAAGAGATTCGAAATTTCACTGATGCCGGTGAGTCGCCCATTAACTCAGTTGGAAGAGCGCTGGTACGGTTAGCCAGATGTCGCAGGTTCGAGTCCCAGCATGGGTGGAATTTTTAGCCTCTAAATAGGTTTTTAAAATTAACTTAGAAGTTAGATGTTTTCGCAACTTCAAGGGACTGTAGACCCGAGTATATAATTGAGTTCCCAAAATAAAGGATCTCTAGTCAGACGGATGGACGGACGGACAAATTATTCCTAAAGAGGTTCTGTTTTTTTCTTTCGTGGTACGGAACCATTAAAAGTAATTATTTTTTGAGAAAAATTTTACGAATTCTACAGCCCCAGGAACAATAAGCGAAAGTTGGACATCAAATTTAATAAACTTATTGGCTAAATCCAGGGAAAATAGAATGTCAACAAAACTTGTGGAACAAATTAAGTAGCGGGTTTCCTTACGATGTTTTCCTTCGCCCGTAGTGTGGCTTACTAACAATGAAGAAATATGTAGGTGATAGATAAAGAGCACATACAACTTATAAAATCCATTTTATAAATACATCCCCGGTTTCAAACCCACATCCTCGTGCATGTGAGGTAAAAGCTCTACTTTTTTGTAAATCTGTATTATTCTTTGTGTTATTTAGCTTCTCTACTTTCTACGGTACATTGAAATAAGGATAGGATGAAGTACTTAAGATTTCAGCTAAACACTAAAAATAAAATATGCGATAAATGCGATACAATCAAATAAACACAAACAAATATGAAAGTACCTACAAGAATTCAAGCAAAGCCATTAAACTCGACGCTTACCCAGCACCGTTTCTGCATTTTATTTACCTTTGCGAGAATCACCGCTAGCTCCAGATATCATATGCCCTCTTAAAACCACTGTCCTTTCGTATATTTTGCACGTAGTGAAAGCGGTTTTGTGGCGGTTATTGCTACGTACAATGTAATAGGATAGAACTCATTTCTGTAATCGTTTCGCTCGTTTCACCCTGCGGATATCGATGCAGTGCAGCTTAGTGTTACCAGATGAAAATTACAAACTGCCTTATAGTAAAAAAAGATTTTATATGTTCTATTGCAGTTCACAGGCTAAGAGGGAGAAAGAGAGAGAATAAGAATAAGAATATTTTTATTGACCAAAGAATACAAAATAGGGCTAAGTTACACAGGACTGATACGTTCAATAGCACAAAATCATACAGCATCTGCTACTGTAAACAGCGCCTCATCCCAAAAGGTATGGTTATTATTTAGAGGGCGTGTTCGTACATCAATATGTAATATAATTCCAAAGAAGTGACATTAAGGTGTTATCTTTAAAACCTTTAAAACTTAAAATTTAGAATTTTGTTTACTTTTTAACATTTATTAATCATGCATAACATTTAAAATATTTAAAAGTGTGCTGTGAGTAGGTAACCTCTCTTTGTGTAATAATGTTTGTGAGTGAGTGTGTGTGAGAGGGTGTGTATTGTTTTATATTTTAATGTATATCTTAGTGTGTAACTATGTAAAGTAATTTATAAACCTACATCATTAAGTTATGGAAAGCAGATATATATATTATGTAATTGTTCTTAAATTATAAATTATGAATCTTACATGGATTCATAATTAATTGGCCTGATATGGTGAACATACAAAACGAGCCTTTTTTATCAATCTCTTTTTAACTTTATACTTATAATACTCTAATTTTTATTTCGTTACTGCAATCAGTGTCTCGGTCTCAGCATATGACAGATTTTGCAGCCATTTTGTCAATATAATTTTACAATAATGATAGTCACAGGTATGAAATGCCAGTAACTTATTTAATTTATTGTAGAGAGATACAGAGTAGGCATAAGGAGAACTTGAAATATCTTAAGTTATTTTAAGAATTCCAAAATTCATTCCGTCCAGTCTTAAATACGACTATCTGTATTTTTGATCCCGGAATTTCATTAATGAAAAAACCGGCCAAGTCCGTGTCGAGCCACTCGACGTATAGCGTCCCGAGGACAAGGAGTTTATTACTTGCTTTAATGAATTGACAACTTCATCAAAATAATTTTCAATGGCATGTTTAAGAAAATGGTCGCCAATAATCGTTTACTAGTGAAGCCTATCTACTTGGCTGTGATGGTTTTGCTTTTAAATTTTATATATATGCTTCTACTATGAACCCTGGTTTTAAAAACCTATTTAGAGGCTAAAAATACCACCCATGCCGGGACTCGAACCCGCGACCTCTGGCTAACCGTGCCAGCGCTTTCGCAACTGAGCCAATGGGCGACTTACCGGCCTCAGTGAAATTTCGAACTTCTTTACAATACTCCTTGCATTACGTACAGCCTCTAAATAGGTTTTTAAAAATTCTTAGCACGGGTTAGTGCATTAAAAAGAATATAACCCTGATTTTTTTCCTGTTTCTACAATCCGTTTAGACGGGAGAGGGAGGGACGAAAAATTGCCTTTAAGCTTCACTTAAATATTCGCGAACAGATATATAAAATGAAATATGTTTTTCCTTCACTTACAATGTTTTTATTATTATAACCACCAATCCAACAATACCTTGCACTATGGCGTATACGGGAAAATAAAATCATCATTCATTTAGGTAACCTAAATTTTTTTTTTACCTTCTTTTCTACTATTTTGCTGCTTGATTATTATGTGTATTTAGTATAACTATAACTACAGATTTCTGTAGTCTAGTAGTCTTTGACCTACGCCGCCGTGAACATTCAGACGGACGGACATATCGAAACTAGAAGAAAAAACAGTCGAAAAACACTCCAAATTAGTTGTTTATAATTATAGTATTTTCTAAGGTTAACACGAGCAATAGACATCATTAAAACTGTTTTTATACGGATTTATGCTCGTTTATTACATTTTTACAATATTCCGACGTTTCGGCACTTTTTCAGGTGCCGAGACCACGGCACAGAGTTTATAATTAGTTAATTACATTTTCTTCACAGGCCATGCATACCTCAAGGTAGCAGGTAGTCAGGCGGGTTTTAGGTATTAGCCAAACTTGCGTGTTTCTTGGGCAATTCCCGGGTACCTGGTAACACCGGAGTGCAGCGTATTTCATACCCCGCTTCCGGATAATGGTATTGAAAGTTGACTCGAGAATAAATAATGTACCTGTCTGGAATTACTACGCCCGTAATACCGATATCGACATTAGTACGAAAGCTATCGGGGGCGGAAATGTAGAGTAATTATGTAAATGTGCGCGGGAGTTTTATTTTGGAGTGTCTTCGTAGATTTAGTTGGGGAAAACTGTATTTAAGTTAGGCCACAGTTGTACACAATATGTTTTTGCCTCCGACTGTATGACGCGTAGAGAACTCATAATATATACCTACCTAAACTCATGCCTGTATACCGGAGGGGTAGGCAGATACCAAAGTTTGCCACTTGCCACGGTTCTGGCATTATTGCCTTTGCCATTCTGGCTTGCCTTTGCCATTCTGGCATATCTCTTAGGCTTCATCGACATTCGTCAGTCACTTTATGCACGCACTTCGGTTTTGGGTACTTTTTACCTTGCCCTTCGCTAATACATATAGCCGAAGCATGCTCAGCTAGTCGGCTGGGACGTCCCTAACGCGGTAACCGGCTCACCGTCCATCCACATTCGCTTGATTATAATGTGTATTTATATTTCTTTCGAAGTGTCGTGCGCCTATATAAAGCAGTGGATGAATACAAGTGGGCTGGTTTATCTCTTGATATCAAGCTTCACACTCTAAAACTGAGTTCGTCTCTGTTTTACCCGACTGCGGCAGAGCTCAAAGGAGGGTAGTGTGTTTTGTTCTTACGCACGCAAATAAGTAAGTTATGTTTGTTATCAATTTAATCTCTTGACGATCACTAGATATTTTTTTTGTATCTGTATATATTTTATTATTTTCTATTAATTTTATATTTTAGTAAGTAAGTATGCGCGATTCAAAGTTAACTCTTTAAGTAATTGTCAGATTTTGACAATCAGTAATCAATCAATGGTGTTTGCGCGAGTCAGTTTTGTATACAGTAAAAGACAAAAATAAAAAAACTAAATTAAAAAATAACCCAAATAAATGACGTATATAAGAGGCATTTTTCCGAGCGGTTCCGAGCTTCGCAAGACACGTTAAGCAGTTGTAGGTGGCAGTCGGTAAGCCTAGTCAAATTCCTGAGGCGGCTTGAAACCTTCTGACAGTAGACCAGCCACTGGTTTTGCAATCCTCCACGAATCCGGACTTGGTCCCCGTGGTGGAGTATGGCCTATACCTTCCTCAGGGAAGAACCCATGTCCCTCAGTGGTGGCATAATGGGCCGATGATGATCATGAAAAAATAACCCGATTCCTGAGCATTCACTACTAACCAGGCGGAACCAACCCAGGTAGCTCGGAAGCAGTCACATTATTTAATTAGGTCCGACCTGCATCGTCGTCGTCAGGCTATACTAGTCCACTGCTGGACACAGCCCTCCCCGAAAGAGCGCCACGTTGTGCTATCATAGGGGGTAATGCCCATAATCCCCACGCCGGGCATGCGGGTTGGGGATCGCAGTTCGGTGGAATTGAACTGCAGGGGGCGCTGCTGCCAACCCCCGGTTTGTGTCCCTTAGTCGCCTTTTACGACACCCGCGGGAAGAAGTGGGTTGGTGCTATTCTCTAGGCCGACACCACACAGCAAACCGACCTGCGCAGTAGAGTATTTATTCTCAGCAATAGGGTCTTTGGTCATTTTAGTTATTTCTTGTTAAAGTCGAAACAGTCGAAAGACCAAACTGTGAAGGATAAATAGCATTCAGCAGTCAACTGTACCAACGTCAAACTGGTCTAAAGAGAAACTTTTCTTCCTTCCCTAACAACAAAGATTCGAAGATACAAATAAACTTTCAGCTAAAAGTTAAGAGAGGAAGGCTTCGAATGGATCCGCTCCTTAGCATGATGCTTATCGGGCTCAATACAATAATGCCATCTTACTCTACGTAACGAGTAAGAGTGTGATAGAGCTACCATTTATATTTAGTCATGCTGCTTCCTGCTCAACTTATAAGTAAGAGGATCGAAAACTGGGATTTACTTGAATTTTCAGGTTTTCTAATTTTTCATTTTCTAGGTTTCTGCCGTTAAAAATTGTAAATACTAAGCAAATACATAAGTATTAATAGTACCTTTAAATTTACTTAGTATTTTGTCTCATTCTTTTTTACGAACTCAGAAGAGATAGAATTTACATAACATAACATTTACATACTGGCACATAGGTACATTGTTTCTGGCCCCATACTAAGATATCGTGTCATGGGAACCAGAAACGGCGACATGTAAACATCCAAACTCTTGGTGTTTTTGGTCCACAGCCTTTTACATGTAACAGGTAATTAATGAATGCATTTATCAGCTCTTTAGATTTTTATAAAGTTATACCTTAGTTGGACGACGTCTTACTTGACGAGCCTCTGAGAGAGGCATCACTTCATTTTTATAAATAAGACCGTAATTCTAGAATTCTAATCATAAAACTGAATTCTAGAAAGTTCATAAAAAAAACACAGACCTTCTGTTGAAAATTTATGTATTCTTTTCTGCCGGCAGCGGAAGTTATTCCCGACTAGCGCGCTATTAAACACGAAGTAAGTCGTTCATTGCCCGGCATCAGTGAGAATTTGCGGGAGGAAACTGAATTCTGTAGGGCTACCATAAAACTTAAAGTTGTTTTAAATAGTACAATTTGTCAAAAGTGTCATAAAATAAACATGTGGTGGTAATTTATTTTGTCTTCGTTATATGAGTACTTCTTAAAATCACTTTTGTCTCTATACTCCTATAGGGAATTATTAAAAAAAATGTCACATAACATAACATTTACATACAAGCACGGCCCCACTCTAGGATACCATGTGTCATGGGAACCAGAAACAACGACATCACACACATGTAAACATCCAAGACCTGGGGATTTTTTGCTGTCCCCAGCCGGGGAAAGAACCCAGGACCCCTTGCATGGTAGGCAGAAGCGCTACCGCTACGCTATAGAAGCCGTCGAATTAAAGACATCGAAGACATACAATTAAAGATGGCGAAGGGTAAAAACTTATTTTTAGGGTTCCGTATCTCAAAATGGAAAAACCAGAACCCTTATAGGATCACTTTGTGGTCCGTCGTCCGTCTATCCATATGTCAAGACACTTATCTTGGGAACGCGTGATCGAACTGTATCACGTATCGTTTATCGAATTGAAATTAAACACTTAGGCTTCGTGTTTAATTTCAATTTTAAAGCTTCAAGGGACTGGTAGACCTGAGAAGAAGTCTTATTCTCAGGTCTACCAGTCCCTTGAAGCTACTAAAAAATCATTTTTTTAAGTTAACGTAAAAAAAGGCAAGCCTATTTCTGCCGGAAAGGATCTACGTTTATATCGACGACGCTCAAAGGAATCAAAATACGTTCCATTTTATATTTGGAACGTACATTCCAAATAAAAAATCTAGCAAGGAATATATATTGTCTTTTACTACAAGTACAAATAAAAATCTTTAAAGTACACATTATGAATCATTTAAAAATTGTCTTTTAGGTTCGGAAAAACTGCAAGCCTTGATTCATAAACTATTTATAATACCTACAACTTTCTACGGAACCCTCTTAAGCAAGTCATACACGCTACTCTACCGGAGTGTTTACCTTTACAGATTTGAATGCCCAGGTTAATTTAAAATTTCAACGCGTGTATATATTGTCTTATCTTATATTCAAAACATCGGGACTTCTGCCATTCGTAGTTACACAGGTTTTATCTTATCTATAACATTATATTCCGACTACAACGTTAACAATGCCGCGTTTTCACAATTCTAGCATAGTCAATAGCACGTAAACTTCCGTGCGCTCTACTCAATTACGTTGCGGGTGAATTCTCAACTAAAATGTAAAGGTTGATGTGCTGACGACTGCACTCGGACCGATTATTTGAGATATTTTCTTAAGTGAATTCTAAAAAATACGTTAAAGTCAACTTTGCAACAAAAATGCTAACATCGTAAAAATGCGGCTTCGTCGTAGCAGTAAATTTTAGTATAATTTTTGGCACTCGGAGCGACATCGTTAGTAACCGGCTCAACTGTACGGCCGGCTGAGACCGTAGACAATTATAATATTAAGAATTGTTCATAACGTACCCCCTTAAAATACTTTAGTCTAACTGTATATAAAACCTATGTATACAACCGTAAATATAGTTAGAATATTTTGGGGGCTTAATCGCGTAGTAATTTATCCGATTAGCCGTAAATAATAAATAAATGACCGAACATCTAATTTCATTATTTATTAATTAATTAATTACCGTGTGAAACTAGATATCCTGTCATTAAGCTTATTGTATGTCACGAAATGCTGATAATTACGACCATTTTTTTTCTAGCACTTTTTCTTGGAAATAGTAGTTTGTCTTAGTGCCCATTATGCGTAGCTTTCAGGAAGGGCGACCGCTTTGATTCAATAATTTGTAACAAATAAATATTCACGCGAACAAACTTTTTAACTGGTACTGAGTCAATGACATCAGCGGGCAGGGAGCCCGATGGTCCGACGATGTAGTTGTTTCAGCGTTAGGACCGTGCCGACACCAGGGGCATTATTACGTAGGTATCCACTGAGTTGAGTGACATTGATTTTTACTTTATTGAAGCTGCTCCGGCTGTCAAATGCATACATTTTTTGACACTTAGGAGTCGTCTAAATGCTTCACTCGATAGAGTGGAGTGCTACGTGATAGGAGGGCAGGATGCGGATGGCACGGCACCCTGACTCATGGCATTTGGGGGAAAAGGCATATACCCAGCAGTAGGCAGCGGTGGGCTGATGATGATGATGAAGTCTATCACATGAATGAACAAATGACGTCGGACCAAGACATACTTGCTAGGGGAGCACAAGGTTTTATACCATCTCGCTTTACGCTGTGAAATAAAGCAAGATGGCACTAGTCGATAAGAGATAAAACTTGTATGACGTTGTATTCCCCTAGCAGGCTTAGATTTTTTCCCATTAGAAAAACGATTTGTTTAGGTTCAGAAAAAACCTAACTGGCCCCGGGTATGAAGTATATCTCTGAAACGGACCCTCAAAACCATTTTATTTCGCGCTCAGAATGCGACGAAAAAGAAATATTTCCCCGTATTTCAAGCGGGGCAGCGGATAATAACTTTAAAAGTATGAGCCGAGGCTGAGATTTTTCAATGTGAAAACTAATTCTAAAGATTTCTCCCCGGAGAGAAGTCCGTTCGGCAGACTGAGCATGATCTTTGAACGGACTTCGATACAGTGATAAAATCTGTAATTTATCAAGAGAACGAATATCCGAAGGGAACTACACTGAAAAAGTAAACAGCCAACATTTTTCTCTCATAATGAAACCCTTTTCATTTGTTTTTTTTTCACTTACAATATTTTTAAACGATATTCCAACGATACTCAGCACTTAGGCGAGAAAAAAAATTGTCCTCACTTTGCTATGTACATCGAATTTCCATATTAAACCACGCATTCTATAAAACAGATCGCTGGGGAGCCCAAATTCAACATTGTAACTCTTTGCGACGTAGTTACCTATGTAGATTGATATGTAGATTGATTGGTAGTCAATGTTTAGCAGCGTCTTGTTTTATCTTTGCTAAGCTGATTAATTCAATTAGCTGATTTTATCTTAGTGTAGTTATACGTCCACACAAATTTGATTCTGTGTAGGTATTAAATCTATACTACTTATTAGAAAGTAAGTAATCTATTGACCAAAGGACACAAGGATCCACAAGTTAGAAAAGTTACAAGAGTCGATTAGCCATTGTTAACTACATAGGTACAAAATTAAATATAAATTTCACTTTATTTTTACCAGACTGTATCAGATGGTTATGTTATTCGAGCAAGCATTTGTATTGCATTTCTTTGTTGTTTCTCTGTAACCTAAACAGCCTAATAGATTTTAGGTAGAGTGGTGTCGTTCGATTCGTCCAAAGTGTTAAACTGACAATGGATATATAGACATTATAAACTATTTACTTAGGTATATTAACTTTATTTACCATTTTTTTACGCACAGAAATGCCCGACGTTTTTCTTTTTTTAAATTATCTCATCTTCATATCTCAATAATAGTATTTCGCGATACTGACTTGCCACTTCAGTCCAAAGAGTATATAACCACTACTTGAGTCTACCGAGTGACGGGCATTGACACAATATTGATACAGGGACCCAATTCTCATTTCATTAGCAAATAAGTCGTATACGACTCTAAAGCTTACCTATGACTTGAATTCTACATAAAAAGTCGAACAACAGCCAAAATCTGTATTCACGACATTGAATTCGCATGAGAAAATAAATACGTAATGACATTATCGCGTTATCTATCTGCGAGTTATCATACGTTCCTTTTTTCGATTGCAAATTGAGAGTTAGTCGAATTTTATCGTTATCAACCCTTGTATGTCCCCACTGCTGGGGCACGGGTCTCTTCCTGCATCGCAGGAAGGTTAGGCCATACTCCACCACGGGGGCCAAGTCCGGGTTGGTGGAGGATTGTAAGACAGTGGCGGGCCTTACTGTCAGAAGTTATCAAGCCGCCCATAAGGCATCTGACAAGGCTTAACGACTGCCATTATATGACAGCCTATGTGCCGGAAGCGGCGGAAGCGCTAGGAAAAATGCCACTAGCGGTAGTCACGGAACGCTCACCCATCCTGTACCTGACCGCGCCTGTTGTTGCTTAACCAAGTGATTGATTCCAATCACTCGGTTCGCCTAGGCCACGAGCGCTTCGAATTTTATAACATTTACCAATTCGCTTTTAAATTGATACGTTTTGCAGCTAAATATTGAATTATGTGTTATTTTATAAAGTAAAAGAACTATTTACGTATAATATATACGGTATTAAAAGTTAAAAACACCTCTAGAAATTTTCAAATGAAATGTAACCTATAACGAAACATCAACGAGCCGTTTTCAGCACAAGTTCATAAGGTACTTCATAGATGGCTCTTATAAGCGTGCAAATACAAGAAACGAACGGCCACTGTCAATGAATGCGTTGACAGTATTAAGCCCGCAGTACACAATGGCCCATGCTGGCCCACTGCTCGCCATTGCCAACTGTAGGCCACGATTACTTGCTGTTTACACAATGGCGCGTGGCTCATTGATGTCTGGGAAACCACTTGCGATGGACGTATTTTATATATTTACAAGTATCACAGAGGTATGTACAACAACAAAGTTATTAAAAAAATGGCGCAAAATTTCGGGCTCAGATGGATATAAATCAATAAACTTGAAGGTCTATTGATTTATCTTCATTGTTATTATTATTAATACTTTATTGCACCATAAAATCGTACAATGCGGCGTACTTAATGCCATAAGCATTTCTACCAGTCAAGCGCATTTAATGTTCTGCCATACGGACATTTTGGGCGATTTATAATTTAAGTAGTTTTACCAAAAATCATCGGAACAAAAAAAGTACTCTATGTCTGTCCCGGTCAGCGGTCGGAGACGAACCTGTCTAATTTGTGAGACGAAAACTATGGGCCACTGTGGAAACAGGGATGGGCCACGCTACGCCCCGATTCCTTTGAAGTGTGCCCAAAAAAAGACAACTGTCCGATTACGCGCCACGATAGGTAATTGTCCACCACTGCACACCATTGCCCCGTGTACACCATTGCCCCGTGTACACAATGGCAATGGCGAGCAGTGGGCCAGCATGGGCCATTGTGTACTGGCCGCATTACATAGGTACATACTACGCCTTTAATGGTACGGCCACACTATCGTGATAACGATAGTGTCGCGACATGTCTGGCCAAA
This sequence comes from Yponomeuta sedellus, assembly GCA_934045075.1. NCBI lineage: Eukaryota > Metazoa > Arthropoda > Insecta > Lepidoptera > Yponomeutidae > Yponomeuta > Yponomeuta sedellus. The sequence goes on along the minus strand of OW203735.1, from coordinate 6,063,899 downwards.
AAATTCGTCCTATCGCGAATCATCATCGCGAATACAAACACCCTTCGCGCCGCTGTCGGTAAAATGCCGCACATCAAAGGGTTTTATGGCCCAAAGGACTAGTATCCAGGCCAAAATCTTTATGATGTGGTCAAGCTCTTCGCCGTAGAGCGAACACGAAATGTTGTCGCGACAACGCGAACACGAATCTTCGCCTTCAAGTGTGGCCGCAGCATTAGAGTCGCATGGTAATCAACATGCGACATTATGACACCTCAAGCGAACGAAATTTTTGCGCTTACGACTTTGTGAGAATACGAGAAACTGAACTTTATGCGAAAAATGTCTAATCCTTCGAATATTTTGCGTCTACTCTTTCAATTTGCATGGGCGAGAATCGGCTCCCATGTCTCAGAGCTACGTCACTTCCGGTTATTTTTTTTCTTTTTTCTAAAATTTTTATCTTCTTAAATATTATGTCCAGGAAGAAATCGAAAAGATACGGATCTTTTCTTTTATTCCCTCTCTACTCAAAAAATATTTAAAAAAGGCAAGCATTTTTTTGTGTTATAAAACGTCGTATGACATACGTGCACTTTGTAATTACAGCCTCTGCTTTCTTGTAGACCGAGCCATAGGCGAGGGCTAGCAGTATCGCCTCGGCTGTAATTTTCAACTTACCGCACTTATATCATAATGTACCTAATAAATAATCTGAATAATATGTTCATGCTAAGCTCGCTGTGTTCACTTCAGTGATCTATGCTTGCCGGGTTTTATCTTTTGAAGCTTGTTTATTTTGCGCGTAAGTACCTATTCCTAGTAAAATATTTGCTGAAAAAGGCACCGTAATAAAATATTTCTGCCACTGTTTGCGCTTTACCGAAAACAGCTGAAAATTTCACAGCAGATGCGGTACTGAAGAAATATTAGATTAGATTACTTGGTATTACCCCTAATTTGGTAACACTGCTAAAATGTTAGGTGTTAATTTTCTCAAATAAGTTTAATCTAAGACACTCCTCAAAAGGAATTTAAATAATCTGTAGTAATGAAAATGTTGTTATCAATAACATCTTTAAACAGTCCACCAATCCGGACTTGGCCACCGTGGTGGAGTATGGCCTATACCTTCCTCAGGGAAGAGACCCGAGCCCCTCGGTGGGGACATAATGGGTTGATGATGGATGTAAGTAAGTAGGAGGGTATAAAATGACAGACAAAAATAGCCTGCCCGCACTCCCCCTTCCCTGCTATCGTCTTTTACCTTTTACACACATTGCCGGTAGCGCATTCGGTATTGTATAGAATGCCTAGGCAAAGTATAAAATGAAAAATATTTCATATATTACCTTAACGTTTTAGGTATTCTATACATTGCCTAGGTATTGTATAGAATACCGTATTACACAGATTGCCGGTAACATATACACACATAATCTCAAAATTATTTATTTTCCATGGAGTTTCTTATAACTACAATTCATAGTTTATTATGACAATTTGAGGTACATTGCGTACAGAGCCTCCTTTTTAATCTGAAGGCTATGTAACTTTACAATGTAAATCGAATTGTCATTGTCGACCATGAATTTTAATGAATCCTATGAAATTTATATCTTTGTGACTATAAGTCGCGGCATGTATCGTCACATGACGTTTTAAGGGTACTTTAAGATTTAATAATACTGAAAGTACCTACATTTAAGATACTCGATTTAACGGTGACGACTAGACAAGTACACTGTCTCGCTAATAAAAAAGCGTGTGTAATATTACACTTCCAGCCGAATATTCGACAGTAAATCGCAACTTCACCTCCTACACAATTTGGCAAAACTCTCCAGCACCATACAAAACATAACGTCGTTTGTTCACACTGCGTCGGCTGTTATCGTTCGGCGCCCACAATTCACGGGCCTCCCGCAGGGCCGGATTTGTTAAGCCGGGAGGAATGTTCCTGGGATTCGGATACTTATGCCAGGTTTTCACGGTCTTAGTACGCTCGGACCGAGTGCGCCATCCGAGTAAACTAATTCTTCTGATTGGACGGTTTTTCGGGACAACACCAAAACAATCAATCAGAAGAATTAGTTTACTCGGAGGTCGCACTCGGACTGAGCGCACTTAGACCGTGCCCACCTGGCTTTATACTACCAACATACACAGTAGAAATCGACTTTTTTTATTGCTAAAGTGAAAAAACTAAGCCGTTGCAAAATACTTATAATAATGTGGGCTTACAGAAATTATGAAGTACTAGTATTTACAGACGATCGAACTTGGTACGGGCCAGGCATCGGATTGGGCGTACCATCGGACTGAGCAAAACACAAAAAGGTAGAACTTCGTTTCCAAGTAATTATTCCAGACGAACGGATATGGTATGGCGCGTACCTAACCCGCTGTCCGGCCCGCACCAAGTCCGATCGTCTGTTTATAATATCGATCGTGTGTTACCAGTAAAGTCGGTTTTACCAAAGTAGTTTTGGCCAACCGCATACAAATATGAGAGAGAATAAAAAAAAACCGGCCAAGTGCGAGTCAGACTCGCGCACCGAGGGTTCCGTACAAACCTGTATTATAGACCTGAGTATTTGGTATGAATTTCAATTTAATACCTCTACGCGTTTATGAGGATATGGGTAGTAAGTTTAAAATTTTTAAAAAAATATATATTATGTGATGTAACTAAAAATTTATGGTTTTCGTAATTTTTCCTTTATCTATGCTATAAGACGTTGCTTCGTACCAAATTTCAAGATTCTGAGTTCACGGGAAGCACCCTGTAGGTTTTGATTCCCTTGCAAGTGTCGAAAATTTGCGGCATAAACGGCTGTATCTTTTGATTGCGTTGGCTTAGAAGTTTGATTTTTTCACAGCTTCAAGGGACAGTAGACCTGAGTAATTGATATAAATTTCAGCTTCATACCTCCACGCGTTCCTGAGAAAAAGGGTCTTGACAGACGGACGGACGGACGGACAGACGGACAACAAAGTGATCCTATAAGGGTTCCGTTTTTTCCTTTTGAGGTACGGAACCCTAAAAACTGACAATTTTCCTCGAATTAAATTACATAATTTGAAAGACTAATTTGGCATGGAAACATTAATTTAATAGTGTACACATTTTTTTAAATCCACGAAGGTAATATAAAATCAGTTGAAGGCTTTTATCCGGATGCGCTTAAATGTCACCGTTAGCAACATAGGGTATTCTATTTTGCGACACAATTTTGCAGACTATACATAGTACTGTAAGTACCTATCTATGTGGGAAAAAAAGTTACAGCCGCTATATCCGAGTATTTTTTTATGTATATCCTTTTTTTATGTACAGTAAAGTGTTCTCTATCTATCTATCTACACCCTACCGCACGACCACCTTTAGGTACTTAGTCACGTTCCGGGTGGCAACTAAAATGTAAAGGCTTATGTTTTGTCGACTGTACAAGACTTAGGTACTTACCTACTTCACACCAAACCCCAAGGTCATCTTGAAGAAAATCCCTTTTTATGCAATAAAGAATTTTACAATTCAATTCAACGGGTACCTCCTGCCATAGTACTAATATCTATGACTCATCCATCAATCATCATAGATGAACAAACACAAAACACACACACACACTTCGACTCCGAAGCCTATCCCAGGGGAGGGACACTCTGTACTAAATGACTTTTCAAGAATATAGATAGTGGCGCCATCTCCTAGTCTTCCCTGAAACCCACGAGTTACACTAGATGTCGCTTAGAATAATTTTTGTAATAGAAATTTTTATTATTTTGTCTATAGATGTCACTACAAAAAAGCTGTTATTTTACTTTAATAATTTAGTTATTAATATTTTATATTATCTTAAGGCAGTAAGATATATAAATAAGTCAATTTAATGAGGTAAGTAAATGTGTCAAAAATATAATTCAATGACTTAACTTATTTTTGTTAATGGCAACATCATTGTTTTAAAATCAAACTTGAATTTCGAATTCGCAACGTTGTTTGATTTGTTTGTTGCAGTTAAATTTCTGAGTGAACTTTTTTGGTAAATTTGAAATGTGGAAACCTCCATAAAGTGCGTTTATAGTTGGTGCAGACATATTAACCGGATTTTGGATGGAAATCCGACATACAATGAAGGTGACGAGTGTAACTGTGTAAGGAAGCAGCTCAAAAGAATTATAACAAACATAAACACCTTAAAAGTTAGAAATAAATGTTATATATCAACCATTTTATGATAAAATACAAGTTTTATCTGAAAACCAAACTCATTTTATTTTGTACAATATCCAATAATTCGCATTATGATTGTAAATGGATTGTTATAGCTACTCTGAATTTGTATTGTTTTATTTTCTTTTTCAATGTGCAGTTGTTAAGTTTTTTTATGTAGGTACCGTACACCTATCTATAGTTAAAGAATGTTTCGAGATTCGGGGACGATTTCCAGATGGCGCTTTTACCAAGTTCGATCGTGTTGGCAGAAAAAGGCCGCGAGAGGACTCTCTATTTCCCAGACTTAATTATACTCTATGGCCTATCCGTACCAAACGAATGCAAAAACACAACTTCTGCTCAGTTTATGTAGGGCAGGGTAGGGTATGTAATATCTACCCTACCCTACTTAAAATAAGCACAAGTTGTGTTTTCGCATTAGGTAAGTCGAAGACTAGTTCAACACAACTAGTGTAGAGCGGGACTACCAAGTCGTATTAGTAGTTAGGTTACTTGGACAGATGCGGTCTTCCGGGGCCTCTCGAGGCCCTAAGTTCGCCCCCAAACACACACACACCCCTTCGCTGGACAGCCGGTGCGGAAAAAAACAATCACTGACCATAAAAACCATTTGTGAAAAAAACAATTTACGACTCATGAGTTTTGTTCTCGTTTCGCTGTGCGAAATAAATAAACTATTGTGTGGAATATATCGGTTGTTCAGCTCCCGCCAAAAAATGTTGAAAATAGCCCGCTCGTCGGATGCGTCGCTGGGAATATTTACCCCACACGGTGTTTAAATCGCACAAAGAAAAAGTAATTAGTCTTATTTACAGAAAGGTGAATTCTGTAAAATAATCTTTAGACAAAGTTCAAGCCGATTTATAGAAGATTTAGACAAATCAACTTTTTGTAAATAGGACTGTGTCAGCCTGATAAATAAACACGATCCCTCTGAAACACTCATAAATAAACGAGGATAAAATCAGAATACGGTATAAATAACAAATATGTCCATAATTTCATTGTGTAAAATGAGGCCAACGACAAACCACATTTCACACTTTCCTCCAATTTCCGTTCCGTCTAACGAACCGAAAATAAACAAATTCTACCCGCGTCCACATAAGGCAAATTTGCGAAATTTACACCGGCAGCTCAGATTTTGTTTTACGGATTTTAGTGTAATAGCAAGCACGTCCAGTTTTTACGATTCTGGGCTCTGTTTACGACGTAACGTAACATTATTGTACCACCTGCTGTTAAAAATACCTACGTTATGTTACAATGAAAGGTCTGGGCTTTGAAAATGCATTATAAAACTAGGCTACCTGTTCTGAATTTTATGGCGCTATTACAGACGTTACAGGATAGCACCACTTTTGTACTATAGGGTTAGAGCCGTTATAAAAGTGCCACGTCATTACAGTCTACTTGTAACGGAACGCAATAATCGATATTAGTCACAACACTACGGACATCCGGTAGTATAAACCATCACTATTCCGGTTACGGAAATCCACTTAGGTTGGTAATGAAATTTTGAGCATTTAATGATCTTTTAATTTTAATTCAAGCACATAAAATCAAATAAGCTCAAAATCTATTACAATTAAATCTAAATAGTTTCAAAGAAGTAATTTTAAATATTAATTCTCAAGTATGTCGCAAAAAACGATACAGCCGAACATATAGAAAACTGTCATAAGGTGACAAATTGGAATATTTCTATACTACACAAAAAAATTAATGAAAAACATAATAATTTCAAGCAAAAAGTGCTTGATATCGAACGTATTAGCTAAAAATAACCTAAGAGTAGGAACGCCCAGCGCGCCGTTTTGCGCATTTTACTGCGCAGAAGTTGGCAGCACTGCATCGTTTCGAAGCCACTTTGAGCGGACGCCATTACCACGCCACCGGATTGAGAATCTGTCAGTTCAGTGCTGTTAGTGACAAAATCATTGGATTTTCCAAAGCATTTCTGCTTCTGTGTCAATAGTTCCCTCAAACACATCCTATTCACAATGTCTGACGAGAAAAAGGTTCGTAAAACTCTGTAATATCACTTCTTTACGCCTTGCGAAATCGAGTTTCCTTCACCGACATGGCGTTCCTTGTAATGTGCTTATCGCCTTTATTTCTACTCAAAAACTTGAATTATCATGTGAATTTTATAGAAACTGTTCAATACGAGTTAGTAATCTTGTTTTTTCATTGGTTTTCAGGGAGAAAGCGAACACATCAACTTGAAAGTGTTAGGTCAGGATAATGCTATTGTCCAGTTCAAAATCAAAAAACACACGCCACTAAGGAAATTGATGAATGCTTACTGTGACAGAGCGGTATGTATGCTTAATGTATTCAATATTTTCATCACTGTTTACTAACAACCGCCCAAAATTACATTGAACCTAACCCTAAAAATTGACATACGCTGAACAATTCTTCATATAATATCGACCCCAATCAACAGTCAGGAATCCATCATAAGAATAGACCGATCATTCTATATTTATTTTGTGTATTAAGGCTCTAATAAAATAAGATATTGTCAATGTATGCAATTGGTAGTTTAGTGTTGGGTCAACTATGATGTTTATAGTTCAGACTCAATCATTATCTCACCTGCTATTACCTACCTATGGTATTATAAGTTTATATTATAATAGTGCATTTCTATTGTAATGTGAAATCAGGGCTAAAGAAATCTCATGGGAATAATCAAAAGTAGATATTACTTTATACCTAATCTCTTTTATTTTATTCTGTGAAGGAGAACATCATGGGAAAACAGCTTGCTTGGCTCCACACTTATTGACTTTCTAGTGGGCTCAGCTGACTAAGCGGTCAGGATGGTATAGGTGCTGGGCAGTGTAGTCTATCCCAAAAACAATGTCCCATGCACTAAGTCCATCTGAGTGGTCCTTTCATTCCTCTAATTTTAAATGAAGGTACCATTGGACGTTGTATAAATCATCACATTATTTAGATGCAAAGGGCCTAAATTAATACTTATTGAGTCTAATTGACTGCTATAGTGTGGCCATTAGTGCTGTGCACTCCCTGAGGTATGTGTGGCGAGGTGGGAGGTGGTGAGGGGAGGCGAGGTGGGTTGACGGCGCACTGACACAGCGCAGCAGGCGATTTTCCCCCGTCTCGTCGCGCACCTCAGAGAGTGCACAGCACTAGTTAGTTAGACCTGAGATTTCCGCACTTAGCCTCATAGTTGGGCCGTTGTACGTAGCAAGTGCTGAGGTACGCTAACACCTCAGATACTAAGGTTTCCTTACGATGTTTTCCTTCAACGTCAGCGAGTAGTATTGCTACTATGATTTCACAAATGTACATAACTTAGAAAACAAAGTCATTGGTACATGCCGGGGTTCGAACCCACGACCTCCCGATTGAGAAGCCGGAGTTCTACACTGCTCTGTGCACAGCACTAATGGCCACACTATATTTGTAGATTGTAATAGACTTATTTCCAAGTTTTTGGTTGTATTTCATAAAGTATGGAAATTTTTGTCCTTACCTACTGAAATCCAAGAGTTACACAATGTTTTGCAATGCATATCATGATTAAAAATCAAAGATAGTTTGAAGACTATGACTGCATATTTTATTTCCTCACTTACTATAGGTTTGTTTTACAATTTCAGGGCCTATCAATGCAAGTGGTGCGGTTCCGATTTGACGGTCAACCAATTAACGAAAATGACACGCCAACGTCCCTCGAGATGGAGGAAGGAGACACAATAGAAGTTTACCAGCAGCAGACCGGTGGAAGCCCCTTAGTGTAATTTTGTACTTCAAAAGAACTGTCCATTTCTATCACGAGAACAGTGGCGTACTCCATCTCAAAACCCTAACGTTTAAGTTAATTTTAATAAAAAAACATCTACACATTATGTATTTTAGAAAACTAATACATGTACAATGAAACTCTCCAAATTCAGAATCTAAAGATTTAGTTTAGATTGTGTGGTTCGGGAGTTTCACTCGTAAGTTAAGTTGAAATTTAAGATGAACCAAATGTTGTAGGTATCTTTCCGACTGTAACAATTATTACGTTGTGATAATTCTTTTAGTTTGACTTGAAAATTGTATCATCCAAGTTCTTTAACCTGCAGTAAACGCATGATTTGTGTTTCCTTATATGTGGTGACTGTATTTATTGGATTCGCATCCATTGCATCAGGTTTGTAACAGCTAATGTATCTGAAAATAAAGTAATTGTAAGAAATATGACTCTCATTTCGCGCCCACACTTACCGACGTCATCAAAACACCTACCTATATAGTTACTATGAGTCATCATTATACCATGTTCTCTGATAAAATAGCAGTAGGTTTATTGTTTTCGTCTGATTCTTACCTGAGCTAATTTGGTTTTGCCCCAAGTAATCCAAAGCACTCGCCTACCCACATCATTTTTCACCAGTGGGTGGTGTCATTACAAACAAAAATTACATTGGACGACAGTAGTCTTAATCTACCCCTCCGATATACAGGCGAGAGTTAAAAGTATTTGTGCAAATCCATATTTTTAAATTAATTTCTAATACATAATAAAAAAGATAATGTCAGTTATGTAGGTATTCAAAGTTTTATTACTAACTTTGATATAGATATATACAGAATGGTGTTTCGTCTTAGAGTTTCGTAACGTCTTTGCAATGTACATAAGACGTCAAATTGTCTTATAGTAAAAAAAATGTTATAGGAGGACACTATTTATAAATTATATTTGATTTTTATGTTTAATGTAGGTAGATATGCTGCGACTGCTATGCTGACCAACAGGCTGGACCGACTAAGAACTTCGCATTGAATGTTTGTCCCGTCTGCTTATAAACGCTCAGTAATCGAGTAGATGTTTGGCTATTTATTATTCTATTTTCATCTCATTATAGAGGTTTTATATGTTGCTGGTTTTATGCTGATATGATAATAGCTTAAAACACTATAAAAAAGTCTATGACGCTTATAAGCCAAATTTAAAAAGTTTAAAAATACCGACGGTCCTTGATAGGGCATTATAAAGTAAGCACACAATTTTTTTAAGGAAATGATGAGGGAGCATAGAATTAGACCTACCATAGAGGAAAACCGGTAACCTCCATTTGGGCTCCACCGCCTAGCCGTAGTGGGATAAAAACTTAATATGCATTCGGGAGGCAAGGCTTCGTTGCTGATGGCAAGTAGATACCTACCTACCTACTAGCCTTCCTTGCACCCAACGACCCACCGTTGGGTGGTTTTTTAATTCGTGTTAACGAACCCCACCTGGGGGCAGACTAGTGGGTGGAACAAATGGTACCACTGTAACCTAGATGGATATAAAAATACAGTCGACAGCATAGCGACGTCTACGAACGTGCAGTCAACAGCAGGTCTCAACCTTTACGTTCTAGTTGAAACGTCACCGAGTAGAGTGCATGGATACTCGGTGGTAATGTGATGTGATGGAGACAGAGGTTTACCTGATGTCTGGTAAAGTCGACAGCAGGTCAACCCTTACATTTTTGTTGCAAAGTCGTCCTTAACGGCTCGTTTGGGATGCACGCAAATATGTAAAGGATGACGTGCGTGCTGTCTATTGTACCTAATCGTTAGTAAATAATCATCCTCGGAATCTAAGCCCGCTATACTCGTATAGACCCCGCGATATTGAGCGCTAACGCAACTTGGCTGCTCGACGAAACTCTCTTTCCTTCAGTACAAATATCTTCTGCTCTACCTCCCGCTAAATCAAAAGGATTCCATGTCGCTGCCTGTCGCCACTCGATGCGAAAAGGGAATGTCCGCTGCTTGTCATTGTCACGCGGTCAGGCGATTCTTTTCTCACGCACGGAACAGCAGACGGGCGGGCGCTCAGAACAATTATTGTTCTGAGGGCGGGCGCTGCCCGCGTCGAGTAATCATAATGTGCTGTGCTATGTATGTCTAACGTATGCTAAAGTCTTTGCTAAGTGTAGGTACCTACCTATAGCAAGCCCTGAAAGTGCAGTAAGACGACACGATAATCGCGCGTTTTAAATGTAATTTTTTTTAAATCTTTATTTAAGGATTTGGTACACAACGTGCACCATGTCACCTAGACACGATCGTGCGTTTTAAATGTCAAAATTATTATTAGGTATTTATTTTAAATCCTTATTGCACTAATTACATTAGTAAATGTACAAGGGCGTGCTTAATGCAAGAAGCATTCTTCCAGCAAACCTTTCGTGTCGCAAATTTCTGAAATTTTAGCGTCTACGTGCTACTGCAAAATGGCATCATTTGTTTAAAATTATATTGTTTCTTTTTCAGCCAACACCGCCCAGTACGCTCACTATGTTTTCAATACGCTGGACCAAGACAGAAGCGGCTTGTTAAGTTTTGAAGTAAGTCAATCCTCTTAAATTTGCTTATTTAGTATAGCGCATCGCACACGCGTTCCTTACCTACTTCGATAAAAATCGTCAGTCCGTTTTATCACACTTCTGACAAAAGAGACAGCACGATACGAAGTAGGTATCATGAACATTTCAATTCAGAAACTGGTTTTTGATATATAGATTACCTAAGTTAAACTCAAAGCGATGCTTTTAAGAAACCTATATGTACCTACCTACAGGCAGACAGAAAGGGAATTTGAGAATTTTAGTCAGTAGGTAAATGCTTATGCTTACCTGCCCCATAGATAGGTAATTCTCAAATCAGAAAGTGGGGGAAGCTTAGTAAATAAGAATAACTTAGCAACCTGACTAATAATATTACATTTATTTAAGCACAACCCGCACCATATATTAATAAAATGGCGTTAGCTTTCTATCTTCACACTCGTGCACAAAAATTAACGGACTAAAGAAGCTGTATTAACCGAATAAGATACCACCGAATGTCTCGCAGGAATTTGTGACGGGCCTCTCCATCCTGTCCCGGGGCTCGCTGGAAGAGAAGCTGCGCTGGACGTTCTCTCTCTACGACATCAACGGGGACGGCTGCATCACCAAGGACGAGATGACGGACATCGTGGTCGCCATTTACGACCTGATGGGGCGCGTCGTCGAGCCCGTGATGGAGGACGAGATCGTGCGGGACAAGGTGGAGAGATTGTTTCAGGTAAGAGGTCTAGCAACTATTTCCTAACACAATCAGCTCTGACCGTAACTGACCCTCCAATTCCACAAGAGGAAATGTTACCTACTTCCTAACATCAGCTCCAATACCCTAAGAGGAAATGTGACAAGACCAAGTTACATGACATAATCTGTTGTCTGTTTCTAGTATACTATGTGTTATGGTAACGAAACGAGAAGAACGGCGCGAGGTGCAACTTTTTATATTTGAGCGCGTTAAAACGCGGTCGTCGCGTCGTCACGCTCTTCTTCTTAAGTACCTACCTATTGTGAGGGTGATCAGGGTGTTTCTGTCTTTGACAAACGATTTAATGTAGGTATCTCCTAACTTCTATCGCAATTACGTAGCGGACCCAACACTTTATTGCACAACGAGAAAAAAGGATACAACAATGTTTTTTAAATCTAAGTAATGTTATACGATTGGCGGTCTTATCGCTAAGAGCTCTTTCAAAACCTTTGGATGGAGTGGATTGCATGAAAAATATAGTCGGTACATGCATGTACATACATAATCAAATCGAAAAGATATTAATACCAAATAGCAAAAGAATGAATATAATTACTTATAAGTACCTACGATATAGTTCATTGTACCGATCTATAATAGCAATGCTCGTAAAACCACTCCAGCCAGCCTATCTGTTTTTTCTATGGGCCAAAAAAATTCATCCTTATAAACTCAAACCAGCCAGCTCCCCTCCCACCTTCCACAGAAGATGGACCTGAACAAAGACGGCGTGGTGACCCTCGACGAGTTCCTCGACTGCTGCCTGCGGGATGATGAGATCACGCGATCGATGGGCGTCTTCGACAGCAACTTCTGACGGAGCGTGTCCGCGCGCTTGCCTGTGCAGCCCTGAGGATACTTCTTTGCTCAAGAAGCTTATACATAACAAAGGGAGCCATAAGCACGGCATCTGAGGCGTGCAAGGAGTAAAGTGTGACGTCCACATGTGAGCTTTTGGATTTTGTAAAGAGATGCCGTACTTTGTCGCGCTGTCACCCTATAGTGTCCGTCTGTTACGACCCTAAAGCTCTGTGGAGTGCGAGAAGTGCTTTGTTACGTCGGAACACTACCGTTGGCCCGTCAGTATGGCTACGTTTCGACATGACGCTGATAGACCTCTAGTAGCGGGAAATAATTAAAAAGTAGATGGCAAATTGCTTATGCCTAATTACAAAATTGTACAAAAACTATATTTTTCAGAGGCGTAATAATGATGCAGTGACAATATAAAGGAGAATAAGTATATTCCGTTGTTGAATGTTGGGGTTAAAAAAAAACATTTTGCTCCAATTTACCTACTCAACTACTTTTTGTTATTTTTCAGTCAATATCAGAAAATATTAACGTTATATGAATAAAATGATGGACCAATGGCCGTGTTCAGGCGTTAACTTGTGTAGAGTACCTACACATTCTGCAACTGTAGTGCATTCATTTATTACAGAACACGATCTATGCGTGAGGGGGTCTGAACAAGTGTATTTTTTTATATTGTGGGGAGTTATGCTTATTTGTAGGTATTTCTTAGGGTCAGTGGGATTCGGAAGTGGTTGAAATTATCTTACGTTTAATGTAAGATATATTACAGCCCTTTATGTGTTGGATTGGTGATGCGACGAATCTCGAGAAATACACTTTAGAGATGTAAGTCTAAAATTTGTAACTATCTAGGAGAAATAAAAGGGTACGGGTTTTGCGAGCGCTCCTCAATAAGTTTAAAAAAAATGCAGAAACTATTTTTAGACTACGAGGTCATGCATTATCAATAGGGCGTGATAAATATATGGGTCGTTTTTGGACTTATAAAAAATATGGTGATGGTACGTTTTTGAAATACAAAGAATAAAAAAATTGCCTTTGCATCTACGCAATGATATCATTTATACTCGTCCTGTCGCCTGTCAGTCACACTAGATGGATGAAAGGACACACGAGGCGGAGGTTTTTAAAGGTACCTTCTCGTATCTAAAAACACCATTGTAAAAATTTTCATGAGTTTAAAAACAACCTGAGACCCGAGCATAACGTTGTAAATTCTTTGGCGACTTATAACAAAGTTTGTCCTTTTAGAAAATGTTATTTTATAGTGCGCTTTGTAGAAATTTGAATATACAATGACCAAGAAACTAAAGAGTAGGCTCTGCATAGAATGGGCATGCAAAGGTATGTTTTGACGATGGCGTCTCAAGTTGACAGGCAAAAGCTTCTATTGGAAGTTTGTGGCTGCTCAGTAATAGTTTTTTTAATACGTAGCTGCGATCCAGATTTTTTTAGTAAAAATAAGTGTCCTCCTTGGTGTGCGATGAAAGATAATAATTTAAAATAAAATAAAAAATTATAATCTCTAAGCATGAATTTTCAAATCCTCAGTAGTACTACCTGGGTGCTTGAGTGGATGCGCAGGAAAATACTGTTTGGTATGATGGTTCAAATGGTTTGTAAAGTTAGTTTTAACCAGGTAGGTACTTTTTAATTGAGGTAGTTGCAGAAAAGTCCGGTAAAAAAAGGGATTGTTGTGCTAGCAAGTTCAGCAGATTTTTTGGCTATTTCGAATCTGGTCTCCTAATAGAATGTTCTACCGGAGTGAATTCTGACATCTGCCATAAAAAAAATGTCTGTACCTACGTATAATTTAAGTTTCAGTAAGACGTATAGCATAGAATTAATTAAGTAAAAATTTTAAAAAAAACTTGGCTAAACTATAAAAAATCTCACACTGTCTCCTTCATTCTTTCAGATTTCCCTTCTTTTTTATATCGTTCCGGCCATTTTTAATAGTGTCTAGGAATAATTAATTCATTTTAAGGTGTTTTATTATTAAACCTACCATTTAGATTAGTTATAATATTTATTATAACATTGACTGATATAGGTTTTCCCACTTTCCACTCCCACCCTATTTCCACAATTTTCATTGATTTCTGTTTTGAATCATTCAACGGTTTTAACAGAATTGATGAATTTTATTTTCAGTAAGTAAATGCTTCAGTTTATCGTCAGGATGTACTATATCTTAAAATGGCCTAAAATAGCATATTGTATATCTAGTGATTATCACGAAAATATGGACTAGTTAATTACCTGTTATAAGTTAAATCAATGAAACCGGTAACACTGCCATATGAAACGATGAAATCACTTGAAAAAAACTTTAACATCACATAATTGGTGTATGCAGATAATATAAATCAATACATACTTGATTTATGTAATTTATTTTATACAACCTATTTTATCTCCAAGTGCCCTGTCACAAAAAAAAAACTTAGTTCAGGTTGCCACTCACCACAAACATTTCGAAAATATTGTAGAAAATAAAATTACACAAGGAACCGAATATCATATGAACTTGTACATAAATAGGTCTATATAATGATTATGTTATGTGTATATTTTCATAGTGAATGTTAAATGGAACCAAAATAACTGACATAATAACACTCGTTTATTATCACGATAATTTTAGTTCCTAGGATGTCATTAATTATAAAAATGAATGTATTGTGATTAATAGAAGTGATGAAGAGATGTTATTAAAAGAAATATATAAAGCATTGTTTTCATCTCGAAAAGTACCGATTATTATACACAGAAAAAATATTTTACCGAGCACTATTTCTTGAAAAAGTTGATGGTCGAGCTTAAAAAAAGATTTGTAGATAAGATATTTTTATCCGATTCCTTCTGTCAGATTTTTTATTTAAAATGTAATACTGCTATTTCAGTTTAATACCTACTTAACACACATTTAATAACTTGGTCGTTGGGAAATCGAGGTAAAAAGAAAAAAATATATATCTAGATAGAAGAATCAGTAAAAATATAAATATAAAAGAATGAGTCTTATGATGAAATTAATTAAAATAATTTATAATAAAATATTTAGTAATCACTAAACCAAGAAATAGGTAGGTACTTTTATTTCTAGCTTAGTTTTAAAATCTAGAATTACTAGAGAATTAGATTGAATAAACAAACCGAGAATATTTTATCCATTTGATTTTATTGTAACGAGCGATGCGTACCTACTAATGTAATTTGATGGTTATTTATTATGGTTAAGTACTTACAAATAACATAGTGCCAAATCGAATAAATTTATTTTGCAACTTGCAAATTACGAATCTTAGAAATCTTACATACCTATTCATCTAATTTCTCTGAATTCCTGTAGGTAAGAATATAGTAAGAATAGTCTTACTCGGTCTTTCATTGCTTCACTCAGTTAATGGATAAAATTATGTAGGCCTATGAAAGAAGTCACTTTTAATTTTGTAGTTCCGTAATTTTTTAACAATTTCCAAGTATTGTCATACTTGATGTTAGAGTAGAGCTGCATACAAGGCATACTATTAAATATGTTGTAAATATTGACAATCAAATAGTGCGTCCCTGTATCTATAAATATGTTCGTATGTATTGTTTACTCAACATGCTTGCGTTAGAAAAAAAATTTTACTAATTTATTACTACTTATATAACTAACTACACATCACATCGAATCCGGAAAAATCACGTTAAGTATATCAGTTTCTCATTTTTAAAATAAAAACATATCAGTATCATCGAGTGTACCTATATGAAAAACATTTACTATTAACCACTAGCACCAATACAATTTTTAGCTATCATCTATTGCTATCCTATCATCTTATTAATTTTTGGTATTTAAATCGGACGCTATAAGTACTACTTACATAATTTATTTGCTTATTAAGTATCCATTAATGTGACATTAAAAAGGTTATCGAGTCGGTAGTATTAACGGATGTATAGATTTAATATCTTTAATGTTATTTAAATATTGAATTGTTTATTTACAAAGTAAAATTGTATGTGTATTTTATAGAAAAATAAATAAACGGGATTGATTATGACGTTTTAAATTTACCCTCTCCCGAATAATGTAATACCTTTAGCCTCTAAATAGGTTTTTAAAATTGTCCTTAGCACGGGTTAATGCATTAAAAATAAAAATAGTAGGTATAACACTTACATAAGTGTTTCGCACATAGCCATACCACGCCATGCTGTCGATAGGTGCCGTTTAGTACCTATACGGAACCAAATTTTATTCTCAATAGGGAACTTGTGTCAAACTTACATTTCAGTGACATGGGCTTTTTACCACAAGACTAGGTTGTATAAAAAAACAATACAAAATATATTTTTCGGGATTTTCAGAAAAATACGAAAAATTAAGTTACTCTAACAAAATTGTCCTTAGCACGGGTTAGTGCATTAAAAATAAAAATAGTATAATTATGTACTCTAACAATTTATTATGTAAGTATTGTTAGCTTACTTACATTCTAAATGTTTTATAAAAAGGTACTACTGCTTAAAAAACACTATTTTAAGATTATAACTCGAATATAGGCGTTACGGTCAAGTTGTGACGTCATAGTTTGAGTCCTATTTGAATAGCGCGTTTGACTAGAAGACTTTTTGACAGGTTACATTCTATATTATTGGAATTGTAACCTGTGGCTGACTCTTATTTGGAACCCCTCATAACAGCTCTTCTACTACTTAACTGTTCACTGACATTGCCGCAGTGTCAACATAAGTATGTATTTGGGAATATATTAAAATTGGACGAGTCCATTAAGAAGTTATGTAGGTATTTGACGCCCCAGAGATCCATTAACATGTCACGTCATATAGGTATACAGGGTGTCTCATTCAAATCGGTCAGTATGGGAAAGTCTGAAACTGTAAGACATACGAAGATCTGTTCTGAGGAACCATGTCATCGATTTTAATAACAAGAAAAACTGCATTCATTTAAAAAACATCTGTACTCCGTTCGGGAATCGAACCCTGTTGTTTGTATTGAATATGCCTTAATAGTGTTGAATATTGTATTGAAAATGGCGGCGGTCACTTCGAGCACCTACTAAAATAAATTAAAGTATGTGAAAACAATGCATTTTATTTATTTTAGACATCATGTTTCATACAGACATTTACTGCTTAAGACCTACACAATCGATATCTAACTAGAAATAGTGTAGGTTTTTTTTCAAAGCAACCGGGTTCGATTCCCGAACGGAGTACAGATGTTTTTTAAAATGTATGAATGCAGTTTTTCTTGTTATTAAAATCGATGACATGGTTCCTCAGAACAGATCTTCGTATGTCTTATAGTTTCAGACTTTGCCAAACTGACCGATTTGAATGAGACACCCTGTATACTTATAAATACTATACTTATAAATTGCTGCAAACACACCACACCAGTAAAGCTAGAGATTTGTTTGGAGGCGACATTCTTGAGTACGTATGCTTAGATAGACTAGGTAGTCGGCACCAGGTTACATTTTACGTTGCAGTCGCGCGTACCGTATCTACTGACGGGAGTGCAAGCATGTGAGGGCTCATGTGGCGTCTGAAACAGGCTCCGTTTCATAAACTACAATTCATGGTTTGCTATGATATTCCATGGACATTGCAAAACCACAGCTTAACAAAACGACTCTGCTATGCTATGTACTTCGTATTGTTTAAAAAAAACTACGAATATACCTACTATGAATAAACTGTATGAATAAACTACGAGTATCTATAGTTTTAAAAACTGGGCCGAGGATTTTTTTAATTTCAGTAGAAATTACAATTGACGCTTTCGAAGTGACACGCAAAGCCTTTCGGTTAGTCGAACTCTCAAACAGCTGAAGAAACTTCCAAAGGTATGTGGAATGTCCAGACACCATCATATCAGCTTCTGCTACCGATACGCTAAAGGCCTGCGCAGACGAGGGACTTTTGTCCCCGAGAGACAAAAGTCCCTGAATCGTAAAAAATGTCCTCCAAGTACTTGTCGCGTACTCAACGGCTACGGTGTGGTCATTTTGTTCCCCGGAAATTGAGTGAAGCGTACGCTATGGAAGCAAATATTCTTGAGATTACATTGTGTTGTAATTTACATGAAGTTGAAAAAGAAAAGGCGTTCTAGAACCAAACACCGAACTTTTGTACAGTCCGGTCTCTTGATGTCCTCGGTAACTTGAGATTTTGTACGGGGTAGGTACTTTTAGTCCTTAAGAGATCCATATCGACGGACAAAAAAATACCCGGGGGAGGGTTATTCCACTAATCCCCATTGATGGGGATTTGTGAACTTTTTGTACACAAGGATAGTCCCTTGCCTGCGCAGGCCTTCAAGCAGCAATTGTTGCCATACCAACGCAATTTGGTATTCATTTACCATTTACCACAAACGACATGCCTCAAATAGAGGTTTCATCTTGCTTAAAACTGGCAATAACAGAATAAAAAATAAATTAGGGCCTCATAAGACTTCATAGAAACTGTTCTATTTCCAATTCTAAGCACGAACAAACAATTTAGACAGGAATAAGAAAGCTGAAAATTGGCATAGATCATGCCGACAAACGACAAAATAGTAGGTCGAGGCGAGGGAGGTAAGTTTTTCTTGCCATTGTTCGTTTAGAAATATTGTGAGTGTATGCAAACCATTTTTTCGACTAGGGATCAGTTTGCGAATAATAAGCTTTAGAACCGCAATTTTTTGTTGAGCGCCCTGCTCGTCCGATTGAGATTGACTGTTATGTTTATGTATGATACTAACTGTGACACGGTTGATTGTAAAAACGTGAATAAAATCAGGTTAGTAGCACATTTTCTTCAATGTCGCCTATATACGTTCCACTGCAGAGCATATATATGCCTTCTCTGTGTGTGGAATTAATTACCATTCATGCCCGCCCACCGCGATTTGGCATACTTGCGCCGAGGTATGTGAAAACCTCAGACCTCAGTTTTGTCGCGATGTTTTTCTTCAAAGAGAAAAAATAACACGGGTAAGTAGGCTTGACTTGTTAATTATGAAACACACCAACGAAGTGGCGGTGGTGGTCCACATATATGTTCATATAAATACCTCAACGAGATAAGTACTACTGCAGTAATGCATGGGCCGCCACCCGCATGGGGGTTTCATCAGACGACCACCTTGTAAAAGGAAAACTTAATTACTTACAGGTCATTAAGTAAAATAAAATCCTATGTTCGTAATTTGGACGACCAACGACGGAACCCTACAATGCCCGCGACTTGTCACGCACTTGGCCTGCATCGCACGCACTTACCATATGGATACCCTATAATTTTATCTCGATGCTGACTATTTTCTCTCAAGCGCAGTGGGTCAAAAATAACACCTTATCTCACGAAACTGTTTTCAAAATTGAAACTAGTGAGCTATGTACAAAATTGAAAATATTTATTACAGAAAATTGCTACATGCAAACAATTGGAGAAACACCATCCCTGAGCGACAAACTACAAATTAAAATAAAGGCAAACTCTTAAAAGAAATCAGACCTAGTAAATACCATTTGAGATATAAAGACAAAGAAATAATTTTTGTACTTACAAATTGTACAAGGTTAAAGTGCTGATGAAGCCTTGCGTAAGTAAAACAGTTCTCGTCGTTCGTTAAAATAGTTATTTTAGCCATAACCTGCAGCATCACGTTGCTGAATATGAGCCGAGATTAACTCCATTACATGATAACTGTACCTCTTTGGTATACTTAAGTCAAAGACACTTGAAGACTGACATAAAGATATTTTATGGCAAATCGAAATGGCAAGCTTTGTAAGTCAAAATTAGACAGTTTCGACTCGACTCCAGAAAAAGAAAGTAATATCTTTTTTTAATATACAATTGAGCAACAATTATTAATTGTTTTCACATTTATCTTTACACAGTTTTTATTAATTAGAACAAGATTCCAATATTTATGTTAAAGTATCAATGTCGCTTTCACCAGTACCTTTTTTTGTCCGTTGTCTATATTGTGTAAGGTTACCAACCATAATGTGCAATTCCTGATATACCCCAATTAGGCTGCGTTTTACTACTGTTCCATGAGTCTTATTTATGGAAATTGTTTTTTGAGATATTTCGGTATTAGCGAATTTTGTTTACTACCAATGTTTCAGCCTCTGGTAAATAACACTCTTACAGAAGTCTGCTTTATTTAATACATAATATGGTTTTAAGCAATATCTATCAAAAATGGCCACTAAGTTTTTTGGACCGAAAAATCATAGTCCAAGAACAAGGGAAAGAATTTGCAAAATTACAATTATAAAATAGTTGTAAATTTCCGATTCACAGAACAAGCATTGCTTTAAATTTACAACTATATTTAAATTGGCGTGAGATTCAGGAATTGCAAATTTTTGAGGTGTACTTTATAGTTGCCTACTAACATCGACAAATAGATAAATATTGGTCGGCTTATCTATAGACACATTGGTATAAGAAACGGCATAAATTGATTTGGCTATTAATATTTAGATAATACTTATGATTTCTTCTATTAAATAAATTCTTAATACATTCAGAGGCACAACATTCCAATATCAAAAATTATTGTATTCACAAAAGTGTAAGTCAGTTAGATTCTATCAAATTATATGTAATTACTAATAAAAATAAAATTAAAACGTAATTATACTATTTTTATTTTTAATGCAAATTGTCCTTAGCACGGGTACTAACCCGTGCTAAGGACAATTTTAAAAACCTATTTAGAGGCTAAAAACACTATTCTCTGTACGTAATACAGAGACTAGTGTAAAGAGGTTCGAAATTTCACTGATGCCGGTGAGTCGCCCATTAGCTCAGTTAGATAGAGCGCTGGCACAGATAGCCAGAGGTCGCGGGTTCGAATCCCGGCATGGGTGGAGTTTTTAGCCTCTAAATAGGTTATTAAAAAGTAAGTTAATGTAAGAGTACATTATCGTTGACATAATCCAGAAATAACTATACTTAGTAGTTGTGCAGGAATTAAGAATGGTCATCAAATGCCAGCGAATATGAAAATCCCTGAGGCATTATATGAGCATTCCATATGTTAATTTTGTACTAAAATCGTATACACAGACGGAAATACAAAGAATATAAAAATATAATTACAATTAACTTCTAAAATTCAATACATAATGTAAAAAAAACCTAAAATAGCTTCAGAACGAAGAGAGCATTTTTCGGTGGTCCAAATGTTTATATTTTAACTAATTAAATTATAATTCTAATTACAAGACACTATCTAATAAAATCTCTTACTGAGAGATCATGATTGACATTGCGAAAATATAAAACTTATTGTAGTCCGCAATTGAATAGTTAAGTAACTAGTGATGGATACCTAAAAGTACAGTCTATTTATTCTTACTTGTCCAATTTTGTAAACAAGATTCTAACCTTAAAATTGAGATTAGATGCCTAAACTAGACATTTTCTCGCAAATTCATGAACTATCATGAACTATGTTTATAAAATTGGCAGCGGGTTATCTAAAAGAGTATTCCAGGTTAGGTACTTCGTTTATGGAAATATGGCAGTTTTGGACTAAAAAGTCACAGTCTATGGGTAGAATCTTGTTTACTAAATTGGACAAGTAAGAATAAATAGACTGTAGTTCATAAATTTTATATCCTGATTAAACTTAATTGTCTTTATGCTCAGTCTACTCAACCAAAAATACATATTCTATGTAGCAAGTAGATATAAAATTACACAGCAAATTACCATAAATACACAAGATTTTAATAAACATTTAATTTTGAGCATTTAGTGAAAAGTACAACTATGGGGTACCTACTCAGAAACTTTGTGCAAACATATTTTATTAGACTGCAGTAGGTATCAATTCCTATCTCATAAAACTATAATTAATGTACATAGGAAAAATAAGACAAAAGGAAATATTAATAGAAGTATAAAATCCTGACATTGTATGTTACTCATAGGTAAAACCTTACATTAAATTAATAGATTACAATATGTTATGAAAGTAAAAATCGTAAAGATACAACAGTGGACAGGAAGGTTGTGTCGTTCAGTATCATTGTGTCCGGGCCACACAGCAATACACTGCGTTGTGAGGGCCCGGCTCTGTGGCGTAGCGGTAGCGCATCTACCTACCATGCAAGAGGTCCCGGGTTCGAATCCCGGCTGGAAACAAAAAAAACCCCAGGTCTTGGATGTTTACATGTTTGTGATGTCGTTGTTTCTGGTTCCCAAGACACAGGTTATCCTAGTGTGGGGCCAGAAGCAATGTATGTGCCTGTATTTAAATGTTATGTTATTACGAACAGTCAGGCAGACTTGGCTACGAAATGTACATAGAAGTGTCATAAATAAACTATTGTTCTATGGAACGCAGCCCTGGACGACATCAATTTCATTTAAATAAAACATACATTGAATGGTAACTACTACGCATTCAAATTAACCCAAGAAAATATAATGCATAAAACAAAGATCAGAATCTCGGCTGAACAGAATTTACGTCTCTAGCTCTTAGTTACCTAAGAGGGAAGTTGGGCTCAGAACCTGCCCCAATATTTTCTATATATACCCCAGGAAGCGTAGCACGGCGATTCCAGTCGCGCGATTTAACGTCAAAAGTCTAGACTTTTCAGTACATTAATGATCAAATTCTGAAATTTCAAATTATTAAAAAGAAAGTTTGTACTACCTATTCTAGGTATTGTTTAGAGATTTGATCTAGAACATCGCTTTTCAGGATCTTGATCCTGAAAAGCTTCAAGCGTCAAGGTGGGCCTGGGCCCACCTGGAGAGTTACCTTAGATACGGCAATAGACTGTAGGGCTCCTTTCGCCACTAGATCAGGGTCTCCCAAAGTATTTTGTGCCATTGCCAATATTGCCATGGTCCGTTTATTATGACGCCTCCCCTTGTGAATCCACCGTGAAGTTTGTAACATAAATTTGGCAATAACTGCTCATACGGAACTCGTACAGAGCATGTTGATAACGGAAAACAGGTGTGGGCAGGGCAGCCAGTAAAATAACCTCGGGACTATTCATCGCTACATAAGATATACCGAGCACGCGCGACAAGCGGCACTATACCACAAATAGGAGCCACTAAGGCCTACGTTCTACAATCGGGACAACAAATACACTCCTGATTTTCTTTTGAACCGAGACTCGCCAATGGAAAACGCTGATCTAGATGAAATAGTTGCCAGTAAAATAATAAAAATTCTGTCATTTTTAAAGTCTTGCTAAGTTCACAAATCCCCATCAATGAGGATTATCAATGGGGATTAGTGGAATAACCCACTTATTTTCCTATCTCAATACTTCAACCGTTTCTATGGTTTTTGTACAATATTCAGCTTTCCAGCTATCTGAGCCAGGCCCCCATTCCCCATCTAGAGAATTTTGGGTACAATAACAGATGGCACTCTTTTACAGTACCTCTGCCAGGCCGCTCCGTAGCGGCGTTTGCACCTCGCGTTGTCCCTCCAAGCTCTGTGTAGGAGTACCAGGATTGTCAAAAAAGCTGGAGCTGCAGCCACGGGCTCTCTACCCAGGATTCCAGGCAACGCTAGGACTGCATGGATCAATATGTCGCCAGCGTAGTTCGGATGTCGCAGCAGACCCCACAAGTTTGCAATTAGCAGCTTCTTCCCATGGAACGTTGGCATGGAGTCCAGATCTGGAAATGGAGGGAAATTGGATTTACGGAGATTGACTTCTGGAACACTAGTTGCCTACTTATTTTGTTGATAATAATGAGAACGGTGAAATTACATACATACAGTCTATTTATTCTTACTTGTCCAATTTAGTAAACAAGATTCTACCCTTAAACTGTGACTTTTTAGTCCAAAACTGCCATATTTCTATAAATGAAGTAACCTGGAACACTCTTTTAGATAACACGCTGAAAATTTTATAAAGATAGTTCATGATAGTTCATGAATTTGCGAGAAAATGTCTAGTTTAGGCATCTAATCTCAATTTTAAGGTTAAAATCTTGTTTACTAAATTGGACAAGTAAGAATAAATAGACTGTACATAACCTCACGCCTATATCCTAGAGGTGTAGGCAGAGACCAGGGACTGCCACTTGCCACGATTCTGACAGATCACCATCGCTTCATCAACATTCATAAGTCGATGCATGCACGCACGCCGGTTCCGGGTACTTTTTATCTTCCCCTTTGCTAATACGAATAAAAATAATCAAATAGGGGATATTTGATCGATATATGTCCGCCTGGGACGGCCCTTACCAGCCCTTCCACTCACATCCGCAGTAAATATTTGTTTCGTCAATCTATCTTCCTTCATCCTCTCTACATGTCCAAACCAATGCAGCATTCCTTTCTCAATTCTAGTCACTATATCCTCTTTCAGTCCACAAAGTTCTATAATTAGACTATTGCGTATCCTGTCATTCAAAGTAACACTACACATACTTCTCAACCTCAGGTGAAATTATTACAATGTTAAAAGAGAACTGTTAATAGGAAACTAAAAATATTATGTGTTAATTAAGTATTTGAATAAAATTAAAGCTTTTAAATGTATACTTACAAAATCATACAAAAAGTACTAATTACACTACAATATGTAATAATTTTTTGGTATTATTTAGTAAGTTGTTTTTTATGTATCCAATAACTACCTCAAGAGGATATGTCAGACTACAGGGCAGTGGACAAGGGACAGTGGGGTTATTTGCCATGCGTGCCCACCATGGATTGGCAATTTCAAGCGCTGAGGTATGTGAACACATCAGACACTGAGATTGAATTTTTATGAAACCAAAATTTCGAAATTTTAAAGACTCTAATTATAGTAAGTTATCTTAAAACCTCTAGTACTATTTGAGCACTAGGCCACCCTGTATAACACTTTGTTAGATTTGAAATTTATTAGTGGTTTTAGTGAGAAATCAAATACCCTGATTGCTTAGCCAATAGAAAGGAAGATTATTAAAGATACTTACGTGTAACACTTGGATGGAGCGGATTTTTCCTGAACTCGTGTTTAATGTTGTTACTAATAAGCATTATGAAGAACCCGGCCACATAGAGTACTGAAGCAGCAATTAGGGCGTTAGTTGACAGCGATAGTTGACTATCAACTACAAACTTTGATATAGATGTGAAGTAGAATGGATATAGAGCACTCGCTACCAACTGCAGGTATCCAACTCCCTCAGATTGCCAGTAGAATGTGGTTGTGATCTTATACTCCTTTATTATAAAGCTCAGAATGTAGACTATTTGCATCATTGCGAAAATCAGGATCGTAGGCTTGTATTGGATTTTGCTTAAAAGCTCTTGGTATGTCTCCAAAGACTGATTCTCCGGAGCTTTGGCTGGTAGATGGAGTCCATTATTGAAGAGTAGAATTGATAAGATCAGCTGAAACAGAAATTTATAGGGAGTTTAGTTTGTAGAAAAGTCCTTACATAATGTAAGGAATTACAGACCATTGATCAAGTTCATAATCCTGACCAATTAGTATTAATTGCAAACATCAGTATGTCAAAACTGCAAATTCATATATACTTTTAGCTTGTATCACTCTAAAGTACTTACAGTATTGATGTTGCAAATTCTCGCGATCCAAAGCTTGACATCAAGTTTTTTGATGTACGGATGAATCTCACGTCCCATCCAATAGTCATACAAGACATATCCAGTATTCCCATACGGATTAAGCTCACTGTCATCAAGTCTTCTGCTCTTTACGTACAATATAAATGACAATAACACAGCAATAATGTAGGATGCCCCAGCTAGCTGCATATAGTTAATCAGAAAGGAATTGCTCTTTACAATCATGAAGAAATCCAGTGTAAACAGAAGCGCTATAGTGAAAACACATGAAGCAAATGCGTTGAAACTTTGTTTCCTTCCTGAGTCATCAAATCTGTCTACTTTAGTACCAAAGTACGGCAGACAAGTAAACGCAGCCTGTATTACGTATTGCACAGCCAGTACATACAAGCCACGGATGCCAAACCATAGAGATATGCTTTTGAGACCTGTGGCATCAGTTAGAGACTTCAATGAGCAAGATTTCCTGCAGGCATATAGAATGGCAAATACTGTGAGTGGTAGCAGTATTATCAACAGTGCTGAACCTATTCGGCCACCGAATTCCCATCGGCTACTGATCTGGGCCAGCTTGGAGACACTTTCTCTTAGCGGTGTCGCTAGCTTCCTGGTTTCAGACTTAGATTTCTCTTTAAAGTCTTCGTCAGAGTTTTCTTCGTCTGAGTAAGTGCCAATTGATTGGCTGATTGACTTGCTTACAGATTTACTCAAACTTCTTTTTAGGTCAGTCGTCTGGTCAATGAACTCACGCAGTCGACTGGACCTACGCGGTGCCACGTCCTCCCCGCCTCTTCTATTTCTGAGACTATACTCTGTGGTGCTAAAAAGAGATTCAATCCCATTGACCTTCTCCCCTGACGCAAATTCATTCTGGGTCGGAGATGTGAGGTCTTTGATGGAGTACTCAGTACGTCGGGTTCGCGTGGCGCGGTAAGAGTCAATCTTGGCCGTAACATCCTCTAACTTCACTGATAGCGTATCTGTTTTGATAGACGCTCGCTTGGCTGGCGATTTCTGGATGACTTCCTTCTGAATGGCTTCTTTTTCAGTGCCTTCCTTGGTAGTTCTTGAGGGAGACTTGCGCGCGGGAAACTTCGACGCGGGCTTTCTGCTCGGGGACTTGCGCGAGGGCGATTTGCGGGAGGGCGACCGAGCGGGGGGCGAACTTTTTTTCGTTCTGGCGGGAGACCTAGGTGGTGACACGCCTTTACGGGTCCTCGGCGGACTGGATTCCACGGCGCTAGGCCTTACTCGGCCGCTTCTAGTCGACATTCTACTAGATATAATTTGTACTCGTAAAATTTTTTTGATGCATCTAATTTTATCACAACACAGCAACAACTTCTAAATTTACTCACCTGTCAGAAAAGTTGAATTTCTATTATCATTTATAATAAATATCCTCGGAATAGCTCACGCGCTGTGGGCGAACACAAATCAAAACACAACAAATAATTCACAAAACACAAATTTTCCACGCCACGATACACAAACGCAATACCACAGAACAATATCGCTACCTATCGCACGCAACACCAAGCGCCGCCAAAGCCAACGACGACGCTAAAATTTTAAAAACACGGGCTGTGATTGGTTGAATATACTAGTTATTATCTTGACCGGACGTAGATTTGTTATCTCTTTCTAATGCAATCTTTTCATTGAAGTGTGAAAGAGGTAAAATATTTCACCCATTAAGGTGGCAGTACTGCTAATTATACCATAGACAACAACTAGTGATGGGAATTTCATACACGTTAACAATAGTATCGAAAAACCAAAGTCAATCCCTTGTGATAAGCAGAAATTCTTGAACGATTACAATCGTCAGTAAAATTCCATTTATCGCAAATGTCGGGATTTGGTTCGTATGTGCAGCCTCAGCCTCAACGTTGAAACCGGTGCTATAACATAATAGGGGTTAAAGTATGAAATTGCCGTTTTATTGCAATAGGTTCTTTGAATTGACATAGAATCTTCATGGTTTGAGGTTTTCGAATGAAACTTTTTTCAAATGGTTTCTATGATGTTCTTTTTTTTAAAAATGTGAAACATTTGAATATCGACTTTCAATTGTTTTTGTTATTCAATTTAGACAAGAAAGATGGATACTGCGAAAATTCGAGTGATTTTTGAATACGAGTTCCGACGCGGAACTAACGCGGCAGAAACAGCCCGCAATATCAATACTGCGTTTGGAGAGGGGTCTACATATTGACTCACTTACGTCAAATAAAGAAAATAAAAAAAATACGAAAAATGGGTGCCTCATGATTTGACTGATCTGCAGAAAGAAACGCGTATCCATCTTTCTTGTCTAAATTTAATAACAAAAACAATTGAAAGTCGATATTCAAATGTTTCACATTTTTTAAAAAAAGAACATCATGGAAACCATTTGAAAAAAGTTTCATTCGAAAACCTCAAACCATGAAGATTCTATGTCAATTCAAAGAACCTATTGCAATAAAACGGCAATTTCATACTTTAACCCCCAATATTTGGTACTTTTTACTTATTTGTTGAAAAGTTACAATAACCGGAAATTGTGACAAATTGAGAACCTCCTTTTTTTGAAGTAGGTTAGAAACAAAGTAGCAATCACACAGATCGCACAGGCAGCTTGCATTGCTACAACAGAATATTTATAACTTTATTATTGAAATTGTGAACCTCAAAAGAGATTCAATCATTGGAGTGAGTTTTTGTAATCGTCTGACTAAATACGAAAGCTGTAGGAAAGAGGTTTTGTGAACGGTTCACGATTCCTCTGAAGCACTCCTCTCAGAAGCAGATTATTAAATCTGTGGTTACGTCCTTTACTTATAAAATGTTCACTACAGACATTCTGTACTTTATAGTGTTTTAATTAAGGAAACATTTAAATAAGGCTGTAAGTGAATAGAATAATAACTAATAGAATATACAACATATAGTCATAATTTCCCATAAGATTTTCGAGACTTGTTAAGAGCTGTATAAGTGCTGTTTAACAAGCTCTTCCTATGATACAAGTCTCGAACATCTTCTTTTCAAAGACTTTTTTATTAAACCTAACGATATAAAATTTAAGATAAGAGTCCTGTAATTTTTCTTATCTCCTAGACAGCAGCACAGCCGTTGCAAAGAATTGCCTTTGCATCAAAATGTTCGGTGTACTATGTATATTCTCTGTGCTATGTAATATTTTAAATAGCGTTTAAGACATTACATTTTTTTCATAATGTCTCTCTGTGTGAGATTTGTCAGAAACATAAAAAAATTTAATATCTGTGATAACTATTTTTAGAACCTACAGTCTAGAACCTAGGATCAACATCCTAGGACTGTAATATCGGTATGTTTTTTATTCTACTGGTGGCGCTAGTTACCAACCCAAGAAGCGAATTGGAAAGATCAAGATTCTTTTCTGCACCCTCGCCCTACGTCCGAGTCCATGTGGCCAAGGCCGTGAACTAAAAAAAAGGCATACACGGGGGTGGTGATTTAGATTTAGCCTTGAGATCTCTGTACCTCTAGCTTCTTGCTCGACTTATTGATTTTAATGCTCAACTGGGATAGTCGGTACAGGGCCAGTTTCTGAATTGAGAATTCCACTAACTAAATACTTAAGTAACGTTTTGTCACGCTCTTTACTGAGAAATTCGAAGAGACGGCACTACAAATATTTACGAAATTCTCAATTCAAAAACTGGCCCATAGTCACGTAAAAAGCATAATCAGCCCTAAAGCAAACTAAGTAGGAAGGGGAAGAGTGACGTACTGTTGACTGTACGACACAACATCTTTACTAATGATTAAACAACTAGTTTGTTTCAGATATTAATAAAATATAATCTTGAACGATCTTGATTATTTTACAAGGTATGTAGCGTATTTTATGTATTTAAATAAATCTAAGACCGTCTAAATCTTATAACTTACGAGACCAGTTCGAATTCTCAAACCACTGGAATTTAACAAAAATGCTTTCTTAAAAACAGACTTTAAAAAGTATTTTATATAATATAATAAATGTAGGTAGTTAACTTATCAAATACTGTGACATTGATGTATAAGTTTTTACCAGTATTTTTCCAAAGACTTAACTAAATCCTTAGGCTCGGTGTTGGGGCCGTGCCTCTCCACCGGTATACCGGTTTTGTCGACGATGAACTTGGTGAAGTTCCACTTGATGAAGCTTCCTAGTGTGCCACCTTGCTTGTGCTGCAAGAAATAGATAGATAGAGAACATGTTGTTGCACATATACAGATAAAAAGACTGTTAGTTAGAATATTTTCAGGGCTTAATCGCGTAGTAATTATTGACTGTAACGTCGTCGAAACGTCGAGGTAAAATAGCAATAAATTACTACGCGATTAAGCCCCGAAAATATTCTAACCATGTGTACAAGTCACGAAAGTTTAAAATATGTTAAAAAGACTGTTAGTAATTTATGTTTATTAAAATTTTAATATTTTATGTAATTCAATTTTTTTTCTTAGCGGCTGATGCCGCAGGGCCCAGTTTCATGAAAGTATAATTCATAGTTTATTATAGCAATTCGAGTTACATTGCGTAACAGACTGTACCTTCTTGTTGATCTGTGGTTTATTCGGCTTGGCAATGTTCATCGAATTGAAATAATAAACTACGAATTGTAGTTTCACTTATCAATTGTAGTAACACTTATCCATGCCGTAACTTGAAAAAAAGAAAGTAACAGCCTGGCTGATTTGACCCTGGTTCAGCCAGTACCTATGCATTGAAAAACTTCCAATACAACCATTGCTATGGTTACTATACAAGTATATACATATCGACATGAAAAGCAGTTGTTACTTAGACTGAGGTCATTACAAAGAAATGAAATCACCACTCAGAGGTTGTAAGCATGTTGGTTTTCCAAGTGGTTATGAGGGTTTTTGTGCCTCTCGCGTTAGAAACCACTGGGTTCTGAGTGCCAGGGAAGGCCTTCGCGAAGGAGATAGGACGTCGTCACTTGAGGTCTTGGCTGTGATTGCTGCTCTAGGGCATATACAATATTATGCATAGAATTACCATTACGAAGCAGCGAGGTACCGTTACTACATTGCAATGGTACTTCCACACCAATTCTATACATAAGGGCTTACGCAGATATGTGTCTGTGGATTTTAAAAAGTAGAAGTTCTACGATGCGTTTTACTTATAAAAAATGTGTTACGAGTTTTACTTCCACCCAATAAAGGATGTATTAGCATAGCAACGGGCATGATAAAAAGTACCCAAAACCGGCGAATGTTGATAATGCGAAACAGATCTGTCACGATTGTGGCAGTTGGCAGACCCTAGTCTCTGCCTAACCCAACGGGATTCAGGCGTGAATTTTACGTCACGCTATCAACAGTTTTATAAGGCCTAACACTGAAATCTAGTAAAGCAATAAATACATACATACATAACCTCACGCCTGTATCTCAGAGGGGTAGGCAGAGACCAGGGACTGCCACTTGCCACGATCATGATGACAGATCACCTTCGCTTCATCAACGTTCATAAGTCGTTGCATGCACGCACGCCAGTTTAGGGTACTTTTTATCTTCCCCTTTGCTAAAGCAAATCTGTTTGGAAAATATTCTTTGAGTATTTAGGTCGGAAATATCGTTGCATGTATCCTCTGTTCTGTCTACAGATAAATTATACAAAAAAATCGTAAACGTGTTCAAAAACCCATTGACGGACGTTATTCAGTAGTAAAGCTAATAACTTATGTAGTTATGAATAATTTTATTGTTTCCATGGGAAAATGGTTCAAGTCCAACACGATGAAAATCAATATGAGATAAACATAAGGGACCAAAAGTTACAAGGGTAGACGAATAATAATAATAATAACTTCCACGAAATACAATCACTTGACCTGGTCCCAAACTAGGATACTTTATACTATGGTTAACCAGGCATTGACGTCACAATCATGAAAATACACCCAGACTGAAGCCACTTGTACAAATGTACGGTAGTCCCCAGTGGAAATCGAACCCACGACCTGTCTTGGCACCCAGCGCCTTAACGGCGTAGATAAGACCTTAGATGAACGAGGCAGTGTATGCCTCAATAATCAGATTTAATTTTCCAACATACCTAAAGTAAATCGTTTACCAGAAAACGTAAACGATCGATACGATATCCGTCCGCACAACTATTAGGCTGATAACGTGACAGATAAGATTAACAAAATGTTCGAAACCATTTTTAAATGGTACATATGTAGTTTACATAATGTTTGGAGTATATACCAATTTATGTGATATTTTTTACGACTAATAGTTGTACATACCAACTTTGAATCTGTCTGTACAATTCATAGGAAAGTGTAAATGACGCACGTCAAGTTTTTTCACGTGGCAAACACAAGCTACTCTTCCAGGATACAGTTGGCTGAACTGTATTGATGTAAATTGCCGGGGGATATGGCCAATGTGCCCGGGTACGAATTTAACAACCAAAGCGTGTGCCAAGATAACGGAGTGAGTTTCTATCGCGTTTTTTTATGTTGTTGAGGCACACTGACACTATTGCTGGGAAGGATACATCAGTATTCAGATATCTATGCTAGAGGCTTCTCTCAGATAGAGATAATGGTCATGCAGGATTCAATTGTGAATGGAAGCAATTGAAGCAAGCAAGAAATCAGAAATAAGACAAAGCAAAGTGGGTTCTCTGTAGTTTGACCCTTAGGTCCTACAATGACCCTTACTGATAAGGGTCATTGTAGGATTTACAAAAACTTATTCCAAAAATTGTCACAGGCACCAAATCTGTATCCTTTTTAAGTAAACCCTTTTTTTTTATTTTATTAATTTACATAGTACATTATCATTCCGCGGTGTTGCCCGCGGTTTATCGAGTTTCCCATGGGATTAAGATATTTTCCCGCGGTAAAACGTAGCCTATGTGTTAATCCAGGGTGTCAGCTAACTCCATACCAAATTTTATTAAAATCGCTTAAGCCGTTTAGACGTGAAGAAGTGTTAAAATATACCTACACACTCACAAACTTTCGCCTTTGTAATATTAGTGTGATAGTGTATTGTGATTAAGAGGCGATTTTTAAATTACCTTCAAAAACTTCCATAGCGGGTGTGCATTGTCTCCGTTGACGTCTATCTTCTCGAACAGGTCAAACTTGACCTTCCTCTCGGACGCAAAGCAGACGATGTCTTCAGGGTTGCCGGGCTCCTGGCCAGCGAACTGATTGCAGGGGAACGCGAGGATGCGGAGACCTGAATTCAAATATTTGGTTTCAATTCCATGGTTTTAAGCCAGCAGAAAGAGATATAAATTTAACGGTTATGGTGCGATGAGTCACTTTGGGTTTCGCGCAATAATGTTGGCAAGTTAACTGCATCCAGAAATAGCACCTAATATAGGTGCATATTCTGGATACTAAGCATTAATGCTTAATGCTCAGCTGTCGGGTTATTGGTTATTTTTAAACAGTTTTAATTTTTATCTTATTGGTGACTTTTTAATTTTTTGTAAGATTTGTTTTGATTTTATGTAGCCTATGACACTCGAGTAGACACGAAATATCGATCGAAATCTTATTTTTCTAAATCTGACCACTAGTCAACGAGTTATGAGGGAACCTAGAATCGGACATACTTACATACAAGCTTATATACGAGCCAAACACACTATTTATGGGCACCGCCGCAGTCGGGTAAAAAGGTAAACGTCGACTAACTCAAGTGATATCGGATCGATTTTCACCTTGAACTTTTTGCTACTTATATGTGTGAATGAAACGTAAAGAACAGATGGTCTACTGTGTAGTTCACCCCTATAGTATAATAATAATTAGCAGGGATTCTAATTTGAGTGTTTTGCGAACATAATTATATGGCCTTCGTAGCCTTCGAGCATAATATAATACTAAATTATCACTCATACTCACTTTAAATTGACACCAATTCAGAAACATGGAAGAGTATACAGGCTGATGGGCCTGTAGGAATGAAAACCATGACTTCTCTGTTTTATTGTTATGTGAATAATAATAATTAGATTTGTTAAGCTACTTACTGCTAAGACTTCCTCAACACTAATATTAATATGCTTACTGCCGGTTCCTGATTCTAAAATTCGATAATTAAAAGCTTAAGTAGGTAGCTATCGTGCTATCTTCAAAATTCTCAAAAACAAACGTTTTAAGTACATTAAGAATTTACTAGGAGAGAAAATCAATTCAAAAACTGGCGGTGAGTAGACGTAAGTTATCTCAGCTCACAAACAATACTTAATAAACATAATAATCTAACCTTTGCTCTCGCCATATTCCTCGTACAGTTCATTCAGCTGCTTATAATTGTTGGCTGTGAGGCCACACTGAGAGGCTACGTTCACGATGATGCAAACATGTTCTTTGTAGGTGTCCAACTTTACCAACTCCCCCTTTATATTCTTCACTGAGAACTCGTGGATGGATTTTGCGGCCTTGTAATCTGGATTGTTCTCGGCCATTTTTCTGAAAACATAAAATAACGGGACCTGTAAATCATTAAGGGACGCATAGAAAAGCTCAAGCTCAATATGATGCAAGTCTGGGCTGAATCTTCTTTACGTGCCGGTAATTGATAATATTACCTAGTCGGACACGGGTTGCAATAACAAGGCCCTTGTTCCGTCATTGCAACTCGTCTCGTAAACATTACATTTATTCAATTAAATGAATTTCTTTGTGCAATATTTCTATCAATCAATAGTGATGTGTTTCTTGATAGATATTAGATAAAAGATGTGTCAATGTCAAGTCACCAGTGTCAAAAATCCGTCAACAACATTTACAATGTCATTAAATGTCAAGATAATGCCGGCAGAATAGCCCTTGTTTATCATCAGCCAGCTGTTGCATAACACTTGCTAAAAGTGAAATTATATTTATCCACTGTTATTCTAAATACTTACACGGTACTTAATTGCGCACGGAGTAAACAAAAAACGTTGCCGATTGCAGGCACGACAAGTTTAGGAAAAGCTCTGAAACCGATTGTCATGATTCGAGAAGTACCTTCTACTATAAATACCGGAACCGTTCTAAATATCGTTATGGATTATATTCATAGGCTACGATACTATAAAAAAACACTTGTCCTTGTTATTCCCACAGCTTTTAAATTAATTCCAATTTACATAAAACAATAACAAAACATTGTGAAAAGAAATTAGTAACAGTTTTAATAGTTAAAACGTAATCTTTATTTCAATGAATTCCAAAACTTACGAAGAATTATTTAGATGTCATGAACATATCTTTTGTCAACGTGACGTTTATGTGTACGTTCTGAAAAAGAACCTTTTCTCTTTTGGAATATCTCTTTCTCTTGGAGATTTTGCGAAAAACATGTACCAAATTAAGATAAATCAACATTACCTTGTTAAAATTAAAATTGTTGTAAAATTAGATATCGCGTTTGTTTTATACACACACATACTGATTGTTTTTTGTTATTTAACCATGCATCATGTTCTTAGTATGATAACGATTCAGAACGAAACTCCAATCCAATGGTCGAATATTTTTCCAGTGGAAGTTTTGTTGCGGAATAGAAAGAAATTAAAATTCTCTGCAAAATATGGCTTTTCTACATAAAGTTACTGGCCTGCGTAAGTGCGTAAGCCTCAACGGTATCAGCGCTATACAAACCGCGTCCTATCACGCGAATGTAAGTATTAGCCATTGTGCAATACTGAGGACATGCAAATTGGAGAACTACTATCAGCAAGTGTATTTTTCAGGTTATCGATCACTACGAGAATCCGCGGAACGTTGGGTCCTTGGACAAGAAAGATAAAAGTGTGGGGACTGGCTTAGTAGGCGCGCCGGCTTGCGGCGATGTGATGAAATTACAGATCAAAGTGGACGAAAATGGGAAGATCATCGATGCTAAGTTCAAGACGTTTGGTTGTGGGTCGGCCATCGCTTCCAGCTCACTGGCGACAGAATGGGTGAAAGGGAAAACAGTGGATGAGGCACTGAAGCTGAAGAACACAGATATTGCTAAGGAATTGTCTCTGCCTCCTGTAAAGTTGCATTGCTCGAGTAAGTTTATATTTTTATCTTTGGTACTAGATAATTAACGCATTGTATTGTTTAAGCAAATTAAAAAAATATTTGGCTAGATCTAGACTTATGAGACTTTTAGTTTCATTAGAGCTCACTCAACTTGACAAAATATTGTGCCATGTTATCAAAACTGCCGTATGAATCTTTTTTTGAAGACTAAAATCAATAATTTAAATTTCAGTGTTGGCCGAAGATGCAATCAAGGCAGCGCTTTCAGACTACAGAATCAAGAATCAGTCAAAGAAGGAATAAACTAGATGACATGCTAAAACAATGGAACAGATCTGTGATTGAGGAAGTTTAGGCGAAGTAATTATTCTGTGGAACTAAAGTAATCAAAATTTCTAGATGTTGTAAAAGCACAATAATGCAATTAATTTCAGAAGAAAAGGTATTTCTATGCCCAACTAAATTGTATGCTTTATTTCAGTAATTGAATTAGACTATTTCTCTACTATGTGTTAAATACTATTTAGGAGTATACCTCATAAAAGACAGATGATTTAGAATTAAATAAATTAGTTGATAATGTTAATAAAGTAATATCAGAAAGTTGGGTCTTTTTTTAATAACCTATTTAGACGCTAAAAATTCCACCCATGCTGGGACTCGAACCCACGACCTCTGGCTAACCGTGCCAGCGCTCTGCCAACTGTGCTGCCGTACATAATACAAAGAGTATTGTAAAGAAGTTCGGAATTTCTCTGATGCCGGTGAGTCGCACATTAGCTCAATATAATCTCTTTTTAATTTAAAAATTCAACCTGCATTATAAACTTATGCTTGTGCCTCCCAAGTGGTAACTACATTTGGAGGGTCCACAATTTAGTCCCTTAACGGGCCGACCTAGTATAAAGTTTTCATTGGTTTTAAAGTTTAATTCAATGTCAATGATGTATAATAGTTACCACTGCCTGGTAATGGGTTAAGGGCTATAATTTCTATACTATTTGTAGAAATTCCTGGGATTGTTCCACAATTGTAATAAGACTACTTATAAATCTTGGTAAACTAGGAACTTGCATAAATCAGGAGTGGCAGTCCCTCACTCATGGCAAAACGAGGGTTTGCCACGTGTGTGTGGACAGTAAAATATTTTTATGCCACACCTGGCAGTAAAGTGGCTTTTTCCGCACGCTGTGCGTACGGAAAAAGCCGCTTTCTGACCAAGTGTAGACATAAAAAGATGTACACAACACGGGAGGTAATAAAGAAAGCTCTCGATCGCATATTTACGTCCCTCGCTTGCAGCTCGGGCCGCAAACTTCTGCGATCTCGGCCTTTCTTTGTATTACCACCCTAGATGTGTAATGTACTATAACTTTACATGTGCATTACATAACAGGCAACTGCAATGTAATAAAAAGGACAAAAATTCGTCAGCCGTCTATTGTATGAGTACTTAGCATCTCATTAGTATTGAACTGCCTATGTCAACTTTTAAAGCTTGCAGAGCCATAGTCTGATTTTGAGTCTAATTATGTAATTCCGCCATAAAACGCCTTGCAAGAAAGTCAATGCCGGATATTCACTGAATTTATATTGATAATATTAGTCTGATATTCACTGACATCAAGATAAATAAAAATCTATTTACTTTTAAAACATAATTATTTAATTAAGTATTTTACATCAACAGAAAGCTCATTAAAGCTAAATGCCAAGGTTAATAACCTAGTCTTACAAGAATACAGATAACTAAGTTCTACATTCAATCTTATATCACAATTTTTTTACATCAAAATTCCCAGTTTCTGTAAGGCT
Source organism: Yponomeuta sedellus (assembly GCA_934045075.1). NCBI lineage: Eukaryota > Metazoa > Arthropoda > Insecta > Lepidoptera > Yponomeutidae > Yponomeuta > Yponomeuta sedellus. Next base: position 6,026,278 of record OW203735.1, on the reverse strand, counting down.
AATTGCGCCGCGTCGGCTTTCGCTTGTTTCTTGTTTTGGCTGGCGACTGCTGGCTGGTATTCCACACCGGCTATTTTGACCTGCAAAAGGAAACAATACATTCCAAATCATAATCTTGACAATTTTTTTCTTAAACATGCTTGGAATTTTGGGAATTATACTATTTTTATTTTTAATGCACTAACCCGTGCTAAGGACAATTTTAAAAACCTATTTAGAGGCTAAAAATTCCACCCATGCTGGGATTCGAACCCGTAACCTCTGGCTATCCGTGCCAGCGCTCAATTGGAAGAGCGCTGGCACGGATAGCCAGAGGTTGAGGGTTCGAATCCCAGCATGGGTGGAATTTTTAGCATCTAAATAGGTTTTTTAAATTTTGGGAAATATTTTGACAAATTTCTTTCATTCATAAATCGAAATTGATTTACTCGCCAAATAGCCGGGCAGCGCCCGGCAAAAGTTGTACGAAAATCCATAACCGTCGTGCTTTGGCGGCCAAATAAATTACATAGTAAACTCATATCCGTCGTTTAATTTTAAAACCGGTCAAATGTGAGTTAGAATCACGCACCGAGGGTTCCGTACAAATTTGTAGGCATTTACATATTAGAACTAGTTTAGGAATCGAGTCTCGCATACGTTTTTTTTTCAGAGTCACAGACCTTAGGGTGACTTGAAAACTTCTGACGGTAAGAGCAGCCACTAGTCTTGCAAGCCTCCACCAATCCGGACTTGGCCCCCGTGGGAACGAACCCATGCCCCTCGGTGGGAACATAATGGGTTAAACCATGTTTAATTTACACACACCTTAGGGAGTTCTTCACAAGAAAGAATTTTATAAATCTAATCTTACTAAAGCCCTAAAATCGAGTTCAACTTACATTCACCTTAACAGAAGTTCTTTTTGTCATCAGCGCCGCATTCGAAGCAAAGATTGCACTCAGGATTAACCAAATTTTGCTACACAAAATCTTACCACTTCACATTAATCCCAACTCAAACCCCCAAATCGTGTTCAACTTACACACACCTTGAACAGGAAGTTCTTCTTGTGATCAGGGCCGCACTCGAAGCAGAGATTGTACTCGGGGGGTCCCAGTTTGTGCTTCGAGCAGTACTCGCCGAGTAGGGACACCGGGTGTTTGCCGCCTGCGACGAGGGGCGCCGGTCCGGTCCCGCGCCGAGCCTGACGCTGCGGTTTGCCCTGGGAATGTTGGGTAAGGGTTGTATATTTCATGCAGCTTTTCCCTGGGTGTTACACCTTCTAAAAACCATGTCCCAGGCACTGCAGCACCCGAGTGGTCCCTTCACCCATCTAGTGTGAGTGAAGATGCCACTGGACGCTGCATAAATCATCTCATTACGTAGACGCAGCAGCAGCCAATATTAACACCGCTGTGGTTTTCCCTGACAATATTGGTTAAAAGGTGCATTTTTAGAGACTAATAAAAACAGTTAAATTTTGTTGAAAATTTTGTTTGTCAAATTGTGATAAGTGATAAGGTTCATTGTTAGAACGTCATGTTAATAGAAATTAAGAACCGCCTTCAAAAGTTACACAATCCGACTTCATAGAAGTCGACTTGCTTTTTGAACACGTAGTTTCGATATTTTCAGCAGGACGTCGACTTCATTGAAGTAGTTTTGTTAAGAGTATTATTGTGTCATTTTTGAAGGCGGTTCTCAATTTTTGTAAAATTATTTTATTTCATTATTTTTAGTTGCCATTGTCTGACTAGCCGGTTTAACCAAACGCGCGATAATTGCGGATAAACATAAATAGATAGATAGAATATTCTTTATTGTACACAGAACTTACAGTGACAGAACTTATATGAAAATATAGTACAATTGGCGGCCTTAATACTAATAGCAATTTTAAACACACAAACATACTACTTACAAAATATTATTCGTCAAGAGAAAGTAGAAGTACTTTGCTACTGAACAGGACTAAACAGGGTTCGCGTATCTGAAAAACGCGTATCTGACCTTTTTGTTCAGTATCAATAACGAAACTATTTTCTATTCTTTGTAATAAGTAAAGACTTGCATTTTTTTCATACAAATCTGAATCCTAACGAGGCTTGGAAAATTTTCTTGCGTTCTACTGTTCTACCCGAGTAATGTTTGTCAGTAGTCACAATCATCCACTTGTTTCAATGAATAAATTAAACTCGGCTCCCTAACAGCCCCGTTCATAGGAATTGCATAACATTTATCGTCGCGAGTCTCTTTTGTTTACCTATAAGCAAAGCTATTTATAAGACCGACCTTCGACCGCTCTACTGAATGAGTAAAAGGGGCGTCATGACAAAAATCGATTGTACATTAATTTTAAGTTGGTAGCTACGAATAAACTTTCCTTCTATCTCGCCCTAACGATTGTAGAAGAATGAATATATTTTTAATAAATCTGGTCTAGATGGGACTAGAAAATACGACTTATCTTAATTAATTTCTGATCGAAAAATTATCGACTTCGAATGCGTAATCTTTCATTTCGTAATCAAAAACAATGTTTAATAAAATGTCTGTAATTTTATAAAAGTCAAAAAGTAAAAAAAAAGTGAAAAGAATATTCTTTTCACTTTTTTTATTTTCTTTTTTTTATTCACTATAAAAACAAAATGTTTACTAAATGAACGTCAAAGATGTTAGTTTCACAATTAATAGATCACGTGGAGAAGAAAGTAACAAAACAACTCCACATTTATTATTATATATTATGTTTCTTTATCGTTATCAACCCTTGTATGTCCCCACTGCTGGGGCACGGGTCTCTTCCTGCATCGCAGGAAGGTTAGGCCATACTCCACCACGGGGGCCAAGTCCGGGTTGGTGGAGGATTGTAAGACAGTGGCGGGCCTTACAGTCAGAAGTTATCAAGCCGCCCATAAGGCCTCTGACATGGCTTAACGACTGCCAAACTGCCATTATATGACAGCCGGCACCAACGGCTTAGCGTGCCTTGCGAAGCACGGAAACTTATGTTTATATTATGTTTCTGTCTAGCTGAAACTAGATCAGTCAAAGTAGGTATATTCATTCTTTTGCAATCGCTAGAATGTGCGAGCGAGAGAGATGCAAAAGGAAAGCACGGCCATGCTTGCCTTTGTGAAATGGCAAACAAAACCAATTGAACAAATTGAACTGCTTTGAAATTATTTATTCAGTGTATAAGGCGATTCAATCGATATTATGGGTCATGCAATAGCTTTGCAACGTGGTGTAGCGCAGTAATTATGGTTAGCTTTTCTAGCACTACGGGAGTATTTGGAGATTGGGAATATTTTTGCCCATCCCTCTAGGACCCCAGTTCAGGTGGGGTCTGCTCTCCTTTACATACATACATAACCTCACGCCTGTATCCCAGAGGGGTAGGCAGAGACCAGGGACTGCCACTTGCCACGATCCTGACAGATCACCTACACTCTCCTTTACATCGGTTATAAAGAGCTCTGTTTTGGATTATCCCTGTAGTTAGTTTGTCCAGTTATTTCTCTGTCTCCGCTTACGTCCAGTTAAGGGTGGGCCACCACTATTTCTGGGCCTACCGAGTATATTCAGTACTTTCCTAACGTCATCGGGGTTTGCCATGGACATTGGGATCAAAATTTTAGGACTTAAAGTTACTTCTTTGGTATCCATTAATTAAACCACTTAAAATTATATCTATTCTATACACAAATTGACCGTTTCAAATTCAATGAATTTATGAAGAAAAAATAAACCATCCGTATTTCCCTCAAAGTTCTCAACAATATAAATTATTCAAGACATGAATTTTGTTGTAGGGACGTTCTGTTCTTAACGCAATTTAATGTGAAGTCGGTCGCTATTTAATGTGAAGCTTTGACGTTCATTATTAACATTTTGTTTCTATATAATGTTGCTTTTAACTTATTATATTTTATTAATGTACTCACGACTTTATTAGCCCTGGTCTCCTCTTTGGCTTGCAGACCTCTGGTGTCCAGTTTGACTTCCAGCATCAAAGGCTGCAGGGTTCCAGTGCCTTCTTTGCCCAGCCCCTGACCTGGACACCACCCCATCTTCTGCAGCAGTTGCATTCCCATGCCGCCCGCTACTGGAGCAGCGCGTTGCAGTTGGTCCTAAGTTGAAAGATTTGGTTAGCACTGGCTTTTTTAAGTGGGAATTTCAGGCTGGCCGCGTGCCGATATGGGGTTTTGGAGGTGACGAGTTGATGTAGAGGAAATTAGCTTGATATGAATACAAAATATTTATAGTTTCACTTTTTTCTTCGACCTGCTACAGCAGGTGTCTTTCAGGAACTTGATGTGTAAAGGGATGTATCGATTGGTTAGTTGAAGAGCTTATAATGTGTATTTTAGGTGTTAGACAAAGTAGTGTAAGTAAATGTTTGACTAGAAAAAGTAGTGAGTTTTTATTTTATCTAATAGAAGTAAATTGTGACGTCTCGATAAACATAATAAGGAAGTTTCGAGGAAATAACAATCTATAAGAAAAAACAAAGAAAATCACGTTTAGCATTAGCATTCTCTTTCTCTATGTGTCTAAAATATACTAGACCACCCAAATACTGCTCGCAGTAAAGCTCTCAATTTTTCAAAACTATCATAATAGAGTCTAAACGAAAAGTACAGTTATGTATCAAAACCCTTTTTATTCGAAATACACACTTTTTATATTGCAACACGCGTTATTAGGATTCGACTAGATTATCAACGAAAAGGATGTGTTGAATTAAGAAACTTGACATCAAACGCTAGCCATTAGGTAAGTGAATAACAAAAATTCTTGCCTACACAAATAAGGCGTGATTTCCTGGGCTACGAGCACAAGCAATGCTTTCCAAAAAAAGCCTCTTGCTTTTGCACAAAACTCTAATGTGTCGACAATCACTGCTTCATTAAGGCTAGCATTTCACAGTGAAGTTTTCTTAACCGCTTATCTGCAGGTCTCCTACGAGAAACTTCCTTATTCCGTTCTCTATAGGGTTGATTTCCCCTCGTATACTTACCTCGGGTGTGCAGACACTATGAACGCCTGAGACGGACCACGCCTAACGGAGCGCGCGAATCACCTTATGGCTTAAAAGCTGCAACAAATATTCATGGTTTCCCCTGACTGAGTGACTGTGTGCGCCTTGACACTTGGTAAAAATATTAAATTGGTGTCTACCACAAGTTGCTATTTAAGAATGTTCGGACTGCATATAATGTAAGTTTAATTTTTCAACTGGTTTGAAGTTAATGCCAGATCTTTAACACTCTTCTAAGTCTTCTTTCTAACAAATCTATCAAAATCTAAAACATTCTTAAGACAGAGTCAACTCTGTCTTTATGTTTAAGTGGGTTTGTGGCAGGGTTTTAAGACCGCCTAACTTGGCTTCATTCTATGTTCTTTTTAATGCACTAACCCGTACTAAAGACAATTTTACAAAGCTATTTAGAGGCTAAAAATTCCACCCATGCCGGGGCTCGAAACCCGCAAACTCTGGCTAACCGTGCCAGCGCTCTCCCAACTGAGCTAATGGGCGACTACCGGCATCAGTGAAATTTCGAACCTCTTTACAATACTCTCTGTATTACGTACAAGCAGCGACATCCGGCTGAAGTAATTTGCATCACTTGCAGCCCCGAGTACCTACTTTGCAGTTAGGTTTTACATCGGAATGACATAGCTGTACCCACATGATTATATTCTTTTTAATGCACTAACCCGTGCTAAGGACAATTTTAAAAACCTATTTCAACCACCGAGTGATCACCGTACAAATTCGTAAGTACTCATCGGCCATTTTAAGTACAAACTTGAGATGCAGACGCAATATGAATTGCGTCACTTCGTTCAACAGACATGACATGTATCGATTATATCGAGTCCATGCCAAGAATTCAACTGCAGTCCAAACATATATTAAATAGCTAATAAAGAGTAGCACAGTAGTTCAAAGAATCACACAGTCATAAAAATACAATAAAAGGATAAAATACTAAACTAATGTAATAGTGATAACTCTCAATATGTATTTAAATAAATGTGAAAAAAATACTGCTCGTGAAAATATTTATTTAAAGTTTATTTGGGGGTATAATAGAGATATATTAATAGTAATTATAATATCATTGCATGAAAGGCTTATTTACATCTTGCATGCAGTATACGGATATTGTAATACAAAAATACTTGAAAAGACAATAGCTAGATAGTCTATATTTCAATCAATTACGTACAATACTCTTTTATCTTGAAGTAATTGTAACGTAAGTCGATAGATCTAACAATAATACGAAGACACATAAATATACAAGGGGAAAACTGAATATTTGTATGCAAAGTTATGACAGAGACGATATTTAACGTGCCATTCTGAAATGGCATGATAATTATCATCGATTCACCGAACGAGCTTTCGACAGAACGAATGCTGTGTTCCAAAACCATTTTTGCGACAGCAACTTTGAATTGCACCTGCCATGGTCACATATTTAAAATACCCACTATTCCTAGAACGGGGGTATTGTTACATTAGCATTGACTTACTTTTGCCTTTGATCGATGGCATTTACGCCTTTCCCGTCACATAAATAAATCCGAAAAATGACGTCCATTCGAGAAATTATACTTACGTCTCTGTCAGACACAATAGCTATCAAGGGACGTAGGTATAAATCCTAGAGAGTGGGCTATTTTTAAGTATTTCAAAGTAGCTGCCAGGTTTAGTAACACTGCAAACAAGTATTTTTCCGACAATCATATGACATATTATACGGATGGTTAAAGCATATCATTTCAGCATCTCGTCTCGTTTATATTTATTTCATACGAATCTTGTACGTTGAAACTAGGACGATATGCAAAACGAAGCCTTAACTATCATATAGTAGTCATGATGTGGTCAGAAGATACAATACTGTTATGCATTTAGAACCTACGGATTTCAACCAATTTAAGCACTGTTTACCACTAAACTGTAGTCAGAACCAGTTAGAAATGGTTCAAACCACTTCTAAGTGACAAACAGCGATCAACCTGTGTAGTTGTTTGAATTGAATAGGTTTCAGGAAGAAATCAAAATAGAGTAAAGTAAGTTCTAGACGCATATAAATCAGTCGCGTAGAAAAATGTCCAGAAATCCACTTTTCAGCCAGACTGACCAGAGAGACTATTATGATGGGCATATTCAGGCACGTATCTAACCATTTAAGTTATGGTAACGCCTAGGTTTCCTGCGAAACCAATACAGTAAAATATGGGGAAGAATGACGTCAAGAAAACGTTGTTTATACAAACAAACATATAATATAAATAAACTTACATCTTAGAAACACGAATTAACTAAAGTTTAACTCGATGTAACAAAATATAAAGTTAGGTAAATCAATTTTGACGATTTATCAAGTTTTCCAACAAACACCTAACTGTACAAAATTTCACTCCAAAGAAGATCTGCCATAGTATGACCACTATCAGCTGCCTCCTTTCCATAGAACCCAGAAAACTCAGAAAGATGTATTATGCCGGTTAGGTAAGGTTATCAATACAACGTAGACATTCACAATATTAGAGTGTGGAGGCGGACAATAGGCTTTGTTACATTGGCGCCTTCGTTGACATTCGGTTCGTCTGGGTTGCCCCTATATTACGAGCACCAAATCATGATTGATTCCAACCGTTTAGCTGTCAAATTCAATAGAATTTGCAATCGCCAACGTCAGGATTCCGACAGGACTTGGTGCGCATAATCAGACCCCTGTACGCAGCGTTAGAGGTCTATGCCCATCATGATAGCCCGCCTGCAGTATTATAAGTCCTGACCACGATGCGGCCGACAGGAGCGAGCGAACAGTGCAGCGCGGCAACGGGGCGAGCTGAAAGAAAAGTTCATAAACGGACAGACTATGGGGCGAGTCTCTTAAATGCATAGTTGTTCAATAGAGTGCCATTAGTACAATAATGGCCGTTTTTTTGACACTATTGGTAGCCTCGTAACCAATAGCATTCGAATGGTATAGCCCGGGCAAATTTACTAGGCGCCTCGCGTGATCAGTTGTCGTCTTGTCGAGCGATGCCTATATAATTTGCGCGGGTTTTACTATTAGAACGACTCTGTACTACAATTGCTTAGTGGACGACACTGTACTGATATTGTTTAGTAAAATAGGGATATTGTGGTGCTGATGAAATTATATTGAACAACTATGTGTGTATTAGACTCCAGGCCCTGGCCTCGCGGTAATTGTGTTGCACAATCAAAGTAGGAGTTATCGGGTCTTAATATCGTTGTAGTTGGCTAACCCACTGAGGAATAGTTCGCGAGACTAACATGGCTGGCGTTTAGTCGTAGATTCGATAATTAGCTACGCTTAGGCTACGTCCCTAAATGTGGCTTAAGGCTGAGTAAACTTTTCATAAATGTGGTCTGAGGGTTGAAGCCTGATTAAATTACGGACATTTAAAATATATGTTTGTTTTCCGTACGAAGTTAAGTTTTTAAAGAAAGGAAACAAATTTTCTCAATCAAAAAATACGTAAAGAATAGAGAAAATATGCACTGAATGTCCGAAATGTTCATCAATATGATCAACCCATTATGTCCCCACCGAGGGGCACTGATCTCTTCCCTGAGGATGTTATAGGCACCACCACAGCGGCCAAGTCCAGATTGGTGGAGGCTTGCAATTCTAGCTGGTCTTACTGTCAGAAGTTTCCAAGCCGCCTTAAGGCCTCTGACTTGGCTTAACGACTGCCATGCATCGAAGGCAGCCGGCATCAACTGCTTAAAGTGCCTTGCGAAGCACGGAACCGTTCGGAAAAATGGCACTAGAGTTAATCATAGACGGACACCCAACGAAATCGGAAATCCGAAATGTTATTATCTATCAATCATTTACGAAAAGTATACTAATTTTACTAGAATCACGAAAAATGTTAAATTGTCGAGCGAGACAGCATGATCCACGTAAAACAGCCTTAAGTAAGACTTAACCAACATTTTTCGTACAGAATTAAATGAAAATGTCGACATTTAGGAAGCGGTACATGTCGATCGTTTGTCTGACGGCAGTTTAGCTTTACTGTTTCTTTTTAGAAAATAAAACTCAAAGTCTACGCCTGACATGTTAGCACTACTGAGCTGGAGACTGCCTTATTTACGAGTTAATATGACAATTCCTCGCTCAGGCGATTTAATCTGAGATCTGGCAAAGTTTTTATGGAAATGTATAAAAATTGGAAAAGTAAAAACGTATCCCTGGGTTACTTTGAAAAGCGCAATTTTCTAATGTGTTAATATTTCGATCAATATAAAATTCAACAGAGAAAGATAGACAAGCATTAATAATGTAAAAAAATATCTAATCCCTTTAAAACTGAAATGGATGAAAAGTAATGACAATATCATTGTAAAAAGCCATTATAGTGGCTTTTTACAATGATATCAATAGAGTTGTCATTACTTTTTATCATCCATCCACTGGCAATAAATAGGTTCTGTACTAACAACGCAATTTACTTTTTTTCATGAGTTTAAAAACGACCCATTCAGACCAAAATGATTCCGCTAGCCCACTTCCCCTAGAGCAGCAAAGCCACTGTTAAATCACTCTAACTCTAGAGACAATAAAATCCGCTGCACTGAGATAAACACACAGGACCGAAAGATGGCGTGATGGGGACTAAGCTTACACCCAGCAATGAGCAGAGGTGGGCTGACGATGAGTAGACAAGTATCTCTAGGCAGCTACTCGCCCGTTGGCTAGTCAACTCGCGTACCTTCTTGGCCCAGGCCTGAGTGCCGCTGGCGAGTTCGCGCGGCGTCAGAATCTGCGCGCCGGTGGATCCCGTGAACATTCCCGGCCGTTCCCGGGACGACGATGACCAGCCGAGCTGCGGGGCGGAGAAAGAACGTTTTTTAGCTTTGTCTCCGTGAACTTAGGAGAAACCGGGTTGTACGAGGATGCTAGTCGCGCGTTTTCAATGTCGTAATTCACGACTTTCTAGTATATAAAATTGTCAAATACTGACACTTGAGCGACAGAAAACGCGTGACTCGTTCCATCGTAATACCCGGGCAGGTGTGAGCCGGACTTGCGCATGGAGGGGAACCGTTATATTTGGGTAAAAAAACTATTACTTCGAAGACAAGTAAATAGATTGCCCGCCTGTCGATCTCGTGAACCTTCTCGGCCGTTCCCGGAATGTTGAAGACCAGCCGAGATGCGGGGACGAGATATGACGTTCGTTATAAGCTTTGTCTCGGTAAAATAGGGGAGGACCAAGAGATTCGGGCCCGCGCAAAGGCAGATACATTATTTAACTCATTACTTCAAAGACACAAATTCTGTAAGAAAATAACTGGCTACTCGGTGCCCTTGAGACAGATGTAAGACAGGCGTAAATGCGGCATATGATAAAGCAATAAAAAAATCGTTTACTTCTCATAACTTAAAAGTAGATACAATTTCGAAATTACAATTTCGAAATTGTGCATTAGCACAAATCGGGAACGGAACTCTAACAGGTGCATAAATTTAAAAACCTATTTAGAGGCTAAAAATTTCACCCATGCCGGGATTCGAACCCGCAACCTCTGGCTATCCGTACCAGCGCTCTACCAGGTGCATAAAGACAAAAAACCGCCTCCAAAAGACGCATTAACAAAAATTATAGTTCGCTAATGTTAAATCTAGGTGGCGTTGACGGTATTCTCTATCGCGGTATGATTGTGTCATCTTTGTCGTGAAGATGGCTTTGCATATTGGAGAGTTTGATAATTTTCTCATGGCTCCTGTCAACAGATGGAGACCCAATTTATACGAGACCACCTCTGAGGTGCCTTCTTTTCAGTAAAAGAGAATGAATGAAATTGGACATCGTAATTATTACTGAGCATACATATCCTCCCTTTTTTTTAAGTCTTTTAAAAAGCAGATGTATGTATATGAAGTGCTTGAGGAACCGCGGCATTGATAACCACTCTGGGGCATTTTTGTTGCAGATGATCTCCCTTGCTGTGCAGCAAGGTAATTGCCAGCGTTATGAGGACCTTTGGGCCAGGTATGTCTCAGGGTAGTTTATTTAATTGACATTTTATATTCAACTAGCTGTGCCCCGCGGTTTATTATGGAAAATAATTGATTTTCCCATGGGAATAACATATTTTTTTCCGCAGTAAAACGTAGAATTCCATACCAAACTTTATTAAAAGCGCTCCTGCCGTTTAGACGTCAAGAAGTAACAAACAAACACACTCCAAAACTTTCGCCTTTACCATATTATTGTAGTATTAAGTGTTATGTAAGTGTTATTATAATGACAGTGTGATTAATGATATTTTTTTAAGAATTAATAATATAATTGTAAGTAGTTTATGATTGTCCATATGACATATTTCTTTGAAGTACTTACTCCATGTGAAAACTCTTGCTCTTTCTCAGATCTTGCGCGAATCATAGCGATCTTCTCCGATACTATTGAGGAGATATCCTGTAACAAATAAAGGTTGTCGTTGATACATGCATGACGTAGAATACAGTATTATTAAGCTTTCGTTTCGGGGATCGAACTCGTGACATAATGTTGGACAAAAAAAGTTACAAAAACTTAATTTATATATTTTTTGATTTAATGGTCAAACACTCACGTTACGCAAATGCGTAACTTAACTTTTCGCATTTTATAATATCTGTGAAATCACGAAAATATATTTTTTTTTATTATTATTTCTATGGTATTCAAATAATTTCACCCCAAATAACAACTAGTACTTATGATTACATACTATGTAAAGAACATTTATTTAAATAATAATATAGGTACATAGATACCTACAAAATAAATATATACAAATACATGTAAGCAAAAGTTTCCAGTTAAAGCAGTTATTTACAGAGGCTGAACCCTCAAAGCAAGTATAGCAATACATGTGTCAGCGGTGTAGTGAGGGTGTGTTTTGGTATGATTGAGAGTTCTTAATTTGTATTCTATGAAAGTTTTTCTTTATAATGTTCTTTGTCACTTTCAATTTGGTAGCACTGTGCACTTACAATTTTTTTAGGCGGTTCCTTTCCAGGCGGGTACGCCTGAGGGCCGGGCGCGGGTAACGCTGGCGTTGGAGTAACTGTGGGTAGCACTGCAAAATAAACATTAAATTGATTGAGGCACGCGTGGTGATTAAGCCCATACTCTCTCTCTCTCTATCTCATAGTAGGCTGCATTATTGTAATGATTGCGGGCTGCGTCACACTTTGCACTGCCTGGGGGCCGATTCTCGCCCATGCGAATTGAAAGCGTAGACGCAAAATATTCGATGGCTTAGACATTAGTCGCATAAAAATAAGATAAGATAACTTCACAGAGTCATTCATTAGATATTTATTTTCTCAATCGTATTCCATTAAGCATGGCGGTCAGAATACAGATTTTGGCTGTCGCTCGACTTTTTACGTAGAATTCCAAGTCAAGCCTTAGAGTCGTATACGACTTATCTGCTAATGAAGTGAGAATTGGCTCCCTGGGCAGCGTCTCCTAACACTTCAATTCAGAATTTATTATAATAATTCGAAGAACAGCGTAGCGAATTAAGATCGTAGCATATAAGATAGATAGACATTCTTTATTGCATCTTCTTCTTCTTCTTCAGGCTATATTAGTCCACTGCTGGACATAGCCCTTTCCTAATGAGCGCAAGGTTGTGCCATCATGGGGCATAATCCCCACGCTGGGCATGCGGGTTGGGGATTCCATTATTGCATGTACACCAGGGATTACATATGAGACTTAAAAAATAACAGTACAGTACAAGTGGCGGCCTTATTACTAAAAGTAATTTCTTCCAGACAACCATTATTATTATTATTAGCGGCACAGCTCCAAAGGAGCACTATTAACGTTTTATTCAAATTTGAGAGACAGAGAACTACTTTTGGGTAAACTTTAAAAAGTCTTCTGTAAACTTACATTCTTAAATTGACAATTTTTAACGGCCTCATTTATAAAAACTCAATTCCACTAAAACACTCCTAGAGGTATTTTATTTAATGTGTGGTTACGTCATTTCGTTGTAAAATCTATACCACAGACTATTTAAGCCAGGGTTTTTGGAGTGTTTTAAGGAATTGTGTTTTTTATAAGACTGTTAATCTTTATTCTCATTAATTAATAACCATAGTATACATACCAGTTCCTGGAGTTAGTGTGAAAGGCAGCAATGGGGTGGAAGGGCCGGCAACGGAAGGCGCGGGCAGCGCTAGGGGCAAGGTCGTCGGTACTGGCGCCGCCCTGTCGGGGTTAAAGTCGGCGTTAAATGTTTGAGGAATTAAATTTCCATATATTTTTTATTTTAAAGTTGGAAAGAGCGCTGGCACTGGATAGCCAGAGGTTGCGGGTTCGAATCCCGGCATAGGTGGATTTTTTAGCCTCTAAATAGGTTTTTTAAAATAAATATTTGATCAGCCAAACAAAAGGCCCAATTTTGTAAACTTAAAGTATATTTATGAACAGTGACACGTGACGAACAAATAAATTAAACAATATCAACAAACTATTTTTTTAAACAATAATAAATAATAAACTGCTGTTTTGAATTTCCTGTTCATCAATTTAGTATTTTCTGATAATTTCGCTTTATACCAGCATTTTTAAAATTATTTATTATTTAATAACGAAAATAAGGTTTCCTCCAGAAATCAGCTTTTATTTCAAAAATAATCAGAACTGATTTCTTTAAGATTAAGATTTAAAATGTCAGCAACAAAATGTTCACTCAATCAATAATCTGAAACGACTTACTTTTCCTTCTCCGCCGGTGTAGGCTTGGCAGGCTTCGAGGTCAACTTTGCAACTTTCTGGAAAAGAAAACTTGTTTACGAATGTGTGTTTCAGCTGCCTCAAAATAAGCAGCAATCGTGATTACTGCTGCACGGGGTGGAATGTTCTGACGTGACGAGAACTTGAGATTAAGAAAACTTAAATGAAATATACCCAACAAACCGACTTCTGAGCGTGCTCTCATTTTCTAATGAGCAGGCGGGACCAACCTAGGCATACCGCAAAGCGCTATAATCTGTTAGCTTTTAGAATACACCTCGGCTACTGTCGGATAGAATCGGATATATTCGTGTAATAGAAATATCGGATCTAATATGACACTTAATTTCGAAATCGGAACTAATATGACACTTAATTTCGAAATCAGAACTCGATCATCAGTACGAAAACCGGCGAAAATTGGCGACAACCGAAGCCCGAGGTATATTCTAAACGCTAACAGACTATAGAGTGTCGTATTTAGGTTCCACTTGCTTAGTACTTAATGCTCAGCAGTCACATTGTTGGTTCATCATCAACCCATTATGTCCCCACCGAGAGGTACGGGTCTGTTCCCTAAGGAAGGTATAGGCCATACTCCACCAAGGGGGCCAAGTCCGAATTAGTGGACGCTTGCAAGAGCCTCCACCAATCCGGACACGTGGCTGGTCTTACTGTCAGAAGTTTTCAAGCCGCCCTAAGGCCTCTGACTTGGCTTAACGAAGATTGTTGGTCAATTTTTAACTGACTTTTTTCTAGCTATATTTGATTTATGCTCATTTCCCACCCACGCCTACGCAAACTGAGGCAGATTGCTGGCAATCGCTAGATGAGGATAGCCTAGGAAGTGGCGTGCCTTGTGGGAGGTCCATGTCCAGCAGTAGACGAGTATACTGGTTGATTGAAGCCAATTTCACGAACCCTATGACAGCGATTGGCAAACACGACGAATCGATTGAGATCTCAGTTGTCAAAATCTGTCTATTGGTTGAGGAGTTAAGAGGAAACATAGAATGGGACATAATTACATACCCCGCCTTTTGGGATCCGCCTCATTCGGGTAAAGAAATTTTGAAGTGTCTTTATTAAAATGTGATTTACGGTAAACGTCCTATATACTGCTCAAAACAACTAAGAGCATAGGATTTGAAAGTAAAGTAAAACTTTTGCTTAGGTCTTTAATTAACTGGCCGCTAAATATCAAAGTGGATATTTACGAAAATTAAAAAACAAAAGAACATCAGCGATTTTGTAAGCAGTTGTTAATAATTGGTAGCCAAGAGTCTTAGTACACCTTAAATCATTAAACTTTTTAATTACATAACACTCACTCGGAAGACATAAAAGCGGCCTTCTAATCGTCTGAGTTTTGTTGTTAATTGAGTATGTACTATCAGGAGGATTTATTTAGTATATTATTAGCATTTTAAAAATAAGGAAAAAGTCGAAACTCCATGTCTAGTCCTACAAATGTCATATTTCGATGACATTTTCCGCGCATTTTCCACCCTCTTGAAGCAGAATGTCAGCTCGGGATACTTGGATTTTATTCAGATCTAGCAATGACCTCGGTAAACCAAATTAAACTCATTTCAGTTCAGAGAACTTCAAAGATGACATGAAATGAGAGATATTACCTGCTGTTGTTTTGAGCATTATATATGTGTATTAATGACTCATATCAATTTATAAGGTCTCGTCGTGCGACCCTTATCGCATCATAAGTATGAGAGTTATCAATGTACACCTTCTAATTAATGTTTCAGAAAGTTCTGATCGAGTTAAGAGAGTTGCTCAAAAATACCGAAACTACTATAATAATACCGACTTATCGAAAAAAAAATCTATTGCATACAAAATTTCAGTATTATTCTAGCAAATTTATGAATCAGTTGTTTAATGTAATATTTTGGATAAGTCCATATCATAGTAAAAGTTTTTTGTATTGCTGAGTACAATACTGTTAAATTTCACAAAACTGAAACAACCTGCAATCTACCAACTATTGTTAAGTAAACGCGATGTCGAAAAAAATCTAAAAGGTATTGAATAGATAACCTGTAGGAACTTCTTCAAACTTCGTAGATAGGTCAGTAGGTACATCTCTACTTCTGTTTTTTTAATCTACTCTGACAGGTAACAAAGTAATATTAGTAATACGTAAGTCGTACTATATTCATATTGGTCTTACCATCTTCTTCATTTTATCTAAGACAACTTTCTGTCCTTTTTCATTCTGTAGAATTTTCATAGTGCCCTGTAGCAATGAAACGCTACTTAGTGGACGTATTTATAACTTGTACAGAGTGTAAATCAACTTGTACAGAGTATACATGTTTAGGATGTAGACGAAATAATACTAACTATACAGAGCAAGTGTATACTATGAAAATTATGTTCAGTTCCTCTAACTTACACAAAGGCACATAAGTTTAGGCTGTGCTATACATAACACACAAGCATCCTGTTCTCGCACCACTGAACTTCTACCGAATGATAACTCACTTGAAACACTGAAGTTTATCATCAAAAATTTAACTTGGGACACAATAAAGTACATTTTATACCCGGGTTCAAATGCAAGTATGCTGCAATATAAATACTTTTTTTAGTCAGCCATATTTGTGTCTCCTCTGCTGGGCAAAGGCCTCCCCCATGAGCTTCCACTCCTCCCTGTCTTGACCAGTAATCTCCCATCCGGGCAAGAAGGTTGAGATATTGTCCCGCCGATATAAATACTATCTTAAAGTAAAAATAATAATATTAATCCTTACCATGTTATCTTTCTTAGGCGAGACAGGCACCCATTCCTTAGATTTTATATTCTCTCTGTGCTGTGTTCCTGATGACACCGGGAACTGAATCCGGAGCTCCTCCTTGTTCGCCACTGGTACTAGGGCATTCTTGACAGGCAGCGGGGCTCCGCCCTGAATTTGTGAAAACAAAGTTAAGGCTTCAAAGTTAGATGATTACGCAGTGTCTAGTGGGGATGCGTGGTATTTAAGCCCATACTATCAGAAAGAAGGCCGTGCCTTACAGTGGGACGTTTATAGACTACATAAAAAAATATAACATATACTGTGAAAATTTAAACTGGCTCTACCTATTCCGACCTACGTACCGGTCCACGTGGCCGAAAACCCGATTGCTGTGGAAACGGGCGACCCATGATCGCGATACTCAGTCATGATGGGAACGTCGAAGAAGAAAAGACCTATATCAATTCCAAAAGCCCTTTAAAGTTCGAACAGACTGAGCAATAAAGTCCGGTTTAGCACGCTTCCGGGACGGACCCTTAAAAACTATTTGCCTCTTCTATTATTCTGAATATTCTGTCCTCTCCAGTTTTGTCTGTGTATTCTTTTTAACACTGTAACCATGACTAGAGTTAGCACACAGAAACGAAACATTTTTTTCAGTGGACCTATCTGCCCTGTCATTCCGTAACTGTCCACTGTATTACGTTTTCCATTTTGACGTTTCCGAAATGTCAAAACGTGTATTTATATAAATCAAACGAGACCATGCAATAAAGAACTTATGTAGTAACGTCTATGGGCGCTAAAACACTAGACTATACTGTAGACTATAACAGTAGACTAAAGAGTATTTGTCTATAAGTACATACAAATATCTACTAGTGTCTGTGTAGTAGATATTCGTACGTAGACAGAGCCCCCAAAACCAGTGCTACTACTACGACTTTCTTCTCCAATCAGTCCACTCCATCTAAAAGTTGTCTGGAAGAGATCACTTTTAGTGATAAGTCCACGGTTTGTACTCTTAGGTTAACATTTCTTTTATGTAGCCTATAAACGTCCCACTGCAGGGCACAAGTCTTCTCTCAGAGAGAGAGAGAAAGAGGCTTAATTATCATGGGCGCCCACCGCGGCTATCAATTTCAAGCCTTGAGGT
The DNA here is from genome assembly GCA_934045075.1 of Yponomeuta sedellus. Lineage (NCBI taxonomy): Eukaryota > Metazoa > Arthropoda > Insecta > Lepidoptera > Yponomeutidae > Yponomeuta > Yponomeuta sedellus. Next base: position 6,008,566 of record OW203735.1, on the reverse strand, counting down.
ATTTGACAACCTTAGACGTTCAAGTTAACTCACGAAAAATATTCTAAAAATCTATTTAGAGGCTGAAAATTCCACCCATGCCGGGACCAGAACCCGCGACCTCTGGCTAACCGTGCCAGCGCTCTCCCAACTGAGCTAATGGGCGACTCACCGGCAGCATTGAAGCCCTTTATAACAATCTCTGTATTACGGACATTAAAAAAAAGAAGAATATAATCACGAAAAATAGTTAAGAAATATCTGAGTAATTTTCAATTTGTGCAATAAATTGTTCTCTATCTGTGCAATTTAATAATTGTCTCACCCTGATATTCATAACGATGGGTGCCTTCTCCTTCACAAGGAACGGATGATGGAATGCCAGAGTGTCTTCGTTCTCACTCATATCTTCGCCATTAGATGAGCACGAAGATAGCTCTCCCAATGCCTCTTTTTTTGACAAGTGCTTGCAGAAGTCAGTCAACTCGTCCACAGATTTTCCTGGAAACAATGGATTAGTTGAAGGGTAAGGAGCTTCTAAAATATAGCTCATATAAAAGCTCGGATAAAAGCGCCTGTGCATTGTAGCAGGCGATTCGCACATTCTTTATAGACAAATGAAAATAAGTCTGACGTGGTTACTACTGTGTAGACTAGATTGTCTTGAAGCAGCTCTTGAAGAAGTTATAGCTTGCCTCAAAAATAAAATATATCTTCTCTGTTAGAATTCAATCGCAAACTATTTCTGTTGACATAGTTGCTAATGCTATTTAACTACAGATGGCAAAAACAAGGGAGAAAAAACATTTAGGGGACAAACGCCGAATGCAGCAGAGCAGACTGAGTATAAGTAATCCCACGAGCTGAGTCCGCCGGGAGCATGGACGCCAGACAGGAACAAACTTGGCGAGGCGATGTAAGATGTTATAATTTAAGCTAGGAAATTCTGCTAAAACTCATCCTTCATTTATGTAGAGTTCCTACAATACACACCTCCGGACTGTATAGCGGCCATGACCTGGTTCCTTGTGTGGATTGGCAGCGCGGCCGCGCCAGCGGGCACGGCGCCGTTCTTGAGCATGTTGATGGCATTCCTTCGCGCTACTTCTAGCAGACGCTTCTTCTCGCTGTCGGCTAGCTTCACGCCAGTTGGGGACCTGAGGAGGAAGCGAGGGAATTGTTAGTTTTGTAAATACCAATAAAATCGAAAAATCGTCTGCCGATGACACTACGATAGAATAAGAATTGCCATTGTTAATTGCCAATTGTTAAACAACTGAAGTTTCAGTCGTTGACTGAAACTGTACCAACATAGAATTTCAGTAACATCACGAATTTACGAGATATTTGAAGAAAAGGCAGACAGCTCGTGAGCTCAAGATGTAAGCTATGTCAAATTGGGCCAGAGGTAGAAGGTTGAAGGTCGAGGCGAAGCCTCCATCTCGTACCGCACAACTGCCATCCTCATCCTAAACAGCTATTAAGAAAACTAATGTGTGGCACCACAAGGTGCGATGGTAGAATCGGAGGTGGTGGCGACGTGAGTGCCTTAATAAAAAAAATAGTCTCATTTTCAAATTAACGCGTGTGCTATATAGTAATCTATTATCAGCAAAACTCATTCCACTACATCAATATTTTTAATTGTTTGACAATATGAGTACCATGTAAATAAATATCGTAAACTGATGGCGAGGTCCGAATTGCTTAGTTGGTAAGAGTAGGCACGGTATACTCAAATTACAAGTAAGAATCCCTTCGTTCGCGAATTTTTCGTTCCATAAGAACTTTTTTAATTTCATTACCCTCCAGGCATGTCCAGGCCTCCTGTCTTGTCTCTGGCGTCTTAAATCTATTTCAGTACAATAAATCCATTACCTTCGCACCCGATGCCTCGGTGAGGTATGCCTCGGCCGCGGAGACCGGGAGCGGCGTCCCGACGAGCGGTGGGCGGAGCGACTCCGATGGCGCGAGCGACTCCGGTGGCGCGAGCGACTGCGGTGGCGCGAGCGGCTGCGGTGGCGTGAGCGGCTGCGGTGACGCGAGCGACTGCGATGGCGCGAGCGACTGCGGCGCCTGGAGCGACTACCATGTCGCGAACGGGAGGACGAGCGATGACGGCGCGATGCCGATTTGGAGCGGGACCTGGTGAGTGGATTGGGAGTTATTTCAGGTCTCATAAAAAAATTACATTGTACGAGCGACAGTAACTTATTTAGTCCCGACACGGTGTTTGGCCAGTAGTTCGACGGACTAAAGAAGTCTTTAACCCAAGATTAACGCTGTGCTTTTCATTATGAGCATATGGAAAGCATACACAAAACTCAAAAGCTTTTAATTATAAACAAGCAATTCCTTAAAACAATCCACAAACGCTGATTCAAATAGTCTATGATGGAGATTTTAAACGGAAAAAACGCAACCACAAATTAAAACGCCTTAAGGATTGGTTTAGTGGAATCGTGGTTTTATAAATTAATCGTACAACTCGAAATCCTGACGGTCATTAAAACATGACACTGGCGTAGGCACAAATAGTGCATACGCCAGTGTCAAACAAAAAAAAAGGTCTGATGCCGCTTTCCTGTCTAGTTTTTTTTCGCCGGCCAGGCTAGCACCTAGCTATTATTAATAATCTTCATTATAGAAAAAAATGGTAAATATTTTGCCCAAATCCATGTTATTTTAAAGAAATAGTTGAAAGTGAATAACAAAGTAAACAAATAAATATATGTATTTTCAATATTACATCGTGCTCTTATTCAGCGCTTGTTTATAAAATTGGATTTTTTTTTTAATATGATGCCCCAAATCACGTTTGTCAAAAGTATGTTTACAAGTACTAACAATAATTAAATTAATATATCGGCAATGAATTTGCTTCTTTTTCATTTGTGAAGATTAATTCAAAAATTCTGTTTTATTGTTGTAGGGAGAGGAGCAGTTTTGCTAGGAAACATATTATACAAAGTGTTACCTCCGTCTGCTACTGCTGCTTTCCTTTTTCGAAGATCTATGTGAGCTTTCAGAGTGTTTACTTTTCTTGGAATGCTTCTCATCTTCAGACCTAAAAACATAATTTTGTGTTTCATAGAATAAAATGCAAAAATTACAAATATAACTTAGTAGCTGTCCCGGCGTACTTAGTTCCGCCACAGATCCATTTATGTTGTATGATTCTTTTTACTAAGGCAACGCAATAAATATATATTTTCAGAGTTTGGCTTGAAAAAAAGGTTATTGTAACAATAAAATTTTACAGGATGCATTACCAGGATATCAAGTTTCCTATGTCTCAATTCAAATCTTTGTCTATCTGTATGCCAAGTTTCAGGTAACTCTGTTCAGCCGTTATTAAGTAACAAACATCCAAACATCTTCACAAACTTTCACATTATATTTGTAGGATTCCAGCAGAAACGTCTTCCACCGAATCCGCAATGTAGTGACACAAACATTGTAAATGAGGGGGGAAAGTGATAGTAAAATTAATTCATCATTAATGTAATTAATTAATCACATATTACCTACTAATATATTCAGCAGCTTTAAAAGTGGTGGCTATTCATTAAAGATAAAATCGATCCGTGATTGTACACCAGAGAACAATATCAGTTACAATGGATAAGTTATAGCCTGTTAACTTTTAGAATATTAGGTTTCCGCCGAAAGCACACAAGTGTTATACTACTTCCTACTCTGTATAAAACCTTTCTTCACATAAAGTTATGTGAAATTAAGTGTTATATTAGTTCTAATATTTCTATTACACGAATATATCCGATTCTATCCAATAGTAGCCGAGGTATATTCTAAAAGCTAACAACTATACTATTGGCGGCCTTATTGCAATTATATCAATTACTTCCAGGTAACCTCAAATAAATACATGCCATTACGATCTGATAAAAAGTCTTTAATTAGTCTGCCAACTGATGGTGCAACCTGCTATCAGTCTCTGATTAATAATTAGTTAATTTGTTTCAGTTATGCTATTTACTATAGGACACCGACAAATGGAGTAATTATCTAAATGCCAGCTATAAAGTATTTCGAAGTCACCCACACACTCACACACTTCCATAACATTATTTATTTTTATCAATATTCAATTTTATGTAAACTCGTCTTTATGTCCCTACTGCTGAGGCACAGGGAATTTATTTATATATTTGAAGTGAATATGCAACTAAGTATTCTATAAATATTTCAAGCAAAAAACAGCAAACATGTCACATTTGTTGTATGGGAGGCCCCCTTAAATTACGTATTCTAATGAAATTTAACTATTTATCTCTAAAGTGAATGAAAAAATAAATACTCTATGAATATTTCAAGCATCCACTGGTTGCCGTTATTAATAAGCACGAAAAATATCAATAAATTCACCTTTCTTTTGTATGGATGCCCCATTACAAAATTAATATTTAATTATATTCTGTTTAGTATTTCTCCTAATAGTGGCAACCAAAATTCATTACCTGTGAAAGTTTCAACTGTCTAGCTATCACAGTTCATGAGATACAGCCTGGTAATAGACAGACATACAGTTGAGTGTGAGTTATATGATCCTGATTTTACTATTTGGGTATGGAACCCTAAAGAGGATGGAGTACCCTATGACCATGTGTAAAGGATCTGGAACTTACAATTTGTTTTCAGCAGCTTGCTTCTTCAGTATACCTCCGGGGTCAGACGATTTAGGAAACTGTGAATTAGGAACTTCTGTAACAGAGCTACTGGATGTGTCCGTATACTCTCCCTCCTCAGTTTTCTCTTTCTTTTTACGAGCTTCCTCCTCAGCCTTTTTTACGGTCTCCTCAAATACTGCACTGAACTTTAGATTCTTTATTTGGATTTTTCCTTTAGCTTTATCACTTTCAGAGGTAGATTCAGTTTTTTTATTCTCTAATTTGTGTCTCAAATCATTTGAATCCAGTTGCATGTCTTCGGGCAAGGGTATTTGGCTCGCGTCAAAGATTTCTAAGCACATATTGGAGTTATTGTCACTCTCAGATTTTATTGAGACTTGTTTGGGTTTTTCTTCGCTCTTTGGCTCAGTTTTGATCCGGTATTCCTCTTTTGTTTGCTCCAGTTTTACTTTATTTTCTTCCTTAATTTTCGCAATTTCTACTAATTCTTCTATTAATCGGGGAGGGGTACTGTGGTCTGATAAAGCGGGGGAGAGTTCAGCGCTGCTGAGACGTTTTTTAGACTTGCTTTTTTTTCGCTTTTTGCGCTTACGGGAGTACTCGCTTTCATCAGAATCGCTGGAGCTGCTACTGCGGCTGCGTTTTTTCTTCTCCTTCTTATGTTTCTTTCTGCTTTTCTTGGATTTCTTTGCAGGAACGTCTTCGATCTTAGGCGGAGCAGCGTTGAAGGCACCAAACAGTTCTGACAATATCTCACTCGAGGACTTTGGGGGCTCATCTTTCTTTTTACGCTCGGGTGTGGTTTTTTCCCTCTTGATTAGAAGCTCAATCTTGTCAATTAGGCTAGTCATTGTAAAGTTATATTTACAATCACAAAAAAATACACACCGCTCAACTAACAAGTAACAACATCGGCCATTTTTAACTTTTTTTTTCTTTGGCAATCATATTGTTGCCAGTTTTAAAATTACAGGTGTTCTGTGTGTAAGGCTTACCGTATATCTGCGACTCCCACAATTTTTGTCTTTTTGTAGTCACAAAAATTACGAAACCGGAAGTAAAACTATACCGAAAATACTGATCGTTTAAAAAGTATTAATAAATATAGTGAGTAGGTAGTCTTCTTCGGGCCCGGATGAAGCATAATAGTCTAATTCAGGCTAAAACGTCTGAGTGCTTAGTGCGAGTTTTTTAACTACTCGATCGCGTTAACGTAAACTCACCTTTACTAGCCAAAACACGAATAAACGCGAGTGCGAGTTGTACTGTGACAGCGTTTTACCAGTTCGAACGGTTAACTTACTCATACTCACTACTCAATGCTCGATTAGCGCGGTAGTAAAGTTATTCGATTGGATCTGTCAAACTCGCACTAAGCACTCTGTTGCTCGTGACGCTCAACGATTAGTGTGGAGGAGCGCAAATGCGAGGGGTTCTGCCTTGGGTCTTGGATAGGTGTTCTGTGGGCTCTACTTGGTGTGCAAGTGGTGTGCAATGTAATGCAATCGTCTATACGAGCGCCGCCGCGAGAGTTTGGAACCATTTCGATAGTACTTTCGGTACGAAACAAGATTTGCTATAAACATTACAGTATTAATACTGAAATTGTAATAAAAAAACTGTCTATTAACTATTAAAATGTTAATTCTATTTACTAAGCAGGTTACATACACCATTCGCGATTATAAGTGGATAAAAATACTTATCCACTTGTAATGCAAAAAATGTACAATTTAGTTTATTTATAATTTATCTACAGTTGATAAAACATCAAAGATAAAAAATCAAAGAGTTTTCTGTGCGTTCGTAGACCTGCCCTCCTATTACGTAGCATTCCACTCTATCGAGTGAAGCTTTTAGACGACTTCTAAGTGTCAAAAATGTATGCACTTGACGGCCGGAGTACCTTAAAAAAAATAAAAATCAACGTCACTCAACTCAGTGGATACTTACATAATAATGCCCCTGGAGAAGGCTTATGACAGAGATGTGAGGAATGACTTGTGGTCGGCACTGTCTATGTATGGGGTGGACAGCGTCTTGGTGCGAGCTCTGAGGTCTCTCTATGAATACTCCAGTGCTTGCGTTATAATTAATGGGGCGTATACGGACAGGTTTAGCATCCGCATCCGCATCCGGGTGTAAAACAGGGATGTGTCGCTTCCCCATGGTTGTTCAATTTATTCATGGATAGTGGCCTGACTGATTTGAAAGAGAATGACTGTGGGAAAAAGATGAGTGAGCTACTTGTGAAATGCTTGCTATACGCCGATGATCAAGTTGTGTTCGCATCCTCGGTCGAAGAACTGCAGACACAAGTCACAGTAATGAATGAGGTATTTAAAAGGAAAGGAATGAACAATAATGTGATTAAGACGAAAGTACTGGTCTTTGATAAAGATTATGAAATGTCTGAGTGCACGATAACGATTAAAGGCGAAAGAGTGAAAGAACAAGTAAAAGAATAATTTGTCTATCTGGGGAGCCTGTTTACGAAGGATGGAAAGTGTCAAGGTGATATAGAAAGAAGAGTAAAAGCGGGAAATTGTGTAAATGGTGCCTTGCACTCCATTGTGTGCAGCCGAAACATCTCCAAAAGAGCGAGATTCATGATGGTGTGCTGGTCCTAAAATTTATATAGTTATGGTAGCGAGACTTGAGTGTGGCAAAAGAAACAAGAAAGTAGAATAATGAGGCCCTTGAGAAGTATGTGTAGTGATACTTTGAATGATAGGATACGCAATAATTTATTTTTCTACGTAGTCTCCGAGTCTCTCTACACACCGAGTCCAGCGCTTTTCCCAGGCTTTAATCCCGTTCAAATAAAAAAGGTTTGTGTTGGTCCTGCAAAAAGCTCTCCATGGCATCCATCACCTCGTTATCGTCTTCGTACCTATTTCCCCTTAAGTATTCTTTCAATTTGGGGAACAGATAAAAATCGCTAGGTGCCAGATTTGGTGAATAAGGGGGGTGGTCAACCAATTCGATGCCAACTTGCTGAATGGAGCAGCCGTCGCAACTGCCGACCTGTCGTGATGAAACAGCACGCTCCTTCGAAGATTCCCTCCCCTTTCCTCAACTTGGGAATCGAAGATGCATAATATTGGTCTGTAATTAGTGGTTCCACGCTCCAGGTAATCAATCAACAATATCCGTTCTGAGTCCTAAAATATTCAGGCCATAAACTTTCCAGCCGATGCCACGGCACGAAACTTCTTCGGGGTCAGCGATGATGGGCGTTTTGGTTTCTATTACGAAGATTCGTAGAGGGAATAAAACTACTCTATCTACGCGAAGATTGCTGATTTGTCTCTGGATCAAAATTTTGGACCCATGTTTCGTCCATTGTCACGAAACGAGACAAAAAGTTTTCAGAATCTTTTTGAAACTTGTCCAACAATATCTATTTATGTCAAGCCGATTTTGTTTCTGACTGTCGTTTAACATTCTCGGCACCCATCTTGCGGAGAATTTTCTCATATTCAAAGATTGTTTCAATATGGATTGAATACTTCCATATGAAATGCCCGTTTCTTGAATTAGCGGATGGTAACTCTTCTATCGCTCAATACAATTTTGTCGACTTCGCAATATTTTCTTGGGTGACTGACGTAGATGGACGGCCGCAACGATGTTCGTATTCCGTGCTCGTTCTCCCTACACTAAATTGAGAAGCCCACCTTGCGACAGTGGAATACGGCGGAGCCACAGAACACCTGGCGGAGCAGACTCTCAGAATAAAGTTCTTATTCTGAAAGCAGACTCTACTAATGTTGCCTCCAAATCTGAATGAATCTCTTGCGCCCAAGGACTAGCGGCGTTATTTTTTTTTAAAACAGAGGTATTTAATAACGGGTCGCACTTCATTTATTTTCTCCATTTTCGAGGACACGTTCCGACAAAGCAAACAATTTCAGAAAAAAACAAAAGAGTTTTGTTTAAGATTGTTTTCTTTATTAATATTACAAATATGTAGCTTGCCAGTATTTTTTTTTCTTACCAAGGTACTCCTCCGTCGTTCTCACTACTTTTTGATTTGATCCCCCCTCGTAGCACGAACTTTAATTTTAAGGATGAAAAGGACTCGCTAGGTAATTAATCTCCATAGAAAGTGCGAGCGCAGCCGTACAACATCGTGTCGTTGAGCGTTAGTACACGCTGCCAAATCCACAATTCCACACATAGCCGAATACTTATTGTGAGTTTTCGTGGGGCTTGAGACGGATCGACTTACGTAATCTGCACGCAAGTCAAGATCAAGAATGTTTGCTAAATGGGAAGGGACTAATGCTAAGGTATTGCTACGTGTATGGTCGCTACAAAAATAGCAAGGACAAGGATAAAACATCATTCATTACAGCCCCAGAAATATAGTAAGTACTGCAGACTATAGATTTATCTCGATAGTAGTAGAAACAAATATTTATCAAAACATACATACATTACCTCACGCCTGCATCCCAGAAGGGTAGGCGGAGACCAGGGACTGCCACTTGCCCCAATCCTGACAGATAACCTTCGCTTCAATCAGCGTTCATAAGTAGTTGCATGCACGCACGCCTGTTCCGGGCACTTTTTATCTTCCCCTTTGCTAATACATCCCGTATTTAACATAACATAACATAACATTTACATACAGGCACATACATTGCTTCTGGCCCCACACTAGGATACCCTGTGTCGTGGGAACCAGAAACAACGACATCACAAACATGTAAACATCCAAGACCTGGGGTTTTTTTTTTTTGTTCCCAGCCGGGATTCGAACCCGGGACCTCCTGCATGGCAGGTAGATGCACTACCGTTACGCCACAGAGGTCGTTTTTTGGTCGATGTATGCCCATCTGGAACGTCCCTTACCAGCCCTTCCACTCACATTCGCAATATATATTTGTTTCGTCAATCTTTCTTCCTTCGTCCTTTCCACATGTACAAACCAACTCAACATTACTTTGTTAATTCTAGTCACTACATCCTGTTTCAGGCCAGGTTTTCACGGTCTTAGTACGCTCGGATCGAGTACGCCATCCGAGTAAACTAATGCTCCTGATTGGACTGTTTTTCGTGACAACACCAAAATAGCCAATCAGAAGCACTAGTTTACTCGGATGGCGCACTCGGACCGAGCGCACTAAGACCGCGAAAACGCGGCTTCAGTCCACAGTCCACAACGTTCTCTAATCAGACTATTAAGTTGCGAATAGTCATTTTATTCTATCTTATTCTCACTACTTTTTAATCCCCCCTCGTATATGTTCCTAAGTATGCACGGGATATTTTTATAGGAAAAAACAACTGGTCACGACAATCTGATTAAAATCGTATTCTTTAATTTCTACTCTTTCTTACCAAGCTTTGTACTACATACTAGTCCAGGTAAACTAGGCGAACGAAATGCCTATGCTTAGAATAATTTAAACACAAAATATTCGGTTTCGATCGTTTTATTACTTTTTCTTCCAATACCTTTGCAAAAGGTTAAGTTAAGTCACAATGAGAACCGTTTACAAGTAGTTAACATTGTTCTTAAAGTTTCTGTAGGCTCTGTTGTAAAACTAAAATGTAGAGAGATCATTTTGACTTGAGGACGGAGTATGTCCTTTACAGTTGCCTACCGTTCTGTCTTGTGGTAGGTAATTTTATAAGCTTATTTAGGAATAGGACAATGTTTGGGAAAGAATTTCTTATTAAGTATCTATAGACTTTCAGTTAATTAATTAAATAGTTGTACTACTGACTTGATATTTAATTAGAAAGAAGTAAAGCATCAGCATGATTGGTGGGGAATGAATATTTTTATTGCTTTATACTTTGATCATGAGAAATGTTGAAGTCTGGTAAGCAAATGGGGCTATTTATGTAAGAATTACATAAAACATTCATATTTTCCTGATTCTTACACTGTTATGACTTACAAAAGGACAGGATAAATAAATAACATTAAAAACACTTCAATAAAAATGTTACAATAATAATAAAAATTTGGCGTTCAGCTAAACAATTTCTAGTTTCAATATAAACAGCATAGGAAGCTCTTCATAAATATTTGAGCAATTTCGATAAATATGAAGCCAATTTGTAATTCAAACTCAGTAAATGAAACGTGCTTAGTGCCTCAAGCCGTAATAAAACTAACGCTTAAAATGCTACAGTTATCTGAAAACTCGGTCTTTGTTCAAAGGCCGAAGAATTCATTCAGTACCTAAATCCAAAGATAAACTAAACGCTTCTGTAGTATACAAAGATACATATTAAATTAGTCTTCATTAAGATACGGATAAGGACTGGCCGATCGTTGTGAACTCGCATATTAAAAATATCTACCTATCTAATTTTCATCGTTATCAAATTGTTCTGCCCTAACACTCACAAATTCTACAAACAATGTTATTACAAAGGTAATCACAGTGGCCTTGACTAGTAAATTGTTCAATTACAATTCTTGGTTCAGTGTTTTCGAAAATGCGACAGTAGATACAGTTTCGAACTTCTTACGGTCTCATAAAAAAAAACACGATTCCTCTAAAGCGCTCTTTAGCGTTCTTTTTCTATATAATCTGTGGTTACGTTTTATCCTTGTGAAATCTTCACCACAAATAGTCAGTGTTTTTGGAATGTTATAAGGAATCGCGGATTTATTAATAAAACCGTTAATTTTTGTCAGCGTCTCGTCTGTTCAACGTGTATCACAAAATATTATGATCCAGCAATAGCACCTATGTAGGTACCTACATTTTTCATATTCAAAATCTTGGTAGATCACCGCTAAACGAAAAAATTTAAACCAAATAGTTGCCTCACACTGACACGTCTTTTTATAAAAGTAAAGCTGGTTGCTGCATAAGATCAAAAAGGTAGTAGGTGAATTCCAATGCTCTCTGTTCGATCGAACATTTGAAAAAATTGTGCTACGTATCCAGGAATGGTCACATTTCTATCTCCCATATTGATATGAGGAACTGGAACGTGAAAGCTTCCAGTGTGAAATTACTTCAAGTTCAATGGAAGTAACATATTATATGGTAATTTTTAAATCAAAAAATACTCGTAGAATCATTTTCCTTAGATTGAGAAAACGTCTATACTTTCGCTTAAAAAGGATAAAATATTTTCTCATAATGCAGCAGTTCAGGTAATTCTAGGCGGGTGCCAAGAGACACAGCAAACGGGTAGTGCTCTCGGGTTGCTACCGAATCCGACACAAAATTGTAGTCAGACAAAACAACCGTGGTAAAAGTGCAAAATGTCAATAAATATATCTTTAGAGAGGTTTCGTTGTGATCACTTTGAAGTTAAGCGCTCAGTAATGAACGTGAGTGATAGTATGATAGTCGCAGCAGCGTAACACGAGAGCATTAACCGCGATAAAATCTTTATTCATATTATAAGCTACTACTAAATCTCTAGGCGATCAAAGACCGCAAAAGCTAAATTGATTATTTCCTCCTTTTAATTATTATGTTCTCAAAAGTCTTAAAAAAATAAAATCTGCTAATGTATCAACGTGTGGCGCTAGCGAGGGCGAAGACAGGCGCGCACCGTACGGAAGCGCTTCTCGAAGCCAAGCTTCATGTAGAGAGAGCGGGATGCGTCGTTCTCGGGCCTTATCACCACGAACGGCTTATAGCCGCGCGCGGCCACCTCCTTCGTCAGCTTCCTGGCTAGGAATATCCCGTACCCTTTTCTGCGAAATTCGGGTCTAGTTTGCATCGAGAACATGGCGCCGTAGTAGGACTGTACCATCCAGGCAGCCAGCTGGCCCTCGACGAATATCCCGTAGGCCGGCAGCTCGGCGACTAGCTTCTCGAATATCTCACGGCACTCGATATCGCTCGCCGGGTACAAGTCGTACACAGCCTTCATGTGCTCCTGCTCGAGACGCACTAACTCCACGTCCGGTGGCAATCTGTTGAGGAGCATGAAAGATAAAACTTACAAATAAAGAACTACTAAACAGTTATCAAAATAGCACCCATTCATGGTAGAATGCCATTACGAGATTCAACGTTGCATTTACAACAAAGCCCATTTGTAATCCTTTATCATAGGTACGCCTTAGTATTGCAATGTATTTCAGAAACAGCTTGTAGTCACGAGACGATTCTTGACTATGCTCTTGCATAGCTCGTAAAAGGGCTGTAAAAACAAGGTCAATACACTTACTCTTCAGCACCAATATCCGACGGTAGAGTCTCGCACACGTAGACATCACCGGTGATCTTATCATGAGCCTCATAATTCTGCTCGAAGCGATCGACGATGGCCTTATGGGTGAAGTTCAGGTACAATGGCAACGTCGGGTCAATGAGGATGTCGTCCGAGGTGATCAGATCGATCAACTCAGTTCGATCGGATGGGCAGAACGCGGTGACGCTTCCGTATATATTGTTGCTGTTAGGCTGCAAGGTGAAAGCATTACCTCGATTTAAAATGTTATTTTTCGCCATCGCTGACATTTCGCTTGATGGTGCAATTGTTGAAATAAGTATTGAGCATAACATAAACTCAAACTCTGTTAGACGTGATTTCATATCGTAAGGAAAAGAAAATGAGCAGCAGCAAATCAGAAGAAGGTATATAAGTACCCTAAACTTAGGTAAGCTATTATGAAGTACCAATCCAATTCATTAGCTCATAGTCTTTCTGGCCATGGATCTCCGTCAAACCACGCGACTTCTTTTTGCGGACGAAAAATAAACAATGACGAAGTTTGCGTATGAGGATGAGGAACACATTTTTTTCGAGGAAATAGGTAAATATATTTAACCTTTAATATTGATTGACCTTGGGCTCAATATTTGGATTATGGCTGCTTTAATTAATTTTTAAAACGAATAAATATAACGAGCGTCTACAAAACTAGAAATACGTCATGCACGGAAGTACGTCATCAACTGAGATCCTACGAGCCGTCAATTTCTAGCAGTCCCACGGCTCGATACTCTAAATTTAAAACAAATGTTATATTAAGTATATTATATTGTTTTTTTAAGGAACACGTAGATGTCAATGTCATGACTATTTTCATTTAGAAATATTAAAGGTTATTTCGATCACGTGTGAAACGAACGTTAGAAGGTCAAATTAGTAACCAACATATTCACAAAAATATTAATTTACTAGCTTTGACACGCGGCTAGGCCCGCGTTAGAAATTATCCCACGAAATCGCTTTACCGATAGCACTTACCTACTATTGTCTCAATTTAAAGCCACGTTTTCACGGTCTTAGGCTGACATTCAGAGACGAAAACTGAAGCTAAGACCGGTCTCAGAAATGTCAAAATGTACGTGATTTGGACATTTGTAAGACCAGTCTTTGCTTAGTTTTCGTCTCTGAATGTCAGCCTTAGTGCGCTCGGTCCGAGTGCGGCATCCGAGTAAACTAATGCTTCTGATTGGCTATTTTGGTGTTGTCACGAAAAACCGTCCAATCAGAATCATTAGTTTACTCGGATGGCGCACTCGGTTCGAGCGTACTAAGACCGTGAAAACCTGGCTTCAGATCTTTGTCTATCTGTACACTAAGTTTTATGTAAATCCGTTCTGCCGTTATTGCGTGATGAAACAAACATCTGTTTGGATGTTTTTTTACAAATTTTCACATTATTAGTATTAGTGGGATATTTAGTCAATAAACTTATAACTTCAAAATATAGTATAATTTACGTCTATACTTAGGTCAGTGCCCATTAAGTCACAGGTAAAGTCAAGGCAGTAGTCAATGTTTTTTTTTCGATATCAACCCTTGTATGTCCCCACTGTTGGGGCACGGGTCTCTTCCTACATCGCAGGAAGGTTAGGCCATACTCCACCGCCATACTTTTTTATACTGAACGATAATTCCTCCGTCAACATTTTAAGACTGGATGGGCCCTCGTCATAAAGACCTCTCGAGGCAAACGCTCACAGCAGCGCGGAGCGTTAAAATGCCACTCATGCCAACCTTTCCGCCTAGCTATAAACAGAGAAGACATGGCATCAGTATTCCGCGCTGCGAACAAACCGTGTCCGGGAAAACGTCTTGCTCGAAAAAATCATCGCAAAATTTGTTTCCTTTATTTTGGAAAAAACATGACATGACACAATAACATTTTTAGAGGCATTACGAGAACCTTAAGAAATGATACAAAGAGAAATTTAGGGACTTTACATCAAGGATTGGAAATCTTTAGGTAAAGTAGGTATGTTGCTACCAATTGGTATTGTAAGTTTTTCCCAGGTGATGTCATCCAACCTGATGCTTTAATGCTTGTTTCCTACATTACCAATAAAATAATAGAACTTACGGAACTTGTACACCCTGGAAAATGCAGGCAAATCGGTTCTTCCGGCCAGTTTTTCGACACATAAAAGTTGAAGTCCCACACCTTGTTGTTCAAATATGTTTGTATGGTCTGGTGAAACTGTAACAAAAAAAAAAGCTAGGTAGGTATTATAATTAATCATGGCTTTGATTCGATTGTTCAGTGCTACTCCAGTTAGGAGCTGTACACATATCGCAACGTTCCTGTAATCAAGCACAGTATATGCTCATGATTAGATTTTTTTATTTTGGTTCAACATAATAACTGTATTTTTTATCACAGCCAGGTTATTTAACAAAAATAAAATAAAACAAACGGACAATAATTAAAACCTAAACATCGCATAGTAAACTTTTTTTATCTATCTATAATCAGCCCACATCAACCTACTGCTGGACATAGGCCTCCTTTTTACTGCGCCATTCCTCACGGTCTTGTGCTAACCTGATCCATCTCTGACCCGCAACCCTCACGATGTGATGTCTTCTGACATCGTCTGACTGTTTTTATATTAAACATTTTTCTGGTTAAACTTTTTTTTGCTTGGCCACTAACATCACCCTATTTCCAGCCCTAGAGACCTAAACACGCAATGCGGTGGTCTTGGATATAGCACGAAAATGCGGATATGTTCCAGCTGGCGATAAAATTCGTCCGGTTGTTCACAGAATTAGTTGGTATTTTTTACTTTAGGGTTAGATATTTTAATATTCACTATTTTTTATATGATTATATTCTTTTTAATGCACTAACCCGTGCTAAGGACCATTTTAAAAACCTATTTAGAGGCTAAAATTTCCACCCATGCCGGGACTCAAACCCGCGACCTCTGGCTAAACGTGTCAGTCCCGGCATGGGTGGAATTTTTAGCCTCTAAATAGGTTTATAAAGTGAAGTCTTATTTTATTTCTTTTAGTAACAACAGTGCCAGCTCTCTCCCAACTGAGCTAATGGGCGACGAAATAGGTTTTTAAAATATTTTTTGTATGACTTACATCTGCCTTACAGTCGAAACAGCGTGACAGATAGATACGTTAGTGAAAGTTAAACCCGCGATTTTCCAGTTTAACAACTACGAAGTGTTGGATTATTGTTTGACAGACCGGAGTTGCAAAAATTATGAAAATCCACCGATATCAAAGTTCACGTGCATATAGCGTAAATCAATGAAAGTTAGAGAATAAGGCTTCTGAGGTAACATTCATTGGCCAACAACCAGGAGATACCTTCACATAGGAAGAACGACTGACAAAACCTGCGTCGTTCGGCATCGATGCGCTAAGAAGATTGTTTATGCACACACTAAAAACTTAAGAACTGATAACTGATTGAAACACAAGTTCTGAAACACTATAAGATATATTTTACCACTGAAAGAACACAGCAAGCAAAGGTTAATCAAAATATACAGGGTGTCCCAAAAATCAACGTCAAGCCAAAAGCGGTTGAAAGGCCAGGCGGTGACAGTTATCAGAAAAATATTTAAAAAGTATAAGTTAAATTTAAATACTTTAAAAAAAATATGTATTTAAAAATATTATAAACATTTTTTTTTGTGAGTGGTGTAACCCTCAACCTGAGGGTTACACCACTCACAAAAAAATATGAAAAGTAAAGATTTGTAGTCACAGTACTTAAAAGATCATCACAGGGTGACAATTTTTTTTTTTTTAATGTAAATAATTTTTAAACTACTTAACTTGGATTTTTTTTATTATTTTTCTAATAACTGTCACCACCTGGCCTATTAACCGTTTTCGGCTTGACGTTGATTTTTGGGACACCCTGTATATACCTTCTACTAGTACACAATCCAACTGCAATGTAGACAAAAGACAAAGTGCCTTCTATTGATAGAAAAAAGAACTAAAGATACTCGTATATCAATTCTGGATGACCTGCAGAAGCCGTTAGAAAAGATTAAGGAAATCTCTTTAAAAAAAAATCCAATGACACCTTTATAGTCTAAAATTTTTACCTACATTCGAAGGAAAACATCATGCGGAAACCTGAATGCCTGAGGCGTTTAGTTTAGGTACCTCGGAACTTGAAAACGCCAATCCGCGGTGACAAAGCGTGTTAATTAAGTCCACTCTTTCTCTGTAAGTCCTGTGCCCTGGTAAGACGTACCTACACAAAAAAGTGTATTTATCTCTGTACCTTAATTTTTGTGTAATGAAATATATAATAAAAACTGTTTGTATACGTATTCTACTCGTTTATTTTATATTTATGACAATTTTCCGACGTTTCGGCACTTTTTCAGGTGCCGTGGTCTCGGATGAGGAAAGTGCTGAAACGTCGGAAAATTGTCAAAAAATTAAAATAAATAAGTAAAATCCGTATGAAACAGTTTTTATTATGTCTAGTGCTCGTGGTTACTTTAGAAAATACTATAATGAAATAATTTTTGGAATACATTGCTTTTAGCAATAAGGCCGCTAATTGTACTTTGTCTTCTTCTTCAGGCTATATTATGTAGTCCACTGCTGGATATAGCCCTCCTCATAGCATTGTACTATGTACTTGTAATTATTTTGTATTTGTTATTTTTCCAGTGTACAATAAAGAATATTCTTATCTTATCTTATATTTATGAGAGACCACGTACCTTCAATGACTCAGGCAAATATTGCACCAAGATGTCCGCCACAGCTGGGAGCTCGTCTTCTGTTACCAATCGAAAGTTTTTCCCCTCGGGCACGATTTCCATCTCTGAAATAAAATTTTCCTCTAAATAAATGAATGAACTGTCTTATTTGTAAAAAAACACGATTCCTCTAAAACACTTCTCAGAGGCATTTTAAATAATCTATGATTCCACACACCACAATCACTTGTACGGGTCCCAAACTAGGATACCCTATGGTTACCAGGCGAGGAAGTCACTAACATGGAAAGCTAGCTTAGCTCCCATATTTAGCAATGTTTTATCTTCAATTTAGGCTACCTTACTAATATAATAAATGTGAAAGTTTCTATGTAGGTATGTATCGATGTTAGTCAATCACGCCAGAGCGGCTGAACGGATTGCAATGAAATCAGAGATTACGGTCTGGTTACTTTTTATCCAGGAAAAATACTTATGAAAACTTCTTAGCGAACAAAGTCACGGGCAGCAGCTAGTCACTAATTACTTAAAGGGTTAGGCGGGGCAACTCTAAAAAAATCATGTTTATAATTATTTTTCTCAATACTACCTACTAATAACTAATATTTTAATAGTGGAAATCATCGAGCTGCCCTCAACTTTCCTACTAGATGGACTAGAGAAAACTAATTCCTATGCTACTTATAGAAGATTTTATAATGTAGAGCTTAATTTACATTGACGCCTGTCCTCATATTTAATAATTTCCTATTTGACAAAACAAAACTTTGCTAACGTAGTAGGTTAGCTTAGGTAGGTAAGTTTTTTCTCGTTCCCACGCCTTTTCTTTATGACACCCAGACAGTCTAAATGCCACCCTCACCTTTTGACCGAGTTAAGTCACATCGAGGACAGCCTTTCAATACCCACGCCTTATTTCTATATCCTACACGCAAAACAAAACAAAACAAAACACGACCAAAAATACCAAATTTGGTAGATATTCTAATGGCTTACACAATCCCTCTAGTCAAATAAGTAAATTTAACAGAAATTCGTAAAATATCCAATAATCTTGGTGCCATAATGTGCGCTGGAATTAACTTAAAAATTTTGGAAGGTAACCGTCAACAAAATATCGAAATTAGGTGCTCTAATGTTCTACACAATTTCTCCAGTCAAAGAAATAAATTCGACAGAAAATCGTAAAACCAATCCAATCTGTCAGTTTTCATCTATCTTGACGAATATTCTGCACTGGAATATATTGAATAATTTCAAAGGTAAAGTGGACGAAGAATAATGCTGCTCAAACCTATACCCGTAATCTACCAGGCTGCGCGCTAAATTATCCGCAACTTCCGCAAGGCACCGATTTAACGATCTAGCCGGCAAGTTAATTGCATAGTTAGAGTATTCAATGCAAGTCCACCCTGAAGCATACACACTCGTATAACACCCTAATCGTGTTGTTGCAGTATTAACGTTATTAGTGGTGCAATGCTAGGTCAAGGTTGTATAGTTTTCCTGCATGCAAAGGCAACGCAACGTTAGGTACAACGATACATGCTTTACCTGCACGACCAACACGTGTCAGACTTAACAGGGTACAGTCTGTTAGCTTTTAGAATACACCTCGGCTACTTTCGGATAGAATCGGTTATATAGCAATAAGGTAAGGTTTATTTTATGTTGTTATTTATAACTTTACGTAACTTTTCAAAATAGTGTATTACACTCGTGTGCTTTCGACGGAAACCGAAGCCCACTCTGGAGCCCGAGGTATATTCTAAAAGTTAACTATTATTTAATATTACGAAACTGATGGTCCCTAATAGTATGTCGTTTACAGCGACATCTTCGTCAGGTTTCATATTTCAATAAACCGGAGTTTGATTTGGTACACAATTAAATTAATTTTATAAAATTACACTTAGAAGTTAAAAATACGAGGGGCACGGGTCGCTTCCTTGAGCAAGGTATAGATAGGCCATCCTCCACCACGGGGGCCAAGTCCGGATTGGTGGAGGCTTGCAAGACTAGTGGCTGGTCTTACTGTCAGAAGTTTTCAAGCCCCCCTAAGGCCTCTAAGTTGCCTTAACGACTACGTATTATTCGAACAAAGCATGGAAAACTACCATTTGAGCGGCCAGAATAGTTTTAGTATTTTAAAAAGCAATCCAAACTCCAAAGTGGGTTTAAAACCTTTGCCGGGTAGTATATAGCGTGCACAGGCTATAAGCTTTGTCGTGTCAGTTTTCGCGCGTAATCTGAAGTCGGTCCTGAAAGTTATAGTGGCAAGGAGACAGTTATTGTAACTTAAACATATTTTGCATAACGGTAGCTCTGAATTAGAAGAAGAAGAATTTCTCTAAATTTTACTTAAAGACAATCATCATCAACCCATTATGTCCCCACCGAGGGGTACGGGTCTCTTCTTGAGGAAGGTATAGGCCATACTCCACCACGGGGGCCAAGTCCGAATTGATGGAGGCTTGTAAGACTGGTAGCTGGTCTTACTGTAAGAAGTTTTTAAGCCGCCCAAGGCGGGTGATTGGCGCAGTAAATGTTTTTTTATTTAATAACGTATTAAAATAGAGAGGTGGTAGGTTAGAATCCCGGCGTTAACTAATGGCTCACACCCTCAGCAAAATGGTGAGTCAGCTGCCTTTTTCAGCAACGGAAACACACCGCGACAAAACTGCTTAAATTATGTTTACTACCTTACCTTTTGAGTTTCGTTTTGTGTGTGTTAGTGTTGATGCAATGTTTCTCTGTGTCTCGTTCTTCCATTCGCTTAATGTGAAAAAAAACATCGCAAAGAAACCTAGGTGTCTGAGGTGTTCAGGGGCGGGCATGCGTGTTAATTAAACTCAATCTCTCTGTCTCTCCCAGAATACCTGTGTCCAGCAGTGGAACGTAAATACCTACTCGTAGCCTACATTTTAAGTTAAAAAGTTATTCACCAAGTTGTCCTAATGAATTTTAATGCCTGGGAACAAAATTTGAAGTTGAAACATTCAGAAGGAGCAAATAAAAAAAGCAAATAAGGTATTTTCCCATTTATCGTTTGTTTCTTTTTTATGCACATTACAGAGTAACATAAGCAGTGTGCGCCTGCAGCAGGGCGCAACGGAGGAAAGCTAGGAAACAAGATTTATAGTTAATAAAAAATGAAGACGTCTAGGTTGCTATCCAAATGCATTCATAACCTTGTCAATAAATTCAGTATCCTCTACTGAGAAGAGTCTACTCTTATCCTGAGAACATTAGTCGCATTTCCCATACCATTGTAACGTGCTAAGTGTACGTTCAATACACTATGTTGTTGCTAAAATTATTTATTAATTATATATTTTAGATTAATTAGTTTAGTTCAGACTTTCTCTGTGGTCTAGCGTCTATGGACAAGCTTGACTACCGAAACTGAGGTTGTTCGATTCCCGCTAGAGGTAATACTAAATCAGTTACCTCAGTCTGGGTGTATTTTCATGTTTGTGATGTGCTTGCCTGCTTACCATCGCACAAGGTATCTTAGTTTGGGACCAGGGCAAGTGTTAAGTGGTCTACATAGTTCAGTATAATGTGAAATGCATATGCAACTCCCTGAAAGTATAGGGACCCATGTATGTTGCAGCTTTTACTCGTATCTTCAAAGTGCATGACTGAATTTGATGTTTTGCCAAAATTTTGCCTCTTGTGATTTAAGTTCTACTCTAGATGGGACTTTTAATCAAGACTATAACTACCTAACAAGTGGTCACGAAGTCACCCGGTGTAATCAAGTTTCATGATAAATACCAAATTACCCTAGTAGCTACCTCTACCTCTAGTTTCTATATTTAGGTCGGTATTTCTTAACAAAGTTGGCAAGACCAATAAGTGTTCTGTGTGTGATTTAGACTTGCGTGCCGTACTCACCATTATTTTAGGCAGTAAAATGCTAACACATTATCAAATCGTTTCTTTAGGCTACCTACGACGAGTATATTATAATACTACAGAAACGATTGTATAAAGAAACATACAAAGATAGAACAGATCAGTAGCTCACATAATATAATTATTGCATAACAAAAATAAGTAACTATATGTACATTGCGTGGATGTCGCAAGCATTTGATATGCCTGTGACATCCACAAAGTTTTATAAATGTGGGTGCCAGTGCACGACCACTATGTTACAATACTTTTTAAATTGTTGTTTCAGTAGCTAGAAAGTTACCTATCTTCATTACGAAAACTATTCTTGACAGAAAAGTTTCACTGATGTTGACAACTTTATAAAGGCATTATTATTTATAGGAATCAAGCTTAATCCGTGCTTCGCAAGGTACATTAAGTCGTTGGTGCCGGCCGTCACGTAATGGAAGTCGTTAAGCCGTGTCAGAGGCCATATGGGCGGCTTGATAACTTCTGACAGTAATGCCCGCCACTGTCTCACAATCCTCCACCAACCCGGATTTGCCCCCGTGATGCAGTATGGCCTAACCTTCCTGCGATGCAGGAGACACGTGCCTCGGCAGTGGGGGACATACAAAAGGATTGATATTAAAGCACAATCCCACAGAATTTCTATCTGAAGAATAAAATATTAAATTATTTTTTTTAATATTTGGTTTAACGCAACAACAGTGCGTAGATCAATTAATTTCGACTTTTGGTGGTGAAACTCCATCAAAAACGACTGTGTATCACTGGTTTAGTGAGTTTAATCGCGGGCGCAGTAAGCTCACGGACGAAGTTAAAGAAGGTCGCCCGAAATCGGTGGTTGTGCCACAAAATATTGAAGCTGTGCGAAAACTAATAATGCAAGACCGCCATGTTACGTATCGCGAGATAGAGGCTATTCTGGGCATATGTATGACGAGCATTCATAGGATATTACATGAGCATTTGTCTGTAAAAAAAATTTGTTCGCGTTGGATCCCGCACAACTTAACTCAGGATCAAAAAGATGCTCGCGTCGAATGGTGCAAGTAAACCTTAAAAAAATTCAACGGAGGCGACTCGAAATCTGTTTATAATATCTACACATGTGACGAATCCTGGATCTACGCGTGCGATCCCGAAACTAAACAACAATCAACAGTTTGGGTGTTTCAAAATGAGCCGAACCCTACGAAAGTGGCTCGTGCAAAAAGCACTGTAAAGCAAATGGTGGCCTGCTTCTTTGGTATTAATGGCCATGTGGCTACAATACCACTGGAGAATCGCAGAAGGGTTAATTCGGTGTGGTACACGACCATTTGTTTGCCGGAAGTATTTGAAGAAATACCCCAAAACAACCAGCGACGCAGAATCATACTTCACCATGACAATGCCAGTTGTCATACATCTCAGGAAACAACTACATTTTTGGATGGTCAAAAAATAGAATTGATGGGTCATCCACCGTACAGCCCTGATTTGGTTCCCAATGATTTCTATTTATTCCCAAATGTAAAGAATAAATTACGTGGTCAACGATTTTCGACCCGTGAAGATGCCGTAGATGCGTTCAAACAGCACGTTTTGGAGATACCTCAATCAGAGTGGAAAAAGAGTTTTACAAATTGGTGCAAAAGTGCATGGATCATAGTGGAGAATACTTTGGAAAACAATAAAAGCATATTTAGCCATATACATTTGTTTATTTTTTCTATTCCGCATACACAAGTAGCAGCCCTCGTACCATATTTTTTTTAATGCACTAACCCGTGCTAAGGACAATTTGCTATGGACAATATGCTGCCTGTACGTAATACAGAGAGTATTGTAAAGAGGTTCGAAATTTCACTGATGCCGGTAAGTGGCCCATTAGCTCAGTTGAAAGAGCGCTGGCCCGGTTAGCCAGAGATCGCGGGTTCGAGTCCCGGCATGGGTGGAATTTTTAGCCTCTAAATAGGTTTTTATAACTTAATACCACTTTTCTCATATTTCTCTTGAATATTTTCTCTTGGATCACGTACCTATTAAGAATAATTCATCATGGTTTCCTACATTTTACTTTGCATTTACAACTCTTTAGGGCGGCGGCGGGAGATCAATGAATCTTATTTTCACGAAACATTATGCATGAACTAGGCTGCCGTGTTCTTACATTATGTTATAAAAAAGTATTAAAATTAAACATAAACGATGTAATTTTATTATAGGGAGTTTCTATTAATTTAATGGTGCTAGACTCTTATCAAAGTGCGAAATTGCATTTATTAATTTTGGAGTAGCTTATGTCACACTGCAGGGCACAGGCTTTGTCATAGAAAGCGAGAGTGTGGGCTTAATTACCATTGACAATTTCTAGCGCTGACGTAGTTAATTTCTCGCTGACGATAATTCTTTTCAAGTTAGCTCGTGGTATTACTTCCATAACTTCACAAGTGTAGGTACCTAAGTACATAATTTAGAAAACAAAAGCATTGGTACAAGCTGATATTTGAACACAAGTGGGTTCAAATATCAGCTTTTTTATATATATATAATATATTTTCTTTATTCTAAAAGTTTTTATTTTGATAGGATCGTACCTAACTCCAGGTTTGGTACTTGCGATGCCGATGTTTTGAATACCTACATTGGTAATGCTAACAAATTTTAAATAAACTATGTTCCTAAAATAATGATTTAAATTTTTTATAAGGGTTCTTGAAAAGAAAAGTTCCTCTATAGATGCAATTATTATAATTACACAATATGGAAATATCTGCAAAAAACTGGTTTATCTCGCAGGTATATCGCATTTAGATGTCTGGCATGAAACAGAGAGTGCACGGGTTTCGAGAAGTCAATAAATATCTGTTAAAAACTCAATTCTAATTTATTTCGAACTTCGAATGTCTATTTGTTAAAATCACTTTTCTGCTTCCATTCTGTAGTAAGTAGATACATGCATAAAATTGGTTGAATCGGCGCTGTCGCTCGGCGATAAAAAGTCCTTGAGGGGCTGCGGTGCCTCTAGATCGCACTTAGGCCCATTAAGGTTCCCGCAGCATAAATAGGTATACGATATTATTTTCACGTTGTGAGGACGCGTTTGTACTTTATAATTTGGCAGATTCTGTCTTCGACACAATTACGTCGCAAAACAAAAAAGGGCAAATTCTTTATAATTAATTTTTAGCATATTTTGTAAATATTACTGAGTATCACCATAAGATCGATAGCAAATTTAAGCAGCATTATTCAGAAGAATTAACAGTCCTACCAAAGTCTGATTGATGGTAATGTATCTTTCCATCTGTGCGCTTATGCGCACTGACCCCCAGCTGCTCCGATCTTCGTTCTCCACGGCGCTCGGGCTATGGCCACACTTATTTATTGTAACATGTATGGTCTCAGACTTCGCCCTTCGAGCCTGGACGGAGCTCCGCCTTCACCCTACGCACGGCGTAGTACGGCGCGTTACTCGTACCCGTTTCCCGGAGCTTGGCCTCCAACCTCGCCAGTTTGTCCCTTTTGGCTTTTGCGCTGGTACTTGTGCACCGCACCTGAATGGTCTCAGCCTTTGGCCTCAGCCTGGACGGAGCTCGGCCTTTGGCCCCGCCACAGCAGAGTTTTGCGAGGCTGCTTAGCGAGACTCGGCTTTCGGTCTCGGAAGTTTGTCCTGTATCGCTGTTAAAAACTAAATTCTTAGTGCCTAAAATCTTCAATCATCAATTTCTCGCCCGCCATCTTGAAATTCCAAGGTGTCTAATTTTTCTCATATACCCTTCGGCAACGTGATGCCGTTTACGGCATGTGCCCAGTTTGTTGGCGAATTCCATGCACGTACATCTATTATATTCTACGTGGGATACTCAGATAGTTTTGAGAAACTAAAAAACTAACTTCTATGAAAAAAGTATTTTTATTAAATCTTTTCAAAGAACTCTCTACTAGCCTCTATACAAAGTTTCATGCGTCTGAACCAATGTTCAAAACATTTTTTCTAGGCGTCCGCAGACACCTCTTCCACGGCCTTCTCAAACGCTGCTAGCGCGTCTTCCGGCGATGAAATCTGTATCCCTTTGAGCTGATTTTTAATTTTAGGAAATAAAAAGAAGTCACACGGGGGCAAATCAGGACTGTAAGGAGGGTGTCCCAAGACTCTGACCGGTGTGGAGGCCAGGAAGTCCCTCGTTTTGATCGCAGAGTGCGCGGGCGCGTTGTCGTGGTGAAGAAGGACCCCGCGGAGCCCGGTGTTCGGTCGCTTGTTGCTCAATTCAGAAAAAACTTCTGGCAGACTTTTTGTGCTATACCATTCAGCGTTGATGCTGCTTTGGTCTCGAAGTGGAACTGAAATTAGGTACCCCGTCAAAGTGAAGAAACTAGCGATCAAAATTTTTCCTGCGCTCCTCGATCGCTTCACTTTCGTAGGCGTTGGTTCATTTTGAAACAGCCAAACTGTCGACTGACCCTTTGTTTCTGGATCATATTGATAAATCCAGGATTCGTCACCTGTCACCTGCCAGCATCAAATTTTTGTGACATATCACGGAACCAATACACACGGGCCTGCTTCTGAGCTTTGGTGAGGTTGTGAGCACCCAGCGGGAAACTATTCAACTCCTTACACGAAGGTGCTCGTGCAAAATAGAATAGAATATATTTATTTGTCTTCAAGCGAAATAAGACACAACAATCACTTATACTAGAGGCATTAATGACAGTTTAAAGAGACTATTATTTAACAGCTTATAAATAACAAATGAAGACAAAAAGGTCTGTGCCTCAGCTTGTAACTAATGTACACCAATATGCAACTAGTTGCCGATTTTCAGGCAAGGCCTTAAACTAAATTATACCTATCTGGGTATAATTAAACTAATGTTAAAAAGAACACACGCGCATGATGATGACAGATGTAAAAACTTAAAATATAGGTATACAAATTCCATCCACTACAGCCCTTGAAAGACACCAGAAGCCAAGGATTGTTTGTGCAGCAGCCATCTTGTAAACACTTCCTGAATCAATCTGCAGTGTGTGATAAATTTCTTCGTACGTAATTCGTCTGTTTTCTTGAATTAATTTTTCTACTGCCAGCAAACTTTCTTCGGTGAAAACTATCGTAGGACGACCACTCCTTTGTTCATCCCCCAAAGTAAGATGACCGAGTTTGAACTCGCTATACCAGCGGTAAGTAGGATGTTATTGGGCATTCTGGACCAGCTTCCATTCGTTTGAGCTCACGACGCACCGCGCCGGTTGGCGCGGCTTGTCGTTCACTCAAACTCATTACATCTGTTCCAGAATACCCAATAATATTGATTGATTCTGAATTTTACTTGCGGCAGGAAATGAAATGATGTTAGTAACACAGATAAATACTGAAGTTTAATCGTGATGATCGCATTTCAGTAATGAGGACATCACTGGTAACATATTTCTCCAAAAATGAAATTTGTTAAACAACCTACATCACTAAATCTTGAGAATATTGATGTAGGATCTGAAAAAAATACATATCGTCACGGAAAGCTTTTACCAAACACCATCCGTTGTATAGTTTGCGGACCGTCTAACTGCGGAAAAACAAACTTAGTCCTTGGGTTACTTTTACATCCTAATGGTTTACATTTCCGTAACGTGTACGTTTATTCGAAAACGTTGTATCAACCAAAATACATATTTTTAGAGAAGGTAATGAATCTCGTTCCAGGAATACGTTATTATAAATATCGCGATAACAAAGAAGTCTTAAATCCAAGCTTAGCGTCTCAAAATTCTGTCATTATTTTCGACGATGTTGCCTGTGAAAATCAAAATAACATTCGTGATTACTTTGCCATGGGTAGACATAAAAATATAGACTGTTTTTATTTGAACCAAACTTATAGCAAAGTCCCAAAACAACTGGTTCGCGACAATGCAAATCTACTCATCATATTCAAACAGGATGATATTAACTTACGTCATATTTATGATGAACATGTGAACACTGATATGCCTTGGCATCAATTTCGCGAACTTTGTTCACAAGTTTGGAAAGATACATTTAGCTATTTAGTGATTAATAAAGACTGTCAAAGAAATAACGGATGCTACAGAATGAAATTCGACACCTTTATTACTTTCGACGAGTGAGATACATAAATGCCGTTTTTTTTAAATCAGAAGCCACTTTCTTATCTTCTTTATATGCGAGTAGTTGTAAAATAAGAAAAAATGTGTGATGAAAAATCAATTAAACAACAAATAATTAAGTCTGCTGAGGCTGTTAAAAAGAAGGTTCAAAACATGAAAAATACTAAAATGGATTCTGAGTTGGCATTAGAAACTATGTTCAAACCAGTAACAGATCCACTTAAACAGCTAACGAGAACCCCGTATCAAGAACAGTTAAGTAATGAAGATGTTGATTCGCTTGAACATTTAGCACGACAGTCTACACCTACGAAGAAACGAAAATTTTCTGAAATTAGCTCTTCAAGGGAATCACTCCAAGAGGTATCGAATGCTAGTAACAGCGATGATAACATAAGTGACTCTGAACTGAATCAAAGTCTTAGAAATAACATGAGTGACATATTTTTTGAAACAAATTCGGATGGTGCTTCAACACCAAATGCAAAGTCTTTATCGTCATGGTCTTTATCATCAGAAGTATTCAAAGATGTACCTTATGGAATTAGATTGGAAAATGGAAAACCTATGATAGGATCAGCACCGCTCTCCATAACTAATGATGCATTTGAAATAGCAGGTCATTCGTATGTCAAAACTAATGGACTCAGTGAATTACTTTACAAAAAAAATCCTGATCTAAACATTATCACTGAAGATGATAAAAGGAATTATAAATTTATACTAATAAGCACAAACGCTCATCGACGTAAATATGATCCCAATCAACCAATCAATAGCAACAGAGGATTTAAGTATTTACAAATTGTAAAACCCTTATTATGTTCCGCCAATGTTTCCAAAGGAAAGGGTTTATCATTGCTTAAAAAAGTTGATAACAAAGTAGATTACATTTTTTGGAATGATCCAAACGAATTAGTTGAAACATTGAAATTATTAATAGCTTCGAAAGATGCCGGTAATACTGGCTTAGATGATGAAATTGTATCAGTTTTAACAGAACTGAAAAAACGTGGTGTGATATAAAATGAATAAATACTTATGTAATCTATATTTTATTTTATTTCTACTCTAACCTTCACACTATTTACAAGATGAATATAGATAAATTTGGACATCATGTTCATAAAAGACTGCGTGTGTCAGATCCATTAAATTTGGTTCCTATAAACACAGGGCTAAGTAAAAATGAGTCAGGAGTTTACGACTTAAAACAATGTATATTGAGAGGATTACCGTTAGCTGTAGCAGCAGATGAAGCTGTTAGCAAGGAGTATGTAGAAAAAAACAATAAATTATATTGTAAAAAACAAGATTTCATTAATGAACTTAAAAGTATAAAAACTCAAATACAACTGCTACAGAAACAGTTAGATGAGAAGTGTTCAAAGGTAGAAGCGAGTAATATTATTAAAGATCATATAGTAGCACTCAGAGACTCATCGAAACCAGCATGAGCAAACAATCTGTTGTAAATGAAATCCATAAAGCAGCTAGAAGAAATTTCCCACGTCGTTCTGTTATTTTAAAAGGGATTGATGATTTATGGCAAGCCGATTTGATTGATATGCAAAACTATCAGAAGGTTAACAAAGGATTCAAATTTATTTTAGTAGTCATCGATGCTTTTTCTAAATACGCATGGATCGCTCCATTAAAGAATAAAACAAAAACTGAGGTGTCTCTAGCGTTTGATAAGGTTTTACAAGAAGGCCGATCACCTGCTAATTTACAAACCGACAAGGGTACCGAATTTCACAATGACGTTTTTCAGAAGCTTACGAACCGATGGAAAATAAATCATTATTCAACTTATTCAACAAAAAAAGCGTCTATAGTAGAAAGATTAATAAGAACTTTGAAGAGCAAGTTGTTTAAACATTTTAGCTTGTTTGGAAATTATAAGTGGATTGGAGAACCTTTATGTGATATAGTTAAGAGCTATAATAATACTATGCATCGCACTACAAAACATATGCCGTCTGAAATAAACAAGTTAAATGAATCACTCGTTGCATGTAATATAAACAAATCACAACCTTCCTTACCTGCAAAGAAAATTAAATTTCGTGTTGGAGACTTTGTCCGTATCAGCAAGCACAAAGGAGATTTTCAAAAAGGATATACACCAAACTGGTCTACCGAATTATTCACTGTTGTAAAAGTAATAAAATCTATACCCACAACATATTACATACGAGATCAACATTGTATACCAATAAAAGGTTGTTTTTACGAACACGAACTGCAAAAAACTAGCTGTCCCAATATTTATTTAGTTGAGAAGGTAATTAAAAAAAAGGGAAACAAATATCTTGTTAAATGGCTCGGCTTAGGTCAAGAGGAAAATAGTTGGATTAATAAAAGTGCTATAATAAAGCATTGAAGTATATTACTACAGATTAGTTAACTTATTTTTCATTACATCGTTAGTTATGAAAGGGAAAGGACTTCTCAATACTTTAATCAATAATTTACCAATAGAGTTACACTTACCAGGCTACAACTACTGCGGTCCAGGTACTCGATTACAAGAACGTTTGCAAAGAGGCGATAAAGGCATAAACCCTTTGGACAGCGCTTGTATGCTGCACGACATAGCTTATTCAAAGTATTCAAGTTTAGAAGATCGGCATAAGGCTGACTTAGAGCTAAGAAAGATGGCAAAGCAACGATTAAAATCAGAAGATGCTAGCAGAGGTGAAAAAGTTGCATCATGGTTGGTGAATAAAGTAATGAAAGCAAAAATTAAATCGGGTGCTGGAATTAAATCATTCAAAACTTCTATGGCTAAATTAAAATCGCATCTGAAAAAAAAGAAACCTAAAAATATTCAAGATGCTATTCAGTTTGCATACTTAGCAGCAAAAAAAATATTTCATAAGAAAAATAATATGAAGCTGCCAAGAATTATTCCCATCCCTAAAACTGGAGGAATACTTCCACTCATTCCTATTTTTGCTGGTCTATCAGCATTGGGTTCTTTAGCTGGAGGTATTGGTGGAATAGCAAAAGCAGTTAATGATTACAAGTCAGCCCAAAAAAATCTTTCTGAATCCGTGCGTCACAATAAAATGATGGAATCGATCTCCTTAGGCAAAGGTTTATACATCAAACCATACAAGACAGGTAAGGGATTGTGCGTACATTCTTCAAAAAACTAGTTAAAAGGTTACCCAGACGAGCACTGAGTAATATAGATTTAATATATTATACTCGGGACATCCCATACTTTCGAGGTGTCTATATGAGAGACACTTTACCAAGCAAATCAAATAACATCGAGTGCGCTATCCTGAATCTAGATAATTCAATAAATCCGGGAACTCACTGGGTAGCCTACATTAAGATAAATAATTACAGCGTGTACTTTGATAGTTATGGTTTAAAACCACCTGTAGAATTAATCAAGTACTTAACAAAAAACACTAACGTTTATTATAGTTATATGAACTATCAACAAAACAACACCTATAATTGCGGTCATTTATGCATAAAATTTTTAAAAACATTCTGGTTGAAACATTTATATTAAGAAATCATAAACTATTCTCACCATTATTACGATGTCATTCACGCTATCAATAACCGGTTGTAAACCAGCTTTGTCAACATTTTATTCGCCGGCTCTGCAGCTTGATGGTGAATATGAATGTGGGCTGATCTTTTTTTCGACGTTTAATTCGATTCCTAACATAGAATGCTACAACAACAAATTTCATTATGGCGACAACGAAATGATTGAAATACCCGAAGGATCATACGAGCTATTAGATATAAATGACTTTTTAAAAACAAATTTAGTAGACTGTACGTTTAATTTGATATGTAACAATAACACTTTGAGCACAAAAATAATTTGTTCAAAAGATATTCATTTTGAGAAATCCGGTTCAATCGGAAGGATATTGGGTTTTGGAAATCAGACTCTTAAAGCTAATATATTACATGAGTCTCTCTTCCCTGTAAACATTCTACCAACAACCATCGTTCGAATAGAATGTGATATCGTGAGCGGATCGTACATAAATGGGAAGCCTAGCCATATAATTTACGAATTTGCACCTAATGTACCGCCAGGGTACAGGATTATAGAAATCCCAAAAAATTTGATATATTTCCCAGTAAATCAAAATACAGTTAGCGAGATTAATATAAGGATTTTGGATGCAAATAACAACCTTATAAATCTACGACAAGAAGAACTACAGTTATATTTACACCTAAGACGAAAATGATAGATTTCATAAATAAAACATTGGTACCCGAAACCAAAGATCTCAGTACAACACATCCACCGCAACAGAAACCACCTGCTAAAAAGAAAAAACTGACTAAGGAAAATAAACAATTTCTCAGATACTTAAAAGTCATAAAATGAATATCTTAAATATCTTGGATTCTTTCGCCTACGACAACAGCATTGAAAGCTACCAAATCCATTCGTATAAGCCCTACATTAATAGTTTTAACAAAAACGATGAAATACGCATTCCCATCAATCAACAAGACTTATACGTCTTACCGTCACAGAGTACACTATACATCGAAGGTTCTATCACAGTGCACCGTCCAAATGGCGATAAAAAAGAGAGAGTGAGTAATATTGAGTTGGTGAATAATGCAGCGCTTTTTCTTTTCCAAGACATTCGATATGAACTAAATGGCGTAGAAATTGATAGGATAAAAAATGCTGGGATCACAACTACTATTAAATCATTGCTCTCGATGAATGAAAATGAATCAAAAATGTCACGGCTATGGGGGTGGGACATTGATGGAATAAAAAATACTACTGGTAATTTTTCCGCCTGTATCCCATTGAATAAAGTTTTAGGTTTCGCTGAAGATTATAATAAAATAATAATGAACTGTAAACATGAGCTGGTTCTTTTGCGTAGTAATACAAACCTTAATTCTATTAAATTAACCACTAATGAAGTGTTAGATGACATAACCATTAACAAAATTGTATGGAGAGTACCGCATATAAAAGTATCTGATCGTGAAAGAGTTAACTTGCTGAGATGTTTGGAGAAAGATAGACCTATCAGTTTAGCATTTAGGAATTGGGATCTCTATGAATACCCTCTTTTACCACAGACTACAAAACATACTTGGTCTATAAAAACCACATCTCAATTAGAGAAACCACGTTATGTGATTATTGGTTTACAAACTAATCGGAAAAGTTTAGGTATGAAAGACATGTCTCACTTTGATCATTGTTATGTACGTGATGTCAAGGTTTTTTTAAATTCAACTTACTTTCCATATGAAAGTCTCAATATTAAGTTTACTGAAGAAAGGTATATGATATTATATGAGCAGTACGCTAGATTCCAACAGTCTTACTATGGACGTCGGTGTGAGCCGTTGTTAAATCTGAAGGATTTCAAAGATAAAGCACCATTATTTGTAATAGATTGCTGCAGGCAAAATGAGACCCTGAAGACAGGTCCCATTGATGTTAGAGTAGAAATAGAGAGTGATTTAGAAATACCAGATCAAACTTCTGCTTACTGCCTCATACTAAACGATTGTGTAATCGAATATAAACCACTTTCTAACATCGTTAAAAAAATAACATGAATTCTGAACATATTTTTGTAGATTTACAAGGATTTAGAGATTATAAAAATAATTTTATTATTAAAGAGTTTGCTCTCGCTACTAAAGAATTTACTATGGTCTACTTGGTAAAACCTCCTTATCCATTTTCTACTTTATCAGATAGCGAAAAAAAGCAAGTTGTTTGGTTGGAAAAGAATAGAGGAATTTATTGGCGTGAAGGTTTTATTGACTACCGCGAATTTCATAGGTTAATTTATAGTTTATTGAGGAATAAGAAAATTTTTGTAAAAGGTTTAGAAAAAATCATGTGGGTAAATAAACTTTGTGGTGATTGTTGTGTTATTAATATCGAGGAAAATCAATGTCCTAATATAAAATACCTGCATGATAAATATAGTGTATGCAATTTTACGTGTTTTTCTCACCACAAACAATGTGCGTTGAAAAATGTACTATGTGTCAAGAAATGGTTTTATGAAAATAATGTTATAGAATTTATTTAGAATAAGCAAGTATTTATGTAACTTTTTTATTGAAAGTAAGAAATAAATGTAAATGTATTTAAAAAAGAAAACATGTTTTATTTAATTAATTTTTAATTTAAAACGAAATTAATAACTATTGCACATATTTTTAGAAATGTTCTTAACTACGTTTTCCACCATGTCCATTATTTCGTCTACAGGATCTATCACAACATATTGGGCACTTAACACCGCACTTTCACTGTTTGTGTCCTTACACTCATTTAAGTCGAATACTTCTATTTTTATCAACCGATTTCCTCTTCTTGCCGCCTTGCTAACCACATATGATGTAGACGTGGAGTCCTTTGCAACCCGTTTCCTTGAAGTCTTACTTTTCCGCTTCCCCACGTCTGATGGAGCCGGGTTTCGTATTTCTTCGACATCACTATCGAACCCACTCAAAATATTTTGCGCGTAGTAGTAAGGGTCAGTCGGATCAGTCTCGCCTAAAATCTGAAAAAAACAAAAAAAAAAAATTATTAAAAATATTCAAACCTATTTCAAACTGTGTAATATAAATTGGATGGAAAAAAATAATGCTTACCGAAATCGACATGTTTTCACGTCTGCTGATCTTCTAGTTGGCTCGAACGATGCAGTAACAATAAATTACTGAACCACCAAATATAAAATGGATTTGTAGATGAGTGTAACTTACCTATTCATACGTTTCGATCGCTCTAGAAAATTAATCCTGTCTCTTTTAATACATATAAGAGTGAGCGAGCTCGAATTCGTAGTCAGCATTATCAATATCGAATGTGTTTGAATCAAGTATGTCATTGCTGACTAAGTAAATAGTAGTCATTGAACCCTTGCGCGCTATGCAACATCGATGCGCCTCCCTTGCTGTTTGCAACATCGCTAACACCTTGACTTGACCTACTTTTGACTGTCTCGTCGGTCTAGTGATGATAGCGTTTGATTACTATTGCAGAGGTCGTGGGCTCGATTCCCACAGGGAGCTGTCATACTTTCAGTAGACACGAAATCAAAACTTCATTGAATATAGTTTAGCTCTCCTCATCCCACCGCGCTCAAGACTATGTCTATAGCAAAAATTTCTGAGATATGTAGGAACTAACAATACTTACATATTCTTTTGTTTTTGTAACATTAGGTAACAATGTTA
This sequence comes from Yponomeuta sedellus, assembly GCA_934045075.1. NCBI lineage: Eukaryota > Metazoa > Arthropoda > Insecta > Lepidoptera > Yponomeutidae > Yponomeuta > Yponomeuta sedellus. The sequence continues at coordinate 5,973,759 of OW203735.1, read as the reverse complement.
GGTCATGGAAATAAAAGAAGCTGGTAGTATAACCCAATTTATTCACCCAAAACTATACTTATTAGCTTATAGTACATAACACTTTTATAACTAAGTACCTATCTATTTTAATTCATTACATTATTAGTTCACTTAAATAAATACGCTATTCTTAACATACCTAAAGAGCTTTAGCTTTAACTTGAAGAGCATAAGAACGAAAACATAATATTAAGCTTATTCCACACTAGCTCTATCGCGGCGGTTACCGCAGCCGCAATCCATACACATAGCATCTAAGACTGAAACAGATCTATGAAATACATCATATCACGATATTTTGATTACATATTTTTAAATTTTATCCCATGGTCAATTTTACTATCTTATTTTCATAATATTGAGGTATGGCCCCACGCTTTAGTTGAGATTTGATCCCGATGAATCAAACGTTTATCATCATTTCTCGATAGAGCTATTTTGTTGACACTTTGCGTAAATATTTCATGTTTTATCGATTTAAACAAGATATTTCTCTTGCGCAGCACATTACCTTCAAACAAGGTCTGCTCATAATTACTAAAGTTAAGACCGCGAATAACGCTCATTTTTACTCCTTTGGCCTTTTTGACAGTTTTTTCTAAAGTTTTGAAACAGTACAGTTTTGATCGTAATCCTACAAATTCTGTAATAATTTCACCACCCATTTCATCCTTAAATAGCCCAGGAATCTTTTTGTTTTTTAATGGAATTTGATGTATATTATTACTATCGTAATTACTCGTATCAAAGTAAGGTAGTAAACGGTATTTCAAATCTAGGAAGAAGTCCTCTGTGGACAAATGATAGATGAAGCTATCCGTATCAGTATAGCACATCTCAACATATTTCCCATACATAGGTTTAATAATTGAATAATGAAAGTCATACATGTGGCTTTTGGATAACTCAAGAACAGTAAACCCAATGTAGATAGGTTTATCTAAAACCACACGTTCTGGTTTCATTTGGATGGCAACCAAATTTTCGGAAAAAACTGAAGCACTGTGAAAGTTTGGACGGGCTATCAATTTTTCTGCCGATGTGCATTTTTTCGTTTTGTTTTGACTATCGCTCCATTGATTTACCAAATAGACGTTTACTCTGTGTTCAGTATTTTCTATAGTCTTTCCAAATATGCTGTTGTTCAAGAGTTTGAAAAAGTCTTGTTCGAAAGTTGATTGGGCTTGTTGCCTCAGTTTTGTATTAAGTTCAATGTATTGTTTGAGATAAGCACTTTGACGAAAAGTAATGACTCTATGGATTTTTCTTAGTATTAATCCATGTTTCAAGCATGTTTTAAGATGCACATAATGAATAACATATCGATATTTATCGTATAGGTTAGGGATTAATTTCGAACTCTTTCCACCGGGTGGTATGCATCGCTCAGGACAAAATGGGAAATCATTGTGATAGTCGTGTAGGTGTGTGGGATAAATAATATCCACTTCAAGAATATAACCAAAAGATGCATTATCAGGAACTGATGTGATATCAATGGTATTCACTTCAGACTGTTCCAAAAATCTGAAATCTGACAAAGGTAATACTTGAGACATGCTGAAGCCGTATAAATTGTTAGCATCAATATACGTTATGAAGGACTCGGGACGTGATGGGTCGTACTCAGACATGTATTTATTGTTTGCTTTCGCATGTCGCTTGGAACACATACATACACCACCCCGTATTCCATCCTGAATCATCCGAATAATCGCTAAGTCGCTAAGCAATTCTAATCTGACCTTAGTTTTCAAAAGCATCGCATCAAATGATAAGCTGGGTGCTGTGAGGTAGAATGCCGGGTCTAATTGATAATATCGTTTACATGTTTTGCGGAAATGTTCAAAAATATCGGCTAGTAGCAAGACATCTGTTTTAACGTATAGATCAGTGTATTCACCTAAGTTACGAATGGAGAAAGTTGACCATACTGACTTGGCATGTTCATAATCTTGATCAGAAATTTCTTCACCACTGATAGTATTATAAAAAGCAGATTTGGGTGGGAGGGAATTTTCTTCGTAGCATTTCCAATGTGACATATAGTCATATGGATAAACACCTTTGCGAGTGAGTAATTTGAGTTCAGTGTCATTTGCAAAAAATGATTTCAACAACGAGAATTCCTCCACCTTCATTGTTTTCGTGAGTTTTTCTAAACTGGTACCTAAAAATTTAAATGAATCGATAAATCGAAGTTGGATACCTTCATCTTTCGATAATGGTATATACTTCGTGAAAGAAATATAGTTTTCTTTTGTTTTAGGTATTATTCTAATCGGACCAGGCGCCTCGCCTAGTTCTTTGATAAATAAATGGCAATCGTAGCCTGACAAATTGTGGAAAACAACTGGAACAAAATTTGGTAGTTTAAATTGTAAATTACAATGCTTGTGAGCTGCCCCCCGATAGTGACCAGTGATGTGACAGTGGTCTCGAACCTTGTCAAATATTAAAAGATTATCACAAATATGACAGCGGACAGCATTTTCAAAATTTTGTGAATCATTATCCGTGAATATAATTTTAATATTAGCTTTTAAAATAGTGTGTATTTGCTTCATGTCTCGATACAACCATTCTACAAATTTTGATACACAGTCTGATCCCCGATAGCTGACGTAGCGATTATACTTGGCATCCACTGTACAAACAATATAGTAACCAAACGCTGAGGGCACATGTTGTTGTAGCAGGCTAGTGCTCGCAATGTTAGGGTCTGCTTCACACCCCAGATGACGTTGAAGCATAGTCTCAAAATCAGCATAAATGATAAAGGGTATGTTTTGTTTTCGTTCGTAATTCTTAAATTGAAGAACCGACCCTTGGTTAGGAAGAGCTGTAGCAATACCACCACATGCATGAATGACTAGTTCATTAGATGTTTTAAAAAATAACAGACATGATGAGCAAAAATGCAGTTGCTGATGGTGTTTAGATATTTGGCTTCTAACCAGACGGGGAAGGTTTTTGATCAAACAAAAGTGAGAGCCCTCATCATTCTCGAGAAATAGCAGATGAACGATATTTTTCGCAGTGGAAGACTCTGATCTGTATAGTGGACCTACAACAGTTTTTTTGCCTTGTAAGCCATACACAAAAATAGCGATATCTGGATTATTTTTTTCAAACACCGGGATGTCAGAAAAAGTTACTGGATATGATAAGCCTTGAGTGTTAAAAATATCGCGAAAATCGGGATAAGACGAGACACGATCGGGGTGGCTCTTTGAAGGGAATAGAGCAGCTGTAACACACCAAAGAAAACAATAAGGATCATCATTTTTTATATTCAAACATGCTTTTTTGTTTTTTATAAATTTTGGTAAATCTATAAACGATGACCCACTCAATGGTTGATATTTATTTACATTGATTTCCAAATGAGAGTTACTCAAAAATGTCCAACCGCTATCTCGCTCTTGAAACTCTTCAAGCTTTTTTTTCAATGTATTTATGATTTCTGAAAAAATGGAATTGAAGTTGTGGTTCATGTGTATGGTAATGTTTTTCGTGCCAAACGATTTTAGTTCTTGCAAATCGTTTTTGTACATAAGGAAAAATGAAAAAAGCTCAACATTGACTTTTATGCAAACGTGTTTTTTCAATGAAATATCAATCAGAGATTTTAATTTATTATGGATAGACTCGAAAAAGGTTTCAATTGAGTGCTGACCATCACCGTTAGCCTGTATCTTATAAGTTGCAATACGATTACGGAATGCAGAGGTCAGAACCTCAACATCTTCTGACAAATGATGAGTTGCGACTTTGCTTTTGTGGTCAGTGCTGCGCATATGACCCACCCAACTTTTTGGGTTGACAAGAGTTTTGCAAGTAATGCAATAAGGCATTGTAAATAAAAAGTAGTAAGATTGACCAGGAAACAGATAATTAAAATTTAGGTTTTAGACACAAAAATAAATAGGTAAGTAGCAAAATAATATGTTTATTATAAATTAAAGGAATTTTATTTTATATTTATCTTATCACTAAAAAAACTCGCCTCACTATTATCATACAGTGAATAAACTTGTTTAATAAATTTCTGTAATACGTCCCAGTGCGGTGTGTCCGTATCAGTCTGCAATTTTATTACCATCAACGCTTTTTTCCACCTCTCTTGAACGTTGGTACTTGCAGCATCGGTAGTGTTGTAGACCTTCAATTCTATATAGAATTCTCCTTCCGTCGTTGCTGTCCGACGAACGTGACCATTGGCGACCCGCGTCACTAGACTCGACCCCAGTTGGTGCTGCTCGGGAGTCGCTTTAGCGACCTTCTCTGCGTCTCGCAAAATCCCGAAAAGATCTCCCACCGTCTTTTTCTTTAAGGTGCTTGCAGACCTGTAAAAGTGAACAATATATTTTAAAACATAAGTACCTTCATAAACTTATACCTATATTCCGATTGGGTAGGCTATCTATAGGAGATACACATACATTGAACGAGTATGAAGTGGATGATAGTTTAATATGAAGGGTACATATCTACTTTTGATCTATCCCATATATGTCATTCTTAATAAGCAAATATCCCAAGTGATTCTTAATAAGCATATCTTACATGGAAAACAAAAATACTACGCGAAGCGGGTATCGAACCCACGACTAGTAAGATGCAAAGTAAACAGTCGACAGCATGTTAACCTTTACGAGTACATGCCTGCAATGTAATCAACGATTCAATGACTCAGCGGTGTGCTAGAGTCAAATGACGCGACAACGTAACAACGAATAATATAACGAGACTAATTCTATTCCAGTAAACTTTTCCCTGGATGTAAACATTTACCGTAACGATCAATGTTAAGCCGGGTCCGCTGCGCCATGTTACGCGTGTTACAAAAAATGTAACACGTTATTAAAACAAAAATGGGGAGTGGTATTAACACTTTACGTGTTACGTAACGTAACGTTATATAACAAGTACCTAACGTGTTATACCATGTCCCACTTTTATTATATTTAAGTGTTACGTTTTTTGTAACACGCGTAACATGGTGCAGCGGCCCCGGCTTTAGGCTATAGAAAATAAGGTTTAAGGGTCAAACCTATGGTTTGAATTATTAAGACGAATAAACAACTTTTAGTTATGAAACAAACAAATAAACAGTTGTTATCTCTTTCAATGTTCCAAGATTTTCATCAACAGCTTGATTACATCGAGGGAATCGTCATTTGAAACGATGTGTAAAGTGTACAATCATTTATAATAAACTATAGATGTATTGTATTCTTACCTAACTGTCTCCTCAACGTAGCTCGATGCTTTGCGTTTGGAGCTGGTTGGAGTCTTTTGCTTCTTACTCGACTGCACAGCAATAGGTACACCAGAGAATTCAAACTCGGAGTCAGACCTGAAATAATAATAACATAGTTTTATACCAGTCTTATACATTTAACCTAAACGATTTATACACCGTATTGTAATTACTATACTAGATAAATGTAGTGACTGGAACATATTTTTTAGACATAGTTCGGGACATAGTTTTCATATAGGGACTAATACGGTTTAGTCAGTGGAACACGTAAAAAAAAAAATTAGGATGTAAATAAATATACTTACTAACATTTTGATACCGATGGAGTGACTGGTAGCGAGGAAGTCGTAGATAATTACACCACACGGAGACTGTACTGAACAGCGTTATCACGTTATCGGAAGTGATGAGAATTTTAGATAAATCAGGGTGTTATAGGTTTATATCCTAAATGTGTATGTTGTTTTTTTATTACAAGTACTGTAATGAAGTAAATGCGAAAATCGCCTTTATTTATAGGTGTATGAATATAGGTGATTGTTGATAAAAGTAATACATATTACTTTTTAGTATCGAACACCCAAAATTTTTGCTTTGCCTTCAAAAGTAGGTACTTAACCAAATCATCTTGACCGGTAGCAAGGTCAAGCCTATATGTTATTCTCATAATGTCAGCACTATTTAATAGCTCAAGTTAATGTGGCTGGTTGCCATTGCAACATAATGTGACCAATATATCGATTATTGTAGGTAAGATGTTTCGCAATCAGAAGCTTGCAACGGATCCAATAACGTTAACGTAGCAAATTCGTAGGTTTCATACCTAGGTAGGAGTAAATAGTCCTAGATACACATGTTGCAATTTACTTTAGATTTTCTTGATCTTAATCAGATAATGTTCGAATTGGGTGAATATTTCACTATAGCAGAAGAAAATAAACTGTTATTTCCAGTTACCAGAAATCGGATGATGAGCTAAATAGGAAATTATAATTAATTCCTCTAGCTTATCCATAGAAAACATCGTATGATATCGATGAAATTACTATATAAATGTATTTCAGGATAAATAATACTTATCTAGGTATTCTTTATAAAGCATTTGGTAGACTCCACAATATTATGTGAAAGTCAAACATTAGGTATTAATGATACCTACAGCTAAATATTTTGATGCAACGAGTTTTTTCCGTGTGGATCTTAGACTAGAGTATAGCTAGTATAGTCAACCTTTGGTTATCTCTTATGTAGGTGATACATTAAAATATTATGACCCCTCTAAATTCTTTATTTATGGGTTATGTAAAATTTACTGTATTTATTTTACTGTATGTTACAGATAAATTTAGATAGAAAATGAACGAGAACTGATGTTAGAAAACTGTTGAAAAAATATAAAACTATCTGCATAGGTTCAGTTACGTATAATGGGATGAGAATAATATCTTCAAGTTTCAATTAAAAAAAGACAAAATGCTGTCGGTCGTATTTACAAAATCATGATTTCTTAAAATACTTTAACATCAAGTCTTAAAAAAATAATAACATGGAAAATGCTTTATTACCGGAATACCTTTAAGGAATGTTCAAAGGAACCAACTTTTATAAATAAAACTGTACTTTTTGACAACATATTTTTTCTTACACCGTGTATACTTCGTATCAAATTTATAACTCCTGCGTCAACAGCTAAAGGTTGACAATCCCTGCCAGCCACCTATCATATTCGCATTCGCGTTAACTAAAGTGACACGTTAGTAGGAAATAGATTTCCATTAATGAAAGTATACTTTTATGTGTCAGTGATATTATCATTAATTCACGATTTTACTTAAGTATACCCAAGGATTCAAGTAACTGTAGAAGTACATTTTTCCTACTGTGCAATGTTTTGTGTTTTCCGTAGTGAACGATAAACAGGAGACTTCAATCTGATCACTAACATTTTTGTGGGAAAAGTAAGGTATTCTTTGTGCCGACCATAAAATATGCCTAAAATACAAGTATTTCCTGGTTCTGCCAATCACCCAGTATTTGTGTCACATGAAAAGGATCACAAAATTTTGTTGTGTTGGAATCACCTTTTTTACAATGGGAGACGTCAATCTGACCATAAAATACAGTTAAGACGAAAATGTTTTGTGTCACTGTTGCGCAAGAAGGTTCATCACATGAAGTCAATCTGATCACAAAGTAATTTGTGGTGCTGAATCTTTCTAACAGTGGGAGCCGTCAATCTGACCACAAAATATGATTAAGTTGAAATTGTACTTTTATGTTATTGTATGAAGGGCCATCACGGGAAGTCAATCTGATAACAAAATTTGTGGTGTTGTACCTTGTTCATGTGGGAGACGTCAATCTGACTACAAAACAAACTGGGTTGAAAAAGCAAAGTTTTGTGTCACTGTTATGAAAAGTAGACACCAGTGGTGTTAAACTCATTCAGTGGGAGAAGCCAATCTGGTCACAAAACTATGACTGGGTAAATACAAGTATCACTTGGAATATTTCATGTCATTGTCTTAATGAGGAAACCTAACCGATACCGCAAATAATGTGTGCTGTTTTATCTAGTATATTACGAAACTGCACAAAACATAGCTAGTGGGTAAATACAATTCAGTTGAGCTTGGGGATCCTTTATTTAATTCAACTCAGTGACTATGCGGACCTATCTCCACCAAGATGATGGTGAGTTGCATTCACTCAAGCTTCCTAGTGTCATTCGTTTTCATTGATGGAATTTATCATAAACTGTGTAGGTTGCTCGTAAAATTATTGAAACTATAAATTAGAATCACTCGATGTTATTGGGTATTCTGGAATAGCTGTAATGAGTTTGAGAGAGCGACAAGCCGCGCCAACCGGCGCGGTGCGTCGTGAGCTCAAACGAATGGAAGCTGGTCCAGAATGCCCAATAACATCCTACTGCGGTAGATGGTTGCTTTTGAAGGTTCTTCATCCATAAAAGCAATTCGAAGTCGATCAATTGACTCATCAGGTTTTAAGCCACTTTTGAAATCGTAAAAAATCATAGTATGAAAATGTTCACGATGCAGATCCATTTTTTAATGAGACAAGAAAATTTGAATTAGCTCTGAAAAAATGCGGAGGGAAATTTGAAAATCGAAAATGAAAAAAAAACTTAAAATCAACGTTTTCAAAACAATTACAAGTGACCAGTGTTTTATGATGAATAAAAACTTTATTTTCGAAAAACTTTCTGAGTGGCCTGGTATTTGTTCCTTTTTTACTACATACCTTATCGGCGATTTAGGCGGTCAATGTCCCGTTCGCAAAATGTCCCTCCGACAAAAATTGTCCCTTTCTCAAAACGCCCCTGTGTCATATCGTCCCTTTCTCAAAGCGTCCCTTTCTCAAATCGTCCCTTTCTCATATCATCCCTTGCCCAAAGCGTCCCTTTTTCATATCGTCCCTTTCTCAAAGCGTCCCTTCCTCAAAACGTCCCTAACTACTCACCCATTATTACACAAGTTTTGGGTAGTAAGGTATTGGTAGGTACCATAGAATGAGTTATTATTCTCTATCCTATTTATTGATACCTGGCTGGTCCAGGATAGCAAACAGCTTATCAAACAGAAACTTCATCAAGTCCTGAAGATCTTGAGTATATCGCTCGACAAATGTCAAGATAAACCCTCTTTCCACTCCGACCAACTTCCAATTTTTTTATTTGCCATTTGTCGAGCGATAAACGTGACCGTAATAGGCTTGCTGAAAGGAACTTTTTGCAAAAGGGTCATTTTGCAAAAAGGTAATTTTGCGTTAGGGTCCTTTTGCGAAAGGGTCCTTTTGCCAAAGGGTCATTTTTCGATAGGGTCCTTTTGCGAAAGGGACCTTTTGCGAAATGATGAAGGGACATTTTGCGAATGGGACAATGTCCGCCTAAATCTTATCGGCCTTTCCGACTACATTTGCTCATTGCTTTTAAATGTGAATTTACGAATAAAACTGCATCCGTATATCACCGCAGAAGTAGGCACTAAAATTATATAGGACCTCGGACTTAATTCAGCAAAGGTATCTAAAACCAACGTACGTGCATACAGCGATTTATAAACAATGAACGTGGTCACTGGCAAACCCTGATCTCTGCCTATCTCTCCGAGATATAGGAGTAAGTTAAGGAGATTAAAATTCTTTAAGGTTTTCCTTTTCAAAAATTACTTAGGTACTTAGAACGAACTATCATAATGTTTTATTGGTTTCGGAAGTCGGTGTGTACCTTTTGAATTTTTGAAGTGGGTATAATATAAAAGTCTGGGTTGATGGAGGGTTGTAAGACAGTGGCGGGCCTTTCTGTCAAAAGTTATCAAGCCACCCATAAGGCCCTTGACATGGCCTAACGACTGCCATTACATGATCGCCGACACCATCAAAAGTTATCAAGCCGCCCATAAGACCTTTGACATGGGTTATCGACTGCTATTACATGACCGCCGGCAGCGACGGCTTAACGTGCCTTGCGAAGCACCGTGGTGGAGTATGGCCTAACCTTCCTGCGATTCAGGAAGAGACCCGTGCCCCAGCAGTGGAGACATACAATGGTTGATATCATTATCAATATAAAAGTATAAAAGAATCCGAGATCGTTTTTTACAATTACGATTAGTTTTGTGAGCCTTTTTCGGTACAATTATTTTCCTTATGTTACCGGTTTTAGTCCTCTTTTAGATCTTACAGTTTAAGATTTATATATCCGAGTCTATCCGATGCCCCTGCATGTCAGCATCCGCTTGATGTGACTCTATTTCACGTTTATTTATAAAGAGGTTAGTGAGTAATTAAGATGGATGGCGTATCTAATGAAACTACCTAATGAAATCCTTGGCTGGCGTCCCAGAGGCGCTGCGAACTGTACTGTGCAGCCTTCGGATCAGTGCCAAATTACCTGAAGACTGAAATCAGTAGGTATGTTACGCCCCAAAAAGAAATGACCCAACAACACCCGTAAGTAAATCCGGACTAAAAGTGTACGAAATGACCCAAATTGAAAAAAGAAAGGTTTTGCTTTTCCGACATTTAAATATTAAAAAAGAAATTATGTAACAGTGCAAATGAATGTATTGCACCACCCAATCTCCCCAACGAAACTTGGTTAGTTTAAAAAAATCAATATAGATTTTTAAATAAATGGTAGTACTAGAAATTTATAGGACATTCTTAAAACTCAGAACTTTGAACCAAGAAATTAGTATCTTAATGGCACTTAAAAAAATTAAGTACCTACTGTTTCATAGTAATTTTTTTCGAGAAAATAGGTATTAGTAAATTAAAGTAAAGTAAGTAAAAAGATTTTTATTTTTATTACTAAGAGCCTGGACTGAATATTTTGATTTGGACTGATTCAATACCACTGTCTTACAATCATTTACCAACCCGGACTTGCCCCCATGGCGGAGTATGGCCTAATTCTCCTGTGATCCACGAAGAGACCGGTGCCCCAGCAGTGGGGACATAGAAGGGTTGATATCGAGAAAACCTGAGTGTCCAAAGCGAAAATGACCAGAGCCGGAAGTATGTCATGCACGGAAGTACGTCATCAACTGATATCTTGTTCTTTACTCAGGAATGGCCAGGCCTAAAAGAGAAGTTTATATACCTACTCGTATATCTTTCTTTTAATCTCCACCTCGAATATCACAATGGAGTTAAAAACCAGGAACCAACAATACCGAAGTTTGAAATATAGGAACAAAATACCGAAGACCATAATTATGTAAGGACCACTTACTTAAGGTCCACGCATTACGCATCATATGTTAAAATGCTTACTAGAAAGACGGAATCTTTTTGAATAAAGCAAGTTTAGTGTCTAACGCGGATGTTTAAAGAAAGGTTACAGCTTGAGAAATAGTAGAAATCAAAGAATACAATTTAAGCATTTGTTAGGTAAAGGGTTTATAAAAATCTCATAATATTTCAGACAAAACTTTTGGTACATAGAGAATGCAAAATGAATCTTAATTTTCAGATAAACAATTTAAAAAGTTAGCAAATTATACTATTTTTTTATTTTTAATGCACTAACCCGTGCTAAGGACAATTTTAAAAACCTATTTAGAGGCTAAAAATTCCACCCATGCCGGGATTCAAACCCGCAACCTCTGGCTATCCGTGCCAGAGGTTGCGGGTTTGAATCCCGGCATGGGTGGAATTTTTAGCCTCTAAATAGGTTTTTAAAACTTAGCGAATTTTTACTTCCGGTTTTAACGTTTTTTACCAAGATCTAAGTAGCTCTTACCGGGCACGCTTACGACATTAGGTGATTCTCGAACAACAGAACAAATTTTATGTAACTCCTACGTCGCATTTTCCTATTAAAAGTTTGCAAAGTACGAGTAACCACGAATGCTTGTTATAAGTGGATAATTTTAGAGGATTTTCCTTGACAACCGCTAGTTTCGCCCATCGTTGTCCCCATGGAACTCACAGTTTATAATATAAAGAGGTATATCATTTTCCAGCAAGCAATGAGCATACCTAAATTTCAGACAATCCATCTATTTATTATATGGCGTTATTATAGTGTAATATTTTAATGAAATGTTATCGATTAAGCCAAACTGATTTTACCGAATAGGTAGGTAAAGTTTGATTAATACCTTACAAAGGAAGTGTAATAAAGATATTCTTAGTTCGGTGAATAGGCCAATGAAAAGTTATACCTTTGTGTATTTTGTCATAATGCGGCGGAATCAAACCCATCACTCATCCTCTCCGCCACACTCACCCCTAACACAAAACATACACTTAACTGCCTTTCGACTCTTCTGCTACTGCAACGCAAATAAAGAACAGTCAAGGGGATCATTTAAACCATACAAACGTAACGTACCTTAAGCCGGCTGGCCTTGGTGTCGGACGCTGGCGTCTTCGGCCACTCGCGGTCGATGGGAGGGTGGTGTGGAGGCGGCTGGTGCTTTTTAAGGCGCCTAGAGTCGCTCCCAGGCCCGAGGGGCCGGCGTTGCTCTGCGGAGCTAGCTGGGCGCACACGGGTGTAGCTTCGGTGGTCTCTCTCGGCGTAATGGCCGCGGCACCCTTGCTGACAGGCGGGGTTGCGCACGCACCCGCGCCTGCGCGCTGCAACCCCACCGCGGCACCTGATAAACCATCCGCAACTTACTATTCCGCTTGTGTTTATCGTCATCCATTTGCATTCAAATTTTTCTGAGGTGAGCCTTTATCTCCAGGTGTTTTTGAATCTACTCAGTTGGTTAAATCAAAACGATGAAGATTTTTGTGAGTTGAGTTTGGTGACCGTTCCGAAAATTAAAAGAGTACATAGATTTAACGGAGTCCTTAGATATTTTTTACAATATTAAGACCCTTGTTATTTATGGGCCTGTGGATCACTTGATCATGGAGTAATATCGACGGACGTGTACCTATTTAAAAGTCCACAACCAGGAATAGATCAGCTGTCCAATAGTTATGTTATTGATTGGCGCCACTTTCACCGTTGCTTCGGTCAAACATAACACTACAGCTGCAGTCGATTTCCTTTGTTTTGGCGGCGATCCAGCGGACGTCCGAAAAGTCCGCAGGCTATCGCTGTTGCTAAGCAGTATTTTTTATTTCAAAATTATTGGGCAATTTCTTTTTAACGATAGGTACATCTATAGTCAATGTCACATAAAACTTAACTGTAATGTGTATACCTAACTTAGTGTTCTGTACAAAGATATGATTGAGAGATTAATTAAGATGATAATTTAGAAGAAAAATATTCTTTATTGTACACAATATATTTTGTTATTGAAATGCTATTTAACGAAAACGCTAGGTCCTTTTATCGATAATATCCATAATTAGCGTAAACGGTCGGTGAAATAGGTATGGTCAGAATGAGCTGCTGGAAACTCTTGCAATTCGCTCTTTCTCATTAAATGTTACTACAGAACAACAAGTAAAACCAAAGTTTTAAGTTACAATTTTAAAGTTACATCACTTTACTACAAGACGTTATGATAACATAACTGTTTTTGTTCGTGAATTTATTTCGGATAACATAGAGGCCGGTCTTGCTGCTGCGTAGTAACACCCGCATTGTGTCAAGGTTACTGCACAAACACAGCATTCCTGTAGGAACTTTTTTTTATGTAGTCAGTATGTCCCACTGCAGGGTATGGGTCTTCTCAAGGAAAGTGACAGTATGGGCTAATCTACCACCTTTAAGAACTATTAATTCAAATTTAATTTCATGCAGGATGTATAACAGAGAGTGCATAATTTTAATTATCTACATCTATATCCAGGTTTTAGATGTTTACATGTTTGTGATGTCGTTGTTTCTGGTTTCCACGACACAAGGTATCCTAATGTGGGGCCAGATGCAATGTAGGTATGCGCTTGTATGTTAATGTTATGTTATTCCAGTCTACTCAAGTTAATAATGTGTAGTGCTTCAGAAAGTTTTAGTTCAACAACTTTTACATCCCTGTACTCTACCTAGTTACGTTACTGGCGACTTTACAACTAAAATTGTAAGTAGATGTGCTGCTAACTGTACTATAAACAGCGGCATATAAACGTAAATGGTACAATTGGTAGGTGGTAAGGTGATTGGTAGTCCATTATCACTGTAGGTGAGTGCACCAATAGGTATGTGCTTACCTACTTAATGGATCAGCAGGGCAAGGGCAGGACAGAGAACACTGTGTGAAAGTTCACTGCTGCTGTCAACTGTACGTCTATTCAACATTTTTGCATTGTTTCAGTTGGTGTGTGTGACAATCGATGACTTATTTTCTCCAACACATTAAAGGTGAGTTAAGTGCAAAATACAACGGTGCAACAAATACCGCTTGCAATCCCATCCTACTATGGATGGATGTTTGTTACTCTTTCACGTAAAAACTACATTCTGGCGTGCGCTGCCAAAACCGCTAGAGTTACACGCACACTATTACACGTGTGTAATGTATAATGGAAATGTTTAAAAAATCGTTAAATGTAGTTTACCTATAGCAACATACTGCAGTAGCTACCTATAGGGCTATGATTAGGGCTGCGCAGTGCTTAGTTACCGTATTTCTTATATTGACAATATTGTTACGTATCATCTCAATATTGTCAGGCTGTTATATTTTTCAAATGCGACCCAAAAAATATTTATGTGCTAATTTTAATGTCAGTTCTACGCCACGCTAATATAAGCTACCTACTCGAAACACTAAACTTGCGCAGACGAAGTCGCGGGCACCAGCTAGTAAAGTATAACTATAAAATAAATTTTATTTTAATATGTTGACGTTATTATTTTATTGTTATAATTAATTAAAATAGTATATGATATATGTAATAATAATAATATTGTAAGTAATTAGTAATGTAAAGACGATACGATAGAGGATTTATTAAATAAATATAAACTTTGTTATGAAATAGTTAGGATGCAACGAATATTGTAATAATCGATAACTTATTTTCTGCAACACATTAAAGGTGATTTGAGTGAAAACTACATCGCTGCAGCAAATATCGTGAGCAATAAAGTATAATATTAAAAATTAATATAAAGTTTCTAATGCTGAAAGGAATTTTAACTATGAAAAAAAAGTGAACCGGAAATTAACCTTCATTTATTAAAACAATCCATTTACTTCCTCTATTTTAAACTTCGAGCTTGGCATAAAACAGTAGAATCCAGAAAAATAGGGGAAAAAGAGTTATAGTTATAGCTTACTCAAGCAAAAAATAGCAAAAAATATCGGTAGAAATAGGAAGTTTAACCTATCTGATCGCTAATAGGATTTTTTTAAACTCGTTTAAGTACGTGTAAAAACTGACCGATATAGAAAAGTGTAGGTATAGCGAAATAGGAGTCCTTTCTAAATCTTTTTTCGAAGCTTGATTTTCTCTAAAAAATATACTGGCAAACCGTTTGGCGAAATCTTAGAGAATATTAAAATTTTAATTTTCTGTATTTATGAACAAAATTCAAAGACTAAAAGAGATTCTCGATAGATACCTACTAAATAAAGAATGCTACCTGTCGCATGTCTGCGGTTTGCTGTAGTTACGTTCAGAAATGTCACTGCGACACGTCGCATAATGATGTGAACTAAGTTTCCGAACAAAATTTCAACGTCAAAAATGACAGGGAGCGATTGATTTGTAAAGGAAAAATAACCAGTAAAAATATTATTCAGGATTAACAGGCACAAATTAACAGGATTTCAAGGTGTGTCAGTTTCAAAAATAACAAGATTTTCTTTCTACATTAGTCGATCATCAGCTTGTGTATCAATTAGCGGTCTACGTTTAGTGTTTCACTCCTTAGTGACGGCAGCACTCAAGAAGGTATAATACAAACCTTAGCGCGTGACTATATTATATGAATTCACCATCGTAAATAAACACGACATAGGAACGATTTCTCTATTCGCGCCCAATAAGAGTTCCTAATGCTTCCTCCTCCACTCTAAATTATTTTCTGACTTCATAAACAGTTGTCATTAACTCGCCACCGTGAATTAATACTAAACTAAAAGGTGTTTTTATTGGCTCTCATTAGAACAGATTAAAACTCTTCATCGCACACCATACATAAATTACATGAAATACTCCGAGATAGGTACCGAGTGCCCCCATCTCTACCCTAAAATATCTTTTATTTCTTTCAGACTACGTGAAACGCTCAAAAATGTCTCGGTTTCGATTCGGCAGACAGCATGATGGCTACTTCAAGGTTCCAACTGACGACAGCGGATTTTCAGATGCTCAGTTTGAATGCCCACCTCCAAAGATACCCTGGAAGGCTATAACTCTAGCCACATTCCTTTTCATTGTTGGCACTGTGCTTTTAGTGGTAGGGAGCTTAATAGTTTCTGGTGTTATAGATACTAAGTATTCGGACCGTCTGTGGCCAATCATAGTTTTAGGCGGCATTATGTTTTTGCCTGGTGCTTATCATGTAAGAATAGCATACTGTGCGTTTAGAGAGTACCCAGGGTATAGCTTCTCAGATATACCAGAGTTTGAATGAATGTGTGTTACTTCACAAAGTGTCATGGCTTATCTGTCGTAAGTGTAATGCCCATTTTCACCAACTAAACCATAGCCTAACTTAGAAGTCCTTATCATAAGTAACTTCCTAAAGTGTTAACTAGTGTCATCAATAAAAGGAAGTATAATCTACCTACTCAATCCATTCCAGAAATTTCAGTAACAGTAATATTGAGCCTACAGTCCTGAACTTTGGGCCAAGAGAGTAGGACTTTTGTTGATTTCCACTGAAATGTCTCTTCTTGAAAATAATGCTCCTAGCAGGTCAGATAAATATTGTGATGCATAAACATTGGTGAAACTGAATTAAATGTTAAAAAGGCTTTAGGTCTGTGAAATTGGGCTTAAGTTACTTGTTCTATTTAAGTTAGTGCTTAAGGCAGAAAAGGGATGTTAGTAAAAATAAAATTATTCCATTTATATTGTTGTAGTTAGGCATAGTTTAATGACAATGATCACATTATTTTTAATATAACGTTACATTATAAATAAATTGATAAAGTTTCTCTTTAAACTTACCGAGAGTTTAATTAAATCACAATATTATGACATAATTGTACATATCTTTCATACATTGCATCCTATCTAAATTCATTGCATGTTTATCTATTGCCTCGTTTACCTTTCTTAGTAGAGCTAGTCTGGGATAGGTGTGAGGAACTGGTTTGAGGCAACGGCACAGAGTGGCCAGTCTTTTTCAAGTGTTCAAACAATTTGTTTTTCGATGGAAAGTCTGTGTTACATACAGCACACCTCAGATTGATTTCCATGCCGTCTTCATCTACCGTCTTGGCCTTCCAAGATTTTCTATCAATTGGTTTCTTAGCTTTGATATTCCTTTGCATTTTTGTCTGAAGGTGTGGTAAATGTGGTCTATCTTTGGGGAAGGCGTTACTGTCACCCAATACGTCATCGGTTGGTGTAGTACTTGAGACTTCAGCTATATTTTCTGTGGAGGTTTGAGATTGCGAACCTTTTTTGAGATCAGCCTCCTTCTTTGCCTGTATCTGGCTCTTGAGCATGTTGAATTTCTTAGCTTTTCTGCTGCGAGAGGGGCCCTCTATTTCGTTGAAGCTCATCTCATCGTGACTGTCATTGCCTTCACTCTCAGCCATCGGTATAAACGTCTTTTTCTTGTTCTTCTTCTTTTTCTGACTCTTGGGCAGAGCCTGAAACAATGTGTTAAGAAAATAAGAATGTGTTTTCGAGAAGATTTAAGAGAACTATAAGTAGTAAAGATTAACTTAATTCCAGATTTACTTTACTTTCTTGAGTTTTGGAGCAAAGAAATGCTTCAAATTTCACTTAAATGAATTCTTTTCTGACGTTATAATGAGAATATTGGCGAGAATGTTGTACTGCCAGTAATCAGTCCGTAAGTGAAATGGGGAAAGAACTTAGACTGCCAATGTTTTCAAACCATATCAAGAAAAGAGAAGAATATTCTTTATTTTACACCAGGAAAAAACGAACAATGTATAAAGTTGCTCTAAATAAAATGGATTAGTTAGGCGTCTCGTTACGAGACGTCGCCGTATTTCAACCAGACTTGGAATGGCGCGTTTGTGTACCGTGACAATATATTTTTGACAGGCATACTTTACCCCTTTAATGGGCAGAACTAATTGGTTTGAACTTTATTATGAAGTGATAGGGTTCAATAAGGTTAGGTTAAGATGGCAACTATTATCCCATGGTAAAGGGTTTACTTGACCTGTCCATTAAGATTAAAATGAGATCGATTGAAACCTGTCACTACTCACCTGTACTTTATCAGAATCGTCACTAAGCGTCTCTCTCTTATCATTGTCGTCTATGTCTGATGTGGAATTTCCTATATTCTCCTTTTCCTCATCCAATTCACCGTTGACACTGCCTTCTATGTCTTCTTTAGCTATAATTTCCTCTACTTCTTCATTTTCTTCTTCAACCTCTGAAAAGAAATCACTTATTATTATAGTTGCTACAAAATGCGAATAAAAAAGTATAATCTCAGGTGTGGTTCACTATGTGTCTTTAATAAATTCACATATTTCTTATCAGCAAGAAATGTGAACTACCCAAAATTAAAATACAATACGGCCAGTATTCTGTTAAGTTAAATATTTTTAGTTGTAAAACTTTTAATGTTATGTTGCAATACCTATGTAAATAAAACGAAAGAAAACTGCTATTCTACGAAAGGTAAACATCGTGAGGGAACCGTGAACATATTAACATTGGCTTTTGTATGAATAGACTAGACAAAAATAAAATAATAGTTCATGCCTAAATACGAATAATGTGAACAAATAATTTCATCATATTTGTAAAGAAATATAGTGCTCGCCATCTGAGATCGCAACATCATCATCCAGCTGCATATTCGCTACGTTTTCCTTGTGTTTCTTGCTGTTCTCGTGATTCTCGAACGATTTGACGTTCTTGAATAACTTGTTGCAGGCGGTGCAGTAAAGATTCTTGATCGCCTGCGCCTTCTTTTGCGCAGCTTTTGGTGTGGCCTTCGAGGCTTCGCTGGCCTGGATAAAATAACTGTTATTAAAAAAGACTCCTAGTTTAGGTAATATTAATGAGACAAGAAAAAACAAAGAAGATTGACACAGCCTATAATGGACGACGACCCTATGGATCCCTATGGATGACGACCTCTGTGGCGTAGCGGTAGCGCATCTACCTACCATGCAAGAGGTCCCGGGTTCGAATCCCGGCTGGAAACAAAAAAAAACCCCCAGGTCTTGGATGTTTACATGTTTGTGATGTCGTTGTTTCTGGTTCCCACAACACAGGGTATCCTAGTGTGGGGCCAGAAGCAATGTATGTGACTGTATGTAAATGTTATGTTATAAGATTAGCAAGTTGAGGTAGCAGTGGTCTGGTCACATTTGTCGAAGAACCGATAGTCGATGGGGTGCAAAGGTTCTCGAGGGAAACCATGAACTGGCAGTATAATTGATTGACCTCACAGATTGCATAATTATGATATTGACATGTAATACTTTTTTTTTGACATTTGTAAATTTGATTGTTATTTCTAAATTGGATTGTTATTATGTACGGAGTCTTGACTTGTAATGAATATTACCAATAAATGATGTCTATGACTATAGGACGCCCACTATCTCACTGGACCGGTGATCTAAGGACGACCGAGAATAGAGATCTGATGTGGTGCCTTTGGGAGAGGCCTATGTCCAAGAGTGGACGAGTACCGGACTAGATAGTCTTTGCTATTCGCGATGATTTAAGTGTATTACAGCATCCAGCGCAGGGTAAAATACTCTAAGCAATGCTAATAAATAACAATGTATTTGGGCAACGGCAAGCTGAAGACAGGGCGCTATGGCGCTTATGAGGGGAGGGCTATGTCCAGCAGTGGAATGTTAAAGCCGGAAGTGGAAATTTGGGGCTACTCTCTCTCCACACACACATACGCGTATGTATGTGTGAGTGTGTGTGTAAATGTGTAATTGCCTAAGAAGCCACTACATCCATTGTAGAGTGACCGGTTGTTTGTCGACAGTTTTGCGACTCACCTCTTCGGTTTTGGAGCTCTCCTCGTTGGAGCTCTCCATGCCGCCCTCACTGATCGTGTCATCCTCCGAGCTGATGCCGAACTCCTCTGCTAAAAGCGACTCTATCTCGCTCAGTTTCTTTTGGTACTCTTCAGTCTCTATGAAGGAGGACTCGCCCTCTCGTTTCTTCGCCTCTTCAATCTCCTTCTGCCGCTGGATTATGCGCTCGCGGCGGAGTTGCTCGGCCTGTAAAGAAAGTTAGTTGGAACGTTAGCGGCTCGAGTACAAGTATTTTTTTTAAGGCATCTTAACTCTCCTTAAAAAAAAATAATAACTTGGAGACATTTTCACGCTCCAACATTACTGTAGTCCTTACTGTACCCAGAAATAACAGTAACAAAATTACATTGTGCAAGTGGCGGCCTTATAACTAAAAGCAATTTCCAGGCAACCATAGACGGAGACAAGAAACAAATTAGAGACGGGTCTCAAATTAGAGCATTATAGTAGACTACTTCATACCGTCTACTATAATGCTGATAAATTATAAATGTAAAATCAAGCTATGGCTCCAATCAGCTAAGGGAGAGAAGTTCAATTGATTGACAGTGCGTGAAATGAGTCTCTTAGCCAGTGAGGTTATCAATAGGTCCATCAATCACGTTGAATTGGCATAGGTCCTGCCAAGTTGAACATCTCAAACATCAATATGTTCAATTTATTGACAATTCACCCGAGACATGAGCGAGCCGTAAGTAAACTTAAAACATAACCTCACGCATGTATGCCAGAGGGGTAAGCGGAAATCAGGGGCTGCCACTTGCCACGAACCTGACAGATCACCTTCGCTTCATCAACGTTTCTAAGTCGTGAGAACAAACTTGTAGAGCATTCGCACCACTCACCTTCTTCCTCTTCTCCTCAGCCTTCTCCTGGAGCTGCCTCGTGTGCTCCTGCACGCGCTTGTCCTTCCTACGCACGAAGCTGACGAGCCGACGGATCTCCTCGTTGCGCTCGCGCCGCGCCCGCTGCCGGATCTTGTTGTTCTCTTTTTCCATCAGCTTGATCACGCGCCGGTTGTCGCCCTGCGAGATCTCGTACTGGTCCAGCCAGACGAAGCCTGTGGACAGATTTTTTAAGTGAAAACTTGTCTGAGTGTGTACCTCAGGTGGTCATTCTCATACACACGTTGTTCGGTCGTAATTTATAGAGGAGATTGTCGCACCGAAATTTAGACAATAGTTTAAGAAAACATATCGAGGTTTGCCTAACGTATAATAAGAAGAATAATATATTAAATGAGGTTGCAGGCACAAAGTAAAGTTTACATAATAAAGGACATAAGACAATTTTAAAAACCTATTTAGTTTATTGTTGTTCCTTAGCACGGGTTAGTGCATTAAAAATAAAAATAGTGTAGACATAAGACAAGCTAACTAGTTCAGTAATGGCAACAAAAATCTCACGCTGAGAGAAGGGTGATGTGCCTAGCAGACTAGGGGAATGAATATGGCTCAATGTTTTTGTTACAGAGTGGTTGAATAAATTTAGATCTTATTTGACCTCAAATAACAAGATTGACATCATTATATTAAACTACATAAACTCACTCCTACATCTCAGAAGGGTAGGCAGAGACCAGGCAGGGTATGCCATTTACTACGATCCTAACCGACCTCTTTCAATTGCTCGCTATTCATTAGTCGTCGCATGCACGCACGCAGGTTTCGGGAACTTAATACAGTTTCATCAATAAAAAAATTATATTGTGATGTTGCAAAACCTGAAAACGGTTTCCAATCAATAAATAAAATAGCCCTTAATTCTGAGAGGACATTACTAAAATAAAAAAAGAAATGAAGCTTTTGTATAAAGTGGTTCACTACTATTACTACCTAAACTGTTTTTAGGTTTTGCATTATTTCAGTAACTCATTGTCAAAAATCGGAATTTCACTATCAACATTTAATATAGGTAGACTCCAGTCTTTTTACAAATTCTTCTACCACATCTACCTTTTCTATCTATATAGACGGCACTTGATTTGTGCTTTGAGAAAATAGACATAATATTTGTATTTAACCTGTAGAATTTTATCGGTAACTATCGCATGTTAACTCACTTTTGTATGTGCTGTACAGTTGTACCCTTATAATACAATTATTTTTAACATGTTAACTTACTTTTATTAGTAGCGAATGACATCCAGTAGGCGTAGAACTCGTGTACTTGCTCAAATGGTGTAGCAGAGTTCCCAAACTTGGGAATGGCGTTCACTTCTTCCGGATCCTCAAGGAAATCTGTCTCCTCAGCAGCAAGTTTGGAGAAAACCTGCAAAATGGAATATTTCATTTTAACTGTTGCTATTGCATGTCATCCATTGTTTACTGTCAACTCTTCTAAAGGTTTTCTCTATCTTTGAACATGTTAACTGATTACCTAAATTGTAATTCCTGGTGTGCAATAAAGTATATTCATTTCATTTCATTTCATTTTCATTTCCTATTTACTTTTACCACGATGAATGGCTTTCGGTACTGTATTATCCTGTGGGGGAAATTCTGTTGAGATCGAAAGAGCTTTTAAAGCACAAAAAAAATGCATCAGGGCACTTACAGCAGCGGGATGTCTTGACAGTTGTAAGCCCCTCTTTAAAATCTTAAAAGTATTGCCGGTTCCATGTCTGTACGTTCACGAAATATGCATGTTTGTTAAAAAATACCCTCATTTTTTTAAGAAGAACCACGAAATATACAACGCAAGAGGCAGAAATGGCGATAAATTACATGTACCGTCCCAAAAACTAGCATTACATTCTCGCAACTCTTATTGTATGGCAATCACAGTTATATAAATTCCTACTAGACAACATGTATTACAGTATTCAAGAATTTCTTGACGACCGTTTCAACTGAGCTGATTACTTTTTTCATACCATTGTTATTTAAGAAAGAATGTTCCGTACCTATAGTATAATAAAAAAAATATATTTTGATACAAATTTTAAGTTCTTTTTAAGTGTTATTTACTTAGAGTTTGTTTTTAATATTCATTGCAAGATTGTAAATTTGTTATATTTTATTTAACTCTAATATTTGCACACCTTAACTGGTAGAGCATGCATGTTCGATTATTAAACTGTACCAGCTACTTCAATGTATTTACCATGCTTTAGCAAATAAAATGTTTTATCTTTATCAAACCCTGATATTAATGGATACTGGTTCCCAAAATATTATTGCCTGTGCTATAAGTATCCTAGGCTACTTCCAAATTAGTTTTACAAAAATAACTAGAAACACCACTTGCTTTTGAGTAAGTAACATATTTTTTTATAACAGCTCTTATTTTATGACTACAGAAAGTTAAGACAAGTACACGCAAATAGTAAAAAATTGAAAAAAATTGTAAACAAATGAAGTCATGTGGTTGGTTGCTAAATTCCATTTTCCAACTGTTTTAGGTATTTTCATGTGAAAAGCTATGAAAATTATTGCCACTGTCTTAAACAGATGTTTTTATTACATTGCCAGTCTGTTTTTTTTCCGCTAATTTGTAATACATAAACTGATCAATCAAATGTTCTGGTCTTAACAGAATAAGCCCTCCAGTTGTTACATAATAACTGCAGAACATGCAATGGGTGTTATGCAATGTATTGCAGCTTTGCAACGG
Source organism: Yponomeuta sedellus (assembly GCA_934045075.1). NCBI lineage: Eukaryota > Metazoa > Arthropoda > Insecta > Lepidoptera > Yponomeutidae > Yponomeuta > Yponomeuta sedellus. The sequence goes on along the minus strand of OW203735.1, from coordinate 5,950,248 downwards.
TCCTCTCTGGACTTTATAAAAATAAGACTTTATTTCCCCAAAGTTACAGAATTTAAGACCTGGTTATCTACAGTAACTTACACTACCCTGGTTAACAGTAACTTAAACTAACAGATCTTCTGACAATTGTAGAGAGATAACATTAACTTCAAATACAATAAACAATTGGCTCAATTTATAACAAAGAAAGTCCAACCCAAAGTAAGTAATATACTATAATCGCTTTATAATAGAATGGCCACATTGTTACTCTAATTCAACGGAGCTAGTCAGTCATTTGTGTCAGTGTAAAGCTTGTGAAATTGAACCTTTAAGCTCTTAAGAGAAGCAAAAATAAAATGTATAGAAAGATCAGTTTTGAGCCTCATAGTCGAAATCAACCCTTGTACCTTTGTCCCCACTGCTGGAACTCTTCCTGAATCGCAGGAAGGTTCGGCCATACTCCACCACGGGGGCTGAGTCCGGGTTGGTAAAGGATGGTAAGACAGTGGCAGGCCTTACTGTCAGAGGTTATCAAGGTGCCCATAAGGCCTCTGACATGGCTTAACAACTGCCATTACATGACAACCGGCACTAACAGCTTAATGTGCTTTGCGAAGCACAGAAGCGCTCGGAAAAATACGGTAGCCACGGGATGGTCAATCATCATGTGCTTGACTGTGCCTGTTGTTGCTAAACTCAAGTGATTGACTCCAATCACTCGGTTCAACTAGGCCACAAGAGCCTCATAGTATATCACTGTTATAGATCTACTGTCTGTAGTAAAGTGATATCAATAGAATCACCCATCAAGATTTAGTCCAGTGCAAGTGAAAAGGTTAAGAAATCTGTCTTAAATATTAGAGAACACAGGAGGAGAAATATTACCTCAGTGTAAACTCCATAGAAGCCCTGGATATCATCATCGAACCCTTTGTAGCAGGACGGAGAGAAGTATGGGTAAACATCGAGGCTGTCATCATTGTACGAGCTACCAGCTCCACGCAATAATTGCTCCCTGTGGTTGTCATACCTGGAATTTACCAAATAAGGATGCTATCATATTTCTAACATCTCTGAACTAAGATAAAGATCTCTAGGGTAAGATAAACATTTTTGGAGTAAGATAAAAATTAAGAGCTCTTTAGTGAATGACTCAGTTAAAAAAATTATGTCTTTAAGAGAATTTACGCTGAGCATTATCGAATTTATTGAGCCAACCAAATAACACAATATGTTCTATGAATATCTTAAATGACTATATTTACTACAATTATTCAAGAGACCTTTACTCACCAACCCACACAGCCCTTTACAACAGACAGTGTAGGTATATTAATAGATATTCTATTTGATATTCTCTGGCTACAGCTACGTAACTCAATGATTTCCCATCACCAATATTATAAATTGACGGTAGACACAAAAAACAACTTTTTGCAGTGACTAATGAATATAAGTGAAGCGAAAGAGATTTGTGAGGATTGTGGAAAATGGCAAACCCTGGTCTCTGCCTAGCGACACTGGTGTGAACATACATTTGTTTTTTACACTTTATTGCACAATAAATAACATACACATGAATGTAGTACTTAATGTGTTATGTTATTTCTTCCTTACACTTTCCTAAACTTTGAGAACCTACCACGCTCGCTCCTGCGGATCAGACAGCACTTCGTAAGCATTCTGCACCAGTTGGAAATGCTCCTTTGCTTCAACCAGATTGTCTAAATTCTTGTCCGGGTGCCATTGCAAGGCTAGCTTTCTGTAAGCTGTCTTTATCTCACCGGCGGTAGCCTCCTTCACTATGTTCAGTACTTCGTAGTGGCACTTCATTGTTTTAAGGCATTACACAGAAAAAAGTAATATAAACAGACGAATGGCAGAGCGAAATCTAACCTGACGAAAATACCAAGGTTTTCAACCAAAATGAATGACACCGAAGGAAAGCTTAGTGGTAAATACTGACACCTACAAGATAGAAAGGCAATATGATATAATATTAAATTTTTCTAAAGCTAAGAACTGGATTGTTGTTACAAAATCGTATTGATTATTTTAGTGAAAAATCCATGCTTTTCCACACAGTAGCACGTCAACTTGCGAGCACGTCAAACCAGCGATTGAGCGTTGCCAAATCTAACGGTCTAAATTACCTACAAACAACCTAAAAATCCCCAATTTTGGGGTAAATAAAATCGATATTCCCCACATTTTCCCCACAAGTTTTCAGCAGCGAAATAATAGCTTATAGGGGCAGGGGGATGGAATTTATTCTATGGAATATGTACACGATATATTCCATAGAATAAGATGAAGAAGCTTTATTTTTTTAGTTTTCCTAGATGCAAGGAATAATTCCACAAGGGCAACTTTATTGTATGAACGTCATTGACGTTTCGTTTCACGCAAAAACTTTTAGGCAGATTGATTTATTTACTCCAGACTCGTGAGATCTTCAGCGATCCGCGTTAAAAGTTACGAAAAAAATACTATTAGGGCCTGTTTAGTTTGCGAAGATATCGTCGATTTTTCCCGAAAAATATCGAGGGAATAAAAATTCACAGGGGGAACACCCTATCAATTTTGATTCCTTTTGACCTAGACTGCGAAATTTTGTAAGAAACTACAAATAGTTACAGGAAGAAAATCGGAGGACTATACATTTTTAATTTAATTACAACGCGTGCCCAGGCCAGTGGTAATTGGGCAATTGGCAATTTCAAATGCCGAGGTTTTTAAACATCTCACACACTCAGGTTTCCTCACGATGTTTTCCTTTACAATGCTATTGCTACTATAACTTCAAAAATGTACATAACATAGAAAACAAAGTCATTGGTACAAGCCCGCACTGGGAATCGAACCTGGATTCCGTTTCCGAGCCCATTGTTCTACCCACTGAGTTACCGCCGCGCCGCAATCATAGTTCACAAAAGTACCTAATGATATTCACAAAATTGAAGCTTGTTGTAAAAAAAAGGTAGGTACTTTACATTAAAATAATAGCAACAAAATAATTTAAACGAATATGACCTGAATTCGTTGCAGTTTTTATCCCTTGTTTTCAAATTCAAAAAGAGCTAGTTTGGTCCTCGTGGACAGAGAGAATACACCAACAATGGACGAAAGATTTTTATATCCTCTTCCATAATGTGGAAGAGGATTTAAGTCAGCACTTTCACCCTACAAACTGATTGTGAGGCGAGGTTGGACGAAAAGCACGGACTATAATAATACACGTATACTTGGAGTATGTATACTTTTTGGAGTATGTAAACATTTTTTTATTATTATTAGGTATAGGTAGACAAGTTATGATGGGAGCCAAGGAGCTTTTTAAAAAGATTAATTCTAAAATAAAACTAGTGAATACGTACACTCGATTCGGAGAGCGCTACTGTAAAATGGTCACACGAATATCTTAGGTCTAACACCTTATCTCTAAAGAAAGCTTACGTGGCTATGCTGAGTCAGCTCTAACTTTAAGTACTCTACTGGTAGAGGGTTGATGGGGTTGTATAACTAGGTACCTACCTATATTTTTATTATTATCAGGTAACCTAATAATAATAATAAAAAATGTTTGCTTCGAACCACAACATAAATTTATGTTTTTAGCATCTATACCTACGACAATGGACATGCAATGTATTTACGTATTTATTTACATACATGAAGGCCGGTTGCACCCAGTTCTGTGGCTCAGTAGTACGACGACGTCGCGCGTTTGGAATGTCAAAAGTCGCGACGTTCCTGTACCGTTCATGTCAAATTCTGACATGTTAGCTCCTCAAAACGCGTGACTCGTGCCACTCGTGAGATTTTATATAACATTATTTTAATTAAAGAAGGGGACTGTACAACTATTTTCCTCTTGCTTACACAATTTCTATTACGGTCTATATTGTGTATGTAAGCGAGAGGCAAATAATTATTCAGTCCCTTTCTTTACTTAAGAATGGTTTATCGTGATTTCTTCCACGTAGTCAAACTATTTTGTCAAACTCATTTGACCACGTGGAAACTTCGTTCCTCGTGGTCATAGTTTGACTACGTGGAAGAACTCTTTAACGTCTGCATATTCTTTGGAATAAATGTAATTTTGCTGAATATTTTTAGTGGCTGAAGTTTCATAAAAAATTTCATATTTTCTACACGTATCATTCTTATTTTAAACACAATTTACAAATATTTTACAATACAGCTTAATCAATAATTATAATGTCTCATGATATTATTTATGACCTTGTAAATAAGATCCTACATACCTTTGAGCGATCTCGTGAACAAAGTGCTCCTAAAATGGTGATTATATTTTCAGCAGATAAGAGTAAATGTCGCCTAAGTACAAAATAGATAAAGATAAAAAGTATTTATTCAAATAATCACAGTTTGAAAGATACAGATGACAAAGTATAAATAATATAAAACCAGCGATTGCACACACAGCATAATGTAAAGTTATGGGTTAGTTTCCACGCTATATATTGATCTGTCTTGTGAAGGCTTAGGTAATAAAAAAATGGTTTGGATGGCAAGTCAATGCTATAAATGCAGAGGAACAAAGGTGTCGTGCCTCTGCAGACTAGCCCTGAGCTATATATTTAGCTGTTTTGCTTCACTTATCTTTCGCAAAACTAATGAGGTCTGTCTGCCCATGCTGTCACGAGCAACGTCCCGATTACCTAAAAAACCAGATAACCAATCGCTATTGCAAATATTGTCATAGTCTACTCAAAAAAACAGCCACATCTTATACTAGCCAAATAACGTCAAACATACCATGAATACAGACTTTAATGAAAAGGTTAATTTAATCTAAATGTTATTTATATGAGAGATTCCTATAGCTAACACAGCTGCCAAGTCTCACAATTTTGCTTAAGAGCGTTCCTTACGTTGCCTGAGAGCGTGTGCAGCGCATGGACTCTACTTGTCTGCCGAGATCTGTCGAACTGTCACGATTGGTTGTACGTCTCAGAGCTACAAGTGAGGATAAAATGGCGCAGCAGCACCGCTGAGCTTCAGCCCAATACGCTGGTAGTTATAAAAAATAGCAGCCTCCCTCCGCTTAAGTGGCAGGAAGAGTAAGTAAAATTTCTACAAATACCACCACGTTCTAGCATGTGTCTAGGTGTAAAAGTACCAGGACATCAGTAAGAGGTAAAAATACGTTAAAAATTTCGCAAGTACGGAACATCTAAAGTGGGTGATACGAGTACATTTTGTACCATTATTTCAAGTTCAATTTATAGTGGAACTAGTGTTGATAAGAACGATCAGTAGTTCCATCGTGGTACATGGATACAATTATGGTACTAGTGCCAACAATTATTATGGGCACTCGCGGACAAGAGGGAGATTGTCATTGGCGTTAAGTAATTCAGCGGTGAGTGGTCCCGAGACTCACGAATCTCCCACTGGTTCAGATCGCATTGCAATTAATGTTCTGACAAAATTGGACTCTTCTGTCTCTAGCATTCCCCCGTAATTGTGTAATTAGTTTCTCTTAGCTTTTCCTTGGTTATTTCTGGCCAGATTTTTTTTTTATTATTTATATGTAGGTTAGTACCAGATGAGAACCGAAAAAAATAATCTAAAGACCTAATCCTTGTAGTTCGTAGTTGATAAATTTATTGCGACCATGTAATTGTACCGATATTATATATTTAAGGTATTTTACAGCACGTCAACCTTTAAAATGAAACTTTCAATTAAAGTTTTTTCTAACTCTTGCGAGTTTTATTTATAACTCAAAATTATATTACATTAAAAGAAAATACAAATATAACTAGGTAGGCGCTTCGAAAATAATATAAGAAAACCAGTTTAAAATACTGTTTTAAGTACATACAACATTAACAAAATATAGATATAGACTAACAAAAATACTCTACAAACTCTAAGAGCCCGAGTCATTGAGTATCAGATAAAGTCTTCTCAAAGTGCAGTAAAAGGTAGGTACATGATTATTATCAAAAAAATCCTCTATAATCCGTTGAGACAAAAACTATGAGACAAGACTTCTAAAAATAAAGGACATTAAAGAAACGTATTTCTCTATTCCTTTTGTTCAGATACTCCGAAGCCTTATCTTTGACCTAAGGAATAAGGGTAGATAAATCCTTAAGCAAAATAATATTTCCCATTCTTTTAAGCTGACCGAGATATACTCTCATCGTAATAAATCAAACATCAAGTTAGAAATAAACCTATTTGCTATATCGTCGCTATATAATTTATGCAAGTTGCAACAAGATGGTTGGTAGTGCCAGCTATAGAGATCTTTGCCTCTTCAAATATCGTCATCCTTTGTTGGCTTTCTACACCAAACAAACGTAACATCAACCAAGAATCACGAATTACAAGTCAACCTGGAAACAAAAATAATGCCGAAACAAAAGTCAACCTGATTTTGCTAAGATCTTCAAAAGTCATCCGAAAGGGCTTTGCACGTGTTGTCATCGTCGTCGTTGTGAAACGTCATGAAAGTTAAGTGGCGTGACTCGTCTTCGTGAATGGATGCTACCGGCCCGACATAATCGGAGAAGGCAGGATCCGAAGTCTTGACCACATTCCCAGTCAGATTAGCCATGGTGGATTCGAAGGTAATGGTCGGCCGATGACACCACAGTAAGGCGCCGGCCTCCGAGCACTTAACATCCTCACTCGACCTCGTCTTCCGTGGCTGCGGAGAAATAGGTGCCTAAATAGGAAAACTGGTAACATTCAAAACTGCGCTAAATGGTGATCTTACGAAACTACACGACAAAGGCAAGGTTAATAAGTACCCGTAAGAAGTGGAAATGGGTAAGCCATATTTGCCTAGGCAAGACAAAGGTGGGGTGTAAACGTGCCGCCTGGAGACCTATAGACGGGTGCAGAAGTGTGGGCAGGCAACAAACGAGATCTGATCGTGGCCAAAGTGGTAGGAAAAGACTGGATTCGGTAAGCTCAAGACCGGAAGGAATGGCGTGCATTAGAAGAGATCCACATGCAGCATTGTGTGGCTATAGCTTGAAGATATAAGCACACATTAAATGAAACGCATGTAGGAGTATTTTTTAAATCCGATGAGACGTAGACCTTTCAATTATTATACAGTTTATAATTTACTGCGACATTTTTGTTGTTGTTGTTGTAATTTTCGGTAGTTTTTCAGCTTTTCTGCATTACAGGGGCGGCGACTGATTGTATGTTAAATATAGACATTATTCTGTGGCAGAATACTTATACCGGAGGCTGCTAATTTGCGAATAAGCTCAATGAATAAAGGTCTCAAAAGGACTTGTTTTATAAATTGCTAATTTTAGAGGTATAAATACTTTATAGCTTTAGGTGTAGGTGCTTAATAAAATGGCTCAGACAACATCAAGATACATAAATATTTAGTTATATATTACACGGGTCTAATCGCGTTTATTCATTAGGTAAAACGTAATTATCTTAAGTAACAATTAAAAACACAAGGCAATTACGTTTTACCTAATAAATAATCGCGATTAGACTCGTTTAATATGTAAAGCTATGTACGAGTATCGCGAATCATTCAGAAGTATGTAGCTAGGTACTTATTTTTGCTTGAATAATAAATCTAGGTCTGTACGCCAAACTTGACGCGAACTTAAAGAGAGTCACCGTAGATGTATACCGAACACTTACAAAAGAAATTTAATTTAAGAATAAAAATAAAAGATGAAAATCTTAAAAATATGTAGATGTAATTAATTACTAGTAAATAATAAGATCGTACATTAATACTGTAGAAACAATAAATGCTTGATTAAATCACAAATAATTAAGATTTATTTATCGTATTAATATTAAAAATAAGGAGATATAAAACTAGAATTAAATCGGTAAATATTCGTACCGACTAACAGCTACGATTATCTAAATTGAAATTATAACATACACGAAAAGTCGATTGGATAAGTAATACTTTTTTTTTACGCGTTTACTTAGGTAATAAATAGTAAAATTAAATAGAAATAAAACTAATTTCAAACATATCAAACTCTTGTTTGGTTACTTCAATCTTGAATTTCAGGAGTTCCTTCAGGATATTGGAAAATAATCTTCATCCGAAGAATCCTCATCCAGGAGAAGGCTCATTACTCCAAGTTCCTGGAGAAAATTTACTGTCTTAATCTGTCTTAATTTTAATATACCCAATTGATAAGAAAACTATTATGATACAAAATAAATTAAAAAGCCCGGATAGACAAAGGCCTAAGGATGCAAAAAAAGTAAAAAAATATTATTAGAATATTTTCGGGGCGTAATCGCAGAGTAATTTATTGCTATTTTACCTCGACGTTTCGACGACGTTACAGTCATCGTGGTCACGGGAAGAATGATGGCTGGTGCCCGTTCGCATCTTCGGCTGATAAGGTTTTAGACTACCCTCAATGAGCCAATGAGCGATAAACAGTCTTCTCTGCTCTTCTCTTCTCTTCTTCTTCTCTCTTTCTTCTCCAATGAGCGAGAAACGTCGAGGTAAAATAGCAATAAATTACTACGCGATTAATCCTCGAAAATATTCTAATAATGTGTTCAAGTCGCGAAAGTTTAAAATGTGTTAAAAAAATATTGTTGGTGGCTACTTAATAAAAAAAAGTTGAGTACCTGAACTTTATTTTCTCCTTGCCTGTTCTTTCGATGAAGCCACTATAATGAATGCAGTTCTAGCGTGAAAAAAAAAGAAAACGATTTAATTATAACGCCAATCTTCGTTTATTAAAAAATAAGACATAGTCGCTTACTGCGATTGTCAACAGTAACTGTTGTTACTAAAAGAAATAAAATAAGACTTAACTTTATAAACCTATTTAGAGGCTAAAAATTCCACCCATGCCGGGACTGACACGTTTAGCCAGAGGTCGCGGGTTTGAGTCCCGGCATGGGTGGCATTTTTAGCCTCTAAATAGGTTTTTAAAATTGAACTTAGCACGGGTTAGTGCTATATATAAAAAAGAAGAATATAACTTAACTTTATATCAACTAATAGCATTAAGCTTCACTTAACGTAACTTACTAAAATAAATAAACTAAGACTTTACTTTATATTAACTAAAAGCTTATTACATTAAGCTTCACTTAAAATAATAAGTAGCCATTTGATAAAATTAAAATAACAATACTGCTTTACTAACTACCTCTTACAAAGTAGAGCTTCAATAGTCACTTAAGCACAAATTGAAGGTTTTTCAAGGGCTTGAAATAAAAATTGTGTACCTTTTGTGGCCCACTCCCGAGGCTCCCACGCACCACTAAGGGCCTGATTCATAGAACTACAATTGATGGTTTAATACGACGATTCGATATACATTGCAATGTCGATTAACACACAGATTAACAAGTAGACTCTGCTACGCATTTTACCTCGAATTGACATAATGAACTATGAATTGTAGTTTTATGAAACTCGGCCCTGTGTTCCGCGGACCATAGGTTGGGAGGCGCCGACCTAGAGTTTACTAAAGTCTACACAGTCGTTTAATAGACGAGATAGTTATTGAATAGCGCGGCAATGGCTGTTTTAATGACGCTCTTTGTTCTCTACTAGCTAATCGCATTCCAATGTTATAACCGTGAAAGTTAGCTATTAATATCTGCGTATTTCTTTTTTTGTGCAACAACGTGGTCTCTATCTATTAAACAACTATACCTCATAATTCATGAAATTAAGTAGGGTCATTGTGGCAACAGTGAATCAGTATTTTTTCAAAGCTACATGCCCACTTCAATTATCTTCTTTCGACTTTCAAACTAAAACATATAGAATGGTACACTAATATACCATGTTTTTGGTGAAATAGCAAACTTCTAAGTGCAATAATTTAGACGTTACAGAGGTTTTTTTAAAAAAAAGGTAATGATCCACTGTGTACTTCTATGTGCACACAGTGGATCAAGTGAAAGTACACAGTGAATCACAGGAGTATACAGTGGATAACAAGTTTGTTTATAAGAAAAACAAATATATATTTTGTATGTTTTATTAGTTAGAATATAAAAAAAACTAAAATCGAATAACGTCTTAAATATTTAAGCATAAACAGAACTTTCTTCAGAAGCAACAAACTCTTTCATAGTAAAAGAAAATCAAATTAAAATTCAACAAAGCCTTGAAACTTTTATAAACATAAAAATAAGGCACTATAATCTTTAGGCTTAAACAAAAACCTCTTCTAGCTTCTAACAAATAACAATTCTTCTAACTTTAAACAAATCTGAGATCGATTATTGGCAGAACTTCAACAAATTTATAACATGAAAATGGGACCCTAATCTTAACATAACCCATATTTGACCCTAGTCAAAACATAATAAAGACATCGTAGCTTAAAAAAAACTAAGACAAATCTGAGATCAAAAATTGGCAGAACTTCAATAATTTAACAAACACAAAAATAACGCATTTCAATCTTGAACTTAAAATATAGCCATCCTAGCTTAAAAAAACAATAGTTAAATCTGTCAGTCACCAATCATTAGAAAATGGTTAGTTTAGTAGGTCCAGAGTTTTCTAACGAATATCTATTTGGGAGAAGTCAATATCAAAGTAATAGTATGACTGCTGACGCAAAGTGCTACCCCCCATTTTTGGATTTGGTAGTATGAATTTTATATCATGCTCCTTCACGAAAGCTAGATCAGGAACATTGGGCATGTTGAATTGATGTTTTCGGTTCCCGCGCAAATAACTGACATAGTAGTCAAGGTTTTCATTGCGATTGTGCAATATTTTGCCAACGTAGTAAACAGCTTTTCTTTTTGTGTCAAAACGAACGACAACATGATCACCTTCTGTAGGGGTGCGAGGTAAATTGCCGTACAGTAGTTTTTCTTCGGTCAAAGACACTACGAGATTGATGTCATCTTCTTCAAACCAATCGGAGTCTTCGTCGTGTATTGACATTTTTTCATTTTCAGCATCATCTTCAGAGTCAGTTTCACTGTGTAATACTTTCTTAACAACTGTCTTCTTGGTTTTCTGCTTTGGCTTTATAGATTTTTCCTTATTAGCTCTTATGGCCTCTTTTTCTGGTGTGTCTGTCGCAATAAAGCTACGCCCGCACTTCCTTTTACGTGTGTTTTTTCTGGGTTGAGCTTTGATAGGCGGTCGAAATTGACATGGCTTGATAAAACTTTTAGATGACGTCGATGGAATATTGTAGTCAATTTCTGAAAAAACTTGTAGTGGGGGGGTTTTTTGTCTCAAGTTTGCATTGCCCGATTGGTCTGCAACGACACATTGAATTTCTTCTGGCTGCGGAGCGATGCACTGGTTTTCTGGATGACGAAGCTCCAGCTCATTTAGAGACTGTTCATTGCATTGGATCTGCTCAAAGTTGTGGAGATCTGGCGTATCTTGCAAGATTGAAGGGCTTTCTCGATCACTTTCAATGTTTCTCGGTAAGCCAAGAGCCACATCAGGATCAGGACGGTCTGTTACCGAGGACGGCAGGAAATCATCTTCATCAAAAACGTTTCTATCAAACGGAAATATGCCGGTTTTTTTGAATGCGCTTGATATGTTGGCTGGTTTCATGGCTTGGTTAAAGGCGATACCTATCAATTCTGCAAGATCATATATGGTGACTGGTTTTCCCGATTTTCTCAACATCCAAGAGTCAACTGCAGCGTTGTAAAAGACTTTGAATGGAGAATTAATACCTACGTCAAGTGGTTGCATTTTTGCAGTTGTGTGCGGATGAAGTGTTAACACCGTCACGCCATTAGCTTTTGCCATGTCTAAGGCTTCGATTGATAAATGTGATTCGTGGTTGTCCATCACTAGTAGAGAGGGGTTTTCTTTAGAACTGGATGTATGTTTGATGAAATGATTCATTGTTTCGGTGAATGTTTCGGCGTTCATCCATCCTGTTGGGGTGGCGAGACCTAGAGTGCCAGCGGGGGCTCCTTTAATCATGTGGTCCTTGAACTTTTTCCTTGGGAAAATCATCACAGGTGGCAAAGCGTAGCCTGCAGCACAAATTATCAGGCATGTTGTTACGAGGACACCTCTTTCTCCACTTGTAACCTTGTTGATGCTTTTTCCCTTTGGACCAATCACTCTTTGAGGCTTTTGTACAGTTGTCGTAGCAGTTTCATCCAAATTGAAAACTCTTGTACCATCAGCAAAACGGGGATGTCTGCTGTATACAGTGTGCAAGTTGTCGAAAAAACTGTTCACTGAGTGCAGATTAAATGCAGTCGCTCTTGCTAAACTACAAGCTTCTGGCCGACGTAAAGAAAGCTCAGGGTGGCGTTTGCGAAAAGATTTCAGCCAATCGATGCCTGCCATTTTATTTTGATCCCAAGAAGGCGGAATTTTGAGTTTGTTTATCACAGCCATTTCATAGGCCACTTGTCTGCAATCATTAGTCGATAATCCATAAAACATGAGGGCGCATTTGGTGTAATACTCTTTCAAAGCGGCTTCGTGATCGCTATTAAAAATTTGGTTTACCTGGTAGTGAGGTTGTAGCCTCATGTTATCTATTGTGCCTCCAGCTTTTCTTTTTGCATTATAGCGATATAGGGTTGTGAACGCGATTTTGGTTTCTTTCGCAACCTGTCGAATAGATTTGCCCCCGATTATCTCTTCGAGCGCAGCCTTCATATCCGCTTCGGACGTTTTTCCTATCTTCCGCGCATCCGCTGTTAGTTTTCTTGGCATTCTGCAATGTTTTTTTTATTAATATCACATGTTATAAAAAGAAATAATAATATCAGGGAAGCATTACACTTTTAATCCCCGGAGATTGGTGCGTTTGCCTACCCTTTTGGAGCCGATAGGTGCGGGTCACATACTAGACAGCCGATAAAAACTATGAGGGTGCACAGTGAATCATGATCCACTGTTCCCTCTCGGCTAGTGATTCACTTTGTACCCACCCGCCATTTTATATTCATGGCGTCCTAACACAAACTTTTAACCAAAGAAGAGATGTTAACTTACTCGCAAAGTATGGCCTGATAAATATTGTTCGTTAATAAGTATTAACTATGGGCATAATGACAATAGAGATGATCAGAGAACCTATCAAAACTTACATGTTTATTTTACTTTTCACTCCTCGGAACACAAAACCTCAAGTGACACGTGTACACGATGCCGCAGCGCCGCACTGACTAAGATGGCGGCCGAGTGTAATTTCAACGCAGGCGCAGGAAAGAGATAGCCTCTGTTCGGTGGTGTTTTCCTACCGAAACAATGATGATTCACTGTGTACATCTGATCCACTGTACCCACAATGACCCTACGTACAATTGTAACTTGGCAATTATTAGCAATACATAAATTCATTCATTCATTCAACCATTCATTCATCTATTCAATCATTCATTCATTCATTTATTTATTCATTCATACAATTACAAGGTTATTTATAAAACCACCATTGCTCTAAAATACTCCTCAGAGGCAGTTTATATAGCCTGTGGTAGCGTATTTCCCTTTTTCATTTGCTTCTGAAGAGTGTTTTAAGGAATCGTATTCTTATAGATAAGAATGTTACTACTTTCGCCCATCAGATCAACGGCAGTCATAGATGGCACCACGCACATGTGCGCTCTTTACCCGCCTCGGCGGCATCTCAACCTCCTGATCGCACACGCAATCCACGTTGCTGCAGCAGCGTCCTACGCTGCAAGTACAATGCTTATCCAAGCAACATACTGTGCTGTAGTCAAACTCCTCGTGACAGTAGCAGTCAGTGTTAGTGCAGCAGGAATCACTGTCGCTGTGGCGCGTCCACGCGAGGTGTAAACTTACAATTTCCTGCTCAAGGTCCTTGTTCTTGGAATCAGGAGGCGTGGGGCGCCGCGAGGCCACCACGGGCTCTGGGATGTCTATGGGGTCGATGTTGGGCTTTTGCCAGGCCTCGTAGAGGTCGGGGCGAGGTCCGGCGGTCTCAAGGGTGCTCGTGCGGCAGTTCTCCACTATCCACTTCTGCTCTTCCTTTGCGGGCGCCCTGCGTCACAGAATAGCACTTGTAAAGGTTTTTCATGTTGGTACTCGTATTCATCGATATCGATATCAACCCTTGGTGGAGGATTGTAAGAGTGGCGGGCCTTACTGTCAGAAGTTATCAAGCCGCCCGTAAAGCTTCTGACATGGCTTAACGACTGCCATTACATGACAGCCGGCACCAACGGCTTAACGTGCCTCGCGAAGGGCGGACGCGCTCAGAAAAATGCCACTAGCGGTAGTCACGGGACGGTCACCTATCCTGCACCTGACCGCGCCTGTTGTTGCTTAGCACAAGTGATTTATTCTAATCACTCGATTTGACTAGCCCACGAGTGCTTCACAAACTGTTCGTAAACTCGTATTCATAAACTCGCGTACAAGGGTACGGGTGTGGAAGCCTGCGGCTTGGTTAGCTCCGCACGTATTGATTTGTCTTTCCTGTGAACTAGGCAGACTTAGCTGCCATTTATAAGTGCTCGGCAAGCCTACTCTATCTAAAAAACAATATGTCCCAGGCACTGCAGCGTTCGACTGATCCTTTCACCCATCTAGTGTGAGTGAAGGTGCGACTGGACGCTGATAAATCATATCATTACGCAGATGCAAAGACCAGAGTTTTATATGGGTAGGTAAATAGCTGGGAACAGATTCTTTTAGTGCGCTATAGTAAAATTACAGATACAAAGTTGGGACAATATCGCCTCAACGGTTTGATACGTATGTGCACATAGACGTGAAGCGGCAATGAACTGAAATCGATGTATTTGTGTTTGTACTGAAATGCATTAACAGAATCTAAGGCCTGGTGTTACCTTTATCAATCAATGGACGCTGTACTCGCACGTTGTTTGAGAGAAAGCTGAATATTTAAATATCTGTCATCCGATCTCGAGATAAACATTGAAAACATAATAATATGGATTCAAAATCAATTCCGGCGAATTGGTGACCCAAGCTGCGTTGGCCGGCTTACAGTCTCGAGAATCTATTGTAGTTTGTTGGCGATCGTGAACGTGGGTAAGGCCGCATACCTGACAATGGCTGTGAGGTCGTCCGCGTTGTAGACCATCTTGGTGGTGGGACAGAAGAAGCCGTCGCCGGTGTCGAAGAAGCCAGCCGGGACGGCTCGGGTGGGCTGGTCAGCGGTCATGAAGGTCCGGTCGTAAGGCTGCAGGCCCTTTTTGTATTCAATCGTGAATCTGGAAAGAAGACGTTTGAGGCGTGAGACACACAGATGGGGCGGAGACGCGGCGACCTTTCCATTCAGTTTCGTACAAAATCAAGCGATGGGTCATAGCCCGCACAAGACTGAGCGAGGGCGGGAATCCTAAACTTTGCTTCAGGTATTCGTGCCATTCTCGCCTTCTGTCCCGACGTCATGGCGTTAGAGAAAAGGACAAACATGCTAACGAAGTTTGCTAATACTGCTTAACTGAAAGTCTCAAAAAAAACAATCTATTTGTATATTTTTATTGAACTATTTTGGTTCTTGCCCTCAGAAAAAAATTGGTATACTCGGAAGTATTCGGGTTTTTCTCTAAGCAGTAAAGATTTTCATTACTAGATTTGATCCCTACGTCCACGTTTGTAACTAACATTTCATAACTGGTTGTTATGAATAAGGAATTATTTTCACTGTTTCATAACCAGTTAATAAATAAGCCTTCCTTTCCATTTTCATAACCAAAGCCTCTTAGTCATGTATGATCTCCTGGTATTTATTTCCCCATGGAATAATGAGTTATATTGGGATTTTTCTTCAAACGACCTCTTTCTATATGTACATAGGATCTGTTTGGTTAGATCACAGTAATAATTGACAGATGAGTTGATGAGTTTCAAGTGCAATTGTTGTTGTTAAAAGAGAATTGATTGCAGGAACTTTCCATCTATATTATTAGAAGTTTTTGTGTACCTATACAACGATGAAGTTCTTTTTGACTAAACGAGGCGGTACAAAATTAGATTTTGAAGGCCGTGAATCATGAACCATCACGGAAAACCTATGTCAATGGAAATAAGTTTTGGCAGTGCAGTAATATCAAGAATCGTAAGGAAATTTAACGTTCAGTACTGCAAATATTGTAACAGAAGATAATTCTCACAGCCCAGACTTCTTAACAAATATGGCGAAATATACAATTTCTCAAAAGTTCAGTTAAAGAGAAAAATTTGCGAGAATTATGATCCCGTTCAAAAACAATTTGAAGTGCAATATGCAAACTGAAGGATGATGGTTAGGATATGATCGTGGAGTTGCCCCAATTTGAAAATGTCAAAAGTGATTTGTACAATGCAAGAAATAAAGAATTGAAAGTTCCCAAACTTCAACATAAACTACACTATTTTTATTTTTAATGCACTAACCCGTGCTAAGGAACAAATTTAAAAACCTATTTAGAGGCTAAAAATTTCACCCATGCCGGGATTCGAACCCGCAACCTCTGGCTATCCGTACCAGCGCTCTACCAATTGAGCCAATGGGCGACTCACGGCATCAGTGAAATTTCGAACCTCTTTACAATATTCTCTGTATTACGTACAGGCAGCGACATCTGACTTAAGCAAATTGCATTACTTACAGCCCCGACTACCTACTTTGCAGTTAGGTTTTAACATCGGAACGATATCACTGTACCCACATGATTACACTATTTTTATTTTTAATGCACTAACCCGTGCTAAGGAACAAATTTAAAAAACCTATTTAGAGGCTAAAAATTTTTTCACCCATGCCGGGATTCGAACCCGCAACCTCTGGCTATCCGTACCAGCGCTCTACCAATTGAGCCAATGGGCGACTCACGGCATCAGTGAAATTTCGAACCTCTTTACAATATTCTCTGTATTACGTACAGGCAGCGACATCTGACTTAAGCAAATTGCATTACTTACAGCCCCGACTACCCACTTTGCAGTTAGGTTTTAACATCGGAACGATATCACTGTACCCACATGATTACACTATTTTTTAGTTAGTGCATTAAAAATAAAAATAGTGTAATCATGTGGGTACAGTGATATCGTTCCGATGTTAAAACCTAACTGCAAAGTAGGTAGTCGGGGCTGTAAGTAATGCAATTTGCTTAAGTCAGATGTCGCTGCCTGTACGTAATACAGAGAATATTGTAAAGAGGTTCGAAATTTCACTGATGCCGTGAGTCGCCCATTGGCTCAATTGGTAGAGCGCTGGTACGGATAGCCAGAGGTTGCGGGTTCGAATCCCGGCATGGGTGAAATTTTTAGCCTCTAAATAGGTTTTTAAATTCAACATAAACTGCCAAAAGATGTGATAGTTCCTACTTATTGGTCGATTATAATAATGAAATCGGAATGCTCATCTTCTGTTCTCCTCATACTGAAAGGATTTTTACAAAACTTTGAACTTTACTTAATCGGTGGTACTTTCAAAGCATGCCCACCACCTTTCGAACAATTATATGGTATCCATGGTTACAATGCCGACACAATAAAAGTGATTCCGTTAGTTTTTGCCTTTCTCCAGGGTGGAAGTACAAAAACTTACCCAATAATGTTTATAATTTAACGAAACAAAATTTTCAAACTGGGTCCAAAATGTTGATGGATTATGAGAAAGCAGCAATGAATGCTGTTTCTGAAATATTTGCAGATACGACAGTAAAGGATTGTATTTACAATTTTTTTTTATATTTCTTTAAAAAATCTAAGAAATAAAATCGACAGTACATAAGTTTGAGTTTGACACACCGTTTACTAAAACGTTGTGTTGCCGAGGAGAAGAAATAAGACATACAAACCATCTAGAAGGGTGGCATTCTCGAATAACCTGTTTTGTTGGGTAGAAAAGGCCGCTAGCTAAAGTCTTGGACATTTTATTAAAAGAAATGAAAATGAGGGACGAGAATTACACGAAAAAATTATAACTACGTAGAAAGCGACAAAAAAATCAATCAAACAATAGAAGACTTTAATGCAAATTAAATAAGTGCCGGCCGAATTGTATTGAAATTATTTCTATACATTTTAAGTTGATTGCCATTGGATAGAAGAAGCAACAGTTATGTTTAATTTGACAACTATTTATTTTTGCTGCTGGAATTTATTATTTGTTTGCATATTTTTGTGGGTTTATCACTAATGGTTTTAATACAACATGTGAAAAATTCGCAGTATATATTATTATCCACGTTAAACACATAAAAGATGAATTTCACACAATATAAATCATTCTACCAGGAAAAAAGTACCAGGAGACCATACCTACATGACTAAGAGGTTCTGGTTAAGAACAAAACTTAGGTTAGCTGGTAGATAATGCTAAGTAGCATTAAGCTCGCCTATGTGCAAAATTTTTATGCAATAAAGAATTTTAATAATAATAATAATAACATGGAAAAAAAGTCTTGTTCTTTATTCATAACGGGTTATTCCACTAACCCCTATCGAAAATCCACATAGGCATGTCTTAATAATAACCCTTCATAATCAGTTATGAAATCTTAGTTACGAACGTGGACGAAGGGGATTTATTCACTACTTGTCTTATAGAAAATGTGACCAATTTATTGAAAATACATTAATAAACGGGTGTAATCGCACTAGGCAATAAACCTAATAAATAATGGCGCTTAGACCAGTTTAATACATGACCAAATGACCATGTATGTACATCGCGAGTTATTAAGGAATATTATTGAAAATTAGCGCTCGTGGAACCGAGTGATTGAAATCAATCACTTGGCTTAAACAAAAGCAGGCGCATTAAAGTGCTGGATGCGTAACCATTCCATGACTAACGCAAGTGGCATGCTTTCCGAGCGCTCGGAGAAAATGCCACTTGCTTCGCGTGCTTCGCAAGGCACGTTAAGCCGTTGCTACAGGCTTTCATGTACCTAATGGCAGGCCAGTCGTTAAATCATGTCAGAAGCCTTATGGGCGGCTTGATAACTTCTGACAGTAAAGTCCGCCTCTGTCTTACAATCTCCAAAACCCCGGCCTTGGCCCCCGTGATAGAGTACGGCCTAACCTTCCTGTGAAGCAGGAAGAGACCCGTGTCCCAGCAGTGAGGACATACAAAGGGTTGTTACCATTGAAAATTAAACTAGTTGAAAATAAAACAACCGCCGTTCTAAAACAGGATCTCTCAAAGCTATGGATAGAATTATAGAACTAACTATGCATATCGGCGCAACAAACGACTCATCAAGCTAACGAGCGAGCGTCCACGTGCAACGGAACCGGCCCGGCCGCTTGAGTCATCGTGTAGCCGGCCGGCTATAAAAGGCGCAGTCTGACCGAGCGAGCGTCAGATCCAACCGAGTCGTCGCACTGTGCGGATCACTTTTTGAATTATTGATTTTTATTTATTTTTCTGTATTTAATTGAAGTTCCGTATTTCATTTATTGAGTGATAAAATAAAATAATTAATGAACTATAAAAAGGAAAATTAATTGAGTGGATTATTGTCAAATTGTATTATATGATTTTGGAAGAATAAATTATTGATAAGATAATTAAAATGGAGCGACATTTATTACCTCCGGGTACCTCCTCTGCTACATCAGAAGAGGGGACGTCCCAACGCCCAACTATATCAGGATCTCAGCAAAATCCAACATCTTCCATGACAATGATGATCAATACTCTTAAAGATGCAATGACTGAAGCTATCTCTCAAATTTCACAGGAAAATCGATGCACGATCATGGAACTTGTAAAAAACCTGAAACCTGCAGAGACATCATCAGTCCGTATTTGTGACGTCTATTTTCCAGCATACGACCCGGATGATGGCATCAATGTGAGAGAGTGGGTTGATCTCATTTCAAGAACTCAAACCGAGTATAAACTCAAAGACAACGAGGTACGGCTCAAGGCTGCAAGTGTTCTCAAAGGTCGCGCAAAATCATGGGGCGATGAATGTATCCTACGCACCACTACTTGGCAGGAAATGAAGATAGACATGCTTCAAACGTTTGAACCAGAGTCAAGATACTTTTCAGATGTACTGAAATTCCGAAATTACTCCATAGACAATGCAGTAAGTGTCCCTGAATACATTTCTAATATATGGAAAATGTTCAAACGTATCGTGAAACCAAATCCTACTGAACAAGATGCTGTGGAATTCATAATCGGCAGCATAACAGATGAAAGACTACGGACAGAATTGTTGAACAGCAAATCACAAACGGTTCCAGAACTAATTGCAATAGCCAAAACAATGAAAAAACGGCGCTATCCACAGTTTTCCCGAGATTCTGTACCGCAAAAAAAACTTCGGCTTGATGCCGATCAAGAGAGACAAGAAAAAGATAAGAACCTGACATGTTATGTATGCGGTTCTGTTGGTCACCGAGCTCAATTTTGTACTAAGAGGGCTATCAATAAAGACAATCCAAATCTAAATGAAGAAAAACAACGAAAAAAGGACTGTTCCTTTTGCTCTATGCCAGGACACATATATGAGACTTGCTTCAAACGGATCAACAAAGAAAAAAATGTGAATGTTTGTACCAGCACACCCAAAGGTAACTCCTTCAATTGTATACTTGTCTCGATCGGAAACAGTTCATTCTTCTGCATGTTTGATAGCGGAGCTGATTGTTCTTTAGTTAAAGAATCTACTGCAATGACACTACCTGGTTCACGAAAACATTCTTCTACTTACCTTAAAGGTATTGGTGCCATACCAATCATCTCTCTTTGGGTTATCATCACAACATGTATCATATGTGGCATAAGTATCGAACTTACATTATATGTCGTACAAGATCATGAAATACCTACTGACATAATTATTGGCAGAGACTTGCTGAATATTCCAGGAATCGAAGTACAGATGACATGTGAAGGCACGACAGTTAGCAGAAAATCCCAAGAGCTACCAAATCTCATAATAAATTACGTAAGTGCCAAACACTTGGATACAGATGTATCCGACAAAAATGAACTTCTAGCTCTGATAAATTTGTTGGATCATTATGAAAACTTTTTCATACAAGGAATACCTAGTACCCGAATCAAAACTGGCAAACTAACTATCCGCCTGAAAAATCCGGACAAAATTGTCGAGCGACGTCCTTACAGACTTGCACCGATAGAGAGGGAGAAGGTAAATAACATCATTTCAGAACTTTTAGAGAAGAACATTGTACGCGAGAGCAACTCACCATTTGCCAGCCCTATTATACTGGTAAAAAAGAAGAACGGCGACGATAGACTATGCGTGGACTACAGGGAACTCAACGCAAACACAGTAAGAGATCACTATCCCCTTCCTATTATCACTGACCAGCTAAATGAGTTGGCTGAGGCAAAGCTATTTACAAGTCTAGACATGGCAGCTGGATTCCATCAGATTCCCATTTCCGAAGAATCCATTGAAAGAACAGCCTTTATTACTCCTGATGGCCAATATGAATATTTGACGATGCCATTTGGTCTTTCTAATGCCCCATCAGTGTACCAAAGAGCAATCAATAAAGCATTGGGAGAACTCCGAGGTAAAGCTGCTCTCGTTTATATTGATGATGTGCTGGTGCCAAGCAAAACATTTGATGAAGGACTAGAAAAACTGAAACAAGTGATCGAAGCCCTATCAAATGCTGGGTTCGCACTAAATATAAAGAAATGCTCTTTCATGAAAACTTCAATAGAGTACCTTGGTTTTGTTATAAGCGATGGCAAAGTAAGACCAAGTCCTACAAAAGTTGATGCCCTGTCTAAATCAATTTCACCAAAGACGGTCAAACAATTAAGGCAATTCAACGGGCTTGCCGGATATTTTCGCCGATTCATACCGAATTTCTCCACAGAAATGGCACCACTGTACGAACTGACCAGAACCGGAGCCAAATGGGAGTGGAATGAAAGACACGAGGCGGTGAGACATAAGATAATAAACTATCTCACATCGAGCCCATTGCTGACCATCTTCCAAGAAGGACTCCCAATCGAATTGCACACAGATGCAAGTGCTATTGGTCTCGGTGCAGTGCTAATTCAAATAAAAGAAAATTGTAAGCATGTTATTGGTTACTTCAGCATGCGGACAACAAAACCAGAATCGAACTACCATTCTTATGAACTGGAAACATTGGCTATAGTTCGAGCTATCAAACATTTTCGGCATTTCTTATACGGCAGGAAGTTCACAATAATAACCGACTGTAATGCAGTAAAGGCGTCTCGCTACAAACAGGAACTACTTCCCCGAATTCACAGGTGGTGGGCGTTTCTGCAACATTATGATTTTGAGGTAGAATACCGTAAAGGAGAAAAACTACAGCATGCCGATTTTTTTAGCAGGAATCCAGATAAGTCGATACTAACTTTGACAACAAACGATGACTGGCTCCTAATGGAACAACGGCGTGATCCAGAGCTGAACCAAGTTATGGCAGACCTTATTCGTGATCCACAATCGCACGAAGACTATGAATTAAAACATAAAGTATTGCACCGAAAAATCACGAATGACGGTAAAATAAGGTTACTGAAAATCGTCCCTCAGTCTTTTCAGTGGAGCCTGATAAATGCATATCATGATTCTCTAAAACATATGGGATGGGAAAAGACATTGACCAAAATGAGAGAGAACTTTTGGTTCCCAAAAATGAGTTCCGTAGTGAGATATTTCATCGAGCACTGCGTCATATGCAAAACACAAAAGGGATCATCAGGCGCGACCCAAAGCCAACTACACCCAATCGAAAAAGTACCCGAACCATTTCATACACTCCACATCGACATATCAGGAAAGCTTAGTGGAGCTTCAACTCAGAAAGAATACGTTTTTGTGGCAATAGACGCCTACACAAAGTTCGTCATGCTGAAATACGCAAAAAGCAAAAACCAGGAAAATGCATTAAAACATTTGAAAGAAGTGGTGTTTTTGTTTGGAGCTCCAAAAAGGATTATCGTGGATGGTGATGGTGCATTTACTTCTAACTACAAAGATTACTGTCACGAATTCAGGATCGAACTTCATCAATGCGCAGGTTATTCCAGTAGAAGCAATGGACAGGTCGAGAGAGTTATGCGCATCCTGAACAATGGCCTTACCATAGTAAAAAATACTGCAAAAGGACATTGGGAGAAGTCTCTCGGTACTCTACAACTCGCCATCAATTGCACCGTGTCCAAAGCCACAGGCAAGTCTCCTATTGAATTACTCACAGGACGAAGAGGTTGCGTCCCTCCAGAACTTATATCTATGATCAACGAAGAAACTGAACGTGTTGATCCCGATTCCATGAGAAAAGCAGTCCAACAACGGATGGCCGAACAAGCAATGCAAAATAAAGAACGGTTTGATAAGGGAAAGGCCAAGGTTAAAAGGTTTGACAAAGGTGCATACGTTCTCGTCAGAGAACCTCCCAGACTTGGTACAAAATTGAGTCAAAAATATGATGGTCCTTATGAAATCTACAAAATACTGCCCCATGACAGATATGAAGTACGCCGCATTTCTGGAAGAGGCCGACCTAGAAAGGTCTGCCATGAGCATTTACGAAGCACGCCCAAATTTGGAGAGCAAAGCAAAGGGGCCGTATCGGCAATGAATAAGTGCAATGATAACACAATGAGAGATGATACACTTAAGCAGTAAGGACTCGGTGGAACAATGTTAACGTGAGTTGGTACGCGATTTTAATTGGTGAGAAAGTTTTCTTTATTTACAAGTTTGTGTAAGCAGTTGAGCGTGCGTGGGAATACGTGTGTGTGTGTGTGTGTGTGTGTAATTGACACAGTTGGAGATTAAAAGTGAACACGAATACTTTAATGAGAACTTAATCAGATGTTACATTTGGTTTTACTTTTTCCCATCTATTTAGATCCTCTGTGCGCACGGCGAACAGGACCGCCCAGAGCACAGCATCATCCTTATATCCATATTCCTTTAGAGCCCCTGTGTGCACGGTGAACAGGACCACCCAGAGCACAGCAACATTCCTAAAATGTGATCGGCCAATAAAGAACGCTGAGGTTCTATGGTTTATTTAATGAACGCTGAGGTTCATCGCATCGAGGTTCGATGGTTTACCAGTGAGCAATAACTGCCAATAATGGACGCCGAGTTTTGACACTCACAAGTAACTCGTTAAGTAACTCGTTATAATAGCATTGTGTTTCATTCATAGATCGAGACTAAGGCGCCGGGACGCGCCTATAGCAGAATGGCCGTATCGGCGCAACAAACGACTCATCAAGCTAACGAGCGAGCGTCCACGTGCAACGGAACCGGCCCGGCCGCTTGAGTCATCGTGTAGCCGGCCGGCTATAAAAGGCGCAGTCTGACCGAGCGAGCGTCAGATCCAACCGAGTCGTCGCACTGTGCGGATCACTTTTTGAATTATTGATTTTTATTTATTTTTCTGTATTTAATTGAAGTTCCGTATTTCATTTATTGAGTGATAAAATAAAATAATTAATGAACTATAAAAAGGAAAATTAATTGAGTGGATTATTGTCAAATTGTATTATATGATTTTGGAAGAATAAATTATTGATAAGATAATTAAAATGGAGCGACATTTATTACCTCCGGGTACCTCCTCTGCTACATGCATACGCCTAATTCCAAAGACTCTCCTCAACCTATTACAATCAAGCCCACAAAAAGATAAATAATGGTAGCAGCCGAGATGAGCATAAAGAATAAAGAAATGCCAGCCATTTCCGCAGAGGGCAATTTATAACTGTCCATTTTTGTAAGCAAAACAACGTGGAAAAATAATTTTCGTCATTCCATCGAGACATGGCGCATTTACTTTACTAAGTACTTTGCTTGGTGCTCCAGAAAGCTCGTCTACAGCTTTATGGGGATTGTTCTACACCTTAAATTAACAAATTTTCCTAGCTGGCTGGAAGAAATTTCTTTTGAAACAAGTGTGCTTTTACACGTAATTTTTATTTCATTGTACAGTTTTAAAGTTTTTGTTTTTTTTCTGTGCAACAAATTGTAACAAATAAACAAACCTTAGTACCAACTGAATATACTTCCAGAAAAATAACTTGAAAAAATTACTGTGACTTCCGTCGACGTATTTCGGGCTCCATTGGCGCGGATGTGACTAAGTGACGAACCTAAGTTTAGTCAAATTAACTTTATAATTGTTAAAAAAAATGTGCCGGCCACAAAAATATTCCGAATGTGCGTATTTTTGTTCTAGTTATAGATAGATAGATCTGTGTGGTGTTAGCCTAGAGAATAGCACCAACCCAATTCTTCCCCGGGTGTCGTAAATGCCCCCTGCAGTACAATTCCACTGAACTGCGATTTCCAACCCGCATGCCCAGCGTGGGGATTATGGGCATTACCCCCTATGATATCACAACGTGGCGCTCTATAGGGGAGGGCTATGTCCAGCAGTGGACTTATAGTATAGCCTGACGACGACGACATAGCACTTTATTGTACAAAGGAAATCTAAGTGTTATCTGACGGGAATCGTACTGTCGGTAAAGAAACAACTTTACTTGCAACCAACCAAACTATAAAACGCTTTACTCTCTCTCTCTGAGAGGAAGAGAGAGAAAGAGAGTAGGGATGTTGTAAAGTTTTATAGCATTGTGCCCTGCAGTGGGACGTAAATAGCGTATAAAAACAAATAAAATCACGTTGGTCCCGAAAGAGAGACATTTTGGCAACGCAGAACTTAGTCTAACATAATGGGTAATATATAGAGTGTATTACTAACACCAGACCTTTCAGAAAGCGGAGACTTCTGCTCCTGTATTGAGAAGCAGAAGGCTTGCATAGAGGACAACAACGAAATCGTGAAAATAATGTGCCCCATTTGTGTATGTTATACCACACAAGGACATCGTAAACATAGAAATACAAATACACCCAGACTGACGTCATTTGTACTAATTCGGGGAATCGAACCCACAACCTCTGTTTCCGTAGCCAAGCGAGTTAGACCATCGAGACAAGGTTGTAGGTAATAATTATTAATTAATATAACAATTATTACTGTACACTTTCCCCCTCGTTTATAATTTTGGTATTACCACAACAAGGGTCGCCTGGACGAGATTTCTTATAAAATAAGCTCGCTATGTACATTTTTTTTATATGATTTTGTGCTTTCTTTAGGATTTTTATGAGTGCAATAAAATATAAAGTAAGTAAGTAGAGAAACCGTGAATCATAGATCTATGAAATAGGGCTCTGAGCGTATTTCATAGACCTTAGTGCAGCGCAATATTTCAAAGTCTCAAAAAGTGGACAATATTATGCTGTCTTGTAATGGCAGGCGTTAATCCCTGTCAGAGGCCTTATGGGCGGCTTGATAACTTCTGACAGTAAGGCCCGCCACTGTCTTAAAATCAACCAACTCGGTCTTGGCCCCCGAGGTGGATTACGGCCTAACCTTCCAGCGATGCAGGAAGAGACCCGTGCCCCAGCAGTGGCGACATACAAGGGTTGATATCGTGTGTGTTTTGTTACGAAATGGAACGGCAGTGGTCTCTGAGCGCATTTCATAGATCAATTTTCATAGAACACTAAGATCTATGAAGTGCCATAGTTCCATTTCGTAATAAAAAAAAATTGCACACCTTGTTCGACTTAAAAATAATTTTCTTCGTCAGTAAGGCATACAATTTTGTTTAATGTACAAACTGGACAGGAATTTCCAGTTTCCTGGTGAAAACACTGCCTGCTGTGACCTAATTAAACTAGATTCCTCGTATTTCGCGAGAGATAACGTTTTGGCTGGATACAGGGCGTGTGGAGATGAAATTGTATTAATTTGCCAAATATTCATGGAATTTTCTTTTCCCTCTGTTTAGGCACAATGGGAGAACATAAACTCTCTTTCCTCTATAATTTTTTTTCCCTCTGTTTAGGCACAATGGGAGAACATAAACTCTCTTTCCTCTATAAGACTAAATACGACCCACTGCAGGGCATAGGCCTTCTCTGATAAAGAGACAATATAGGTTTAATCACCAATTTATAGTGCCCACAGCGGATTGGTAATTTCAAGCGCTGAGGTAGTTAAACTCCGCAGGCACTGGTTTCCTCACGATGTTTTCCTTCACTGTTAGCTACCTAATTAAAATTAAAGAAAGGTATATAATTAGTTTAAGTCTCGAAACAAATCTATACACAGAACTAACTAGTAAAATCTGCGATTCATGCAAACTTACAAAAAGTATTAAATTTAATTTTATTCTTAACTAGCTAACACCGCAAACGTCATCCTACTTATTAATTTATGTTATACAAAGTCTTACAGCATTATAGCCTAATTAAGCCTAAATGTATGTCTAACCTAACTCACTCACTGTACGACGGATAGACAAATGAGAAAGACAAAAAAGAGGAGTACAGATAGAGAAATCGTCCCTGCCTGGTTACCACACCACATGGTATCCTAGTTTGGGACCTGAGAGTTGATTCTCGCCCGTGCGAATTGAAAGTGTAGACGCAAAATATTCGAAGGATTAGACTTTTGACGCATAAAAAAAAAGACAAGATAACTCGACACAGTCATTAGACATTTTATTTTCTTATTCGAATTCAATGTAGCATGGCGATCAGACTCGACGTTTTACGTAGAATAAATTCCAAGTCATAAGGCGTAGAGTCGTATACGACTTATTTGCGAATGAAGTTAGAATTGTCTCTCAGGACATTGTGTTGTGTGGAAGTTATTATACTATTATAAGTAAAGGTTTGTGTCTAACCCGCCATTTTCATTCTCATTTCCTTCGGCAATAAGGCCGCCACTTGTAAATATTTAGCGTTTGATTTTTTCGGTGTAGAACAAAGAATATCCTTATACTATTTTTATTTTTAATGCACTAACCCGTGCTAAGGACAATATTAAAAACCTATTTAGAGGCTAAAAATTCCACTCATGCCGGGATTCGAACCCGCGACCTCTGGCTATCCGTGCCTCTGGCCTCTAAATAGGTTTTTAAAGAATATCCTTGTTCTTCTGCTTTTGCTAAGTAGGTACCTTCGGTCAGGCATCTTGCAGTACTTCCAGTCGACCTCGCTGTACTTGAGGCCGTCGTCAAAGAACAGCGTCCGCTCGACCATCTCGCCGCGCACCCACTTTCCCTGCAGCACCACCCCGTTGGGGTACTGCAGCTCTCCCTTGCCGTGGAACTGGCCGTCCTCGAGTTCGCCCTTGTAGACTACGCCTGAAAACCGGATTTGTAACGTTATGGACATAACTTATAGACCTTACCGTACGACACACACTTTTAACTTTGTAAGATATACTCGTAGGATAAACTATATCTTACAACGTTAAAAGTTTAACGTTGTAAGAATAAAGATTTTATTTAAAAAAAATAAAACTAGGGTAAGCTATACCTTACAAGCAAAGTTTACATCACGTCGGGGTCACCACTATAGGGAAGAGCGGGTGATCGTGCTGTTCCACTATAAAGGGAAATTCCCGCCAGGCAGATCGTATGCCTGGGGACGGCCGGTCCAACTGTTAGTCGGACGTTATATTTATGTTATGTCATTGAAACACTTTGATTGCGCGATGCAGGAATGTTGGAGTTTGTAGTGCGCGCGCAGAATTGACATGTGCTCGCCACATCCTTAAAAAAATGTTAACAATCTTGATGCGTCAGTTTATCGAAATACATACATATTAGAATTTTACTTAATTTGAGCAGTGAAAATTAGTTTTGACCGTTTTCAGAGTATGACTGTAATATACAGGGTGTCTCATTCAAATCGGCCAGTATGGGAAAGTCTGAAACTATAAGACATACGAAGATCTGTTGTGAGGAACCATGACATCGATTTTAATAACAAGAAAAACTGCATTCATACATTTTAAAAAACATTTGTAGGTACCCCGTTCGGGAATCGAACCCGGTGGTTTTGAAAAAAAAACCTACACTATTTCTATTTAGATATCGATTGTGTAGGTCTTTAGCAGTAAATGTCTGTATGAAACATGATGTCTAAAATTAATAAAATGCATTGTTTTCACATACTTTAATTTATTTTAGTAGGTGCTCGAAGTGACCGCCGCCTTTTTCAATACAATATTCAACACGTTTAGGTAACGATCTTAATCTTTAACGGCCGGTCTCAATATCTTATCGATCTTTAACTAAAGGTTAAAATAGCTACCTTTAGTAACTATAGGTGACATTTTGCGTTTCAATAAACAAAGATAGATAGCAATAACCCACCGTGACTTTGATCCATCTTTCGGAGTGCCCACCGCTTACCATAGGTAGGTAAGTGACTACATAGAAAATATCACTTTCGAGCTTACTGTCGATGCGTCAGATAACTAGCTGTCAGAGTTTTGCGCCATCGCCCGATTTTGAAGGATAAGTGGGATATATAAAAGATCTACAGTATTTTTACATAAATAAGTGTATTTAAAAAAAAAATGGATATGTTCAGTGAGGAAAGTGACAGTGAGATTTTTGAGCACGGTGTGTTTTATTCAAAATACGATGTAGCAGAATTCGAGGATCACCGGGTCGGCGCTCGAATAAACTATGAAAGTGAACTTTCTGAGTCAGAATTCGTTTACAGATTTCTATTAAATAAAACGTCGGTAAATGACTCTTTTAAATCTCTTTTAATTTATTATTAGTAGCATTTGTAGCCCTCGATGTTATTACTTTATTCTTACAAATCTGGTCCAGCAAGAAACTGATCTCATCTTTTCCAATAGGTCTGGTCTTTATCTGAAAAATAAAATCATAAAATGTATGCATAATGTCTTTTTAACAGGCTACTTTTTGGTACGAAATCACAAAAGTGCAAACCTTTTGTGATAAAAGCGAACAGTCATTATCAAATAACTTCATCACTAGACAAATACTTACGGTCAGTTGCTCTTGCTGTGCCATAATTGAAATTTGTGATTGAAATTTCAGTTGGTTTTGTTTGTTCCTTCTTTCGCGCGCATCTTTTTGGAGAACATGACATTTACCACAGATCAATGACATGATACCCGTCACTGCTCAGCGTCAAAGCGTTTCGTTGCGTCCTAAGAGTTGTAATTTGAAATTATTTAATCATCGCAAACCAAAAATCACTGCCGTATTTTTTAACGTTTAGTCTTTTTAATATGAAAATACTTCTACACAACTAATTTGGACGTTGAATGTAATGTTTATGGTTATTTTAAAACGTAACGCGATGAAATTCAATTCGAAAAATAAAACGTTTAGGGAGGGTCGCACTTACTAAAGTTAGAGGTGCTATCTATATTTGATACAGACGAGGGTGGCATGATTTTTAATATTGAAACAGCAGTTAGAGATAGATTAAGGTTAACTGTTTATCAGGGATAGCGATCCATTGTTAACTAGAGGTGGTTTATTGAGACCGGCCGTATATAAGTATCTACATACTTATTTTAAGTGGGCTTTTCAATTGATTGTTGGTGTTTAATTAATAGAAGTTTTTTTTTTCAAAACAACCGGGTTCGATTCCCGAACGGAGTACAGATGTTTTTTAAAATGTATGAATGCAGTTTTTCTTGTTATTAAAATCGATGACATGGTTCCTCAGAACAGATCTTCGTATGTTTTATAGTTTCAGACTTTCCCATACTGACCGATTTGAATGAGACACCCTGTATACATTACAATATGAATGCAATAACCAATGTTGCCAAAAGTGATACTTAAGCGCCCTCCTATAAAATGCTGCAATTGATTTTATATCATGTTGGTGAATTTAAAAAATGGTAACACTTTATTAATGTTTCCATGCCAAATCAGTTTTTCAAATCATGTAATGAGATTCGACGGAAATCGTCAGTTTTCTTATTCTCACTGATATTTCTATGCGGTTGAACAAACTCCTTTGGTAACACTGACAGCAGTTCATAAATCAATCAGTTTTACAGAAGCTACACTCTCTTTAATTCTTTATATGCATGGACTAGCTCTGACTAATCTCACCGATAAAATAAAAAGCAAATTTTTTTCACATATCCGATATACAGCGTGTATCGTGATAGAAACAAAAAAATGTGGTTTTCATAAGATGCCGAACGCCTTTATAAGGAACATAATGTACAAAATGGCATTACCGTGAAGGCTTCACAAAAAAATAAGCGAGAGACTTTTTACTTCAACACGATTTAATTTTCATTTCACTATTTATTTTTAATTCAATTAATTCATAAAAGGAAACAGTATACAGGGTGTCTCATTCAAATCGGTCAGTAAGGGAAAGTCTGAAACTATAAGACATACGAAGATCTGTTCTGAGGAACCATGTCATCGATTTTAATAACAAGAAAAACTGCATTCATACATTTTAAAAAAACATCTGTACTCCGTTCGGGAATCGAAGCCGGTTGTTTTGAAAAAAAAAACCTACACTATTTCTATTTAAATATCGATAGTTTCAGACTTTCCCATACTGACCGATTTGAATGAGACACCCTGTATTTCATTACAAGTGCGGAAAGGCTGTCATTGCAAAGAGTTTCGACAAATGTCTACCCGAGCCGAGGCGCAGCCGAAGGCGAGGGTTGACAGTCGGAACAAGTTGCAATGACGGTTCCGCACGTGTACTGAACGACTATTTTTAATACAGTTGCGACAAAAATAAGCAATTT
Organism: Yponomeuta sedellus; assembly: GCA_934045075.1. Lineage (NCBI taxonomy): Eukaryota > Metazoa > Arthropoda > Insecta > Lepidoptera > Yponomeutidae > Yponomeuta > Yponomeuta sedellus. Next base: position 5,918,714 of record OW203735.1, on the reverse strand, counting down.
AATTAAGAAAAATTATTTGGAAAATGGCGCCAACCGTAAAAAAATATAAGCAGAGATTTTTTTTCTTCACCCATTCTAGTAGGCAAAGGGAACTATGCCCATACAGCCAAGTCTTCAGTAGAATTTTTTTATTGATATGAAATGAAAATGAAATTTAATGAGATGAAATGAAACCTAACTTAACTCATTCAATCAAATCATTAAATCTGATATTGAAACAAATTAGAAGCTCATAAAAACTTCTATGATTTTTTTTAGTAAAAACTTCATGGTTGGTTTTTCTTTTTAATAGACATTATTTTGACAGTTGGGAAAGAAAAAAGGCACGAGTGCGGTGAAGGTAAAAAAAAGAACGAGTGTGTAATAGCCTACATCCCGCACGCTATACGCCCTTGTAATACCCCACTTTTTGAGCAACTGTATTAAAATAGTACATTACACAACTAGGGTGGTAATACAAAGGAAGGCCGAGATCGCAGAAGTTTGCGGCCCGAGCTGTAAGCGAGGGACGTAAATATGCGATCGAGAGCTTTCTTTATTACCTCCCGTGTTGTGTACATCTTTTTTATGTCTACACTTGGCCAGAAAGCGGCTTTTTCCGTACGCGCAGTGTGCGGAAAAGCCACTTTATTGCCAGGTGTGGCATAAAGTTCATTATCATCCTTTGATTTTGATCACTGTTTACATAAGAAAAGGTTCATATTTTACATGCAACTAGTATGATGTCGACCTTTTTGGAATTGTCTGTATTTACCAATGGCAGTTTGTCATTCATAGTGTGCGTTTGGTTTAAATGTGCGAGTTTGGTCACACTGGTTTTCAGACTCATAGGTCACTACTTCTTTTATGTTCTGTAGTTGAACCTTAACTTTATCAGAAAGAAGAGTCATAATATATACATAGATAGAATATTTTTTTGTACAGAAATTACAGTAACAGAAATCTAATATGGACATACCATTAGGAAGCGTGTAAACACCTTGTCCGCTCATGCCCAGCACACTCCACTCGCCCTCGTACTTGCTGCCGGTCGGATAGAGCTTCGCGGAGCGCTGCACCCGCGGGATTTGCACTGACACTGATCTGGAAGAAGTTGAAGTTATATTTAATCACTCTAAGCGATAACATCGCAAATTGTATAACATTAGTTAGATTTAAAAAATCATGGTTGTAATTCTTTTTTCTGATTGTGCATAAAAGTGTTCTCTATCTAGGTATGTATTTTATTTTTATTTTATTTATTCGAGGGGAAAAAATGGACATGTCAAATTTATAAGATACAAAAAGAATAGAGTCACGATAGTACGTTTTGCCAATTCCTCACCATTTCCCACAGAAAGTTAATGTTACTAACATGAGGCGAAACACACAATGTTAACGTTACAGACTACACTAAAGTGTGGGGTCAAAATTTGGCACCTTAAAAAATATTTGATGGTGCACTTACTTGCATTCCACTTTGTGGGCCCGTGAGAACTTCCTCAGTAAAGACTCCCACTGCGAACCTCGAGACGCCCTGTGAAATCATGAAAGGGTTCCGATCAAACGGTTACAAACTTAACTATTCGCTACATTGAAACTTTTACGAAATCTGTGCTATAGGTTCGTCAAAAAACGCGGCAGTGAATGATTAATATTGTCCAAATGTCATGAGTGACCTGGCTGTGTAATATTCTTTACATTACTTTACATTACATCACTGTAATATCTTTGTAATATTTGCATTAGCAGAATGAGGCAATCAGGGTAGATCGATGATCTTTCTATGTTTTTTTAAAATCCTGAATGATTCCATAAATGATTGGAATTATTCAGGATTTTAAAGCCTGCCAAGTTCAATACTAATAATTGCTGGCGCAAACGTCTGGATTTCTACAGGATTTGATACGCATGATTAAGCTTCTGACTTGCCCAGTAAACCATTCGTTAGTACAGTATTCGGCATAATTACCTTTGATATTGATACCTTTAAAGGACCGTTGCCGTTTGAAGGTATCAATATCATGGTATTTATAAATAGTTTCGACTAGATATCTTCATCCGTTCCTTAGAAAAAGGGTCGTGACGGACAGCATACTGATTCTGTTTTGTTATACACTGTATAAGCTATCTACTACATGCAATAAAACACACTAAATTAAACCTTAAATACAATTAGTGTTAAAGACTACAATACTAGCGCAAAAAAAGACGGTCACGTGCGGCCGAGGGCACTACACGGGGACGGGCTGGTTATTTTCTATTCTGTCACTTCTGAAATAATTCAGAACGAAATCGTATCGCTCGCAAGTCGCCGGCCAGTTATAACTAGGGATGCTAATTTACCTAAAGTACATTTTTGCTACAATATTATGGAAGCGGCTTCTTATAATTTCTGTGTAGAATAAAGAATATTTTATTTATCTATCTATGTATAAAATATTTTTTTAAACATGAATCCCGTGATTCCCGCGATTCGTGAATCCAGGGAAACCGACGTCTTAAGCATGTTGCATTTTTGTTAAAGTCATGACTCCGGGATTAAATAACTGTTATTGTGTATTTACTTACCATATTAGCACCTTAAAAGAAGAAAATATAGCTACACCCGATTTGATTCTATAATAAGAAACTAAATTTGTCGATCCCGGAATCCCGGGATTTTTTCAATTCGAAAGTGCTATCCATGTTTGCCTACACCTCAATTTTAGGCAAATATGCATCCGATTATCCGATCTCTAGTTATAACGTGGCTTAAGTAGACTCTTACCCCGAGGAATTACGGTTCTCATGCGCCATTTCCAACTTCCAATATTAATACTATTTCCGAAGACGATATGGTCGTACCCTGAAAGTCAATAAACATAATTACTGACAAATTCCACCAATAACTAAGCAATAAACCGGAAATTACTTTATAAATTCAGTATTTTGAATAGCGAAGACCACATTTGAAAATTATTAACTGTGATAAAGTGTAGGTAAGTACAAATTACATCTACGACCTTTTATCTGTTATAATATTTCAACTATGCATTGATTTAAAATACACGAACCGTTGACTTTTATCCTAAACAAGATTCGATCTCCAAAATTATTGTCATAATCAGGAGACCACGACTAATCGGTATTTTAAGAGGAGCTGGTACCTCCAAAATTCAACAGTATAATAAACAGAAGTACGGTCTAAGTTTTACCACTAAGTATTGGGTGAGAGCCTCGTGAGAGCTCAACTAGCCTGCAAAAAACTGTCTACAAGAGTGCTGTAATAGCGCGCAATGGAACCAGCAATAAAAATAATAATTCGGTTGTATACCGCCCTGTATGGGTCATTTCCAAAATGACAAACTTCAGCAACACTCTAATCAAAGACTGTTTGGTAACAAGTGTTACTACTTCTTTCATCACTTCCAAGTTTAATTCTTTAATGTTTTGTTTCGAAATACTGGGCTTTATATTATTCTATTAAATTCTCTCTTCATGTGCGCTACGAAAATCGCAGCTTTCTGTAATTTAACTGTTATTGTGGTATAATAGCACAGATTCTTAAAGATATTAGCGAATTAAATAGTTTTATTAATTTACCAAATTTTATTTTATTTATAATTTCAATGTATTTATTAGCGACACTAAAACAGCATAGCAGCAATAAAAATACCAAATAATACATTTAATGTTGATATGTCTAGTTGACTCGCCAAAACATTTGTCAACAGCATAATATTTAGGTTTAGTTAGGCTTTATAAAAACACAACTGTTAGGAAAAATAGGACAGCGTTTCTAGACTGCGTTTCACATTATAGTTCATTTGAAGAAATTCTTATCACCATTCAGTATTTGCTAAATCCAAAGTGGATCGCATCGCGTTTCGTGAAACGCATCGCATTTTGTGAAACGCATCGTATTTCGGAAGACACACTCTGGTTGATCGGTTGTTTTGTAACATTTTACTACTGGTGATCAGAGTCAAAAGAAAGCTCTATTCATTGCACGAAAAATACTTTCTAAGGTATATTTTAAAACGAACGGGAAACAGGCCAAGGACATCACTTCTATGTTCATCTTAATTTTAGTAGGAAAATGTAATATTTTTATTTGCTACGGCAGTGTTTTACCAGTAAATTACTGTTTTACTGCAGTAACGTTATCTTTCGGACTAATTAACCGTTTTCAGCACAAATTCACCCGCTGCTGCTTTGTCTCCCATGCGATTGGGCAGCGCTGAGAATGATTTATTTTGCAAAATGTATACCTTTACTAACACTCACAAAGTTCAATGTTAACACTAAAATAGAATGTTACTTTTATACAATGTACATACATACTAACACAATATGGATGCCATGTTTCTGAATTAAAAATTATAATAATAATAATACCCGGACTTGGCCCCCGTGGTGGAGTATGGTCTAACCTTCCTGCGATGCAGGAAGAGACCCGTGCCCCAGCTATGGGGACATACAAGGGTTGATAACGAATAATAATAATAATGCAATTATTATATTTGTATATCTTTATTGTACATATTAATACATAGTTTAATTTTAAAAAATATATTTGGCAATAAAATATCACCTCTCCGTTTGTGACTAGGTAAATAGGTAACGGTAAATAGGTTTCTTATAACGTTACTTTCTACCATACCACGCTATTTTATTATAACTTTTAGGTAATAACGATTTTCGGGTTGGCCCCATAAGTTCAGAATTAGTCTTAGGGCGGTTAAAAAACCGTTTGGTCATTAATGCGATATTGACGACACACAAAATCCGAAAGCAATTTTTTCGTATTGACAGTTAAAATACTTCTGGTAAGCGAGTTGAAATTAATCAATTTTATTGTCGCGTCAAGTTTCTGTGTTGAACGAAAAATATAAAAAATATAGACAATTTTACACTTTTGCTCATTGAAAACTACTGATTCAAGAGAAACCGTCTTTAATTTACATATGATTTAAATAACACATTGTACTTGCCATGTTTAAGAATAAGAATGAAATTTATTTTAAAGAAGTTACATACTTAGACACAATACATCTTCTCCACGTCACCTGTTGGTTGGCTAGAATAAAATACTATTTAGTATTAAGCCCGCCAATTGTACAATCTTTACAGGTACAATACAGAATTTAATAATATTTAATAATAATAATATAGCTACTACAAGAGCTAGATTTAAGTTAACAAAAAACGGGTTAGCTTCCATTAGGTAAGGTAAGTATAATAGTTAGAGATCACTGTAAGTTTAAGCTTAGCTACTGATTTCATCTGGCAACAAATGCCCGGGCTTAAATTTTCTCTCGATCGCACTGTCAAACCTTATTTCTCAAACTTTATTTTTATGTAACCTATAAAAGTCTCACTGATGGGGAACACTCCTTCACTCAGAGATGGGCTTAAGTACCACGCGTGCCCACCGCGGACTGACAATTTCAAGCGCTGACGTATTTGAACATTTTCAAGCGCTGACGTATTTGAACACTTTCAAGCGCTGACGTATTTGAACACTTTCAAGCGCTGACGTATTTGAACACTTTCAAGCGCTGACGTATTTGAACATTTTCAAGCGCTGACGTATTTGAACACTTTCAAGCGCTGACGTATTTGAACACTTTCAAGCGCTGACGTATTTGAACACTTTCAAGCGCTGACGTATTTGAACACTTTCAAGCGCTGACGTATTTGAACACTTTCAAGCGCTGACGTATTTGAACACTTTCAAGCGCTGACGTATTTGAACACTTTCAAGCGCTGACGTATTTGAACACTTTCAAGCGCTGACGTATTTAGTTTCCTCACGACGTTTTCCTTCACCGTTAGCGAGCGGTATTGCTACTATAACTTTACAAATGTACATCACTTAGGAAACAAAAACAAACATGCACGAACTGGGAATCGAATCTGGGTCTTCCGCTGCCGAGTCCATTGTTCTACCCACTGCGCTACCGCCGCTCTCCCAGAAATAAGGATTTTGCAGTTTCTATTCAGTTTGATATTCTTTGTTTTGTGTAAATAGTTTATAATTTAGGACTTTCGTAGTTTATGTAGTTTATTTTTTTGCACATAGACCCATTTTTTCCTTCTTATCCTATTTTCTAAGGTTTGCTGGAAGAAATCTCTTACAGAGATAAGCTCGCCTTTGTACATGTTATTATATAATTATATAAAGCTATCTGCCCTGTGAAATATTTGTGTGCAATAAAGTATAGATTAAATTAAGGATTATTCTAGACTAGCTGTGCCCCGCGGTGTTACCCGCTGCTTATCGATTTTCCCATGGGAATAAGATATTTTCCCGCAATAACGCGTTCTATGTGCTAATCCAGATCCAGCTAACTCCATATCAAATTTTATTAAAATTACTCCCGCCGTCACTCCAGACGTGACGAAGTAACAAACATACACACTCACAAACTTTCGTCTTTATATAGTGTGAAGTGTGATGTGAAGTGACGTGATGTGATGTGATGTGATGTGATTAATAACATTGCACCAGCACGGCCCGGCCTGCCGTGATGTGCACACAGCCTAAGAGCTGATAAACACCCAAGAACATTGGAAATCCGAGTGAAATGCACCACAAAGCCCCTTTGTATTCACGTCACACGTGGCGCGGTCACGGTCGAATCCTGGGCCGCACGGCGAATGCATTATTTATTTACCGGAGCAAGAGAGTGAAACCGTCTATAGGAAAGTAAAGGCGAACGATAGAAAGGATCGAAGTTTTTGCCGTTTTATCTTTCATGAGATTAATCGACAGCCCGATATATATATATATATATTCGATACCAATGGTATATCTCCACTGCTGGGGCACGAGTCTCTTCCTGCATCGTAGGAAGGTTAGGCCATACGAAGGCCATGTGACACGACGAGGGCCAAGTCCGGGTTGGTGGAGGATTGTAAGACAGTGGTGGGCCTTACTGTCAGAACTTACCAAGCCCTTTGACATGGCTTAACGATTATCGTTACATGACAGCCGGCACCATCGGCTTAACATGCCTTGCGAAACACGGAAGCGCTCGGAAAAAATGCCAGTAGCGGTAGACACAGGACGGTCACACATCCTGCACCTGACCGCGCCTGTTGTTGCTTAACTCAAGTGTTTGACTCCTATCACTCGGTTTGACTAGGCCGCGAGAGCTTCACTAGGCCGTGAGGGCTTCCAGATATATATTATTATATTTATGGACTATTTTTGTGAGCGTCTGACCTGTGACTTTTATAGTGTATACGGTAATTCTCTAGAGACAGAAGTTTACTAACACAATGTTTTTTGGCTGAGCCTACGACATCGTTTGAATAAGAGTATTTTACGACACTAGAGAAATTATAAAAAAAAATTAAATCACATTAGCGAGGCTATGTTAAATCACTAAATATATTGTTCTACGTAATATTTCAATGTGAAAGTTTACGAAGATGTTTGCATTTTTGTTACTCAATCACGCAATAAAGGTTAACGGCGGTATATGAAACTTGGTACAAATAGACAAAGATCTGAATTGAGACAAGATGTTTGCGAGCTTAGCTATTTTGTGATTATTATATTTTATATTTATCGATATAGATTTATCTCTACTCTACGCTACTAATCGATTTCGATTTCAACCCTGTATGTCCCCACTGCTGGGGCACGGGTCTCTTCCTGCGTTACACGAAGGTTAGGCCATACTCCACCACGGGGGCCAAGTCCGGGTTGGTGGAGGGTTGTAAGACAGTGGCGGGCCTTACTGTCAGAAGTTATCAATCCGCCCATAAGGCTTCTGCCATGGCTTAAGGACTGCCATTACATGACAGCCGGCAACCACGGTTTAACGTGCCTTGCGAAGCACGAAAGCGCTCGAAAAAATGCCAGTAGCGGTAGTAACGGGACGGTCACCCATCCCGTTCCTGACCGCGCCTGTTGTTGCTTAACTCGAGTGATTGATTCCAATCACTCGGCTCGACTAGGCCACGAGCGCTTCATAAAAAATATACTCTGTGGAAAAGTGATTCTAGTCACGTGGTACAAAAACTCGCTATATATGAAGCTCTTATCTTGTAAAAAATGTTTTAGAAGTCTACCTCATTATTGAAAAAAGTGTAGAATTCTACGAATTAAGTATTTTATTATATCGGTAATTGAGTGATTGCACGTCCCAGGCGTCCCAGGACATATTTCAAAGGCAAAGGGAAAGACAAAAATTACCCTGAACCCTGTGCATACGACTAAAGAACGTTGATGAAGCGAAGGTGATACATAAACATAACATAACCTCACGCCTGTATCCTAGAGGGGTTGGCAGAGACCAGGGACTGCCACTTGTCACAATTTTGACAGATCACCTTCGCTAGATCAACGTTGTATAGCCGGTGCATGCACATCGGTTTCGGGTACATTTTCAATTACATTTTTTGGTATAATGGCAACTACGCGATGTCGACTATTTCTGCCAGGATCACGTCAGAACACCTATACCCTGCGCTCTGTTACCTCGCCCGAAATGAAATGAAAAGGTTTTATTCAAAGTAGCGCAGATACTGCGGCTTAATGAACGTTACAAGTCAAACTAGGTGTCCATTTCAAAATCTAGATCATTTTGGAGAAAAAATGGACAAAAAAACTCCAAACATAGGTAGTCTTCAAATTCCTTAATTAACAGAGTTTACACAATTTTTACAAAACTCATGCATTATACATGCTTGAATTTCAGACATCATTGTCATCTAAATAATCCTTGATATTATAGTAGCTCTTTTGGCGCAAAGTGTACTTTACACATTTTTTGAACCGCTCTTCAGTCAAACTTAATATATCTTTAGGGATTTTATTACAGAAACGTATACAATGCCCATGAAGGATGTATTAACCTGTGCTAGCCTAAATCTTGGGCTCAAAAGTTTATGTTTATTTCTAGTATTTACATTGTGTTGGCCATCTGCAGTTTTAAAGTTGCTAATATTTTTCCTGACATACATAGATATACTGGCTGGCAACTGCAGGATGTTTGTTTCTTTAGAAATTCTTTTAACAAATCTCTGCTACCTAGCTTATAAATGAATCGGATCGCTCTTTTCTGCAAGACGAAGATGGTCTCAATGTCCGCTGCCCGTCCCCACAATAGTATGCCATAGGACATAATACTATAGAAGTAACTTAAATAAACGAGCCTGGCAGTTGCGACGTCAGTTATGTCCCTAATTCTTTCAACAGCATAACTGCATATACTCCCTATTATGCACGACCTGCGCATAATAGGGAGGTTAACTGAGTATGCTAAAACCAAATTAAGGATTACTTTGTGGAGGCTTTACATGTTGTGGCGAACGGATACGTTACAAAATAATATGATACATATTTATAGTACTTACTATGCGAATACATTCCCAATTTTTTAATTTGTTTAACGACTCTGGGTACAAGCCCTTTTAAGCCTTGCTTTACTTCAATAATTCACTATATTTTTTTAACAGTTTAAGTGCCTAATCATTTACAATAATTACTATCTAAACTGTAACTTTAAAACTCTTCGTAAAAAGATCCCCTATTTGGGGATCACAGATTAAAAAGACAAATTTGGGATTAAAGTCTCCTGAAGAGTTTTCTTCAATGAACACCTTTTTTGTAGGTATCACGTATGGTATCTATTTTATTTTACCTACCTTCCAACGGTGACCAGCGGTTTTTTATTTTTATGAAAAATAACACAAATTAAAAATACAAAACGCAAGACAAGAATGTTGACAAGTGATTGATGTCACAAATTATCAAGACAAAATTGATGTCAGATTGTATTAAAAATTAAAACGTATGTCAATGTCAACTTATTTTAAAAGGTTTTCATCGATAAGGAGGTTAAATTATTGGCACAGAATGAGAAAAGTTATTTCAGGAAAAAGTGGGTCAAACGGACCAATCAGTTTTTGACCTTAATAAGCTTGGAAAGCATTGGTAGCGCAACAGTAGAATGCTGGCTCCATATTCGAGAGGTTATGTGTTTGAATCCCGGCAAAGGACTTTGTTTTCTAAGTTATGAACATTTTTGATTCAGGTAAAACAGATTACAAGTTAATACAGAGTACAGAGAGTATTGTAAAGAGGTTCGAAATTTCACTGATGCCGGATGCCGGTAAGTCGCCCATTAGCTCAGTTGGGAGAGAGCTGGCACGGTTAGCGAAGTCCCGGCATGGTTGGAATTTTTACCTTCTAAATAGGTTTTTTAAGATTACATGTTTTTTCTAATGTACAAGGAACCATATTATAATATATTGTTCCTATGAAATTGTGATTAGTGGTGGCTCCCTGAAGTGAAAAAAAGTTTCATCTAATTCTGTTATTGATACATGGTGATCCATCGAAAACTAAGTGCAAAATTTTTATTACGCAATGGAGAACTTTCACGTTGTTTATTTATTTATTACACACAGTGTTTATTTTTCTTTACGCCTTATACTTTTTATAATGCGACCTGTCAAAATGTCATTCTCGTCATGGTCCAAAAAAGCACCGGACAATTTGGGCTCAAACGATGATGTCACAACTTGAATTTACCGTCTTATAATTTATGAAACGTTTTTCGATATTCGAGATATCTCGTAAAATAACGTGTTTTCGCATCTACACCCTTTAGGATGCAATAAAAACACTACAAAAACAGTACAACTAATATGTTTTTGTCATTGAATAGAGTATTTTGATTTTCTTGTTTTTGGCACCCTAGAAAGTCTAGAAATCCATTTTTATGGTTTTATTTGAAGGAAAATATTCTGTGTCTATGGTCCAAAAGCAATGTCGCTTCAAACTAAGTTTCACGCAATTAATTTTAATTAATGGGGACACTTGGCTAGAAGGGAAGGCGGCCGGTGGACCAGTGCAGTATCGGAGTGGTGGCCAAAGGAGGGAAGGAGGTTGGTAGGCAGACCACCGACACGATGGTCAGACGACATCGTGAGGGTTGCGGGTCAGTGATGGATCAGATTAGCACAGGACCTTGAGGAATGGCACAATAAAAAGGAGGCCTATGCCCAGCAGTGGGTTGATGTGGCCTGATTATAGATAGATATAATTAATTCTAAGCAATTAATGTCATGGGTTAACAATATACTAACCCATGACATGAAATTAATTTATTATACCTACGCAGTTTATTAGCATAGTGCCTAAATAAGAGAGAGAGAGAGAGAGAGAGAGAGAGAGAGAGAGAGAAATAATTTATTAAACGGCACAATACTAAAAACATAACAAAACAGTAACAAATTCACAAAACACAGCAAAATATATATTATTATACACAAAGTTTACAACACATTATAAACAAACACAGGAAATAAATAAGCAAGTAAGAAAATAGAAAAAAAACAAATAATGGGTGAATAGACATTTAAAAATAAATAAAAGAAGGCATATGTACAAACATAAACATGGATTGGATAAATACGGATATGCCAAACAATAATAACAATAATAATAATCTATGTTTTGTTTAAAGTATTGAGCCCCTGAAATGGTTCCCGACTCAGCATGTGTTGTAGGAGCCACCGAGCCTACAACGCTGATATTCGGTCGAGACCATTTATATTATTATAATATGATTATGCTTAATGTAACAAAATGTTTACATAGGTGAGTGAGATATTCTAAAAGGCTTTTAGTCACTTCACACAAAGGGTCTCAAATGCAATTAGCAACATTGATTTGTCCAAGATTCGCCTCAGAGAAAATCCCATTCATCTTTTGTCCCCGAGGGTCGCGGACAATAGCATTGTACTGTACAGTGGACAACAGACCACCTTGGACTTTAGACCGGTCTTGTTCCAAAGACATAGTGATGAGTTTGGATAGTCAGTGCTGGGAATTGTACACATTTGTGTACATTCAGTCTTGATGAGCTTGATTTAATAAGGTCTATTGATTTTGTACCCAAATTATAGTTTGATGTGGATGTGTCTGATGTGAATGTTGACACAGCAAACGGAAAAAGAAACGGAAAGCAGTTCTTTGCGATAAACACATACCTCTTGATACGCGATATAGTCTTAATTGAAGCTAAACAAAGTTCTTTATCTTGAACCACCGATGAAAATCAAAAGGCTCAGTTATATATTAAACAGGTCTAATCGCGATTATTTATTAGGTACAACGTAATATACAGGTATGAATGTATCATGAAAAAACCCCTTCGGCCGCCTACGAAACCAACGCTACGTAATACTTGTAAAATAGTTGAAAAAACATCGGTTACCGGGTTCTAAATTAGGATTGCCTGTGTACGAGTATGCGAACTGATAGTCAGGGTACTTCCAAATTGCTTGAGTTTTTATATAAGAAATAATTACTAACATTCTTTCTTCTTCTTTCGTGTCGAAAGCGCCGCCCTCCTCTCAGACATCTCGCTCCCAAAACCGCGCCATTGCGAGCGCGCCGGGTGATGCCTCCATGAGATCCCGCAAACTGCACTGTGGAACTTCAGGGCAGACACAAAGATACATTCTTATTTATAAACACAAACCCTTAAAACAGTCCAAAAACGCCGTCTAAAATAGTCTGTGGTCGAAATTTTACAAGGAAAAACGTAACCGCAGACCATTTAAACTAAGTCTAAGGAAACGTAAGGAGGAATCGTGTATTTGTAACACTTTTTATTCATAAGAGCAATTTTATTAACGAAGAAACTCGAGTGCCACTAATTTACAACTGGATATAATTAACAATGAAAACAAAACATGTATAATCTATTTCTACTATTAACCTTCTTTCCACACTTAGCACCTAGTTAAGCTTAGAGCAGGCGCTAAGGTGACGTTACATAATTGAATATGCACCGAATTTAACCTTTTTTGCTTGAGGTTGCATAGCGTGCGGAGACCACCGTTATCTGCCGCCGGTATCTCGTGAGAACGGGTTTTGACCCACTGGGTCCAAAGATTTGGCCCCCTTTTCATAAAGACTCAATCGCACACAACATAATCTCTAATCGTTGTATAATAAGTACTTATATTCTTCCAATCTTTTGCTACTTGTTATTCAGATATCAATATATATATATATATTTTATTTTCTTTTTTATGTACATTCTTTATTACCTTGCATCCCTTTTTAACCATCTTTGAAAAAGGAGGAGGTTGCACAACCTTGCGCTCATTAGGGTGGGCTACGTCCAGCAGTGGAATAATATAGCCTGAAGAAGAAGAAGAGGTCCATCCATTAGTAATATGCATATGATTATTAAAATATTGCGTAAAATTTGTCCCAGGCTGATTTGGTAAGGTTCTCATGAAGACTTTGAAGACCCCCTGCAGTACAATTCCACCAAACTGCGATCCCCAACCCGCATGCCTAGCGTGGGGATTATGGGCATTACCCCCCAATGATGGCACAACATGGCGCTCATTAGGGGAGGGCTATGTCCAGCAGAGGACTAATATAGCCTGAAGAAGAAGAAGAGGTCCATCCATAAGTAATATGCATATGATTAATAAAATATTGCGTAAAATGTGTCCCAGGGTGATTTAGTAAGGTCTGAGGAAGACTTTCAGAGATGGAAATGGAGAACTTCAAATTTTAAGCCAAAAAATTATGTTAAGGGTAGATGTTACAAACACTTTGTTCATAAAATACCTTCATTCAGTAACTCATTCTCTGGTATGTGGAGAACATTGTTTCGAAGATCATCAACTCGAATGTCGTGCTTGAGAGGTTCTTAACTTCGATTTTAGATAAAAATTTGCCATTTTCACTTAAGTATTTAATTTCACTGTCACTTTTTACAGCAGAAGATTTGAGAGTCTGATGGTGACCAGCTCAAGAACACCCAGATATAGGGCACCGTTGCACCTAGAAACCCGGAATTAAAGTTGAAATGTATAGTGTCACTATAACTTGCTACAATAGAAAAATTAAGAGTCAGATGACGAATAGCCTAAAAACACCTAGATGTAAGGGTGATATTACACTTATCAAATATCTTTGTAAAATTTTGCAATTCAATACTTGATAAAAATTCTTTGAGGTACTTAAGTCCATTCCACTTATCCAATAACTATGTCCAATATTTTTTGCGTATAATAAAAAAGGTGAAATACGTCTCAACAAAATGGAGGAATGGTGGAGCGTCTTTGTCATTGTCATCAAAAATTCTGTTATTGGAATCGTTCACGTTATCTTCTTTGTCACCATTTTGATTTAAGTGTCACTAATATTTGATCAAATATCGTTGGTGCCAAGACATGTGACGAAGTCGCCCAATTTCTTTAACATAACATTTTACATACAGGCACATACATTTCTTCTGGCCCCACACTAGGGTACTCTGTGTCGTGGAAACCAGAAACAACGACATCACAAAGAAACTTTGATCAAATTGTACATTGGACAAAGATATATTTTGATATCACCCAGCGACACGAGATTTTTGTCCTCCGGGCCCAATATTTTGATCCGCATAGGTCTCAAGCATTGTGAGGTTGTCTGAGAATGATGAGCTTTACATCGGTTCAGTTTTTTCATCTGATTATTAAAGGTGTGCTCGCCATTGTGCAATTTATTACAATTCTTGTGTCAGCCTTTGTAAACTAGCCTAGTTCCGTTGGTGTTTCAGACTTTATATCGTGAGTATTAAGATCTTAGAATACGTCAGTAGTGTCAGCCAGTAGAGTTTAGCTTGTAACACAAAGTCTTTATACATAGAACGTCTGATTTGATATGAATAGAAGGACTGTTAATTTTAGTCACTTCATTACAGTCCCTGCAGAGATTTCTATAAAGAAACTAATATCCTGATAGTTTCCTGTCTGTATATCTATGAGAATATTTTTAAACATTATAAAAATATCAGTAACTTTAAAACTGTGGATAGAACTATAATGTAAATACTATAAAAGTCTACTATAAATACACATAAACTTTCGTTTCCCAGATTTAGGCTGGCAGTGGTTAGTAAATCCTTTATAGGGGCACTGTGTACATTTCTGCTATAAGAATTCTAAAGATATAATAAGCTTGACAGAAAAGCAGTTACAAAAATGGGTAAACTATACTTTTAAAGTAAACCATATTTGAAAAGACTAAGCTTAAGCGTTTTTTTGGCATCTTTCTCCAAAATTATCTACATGTTGAAACGGAGAAAACAATTTAGTTAAAAACCAAATATCTGCTGGGTTTATATTAAAACTCTTTACTGCACAACATACAAACATTAAATTTATTAAATATCTCAGTTACATAATACGATACAGGCGGTTTTATTGCCAAAAGCCATGTCTCCCTCATGAATGACAGATAAGAAAACACCTACCTAGATGAATTATCTTGATGAATTATTGTAATAAAGTGAGTAAACTTTAAATTATGAGGGATATGGGAATTATAACGCCGATAAAACATCGTGAAGAAACCTAAGTGTTGGAATTGCAGCTATGAGCTCGCTTGGTAATTAAGAACTCTTTCTTTAAAAACCTATTTAGAGGCTAAAAATTCCACCCATGCCGGGATTCGAACCCGCGACCTCTGGCTATCCGTGCTAGCGCTCTTTCCAACTGAGCTAATGGACGACTCACCGGCATCAGTGAAATTTCGAACCTCTTTACAATATTCTCTGTATTACGTACAGGCAACGACATATTGTGGAACTTTTAGCCTCTAAATAGGTTTTTAAATTTGTCCTTAGCACGGGTTAGTGCATTAAAAATACTCGTAATATAATACTCTTTCTTTGCGAGAAGGCTTGTGCTCTGCAGCGGGACGTATATATGAGTTTATTAAGCGAACGAGGCAGTGTTTTAAGTGACAAACAAGCGGCCTTTCTACATTTCCCTACATAATTTACTAAGAAGTAGCGTTCCATAACGAGCTTTTGTTTAGATGCGGTTTATGTTCCCGTCCGTGTTATAAAACCGTATACACATTTCAGCCCCGATTTTGCGGCTTTATTCTCTTCAAGTCTAGTCATAAAGCTGCACCGTTAGCTCTCTTTAGTTCTCTCAGGCAGCGTGTTATGTTTGAAGAAAAATTCTCGCGGAGCTGTAAGCTCCGAGGGGTATCAAAACCGCAGCGTGTTGCGAAGTACATTTTATATTTTAAACTAGGAAGCAGTATTCCTCGATCCTTCGGCGATTTATTTTCTAGTGAGTCTATTCTGTATAGTCTGTTCGCTTTTAGAATATACCTCGGGCTCTAGAGTAGGCTTCGGTTTTCGCCAATTTTCGCCGGTTTTCGTACTGATGATCGAGTTCTGATTTCGAAATTAAGTGTCATATTAGTTCCGATATTTCTATTACACGAATATATCCGATTCTATCAGATAGTAGCCAAGGTATATTCTTAAAGCTAACAGACTATAGCTAGTTATGTACAGTCGACATCACGTCAAAGTATACATACGTGTTCTAAAAAAATGCAAAGTTGGACCTGATGTCAATTAATATTAAAAAAAGAATGGCTCTTGCATCTACACAATGAGATGATTTATACTCGACCGCCCAAACCATCCTGACAGCTTAGTCCGCATAGCCCACAGGAAAGCCTAGTCTAAAATTAAGTCAGTAGTCAAGACTAAAATTATGAGAAATCTAAAAAACGTTTTTTCAGTATTGATAAATTAAACTTCCAACAACTCAAAGTAAAAAAACCTAAATTTGTTATTCTTACTTTGATCATTCTTGAAACTTGAATCCTATGAAAATCTTCTTAGCATTCCGTTCTTTTATAAAAAAATAAGACTTTTTAAAGCAATATTATTTACGAAAACTAAAACCGCTGGATGTATTTGAATGAAACATAACTCAAAGTTGGATCTATTAAATCTATTGCTAAGGCAACCTGAAGACCTAGTGCCTGTACACCTAGTACAGTCCAACCAATTATCTCAATTATTCATCGGGCTGAATACGATCCCGAACTTAAGCCCATTTATCTCGGTTTTAATTAAAGTCTAGGGAATAATTCATTTAAGGATAGTTATACACAATGAATTATAAATGGTTTGAAAGCCATAGTGAAATGAACGTCCCTTAACAATAGATATCCAATACGGTAGTCAGTTTTTAGAAAAACAACGCTAGGTACCCCAAAATATTTCGGTACCAGTCAGCTAGAATTTAATTTAAGGTAAGGGTTTATAATTTGTTATATTCTGATTGCGTGTGTAGCTACATAACCATGTAATTTGTTCATCTCAATGGCCTACGTGGTTCTATTTGATAAAATTTTTTTTTTAGCATGTTAGACTAATAGTATGCGCCTCTCGCTTTTACATTACCTGCCTTAACTATAAGTGAGAAATGTTCCATAGGACATATAAGTCCATAACCAATATTGTGAAACATATAAACATTCATTATCTGTGTCTGTATTTTCTCCAAATAAATAAATAAAATTAAATTAGAGCGGTGCGTGCGTGTCGCTAGTCATTGTTCTGATAGACAGAGACAGTACTGATTGTTCGCGCATGTTTTAAAACAGACCTTTATTCCGTATGAGATTTCTCAACACATTTTTTATTTATATTACTACTAGCTGTGCCCCGCTGTGTTACCTACCCGCGGTTTATCGGTTTTCCTATAAGAGTAATATATTTTAAAGAGTAAGATATTCTAAAACGTAGCCTATTTGGTAATCCAGGGGTGTCCGGTCAACTGTCAACTCTATAACAAATTTTATTATAATCGCTCCAGCCGTTTAGACGTGAAGAAGTAACAAACACATACACTCACAAACTTTCGCCTTTGTAATATTAGTGTGATGTCATGTGATGAAATGAAATGAAAAGGTTTTATTCAAAGTAACACAGAAACTGCGGCTTAGTGAACGTTACAATTCAAACTAGGTGTCCATTTTAAAATCTAGATCATCTTGGAGAAATAATGGACCAAAAAAACTCCAAACTTAGTCTTTTCAAAGTCCTTAATTAACATAGTTTACATAATTATTATAAAACATTCATACCTTGTACTGGCTTTAATTTCAGACCTCATTGTCATCTAAATAATCATGTTATATTATAATATGTTATAGTAGCCCTTTTGGCACACAGTGTGTTTAACATATTTTTTGAACCGCGATTCAGGCAAGATTAATAATGATGATGTGATTACTTTTAAGCATATAATAATGTGCCTAAAAGTAACAGTATAAATATGTGGCATATTTACTAACGAGTTACTTAACCGTGGCCTACCTGACACCCAGATTTCAGAGTGTGGTAACGGTCTAAACCTATTTTTATATTTCTTTCACTCTGTCCTATCATTTTTTTTGCTTCCCCGTAACGTAACAAATTACAGTGCACAAATGTAAACGTTAATCTTCTGTCGCCTGTACTATACCATGTATGACCCAAAAAACCTTTCAAACTGAAAAAAAATCATTTCAAAGTTGTTCTATAATTTTAAAATTTTTCCTTCAATACATTTTCTCACAGTTAGTGTGTACATTTTCCACGGTTCACTATTTACCCTTTCCATTGGATCAGCTGTTTCTATTCCGTTAGACGCTGTAGAAATAATCTGTCACTAAAATGTACAAGCAAGAGAAGTATAGAAGGCGCAGGCCGTATTGCCTTTTGCTCGATACATACATATAACATATAACTTTTAATATAACGACATAGGCGCACTCTATGCTAATAGCGTTATCCGTAAGTTGACATTGGCGTAGTGGATGGGGGTGCAGCTTCTATAAATTGTAGATGGATAGAGAACACTTTATTGCAAGACAAGAAAAAAAATTACAATCAATTGTAATTGTTATCGTTATCAACCCTTGTATGTCCCTACTGCTGGGGCACGGGTCTCTTCCTGCATCGCAGGAAGGTTAGGCCATACTCCACCACGGGGGCCAAGTCCGGGTTGGCGGAGGATTGTAAGACAGTGGCGGGCCTTACTGTCAGAAGTTATCAAGCCGCCCATGAGGCCTCTGACATGGCTTAACGACTGCCTATTATATGACAGCCGGCACCAACGGCTTAACGTGCCTTGCGAAGCACGGACGCGCTCGGAAAAATGCCACTAGCGGTAGTCACGGGGCGCTCACCCAACCTGTACCTGACCGCGCCTGTTGTTGCTTATGTTGTAATTGTTACTGACTCTATAATATTTTCCACATAACTCAGTCACTATGGTACAGAAGCAAGTTACAATGAATTAAACTAAAAAAAAACAGGAAGTTTTGTTTCACGGTCATCAAGTCATCAGATACCTATATCGCTACTAAAAAATCGAAATTCTAAACTTCGAAATTCTAAACTGTACTCGCCACTTCAGTCTACCCGTGACTACGGGAATTGCGACGCTGGTGAAACGTCGAGAAGATAATTACGTTTTACCTAATAAGTAATCGCGATTAGACCCGTTTTAACATAACATAACATTTACATACAGGCACATACATACAATGCTTCTGGCCCCACACTAGGATACCCTGTGTCGTGGGAACCAGAAACAACGACATCACAAACATGTAAACATGCAAGACCTGGGATTTTTCTTTGTTCCTAGCCGGGATTCGAACCCGGGACCATATATGACTTCATATATAACGTTTCATGTATAACTTTATAAAAGTATAAAAAAAGTGGAGCAATTCATTGACACTCGGCTTGAATGCAACTGAAGTGAAAAGTCGTTCTATTGCATTTCTTCTGTGATTCTGTAGTGTTATTTAAAACCGGTATATTTCGTCCGATGCGGAAAATCGGTGCTCTAATAAAAAATATAACTTTTTTTCGTATTAGAAGCGACGATTATGGTTTCCGTGGGTTAGTGCTGGGGTGTTAACACGAGTCGTGCGATGAAATTTGTTTCCCACGGTGAAGGTGCGTATAACCCGCTTCACAGACGAGAAGGATTTTGCAAATGCTCCCATCTCAAGGTATACGGTAATATTATGTGAGCGGAAAGTAAATAGCTGCTGTTTACTTTCTTCTGCAAACCGAGTTATATAATATCACAATTCGTAAATTCAATGTTTATTATTGTATTACCTACTTCTGATATTGGGTTGACCCTGAAATAAAATAAATAGTCTGATTATTCATGTGTAAAATTGTCCCATCTTAAATGTCTAATAGTATCATGAAATTGTTTTATTTGAAATGAAATGAAATGAAAAGGTTTTATTCAAATTATTTTTCGGCTGAGATCCACAGTAGCATGAAATACGGAATTATATTCTATGAAATACAAGTTTACAGATTTATTTTAATATATTTATATAAGATTTATTTTAATATATTTATAGTGGCATTTTTCCGAGCGCTTCCGTGTTTCGCAAGGCTTAAGCCATTGGTGCCGGCTGTCATATAATGGCCCTTGAAAGTCCCCACTGTTGGGGCACGGGTGTCTTCCTGCATCGCAGGAAGGTCATACTTTACCACGAGGGCCAAGTCCGGGTTGGTGCAGGATTGTAAGACAGTAGCGGGCCTTAGTGTCAGAGGTTATCAAGCCGCCCATAAGGCCTCTGACATGGCTTAACGACTGACTAATGACTTAACGTCATTACATGACAGCCGGCATCAGTGGCTTAGCGTGCCTTGCGAAGCACGGAAGCGCTCGGAAAAATGCCAATGGCCGTGGTCACCAGTCCTGCACCTGACCGCGCCTGTGGTTGCTTAACTCAAATATTATTCGAATTCGAATCTTCTTGTTTGTCTTTGCCTCATCACATTATTTGTGGTCGGCTCTCCTCGTTCTTTTGCTCCAAGATTTTCTGTCCTGGGTTGTCCGCTCGCTCAACTGGGCTCGCTCCAAGTACCATTATTCGAATTTGAATATTATTACCCTATTACCATTATCTATTTTTTTCACGGCGCAATTTCAAAAATGTGACTAAGATACATCTTAGAAGCAACAATACTATCAATTTAAATTTTAATACACTATTAAACGTTTGTACGTTATTTTCTTATATTACGAGTATGTTATAAGTGCACGCATTTCTGTCGAGTTCCCCCTGCATCCTACTCATGGTAATCCCGTTTGGTGACTCCAAAAAGTGAATCAGGCGTGACGTTACGGTATCGCAGTGCTCTCGACCGCTACTTTTTAATGTGCAGTACCGTAGGAGAAAACTGTTATCGATCAAAATATAGTTTACAGTATTTAACACTGCTAGAATTCTTAACTTGACACTGCTAGATTGTCAAAGTCCATAGTCGTCTTTTATTTATACAGTAATAATAATAAATCATCTTTCTTTATGTAGCGTCGATTTTGTGATTGATTGTCTCGCAGTCAAAATACAAAACAAAGTAGCTGATAATATAATAAACGGGGAAATAGACAATTTATTTAAAAACAAATTAAAGTCACTGCTAAAAGAATGCTACAATTAAATTGCTTGTGTTCCACTGCTGATCAAATACCTCCCCTTTCGCTTTACATTCCTCCCTGTTCGTGGCCACATTCCTGCCAACCCGGTAAAAAGGTCGAGAGGTGGTCCTGCCATCTCCGCTTGGGTCGGCCACGTTTGCGGTATCCGTCGTGCGTGGATCCAGTCAGTGATGAATAAAATTATCTGTATTTATTTGAAATTTACAATAAATGGTGTTTGGTTTACATTTTTAGACGTACGAGTATACAACAAATAATATTCTTATCTTACAATGTTTTAGGCGAAGCTTATAAACAAAAGAACAATAGACCAAGGAGGAATTCTAGATAGAGTCAATAAGACACAATAATACAATCCTTTGACTCATAAGTTGTAAAACGATCTAGTGCATCAAGATGATTTATATATAATATTTGAAGTAAAATTTTCAAAGTACTCACATTATTGAAATATTACCGAATCAACCTACTATACCTGATCGAACCTGGTCGGACTCTTCCGACTAAAAATTTAGTAAGTGGACTAGGTTTTAATTTATTAATGTGATTTATAATAATAATAAATAAATGGTTTATTTGCTCATTTTAAAAAACCAATAAGTACATGCAAAAATTACAACGACTGAATCCAACTGAATCTGCATACAGAACAACAACCGAAATCTATTGTATAATATTCCTGTCGTTGCATCCGGTCTCCTAAACTGTGCAAAAAACCTGTATCTTAGGTAAAGGTGAAATTAAATTAAAATTGAAAGTTTTAATTTAATTTCACCTTAAAATTGTAGCATCTAGATCTAGCTGATAAGATCTATTCACCTCTAATTGCGTCGCCTATTTTTGACCAGTACGTCTGCCCTAGTATGACCAGGAAAGACTAATTTGACCGGAAGAAAAAAACACGGTGACTTCTACCTAAAAAGGTAAAATTAGATCACGAGCGGCGGATTGACTCAGAACCGGAGCAAGCAATGCTAAATACGCTTCAAATTCCGAGTCACGTTCGGAACGTTTTTATTAGGCACAACTTAACGCAGAAGACCTTTCTTCCTCAAGGAGTGGCACAAAAAGCCCGCTTCTACACATATGAGTATGTACAATTAAATCCAAGAGCATGCAGATCCCAAATATGGAAAAAATATGCAATACTGTCCTACGACGACCTCTGTGGCGTAGCGGTAGCGCATCTACCTGCCATGTAAGAGGTCCCGGGTTCGAATCCCGGCTGGAAACAAAAAAAAAACCCCAGGTCTTGGATGTTTACATGTTTGTGATGTCGTTGTTTCTGGTTCCCAGGACACAGGTTATCCTAGTGTGGGGCCAGAAGCAATGTATGTGCCTGTATGTAAATGTTATGTTATGACATTTGACCGCTAGTGGCATTTTTTCCGAGCGCTTCCGTGCTTCGCAGGGCACGTAAAGCCGTTGGTTCCGGCTGTCATGTTATGGCAGTCGTTAAGCATGTCAGAGGCCTTATGGGCGGCTTGATAACTTCTGACAGTAAGGCTCGCCACTGTCTTACAATCCTCCATCAACCCGAACTTGGCCCCCATGGTAGAGCATGGCCTAACCTTCCTGCGATGCAGGAAGAGACCCGTGCCCCGCGGTGGGGACCTTCAAGGGTTGATATCGACTGTCCTATGGCACTTTCGACGCAGTAGCGTGACTACACCTCTAATACCCGTGGCAAATTCATGAGATGTGGGGCCCTGCCAGTAATAATCTTTGCATTGCATCGTCGTTATTTAACCAATGGATGCATTCTAAAATTGATTCGTCACATAACATTCTAATGAATGTTTTGAAATGTTAATAATATATTTAAATTTATCTCTTTAGTTGTACTAGATGTCTTACTGTAGGTTCTTGTACAAAAATACTAAATTTTTACAACGTTTTGTTACAAATGTTAGGATACGAGTATATCTGAGTTCGGGGTGGACTGGCGGCACTCATGGGGTCGGGGGCCCGTGGCACAAAGCCAGCCCTGCCACCCTATAGTTACGCCACTGCTTTGACGTGAAACGTCTTCCAGTTCGGTAGAAGGGGGTCTGAGTGACCTGAGTGTCTGAGGTGTTAAACTACCTTGAAATTGCCAATCCACGATGGGAACGCCTGGTAATTTAAGCTTATACTCTTTGAGAGAAGTCCTGTCTCTGCAGTGGAACGTTTAAAGACTATATAAAAAATTCAGGAGGTCACTTCCTAAAACGAATGCAATGAAAATATGTCGCCTTTATTTACATTATTATGCAGAGTACGATCTAGAATAGAATCCCTTTTAATAATCAGGTGTGATGAGACGAGCTGCAAGCTATTCGTTGCTTCTCATAACGTGAAGTTCTTGTTTTAAAAAGCATTACATCTTCTTCTTTTTATTCTTCTTCGTCAGACTATATTAGTCCACTGCTGGACATAGCCCTCCCCTAATGAGCGCCATAGCGCCCTATCTTCAGCTTAAAGCATAGGGCTTCATAGGGCTCTTGAAATTTAATTTATATATTCGAAGTTCAAATTGAATGTGATATGCACCTCAATAAAAAAAAAATCATACAAATCAAACATTTTGTTATTGTATACACTCTCATTAGAATAATAAAAATAACTTCCACATAAAACAATCACTACAGAAATAAACCTCGACTAAGGCCATTTGTATAAATGTACGGCGGCGCAGTAAGATTCGAACCCACGAAGTGTGGTATCTATAGTAATACGAAACTAGATATCCATTATATCTCATTATCACACCACACTAATATTATAAATGTGACAATATGTGAGTGTTTGTTTGTTACTTGTTCACGTCTAAACGGCTGGAGCGATTTTAATAAAATTTGGTGTGGAGTTAGTTGACAACCTGGATTAACACATAGGCTTCGTTTTATTGCGGGAAAATATCTTATTCCCAAGGGAAAATCGATAAACAGCGGGTAACACTGCGGGGCACAGCTAGTATTTTATAAATCACATTAATATTTATGATTCACGTACAGTCGACAGCACATAAACCTTGCACATGACGGCCTCTGTGGCACAGCGGTAGCGCATCTGCCTACCATGCAAGAGATTCCGGGTTAGAACCCAAGCTGGGGACAAAAAAAAAACTCCAGGTCTTGGATGTTTACATGTTTGTGATGTCGTGGTTTCTGGGTATCCTGGTGTGGAGCCAGAAGTAATATATGTTATGATACATGCATGTACTCTACTCCATTACGTTACGTGCGATTCAAAGGATACTATTCAACAGAGAACTTCTCTTAGCGAGAGAGGGTTAGATAAAAGTTTATTCTCAGAGAATTACCCCCGGTTAATCAAACCTTTTGTTTCTCTTCATTGCTGTGCCCTTCCTGCCTACCTGTTAATAAATCAGCGAATTTGTAAGGACTTAGGGACCTTCAAGTCTCGTACCTTCGTCATCCATGAGAAACGATGAAATTCGAGATTTACTTTCCTTTTTACACGTAAAATAAAAGAAAGAGACGAATTGTAATAAGTGACGCCGATGTAAAGCAATTGATAGGGCTCCCGAGTAAATGAGATGGACAGGATTCCATGATGATAACTTAAAAATCGAAGTGGAGTATTACACCTTTTCCTTTTCTATCATAGGCCGGTGGAAAGAGATAAAGTATGTTTGATTTGGAGGAAATGTTTTAGGGTGACAAAATTAAAGCCCAATTTACATACGCTGTTGACGTGACTCGCAAGTTTTATGAGTAAAAGTCGAAACGTTTTTTCGTACTGATTTTACTGAACCGTGCTATTTGACATTTGTTAGTTCTTGGATGGAATCTAGTACAATAGTCCAGCATTGCTTATGTTACATAATTATGTTTTTAATACAGTTGCTCAAAAAGTGGCGTATTACAGGGACGTATAGCGTGCGAGATGTGGGCTATTACACATGCGTGCTTTTTTTTTACCTTTCTCGCACTCGTGCGTTTCTTAAAAAGAAAAACCAACCATGAAGTTTTTACTAAAAAAAATCATAGAAGTTTATGAGCTACTAAATTATTTCAATATCAGATTTAATGATTTGATTGAATGAGTTAAGTTAGGTTTCATTTCATTTCATCTCATTAAATTTCATTTTCATTTCATATCAATAAAAAAATCCTACTGAAGACTGGCTGTATGGGCATAGTTCCCTTTGCCTACCAGAATGGGTGAAGAAAAAAAATCTCTGCTTATATTCTGTTACGGTTGGCGCCATTTTCCAAATATTTTTTCTTTATTAAATTGCTTATTTTTTTCGCAACTGTATTAAAAATAGTCGTTCAGTACACGTGCGGAACCGTCATTGCAACTTGTTCCGACTGTCAACTTTTCGGAAAATTTTTCGGAAACAAAATTTTTCGGAACTCTTTGCAATGACAGCCTTTCCGCACTTGTAATGAAATCTACTATTTTGTCTAAACAAATTCCAAAATACGTAAAAAATCATAGACACTTCAAATGGAATCTGTAATATCATTTTGATAGATAATGCTTCATCATGTGTTTTAACACACGATGAAATATTTCAAAAAACGGCTTCTGTCCCCACAATTTACCCCCGAAAATCTTTACCAATGAAATGAGCAAAATATGTGCTGCAGTATTAATCGTTCTGTGATTGGTTAATTTTGTCCGCACCGTGACGGGGAGGAAGTTGATTGGGCAATGGTAAGTGACAGCGTAACTAGTGATTGGTTTTGTACAAAAACGTCCAAACATTTACCTCATTAAGGTATAACCCGTCGAAATGTCTAGATAGAGGTATCTAGACATTTCGACGCCCCACAAGATGGCGGTCTGATGATGGCAGGTCCATAAATAATTTGCTGGGCAATACTGTACTCTCTCCGATTGGTAGCTTAATTGACAAGTCCCCCCTTCCCACAGTTGAACGTAAGGTCATTTTTAGCGCCGGTTAGCTTCTATGTTTTTAATTATCACTGGCTATAGCATAAATACCCGTTCTTGCTTGTAGAAGAAAAAAATAGGTTTTTACCAACGCCTTGGACACGATCTTTTTTTCCCAACTATGCGGCGGCCATAGTTTGCTTTAGTTTATTTCTCATTTTGTAAGTATTTATTTTTAATTCTACCCGTCTCGGTGTGCTAGCAATTAGCGGTCGACTCTAAAGGTGTCACCAGTTATGGCGAATTTACACCATGCGTACGTGTTGTAGAAATGAGGCTGTTCGTCAAAGTACTGCCAAGCCACGGTCGCATCAACGGTTTCTTGGCAAGTAAGTTGTCATATCTGCAGAAGAACCATGTATGTCTGACTTTATCCTGATTACTATACTGTAAGTGTGCATAGGTGTGCAAGCCTGTACATGTAGGTACATGCAATACTTAATCTTTAAACATAACTAAGAAGATAAAAAAATTAAATAAGCCACGAACCAATAATGAAAAATATAAAATAGTAACAAAATTATTGTATGTCAATGTTCTTTATAAAATTGTATTAGAACAAGAAATATATGAGATATAAAAATAGTACTTACATAATATTTTTAAACTGTAGAATATAGTAACAAATAAAATTAAATAAGATTAAATATTTAAATAACGCCTCATAATTATAATTATGAGGTCTACAAAGCCATCTACAGTCACAGCGAGTCGACCTTTACATTTTGTTGCAAAGTCGCCCGTAATAGACGTAGATGTGCTGTTGAGTGTACATACTTGTGAAATGCAGTGAAATATTAAGTATTGATTTACGAGCCTTGTACGAGCAGTGAATGCTGTAACTGTGTCGGTCTTTACCGTTTGTATCATAAGAGCAAGAGTGACTTGAGAGTGGACAGAGTTACTTTCTTAGTTTTTTCTACACATAATCTATTAATTGTGAAACTAACACCTTTGACGTTCATTAAGTAAACATTTTGTTTTTATAGTGAATACAATTCTTTTGACTTTGAGTGCACCCTTCTTTTTTGAATTCAGATAAGATAGTATGGTAAGATAATAGTTCATTCAATCATCTTCGCTAGTGTCAAATCACTGTTTGTCCTCGCTCTTGCGCGCATGGTGTAAACCGCCGTAGTTAGAGGTTTCGAGGTTTATGGTTTTGTCTTATTTGTGAGTCGTGCACCTTTTTGCTTTAATTGCTATGGGAACCAACTGTTTTGTGATCTCGTGCTCTAGTTTTGACACCATGAAATTGTGCTTTGTGTTTTCATGTATTTTGCGGTTTCGAGGAATCTTGGTGAGATAATACGAGGCCCTGGACTCTAAAGGGGATGAGTTCATTTGTCTCTTTAAATACGTCACTTTTTGACGGATATTTTCTTCTTGACTGCCTCGTTGGTCTTGCGGTATCACGTCTGATTGCCATGTCATGGGTTCGATTTTCACTAGTTGCCGTTGTACTACATTTATGCGGATGGCTTCAGCACGGGTGTATTTCTTTGTTTATGATGTCCTTGCCTGGTTACCATAACATGGAATATTCTAGTTTGGGACCAGCCCTTCTATTACGTAGCATTCCACTCTATCGAGTGAAGCATTTAGACCACTCCAATGTGTCAAAAAAAGTATGCATTTGACAGCCGGAGTAGCTTAAAAAAGTAAAAATCAACGTCACTCAACTCATTGGATACCTACATAATAATGCCCCTAGACAACTGTTGTGTTGTGTGAAAGTTATTATTATTATTAATAGCGACAAGAAGAACACAAATATGGAAAAAACTCAGGCTGAATTTTGTACAAATGTGTTCAAATGGTCTAATCGCTAGTCGGCAACATCTAACCTTAGAGCTTTCCCAAAGCCATATGGCGATAATCTCACACATTCAGCAAAGTGTTACTAGTGTGTCGGTATACTTAAGATGGCCGAACAATAGTTTGGTAAACTATAATAGTAAATGCTTTTAAAACACCTACCCTGAGATATTTATATATTCATCTCTTCGATAATTAACGGTGGGTACACCTACGGATAGAGCCAAACTTTGTCTGGAAGAAAGTTTGTACTCGGCTGCTTTTTAGTAATCCAATATTACTACTGTAGAGACATAAATGGCGTACGCAGTCGTACCTGCAGAATTCCCACAAAAAGGCGTATGAATTCTCTAGCAACTGACTCCAGGATATATGAATGCCGCAGTTTGGCTGTATAGCTAGCCCCCGGGACGCTCGCGCTACAGAAATACACGTAATTGTACAGTCAGCTACAAAAAGTGAAAATTGTAGTTGATTGTAAAATAAACGGTTTTATTCATAAAAACTCGATTCCTTAAAACACTCCTCATAGGTACTTTGAATAGTTCATGGTATGGGAGAAACGTAACCAGAGATTCCATAAACTGCCTCTGGTGAGTGTATTAGACGAATCTTGTTTTCATAAATAAGACCGATAATGTTCACTTAATGAACGTCAAGCTTTTAGATAAACCCCGTTTTGTTGAGAACTTATTTCATAAAACTAAGATATCGCTGTTATAGATAGATACCTATATATAAAACATTTTACTGTTTATAAAAAATACATTATACAGATACTTTTTAAACTAAAAGTACAAACGACGGTCTTATCACAAAAAGTCACCTCTTCCGTACAACCTAAATACCATAAAACAAAAAGATAATACTACAAATATATTAACATATAAAAATAAAGTTCATTGGCTGCGTTCGATACCTATGCCTAAATATCTATCTAATAACTACTTTAATATTTTTTTAAAAACATGTCCTAAGCTTGGACATGTTTTAAAAAATACAGTTGTCCACATAGTACGAGTTGAATTAATATGAAAACTTTCGTGCTTTAAGCTTACCTGTTCGTGAAGCTAAGGGCAATTTTGCAATTGGTATTACTGAAACACGTTTATTTAAGTGTAAAAAAAAATACTGACGAAATACTAAGTTATAAATTAAAATCGATAACTGTCGCTACGTTAGAACTCCGCCCTAGTTGGGTTTAATATAACAGCTAATAGAATCTAAAAGAGATCAAACAGTTATTTAGTGCCTTCAATACTGCGAACATGTTGCTCTACGTAAATTTAATCTTACTTTTATAAAACAAATTAAATCAACCTACAGAAAAATGGCGTTTTAGATGATTTAGAGCAGTTATTTAAAAATGACTGAGGACTAAAATAAGTGGCCCGCCTTTATTGGTTGATGAAAAAAAATAAGTTATCAATATTTTATGGTATAAAAAATTCCTATGCATAAAACTTGTCTAATAAGTTTATATAAAAAACTCGTACTACAGTTTTTGTTAAAAGCACTTCTCCAAAATGGCATTCTAAAAACTACCCGGATAAGGTATTCTACAAACTACCCGGATTCAGGGCCGGATCTATCTAAGGGCTGATTGGGCTGCAGCCCAGGGCCCCGAGGTTACAAGGGCCCCCAAATCTCGCTAAAAATAGTAGGAGATAATTTGAATTTAAAAAATGATTGTCTGTAAAGTCGGTTTACGGACGATATTTTTAAACGTCAGAAGAAAAAAATTATGAAAAATTGCGTCCTTTTATGAATTGAGTTAAGGGGGGAAATACGTGTAAAAGGATGTTTTCATGCTGATTTTCATTGATTTTTTAAGGTATCAAATATTAATATTATGTATTGAAACATAAACTAAAAAAAATAGTAGGTACATACACACACATACAGACATTTTTGGGAAATGTTCTGAAACGTGTTTTTGTGATTGAGAAACGTAAAAATATGACATCATTTCCGATTTCGATTTTCGGGGTGATTCCAATAACTTCTTTAAACGGAAATTATTGGAATCACTATTGGAAGTTATTGGAATCACAATTGAAAAAAGAACTACCATAAGGTTGGCAATAATGGCATAATTTCAGCCCAGGTCCCCACAAATTCAAGATCCGCCCCTGCTCGGACTTATGAACGTTGATGAGGCGAAGGTGATCTGTCAGGATCGTGGCAAGTGGCAGTATCTGGTCTTTGCCTACCCTTCTGGAATAGGGCGTGAGGTTATGTTAAACTATTTAAATAAATGAACAAACACTAATGGCTAAAACTTTGTGAAGATGTAAAACATAGCAAGGAAACCTAGTAAGCTCCGCACATGTTGACCAGACTTTACCTGGATTAGGAGTAAGGTATGTACACGCTTCCTCTAAACAAAGACAACCGGTTGAGATTACGATGGATTTATAGATTTCCTTTTGAGGTAATCATATGTGCTACGGTTCTGATTTTTTTCACATTTATACAATGAACCTTTTAGGTGGGTGGGGGGGGGGCGCTACTCTAACCTATAGTTTGGTCTCCTATGTTTGGTCGGCGTAATTAATATTACGAGTATATATGTGCCATATTTAGGCTTTCTACTACTGGTCGTGTGTGCGCTAAGCCGCGGACTGTCAGGCTGATAGACGGACTGACAAGGCGATACTATAAGGGTTCCTTTACGACTACGGAACCCTAAAAATCTGTTTTAGGCGTTACAGCTCTGAAATTTGACTACAATCGTGCTTAAGTACTACACATTAGTAAATTAATACAGGATCAACTTACTAAAGCCAGAGTCGACAAACCGACGACGCGAGCTCCGTCTCTACTCCCCATGATTAAGCTCTGCGAATCAGGGCGAAACCTGGTCGGACTCTTCCGACAAAAAGTTTAGTAAGTTGATCCGGTTATCATTCAATCTTGTGTTATATTACAAATAAAAACTGAAAACTGTACACTACTAAGAATTTTCTTTGAAGTTCACGAAACACTCGAAAATAAAATAACGTTTAAGTGAATTTTTAGTTTTGAAATAAATTGAATTGTATTATTTTCAATTACATAAATAACTCTTCAGCTCTACAATCTTACAATCCTCCACCAACCCGGACTTGGCCCCCGTGGTGGAGCATGGCCTAACGTTGATACCATAAGTACTTACATAATTTATCCTAACCCACCCACCAAATTTGAACAGGACCCTCCTTGCGCGAGTTGGACTAGCACTTTGCCGGTTTTTTAACGTTTCCGAAAATTTTAACAAGGTATTACGAACAGAATCGGTTTTTCTAGTCGTACTGTACAGAGAGTGCACGCCTCATTTATGATGTATTCAGGCTAGTCCATAATGGTGAAATTTACTTTCGTTGGACTCGACGCCTTTGAATACATGAATGGGCCAGTGGAGACTAAGGCCACAGAAGAATCAAGACTAGAGGTACGCACAGAAAGATAGAGTACACTTTATTACACAACCAGAAAAAATCTTTCATTTAATTCAAGAATGTTTTGCAAATGGCGGTCTTATAGCTTAGGACGTTCGATCGAGCGATTGTACTGAGTATGCCTCTTTATAAGATAAGAATATTCTTTATTGTTCAGACCAGAAAATAATTACAGAGACAACAGTTACAGAAGAAGTGGTACAATTGGCGGCCTTATTGGCGGCCTCTTTATGGAGGGTTTCTAAATAAATTTAGGGCAAAACTCGCTACGTTTGGGTGCCCAACTGTCCAAGGCACACTTTGAAGTCGAGGCCGGCTGGATGGAGAGATAACCATCATTCTGCCTTTGATTTACCTCATTTTGCCGGAGTAGTCTAAAGTTGCCCAGGACTGAAAACTGTGGACTGATGAATTTAAAAAAGGCATTAAAAGTGATCTTCCGTCGAGCATTCTGTTTCGCTCGCACAATTTAACATTTTTAGTGATTATAATAAAATGAGTACATATACTTTTCATAAATATGGTCTGAAAGTTTGATATTAAGACTACGGACATTCAAGGCATATTTTCGTTATCCTGATTCTTGATTGAGTGATTTTGATACGAAAATTAATAATTTTGGAAACGGCTTTTATTTATTAAAAGCTAAGCATATTTTTTCTTTCATAAGCTTTCATATGAAAGATAAAATATGTTTGAAATGTCCGTAATTATTATTTAATTATATGCATCAAATACTCAGATCATATTAATCTAAAAAAATAATTTTATTATATTATGAATTTGATAAAGGTGAATGTTTATATGTATGTATGGATGTATATTATCTGTCACACCAAGACGGCTAAACCGATTGAGTAACAAAAATAGCACATAGGCAATTTTTTTCTCGGAATAATACATATCGAATTTTCTTGTCTTGTAAGTAATAATTAAAAATCATAAATCTTTAAACGTAAGAACAGCTTTAAACCATGTATCGAGAGCTCTCGTTCTGGCCTAATGATACTACGGCACAGACCCTCTGCTTCACACATGCTGCGACAATTTGCGAGACAATGAATGTCAGGAAAGTCCGTATAGACATTCTAATTAATATTGCAAATGCGAATATTGTTCACGAGTTTAATGGCTTTGCTTTGCACCGATGAGGTGTGCTTTGGAGTCGGACATCTTTTGTCGCTTTAACGTTAGCCGCGAGAGGAAGGATTTGCTTTAACGTGGAATAGTTTTTTTAACGAGTCAAAACCTTTTCAGCCTGTAACTTTCACATATACATAAGTGTGCAAAATCGAAATATCTACTGGACTTTGCCGTATAATTACGTGGCTCCACATCGCTGTCACAAATCAAATATCCACTGAAATGCGGTACCCACTATGTGTGATACATATCTTTACGCCTCATATCTCTAAACATTCCTCTTTCGCACACATATGTATACTTGAAAAGTTACGTAATCAAGGCGCAGAGCTGCTAATGAAAAATTTAGAATCCTCGGTGTATTCTTTACCAGTACGCTATTGGATCCTGTCATAAATAGGACTTAAGTAACCAAATTATTCTAGTAGATTGTGAGAAAAATATTGAATTTTTTGGATACCTGAAAAACTACAAAACTTCAACTTTAAATTCGCCTTTTCGTGAACCTACGTCAGACTTATGTGCGTAAGATGTGACGACCATGATGAAAATCTTCATCTTTTGAAATCTTCAACAGCAAATTGAGTGAGTGAATTTCCACAGCAATATTATATTATTATTATAATACAATACGTATATTTTCGCTGGTTAATTATCAATTTTGATGTAAGTAGACTCACTAGCGTATTGGAGATTTTACCCATTACGATTTAACATGTATACTGCAGTTATGGGCATGGTAATAGGGGTACGGATCCCTAAAGCATATTTCAAAACACTGCTACATATGTAGTAGACAACGCTGACGGCGATCCAGTCATGTTCTGACCTCCCACTGCCTCAGTATATGATCTACTGTACATCGAGGTCAGCAGTACATCTAGCAGATGTTACATCGAGGGTTAAATCACGAAATACGAGTATAAATTGCGAGCTCGATCCCTTAGTATGCACGGTGCAGGAATTTTCTTTGGTATTCCTAGCATTTCAGCATTTGAAATCTCATATTAGCAGTGGGTAGGTAGGCTTTGATTAAAGCCCATACTCTCTGTCTTTCTGAGAAAATTTCGTATTGTAGTGAGACGTACAGCTGACTGACATCACATAATTTTTACATATGTGCACTCTAATCAGTTACGTTAAGGAAGTCTTTGCAACAAAAATTTAAATGTTTACCAGCGCCTCTACATTCGTCGCTAATATAGCAATCTTGCGATATAATTGAGTATAACGTTGCCTAATAAAAACTGTTTTTATACGGATTTTACTCGTTTATTTTACATTTTTACAATTCTTGCCGAGGATAGTAAACTAACAGTTAATGTTTTTTTGAAGTAAAACTTTCGTAAGCACAACACATTGTAGATTAACCATGATTAAGCTCTGCGAATCGGAGCGAAACCTGGTCGGACTTTTCCGATATAACAACACCCGTAAGTAAATCCGGTCTAAAAGTCTGCAATAACAGTTAATGTTTTCAAAAAGGCGCCTGTCACCTCAGTCTTCCGAGGCCACGGCACCTGAAAAAGTGCCGAAATGTTGGAAAATTGTAAAAATTTAAAATAAACGAGTAAAATCCGTATAAAAACAGTTTTTATTACGTCTAGTGCTCGTGTTAACCCAATGAAGGACATAGGCCTTCTTTTGGAGAGTATGGTTTTAATGACCACGACCGGATTGGCGATTTCGAGCGCTGAGGTATGTGACCACCGCAGACGCTCAGGTTTCCTCAAGATGTTTTCCTTCACTGTCAGCGAGTGGTATTACTTCTGTAATTTTGACAAATATACGTAACTTCAAACAAAGTCGCTCAAGGAATCAATCACTTGAGTTAAGCAACCACAGGCGCGGTCAGGTGCAGGATGGGTGACCATCCCTTGACTACCGCTAGTGGCATTTTTTCCAAACGCTTCCGTGCTTCGCAAGGCACGTTAAGCCCTTGCTGCCGGCTATCAAGTAATGGCAGACGCTAAGCCATGTCAACGGCCTTATGGGCGCCTTGATACTTTTTATAGTAAGGCCCGCCACGGTCTTACAATCTTCCACCAACCCGGACTTGGCCCACGTGGTGGAGTATGGCCTACCTTCCTGCAATGCAGGAAGAGATCCGTGTTCCAGCAGTGGGGACATACAAGGGTTGATATCGAAACAAAATCATGTCGGGATTCGAACCCACGACCTCCCGACTGAGGAGCCGACGTTCTACCCTCGCTATCACCGCTACTTACAATTGAGTGCATGTATATATTAATTTAACCATAATAAGCTTTCAGTTTCCGATGCGCTATGAAGTTTCAGAAGTTTAATGCTACTTCTTACAATTAAAACGTTTCTTCTTCTTCTTCAGGCTATATTGTGTAGTCCACTGCTGGACATAGCCCTCCCCTAATGAGCGCCATAGCGCCCTGTCTTCAACTTGCCGCATCCAGCATCTGCCGGCAGTTTTTCGCAGATCGTTATCCCACCTGGTCGGAGAGCGTCCTACACTACGTTTGCCGAGCCGAGAATTAAAACGTTTATGATATAATATTGTGACGCAATTTCAACGCGATATCGTCAAAAGTAAAGTACAACTACAATTCTAAAATTTAAAGAAAATAGTATGGAACCGATACTTCTTGGTGTGAGCCACGTAACGGAATAGAATACTGGGTGTTTTTGGCATAGGATTGAGGACAATTTGTATAAGTCCGCGATGGAATAGTCGAGAGAAGAGCAGGCAGTGCAGTCTCTACAACAAGCTGTATGTCAAAGTGACGTGGGTTGCTTTCTGAATGAGTAGAGTTCGAGGCTACACTTGGAGGAGGATCTATAGGTACCAACCCGACCGACCTATTCATCCACATCCGTAACCAACAAAAAATTACAAAAGAGGAAAAATATTTCTTTTTTTATAACTGGTGACCAAACAGCGAAAATAAATTCTTCTTTGGTAACCGGTTACAAAACCATAGTTACCAAAGTGGAGGAAGCCGGTTTAAGGCCCTATACCTACTATACACATTAAAATGTGGGTGACTTTATGAGATTAATAATGAAAACTGCAATATATTATGCCTCTATTTTGCTTAGGCTGTTACCTATTTATTGGCACGACACACAGTGTCAGTATTTGTAAATTCCATTATTATGTACAATAAAGTATTTTTTTTCTCTATCTATCTATCGCATTGGGGTAAATTAGTAAAAGAGTAATAAAAATTACTTGAGAAATCTTATTACGCAAAATTTACACTGTCCTAATAACTCCGGTTATTAGGACAATGAACCGCGGAGTTTAGCTGTTTCCCTTCTTTAGCGTTCACAGAGAATCGAGTTGGTATTGGGATATTTTTGGAAAGTGGCTTTTTAAATAAGCAAACTAGCATGTTCAAATAGCTATTGTATTGTACGCACGTTCAAAATGGTATACCTTTCAGTACACCCAAATTAATGGTGTTTAAAGGCTGTTTTGCTAAATGACTCAGGGAAGGTAGATTAAGCACAGCTTGTTCCTAAAATGTGTTTTTATTTTTTCTGAACATAATATACACAAAGGGAGGCCTTTTCCAGCAATGGGACACAATCGAGGATACACAAAATAAAATAACTCACAAATACCCTATTCAATTCGTTCTAAAATAACAGCGATGTGTGTATATAGGCCTGCGCAGCACATACTGACTCTGCATTACTTCGTTTGCGAACCTTTCTTTTTTATATTAAGCATGCGTGTATTATTTTTTTAATTGTATTTTGAGAAAACGAATATATAGGTATACAGGTATTTGAGGGCTCAAAAGCTTCGGGCGCCTGTTGCCAGCCGAAAAACCAGCGGCGTTCGGGCTACCGTGCAAACACCTAATGACCAAATTTCATTATTTTGATGGTTTGTTTTTTTTTTTATTTCATTACTTTTTTATGAGGCCCTAATTATTTTGTACGTTTTGAGTTTCAAGAGGATTTCGGCCCGAGAGCGAGAACCTATGTACCCTTTTTGCTATGCCATTTATTGGTGCGGTCCATACAAAGGTTGTCTGAAAAGATCACTTTTAGTGTCAAGGTCGTCTTCCGTCTCTTAGGTTTAAAAATCTTCTTCTTCTTCAGGCTATATATTATGTAGCCCACTGCTGGACATAGCCCTCCCCTAATGAAGGTTGCCGCATCCAGCATCTACCGGCAGTTTTTCGCAGATCGTCATCCCACCTGGTCGGAGGGCGTCTTACACTACGTTTGCCGAGTCGAGGTTTAAAAATATTTATGTCATTTTCTTTTTTATGTAACTAGCTGTCCCGGCGGACTTCGTACCACCACATAATCCGTTTATACGATTCTTGTCGCCATAGCAACGCAATAAATGAATATCTTACACTTTGAAAAAAGGTAACGGTAACAATAAATTACGATGTATCCCACGGCAATGCATTACCCATGTATCCTATCGATCTTTATCTATCTGTATACCACGTTTCATGTAACTCCGTTGAGCCGTTATTGTAACAAACATATTTACGACTATGAACTTTAGGTTGCCTATAAACGTCCCAATGCAGGGCACAGGCCTTCTCTCAGAAAGAGAGTATAGGCTTTATTACCACGCGTGCATACCGAGGAGAATGGCAAATTCAAGCGCTGGAGTATCTGAACACCTCAGACACTCAGTTTTCCTCACCGTTAGCAAGTGGTATTGCTATTATAACTTTGCTCTATGCTATAATTTCACTTCTTCTTCTTCTTCAGGCTTTATTAGTCCACTGCTGGACATAGCCCTCCCCTAATGAGCGCAAGATTGTGCCATCATTGGGGGGTAGTGCCCATAATCTCCACGCTGGGCATGCGGGTTGGGAATCGCAGTTTGGTGGAATTGTAATGCAGGGGGCGCTGCTGCCCAGCCCCCGGTTTGTATCCCTTAGTCGCCTGTTACGACACGCGCGGGAAAAATTTGGGTTGGTGCTATTCTCTAGGCCGACACCACACAGCCAATTAATTATAATTTCACAAATGTACATAACTAATAAACAAAGTCATTGTCACTGGGAATCGAACCTGGGTCTCTCACTTGCGAGTCCATTTACTATAATATTAGTAAGATAAAGTGTTCTTTATCACGTGAACTATCACTAAGCCTGATTACATTACAAATTAAATGAAATGTCACACTGATCTCACCTGGGAATAGTCTCTAGTAGACACAACCTGCCTGTCTACTCAATTGCGAGCTTTGTAAAGTAATTGCAGAACATCTGCATACTGCGGAAATTGACGTGTTCAGCCAGACAACGTCGAAGACTACAAATTAACTAACTTCCTCTCCTCGCCTAGCCTCTGGACCAATAGCTTGTAATGTTTCAGGGTTATTTGTAATACATAATTATAATAATCAGAACATACACAAATGACATAAAATAATCATACCCTGAAATAGGAACCAGCCAAGGACATCAGTAGCATTTAATGACACCCAGAATAATACCATTTGCAAATATAAAAAAAACTTTTGTAATAGCGATAGCTGTGTTTTCCCATGTTTGACTATGGAATACCAGAGCTATCTATTTGAAATGAAATACTTAACGATATACTCACGTTAATATTTAAACTTGTCATTGTTAATTTGGTGTAATAATTTATATATCGAATGATTCGCAGAACTCGCAGAAGATAATAAAACGGTCATGTACTCGAGTAATTTTATTGTACAAAACTAATATACGTCCTTCCCACCAAAAAAAAGACAAGCCATGATGGCGACTTCCTTTCTTTTTTATAGTGACGTAATCACATGAAGATTTCATACCTTCATGTAATCTAGATTGCCAAGTAAATTTCAGTATGAGTAAGTTAGTCAAATTGAATTTTGAATATATACTGTGAAATTAATATTAATACAATAACGTTTAACCACTATTAATAGGTAAGTATTTAAGATGTAAAGGGTCGCTCACATTTCTTAGTCATCAAAGTGTATAAAGGTACTGTCTGGTCCCCAAAATAGAATACTCTATATTATATCTTATTTTAATCAAACGGCAGCCTATCGTCTTACACTCACTTAGAATCAATATTTGTTAATACTAGTTTTCTATAATCTTTACATTAGTTACAGAGCAACAGTCTCGCAATAATACCGTTGGCCAATTCAAGGGGCCCTTTGGTTGAATTTCCAATAATAAGTTCGAAAACAAAAACTCAATTTACGAAACAAACCCCAAGCGATACAATATATGCGACTAACTTTGCCCTCGGAATTTCCAAACATGTCGCAAAACCGAAGGGGTGCGAAATTCACTGGCACAGTTGATAACTTCGGTGGCAACGGCAACATAGATTCTGAGGTGATAAATCGGCCCCGGAGTCGAGGGACGTAATCGAGTGCCGCGATAGCCGCGGGGCACCCGTGAAGCCTCCCAGACGAGCAAAAGCCTCTCAGTGTGGCACAGACTATACTTCGGAACGCTCGTGCGCGGCAAAAGAGGTTTCCGAGCGGACGTCTCTCGATATCGTCGCCGACTAAAAGTAAAGCGTTCGATTTTTAAACGTTTCGAAAAACAAAAGAGGCATCTTGTGTTTCCGGATTCGAATTTTAAAAATGTTTTAGATCAGAGATAGAATAGCGAGTTTTTTTTCTTTTTCGGTTTCGTCGGCGGACTGTGTTGGTAAGTCTATTTATATTTTTTATTCATTTTTCCATCACAAAATGTGAAAATAAAAAAAGAAATAGGTACATATCTATCATAATATCATCCCTGTATATAATAAAAAATATGGACGTGGAGGACATAAGTGTTTTTGTTAGTTTTAGTTATTCGTTGTGTTTGCAATTCGCCGCAGGAGTTTTCGTTTGCGGTCGCTTTTTGTGACCGTTGCGGAGTTATAGGGCCATTAAACATCGTTTTTACGCTGAATCTAACCAGAAGTTACATTGGGTCACTCCTGTAAACCATTTAAAAAATTTACAACACGCATCTCAGCTTTAACGAAGTGGTAACTAACTCTAATTATAAAAGATTTCGTTTATTCCACAAATACTGTTAACTTTTTAATTATTCATTCCAAAAACTAGTTGTCTAATGGCAAGTGTCAAAAGTTTGCATTTAAATATTAATAACATGTGATTTTTACGAGAAAAAACCATCGAGGTCAACGAACCGTGACCAATTTGAATTGTAGTTATTTTATCTATTGACATACCTACTGTTAGCGGAGACGTGAAATAACTTACGACCTAGTTTTCTATTTACTCTTCGGCCTAAAATGTACCCGTAGCAGAAAATATGTGACTAGGGACCAGATTATATTCGTAGAGGTATGAAAAGTTCTAAATAGGTATAGATGAAAATATGCAATATAAAATTTGCTTATTTTTTTAAATTAATTAATCTTATTTATAGACTTCTTGCAACTTAAATTATATCTAAGGTTTTTTTAAAAACAATGACGTAGAGGTATAATAATATATTAATGTTATCGAACTATTGTTACCAAAGTTTTCACATTTTGGTACTTTTGTGAGCGTAAATAATCAGTTTCAAAAGTTTGGTACGTAGTAAGAGTGTCTTGGATAGCCTAAAATATTTCACCCACTGAGGTTATACTACTATGCTATTCTATATCTATAATCAGCCCACATCAACCCACTGCTGGGCATAGGCCTCCTTTTTATTGCGCATTCCTCACGGTCCTGTGCTAACTTGATCCATCTTTGTCCCGCAACCCTCACGATGTCGTCTGACCATTGTGTCGGTGGTCTGCCTACCAACCTTCTTCCCTTCCTTGGCCACCACTCCGATACTGCCCTGGTCCACCACGCTTTTACTAAGTAGTAGTAAATACTATATAGAGTTAAGCCCGCCAATTGTATCATGTTTACTGGTACGATAGAGAATATTACAATAATAAACCTTTGTGGACGTAGAACGGTTTGCCCATCTAGGGACTAAGGCTGACATTCAGAGACGAAAACTAAGCAAAGACTGGTCTTACAAATGTCCAAATAACGTACATTTTGACGTTTCTGAGACCGGTCTTAGCTTCAGTTTTCGTCTCTGAATGTCAGCCTTATAGGAATTTGGGTGCTAAGTAGGCACTTCTGGTTTTTAAACAACGTTCAGCCATCCCATTGATAAAATATTATTATTAATTCTTTATTGCATATTGCATTTTTTTATCTTTATATCTATTCTTTATTTGAGTTATGAACATTGACGAAGCGTATATAAGTGATCTGTCAGGATCGTGGCATATGGCAGTCCCTGGTCTCTGTCAACCTATCTCGGAAACAGGCGTGAGGTTATGTATGTAGGTTTGTATGTTACTGCACAAAATACGATGTAGAAAATATGTACATTAAGTCCAGCATTGTACAACAATTTTGTGCTAATTGCATTTTCTACCAGCCAGCCCGCAGGAGGTACAAACACATAATTTTGTCACAAACGTAGAAAGACTCGGTTGTTATTAATAATTGACAGGGTAATTTATGACTATGTAATAGTTTTTAAACATTAGGTCAGTCGTAATATTGCATGCGAAACAAACATATAAACATAGAAACTTTTATACTTATAATAGGTGTTTATCATTGAATTAATATTTCAATTGAATATTTATTTCTATTAGGAAAATTTATAGCCACGTAACAATTGTATATAGAATAAATGAATAGCTGAAGGCTAATTATAAATCTCGACTTCTAAAAATAAAAAGAAAAAGAAAGAAACTTCTGCAACTTAAAAGAGATACAAAACATGCATCCGCTTGCATCAAAACACTACGGGAATAAAATGTTGCCCGTAGTACTACGGGTAGGGCCACTGGTAGTACCACGGACCACCAAGGTCTATAACATACGACATAGTGACATTATTAATAGATTGAACAGATTCAATACCAGTCACTCAATTTGCCCGACTTGTAAATAAATGAACAAATCAATACCGTGAAATCGTCCAATAAATTAAATTATGTACGGATTTGGTATTATTTGCGTTATCATCAAATCAGGCTTGTACAGTCCACAGTACATCAACCATTACATACATGCATTCTAATCAGTTACGATAAAGACGACTTTGCAACTAAAATGTAATTGCAGATGTACCAATCCATAAGGATAAGGTTAATTTTAAAGTGGAAAAAAAACTACTCTTGCCCAAATTATGGGTTAAAACGTAATTCCCGACGATATTTAAATATGTTTGCATAGGCATTAAGACATACTATAGTATAGTAATAACTTCCATATGCCACAATTAATTGGATACCCTTTGGTAACCAGGCAAGGACACAAATGAGGAAATACATCCAGACTCAGTCCATTTGTAAAAATGTACACCGGTCCCAGCGAGAATCGTACCTACGACCTCCGGCATAGTAAAAGAGATACCGTTAGACCAACGAGGCAGATAAGACAACGCAACTAGATAACGAAGCTATTCTTCCAAATTTCCATGTGAACCGAATCCATTATGAAAGTGCCCAATTATGCATAATATCTTGTTAAATTACTATTATACGAAATACCTGTGACCTAATAATCTGGTGATTGCTTCATCCAATTGTTCTAGTCTAGGAAAAGATGTTTCGTGACTCTCACAGTATGGATTAATTGTGAATAATCCAGCTAGTGCTAGTAGTTCAGTTGCACTAGGCCCGAAGCGCCCGTGGCCTAGTGCAACGGAGTGATTAGAATTAATCACTACCTTTAAGCAACACCAGCCGCAGTCAGGACTAGTGGACTTTCTTCCAAGCGCTTACGTGCTTCGCAAAGTAGGTACTTTAAGCCGTTGATGCCGGTTGTCATACTAGTCGTTAAGCCATGTCACAGGCCCTATGGGCGGCTTGATAACTACTGACAGTAAGGCCTGCCACTGACTTACAATCTTTCACCAACCCGGAATTAGGCCCCGTGGTTGCGTACGGGCTAACCTTCCTGCGATGTACGAAGAGACCCGTGCCCCAGCAGTATGGACTTACAAAGGGTTAATATCAATCCAGCGAGGGTTACAAATAAAAATGTAAAATAAATGCAATTTTCGATTTAGGGGCGTGAACGTTAACTTTTTGGTAATTAAGATTTTTTTCGTATAGATTTTTTAAAACTTATTAACTTACTTTCAATAACGGATAAATGAAGATTAACAACAGATTAAGATTAAAATCATTGTCCTGCGTAGAACAAGGTACAACCGATTAAATAGATAATATAGTATTAAAATTATTAGAAAACAATAACCAAATACTTTTAAAAGGTTTAGATAGATATTATTTTCTAATGAATCGCGATGCTTACACTTATTTATATTTATATTAAACGGGTCTAATCGCGAACATTTATTGATTAAATGTACCTTGAAAATAATTTTATATGAAATTGAAAGATGAAATTAAAACTATGTACATTTACACTATTTTACATGTACACTCATGTAATTAGTGGAATAAAGAATGAAACTAAATATGTCAGTCAAAGGAATTAGTATGTGTGCAACTTCTTAAATATTGAATAACTAACCAATGTAATAAATTCATCAATCAAATTATATTGCAGAATTAAAGTAATTAAGACTGGTTCGTTAAAAACTCTAACCAACGCGTCAGGAATGTATACTTATACAAAGCAGACGCTTTTACTCTAGGAGACAGTATCGGTTCAATATTTCGTGTAGATAACTTGTATACTACAAAGCAGAAGCCTTCTCCCTGAGAGAGAGTATCGACACGATTTTTTTCGTGAATTAAAACTGTATAAGTCCCACTACTGAAGCCTTCTCTGAAAGAGAAAGATAGAGAGAGTATCAGTATCGGTTCTGAGACAATGTTTAGTGAAGAAAACGTGTCTTACGTCCCACTACAAAACAGGTGCCTTCTCTCTGAGAAAGAGGAGGAAGAAAGGGAGAGAATCAGTACCGGTTCTAAAACAATGTTTTGTGAAGAAAGAAACAAAGCCTTCGAAGTAATGAAGTATGCTTTATATTCGAATTCCACGCGACCAGCGAAGTGTTTTATACACCGGTAATATATAGCTGCAATGCGGTGCAGGAAAAATTGGGACGAGACGGCCTTTGCCAGCTCAGTTGAACAATTTTCGAGCTTAAATTTAGACAGCTTTTAGCCCATTAGCTGCATTTGTCAGGAGCTTTGTTGTTTTGGAGCAAATAAACAATAAGGTAATATTACAGTTCCCCTTTATGGTAAGGCGCTCGACATCAAGCCCCGTTTCCCAGTGCGGGTATGTAGCAGTGACTTTGTTTTCTAAGTTATGTGTCTTTGTGAAGTTATTGTAGCGATACCATAAGCTAACAGTGAAGGAAAACATCTTGCTTGAAATTGCCAATTCAAGGTGGGCACGCGTGGTAAGCATTGATTGGAACGTTTATAAACTACATAAAAAAAGTTTTAATACATTTCGGGTTCTAAAATCTGAGTTCCTACTTCTTGGTTCGTGTTTCTTTGAAGACGGTTTTTTTTTATTGAAATGTATGTAGTCTTTCTTTTAATTTTTTAAGCTTTTTTAGAGAAGTTCAGTAAAAATGGTAACGCTTCAGGCATTAAACTTGGCGTGATTGTGGTACTTATCATATATTCTTAATACAAATATTAAAAAGGGCCAAGCGCGAGTTGCACTCACTAAATAATTTGGATAATCACAAAAAAAGTGAGCGGGTACAGAGCCCTCGGTCAGCGAATTCATCTCGCTCTTGACCGTTTTTGTCGCTGTTTTCTCACCACACTTCATCCAACGGTTACCCTGTACCTTTCGGAAGTTTTGGCAACGGGGCGCGAATTAAAACTTCGTCTCTGAGAGTGCAGCAGGTTACTTAGTGCGGAAGACCTACCGAGTATTAAGGCTGCTTTACTTTAGGCATGCCGTCTAATTCGCACTTTCTTACATTTGAATTGTTCTAAATAAATGCATATTATACTTTTTGCTTGTTACACTTTATTGAACAAAACATAGCATTCAAAAAACAGGATTGACTTCATTATTAC
Source organism: Yponomeuta sedellus (assembly GCA_934045075.1). Taxonomy (NCBI): domain Eukaryota; kingdom Metazoa; phylum Arthropoda; class Insecta; order Lepidoptera; family Yponomeutidae; genus Yponomeuta; species Yponomeuta sedellus. Next base: position 5,874,150 of record OW203735.1, on the reverse strand, counting down.
GAGTAATTTATTTATTACATGATCTACAAAACTTACATGATTAACATACTTAATAACTGTTTGAGACTAACCTTCTCCACGTCACCAGTTGGTTGGCTAGAATAAAATACTAGTTAGAATTAAGATTGTACAATTAGCGGTAATTGTACAATCTTTACAGGTACAGAAAAGAATTTAATAGTAATAATAATAACAACTATTACAAATTAACTTATTTAGTATTAACATATTAATATATTTACAAAATAGTTTTATATGAAAAGCTCTGGACCGCTGCGGTAAATACATGAGTCGGAAGTTTTGAAAGAATCTGTTTTAATTTTGTATGTAATTAACAAAGGTTAATCAACTCTGGTAACTATTCTAACTTGTAGATCTCTCACGTCCTTGGTCATGTACAATAGTCGGCCTTCATACTAATTACTATTTTATTCTATCCTACCAATAGGCGAGTACTTATTAGTAAGTAAGGATTTTTTAAGTGATTAAGATTTTCCTATGGGAATAAGATATTTTCCCGCAATAAAATGCAGCCTATGTGGTAATCCAGCGTGACAGCTAACTCCATATCAAATTTTATTAAAAGACGTGAAGAATTAACATACATACACACTCACAAACTTTCTCCTTTATAATATTGTGATGTGATGATGTGATATGATATTGTGTGATGTAATACCTACACAGAAAAACAAACACGTGTAGACGTAGCCAAAGTGTATATAACCACTACGTGAAGTAAATACAAAAAAACTATCAGCTAATTTAATCAATAATCTAAGCAAAGAAATATAAATAAACACTGAGCATTGACTACTACGTACACTGTACTGCGTAGAGGACTTTAAAACTCCTCGGAGCGAGCCTCATTCCGAAGCCGACAATAAGCCGCATCATTGAGAACTCTACCAACAATAATTATTGTTTTGTTTGTTTCGAGCACTCGCGTTTTATGTTTCAAGTTTAAATTGAACAGTAAAACTGCACTGAAGCTGTGGGGCCGGTTCTCTCCGGGTAGCTTAAGAGTATATAGAGTGTAACGTAGTCGCTAAGTTAATTGCACCTGTTCTATGACTTAGGCTCCATAATTACGACCTTAGCCCGGAGAGTAAGCGTTTTGTGGCGTTAAAATGTCAGAATTTGACAATAATTGATGACAATAATTGAGTCGTGACTTTTGACCTAGGAAGGTCTTCATTTCATTGAACTATACAAAGTTTACTGTGACGATTCGATGTTCATTGTATAGTCAATAAACCCTTATTCTAGTTAGACTTGTGAAACCATAGTCGGCCTCATAATTGGGCCATTGTATAAAGCGCTCGTGGCCTAGCTGAACCTAGTGATTGGAATCAATCACTTGAATTAAGCAACAACAGGCGCGGTCAGGTACAGGGTTTGTGACCATTTCGTGACTGCCGTTAGTGGCATTTTTCCGAGCGCTTCCGTGCTTCGCAAGGCACGTGAAGCCGTTGGGTCGGTCATCATGTAATGGCAGTCGTTAAGCCATGTCAGAGGCCTTATGGGCGGCTTGATAACTTCTTATACTAAGGCCCGCCACGGTCTTACAATCCTCCACCAACCCGGACTTGGCCCCCGTGGTGGAATATGGCCTAACCTTCCTGCGACGCAAGAGTAGACCCGTGCCCCAGCAGTGGAGACATACAAAGAGTTGATATCACTCTCTGAGAGAAGGCCTGTGCTCTGCAGTGAGACGATTATAGGCGACATAAAAAGAGGCATGATTTTCAAAGAGCTTTTGTATGAGACCCATGCTTTTAGTGACACAAGCAGATATGCAACTAAACGCTGGATGAGCAAAACGGCAGTGAATATTTTAAAGCGTCAAACTCCCGTGTTCGTGGAAATGTAGAGTCAATATTTGACTTCCCCAGTCAGCCTTCGGAAGACTTTATATTATTTATATTACTGGGACGCTGGGACTACGAGGCCGGCGTCGGCCGTCGGGACAAGGAATATTTTCAATAGAAGGGAATTATTATTGAACAATTGTTTAGTTTCAAAAACCTATTTAGAGGCTAAAAATTGCACCCATGCCGGGAAATAGGTTTTTAAAATTGTCCTTAGCACGGGTTAGTGCATTAAAAATAATATAATCATGTGGGTACAGCGATATCTTTCCGATGGAAAATCTAACTATAAAGTAGGTAATCGGGGCTGCAAGTGACGCAAATTACTTCAGCCAGATGTCGCTGCCTGTACGTAATACAGACAATATTGTAAAGAGGTTCGAAATTTCACCGATGCCGGTGAGTCGCCGATTAGCTCAGTTGGAAAGAGCGCTGGCACGGATAGCCAGAGGTCGCGGGTCGAATCCCGGCATGGGTGGAATTTTTGGCCTCTAAATACTAGTTTACTAGTTTCCGAAATTTTACTGCTTAAACAGCACTATCAGGATAGACATATTCTGCAGCAACGGCTGAGCGTAACACCCGTTATCACATCAACATGTAATAAGAAGTATTTTAGTGTTGTCTTACTTACATACTCTTCTCTAATATAAAAATGAATCGCTGAATGTGTTGATAAGCGCAAATCTCGAGAGCAGCTGAACCGATTTCGCTAATTCTTTTTTTAGAATATTCCTTGAAGTACGAGGATGGTTCTTATGGAGGGAAAAATAAAAAATAAATTAAAGAATCGACTGTTAGGCGGTACGAAGTTCGCTGGGTCAGCTAGTATTGAATGTAAATGCCGATATTTGGTGTCCCCTCCCACTCTCGTGCGAGAACACGCGAGAACGATGTACGCAATGTATATCGTTGTCACAATGTGACGCGCGAGAACATGTCATGTTGTCTTCACTACGTGTTTACGGAACCCTCGGTGGACAAGTCCGACTCGCACTTGGCTGTATTTTTACTGTTTACGCCAGATGAGATGGAGTTAGGTCGTTAACTTCGAGAAGCTAAATAACTTTTGTATTTTTTGTTTCCGTTGCAGTGCACCGGCACAACATCAGTGCTGTACAGAAAGTCATATTTGTTTTTACCGATCTACATGTTGTATGAGCGATGGTAGCGAAGCGGTAGAACGTCGGTTTCTCAATTGGTAGGTCCTTGGTTCGGATCCCGGCACGTACCAATGACTTAGTTTTCTAAGGCTTTGTGAAGTTACAGTAGCAATACCACCTCGCTAACTGTGAAGGAAAACATCACGAGGAAACCTGAGTGTGCCCTGTGCCATCAAAGAAAAACTTTGACAAAGTGATAAATGTACGATGCGGTCGGACACAATGGTTCTGTTAAAATAAGTTGGATACAACCCAAATCAAGTGAGTTGAGCCTAAGTTTTTGCATTAGCGCTGATGTATATTCAGAATACAATGTAGAATACAAAGCTTACCCGACCTTAACCCACCCCACGCATAGACGATGTTTTATACCATCTACCCTTATTTTACGAGTAAATCATAGTTATTAAATAAATATTTTATATGTAGCAACCGAATCACTGCAATCCTCAGTGTTAGTTATGTATGTCATATTTTAATTCAAGTTTGTACAGACGACGTGATTGCATATTAGTAAATATATCATACATTCTATAACTGACAAAAACTTAATCTGCAGGTTTGCTAAAGGTCATTCGAATGGTGGCGTGGTGGCCGGGTCATCTATCTCCCTTCAAAATGGTTGAGACTGATGATGGCTGACCTCTGCGTTATGCTCGTGAACGAGTGCTGTTCGTGTGTCTGGCCGCAGCACTTGTCATGTTTTCACGGCCTATGTAAAAAAGTATATTTATTTAATAATGCCTTAACATTTAAAGTTATTAATGGCAATCATGGAATCTTATGCGTATAGGTGGTATCTAATGTATTAGATTTAAGACTTGAGAAAAGATGGTCAGAGTGGAGTTTTTTTTCCCGCTGCCTTTTTCTCCACTACATTACGGCCCGAAGGCGGCGGCTTTCACTTACATGTTACATTGTACTTTGACATTCAGCAAACAGAATGTAAATTCTGTACGTTGAAATAAATTGAATTGAATTGAATTGAATTTATACCTTATTTCATCACCTTATTTTAGTTAGATTTAGTTTTAGGTCGTCAGCCATAATTTGAGTGAGTGCTAAAAAGATTTTCACTTACCTATTTATTTTACTTACAACACATTACAAGGCCATACGGGCACTTACAGGGCAGGTTCTGCAGCTTCTGAGTGGACACTTCATATAAGTAATGTAGTTTAGTTTAACCTAGTCTCTAGACGCTTTATAAATCATCAAGACTAGGTTTAAACATTAAGGCCTTATTTATAAAAACATAAATCCTTTAAGCACCTACCCAAAAAGTCACTCGCTAAAGTGGTATTTGTTGGAGATTTTACAAGGAATAGGTGTAAGCACTGATTAAATAAACAGTCTCTGAGAGGTGTGTTGCTGTCTGGTGTTGGACTAGAGAATAGCACCAACCCAATTCTTCCCGCGGGTGTCGTAAAAGGCAACTACGGGACACCAACCTGGGGGTGGGCAGCAGCGCCCCCTGCAGTACAATTCCACTGAACTGCGATCCCCAACCCGCATGCCCAGCGTGGGGATTGTGGGCATTACCCCCTATGATAGCATTACGTGGCCCTAAGGGGAGGGCTATGTCCAGCAGTGGACTAGTATAGCCTGACGACGGCGACGAGGGGTGCCTTAAAATAATCGTGCTTATATAAATAAGGCCGTAACAGTCTGCTGCTACGGTTTTTTTACGAGCTATTTAGGTAAAACACTTTAGTTTAGACTTTGTATGATTATAAGAGGTTCTAGCTGAAACATCCGTCAACTTATTCACATTCACAGATTTATTATTCGTATGCTGCGGAAGCGTCAGCAAATGCTTTTGTTGTTGCCACCACCAGACTAAACTAAACTCGATATTAACCCTTGTATGTCCCCACTGCAGGGGAACGGGCCTCTTCCTGCATCGCTGAAAGGTTAGGCCACACTCCACCACGGGGGCCAAGATCGGGTTGGTGGAGGATTGTAAGACAGTGGCGGGCCTTACTGTCAGAAGTTATCAAGCCGTCCATAGGACCTCTTGACATGGCTTAGCGACTGCCATCACATGACAGCCGGCACCAACACTAAACTAAACTCTAAAAAAAACTGTTCAGTCTGGTACAAATTACATGGCGAGTTTGTGGTCATAAACAACATTATGCTGACGGACGAGCTCACACATCCTAGAATGAGCAAAATTCGAAAAATAAACGACAACAGTAATGTTCCTAGTGACGAAACAAATATATATTGCGAATGTGAGTGGAAGGGCTGGTAAGTGACATCCCAGGCGGACATACATCGACCAAATAGGGGATGTAGCGAGGCGAGGTTGATGAAGCGAAGGTGATCTGACAGGATCGTGGCAAGTGTCCAGTCCCTGGTCTCTGCCTACCTATATGTATGTATGTATGTATGTATGTATGTATGTATGTATGTATGTATGTATGTATGTATGTATGTATGTATGTATGTATGTATGTATGTATGTATGTATGTATGTATGTATGTATGTATGTATGTATGTATGTATGTATGTATGTATGTATGTATGTATGTATGTATGTATGTATGTATGTATGTATGTATGTATGTATGTATGTATGTATGTATGTATGTATGTATGTATGTATGTATGTATGTATGTATGTATGTATGTATGTATGTATGTATGTATGTATGTATGTATGTATGTATGTATGTATGTATGTATGTATGTAGGTATGTGTAAAGTTCCTTTGACAGGTTACGTATACCGATAGGTTATGCGTTCCCTCTTCAGTAAACCAAAAACACTGAAATCTTTTCAAGTCTAGGTTCCTCATCATCAATCTCATTTTCATATTTTGACGAGATACCGAATTCTATACGAATTATTCGTTACATATACGGATAGGGCTCTCCCAAGGCTCGCTATGTAATACAATATTCTCCTTTCCGCATACAGTCGGACCTAACCGCCTTTGGCAGTTTTCAACTATCGACAAATCCTGTTGGTTCTCGGCAGCTTTCCGACACACCCATCTGTTAACGCCCGCGGCGACGCAGTTATAAAAATGATAGGTGCAATTTTGAGCTATAGAATGTATAGAAGAGTAGATGCTTTGCTTGTGCTCTTCCACTATAGGGGAATTTTCCGCCAGACAGACCAAATGCCTGAGGACGACCGGCCGGTCTGACTGTTGTTCGTTGGACGTTAATTTAAGGTATCTAATGTGAAACATTGCATGCGCAATGCAGGAATGACGGGGATGTAGTTTGCTCGTAGAGTTGACATGTGGTGGGTGGTGAGAGTGGACTACGAAAAGACTAAGTTTGGAGTTTTCCTGTCCATTTCCCTCCAAAATGATCTAGATTTTGAAATGGACACCCAGGTTAACTAGTAACGTTCAATAAGTCATAGTTTATGAGTAAGTTTGACTAAAATACTTTGATTTGATTAAAAGATAAATAGAGAAAAGATAATTTATTCAAATAACATTTTACAATGACCTTCTCTGAGTGGTACCCTGCTCCCTAAAAAAGCTGAAAACCTATTTTGATTTGACATGTAAATATAATATAAATACATGTTTATTATCTGTTGGTGAGACATTAAACCAAGTATCTATATATAATCTCAGAATGGTTATCATCGTAGGTAACAATATTAAGCGATACAAATTTTCACTGCGGCCTCACACTAGGGAAGCCTGTATCGTGGGTACAAATATATAATTATGCTTCTAACGTTATCAACCCTTATATGTCCCCCACTGCTGGGGCACGGGTCTCTTCCTACATCGCAGGAAGGTTAGGCCATACCCCACCACGGGGGCCAAGCCCGGGTCCGCTTCTAACAAATATGTCAAATGCTCAATGATTTCGGAACAATACCGTTGACTTGACTAATCGATAGCATTGAGTTGTTCTTCGCAATGACGTTTAGCTATCGTGGCAATATGTTTGACACGCGATATCTCAATTTGTCCGGTGGAATCGGGGACGCATTCGCACTAATATATTGCGGAACACTGCCTCTTTACTTCGTCACTTGTAATTGAACAATTTTCTCAGTGGGACAGCTAAGGGTCAACCGGCGCCAATCGTGACACGTGTATTTTTATGGGATGTGGTGCTATTTCAATGTGGCTGCGTCCCACATTGAAACAGCATGACTTCTTTTCGAATACGTCTATCGTAATCTTTGAGGTCCAAAGAAAGTTATAATCAAACCTCCACGACTACCCGTCTTTTAGTTTCTTTTTTTCTTCTTCATCAGTGGTGTCTGGAAGAAATTACTTTTCGTAATAAGACATTTCAAAATTGTATGGAGCTCTAATTCGAAAACCATTTCGAGATTTGGCTTTGTAAAGCACGTAAACATTTATTTCAGTTTTTTCTATGGTTGCATTTCCGAGAAAATGGTAAAAACACAAAAATACGCTGATGACGTCACACCATGGCTCTCAGTGAACATGCCTGTGCCACGATAAAAAAAAAGTCAATTTCAAGATCTAACCTAAAAAAATACTTTGTGTGCATTTAGTAATTCTTCGATACGAAATGATGGGCGGCGATGTGTATGACAACTTGGAAACCAATGAAACTGCAGTATTGCTTCGTGAACAGATTGAACAAAATTGAGTAGAGAGAAATAAATTTAACACTACACAAAGTTTGTTTACGTTACGCAAGGCAAGCCACACAACATAGTATAAGGGTTACCATACTTTATACTTACCATTATAAATAACCTTGAAAAAGTAGCTACAAAAGTAACAAACTGGCAGCAAAAACACTCCGAACGCAGATAAAGGCTTTGCCAACACAAAGTGCAATTAAAAAAAGGAACAACTACGTACATAAGGAACGATGAATTGAACTAAGCTGATTTAATTGTATAAAAGAAAAACATATTTGCAGATGTTAAAAAATACAGAAACTGTTTTTTAACATGGCCCTGGCAATACTAAAACGACATTTGTTTGTAACTATGTTTTTTTAGGATATTAGGCAAAGGAAAACATATTGTGAGCCTCGTTGTTTCGTCACTTCCGGTAAAAATATTTTAAACTTTAAAATTTATAAAATATAAGAAAACGTGCGTGTTTTAGAAAATAAAAAGATATGGGTTGTTTTAAGTTGTATCTAGTTTCCTTTAAGACAATAAAATACGTATGTTAAAAAAATGAAATGTTGTCAATTGTACTATGTTATTGTTTAAGTCTCTTATGTAATTTCCGGTGTACGCATGTAAACCGGGAATCACATATCTAACTCCAGTATTTTTGTGCGACTGTGTCCGTGTGTGCAAATGTGTTCCATCAATTTGTATGTATAAATAAGCTTCAAATAGGTATTAAGTTTTTAAGTGCCTGTAATCCGAATGCAATCCATTAGCCAACATTTGTCTCTGCTTTTTGTAGGTTTCTTCACTCGCCTTTCTGTTTTCGTCCGTCCTCATTTATCCGCCTATATTACGGTCCGTTTTTAAAAGCTGGCTCAAATGTCACTAAATTTTCTCACATATAGTGCAGAATCACTCACCCGGAAACCTTTTCAAGGAAAAAAGGCATCTATCTCTACAGAAATTTCACAAAAAGCGGGAATATTCCGTCGTAGCGTCGTAAAGTAGCATCGGTTATGCAAAGACGGTCGCCAACTAACATAATGCTGAAACGTACGGCGCCCCAGAGATGTTTTAAAAATTGGAAACCTCCGGAATCCCTTATGAATGGCGCGTTTCATAACTGAGAATTCAGGTCACATCTCTCTCGGACCACGTCTTGAGAATTCTAGAGAAAATGAAAGCTTGTTGGGGAACGGTGAGGTCAAACGTCTATACGGTCTTTAGAAAATTTTATTATTTATTAACTAGCAATTTACTACCTATAAAGTGAAGGCCGGCAATGTTTTAATTGTTAACTGCATGAAAATAGAAAATTTATTGAACGAAGAAGGCGGATTTATAAAATGTAAGCGTTTGCATTGTTATGACGTGATATATTATTAGATTATTATGGAAAATTAAAGGCTTAACTACTCCTTCTTGACCACGACTAAGTTTTTTGTAAATAAATCTTCTTAAGATCACTCTAAGTTAACTTGAGTATACTGTACAGTCTACCAAAACAAAATGAACAAGTTTTCATCGTGAACACAATGTAACACTTCGTAAATAACTTTCTCAGACTACAGTCCACTCCACCTAAAAGTATTACGTTACAATTATCTACTAACCGCTCTGAACCGCAGTGTATATGAAGCACAGAAGGTCCGTTGAGCTAAATCTGCATCGTATCAATATCAGATAAAACGTATCCAGTACTTCAATAAAAAGCCATAGCTTCACCGACCGACTGAGGCCAGTATATGCGATTAATTGTCACCTACCGACTGGTGTCGGGTATATCCAATTCAGCTTCACCGACCGACTGTAGCCGTGTGTATCTGATTTGGCTTTACCGACTTGAGCCGAGTATTCCATGCAGTATCCCCAATTCAGCTTCACCGAGCGACTAGACTCCGAGTATTTCCATTCAGCGTCACCGACCGACAGGAGCCCAGTTTACCTAATTCGGCTTCATCAAATGACTGGAACAGAGTATATTCGATACAACTTTACCGCCTTCAGCGTCAACAACCCAAGCGTGACGGTTCAGATTTGTTCAATGTTCAGAAAAATACTACTAAAAAAATACCGTCATTTGCTCAAAAATATCTAGGTAATTTTAAAAACCTATTTAGAGGCTAAAAATTCCACCCATGCCGGGATTCGAACCCGCGACCTCTGGCTATCCGTGCCAGCGCTCTTTCCAACTGAGCTAATGGGCAACCTCACCGGCATCAGTGAAATTTCGAACACTATTCTCTGTATTACGTGCAAATAGGTTTTAGCCTCTAAATAAGTTTTTAAAATTGTCCTTAGCACGGGTTAGGGCATTTAAAATAAAAATAGTATAATATCTAGGTAAGTTTGGCAGTATCTGCTACGGGTATTACGAAATTGAAAATAAAATGCCGACTTTAATTAAAATTTTGACATTAATTTGTCGATTGCTGTTGCACATAGGTAATCGCGTAACCCGAAATATCAGCTGTGAAATGTGAAGTCACGAAATGCAACACAAATCTTGGTATTTCGTAATAGCGCCCCTAAAAATTATGCAACGGAAAATTTTGTAGGTAAGTGCCTACGTTGAAAAATTCTCTTTTGTCAAAATTTGCGAAATAGAAATACAATAAAGTTGGTTATAATAGCTATGATTTAAACGCGTCCGTCCTTCTATGCGTTCTTCTTGTAACTTAGCTCCAACTTAGCAAATTACCATCGCCTGGAAAATTTTCATTTTACTTCTCAGCTTTTCTTAGTTACGCTTTTAAGTAGAGTAACTTTAAACAACGAGGTGCGTCGGAGCCGTTCAAGTGGGCAGACAGAGTAATTTTTTTCTCTTAGACCTGAAGATTTTTTTGCGTGCCTTACAGTTTAGATCGCTGCCTTTCATCGTCATCAACCCATGCGCGAGCGAGCGCTGTCGCTGCCTTTACCACCTTATAAATGCCCTCGTGCTTCGCAAGTAAATACCTCCTGTTACCTATTACCTCCTTTAACTGGGAATATTGTTTAATAAAGAGCTCCACTTCACTTTGTTACAACGAGAACCTACCTTGCCGTCGTACAGTATTTTTTACTAGTACGGAGGGTAGTATTATCTTTTTGGCTGTTGCTAGTTGCATATTTTAATAATTCTTATACTATGCTATGAATTAAGATATCTACATGTAACAATAACGATCTAGTTTGTGGGAAGTCAATTCCTTTGGCAAATTTCTAAGTATTTTGACCGGTTTACAGCAGGAATTCCTGACCGGAGTCCGGTCAGGATATTATACTGAAGAAATGTAAGTACATATTGTATTGTATTTTAAAATCTCGCCGTATGTAATTTGTTTCTATCAATAAATAATATTTGATTTGAAAGCAACCCATGTATGCCGCCAATGCTGGGACACGGGTCTCTTCGAAGGTTAGGCCATACTCCGCCACGGGGGCCAAGTTCGGGTTGGCAGAGAATCGTAAGACAGTGGCGGGCCTTACTGTCAGAAGTTATCAAACCGCCCATGAGGCCTTTGCCATGGCTTAACGACTGCCATTACATGACAGCCGGCACCAACGGCTTAACGTGCCTTGCGAAGCACGGAAGCGCTTGGAAAAGTGCCACAAGCGGTAGTTACGGGACGGTCACCCATCCTGCATCTGACCGCTCATGTTGTTGCTTAACTCAAGTGGAGCGCTTCTCGCTTCTCGCTCAGCGCTTCACAAATAAATATTTTGGTCCTTATCTTTACTTTTTTATGTTGGTATCACCAAATTGCGTGATAAAATTTTTCTTAAGGGGTCTAGCTACAGTCAAGCTAACATTTTTAACGCTGTTTTTATGACTTTCCCAGTTGAAATTAAAACATGTCAAAAACAGTCGCTATACTAGCTTTGTGCAAGAAAGCTTACAAGGTAGCTTACAAAACAAAGTATTACGTATAATTTAACTAAAAATTCAAAGTCAAATTCAAAGTCAAATTCAAATTCAAAGTTAAATATACAAAGTATCATTAAAATACGTGACGCAAGAAGTGGTGCAAGTCGACTTTATAGTTTACAGCGTACTTCAGAATACAAACGTGGATAAAGTACCTAAAGGATAATATTAGTAGAATCATTTAAACTAAGCAAAGACGGGTTTAGTAATAAGTTTCTTTGCCCAACAGGAACAAAGTTCTACTTAGTGAAAAACCCAAAACAGCTAAAGCAAAGCAGACAATTCTTCTCGTAACCGAGTATTCGACTAAAGTAATAACATGTGTAATTCCAACAAAGCCACCTTCCTAGGGTTGCCAGAGGAGCAAGGATCCTTGCACTATATAATAATATAATTTAGATAATCTCGGCCCTTTTTGCGTCAAGTTTGATTCAGTCATTTCAGTTCTTTGGTAGAAATGCACTGACTTTTCAGATATCATATGAGTATCTAGCTTTGGGAACTTCTTTTAGAAAAAACCTATTTAGAGGCTACAAAACTTCATTCTGCAAAGTTTTTTTTCTTTTAATGTCCTAATGGCCTTTTTTATTTTTTTATGTCTTCTGTTGGAGGTTGGTTGATATTTCTCTATTTTTTTTTGCCAAACAAAATAGGCTATTCTCGGCGGGCTTTGGTTACGTAAAACGTAACACCACATTATTTGAACAATTTGACTTTCGATCCGATGAAAATAATATATAGCACTGCATTTGTAAGGCAATTAGTTTTATTGTGATTATTGACCATTGACAATTTAACGACTCTCTCCTATAAAAAAAGTATTTACTCGTGTTTCACAATTAAATATCTTTCTTTATCTTGGGGCAGTATATGCGATGGGTGGTCTTTAAGCCAATTTAAATGGACAAATTGACCGGAGACTGCTCAGCAGTGGGCTGTAATGGGCTAAATAGACAGATATCTGCGCCCGTCGCCTCGAACCGAGTGATTGGAATCAATCACTTGAGTTAAGCAACAACGGACGCGGTTAGGTGCAAGATGGGTGAACGTCCCGTGACTACCGCTAGTGGCATTTTTCCGAGCGCTTTCGTGCTTCGCAAGGCACGTTAAGCCATTGATGCCGGCTGTCATGTAATAGCAGTCGTTAAGCTATGCCAGAGGCCTTATGGGCGGCTTAATAGCTTCAGACAGTAAGTCCCGCCACTCTCTCACAATCCTTCATAAACCCGGAATTGGCATGCATGCCAATGAGCACGGCCTAACCTTCCTGCATGCAGGAAAAGAGACCTGTGCCCCAGCAGTGGGGACATACTAGGACATCGACATACAATGATATCGATAAGAAAGTACATTATTCCGTGAGTCGGCATCCTCGTTTCTGGCAACCCTGCAGCGAGCTGGCTGCAATGCAACTCTATATTGTGTCTCACAAAACACGGCGCGTGTTTTTGCTCTCCAGAAAGTCATTATAACCCTGTACGTGTTTCCATTAGGGCCGGACTGGACCTGGTATTGTGGGAGCCGCCACGGACACACATACCAACCTACACACAATGTGTACCTAGTAGTAGTTTTAAGCGCTAGTAATTTGAACCAGTCGTGTCAATGTTTGGGTTAGTAAGCGTTTCGATGAGGTTACATAAAAGTAGTTTAATTGAAAACCTCCTAGTCGGTATGCAACAAAAATGTAAGGTTGGCTTACTGGCTTACCGGTACAGTTATTGTGAATTTATTTTTTTTTTCTTGGAGAACATAAACCGTCGCACAAAAATATTATTGTAAATTATCCATAGCGTAAACAGCTGGAAGAGCAGCGTTTTCTACAGAAATGACGGATGACAACCAAAGACCAGCCTAAGTTATAAAAATAAAATTGCTTAAAGCTCACTAGAATGTCAGAATTTGACTGTTAATATGTCCATAAAGCAGAATTGAATTGAATTGACTATAATATACGGGAAGTTGCGACATTTGACACATACATACACAGGGAGGTTAGGTCCATATTCACTAGCGCCACTATTGCAAAAAATCTTCCGTCATAAAACGTTTTTGTATATAGGTGAGATTTATCTCTTTTGCAAATCCTCTTAGTAAATAGAATCAGTGTTTTAATACAATAGCGTGTAGCTTGCGCAAATATTTTTCACAAGAAGAAAAAATAAAAGACGATTTACAGAAAAAGAATAAGTTTCAGGTAGCAAGGAGGTTGCATACTTTTTGGCAGGCGCAAACAATAGGAATTTTTTTAGGACCTAGACTCCAATCAAAAAAAAACGTTCTACAGTATATTGCTATTTTCGCGAAAATTGCAATTTTCATCAGACTGCTGTAAAGAGATGATTGATGCAGTGTTCACTGGCACCTTCACTCACTCTAGATGGGTGCTGCAGTGCCTGGGACATTGTTTTAGATAGCTTGAAAATTAATTAGTGTTTATACTGGAAAATTGGTACTTCTGAAGTTAAAACAATTGTATAACATTACTTAGATTTAAGAATCATGGTTGTAATATTTTTCTGGTTGTGCAATAAAGTGTTCTCTATCTATCTATCTAAAGCGAGCGATTCGCGTAGTCGTGCTACCTATTAAGGTACATAGTAGCTTCGAATTTTTTTAGGGAAATCTAATAATCTAAGGCGATGTCTGTCCGATACACATGATGAGGCTGTCGATAAAAGTTACCGCGGGAAGGTAGCCCTTGCTATTTTTTATCATTAAGAAAAATTAGAAGCGCCAAAGTACTCGTAGGTATTACAAAGTTACAGTTCCAAACTTTGCCTTCTTAAAATACCCCCTGTTTTTACCTTAGTGCGAAAGCAAAGGCTTCGGTTTTCGCCGAAAGCACACGAGTGTAATACTACTACCTGCTCTGTATAAAAGTTTTCTTTTGAAAAGTTATGTTAAGTTAAATGTCATATTAGTTCCGATATTTCTATTACACGAATATATCCGAATCTATCTGATAGTAGCCGAGGTATATTCTGAAAGCTAACAGACTGTACCACACATATTACGGGAATGTGAAGTCACAAGAAACGAAATGGGGACGTCTGCAATTTTGTTAGTGAAAAGCCTTTGGTGGCTTATACTATCAAAACGACAGATAGCATTAAAAAGTTAAAATTACTTTGCTAAATTCCGCCAAAAATCCCACAAGCACCATGCGGTTAGCTTATGCACCGCCCTCCCTCCCACTTTTTCAAGCAGATGCAAGACACGAACACACCACCACCAACACCAATACTTGTGTGAGAAACCACGCGACGCGTTTCGCCTCTAACACGAGGCATCCTCAGGCTCCCAAATGCAAGTTTGACTTGCATTTTTTTTAATGCTATTATGGATTTCCGCAAAGTAACGCCTGATTCTATACAAAAACGACAGATGTCTTTTCAAATAAAAAATATTAAGCTAAAAACTACTGACTGACCCGAATGTCGGGGTTTTTATTTTAGGTATAAAATAAAAAAATATACGAGCGCTTTCCACGGAAATTTTGCCCGCCCGAATATTTAAGTACTTACCTACTTGTATAAATAGGCCGGGATAAATGATTTATGTCAATTTATCTCTGATTTCATCGCTCTGTTTTATTTACCCTTTCTTTATCCTGTATATTTTAATCAGAAGGAATGTTTGAATGGGCCTTTAATGAATGATGGAGGATGATGGATAAACACGAAACAGGCTGACAATTTTACTTTATTATTTGCGATGGATGGGATTAAATTAGTAAAATTACGTGGCTATAAAGAGATTTAATAATATTTTTATTGTTACTTCTAAGGGTAAAAATATAGAATTTCGAACCCCTCGAGTTGATTGCAGTAACACTAGCTCTACTAAAAAGTATCATATATTTTTCAGGGTTCCGTACCCAAAGGTTAAATCGGGACCCTTATACTGACTCCTGCCCATCTGTCTCTGTGACCAGACTATTTCATGAACTTTAATGGCTAGACAGTTGAATTTTTCACAGATGTTGTATTTCCGTTGCCCCTAAAACAACTATAACGCTATAACAAAAAACAGTATAAATCTATATTTAAGTGAAGCTCCTACACAATAAACGCATTTAAAAAAACACATAGTTCCAAGTCAACGGGAAGTACGCTATGAGTTTTGATCCCATAGTGTCAAAATCTACGTTTTTTACGGCATAAACGTCTGTTACTTTTTTGCCTATCTTACGAGTTTTTTTACCACTTCAAGGGGCTGTAGACCTGAGTATACAGTTTTTATTTCAACTCGATACCTCTGCGCGTTTCCGAGATTTAAGGTCTTGACAGTCAGACAGACACACAGTCGGACGAGTCGACAGTGATCATATAACATTTCAATTTTTCCTTTTGAGGTGGGGCACCCTAAAAATCGACCAAGTGCATATCGGGCCACGCTCAGTGCGGGGCTCCGTAGGAAGGGTTTTTTACTTGTTTAGGGCAATAACAACTTCCAACTAATTTTCAATGGAATTTGTACGAAGTTTACCTTTTATAAGATACAGTAAATTTTTTTCGGATAAACTAGTAGTGAGGATTTTCTTGTACTCTGTATATTATCACTTTCCTAGATTTCTAGCCCTTAGCTAAGCATTGCAAGTCCAGTCCTTTAATTTTTAAATAAATTGACCACCGATAACTTTAATTCTAGCTGCCCAGCAACGTTCAAGTCACGACTTTAATAATAAAGCCAGTCAATCTAGGGCATCAGCCCATCTGCTGCCGTCATGGGGACTACTCTAGATTTGTTTATCTATCTAGTTATATTCGTCATATGTCATCGTATCCCACGACGATTCATCGGAGTAGCGGTCGACAATTGTGATGAAAATTGAAATTGAAACTATGATGAGTCATACTAATAATATAAAATAAATAAAATATACATACATTACATTACATTTACATACAGGCACATACATTGCTTCTGGCCCCACACTAGGATACCCTGTGTCGTGGGAACCAGAAACAACGACATCACAAACGTAAACATCCAAGACCTGGACTTTTTTTTTTGTTTCCAGCCGGGATTCGAACCCGGGACCTCTTGCATGGTAGGCAGACGCGCCACCGCTACGCCACAGAGGTCGTCTTACTTCATATACTTCCTTTGTAGCATTTTGCGAGCTATACCATTATTTATTCTATTTTATTTTAGAATATTTTTATTTAAGATAAGAAAGGCCTTTGCAAATATTTTTTTTATTACGTCAACTATGTAGCTTGTTGAAGAAAAAATATATTGGAATATATGCCAACATCCTTTGTAAATCCATACCCCGCTACGCGCTTAATTATTAGGAATCATAGTATCTTTCTCAAATTCATTCATTCTTTAATTTTAGAGTGTTTCAAATACACCTCTTTCAGGCTGGGTTCGGGGTCCATACAAAATACCCACTGTTCTATTTATAAATGTGTATTACTGAACAGTTTGATAGCAACAACGCTGCGCTTCCTTTGTCTGTCACATTTTATTGAAGTAAAAACTTTTTTAAGCGCACAGTACTCGAGACAGTATTCAGGTCGGTGACTTAAAATAATGTAAGTATTTGGCTTCAGTACAAGTCTGAATTAGGCTTAAAGTAGTAATTTATAAAAGTTTTCATCCTATCGTGTGATCATTAGCACAACGTAGCGAGCACAGGTTAACTCTATCATATGGCGTATACTAGAAATATAACATCTGACAAAATACAGTCGGAACACCCGTCCCCAGGGTCGAGTTTCAGAAAACTACATCATAGTTTACTATGACAGTTCGAGGTCCATTGTGTAGCAAAGTTTAAGTGTTAATCTGAGGAGCTAATCGACTTTGTGATGTACATCAAAATCTCAAAGTGGATCATGAGTTGTAGTTCTATGAAACAGGCCTCTGTTTCCGTTTAAAGTTGAAGAGATCGGATGATCGCACTTCCCTCTTTTTCTTCGTGGGATGTTTTATTTCTATGATGAACAAATTTAAAAACCTATTTAGAGGCTAAAAATTTCACCCATGCCGGGATTCGAACCCGCAACCTCTGGCTATCCGTACCAGCGCTCTACCAATTGAGCCAATGGGCGACTCACGGCATCAGTGAAATTTCGAACCTCTTTACAATATTCTCTGTATTACGTACAGGCAGCGACATCTGACTTAAGCAAATTGCATTACTTACAGCCCCGACTACCTACTTTGCAGTTAGGTTTAACATCGGAACGATATCACTGTAGCCACATGATTACACTATTTTTATTTTTAATGCACTAACCCGTGCTAAGGAACAAATTTAAAAACCTATTTAGAGGCTAAAAATTTCACCCATGCCGGGATTCGAACCCGCAACCTCTGGCTATCCGTACCAGCGCTCTACCAATTGAGCCAATGGGCGACTTACGGCATCAGTGAAATTTCGAACCTCTTTACAATATTCTCTGTAATATTCTATGATGATTTTTATTATGATTTTCTATGATGATAACGTTGTTTTAAGTGATGGCTGATTTGCAGATTTGAGTGTAGCCCCCCATTTTTATTAGCTTCCTCTCCGCCGGCGTCGTCGATTCCGTTCGCCCCTCTTTTATTTCATTTTGCCGTGTTCATTTCCTGCACTTCACAGAGTGACGTCTTCGCTATAAAACGCTAGTTTTAAAAGTTTTGCTGAGTATTTGGCTTTTGAAATCAGTAATGATGAACGATTACAAAACATTTTCATTTTAGATAGTTATAGGCTAACTAAAAATAACCCGTTATAGGCTAACTAAAAATAAAAATGTTTTGAACGTTTTGAGATATTTGGAGAGTTGCTTTTAAGATATTTTATGCACTTCGATCATTTCAGCCGTCTAAGAGTGTTGGACGGCTGAAATGATCCATATAAGAACCATATAAGTATCATAAACATTTTTAAAAACCTATTTAGAGGCTAAAAATTTCACCCATGCCGGGATTCGAACCCGCAACCTCTGGCTATCCGTACCAGTATCCGTATCCGTATCCGTATCCTTAGCACGGGTTAGTGCATTAAAAATAAAAATAGTGTAATCATAAACATTATTAAATTAATAAAACACAAAACATGAATACTATACCGTACATACCGTTTTTTAGTGTCCGTGATTACATACATTCATAACCTCACGCCTCTATCCCTGAGGGGTAGGCAGAGACCAGGGACTGCCACTTGCCACGATCCTGACAGATCACCTTCGCTTCATCAACGTTCATAAGTCGTTGGATGCACGCATGCGGTTCCGGGTACTTTTTATCTTTCCATTTGCTAATATATCCCTTATTTGATCGATGTATGTCCGCCTGGGACGTCGCTTACCAGCCTTTCCACTCACATTCGCAATATATATTTATTTCGTCAATCTTTCTTCCTTCATCCTCTCCACATGTCCAAACTAACGCAACCCGTGATTAAACCACGTCAAATAAGATAAAAATTCTCAGTATTATTTATGTAGTGTAAAATAATAAGATTAAATTTAAAAATGTATACTTTTACTTAATTGCATTAGAAGTGAAGTTTAACTAATCGAAATGTACTAGAGGAACGGTTTTGCGATTTTGATTCAGATTTTGCGTTTAATCAACAATTCTTTCTTAATGTGGGATCATATTAGGTTTCAGCAGATCTAGGTGCAATTAATGAACAAAATAAATATGCGCAATGATCCCGCCTCGACAAAGGTCGTGAAGCACACCAGTCTTAAAAGTCATAATATGGTAAGTGCACTCTGCATATGCGAAGGTAAAAGCTCGAGGATGTAGAGAGGGTAAGAACTCACATGCTTTAGATTGCTGTGAATGAGTAGGTATATGGATTATGGATATGTTCAGTAGCATGTTGCTTACTTACATTGTCACTAACATTTTGAGCCACAGATAAATGTTTGTATTTATTCTTTATTTATTTATCAGGTCGTTTTCAGACATAGATTGCATATAAGTCGTTTATAAACATGCTCAGTCATAAACATTTCAAATCACAATTTTTTAAATTGTTTTTATTTTAAAAACCTATTTAGAGGCTAAAAATTCCACCCATGCCGGGATTCGAACCCGCGACCTCTGGCTATCCATGCCAGCGCTCTTTCCAACTGAGCTAATGGGCGATTCACCGGCATCAGTGAAATTTCGGACCTCTTTACAATATTCTCTGTACTTATTACGTATTTGTTTTTATTTACTATCCATTTATTTATCAGGTCGTTTATAAATATCCTCAGACATAGAATGCATGCAAGTCGTTTATAAACATGCTCAGTTATAAAAATTTTGAGCCACACACTAAAGAAATGTTTTCAATTGGTTTATGAATATGCTCAGATTTAGACGCATGCAAGTCAACATTGAATGCATGTGAGTCGTTTATAAACATGCTCAATTATACAATGTTTACTAGTCATTATAAGTATGATAAGACATGGTACATATAAGTCTGTTACAAAAATATGCTCAGTCCTTTCAAATAGTCTGTGGCAAAGGCTTTGCTTTTACCACAAATATGTTTTTGCAATGGCAATACTTAGTTAGCAGTACGCTGCAAATTCGCTGCGAAATATCAATGAGGATGTTCCAAATTAATGGAGAAGCGGAGATCAAAACAAAACGTTGATTGCAGCTTTCGAACTGTAGCGTGCTGCTCGAGTTATAATTAAATTGACCTCTCTTCTGCAATACGACAGAGGGAGGAAATACGTACCTAAGTGAAATGTCGGTGTATAGCGGGGAAATAAATATCATGTTTTTTTCAATTCTGCTCCTTAATTAGGCTCTTACAGTCGTATTTATAAAAACACGATTCGCTTACATTATAACGTGAAAATTACTTTGCTAAATTCCGCCGAAAATCCCACAAGCACCATGCGGCTAGTTAATGCACCGCCCTCCCTCCCACTCTTTCAAGCAAAAGCAAGATCTCACTTGTGAGCCTGAAGATGCCTCGTGCTAGAGGCGAAATGCTTCGCGTATTTTCTCACACTAGTATTGATGTCGGTGGTGCTGTGTTCGTATCTTGCTTCTGCTTGAAAAAGTGGGAGGAGGGCGGAGAATTAACTAAACGCATAGTGCATGTGGGTATTTGGTGGAATTTAGCAAAGTAGTTTTCACATTTTAATGCTTTTATGGATTTCCGCAAAGTAACGCCTGATTCCATACTATACGATTCGTTAAAGCACTCCTTAAACCGTAGAATATTTAAACTATAAAAAACTAAAAAATAAGTATGGATATATTTCATTTGTTTCATTTGATTAAACACCAGAAAAAGTAATAAACAACCACTCCTAATGACGGTCGAATTTAATTCCTATCTAACCGCGAAGAAAGACCACTTGGCCGAAGAAAAAGGGAACAAAGACGCCAGAAAATTTATGGAAGTAAACAAACATAAAGGCAAGTGCACACAAGAGCGGAGTCAAGTCGCTCATTAGTGCAGTGTACGGGGAAACGAATAAACGAGTCGTGAAAGCCAACAGCGGCACAGAAGATTTGAAATGCAGGGCACAGCATAATGTGTTCTGTGCTTTATTTGGGGAAAATTGAAAATGGAACGCGAAAACAAATTGAACTTGTCGAAAACAAAAGAGCATAGACAGCTGGGTCAGGTCAGCTGTTTATTTTTCACAATAAAAAATAAAATGTGGCCAGTATTTACAGTCCAGATGATTTTTGTTGAAAGTATTTTAAAATACAATTTGGTTCATTTAGTAAAACAATAGTCGCTATGAAAGTGTAATAGAGGAGAAATTTTCTAAATCTGACACGTACGCCATTTTGGCTGCAGAAAGATTTATACATTTTAGAAGCCTAAATAACGTCACACGAAGTGAAATGCAGCCTAATATTACAAAGATAATATTTTACGAGCACAAAGGAAGTGTATATTCAAGGTGTAGTATAAGGAAGGGATAAATTGAAAACCGTTTCATAAATGAAAAACGTTTCTTTGGTGTCGGGAAGTTGACCAGTTTCATTTAAAGCGTAACAAAGCTTTAAAGTTACTGATTAAAGTATTTTTTAAGTTTGTCATAGATAATTTAGACTTAGTCAAATTAAAGTCTCTCAAGTCAAAATAATATGAAAAGTAAAAAAAAATATTTTGTAAATTTTCAACATTAGCTTGCTGGGAGTGATCCAGTTATACGAGTATTATCGAAGCTGAAGGCAGACGAGTACCTATAAAGGCAGACAAGTATCTATAACTTATCACGATCCTAAAGCTTTTTCACTTCATTCAGAAAACTCAACAGTCTTATACACTTTTTGTACAAAGCATACTTCAAGGAGTAACATTGTTTTTTAACTAAGCAACTGTAGTTTATTTGGAGACAAATTATCTGTCAACGACGGCTAAGGTATAGTAGCAATACCACTGGCTAAGTGTGAAGGAAAACATCGTGAAGAAACCTGAATTTCAGGTGTTCAAATATTTACCACGCGGCGGGCACGCGTGGTAAATAATCCCATACTCTCTCTCTGAGAGCAGCCTTGTGCCCTGCAGTGGCACGTTTATAGGCTACATAAAAAAGGCGTATCAAGGGAAGATAAAAATTATTTTTCACACCTCCTGCTCGACAATGCCTTATTACGTACCGTCAAATATCATCGTAAAGCATAGCCTTGTCTCTCGAGGGCAATAATAATGAAGAATTTCCCTAGGGAATAAAGTGATTTGAATTTAGAATGTCAAAATTCGCATGAAAACTGTGAAGAAGCCCCGCATTGCAATTCGAAATTAGAATTGTTGTTCGAAACTCACCCCTTTTTTTCTTTTTTTTCTGAACTACTGTGTCGTGTGACCGCGCGAAACACCAATAAAAAAAAGAAAAATTTTATTGTCTCCCAGATGGTGTGAAAAGTAGAGTATTCACCTCTGGAATAAAACATGTCTTAGTCTTGGGCGGTATGAACCCCTGGCTTCACTCAGGACTCTACATAACTCCCTCGCTTCGCTCAGGAGTTAAAATTTAACTCCCTCGCTGCGCTCGGGAGTTAACTCGGAGTCCTTCGCTCCGCTCAGGGTTCAATATACCGCCCATGACGTAATACATGGTTTTATTCCCTTAATGCATAATCTACTATCATCACAAGGTATATTGAGGACTGAACGCAAAATATTCCGGCGGCGCTCTCGAAATGTCTGTATGTCGAGCAAATTCGTTAATGCACTGCTCTGAATATCAAAACAGGTAAACAAGCTCCTATATTGGCTTTGTTGACACGGTATTGAGACAGTAAACCAACATGACTGTATCTTTGTCTGCCTATCTAGCAAACATTATTCATACCTTCTTTAAGGTCCTTCCTCCATATGGAATAATCAAGAACGTTATACCCAACCTTGGGAATAATCTAGGAAAAGTACAAAGAGTCTGATTTTGTCTCTTCTTCTTGCGACAGGTCTTTGGGTATAACTTAAATTCAACAGGAAATAAAACAACTTTCGCGGCAGCACGATAACTTTTACATTTTTGAACTTTCATCACTTTTTACAGTTGGGACCTGAGTTATCGGCAATGTACCTAGCGGTAAATTTAAAATTTAAATTGGAGAATTATAAACCTTTATTTTAATCTTAACAAAACTTCTTTCTGGTCACCCCCTGTAGAGCCTCTGTAGAGTGTTACATGCCTTTTCATTCTTTTCAAGATTTCAGAATTCAAAACAAAACACCTAGTCCTCCACCTGCTCCACATAATCTATGGCCTCAAAAAAACTACCACATACTTTGGACATCATCGTTTTCTTTTACAAGCGTGTACTCCACTCCGTTACATTACGGGCGAGTATCGAATAAAAGTTTAATGTTGATCTTCGCCTGCGATGTCATATCGCTTTATTAGCGCGGCTAGCGCGGGCTATTGTTGACTGTACATATCAACTCTGCGCACTGTAAATTCTAACATTCCTGCATCGCGCAAGCAAAATGTTTCACGTAACATATAAATGTAACGTCCGACAAACATCAGTTTAGGCGACTCCCGGTGTGATTTTAGGCTCCCGATGTAGAGCCTGAGGGGTCCTTAGGACCGAAACCAGCCCCAAGGTGGTGTTTAGTGGTAGGCATGGAGTAGATTTATTATATACTGGTGGTCATGAGCATTCACCACCTCCCTCCCCCGTGTCCTCCGGAGGGTGCCCTTTATATCACAGAGTATATAAACACTACTTATATGGCAAAAAAAACATCAGTTGGACCGGCCGGCCATCCGCTCATATGATCTGCCTGACGAGAAATTTCTGTCTATATTGGAAGAGCACGATCACCCTATATTGACTAAAGCCGGTTGCACATCGACATCGTTGGGCCTAGTTTGCATACAACGTTTACCGAACGTCCTTTGCAATATATGAAGCTACCAGTACGATCGTGTCGTTACAGTTATCGTCCAATGTAAATCCCATGTACATTATGTTTCGGATCGCGAGTTATTCATTGATTCTGAGAAACATAGGAAACAAGAGTGTTTATGTTACAGCACACCCTTAAGTAAGTAATTTATTTCTTTCTCACTGAGGTCTCTACAGACGAAATATATACAATTTGAGTAGTAGTAGTATTGGCCTTTTTGCATCTACTTAATGAGATGATTTATACAGCGTCCAGTGGTATCTTCACTCACACACTAGATGGGTGAAGGGACCACTCCGATGCTGTAGTGCCTGGGACATGGTTTTATAGATGGTTTTTAGGCTTGCCCAGCACCTATACCATCCTGACAGCTTAGTCGGCCTAGCCCACAGGAAAGGCTAGTCAATACGTGCGGAGCCAACCAAGCCGCGGGTTTCCTCACGATGTTTTCCTTCACCGTTAGCGTGTGGTATTGCGACTGCAAATTCGCAAATGTACGTAACTTTGAAATTAAACAAAGTCATTGGTACATGCCCGCACTCGGGATCGAACCTGGGGCTTTCGCTTGCCAGTCCATGGTTCTACCCACTGAGCTACCACCGCTACCACAATTTGAGTAATCAGTACTTATACCTAAGTGAGAGGCTGGAGTACATACCAGGAAAGATCCTGTGTAACAGATCTCCAGGCTCTCATTAAATTTCAGTGCATTGTTTCTCAATTGTATATATTTTTTAAATAATATTTAAGTAATAAAAATAAAGGCCTAAAATTACAGGTATAAAATCGATATAGGCTAAGTTTATGCTGTGCAGTTTCAACCATGTTCGTCGCTGCCCTGGTGAAATGGTGACACTTAACAATGTCAAAGTTGGTGTGACTACAGTCTGTGCAATGTGCATGTACCTAAAACAAGGATGTTAATATGTAATATACTATAACAACCAACAATAGTTTCACCGAACATCATGATGATGAACCAAAAATAAAACCGGCCAAGTGCGTATCGGGCCACGCACGATGTAGGGTTCCGTAAAAGGAAGGTTTTTTTTAAATTTATTTTTATTACGTAAACTAAACAGCCAGCTTATTAAAACTGTTTTTATACGGATTTATGCTCGTTTATGCTCGGATTTATGATCCGTATAAAAACAGTTTTAATTATGTCTACTGCTCGTGTTAACCTTAGAAAATACTAGCCAGCTTATTACTAACACATTAAGTTATACACATAGATATAGAAAACCGAGAATTTTTTTTACACACACCATATTTATTAGGATATATTGTATATTACTGCTTTCTACAACAAAGAACTATCAAAGTAATTTTAATCAATACGATTAGTACGAAGTTTTACCTTCATAAGTTGGCCGTCTATTATTCATTAACTTGTGAGGCTTGTTAGTTTAATTTTTAACGTCGTTGTAATAATGTACCTACCTCTGCCCTCAATTTTTTCGCATTTCTACAAGCGTAAGAGGGGAGGAGACAACCAAATGAAAATTGCGTTTTATAGCATAATATTTCGCAAACGGATCTCTTTTATAATACTTTAAAGGGCCTATTTAACGATATGTCAGTTAATAAAAAAAACTACTGGAAAAAAACATGCTATTGAAGCAACCACATAGTAACTAAATTCCGATAACATGGATTACAGGCGGCTTGATGAGGTCTGACAGTAAGGCCCGCCACTGTCTTACAATCCTCCACCAACCCGGACTTGGCCCCAGTGGTGGAGTAACCTTCTTGTGATGAAGGAAGAGACCCGTGCCTAAGCAGTGGGGACATACAAGGGTTGATATCGAATGTGGGTTGACAAATTCCGTAACACCATACTCCACTCCAGACCAGAATCGCTGATGTTGGAGCTGTGACCGCAAAAATCAAGTGGAACCGGGCAGGCCACGTCGTTCGTATGGGTTCAGACACATGGACGAAGATTGCCAATGAAAAAAACGCAGACGCGGTCGGCCAAAGCGAAGATGGCGGGACGATCTCTCACCGTTCTTACCCAGGTGGGAGGTGACTGCTCAAGATAGAGATAGATAGATAAATTATTTATTTACACTTCCACACACATTCGTAAATGTACATAAACAAAACACCATAAGCAGATTAGACACAATGACATAATAATAATAAATCCAACATTATAACATGCAAGGATTATATATATTTTTTAATGCACTAACCCGTGCTAAGGACAATTAAAAAAAAAAATACTTTTTTTAGCCTCTAAATAGGTTTTTAAACATGCAAGGATGCAAGGTACGGCATGTACCTGCATAATAATGAAATACAGTGGAGGCCTTTGCCCAGCAGTGGGACACTCACACGGCAAACTAAAAAAAATATTGGTTCGAAAATACGAACCTTGTATATAATATTGAAGTCACGATTTTTTTTTATTATTTTAAAATCAAAGTTTTTGTTGTCACGAGTTGAACGTCCAGTTATTGGATTTTATTACACCCCGATGTTACCAAATTGCTTTTGTTCTCCGCCTATTTCTGTAGCAATATGTAACAGAATAAAATCCTGGGAAACAAAAGATCATAAAGAAATCATAGAATACAGAATGAAGCCTCCATAAAAGATTTTTTGTTGTCGGTCGTAAAGCGTGGGGAATTTACTGAAATATTATTAACTCACTCTTCGCTCGGCTCCGTTTTTGACACGATATGCATTTTGCATTTTCTGCGAACTTTTACAGCCAGCGTGCTATAAAAATATAGACACCGAGAATAAACTGCTCGTACGAATAAGCTAAGAGAGAATTCATATTTTTTTATCCGGAGTCCTGACTGACTAATAAATTATTTCGTTTAGGTTATTTACGTTATAAATATCTGCAGTCTTTCGCTGTTATCTATAAAAATATAACATAACCACACGCCTGTATCCCAAAGGGGTATGCAGTCTCTCCGACAGATCACAGATCACTGACTGTCCGACTCCGTCCGAGTGATTGGAATCAATCACTTGAGTTAAGCAACTACAGGCGCGGTAGCGTGCTGGATGGGTGACCGTCCTGTGACTACCGCTAGTGGCATTTTTCCAAGCGCTTCCGTACTTCGCAAGGCACGCTAAGCCGTTGGTGCCGGCTGTCATGTAATGGCAGTCGTTAAGCCATGTCAGAGGCCTCATGGGCGGCTTGATAACTTATGACAGTAAGACCCGCCACTGTCTGACAACCCTACACCAACTTGGCCCCCGTGGTGGAGTATGGCTTAACCTACCTGCGGTGCAGAGAGAGACCCGTGCCCCAACAGTGGGGACATACGAGGGTTGATATCGAATACAAAAATCTCGTGAAATAACACGATTACTCGAGTTTGTTGTCGAATATAAAAGGTCTATAATTGTAAGGGTCTGTAACTAAGCAAAGAGCAGACGAGGTTCGTTGGCAAAGACCCAGCTTTAAAAATGCACCGCATACATTAGCGATATTTCTGCAATCGAGCAAATTCGAATGCTATGAGAAATATTTTGCGAAGCTCGGTACATTTTCGTAATGCATGTGAAATGCTTGCAGCGCTGGCCGGCTAAGGCCTGCGTCTTACAGAAAGGCCGTGAGGCGAGCGAGCGGAAAAAAGATAAGATAAGAATATTCTTTATTGTACACTGGAAAAACAACAAATGCAAAATAATTGCAAATATACATAGTACTATTGGCGGCCTTATTGCTAAAAGCAATTTCTTCCAGACAACCTTACGATGGAAAGTTGCTGAAGGAAATTAGAAAGACGGGTAGCCAGTGCAAATTTGAATATTGATACATACTTATACTTAATAATAATACACTTACATACCGTTACTTATATAAGCGTCGTCTTTCTCATGCTCTTTCATACAAAATGTACTAAAGGGACGGGATGAAGCAGCGTCGGACTGGCTATCGAGCCAGGGTGGCATTTGTCACCAGGGCCGCGGGCTGTGCGGGCCCCGAAGCGGTTGTTTTTGCCGTATCAGAACATTGAACGTAATTAAAATAGGCTGACCAGGTTCCGTTCTGATTCGCAGAACTTCATTATGGTGAGCTCACCATGAGTAAGCCTTGTGAGCTGACCATAATAAACCATGATAAAGCTCTGCAAATAAGGGCAAAACCTGGCCCTAGAGTGTAATATTTACATAAATTTTCAATAGAATGATATAAGCACGACAATGGTCCATACAGCATGCATAATGGTAATGCATGTGAAATGCTTGCAGCGCTGGCGCTGACCTGAGGCGAGGGCGCCGAAAAAAGCGTCGTTTTTCCAAAGCACTTTCATATAAAATGAAATGTAGGGACAAAATGAAGCAGCGTGGGACTGGCAGGACAGGCCGACTAGTTTCCGCTCTGATTTGCAGAATTACTTTATGGTGAGCTCACCATGATTAAGCTTTGTGAGCTGACCATGATAAAGCTCTGGAAATTAGGGCAAAACCTAGCCCTAGAGAGTGATAATTACATAGTTTTTTAATAGAATTATATAAGCACGACAATGGTTGTTATTTGTCTCAATTTGGTAGTCTACAAAGCAATAGCAGTACAATGCAATTCCAGGGGTATAACCCGCGCAAATTAAATAAGATTCTCTCGCAAAGAAGATCGAATCGCGCGAGGCGCCGAGTTAAGTAGCGCGGGTTATACCATTGTAATGTGATAGGTTAATAGACTACCGATGGTGTAAATGAAACGAAAATTACCGGACTAATATGACTTTATTGAACAACTATGAATTTTGGGGACTCGCCACCCTGGTCGGACTCTTCCTACAAAAGTCAAGTGTGTAACGAAAAGTGTCATAAAAATATCATTTTACTGTTTGGCACTACCCTCACCTTCTCACGTCACCGTTTGGTTGGCTAGATTTAAATAGTATTTAGTGTGAAGCCCACCAATTGCATAATCTTTATTTTACTTATTATTAAAGAATTTGATAATAAGTAAGTTTATACGGTTGCAAATCAATAATGTGTTGTGCTTACGAAAGTTTCAGTTTAAAATAGGATGCTAATAATTTACTTCTCAATCTGGAGCGTCGAAAAATTGTCGAAAAAATGTAAATTAACAAGTAAAATCCGTGTAAAAATAGTTTTTATTATGTCTAGTGCTCGTGTTAAGCTTAGAAAATACTATTCTCAATCTGGTTTTATTTTGGACTAAGCTACAAGAAACTGTTGTATTAATTACTTTATAGATTGACCTGGTATGCGTGAGGCGGGTCCCTAAAGCTAAAATGCCGTCCGGGTCCCTTAGGCCCAGTCCGACCCTGGGACGCGGCCCACGCAAAAGAGAACGCGCGAGGACGCAACGTCCCTGCAACTCGTCGCGTCTCGTCCCAAGTCCTTATTGTGTGCCCCAGGCCTAAAATAATCCAATATGCTGGAGTGTTGTGTTTGGGTGTACAGTCGACAGAACATCGAAGTTAGTGCTATGGGCGCAGGTGGCTTTGCGAAAAAATCCAATAGTTAGGCTGCTGTCGACTGTACTTGCTACGTGTATTAATCGACTAATTGAATTGACAGGTCATCGATCATACGTGCTGTCAAAAAAAAATTCACCTTATAGTTTTGTTTTGTGCTCAGTAACTCTGTAATTATTTTATATCCTTTAATCTAAGGTACTTGCTGAAATTAAGTGTCGTTATTTCTGTAAATTCAGCGTAATTTTTAGTATGAAATCAATTACTAAATAGGTACCTTCCAAATGAGAGTCAGGACTCCGGGAACGCTCAGTGCGTGAGTAAGACTTGCACTTTTTTTAAATTACTTTAAAACATACTTTCTGAAGTTATAGTAGCAATACAATCGCTAATTGTGAAGGAAAACATCGTGAGGAAATCTGAGTATCTGAGGTGTTCAAATACCTCAGCGCTTGAAATTGCCAATCCGCGGTGGGGTAGTAATTAAGCCCATACTCTCTCTTTGCGTTAAAACCTGTGGTTTGCAGTGAGACATTTATAAGCTACATAATAAACATACTTTCAGCAACAGCAAACGTTCTATATCGGCCACACAAAATCGAAACATACATTTCTTAGCTCCTTTTTGTTATTTAACCTTCTGGGTCTGTATTTTGTACCGTATCATGAATCCATTCGACCCCTTTATTCAGGCTTTTCATCTATTGCAGATGATGAAAGGCTTTGCCTGAAAATTGGCAACTAATTGCAACGCGGGCTTTTGGTGTACGCAAAAGCCCGCGTCCGGCTAAAACATCACACAAAACAATCCCTTTTCAATTTCTAAAAACAGTTTCGTTGCTAGGGAAAGCTAAATAAAAACAATCTTTTGCACGTTGAGAAAGATTGGTCTGATTCAGATTCAGATTCCTTTATTGCCATAATCATGTGTTATTACAGTTCTTATATGTAATTTAAGTTGTACATGACACCCTGCAAGGGCACTGCAATATAACTTAATTTAATTTAACTTAACTAATTGTTCGCTTAAAACTATCTATTACATATTTACATATATTTTTCTTTCAATTGTGTAGTTTTAACATTTATCATTGAAAAATTCTTGAAGAGAATAGTAACATTTCTGGCCCAAGTACTTATGAGGGTTATTTTAAACAAATTATCGTCTTCTATATTTTGCATATGATATGGTATAGCATTGAAAACTTTTGCTGCCATTGAGTGGGGACCAGAGTTTACTATTTCTAGCTTGGCAGTCTTGGTGGCTAGCTGTTGTCGAGGTCTAAGACACTCAGGGCGATCTTGTTGTGGAAAAATTGGCCTATTGTTCCTAACAAAAATGCCGATTTCTAAAATATAGAGCGCTGTCATAGTTAAAATGTTATATTCCACAAAAAATCTTCTACAGCTCGTCATCGCGTCTATATTAGCCAGAATTCTAATACATTTCTTTTGTAATACAAAGACGTCTTTTGCATTCGTGCTATTGCCCCAAAGAATTATACCATACCTAAGCCAAGCTTGTGCATATGCATGATAAGCACATGTTGCCGTCTTGAGATCTGTAGTTTTCTTTAGAAAGCTTGAGAGCTTACTAGTTACCTTTAGAATGTGGCTTTTCCAATTTAAATTACTATCTATGTTGATACCTAGGAGACAAGAAGATTCTACATTTTCAATTAGGGTTCCGTTAAATTTATAGTTTGTAATATCTAAGGGTCGTTTTTGGTAAGGTCTGAATTCTATTATTTTAGTTTTTTTAAAGTTAATTTTTAAGTTATGGTCATCTAACCAAGTTTTTATTCCATTTAGGTGTGAATCTAGGTCTATATTTAATTGCTCTACACTTTGACTTGGAAAAATCAGGGATATATCATCTGCGAATAACGTACATGGTATATCAATAGTACTAGGCAGATCATTTATATATATTAAAAATAGTAAACATCCCAGCACGCTACCCTGCGGAATGGATTTAGTTAATTCTACCTCATTTGATCGTTTTTTACCGATTTGCCCGGTAGTTGAGTCATAATATTCTATATCAACATATTGTATTCGGTTACGCAAGTACGATGAAAACCAGTTGTAGGCCATACCTCTCACTCCCATCCCATAGAGTTTCTTCAAAAGAGCGCCGTATAAGACTCGATCATAAGCTTTGCTCATGTCTAAAAGAACTCCAATGGCATGTTTTTTTTCGTTTAATATTTTTAAAATCTCGTTAACAAACGTAATTACTGCTGATGTTGTCGATCGACCCTTACGGAAACCATTCTGATTATTACTGAAAATATTAAATTTTTCACAAAATTTGTAAATACGTTTGTACATAGCGGATTCAATTATTTTAGAAAAGGTGGGAAGAAGAGCAATCGGGCGATAATTATTACAATCGCTACGGCTGCCACTTTTGTGCAAAGGTTTTACTATAGTTATTTTTAGTTTTTCTGGTACGATGCCTTGCGCAAAAGACTGATTTGTAATAAAAGACAAAGGTGGGGAAAGTTCCATTGCACATTCCTTTATCAGCGTTGGAGGTAACTCATCAAAACCACAACTTCTTTTGTTTTTTAGTTTACGTATTAATGAAAAAACTTCAGATGGTGTAGTTGGAAGAAGAAATACAGAATTATGCGTTGGAGATAGTACCGGTCGTCCCCCAGGTTGGTTCATACCAGGAGCACCTACTGAAGAGAAGTATGCATTAAAAAAATTGGCAATTATGAGGGGGTCATTGGTAGTTTTATTATTTATATTTAATTGTATGTTTGTTCTTTCTTTTTTCTTGGTTTTATTAGTTCGAATCTTAACTATTTGCCACATAGTTCTTATGACATTATTTGATTTTAATACTTTTTTTTTTAAATGAATTTTCTTAGCATTGGCTACAGTCTTTTTCAAAAGTTTTTCATATTTTTTGTAATAATTGTTTAAAATTGTGTTGTCTGTTTGCGTGATAAATATTTTTAAAAGCCGTTTATTTTTACAAGATATTCTTAGCCCTTTAGTCAACCATGTATTTTTATGATCATTTTTAATAGTAATTTTGGATTTTGGAATAGTCTTGTCTAAGATAATTGTAACTCTTTGAAGGAATTTGTCATAGTTTTTATTAACAGATTCCGCTGTATCAAAAATAGTGTTCCAGTTAACTTTACTAACTTCTAATTTAAATTCTTGAATTTTACGTTCGCTAAA
The DNA here is from genome assembly GCA_934045075.1 of Yponomeuta sedellus. Lineage (NCBI taxonomy): Eukaryota > Metazoa > Arthropoda > Insecta > Lepidoptera > Yponomeutidae > Yponomeuta > Yponomeuta sedellus. The sequence continues at coordinate 5,841,654 of OW203735.1, read as the reverse complement.
AATTCTTTCAAATGTAAACCATTGCTCTTTATTATCTTTATTATTGTAAGGTAAGCTTATAAGAACTCCTTTGTGATCCGAAAAACCTAACTCTTTAACCCTTGCTGTAGCTTTGAGACTTGGATCATTTACGTTGTTGAAAACTAGGTCAATGCATGTAGAGGTGTATAGCGTTACCCTTGTTGGTTCGTTTACCAGTTGCAAGAAGTTGAAGCTTTTCATTAAGTTCAATAGGCTTGTCGTTAGGTTATTTTGTTCGAGGATGTTTATATTGAAATCCCTGCCTATAATAATATTTTTAATTTTATCTTTAATCATTAATAATTGCAAGAGCTTTGAAAGCGATTCATAAAACATATCAGCTTGCCTCTTACTATCTGGCCAATATAAAGCTATTAATACCACATTTATTTTGGGCATCTCTATTGCGCATATTTCAAATATAGACTCCACAGCCAAATTTAAGATATCAGTTCGTTCTTTGGAGTCTTCACCATTTTTTAATAGAATACATACTCCTCCACCCTCACGCTCCGAGCGACAGTAACTACTGGCTAAATTAAAACCTTCGATACTTAGGAGGTCCTTTTTAGACGTTGTTATCCATGTTTCAGTAATACAAATTGCCCTAATGTCCCTAATATGGTCTAGGGTAGCTTCCAATAAATGACGTTTATTCTTTAAGCTACGCATATTTTGGTACAGTATATTAAATTTTGACATTTTACTTCGATGAGTTGATTCGAAAAAGCTCTACATTAGCGTTTAGATATTCAGTCGGCACAATCTCATTATTATACCAATTGTTTATGTAATCCATTTTCGCTTTTATGTCGAGGAATACCTGTTTCAATCCATTTTTATTCAAAACCCCGCTGTGAGGGTTAAACATGGTGTGATCGTAATAAAGATTCAAATTAGAGTCTACTATATAACCGTGTTCGTGCTGCATGATATCTACACAAAGCAGTTTATTAAAAGACTCTACTCTGGAATTGAAAATATCAAAATTTCTATTTCCTTGCTTAAAGGTTGGCACGCATAATATTACATTTGTGTGAGTGATTTCAAGTAGAATTTCTCTAATCGATAGAACTAGGTCGTGGTATTTTTCTGTGTGTTTAAAATCTTCGCTTCCTATAAGAACTATGATGTAATCATCGCTAGAAAAGTTGGCTACTTTTGACTCTACTCCTTGCAAAAGCTGTACTATGCCTCTATTAGGCATGAGATAATGACATATTTCGTATGACTCTTCGAAACTCGATTGTGCCATTGCTAAGGTTCCATTAAATCTATCTGTGCTTATTAAACAAATCTTGTTTTTCTTCGCTCTTGCGTTTGATTCGGCAGGGACGGGAGCTGGTGGAGAGGACTCGTTGGATCTCTGCGTAGTGGTTTTGGGCACTTTTGGGCTGCATTTATTATTTATTATTTTAGTATATATATATATATATATATACATATATACTATAGCTATATATACTATAGCTATATATATATATATATACATATATACATATATACTATATATATATATATATATATATATATAGCTATAGTAACGCCGAATAGGTCTTAACTTGATATAGGTGATTTGAGATTTTATATCTCTTGTTTAGCTATATTTGCTATCTCCCGCTCTCTGTTTTATTATTCAGAATCTTTCTAAGGCTGGCTAAAAGAACTTACTTTTGAAATAAGTCCGCCTTTGTACATAGTCACAGTTTTTTCTGTTTCTTAATTTTTTGTGCAATAAAGCATAACAAAGAAACAAGCGTATAACATAACATTTACTTACAGGCAGATACATTACTTCTGGCCCCACTCTAGGATACCCTGTGTGGTGGGAATCAGAAACAGCGACGTCACAAACATGTAAACATCCAAGACCTGAGGTTTTTTTTGACCCCAACCAGGGTTCGAATCCGGGACCTCTTGCATCGTCGGTAGATGCGCTACCGCTGCGCCACAGAGGTCGTCAATTAAGTTAAAAAGAAATCCAATCCGTTTATAAAAAATGCAAATATATAGTTGTATAAATTATGTACTGAATAGACGGATTTTATCGGTATATCGGTATCCCCACATGAAGCTAGACGTGTATCTTGGAAGACTGGTAAATTTAAAAACCTATTTAGAGGCTAAAAATTTCACCCATGCCGGGATTCGAACCCGCAACCTCTGGCTATCCGTACCAGCGCTCTACCAATTGAGCCAATGGGCGACTCACGGCATCAGGGAAATTTCGAACCTCTTTACAATATTCTCTGTATTACGTACAGGCAGCGACATCTGACTTAAGCAAATTGCATTACTTACAGCCCCGACCACCTACTTTGCAGTTAGGTTTAACATCGGTGAAATTTTGCATGGGTGAAATTTTTAGCCTCTAAATAGGTTTTTAAATTTGTTCCTTAGCACGGGTTAGTGCATTAAAAATAAAAATAGTGTAGACTGGTAAATGTTTTGTTTTAATATTATCATATTTTTAGTTTGATAAAAAGTAAAACAACTACAAAGAAGAATGTCCATTAGATCATACACAAATGTGCTGGTTCAAAATGTTAATGTCTTCATCAAATAACATTACCTAATTCTACAAAGTCCTTAAATACTACAAAGAATATCAGGAGGAATGACTGGTGTTCGGAGTTTGAATGATTAAAATACAGGTATTCAAAGGAAAATGTCTATTAACTCATACACACATGTATGGTTCAACATTTTACGTTATCTATCATGCATGATTATTACTTTTCGGAATTATTAGACATTGAATGAATAAAGAAGGAGGGTCCGTGACTGCAGATGGTATTGGACCGTCCGGGATGGCCTTTGAGAGAAAAGGCCTTTACCCAACAGTGGACAGCGGTGGGTTCATGTCGACGATGAAGTTGATGATGAATGAATAAAATGTTCGGTTAAAATTAAATAAAATTATTCCATCGTAAGGAGAGAGATTGTAAGACAGTGGCGGGCCTTACTGTCAGAAGTTATTAAGCCGCCCATAAGGCCTCTGACATAGCTTAACGACTCCATTACATGATAGTAAGACCCGTGCCCCAGCATTGGGGATATACAAGGGTTGATAACGAAAGAGAGAGAGAGCCAGTATTTAACAAGACTAGGTAAATCTTCTGTTAAACTAGCTGTGCCCCGCGGTGTTGCTCGTGGTTTCTCGATTTTCCCATCGAAATAACATATTTTACCGCAGTAAAACGTAGCCTATGCGTTAATGCAGAGTGTCAACTAGCTCCATATGAAATTTTATTAAAATCGCTCCAGCCGTTTAGACGTGAAAAAGTGTCAAACATACACACTCACAAACTTTCGCTTTTATAATATTTGTGTGATGTGATAGTGTGAAGTGTGATGTGATGATAAATCAAACAAGCACATCAAGCCACCGAAGAACTTCTCCAGAAAATCGTCATCGAGAAAATCTTGCCCCCGATTCAACAACTCCATTATCCGTAATAAAAACCCATTGAGAGCCGTCGCTTATCGATATTGCCTATCAGTTGCCTCGGGTTGTCTAGATGGGCTTGCGGTTGTGTCTAGTTGACTAGACGTGCGGTTTAAAACCGACGCGGGTACTTGGAAGCTTAAAAAATAAGCGGTTTTATAGACCTTTACCTACACAGTTTGATAGTATGATGCCCACTATCGCACTTTGTTACTTTTATTTCATTTCAATTCGAAAATTTTGATGACACACTATGCGTGCATTGGACCGCACTCTGCCCTCTTAAATTATACTGCGTTTTTTGTTCTTCACTGTTCAAATGGATAGAATTGCACGTAGATATTTGAAGTTTTAAGTACCTACATTTTATATGTATATATTTACCACGTATTTATATTTTTAATAGAGAGTTAAAAACTAAATACAGCTAATTAATAAAATTTAAATGTAAGCAATTTAAGAGTTCCAAGATAAATTTCCATTATCTGATTCCTAATTTCGTAAATTTACTTTAATGTTTTTTAACAGATTGGTGATTTCAAAGGGGTAGATACGCCCAGGTTTCCTCACAATATTTTTTTACGGTTATCTATGCTATTGTTAAGGGTTCCAGCATTTTACCGATGACTTGCTACGCTATCTTATAAATAACAGAGGAAAATACCAAAAGACTAGGAAGAAAATAGGCGAGATTCCCCACACAACAATGGCTGTAGTGACATAGCGATCCTCCTGATAACTAATGAAGCGGTAGCGTTTCCTTCTCAAGGACCTGCTGTTGAATGTTCCCTAGTCCCCTGTCTTCTTCCAACACGGGTATAGGTCGCTGAAGCGCTGAATTACTGTGACATAAAACTAAATATACCTGAGTGATCTTAAAAACGATCACGAAGGTTAAGCAACATAGGGTATTCACTGCGTGGATGGGTGACCGTCTATGACTAACGCTAGTGGCATTTTTCCGAGCGGTTCCGTGCTTCGCAAGGCACGTTAAGCAGTTGGTGCCGGCAGCCATCGATAGAGTCAGAAGTCAGAGGCCTTAGGGCGGCTTGAAAAACATCTGACAGTAAGACCAGCCACTGGTCTTGCAAGCCTCCACCAATCCGGACTTGGCCCCGTGGTGGAGTATGGCCTAAACCTTCCTCAGGGAAGACACCCCTGCCCCTCGGTGGGGACATAATGGGTTGATGATGATGATCAAGGCATTAGTTTGTTATAATAGCGATTGCACCAGGTTGAACGGCCAAATCCTGCATAATAATTTTGATTTCGGATCTAGTAAAATGGTAACTGTATGACAACTGCATGAACGAGGCGATTTCATTTTGGTGCTGATTTAAATCTAGGCATGGACGCGTATTATTAACCTTTTAGGCGTTAAAACTTAAAAACTTAAACTTAAGTGCTATGGAAGCTGCTTACTCAGCTGCAAGGAAACTGACATCTAATAAGAAATATGTTAATATTAAAAAAAGTGCAAGTTGCATTTTTATAATTTTATCAATAAACGCTATAGTTTTCAATATCTGCACATGTTTTTATACCATACAACATGATTAATACAGCATCAAGCGGCACCTTCACTCCTACTACATAGGCGAAGGAAGCACTTGGACGCTTGAGTGCCTCAGACATTATTTTTTATTAGAGAATACATACCCAGCACCTATACCATCCTAAGAGTGTAGTCGGCCTAACTTCAGGAAACACAAGTTAATACGTGCGGAGCCACCCAACCCAACTTTCTTTGCGTTATCCTTCAAATTCTCGGGGTGATAAGTATGATAAAACTCGTCACAAGACCCGACCGTGTCTTTGTCTTTGTACCATAATGCACTTACGGAATAGGTACAGGAAATACTTGCAACTCGTAACAAAGGAGTCTAAAAGGATGCCAAGTTATCTAGCACAGCTTACTGAAGCGCTTGAAAGCCTAGCAGCAGTGCTGAGTCGGACAAGTCTTCGAGATAGGAACGTAGATCTAGATTGTTTACTCAGTAACGAGGGCCTAACGAGAACTTGGCAGCACACCGGTGGGTCTTGTACGATTTTTGTATCGGTCGGTGATGCATAAAAAGTGGCTTCACGCCGGAGTTTACAGCTCTTTTCTGTAGAATACATCAACTAAGCAACATTTTGTAGACAGGAACCTAGGATCAACAACCTACAACTTTTACCAATTTCCGTTAAAGACGGCTGGTTTTGGCAAAACATGCTTAAATTTCTAAGTTTTTTGGACGTATGGTCCTGTCAGTATGTACTGTTGTAAAACTTTTATAAATAATAAAACTGGAACGTACTTTAACTTTGTGCTTTATTTAAACTGTTTTATTTGTAATAACAAAAACAGAAAATTGGATAAAAACGGAATAAGCAGGTAAAAATAGCCAGTTCTAGTTAAGATGTAAAGTGGAAAGGATGAAAATGAGGGCAATCTTATAAATGTGTGACATAATTTTAAATATTTGAAAATGATAGATAGAAAAAGAAATATAAAAAATGATGTAAAAAGGTTTGCACCGTTACAAGTAGCTTCTGAAAAGAGCTATTACGAGTAGGTATATTTAGAAAACAAAGTCATATTAGACATTAGACTGTGCATATTAGAATTGTTCTGTCCGTTAGTCTAAACTGCTTTAAAATCTTTGACCATCTTCGCGGGCTGGCCAACGATATGTTATAACATTTTACGGCCTCATTGAAGCAATATAACAACGTTATCTAACACTATGGACGACTCCCCAGCGAACGATATCATAGCTTAGCCCGTCACCGAGTGGGAAGCGAGTCTTTCATTCATTACTACACAAAGCAAAGCAGACTGCTAACAGAAGACCTACTCAAGTTAGTTAGAAAACTTATGATCATCATCAGCCCATTATGTCCCCACCGAGGGGCACGGGTCTCTTCCCTGAGGAAGGTATAGGCCATAGTCCACCACGGGGGCCAAGTCCGGATTGGTGGATTGATGGGAGAAAATGTATAAAAGAAAAGTAAAATAAAGTAAATAAACGGGTCTCTTCCCTGAGGAAGGTATAGGCCATACTCCACCACGGGGGCCAAGTCCGGATTGGTGGATTGATTTGAAATAATGTATAAAATAAAGTAAATAAAAAGTAAATAAAAGGGTCTCTTCCCTGAGGAAGGTATAGGAAATTTCCACCACGGGGGCCAAGTCTGGATTGGTGGATTGATTGGAACGAATGTATAAAAGTAAAGTAAAATAAAGTAAATAAACGGGTCTCTTCCCTGAGGAAGGTATAGGCCATACTCCACCACGGGGGCCAAGTCCGGATTGGTGGATTGATTTGAAATAATGTATAAAATAAAGTAAATAAAAGGGTCTCTTCCCTGAGGAAGGTATAGGAAATTTCCACCACGGGGGCCAAGTCCGGATTGGTGGATTGATTGGGACGAATATATAAAAGTAAAGTAAAATAAAGTAAATAAACGGGTCTCTTCCCTGGGGAAGGTATAGGGCATACTCCAACACGGGGGCCAAGTCCGGATTGGTGGATTGATTTGAAATAATGTATAAAATAAAGTAAATAAAAGGGTCTCTTCCCTGAGGAAGGTATAGGAAATTTCCACCACGGGGGCCAAGTCCGGATTGGTGGATTGATTGGAACGAATGTATAAAAGTAAAATAAAATAAAGTAAATGAACGGGTCTCTTCCCTGAGGAAGGTATAGGTCATATTCCACCACGGGGGCCAAGTCCGGATTGGTGGATTGATTGGAAAGAATGTATAAAAAGTATAATATAAATTAAAGTAAAATAAGATTTATGACAACAACCTAGTTACGGCACCGCAGACCTTACGAAAGAGGTGGTTAGGTGCATAGTACACGGTTCAACTGCAGTCCAAAACCTAGGCGATGCCTGTATCTAGAGGACTTTATTAGTCTGCACAGAATACATTTTATAATGCAAGTTTAGTTGGTTAGTTAGTTAGACCTTACTATATTCTTTTTAATGCACTAACCCGTGCTAAGGACAATTTAAAAAAACCCTATTTAGACAATATATATATAAACAGTTAGACCTGAGATTTCCCCAGTCAGCCTCACGGTTGGGCCATTGTACGTAGTGGAGCTGTGAGTTTACTCCAGCCTATCTCTTTCCAGAAATCCGGCAGTAATCTAATGTCACTGCTGGCCTCCTGCCGGAATCTCAACTTCCCAATAATGGCGGTCCGTTGCTTTTAACAGTCAATGATTACGTGAGCGGGTTTTTCCTCTTCCTTGAGGCATCCCCGGCAAAGTGAGCTGCTTTGAACGCAACACGGTGTAATTATATCGTTTATTACACAAAGCGAAGCAGATTATTATTTACAGGGCCGCGTTTCATAGAACTACATACTGAAATCTGAGTGGTTTGAGAGCCTCGGTTATGTAGTTAGTAATTAGAAATGCAATCTGTTTAGACTATTACTTTTAGATATAGATGTAACATAAAGAAAAATTAAGTTGAGAAATTTTCTTTTCAGAAGAAATTTTGTAAAATTTCATGGCAAGTGGCAGTCCCTGGTCTCTGCCTACCCCTCTGGAATACAGGCGTGAGGTTATGTATGTATGTGTCTTGTTAAATTTGCAAATAAATAGTACCGCCTGTCCGTCGGATACCTAATGATGACGACACGTTACAATTGTAAAAGTTACCATTTGAGAGTGACATTCTGTGCTAGTAGGTACTATAAGCTTTATCGTGAGAGTAATAAATGCCACTATCATTTATCACGTTCTGACTGGGTAAGCTAAGTGCTTAGGCTATCGGTTTTCATAAGGTACGTCCCAGTGATTAGTTTGAAGGTTCCTTCTCCAAAGGGATATTAATAGTTCAGCAGTGGAATTTATTTTGCACGTATCGGCTCACCCTTTGACATTATCGGGTACATTCAACAGCAATTTATCTAAATCTTAAGTAAATAGATATCTTCCACACAAGAATTTAGTATCTAAAAGATGTTTGATGTAGTTTACCGCTTTGCGATCAAGCCAGTTTTCTCAAATTTGAAAGAAGAAAGACATCAATTTATCATAACAATAAGACACATCACAGAAACAAAATAAATAGATAATTGATATTGCTGAGAATATTGTCGATACTGTCGTTAATTTGTTATGTACTAATTACAGCCACCAACTCCACCATTCCGGAGCTGCCCGCCGTGGTGGAGTACGGCCTATACCTTCCTCAGGGAAGAGACCCGTGCCCCTAGGTGGAGACATAATAGGTTGATGACGATGACTATTAACAGCTGTATTTCGAGCTCTTTCATGCCTCTGTCAAGTCGTTGGTGCCGACTGTCATGTTATGGCAGTCGTTAAGCCAATTTGCAGGCTATCTAAAGTCCCTTGAAGCTGCCACAAATTAAACTTTTAAGTAGACGTAAAAAAAAATATGACCATTTACCATTAATTACGCCGCAAAAAACTGTATTTCGACACTCAAGGGAATCTAAATTTATAGGGTACATAGGCTGCTACTTATGTATCCGGAATCTGGGATTCCAATAATTTTAAACGCAATGTCTGACCTCCATGGTCAATTTCGTTCTTTTTTTAAATACTGGCCGCTAATATTTTTCTCTTATATACGTTAGTGTTTTGTTTTTATTGGGTTTAAAATGTCATATCGCTGAAAAAATGGAACTCACTCGTGACAATATTCGTGCTATGATTTATTACGATTTTCGACGTGGTTTAACGCAACAACAGTGCGTAGATAAATTAACTTCGACTTTTGGTGGTGAAGCTCCATCAATAACGACTGTGTATCACTGGTTTAGTGAGTTTAAACGCGGGCGCAGTAAGCTCACGGACGAAGTTAAAGAAGGTCGCCCGAAATCGGTGGTTGTGCCACAAAATATTGAAGCTGTGCGAAAACTAATAATGCAAGACCGCCATGTTACGTATCGCAAGATAGAGGCTATTCTGGGCATATGTATGACGAGCATTCATAGGATATTACATGAACATTTGTCTGTAAAAAAAATTTGTTCGCGTTGGATCCCGCACAACACAACTCAGGATCAAAAAGATGTTCGTGTCGAATGGTGCAAGAAAACCATAAAAAAATTCATCGGAGGCGACTCAAAATCTGTTTATAATATCTACACAGGTGACGAATCCTGGATCTACGCGTACGATCCCGAAACTAAACAACAATCAACAGTTTGGGTGTTTCAAAATGAGCCGAACCCTACGAAAGTGGCTCGTGCAAAAAGCACGGTACAGCAAATGGTGGCCTGCTTTTTTGGTATTAATGGCCATGTGGCTACAATACCACTGGAGAATCACAGAACGGTTAATTCGGAGTGGTACATTTGTTTGCCGGAATTATTTGAAGAAATACGCCAAAACAATCAGCGACGCAGAATCATACTTCACCATGACAATGCCAGCTGTCATACATCTCAGGAAACAACTAAATTTTTGGATGGGTCATCCACCGTACAGCCCTGATTTGGCTCCCAATGATTTGTATTTATTCCCAAATGTAAAGAATAAATTACGTGGTCAGCAATTTTCGACCCGTGAAGATGCCGTAGATGGGTTCAAACAGCACGTTTTGGAGATACCTCAATCAGAGTGGAAAAAGTGTTTTACAAATTGGTTTCATCGAGTGCAAAAGTGCATCGATCATAGTGGATAATACTTTGAAAAACAATAAAAGCATATTTAGCCATATACATTTGTTTATTTTTTCTATTCCACATACATAAGTAGCAGCCCTCGTACAGAGGTATCTTTTATTTTTTTTACTGTCTTATGCACACGAACAAACTTGAAAACTATACATTTTTAATCGATATGATATGTTATCAACCCTTTATATGTCCCACTGCTCCTCCTGCATTGCAGGAAGGTTAGGCCATACTCCACCACGGGGGCCGAATATGCTGATTATACTGATTATACTGATTATGCTACGTATAGCGTAATAGAGTATATAGGGTAACGCTATACGCTGTACCTATAAATTTCGTCACAAAATTTTATTTAACTCCTCTGCTGCTGCGCCGGAATTAAATTCAGTCAAACCTGTCCCAAAGGTGTCCGCTCCGTATATTTCTATCTGCTGTGTTACGTTATATGAGTATACTGCTTCCGTCATTAGTAGTCGAATAGCCGGCCAGTACCGACCTCGAATGGTATCACTTGTCGTGTTGGTAATGTGCTAATAAATCAGCCAATTGAATGGCCTTCAACGTTGATGCCTGGGCTACTAAGCCAAGGCCTGTGTTACAGGTAGCCTCGCTTCTCCTCTGATTTATCTTTTTTATAATTATCTGATGAACAAAGTTCAGAATATTTAATTAAAAAAAATACAAGACATAAACCATATTTTAACCAGCCTATGGGCCGGTTTCAGAACTGAAAATTTTACTAAGAAATACGAAGATACTGCACTACAGTTAACTGTTTACTTAGCGAAAATTCAGAAACGGGCGTGCCCACCGCGTAGTAGCGCTGAAATATTTGAAAACTTCATGCACTCAAGTTTCCTCAGGATGTTTTCCTTCAAACTTAGAAAAAAAAGTAATTGGTACATGCCGATTGGAACTCACGACCTCCGGATTGAGAAGCCTTTGTACTACCACACCGCTACCACCGTTCACCACCGCTTAACAAATACTGAGACTGACTGACTATCTGAGACTGGGTAAGCGCTCAAACATGTTTTACTTATCACCATCATAAACATAGTTATATTGTGATTTAGTTACTATAAACGGATAACTCTTAATTGTTTATCTTGGCACTGAAATCTTTTCATTGAATATATTCCCATTTGATTATATTCTTTTTAATGCACTAACCCGTACTAAGGACAATTTTATAAACTTATTTAAAGGCTAAAAATTCCACCCATGCCGGGATTCGAACCCGCGACCTCTGGCAACCGTGCCAGCGCTCTCTCAACTGAGCTAATGGGCGACTTGCCAGTATCGGTGAAATGTCGAACCTCTTTACAATACTCTATGTATTACGTACAGGCAGCAACATCGTGCTGAAGTAAGCATCACTTGCAGCCCCGAGTACCTTACTTTCCCATTTGTATATTTCTATTGTACCTATTTATAACACCGTGATATTTTGTTCCCAAAATAGAAATAAAAAATAAAAAACTATATAGACGGTAGCAGTGTCTCTCAGCTCGGTAGGGCCAGGGACGTGGCGAGGCAATTTTCCGTTATTTTAGTCTACGTGAGATAGCGCAGATAGGTCATTTACTAGAGTTATGTGTTGCTTAGCACAGTCATGTTGCTATCTTGGTGACGCTGAGGTCGTTTTACCCTGACGTTAGTGGCACGAGACCGTGTTTTCAGTAAAACTAATATCCAGTGCCCGTACTCTTAACGCTAATTTAATGTTACAACTTGTGTAACACTGACGTATTTCGTGAAGCAGAATTATCAAACGAACGCACCCATTATTTGGTAACTGAGCCGATTTTTACTTTATTTTACAATGGAGGAAAAACAGAATTAATAACAAGGACTTAAATATAGTAAATGACTTAGATTGAGCCGAAATATGTCCTTAGTGTCCATAGCGCTGCGTTCTAAAGTTTAATCCCATTTCTGATGACTAAAAATGTTAAGCTCTTACTAGGAGACAGGGTATGGTTAAAAGTGCAAGCACTAAACGTCTTCATAAAGGTCTCCCTGTCTTGCCTCCCTCTGTTGACATAAAAATTGCGTTTTTATTGATCTCGTAAGCCCTGGTGTCCTATATATAGGACATAATTAAATAACTTTGTTATCTTTTCGCAATGAACTTTAAGTAGAAGATCTGGAAAACTTACTGTCCTAGGTCTGAGTTTTTGCGGAAACATATTTTTTTCATATCTAAGTATTTTTTTTACCAATCCTCCTAATCTACGGGAGGATGACATTTTATGGCGATTTCAGAATTTGCAATAAAAGTTGTTTGTATCGATGAACTCTGTTTTAGTTTCACGAATAAACATACATATGACATTCGTCTATGTGTATTATCGCGTTGCCGAGATTGTGGACCTATTCGTCTGTCCTCTGAGCGAATTCACAAGAGCTACGCTTTTTGTGTTGTGTTACAGTAAATAGATATTTTTCTACTATTTTGTTATTGTGCTACCATGTCGGATATGTTAATTGCACATAACTAAGTATATTTTTGGAACTTGCTACCGCAATAGGGGCTCCCTGTAATGTTAGCGTTAAGTTTTTTGTGTATAAATAAAAAAAAAATTAAAAAATACTTACATGCTTGTGATCTTTCGCGACTCGGTATCAATGTATTTTCGGTTTTATTATTTATGTTTATGCTCCTGCCGACCATTTTCTTCATGCAATATACTCCATCCAAGATAAGATTGCCTATTGTATAAAATTACTTAGATTTAAGAAATCATGGTTGTAATCCTTTTTTCTGGTTGTGCAATAAGGTGTTATCTATCTATGTATATAGATCTACATAATTAGTACTTATTGAGATAAGCGCGAAGCGTCAATTCCAAAACTACATCGTGTAACGCAAAATGTATTTGTTACTGTTTTGTTGTTTTTAGTATTGTGCCGTTGATTAAATTATTTCTCTCTCTCTCTCTCAAAATGTTTTGAAACGCATACTCTAATAGATGTGATAATAACCCTGTACATTTGACGCTTTGCCTTAGCTAAGTGTCACGTTCAGCAAAGAAATCTTTCAGTCTACGTCGTACGATCTCGGAAAAACTTCCGCCAGAAATCCTCGCCGTAAAACTGTTTAAAAGAAAAAGGTTTATCGTGATCTCCTAGGAGAAAGACTTTGAGTAAAAATCGTGGAATTGGATAAAAAAGTTGAGCTGCCATTACGGGCTGTCAGACAAAAGTTCTGGAACTTTCATCTGAATCTCGTTTCATTATTAATACTCCGACAAAAGGAAATTTAGTTTTGACAGTCTAGTAACCAATTTTATTAGGCACTAAGTATTATTACCTACACCAGGACGATTATTATGAATTTTTATTGTTACAAATAAATAGTTTCTGTTTGCGGTTTTTTTTTTCACACAAATTTGATGTAATTTCTAATTTAACGACAGTTGCTGCTGAATTCCTCAGAATGTGTAATAAAAATATTTATTATTATAATGTTATATGACATTCGCAAATGCGTGTGACATCGTATCAAATTCTTTATGTGAGAAGAGTTATTAAGTGAAATGTTTGGCCTAGCTAAAATCATCATATAAATTTTCATTCATTCAGAATATACTTAATTATACAATCGCAAGTTTTTCTTATATGTTCTTGTGTCTGGGGTGGCTTTTGGAATCCTTTAATTAAATTCGTGGATTTGCTTTGATTAAATTGTTCAAGGCGCCTCACGCTTTTTGGCATAGTCACTGGCATATTATAAAACGAAACTAGGTATTTTCTAAGGTTAAGGTTAACGAGCAGTAGACATAATTAAAACTGTTTTTACACGGATTTATGCTCGTTTATTACATTTTTACAATTTTCCAACGTTTCGGCACTTTTTCCGGGACCACGGCACCTGAAAAAGTGCCGAAACGTTGGAAAATAAAAATGTAATAAAAGAGCATAAATCCGTGTAAAAACAGTTTTAATTACGAAACTAGGTACCTAAATAATTTTCGAAAGGGCAATTTTTTTTAATTGAAGTTATTTAGGCGTTGTCAATTTGTTTTTCTTATTGGTCTAGCGATACCACGTCTGAATACCATGGCGGAGGTCGTGGGTTTGATTAATCCCGGGCCGCTGCACATTCTTAAAATTAAATAAAACTTGGTTGGCTTCGCACGTATTGACCTTTACCTGTAGGCTAGCCCATTATGACTAAGCTGTCAAGATGGTATAGGTGCTGGGTACGCCTAATCCATCTATGAACTATGTCCCAGGCACTGCAGAGTCCGAGTGGTCCCGTCACCCATGTAGTGTGAGTGAAGATCCACTGGACGCTGTATAAGATAACATTTACATACAGGCACATACATTGCTGGCCCCACACTAGAATACCCTGTGTCGTGGGAGCCAGAAACAACATCACAAACATGTAAACATCCGAGACCTGGTTGTTTTTATTTTTCCCAGCCGGGATTCGAACCCGGGACCTCTTGCACGGTAGGTAGATGCCCTACCGCTACGCCACAGAGGTCGTCATCTCGTCATCGAAATCATCTCATCACGTAGATGCAAATACGAACTTTTTAACGAGATTCTAGGTAGGCGGGTGATCTCAATGGCGTGGCTCTACCTGGGAAACGATTCATAAAACTACGACTCTTATTTTATTATGTCGATTCGATTTACTTTGCGTAGGCGTTTGTTAGTTTTCCTAATTGTTAATCTACGAGTCAATCTGCTATGAAATCGGCTAATCATGAAATTTGCCGCAGTAAACCATGAATTTTAGTCCTATAAAATTGGGCCATGTTAGGGTAGTGGCCGGTATCTGAATGGAGAATTGCACTAAATAAATACTTAAGTTACGTTCTGTGACGCTATTTGCGGATAAATTCAAAGAGACAACACTACAGTTAAGTATTTACTTATTTACTTTCTCAAGTCAGAGACTAGCCCTAAGCATACATAGTTTTAGTTTTTTTTTTTAGATGTTATTATATTTTTGCAGCGATTTTTTTTTCTGACGGATTATTAATTGCCTACTGATTTGGTTGGCGCATTCTTTCTGCTCGATTTTTTTCTTCATACATTTACCATATCTCACAGATTTTTTCTGAAAAAATAGCGCGGCAAAAAGTCCTAACGTGTGCGTAACTAAGCCTTAACAGATAGGCAAGTCCTCCAGGCACTCGAAACACAATCGTGATTTTACATTTCAGAACAGCAGCTCTTTATTAGTGAAGGCCTCATTATTATTTCACAATGAAACCCACTTCACCGAAGGAACGTAAGCTGGAGCCGTAGGGATTTCTAGAAATTACAAAGCGAAATAATGACTCTGTGATTTACGTGAGGCTCGAAGCCCCGATGATGTTGAAATATTGGGCTTTATTAAGTGCTGTCAGCCTCCATACTCGGGAAAATTGACGTCTTATAGCACCAGAGACGTTACATTATATTAACATCAATCTAATCTGAAGCAAAAATACCTTCATTCGTCTTTCGTTTCTTTTTGATTTTTTATAATGTAATAAGAATTTTATATTAATGGGCCATATTTTTACTGCAATACGTGGCCGGCAACTGTTGGTGTCTTTCTCTAATATGTGAGTAGGAGAGGGACACCAATAGATGCCGGCCACATATTGCAGTGAAAATATGGCCGGTTTAGAAGCCCCATTATAAAATAATGTAGCAATACCACTCGCCAAATGGGAATCAAACATTGTGAGGAAACCTGAGTGACTAAGGTGTTCAACTACCTCATTGGCAAGGCAAATCCGTGGTGAGCACGCCTGGTAATGAAGCCTATACTCTCTCTTTCTGATAGAAGGTATATATACCTATGCCCCGCAGTCGGACTTAGGTACACAGGCTATACATTTATAAAATAAAAAAATCGAATAAAACGTTTACTTTACCTAATTCTGAACTTGACAATAACATGACTGTTATCTCTTCAAGAAAGTCGGAGCTCAACAAAGGCACAATCGAAATCGTTACATGGCATTTAAAACTGAGCGAAATTGCAACTTTTTCTCCTTTTATACGCAAAACGTACAGATTTGATGAAAAGGAAGGGAAATCGGGCTAAGCGTGCGACACTCGATGCGACGAAGTGGGTAAACAGACCAGCATCGCCGAGACCGACTTCCGCGAACATTGAACTTGCAATTAAGGGCCTGGACTAATGGTTAAACTCAGTTCTAGGATTGTGAGCACAAATCTGGGTGTGCGGTAAGTAATGACGAGAGGCACAAAGTTGGGACGGCCGTTTGTTATTATTATTATTGTTGATACACGAGCAGCTTAGAGCTGACGCGTGATTAACACAGCATTTGATTGTTTTTTTTTGTATATAATTAGTAGCTGACTCAGCACACGTTGTTTTAGCCAATGAAAAGAAATGAATTGAAACGGAACGGAACGGAAATGAAAAGATTTTATTCATAGTAACGCAGAAAATGCGGCTTAATGAAGCTTAATAAAGTCAAAATATTTGGTGGGTGTCCATTTCAAAATATTTCAAATCATAATTAAGTATTAATTAGCCTACGACCTATTCGCAGATAGATTCGCCTAGTAAATACAAACAATACAGTTTATAAAAATTGGCGAAGCCGTTTCGGAGCAGTTTAATAATAAATACCATAACTAAATACTGTGACACGAGATTTTCATATATTAGATCTATTATATTTTTAAAGCAGTTCGCTGAGTCAGCGCTATTGAATGACAGAGTCAGGAAGTTTGTTTCATTCGCGCACAGAGCGATTTGTGAGGAAATTCTTCCTGACGAATTATTTTTTATTAGGTTCATCAAATTGTACATAAAGGAAATTACACAGATATCATAAAAAAAGAAACAGCATAGGTACATAGAATTAATGAGGCACGTTAGATACTATATTTACTAATAATAATAAGTGCTAACATCAGTATTAGGTATTTATTTACTATAATGCACTCAAAAACATAGTCAGGAAATAACACATAAGAAAATATACAGGTATTTATGTTTCACTTACAATTTTTGGCCATCACAAGACTTACAGTCTCTTATCAACAAATCACTTTGATTTAGTTAGTTAACTAAACCTAGTTTTAACGCTACACATAGACGTGTAAACATTAATGTGTGCAAGTAGGAACTAAAAGTGTAACGGGTGATGCCTCCAGGCATCTAATTTATGTCTACATTCCTGCCATCACGGGCAATAAAATGTGGTAAGGACAGACGTTCCCCTGAGAATTGGAGTATGCACGTTAAACGCCACCTTCGGACTAAAATTAGTCATTGCTCCTACAAATGGCCTCTTAGTAATTCTAATTAGAAATTATGGAGTGCTTACATAGGCAAAAGATTTCATTTTGCACCTATTAAAATCTGCTTGCTACGATACTTGCTATAAAATGTACGGCTTTTTGATGGCATAAACGGCCGTTACTTTATTTTCGCGTTAACTTAGAAGTTTGATTTTTTTACAATTACAAGGCACTGTAGGTTTGAGTATGCGGGTTTAATTTCAACTAGAACAATCTGCTTGTTTCCGGCATAAATGGTCTTTAGAGACCAAACTGACGGGCGGGCAACAGAGTGACCCTATCAGGGTTTTGTTTTTCCTTTTGAGGTACCGAACACCAAAAAGTATGATAATATCCTCTTTGGTTAGTGTCGGTACTCGTTTACGTCAATTTCGTTTCGTTGTAACTCCTGCGTGATGTGATGTCAGTTCCACAAAACAAATAGCCATTAAAAAATGCCTTAACCTAAGCTTGTTCTAATAATTTTTAAGAAAGTGCGATTTCGATAGATAATTATGACTCGTGACACTGTGAGGTAAACAAAGAATGAATAAGCTTCCAAATTAGTTGGCAAAAGCTTTATCTTTGTGAGACAAAATCACGACTGACCTTGTTTGAAAAGGTGGAGTATCTGATTGCAATTTCATTTTTGTAAGAACAAATCGTCGATAGTACAAATTAGCAAGCAGGTTGTTACAAATTATCGGGTTTTAGAGTCTTCAACAAGTGATATTTAAGTTTCTCAAATTTCTTGCTAACAAATAAGTCTTTTAACTTTGCCTTTGATTTCACGGTCATGAAAAATATTTCTTTTGAAGTAATTTCTCAGATCTGAGTAGAAGCCGCAAGTTTTTATTACTTCAATCGTATTGCAAAAAAATAAAGGTTACGTAGAAAAAAAGATGCTTCAAAATGTGGATTTTTGAACTGTTCAGGAACAACGTAGCTCAAAGCACTTTTTCAAAAAGGGTACTTATTAAGCTCACACTCTCTTTGAGAGATGGCGTGTGACCTGCAGTGGAACGTGCATTGGTGGTTATACGCAATGTAAGATGGAAAAGAAAGTCAATAGAGAACCTTCTTGACTGAATCTGAACCTGAACTGTCTCTTACTGTTTTTATGAACAGGCTGCTGTACATAAAAAAAAAACAGCCAGTGCTGGGTACAGGCCTTCTCTCGATATCTATCCTTGTATGTCCTCACTGCTGCGGCCGGGGATCTTCCTGCATCGCAGGAAGGTTAGGCCATACTCCACCACGGGGGCCAAGTCCGGGCTAGTGGACGATTGTAAGACAGTGGCGGGCCTTACTGTCAGAAGTTATCAAGGCGCCTATTAGGCCTCTGACATGACTTACCGTCTGCCATTACTTGACAGCCGGCATCAACGGCTTAGCGTGTCTTGCGCAGCATGTAAGCGCTCGAAAAAAATGCCACTAGCGGTAGTCATGGGACGGTCACCCGGTCGGTCATCCTGCACCTGATCGCGCCTGTTATTGCTTAACTCAAGTGATTGATTCCAATCACTCGGTTTGACTAGGCCACGAGCGCTTCACTATGCCACGACCGCTTCAGCGCGCAGGCCTTCTCTCAGAGTGAGGGTATTCGCTCGCTTTCAAGTCGCTACTCTACGCCGCCTACTCATCTATGACTACGTCTCTGACGGTTTTAATAAATTGTTTTTGTAACTACTGTCATTGAGAGTGGAAATCTTTCCCTAATATAGGTTGTAGCATAGTATAGGGTCTTAACTCTTTCATATATTGTAAAACTTCGTGACGAACTAATATTTTTTTTTATTTTTTACAGGAATACCGCCTTGGCTGTTGTTAGCAGCATAAGAAAGTGAGTTTTTATATTTCATGTCTTTGTCTTTCACAGTTATTAAAAACGCCACTGACGTCACAATTACATAATTACACTCTTCTTATCAGAAAAATCGAAACAGCTCTGAAAGTTGGGCTTGGCTGAGTTTCATCATTTACGCGTTTTTTTATTTACGCGTCATTTAAACAGAAAAGAAGGTCGAAAAAAAAAATTAATGTACACCAATTTAAAGTTTATTTTCCGGATTTGCATCTAATAAATGAATGTAGATATTGTTTTCAATGTTATACAGATTAAATTGGCCAGATGTGATTCATAATCCGCGCTTCGTGCTGGCCTACCCATAACCGTAATACCGACTTCACTCAAGCACCTATTCGTTTACAATGCCTGCGGTTTGAGCCCTGGCATTGTCCTGCATAAAAATGAAATCTTCGCCAAGAAAATGTTGCTTACGTTACACATGAGGCTCCTAACACTCTTCGATGTACTGTGATGCAGTTAATGTCGGAAAGCGAGGTTCAGATACAAATGCAAGTACGGTTTTTCCATCGGCGTTTATAGCTCCCCAAAACATCCATGAACCGCCACCATAATATACTCTTTCTTCAATGCAGCACTGGGCAAAATGCTCTTTCTATTTTCCGTCGCTACCATACAGCATGATTTTAGACGGAGTTTACACGTTCAGTCTGGCATCAGTTCTGTCCGTGACCTTGATCAAGCTCGGATTGATGCCAGACTGATGAAGCATCAAAACATTCCAATATCCGCCAGTCTGGTCCATCAATCCACTGAATAGACAATCAGTCTGCCGTCAGTCTAACCAGTCCGATGGAACTGACTGACGCCAGATTGAACGTGTAACCATAACCTCTATCAATCTGAGCCTACATTTTCTCAATACAGCTCATTGTCACGGCAATGAGTATTACAGCTTTAATCAATGAGATGGATTAAAGCTGTAATGAAAGGCACTTACATTTCATTACAGCTTTAATCCTACACGAACACATTTATCAAACCTTCTAGGGGCCAGAGGAAACACGAAAACAGACGCCACGTGTTAGTGCAAACAGCACTTGGTTACAAACGACAGCAGGTCAAACTTTAATTTTTTTTTGCAATGTCGCTCTTAGCGCAATTGATTAGAGTGCAAATATGAGAAGGTTGAGGCGCTGTCGATTGTAATTGTAGGATACAGAGGGCCGCTCTGCACCTTTAACTTAACAAAGAAACTTAAAATAAACAAACACTTTTTCACACTTCTGACGACCTCAGTGGCGCAGCGGTAGCGCATCTGCCTACCATGCAAGAGGTCCCGGGTTCGAACCCCGGCTGGGGACAAACTAGTCTTCTCTGGGCTACCCCAAGAGCGCTCTTTCCAAGTACGTACCAATGCAGTTTCCTTCAAGTAAAAGAAAGGTTAGTTTTCCAAGTGAAACTGCTGTTCGTAGTGCTAATCTGCGCACTGACACCTTTTCAAATCAAACCAATGGGAATCCTCCCGTTTTACTTAATATTTCACTACACGCGAGGATAGTTTTGAAAAGCACACCAAATAATTACCTCAATTCAATTCTGTTTTATGGACTCAGTGCACTGATTGTCCAGTACAACTTCGCCAATATCACGTGTTAGACAAGACTATAGCCAATCACAAGCGAACAAGGCTCGGTCAGAATTTTGAGTCAATCAGAACTGTTTAACTGTTTGTCTTTTTTTTTCCCCTAAAAATTACCTCGTAATGAGCTCTTTTCGGACAGCTATTAAAAAGTAAAAATACTTCCTTTTTCTCTCGATGGATGGCGTTGCAAGTCTTGTGTATGGAAACTGAACTTTTTTTTTTTAATGCCAACGACGGAGTCGTCACAGCATAGCTATGACTATAGATTATAGGAAAAATGTGTGTGTTCCGTTTGACTGCTGAGTAATCTGTGCGTAGCTGAGCGTAGCGTGTTGATTGTGTTGACTGTTAGTTGCTAGTATTGGGCCTGCTCCGACATCTTAAAGATCGCTCCGTACTGTTACATTTGAGAAAATGTACTAGTACTCTATATTAGTACTATTCGGACTATTAGGACCTCATAGTAGAACCATCTCAACGTTAACGTTTTGACCTTTCAGCCATAAAATATGCTTTTTTTATATCTGTATTTTTACAGGACCATTAATTTATGATTATTTTTTTTAATGTTGCCGTGCCACCATTATATTAGAAGTAGGTACTATGATAAAAATCAATCAAAAAATATTTTTAGTTCGAGTAGTTTTTTTTCCTACGTACAATGAAATAATTATTACCATCTAGATTATCATAAGCTACTTTTGTTATTTGCAAAGAACAAAAGGAGTTCGCAGAACAAGATTACTACCACAGAAATAAGCGTCCCAAAGCGCACAAAACAGAAAAATCTCCTTCGCCAATAATTCACTATAATAACACAGTGAAAATATTATGTTATATTCGTTAGAGAAACTAACATCAAGAAAACAACACGGTATTACTTTTACAAAAGTACCTACTTGGATTAGCGCGCGAACCAGCAGCGCAGAATTGACACAATGAATGAAACAAAACAAGTAAAAACAATATTTATGGCTATGACATACGACCTACTTCTAAAGTTCGGAAAAGACCGACCGGCTGAAGGGAGACCGATCGAAACAATTTCGCTCCGTTCAGTTCAATCACCACACTCTATCTCATGCAGCGTTTGTTCGCTCTCGGCCATATTCGTCACCCGGTCCGGTTCATTTATTCATTCAGTCAATCCGTGATCGCGAGAGCAATAAACGAATAGACCGAATGTCCGATTATTACTGGGAAACGTTTCCTTTCGGTCATTGCATGGTAACGTATCTTAATCGTACTTCGTACCACAGATTAAAAAGACTCACTTCGTACATGATCGACACAATACTATTGGTTGCGTCGTTACGTTTTCGTTTGTTTGAATATTTCATTTATTTACGACCTTGCTTGCCTACGGATCGTGATACTTTCTTTAATCGACGAAAACAACGCTTGTGACCCGGACTACCTGATTGCTTACCTGATTGACCCGAGCCTGCTTATTGGACCACGATTCTTCTTGTATCAACGACACCGGCCTGTATAATGGACAAAAAATATGGGGAGTGCTCTCTCGCGGACCTTAAAATGGAGTTGAAGGTGCGAAACGCAAAAACAATACTTAAGAATTATGTTTTTAATATATTTGTTTAGATCAATAAAATTTATATTAGCCGACAACGGGGCCAATATAATTTTAAATAAGGCATAGTTGCATATTCAAAGTGTCTTTAAATAATAACAAACTTACTTGGTTGTAGTTGGGCTAAAGGCCAGTAAAGGCTTCCTTTGAACAAAATCAGTTGGCTTAAAATGACTTGAGAAAATTCTACTGTATTTTTTTATCGTCAACCCAGACTTCAGCTGTTCGATAGCTTTAATCCACAATGTTCTTCTCTGTTCATCTTTTGGGAACAAGTTAGTGCCACAATTTTTGCAAGTTTTTACAACGCAAACTCTATTAATTTTCGTATCCATGCTCACACTCGATTTTGATTCATTGTTTACATTAGGCAGGAGAGCAGAGAACGTCTAGCTTTAGTTATTGTTTTGAGGTCTAGCTCTACACTCTACTACGGCTACGTAAGAGGCGAAAGTTGAACTATTTAAAAAAACCCAACTATGTACCTACTATGAAAGGAAAGAGTAGTACTACTACCGATGGACGATACAAAACTCTGAAACTCTGTGAGAACTAATCTAGTCTCTCTTATCTGTGGAACTCATTCCTAACTTTATACTCTGTGATCCTACCAACTGATACAGAAAAAAAATCGTAGCAACTTTAAAGGGACTCCGTGCTAACGCCATCTATTACGTCTGTGTGGAACTCCACTGACAGCCGTCATTGAAAAGCCCTCATTGGCAGATAAATTCACCACAGACAATAATCAAACCAAAAAGAAATGCCATCTGCCACAGATTACATAGTCAGTGTTGCCGCTCCGACTACACGTTTTATCCCAAACAGTAATATTTTACAGATCCATAATCTATGCTCAAGAGACGAATGAGGGCTGAATCAAATTCAATTTACGAAGATTGAATTGGTTAATTTTACCACGAAATTACAAATCAGACAGTGTTTACGTGAGTTTGGAATTGAAATAACTTCTTGCAGATACGTCGTCGTCGTCGTCAGGCTATACTAGTCCACTGCTGGACATAGCCCTCCCCTATAAAGCGCCACTTTGAGCTATCATAGGGAGTAATGCCCATAATCCCCACGCTGGGCGTGCGGGTTGGGGATCTCAGAGGGGATCTTGCAGATACTCGTAGAAATATTTAAGGTTGTCATCATTCTTTCATTCATTTAAATGCGGCAGTAGCTTAGTAGATAGAACAATGAACTCGGAAGCGGGAAGCCCAGGTTCGATTCTCAGTGCCGGCGTGTACCGATGACTTTGTTTTCTTAGTTATGTACATTGTGAAGTTATAGTAGCGATACCACTCGCTAATAATGACGGAAAACATCGTGAGGAAACCTGAGTGTCTGAAGTTTTGAAATACCTCAACGCTTGGAATTGCCAATCCGGGTGGGCACGCGTGATAATTAAGCCCATACTCTCTGTGAGAGAACCTCATGACGAAGGTTCTCCTCATGACGGAAAACATCGGGAGGAGACCTGAGTGTCTGAGGTTTTGAAATACCTCAGCGCTTGGAATTGCCAATCCGGGTGGGCACGCGTGATAATTAAGCCCATACTCTCTGTGAGAGAACCTCATGACGAAGGTTCTCCTCATGACGGAAAACATCGGGAGGAGACCTGAGTGTCTGAGGTTTTGAAATACCTCAGCGCTTGGAATTGCCAATCCGGGTGGGCACGCGTGATAATTAAGCCCATACTCTCTGTGAGAGAACCTTATGACGAAGGTTCTCCTCATGACGGAAAACATCGTGAGGAAACCTGAGTGTCTTAGGTTTTAAAATACATCAACGCTTGGGATTGCCTATCCGGGTGGGCACGCGTGATAATTAAGCCCATACTCTCTGTGAGAGAACCTCATGACGAAGGTTCTCCTCATGACGGAAAACATCGGGAGGAGACCTGAGTGTCTGAGGTTTTGAAATACCTCAGCGCTTGGAATTGCCAATCCGGGCGGGCACGCGTGATAATTAAGCCCATACTCTCTGTGAAAGAAGGCCTGTGCCCTGCAGTGAGACATTTATAGGCTACATAAAACAAAGGATTTCATCATCATCAGCCGTTTGACGCCCAATTGAGGACATAGGCCTCTCTCATGCTTCACGGTCTTGTGCCGACCGCACAGATGTTAGATTTTAACGCAGCAAAAATTATCCAGTGTATAGAGACTTGGCTGAGAAAATTCTTACCAGTAATGGTTTTTGAGGATTAATATTTTATTAAGCCCATTTTATTTATAAACGACGTAATAACTGTGTTTCGGTTGGACGTTAAGGGTCTATCTTATTAGGTAGTGTATCTTTCTAGATGGATTCAGCGATGAAGTCGGTGTAAAATAAACAGATACGCCGTAAGGCTGTGTGCAGACCAAATCATTACGGCTTTATAAAATGAGTTCAATACAGTTTTATGAGTGAAATCTAATGAAAGAGCAACATAAAATTGTTATTGGAGTATCATTTAATTTATCTTTATATCCTCAGTTAGTTCAAGAAACAATATTGGTTGCAGATAGACGATGACGGATGATGAAACGATATTACGCTTTAGTAATTTGTCTTACAATCCTCCACCAACCCGGACTTGGCCCCCGTGGTGGAGTATGGCCTAACCTTCCTGCGATGCAGAAAGAGACCCGTGCCCCAACAGTGGGGACGTATAAGGGTTGATATCGAGTAATCTTGTGTCTTTACAAAAAAAATCTATGTACAAAAATTAAAATATAAATAAAAAGTTTATGATTTCAAAAAATATTATAAACTAATTTACATATACAAAGATAAGGGCAGCGCCTCATAAAACTAAAATTCACAGTTTATTACGACTATTTGTTGACATTATGTAGCAAAGTTTTCTCATTTCTTAATCTGTGGGTTAATCAACTTTTGCAATGTCCATCGAAATGCCTTAATAAGCCACCAATTGTTGTTATATGAAACAGGGGTTAAGGTTGTGTGCATCAGGGCCGTGGGTTGATGAAAAATCTTGGTTGCTTTTGCTAACGCTACCTAATTGAACTGAATTGCTTGCGACTAGTTTCCACTGGTTTACACTGGTTAAGCTGTCTATACCGAGTTATAGTGAATTTCAAACTATGATTTTGGACCCGCCGACCTGACGTTAGGTCGGCGGGTCCGGAGGTTAGGTCGGAGGTTCAAAAGTTGTGTAGTCTTTGCCGGAGCATATTCGGACTACAATCTATTGATGCAGGAAGCTTAGCCAATATTGGTTGAGGCATTATAATAAGTTTTGACCCCGTTTATGTAGCCGTCGACGAGTTTTAAACTCGCTATATGAGATAAAATAAAATGAAAAGGTGTGGCGTAGCGGTAGCGCGTCTGCCTACCATGCAAGAGGTCCCGGGTTCGAATCCCAGCTGGAAACAAAAAAAAAATCCAGGTCTTGGATGTTTACATGTTTGTGATGTCGTTGTTTTTGGTTTCCACGACATAGGGTATCCTAGTGTGGGGCCAGAAGCAATGTATGTGCCAGTATGTAAAATGTTATGTTAATGTTATGTTATGTTTATTCAAAGTAGCGCAGTTATATATTAATGTTATGTTTATTCAAAGTAGCGCAGATACTCCGGTTTAATGAACGTTATAGTTCGAACCGGGTGTTCATTTTAAAATTTAAAACATTGTTAGAATATTTTCGGGGCTTAATCGCGTACGCGATTCAATTTGCGAAAATTTAGATCATTTTGGAGAAAAAATGAACAAATCGGTATAGACATTGTAACCAATCAGAACCAGTAGAAACTGGCCGTAACCAATTCAGAGCTATCTTTTGGGGTAGGTAGCGTTAGCAAAATCAACCATAATTTTTTTGCATCCCGCGGCGGGCCTGATGTTCACTCAAGGTTTGTTTGTCACTTCAGCTTCATCAATATTAATTAGTCGCTGAATTCGCGCCTGTTTTAGGTGCATTTTACACGACTAAGGGAGAGGCCCAAAAGGAGAGTAATGAAATTGGCACGATTCCCTTTGTCTAAATCCCGTAATTTGTAAAAAAACTTATAATTTTATGTTTAGTCGGCTTTAGTACCAATGTTTCAACTTCGTCGTAGCTAAGCTTGTTGATTGTAAGTCCCAAGATTGCGCGTAATAAATAGAGTCAATCAAGCATCTGCGTTGCGAAATCTAAGTTCACTTAGCGTAGAACAAATCATTTCTCAAGGCTGGAGACCAATTTAGGGGATTGCGGAGTGAGAGCTATAGGAAACCTACAGCGTGTATTAAAGTCCCCATATCCCATACATCAAAAAAAGTGGGTTTCTTGCATTGTCTCCATCGTTTCAAATATACTTCGAATCACGGCCAAAATTGGGGTTATTCCACTAATCCCCATTGACAATCCCCATTGATGGTCTGTTTGTACCGTGAGCCACCCCCTTTTTTCTTTCTGCTAACGAGAAAGAAATTTTCTAATACGAGTAAACCATTATAACATCCATTTCAAGCGCTGAGGTATTTGAACAACTCAGTCGCTCAGATTTCCTCACGATGTTTTCCTTCACGGTTTCCGAGTGGTATTGCTACTGTAACTTTACAAATGTAATAATAATATTGGCCTTTTTGCATCTACTTAATGAAATGATTTATACAGCGTCCAGTGGTATCTTCACTCACACTGGATGGGTGAAGGGACCACTCCGACGCAGTAGTGCCTGGGACATGGTTTTATAGATGGTGTCGGCTTGCTCAGCACCTATACCATCCTGACAGCTTACAAATGTATATAACTTAAAAAACAAAGTCTTTGCGTCTAGTGTAACTTTAAGTCGAAAATTCCCTTAATTAGATTAAAATTTGTTTTGTAATGAATAAATTTGGAGTTTTTTTAACTGAATTACGACACATCTAGTTTCTTTGTTAGCTTATTCCCCACACAATCTTTAAATTGTGAAAATAACGGCTTTGACGTGCATTAATTAAATATTTTGTTTTTGTAGAGAATATTAATTTTTGAGTTTAGTTTTAGTCCAAATTAAAATAAATCTGTTTTTTTATATTCTATTTGTCCTAAACTGCAGAGGACAAGTCTTCTCTTAGAAAGAGAGAGAGTAAGAGAAAGAGTACGAGTTTAATCACCACGCGTGCCCAACGCCTATTGGTATTTACAACATACAACATTTACATACATAACATAAACATAACATAACATTTACATACAGGCACATACATTGCTTCTGGCCCCACAATAGGATACCCTGTGTCGTGGGAACCAGAAACAACGACATCACAAATATGTAATCATCCAAGACCTGAGCTTTTTTTTTTGTCCCCAGCCGGGATTCGAACCCGGGACCTCTTGCATGGTAGGCAGGTATGTCGTCAACATACATTGCTTCTGGCCCCAAACGCTGAGGTGTGAACCTCGGATAATCATGTTCCATCACGATGTTTTTCTTCTCCGTTAGCGAGTGAAGAAAAACAGGTTTTAATTTCATTACGGAACAGCTGATTTATTTTGTATGGGGCTTTTGTTACACAAGGTATGTGTTCACCCTAATAAACTTTAATAATATAATGATACGATAACGATGAAGTTATGCTTCATTATTAATATGATTGACTAATCTTGCATTACCTACACATGCCTAGCGTTGATATCATATCGTATCGTATATTTTTAAATACGACGGGTGTTCAATAAGTAGCGAGAAAGAGTTATAAACTCCTTGGATGAGAAAAAGAAAATACTGGCAGAATCTTGATCTATTTCTATTAAAAGAACTTCAAGCTATTGTAGACTACTGACAATATGCGTGACGACAGTATCAAATAATCAAAGGTTTATCGATATTATTGGAAAGTACATATTAAAAGCATTTAAAACACTGATTTAGTTTTATAAAAAAAGACATTGCCAATATCTTCAATAAAATCAAAGATTATAATACTGCTTACAGTAATTTTTACTGCAACACCCATCACACCGCGTGACGTCACGCTTAGGTTAACATTGGCAAACTTCACTAGTGCTTAATTGTGACTACTAGTCATTACGATGATTGTTTACCTGGGCGTGACGTCAGATTCGACACCATTACACTGCGAGCTGTTTTGCCACAGATTTAAAATAATTTTAGACGAATGTATTTAACCTTTGTTTAACACTGAAATATAGGGTTTTTTGTAAGTAATAAATGAGTATATTATGGAAGAGAATTTAAAATATCTTTTGTCATGCCTATTTTATGTTTATCACGAATTGTGTCTTTATGAAACGGGGCGCTGGAAGTAATATACTTCAATATCCCGCCTGGGATTGCTAATATCCGCGCCACGCTGATGTACGGTTGATAACACATCAACCTTAACATTTTAGTTGCATAGTCACCCGTAACGTAACCGACTAGAGTTCACGGGTGTAAAAGTTGAGGTGCTGTCGACTGTACTGCCGACTTTTGAACTCGTGACATGTCACCTGCTTTACCTTATGATGTAGCGTTTGGTCTTTTATTTCTTCCTTAAAATAATATGGCATAATAGGCAGAGACTGTCTGCTGACAAGTTCCTCACAGATAACTTTCGGTTCATCAACATTTCCTTAGTAATCGGCCTGCATGCATGCAACATGCATGCCTGTTTCGGTTAGATTTTATCTTGGCCTTTGCTAATACATCCCCTAATTAGTTATTTCTAAGTTTCCGCAATGTCGCATTGTAAAAAAAGCGAATTTGTATCTATGAATAGATAGATAGAGAACACTTTATTGCACAACCAGAAAAAATAATACAACCATGATTTCTTAAATCTAAATAATGTTGTATAATTTTGGTACACAGTTCTAAAAATGTGTGCCGGATTTTTATGTCGGTACCTATATACTCGTATATACAGATTCAGGAACAAGTCGTAAGCAATTCAGAGCTATCTTTTAGGGTACATAGCGTCAGGAAAATCACATATAAATTTCGACTTCCGACTTCATGGTTCTTACGATCAAGAATATCTTTGGTTTATATTATGCTTGAAATTGTAAATGTTAATTCGAATGAAATTTGGCACACTATGTGTGACTCTATTCTGAACCACGCTTTTACTAGTTGAGTCGAAGATTAGCTAGAAATCATACGGGATGTAACAACATAATTATGAAGTAAGAATAAGAGAGTTAACTACTAGTATTTTATTCGTATCGTACCAAATCAGGTTTAAAAGTAGAAAAATACGAAAGTAACTAAGGCCGTTCAGACCATGTAAACAGACCCCTGAAGTCTAAAAAACACCTATGTGGCTAAAAATAAGAAAACACTAAGCCGCTACACTCACAATATAGCACGTTTCCGAATATCAAATAGATACGACAAGAAATTGTCCCCGACTATTCCATTATCAGATTCGCCATAAGCGTGGCGGACACAAACACAGTCATTTCCTTGTCCCAACTCAGTCAAGTGTCTGTTTAAAGACAGACACGTGACACAATTGGGTAGAATGAAATCGTAGTTTTATCTTTTTGGAGTTCCGTGTAAAAGTGTTCTTGAGTAGTGACCGCGACTCGGCAAACGTAGTGTAGGACGCCCTCCGACCAGGTGGGATGACGATCTGCGAAAAACTGCGGGCAGATGCTGGATGCAGCAAGCTGAAGACAGGGCGCTATGGCGCTCATTAGGGGAGGGCTATGTCCAGCAGTGGACTAATACAGCCTGAACAAGAAGAAGAAGGGTTCCGTACCCAAACAGCAGAAACGGGAACCTATTACTAAGACTCCACTGTCCGTCTGTCTGTCACCAGGCTGTATCTTATAAACCGTGATAGCTAAACAGTTTTTTTTTTAATTTTCACAGATGATGTACTTCTGTTGCTGCTATAACACGAAATACTGAAAACAGAATAAAATAAATATTTAAATGGAACTCCTTTTTTAGACTGCGTTTTCTTCAAAAAGTAAACATCATACGTAAATCGTAACAGCGGTGTGTGATTAAGACCGCCGTATTGTACATTTATGTAAGTGCAATAAAAGTATTAATAAAATATTTCTTTAACTATTTTTAGAACCTACAATCTAGGACCTGGGACTTATATCCTAGATTAGGGAACCTAGGTTCCTTACATTAGTTTCTAAAAAGAGCTAGGTACTATATTTATTAAGATTTATGATTATATTCTTTTTAAAGCACTAACCCGTGCTAAGGACAATTTTAAAACCCTATTTAGAGGCTAAAGTGCCTATACATTACCTCTTTACAATAACAGAGAATATTGTAAAGAGGTTCAAAATTTCACTGATGTAAGTCGCCCATTAGCTCAGTTGGTAGAGCGCTGGCACGGATAGCCAGATGTCGCGAGTTCGAATCCCGGCATGGGTGGAATTTTTAGCCTCTAAATAGGTTTTTAAGATTTTTGATGTTAACTTTTTGAAAAAACGAGTTATGAAAGAAGATATGAAGATATTTTTCTAAGTGGGGCGCTAGTTAGCACTGCATAGCACCTCAACGAAGATTCAGACCACGCGGCAACAGAATACCTTCTCCCAAACACAACAGACAAAAGGCGAAAGAAAGTTGCACAGCCGCGATATAATTCTCTCAACATGTGCGCTACAGCCCATTTACCCAGTTCTAGAGCTTTTACGACGGCTGTCGCTGCATTTAGGATAGTGGGGCCTTTTGCCTGGACGACTTCACATCAGGCTGTAACGGCTACTGCACGACATCGTTAGACTAGTATTTAGATAGTAGAGATAGATATAGAACACTTTATTGTACATAACATTGGAAATTACACAGATATTTCTTAACCTAAGAGTACAGACGGCGGCCGTATCACTAAAGTGATGTCTTCCAGACAATCTTTGGATGAACTGGACTAATACATTAGAGAAGGAAGTAGGTGTACAAGTAACATAGAAAACTATAATTTCAGAGGTACCTATATAAATACATGCCTAAATAACAGTTTGAATAAATTAAATTATCAACAGATACCTACATACAAATAACTTACATAAATAAAAATAAAAAATTATCGTTATATATAAATGATTTACAAAATATACACAATCAAGGGAGGGCTATGTCCGGCAGTGGACTAGTATAGCCTGACGACGACGACGACGACACAATCAAAGGACATAGACACAACAACAGCAGAACAATATTACAAAATTAAATAATAACAGTATTACAGTGTAGTAGTGAGATAGAACTCCTTTACCATAGCCTTAAAAATGGGAAGGGATTTGGCTTTCCGTATCTCCACCGGTAAGGCATTCTATAATCGGACTGCCTGCACGGTCAAGGAACAACCGTAGATAGTGGTGTGATGGGATGGGATTTTTAGGAGCAAGTTTTGGGAAGAGCGAAGAGTAAGGATATGAGAGGAGTAAAGAAACTCGAAGTAAAGTAAGTAAAGTAAAGTAACGATTTATTCAATTACCAATATAAGGATACATTTTTGAAATTACTTAACATCATAAAGACTTACAGATAATAGTAGGTAATTGAATAGGGACCTAACTCAGCTATGAGTCAACAAGTTAACCGTCGCTGATTTTCAGTTAGGACCTGTTTGTTTATAAACACTTAATTTTTATGTTGTGCCGTAATATAACATAGCTTAAAAGTAGAAAAAATAACAAAGAGTGTGTGCTTAAACAAATAAACAATATAAAGTTTCACTTAAGTAAGTTATACTGCAAAACTGTTTACAAATGAAAGTTATAAGTACATATAATGAAAGTAGATGCCGCTGGTCCAATTATTGACTCTAAGGTGTGTTTTTTTGAATTATTAAAAGATATTCCTTGAGTTTTATTTTAAAAGTTACTTTGGTCTGCGAGTTTCGTATCGGTGGTGGAATGTCATTCCATATTTTGCTCGCGGCAAATTTGAAAGCCGCTCTTTTAGATAGGATGAAGCGCTCTTTTAGATAGGATGGAGTAGCTGGATTAAACAGTACGCAATATAGAAGAGAGAGTATATTGAGGAGGTTAGGAACAAAAGGTGACTTTTACGTATTTGGCATAACGCGTTTTTTTTGCTATCCGACTCAAAACCCTGAATTTTATCATTATATGCGATGATCAACTTCAAAAGGCGACTAATTTCGGAGAAAAATCAATCTCAATAGCTGCTTCCGGTACCAAAAGTAACATTTTTATTTAACCACAGCGATCAAGATTTCATTATCAAAAAGTGACATTTTCCTACTAAATACATCCGACGTTGATAAAGTCGACATTTTCAAAAGGTGACATTTTACAACTCTATTGAATCAAATGGTAACATTTACTTACTATAATGATCTAAAGGTGTAATTTCATAAATACTTTATTAAATATTGGCTTTATTTTAACTTCTAAATAAATACTTTGAAATACCTTAAAGTGTAACTGTTAACTGACACATATATTTATAATAAAATTACAAAATAATTGCATAGATCAAAATGAATATTTATTTTCTCGATTTACTCAGAAACATGAAAGTGTAAATGACACCTTTTGTTCCTAACCTCCTCTATGCGTATTCTTGCGGAGACGGAACCCGACATTTTCACAATTTTCCGACGTTTCGGCACTTTTTCAGGTGCCGTGGTCTCGGATGACTGGATCGCC
Organism: Yponomeuta sedellus; assembly: GCA_934045075.1. NCBI lineage: Eukaryota > Metazoa > Arthropoda > Insecta > Lepidoptera > Yponomeutidae > Yponomeuta > Yponomeuta sedellus. The sequence continues at coordinate 5,808,642 of OW203735.1, read as the reverse complement.
GTGGTCATCCGAGACCACGGCACCTGAAAAATTGCCGAAACGTCGGAAAATTGTAAAAATGTAATAAACGAGGATAAATCCGTATAAAAACAGTTTTTATAATATGTCTAGTAATAATTATGTCTAGTGCTCGTGTTAACCTTAGAAAATACTATACAGTAAAAACATAAAAAATATTTTATCTTCATTCGAGTTATAAGCGTCCATTTTTTTAAATAAAATAATTATAAACATTGCGACTGCTGAGCATTAAGTACTAAGTTGGTAGAACCTAAATTCAAATATTATTAATGCTTAGCTACTGCCTTTTGTTATTTCAGTTTTTTTTATAAAGCGTTTACACAGCTTACGTACAGCGGCCGCAGCTACCAATCCGATGATATCGTTTCGTTGCAGTTGTCGTACAATGTAAAACCGTCTATTGCACTGCTAAGTGAATCGAGCTAAGCCGTATATAATAACGTTTCATTAAAACGAAGTAAATCGTGGAATCCGTTTGTTTAGCTTCCACAATTGCCAGTAATTAATACTTTTAAATCAATTTTTTTTTATTCTAAATAATCTTTAAACTTAGTGAGATTGAGATTTGTGTAAGATATTTTTGTAGCCTATCTTCGTTCTATCGACTACAGGGCTTAAGCCTTCTCTCAGAATGAGTTTAATTACCACATTTGCCCACAGCGGATTGCGGCAATTTCAAGCGCTGAGGTAAGTTCAGATTTCCTCACTATATTTTTGGTTGACGAATCGTATTAGAAATTAAGTAATTTTTTTAAGTCACCCTTATTGGGTACGTTGGAGTGGTTTTTCATCGCTAAATAAAACCATTATTCATACACATCAACGACAATGTATTCGCTACGAGGGCGATTGCATTCCGTTCCACAAAGTTTACGAGCGTCGGCTAGAGCGTTCGTGTCCGTAAAACGGAACGTCGATAAACGTTTTGATTGTCCGTTTTGTTCCGACGTCAAACGGGCGGCGTCATGTAGGGGCAGACAGAAGGTACAGACGAGAGCACGAAGAACCTTAATTAGTTTGTTCTGTTATTTCCATGTTCAGCCAGAACCAATATTTCCATACTGAACTAGCTCATAACAATAAAGCGACAGTTATCAGTTAGCAGCCTGTCACCAGACTCCCCTCAGATTTTTGGTGGTCGCCAATGCGCTGGTCTGAAGCTTGTGGCATCTGGATGCCCCTGAGATGCCCCTGATGCCACAAGGCATCAGGGGCATCCATCTAGCATGCATCCCCTTAAGGTCTATGGCCGTGACTAGTGGAGAAGGTCATGAATCTCAGAAATTGAGGAATGGATTTAAAAGAATATCCACATTTGGCCTGCTATTTGAGCCATTACGAAGCGGGGCTATGACGTTACTGCAGCCAGCCAATCTGTTTCTAGAAAGCCAGCAGTCCTCGAATGTTACTGCTGACCTCCAGAAGGTATCACAACTTTCTGATGCTGTATGACCGTTGCATTTCCACGCACTCACAGTTAAAAGTAACGAGGGCGGGTGTTATGTCTTCCTTGGAGCATCATAACGGGCTGTCGGTCAGCCCCATGACGTGGAAGCGTTATTCAGTAGGCGGTAGCCAGTCATAGGTGGCACAGCTTACTCTTCTTTAGGCACGGCTTATGCAGAAAAGGCGTCACGAGGACGTGCGACAGTGGCAAATGATCATATTAACAAAATATAAACCTTAATAGTACATACTATGGCGTCGTTTTTGCCGCTAAGGCGATACTACACGGTTGAATTTTGGTTCAATATTGCCTTCAGTTTCATTGCAAGGAGTCGTTTCAATGCGTTTCAATGCGATTAGGCATTTTTATTGAAAGCAATAAATCGCCGAACTTTTTCAATGCCAATATGATGAATAATACCATAATAATAATAATAACAATACCATTAAAGTTTTCATTAAGTACCCGAAACCAGTGTGCGTGCAGTGACTAGGTGATTGTTGATAAAGTGTAAGAAGTTTTTCAGGATCGTGGCCAGTGCCGAAAACTGGTCTCTGTTTACCCCTGTGAGATACAAGGTACCTACTATTCAAGGCAAAGTTGAGATACAGACGAAAATTTTGAAAAACCTATTTAGAGGGATAAAATTCCACCCATGCCGGGACTCGAACCCGCGACCACGGCACTGGCACGGTAAGCCAGAGATCGCGGGATCCTTAGCACAGGTTAGTGCATTAAAAAGAATACATACAAACGTCCGTTTATATTACGTTGTCTTACTTGGTACGAATGGTTTATTTCAGCTAAGTTTAAGACAAGTGACTGTGTTCACCGTGGAGGTCCTTGATCCAAAAAAATATTACTAACGTGATTGAAAGGTTCCTCTGATGGTTTTTTGGTAAAACCATATCGGTAATATATATCTGTAAAAAAATATATATTTTTCCAATTGCTGGCGTTAGTGTTACTTCACTCTTCTCTGCATCGCAGGAAGGTTAGGCCATACTCCATCACGGGGGCCAAGTCCGGGTTGGTGGAGGATTGTAAGACAGTGGCGGGCCTTACTGTCAGAAGTTATCAAGCCGCCCATAAGGCCTCTGACATGGCTTTACGATTGCCATTATCTGACAGCCGGCACCAACGGCTTAACGTGCCTTGCGAAGCACGGAAGCGCTCGGAAAAATGCCACTACCGTTAGTCACGGGACGCTCATTTATCCCATACCTGACCACGCCTATCGTTGCTTAACCGAGTGTTTGATTCCAATCACTGGCTTTGCCTAGGCCACGAGCGCTTCCGCCTAGGCCCCGAGCGCTTCCGCCTAGGCCACGAGCGCTTCCGCCTGGAACCGCTTAATATTACTGATATAGTCATTTTTGTCTTTATAGCTATATTGTGGTACAATCTGGTAAATCAACTTTAGCAACTGAGTGACCAAATAGGGGCGTATTAGCAAAGAGGAAGCTGAAAAGTACCCAGAACCGGCGTACGTGCATGCAACGACTTATAAGCGTTGATGAAGCGAATGTAATCTGTCAGGATCATGGCAATTCGAGTCCCTGGTCTCTGCCTACCCCGGGATACAGACGTGAGGTTACGTTATGTTTACCAACTGAGTGAAACCTCGGTTACTTTTTCTTCTATGACACATCAAACGACCGGCTCCTATGATAAAACACGCCGTGTTTTCAGTAAAAATGATCCCAAAGAGTCTGAGAATAGCCAGTTTCAAACGGATAATAGTGAAATAGAGCCACTGACAATCGTGTTGTCTAGTTTTGTTGCTCTATTGTGCACACCAAACGTGTTTTGATTAAAATGGCTTTGACTAACTGGCTACTCTGAGAGGGGAAATAAAATTCGATAAAGATTTTTGGGCGCAGTGGACAGACCTTATATCAATGTTGTATCAATATCAATGACTGTAGTTTACATTAAAGCGATGATACACATTGCGCAGAGATAACGCCCGTGTGGCACCGTTCTTATATACGAGTATAAGCACACGCAATGTGTATAAGTCCTACTGTAGGGCATAGATATTCTTGTAGAAAGAGAATATGGGCTTGTTAAGCCCGTCCACGCACGCCCATTGCGGAATAGTTCCGTTCATTTTATGAATTTAATTCATTTTATGCATTTTCTAATCTTGTCTCCAATTAGCTTAGCTGGAAGATAAGCAAAATTTTTATGCAAAAAAGAATTTTAATAATTATAATTTGTTGTAGCGCCATCTCCTGTTAATTGTGAAGGAAAACATTGTGAGGAAACCTACCATAGCGATTATTGCTTTGTTCCTCGTCGTGCTATCCCTGCTGTTATTTAACTGAGTCTACTTTTTGCGACTAACTATAGTGTGTATCACGGGCTTTAAACAAAGTAGAAACAATCCCGGTATAGTGACTTATGCGGGAAAGACTTTGCATGTAACATCATAGCGGAATCCGTATAAGTTTCAATTTCATTTCACATCACCCTAGAGGCTAACATGAAGCTAGAGCAGAGGTATTTCAAGATTTCAGAGCGCTGCGTCTCGTAAAAACTTATTTTCGCAAGGTGGGAAATAAGTACAGGGGGCGACAAAATGACTCAGAATCATTCTCTCTTCCCTCGTGAACGTAGTGACTATAATAACTTTCACACAACACATTATTTGGCCTGTTCTAGAGCGTTGATAGCGGAGTGGTGTCGTGGGTTCGAACCCCGGCATGCACCAATGACTTTGTTTTCTTAGTTATGTACATTTGTGAAATTATAGTAGCAATAATACTCGCTGACGGTGAACGAAAACATCGTAAGGAAACCCTAGTGTCTGAGGTGTTAGCGTGCCTCAGCGCTTGCTACGTACAATGGCCCAACTATGAGGCTAAGTGCGGAAATCTCAGATCTAACTAACTTGGCCTGTTCTAAACTAGGACACCCTGTGGTGTGGTAACCAGACTAGGACATATTATTTTATGTAGCATATAAACATCCTACTGCAGGGCACAGGCCTTCTCTGCACAGGTGAGATAGTAAGGGCTTAATTACCACGCGTGCCCTCCGTGGATTGGCAATTTAAAGCGCTGAGGTATTTCAACACCTCAGACACTTAGGGTTTCCTCACGATGTTTTCCTGTTAACAAGTGGTATTGCTATACTCTTTTTAATACGCTAACCCGTGCTTAGGACAATGTTAAAAAACCTATTTAGAGGCTAAAAATTCCACCCTTGCTGGGATTCAAACCCGCGACCTCTAGCTATCCGTGCCAGCGCTCTTTCCAACTTAGCCAATGGGCGACTCGCCGGCATCAGTGAGTCCCAGTGGAATTTTTAGCCTCGAAATAGGGTTTTTAAAAGAGTGGTATTGCTACTATAACGTCACAATTGTGCATAACTTAGAAAAGAAATATTGGTTCCCTTGCCCCAAAGGGAATGGAACCTGGACCTCTCGGTTTCGAGTCCATTGTTTTACCCACAAGTCAACCGCCGCTTACAGCGGTACATAGGACAAGGACATCATAAAAATGACAATTCAGCCATTCTGAGGTAACTTTTGCACAAATCATGTGATAAGGTCTGAAACGCATACACGTGAAAACGCGAATAACTTGTAGCTATCCTTCAATCTGAGTGCTTAGTGCGAGTTTGACAGATCCAATCGAATAACTTTATTACCGCGTTAATCGAGCATTGAGTAGTGAGTATGAGTAAGTTAACCGTTCGAACTGGCAAAACGCTGTCACAGTACAACTCGCACTCGCGTTTATTCGTGTTTTGGCTGGTAAACGTGTTCACTTCTCAACGTAAACCATTACAACTCGCACTCAGCAATTTTAATTTCCATACTTGTCGCTAGGTGGCGCTTCCTCGATGCCATAGAAATATGAGTTTACGTTAACGCGATCGAGTAGTTAAAAAACTCGCACTAAGCACTCTGTGTTTTGCTTGTTTTACAATGACATTGTCCCATTTTTTTACCACAGCGGTGGTAGCTCAGTGGGTAAAACCATGGACTGGCAAGCGAGAGCCCCGGGTTCGATCCCGAGTGCGGGCATGTACCAATGACTATGTTTAATTTCAAAGTTACGTACATTTGCGAACTTGTAGTCACAATACCACACTGTGAAGGAAAACATCGTGAGGAAACCCGCGGCTTGGTTGGCTCCGCACGTATTGACTAGTCTTTCCTGTGGGCTAGGCCGACTAAGCTGTCAGGATGGTATAGGTGCTGGGCTAGCCTACACCATCTATAAAACCATGTCCCAGGCACTACAGCGTCGGAGTGGTCCCTTCACCCATCTAGTGTGAGTGAAGATACCACTGGACGCTGTATAAGTCATCTCATTAAGTAGATGCATTAAAACGCTATCAAAAAGTAAACTACTTAGAAAGGTTGATTGGCCGGTCGGCAACACGGTTTCAAGTGGGAATCGATCTCACGACCTCTGTTTTTGGTAGTCAAGCGTGTTATCGACAAACGATATTGCGCATCGATTTAAAGAATTGGAGACAATGTGAGAATGCGAGGTCACGATGTAACGGTGTAAACCACTTTACGCCATTTTTGATATTTATTTCATTCTGTCCTCATTTTTAAATCAAAATTTTAAATTACGTGACCCATTCTAGATTTCTTTTGGATTTTCATTACTACTTCACCTTTTGACGAAACATTACTGACAGTTTTTACCTACTTATAAATTATGTCTTTGTGATCAGTTTTCTTTCTACAGTTTTAAAATATACAGTGTTCACAAAGTTGTATTAGTTCACATTTTTATTTTTTAATCGCAACACCCCTTCCAGTGATATTTATTTTAATATTTATACGAGGTTGAAACTTTCTTTTAATAAAGAGCTTTTGTGGCTAAGTAATTTAATATGCATTAGTATACGATTAGATTATCTCGGTTGACAATATTGATACAATTTTAATTGTACAAGCAACAGCTTATCAAACTTAATAGTGTTTCTATGTAACAGACCCAAGGCATCTCTCGCGAAAAAGAACTACGAATTAAGGTGCACGAGTATACCATTACGTTGGTATTTTTTATTTCATTCCTTTCCACTCCTTTCTGTCTTGAACCGTCCTCTCCCATCCAAGCAAATAGGTAGAGACCGTCCCGCCATCGGGTCTTCTAATGATTCTTATAGTTCCCGGCAGATAACTTGAACCAATGTAGATAGATAATTATTTATTTGCATTTTTTACGCAGCTTTTTGATGTAGCTATAGTGAAAGAATGGAACGAGTGCCAAATAAAGGGAAAACTAAAACTAAATATCGGAACGTACATGAGTACGAACCCATCAGCCTCAGTGGATACTGATGAATCACTTAAAAAATCCCTTGATCAAGCGACTTTCAGATCGCGTCAACGTTCTTTGGATCTCATCGGGCCGCTGAATAGAATTCTTTGGAATTTAATTAAATAAAAAAAAGCTTTAAGAGAGCATCGTAATCACTGCGCGGATTTTTGTTCTAGTCATCTGTCAGTCATTATACCACGCGGGAGTCACGTGAGGGTTAACGAGGGTTAAACTAAGGACGAAAGTTGATGCAACTTCTAAAATCTGTCCACGTTCCATATAATTCGCTATAAGGAACGTTATAAGTTAGTGTTATCATTCTTGAATAATGTATTTCGTCACTAAGGTAATTAAAACGAAGGAGCTGATTATAGAGAACAAAAAAAAACAAAAAATCCGACTAATAAAATGGGGCCTAAGTTAATCAATCATTGTGTCTTGGATTACTTAATACTTTCAAATTATATTAATTGCATGTATTTAACTCATGGTTAAAACTAATTCATACAATATAGTATAGGTATGTTTGTACCAAACTTAACTAAATTCATGTAGTAGAGCAAGAGCGGGGCTTCTTGGCACAGGTGTCTCTACACTAATTGCGAAGTCCCCACCAAAGTGTAAAATTAATATTAAGTTGATAACGAACTAAAATATACGGAGGAAACTCTCCATTCCTTTCGCAGTCAGGTAAAAGAAGAACTTTTCATCTGTCTCACTTTCGACTCCCCGAGAAGTCTCATGCATATAGATTCAGTTCCAGATTAAGATTGACGTGCTTTCATTAATATTTCTAACGCGCCTGAGAGCACAAGTTTCTGTGATGATCTTGGAAGTTTCACACCTGACTAAGGGTCTGAGCCCACTTGCGGGGCACGTACCCGCAACCTCGTGGGAATGAGGTTGAACGAAATGAAAAAATCTTACCGCAAGTGCGTGATAGTCAATGAAGATTTTTTTATATAGCCTAAATACGTCCGACTGTAGGGCACATGCCTTCCGGGGGCTTAATTATCACGAGGACACACTGCGGATTGGCAATCTTGAGCGTTAAAGTATGTGTGTAAATATGTACACCTTAGGCGCTCAGGTTTCTTCACGATGTTTTCCTTATCGGTTAGCGTGTGTTACGTATTTTACTACAAATTTGTAGATGTACCTATCATGAAAATAAACAATGAGTATATTACGATTCCTGCACTGGGAATAGAACCTGGGTCTCTAGCTTCCGAGTCCATTGTTCTACACACTGGGCTACCACCGCTGCATTTCACCTGGTTACTAAACAAACATCGTGAGTTGTATAGAAATGTTGAGCAAAGAAATACAAAATTGAATCAGTCAAAAACAAGATAAACAATAATGGAACCATTGTAAAAATCATTATTTCGAGTTCAGTTCTTATTATTGAGTTAGGGCCAGTTTCTGAATTGAGAATTTAGCTAAGTAAATACTTAACTGTAGTGCTGTCTCCTTGAATTTCCCAGATAAGAACGTGACAGAACGTTAGTTACGTATTTACTTTGTGAAATTCTCAACCCAGAAACCGACCCTAAGAGTGGTTGAGAGTTCTTATTATTGTGTAAGAGCGGTGTGTAACACCCCTGTGTTAGGTGGGTGTTTTGTGCGGGTATGATGAGTGAAAGGAATATAGAAAAATTATGTTAATGATCATTCAGGACCGCACACTAGTGCGTTTTGCTCCATACTTAATATTTATCCCGCTCTATATTTATAAAGCACTTTTATCACTGAAATCGAATGCACTTCAAGTTTCTATTTTGTTTCGATTAGCATCTTGAAATGGACACTCATGAGCGATCTTAGAGCCCTGTACTTTTTCTTCTTCTTCAGGCTATATTATGTAGTCCACTGCTGGAAACAGCCTTCCCCTAATGAGCACCATAGCGCCCTGTCTTCAGCTTGCCGCATCCAGCATCTGCGGGCAGTTTTTCGCATCTGCGGAGGGCGTCCTATATTACGTTTGCCGAATCGCGGTCTCCACTCAAGAACACGTTTACTCCAGCGGTTGTCGGTTCTTCGCGAGATATGGCCAGCCCACTGCCACTTCAGCTTGCTGATTCTCTGAGCTATGTCGATAGCTTTGGTTCTCTGTCGGATGCATTCGTTACGAATCCTATCCTTTAGAGAAACTTAACTTAGTTTTTAGGTTTGTCGAATATTGCAAACATTAATTTAGGTTACTCAAAAATTACTGATATTGATTAAGGTTGATATATAGCCCCAAGATAAGTCAGTCAGGTGTCGCATGTTTATTATATCTGCTTATTATGGGTTTATGCAAGAGGGCTTATTAACCAAAAACATATTTGGCTCTAACTCACACAAAATTTCTGTTTAAATGAGACCGGTTAAGCTTTTAGTGATAAGGCCTTACTCTTAGGTTAAGAAGTGATTTCCGTTTTTATTTACTATAAAGTGGTTTTTATATATTTTTTATTTTATTCCATTCAGAGATAATACAGAAACATGCCACTCATTCTAAACTTAGATGATTAAATTATGTGCTAAGCATGCATCCAAAAATTAATCTCACTAAATAATATATAATTATAAAGTAAGGGAGGGCGGGTACTGAGAAATCTATAATGAGTACACCAATGGTTTATAATAGTAAAAAAAGGACACGAAATGGTAACTAAACTGAAACTTAATGTACATAATTAAAACTGTTTTTATACGGATTTATGCTCGTTTATTACATTTCTTACAATTTTCCAACGTTTCGGCACTTTTTCAGGTGCCGTGGTCCCGGATGACATATGATTAATGTACATGTGGGTCCCGAGCCGGAATCATCTATTTTTTAAACTTCGATATCAACCCTTGTATATCCCCACTGTTGGGGCACGTGTGGTGAAATCTCACTACCTCACTGCTTAAACTGCTAAAGTTTCACTACGATATCAACCCTACTGTATGTTCCCACTGCTGGGGCTCGGGTCTCATCCTGCGTCGCAGGAAGGTTAGGCCATACTCTACCACGGGGCCAAATCTGGGTTTGTAGAGTATTGTAAGACCGTGGCGGGCCTTACTCGTAGAAGTTATTAAGCCGCCCATAAACCCTCTGATATGGCTTAACGACTGCCGTTACATGACAGCCGGCACCAACGGCTTAGCGTGCCTTGCGAAGCACGGAAGCCCTCGGAAAAATGCCACTAGCGGTAGTCACGGGACGCAACTGACCGCGTCTGTCGTTGCTGAACTCAAGTGATTGACTCCAAATACTCAGTTCGACTAAGCCTAAAGTTTTTTAACTTATTTAAGTTTTATTTATCTATAAACTCCAGACGCCGCGTGCACTAATCAATGTTGATGAAGCAAAAAAGATTTGAGGATCATAGCGAGTGGCAGACACATGTATCTGCTTAACTCTCTGGGATACAGTCGTGACAGTGTATTTGTATATGTTACTGCGCAATAAAGTATAGCCACCAAACAAGACGTACCTACTGTCTCTTGTTCAATTATTTTCATTTATTAACCGTGCCATCGTTGTACGCAATGAAACCGACCTACCTATAATGAAACGTATTTCGATTGTACACGTAACACAAAGAAGCTGCATGCATTCCATTGTTTCTACAGCACTCCCGAATTACAACAGGTTATGTCATCTGTCAATCAAATGATAATGAAACTAAGGCGGTCTCTTTCAATTCTTTGGTCTACTTGAATATGAAGAATACGCTGTGGTGCAATTGCTAACAAAAGAGCAAGAATGGGGTCCGATTGTTTAATTTTTCGGCACTGTATGTGCTTGAGAAATGAGAGGCTGCGTGTGGAGTAATGGTTAATTTGGATAATAGCTATTGCGGTTCATATGACTATTTTAATTAAGTGACTAAACGCCGATTTCAATTGAGCACTCACGTATCATATGATCTCGCATCGATATCAACCCTTGTATGTCTCCACTGCTGGGGCATGAGTCTCTTCCTGCATCGCAGGATGGTTAGGCCATATTCCACCACGGGGCCAAGTCCGGGATATGATCTAGCATATATTTGAAAATTTCTTTTAGTGAAATTCTCAAGTAAGGATTCTATCAATACTTACTTGAGAATTTCACTATTCTGAACTTTGTAGAAAATGGCTGGGTGGCTTGGCCGTTATCCACAAACCAAAGTTGATTGGGAGAAAATGCTCCTTGTCATTAAGTACGCTTGAGACCAGGGTTTGCCACTATCCACAATCCTGACGAATGTTTAAAGGAATGTGATATCTTATATTTCCTGGAAATATAAATTGTAATATATTTTTTATGTAGCCAATAAACGTCCTACTCTGGTGGGCACATGCCTTCTCTTAGAGAGAGAGTATGGGCTTAGTTACCACGCGTGCCCACCGCGGATTGACAACTTCAAGCGCTGAGATACTCGTATCTGAATACCTCAGACGCTCAGGTTTCCTCACGATCTTTTCCTTCACCGTTAGCGACATAATATAATGTTCGGGGAGATTATTTAATATCGATATGCGTGTCATGTCTGTTCTTGATTCACAGAGCGCAGCGTTAATGAACTCGTATAAAAGTAAAGTTGTAATAATGTTGTGTCCTTATACGTGCAACTTGCCATTCTAAATTAACCCCTATGTCAGTACGTAATAAAGCTGTCGTGCTTTTAAGTTTGTCTTCTTGTAACGCCACGTAACTTTACAACCAGTTCAACTTGTTTGGAACATGTTTTAAAGGATAAATTTGTTTCAAACATATTACAGTGCACTGTTGAATTATGAGAACTAAAAGGAACACATTTTTCCACGCTGTTACAAAGGATCACAAAAACATTTGACAAATTTTACGGTAAAGTATTTTCTAAGGAATTACGTACGTCACCCTCAAGCGAACCGCTGACGTTGGGTTGCTATACCGCGATTGCGCCACCGCTTTCCCACAGAAACGCTGAGTCGGCGCCTCGTGTAACTCACGCCAGTTTTACCTAGTTTTTAAGCAGGGACTTCCTAATTTAGCATCGTGCTAACTAGACGTCGCTTAGGTTATAATTTAATGTAATATTAATTTTTAATTATATTTTATAAAAATCATTTTGGTTTTTTTTGGATCCTCCGGCGACGGCCTTCGTAATTGGCGCAGCCGGTAGGATACTCGAGGCGTTTCGAGGATTAGCTAGGGATTCTAATATCGAACACCGCTGATCGCTACATCTTCGGACACCGAGTATCCTGACAATCATCGAACCTGGAGACCTGGCCCGGAGAAAAATCAAGAAATCGACCCCAGAAGGACCATGATGAAATATATGTAAGTGCACTTGAATCATTCCTGTGTTGCTTTCAAGTTATCCTAGTTTTCCCTTAAATTTCCAAAATTTTCTACCCTAAGAATACTACCCCTACGGGGCCTGCTCAATCTAAAATAGCCCGTAGATTAGATTTAGATAGTAATAGAGAGATAAGTGTAGATTTAGATAGCACAGTTGAGACCCTTGAAGGTTTCGATACCTTTAAGAGCCCCAATACCCCAAAAATGGCAGACGTAGATACCATTTTCAAGGCCTTACGCCTGGTACCCGAATTTGACGGCAATCCTCACATCTTGCCAAGGTTCATTAACCTGTGTAACCAAATTGAAGCTGAATACCAGCCAGGACAACGTGTATTCGTTAATTACCCCCTAGCTAGTCGTCAGAAATTAGCACCACGTTACTCTCAAGACAAGGTTCTTGCAGACTTACCCATTCATATCTATACATCTAGGAAACGTGGGCCCGTAGCAAAGAGTAGGTTAAAACGTGTCCCTAAGAGTGCCCAATTGTTACAGGGTGGTACTGGTCCTGATTGCTCATTCGATAGCGGCCCAGCAGACCAATCCGGAGATAAGACTCGAGAGCCTTGATAATGGTCCCGGATTGCTACCCTTTCGACTTGGCGCTACACGTCTTACATTACATTACCACTCATTTATACAACACATACAACTTAGCGACATTAGCGAACAAATAACATCGATACAAGGTCAATTATTAGATTACAAGAATAAGTTAAGCAATGATACCTATCTTATATACGAGCTTCAAGTAGATTACCTTAACGCTAAGTTAGCTAAAGTACTGGAACACTTAGAGACGTTACGGCCCAATTGTGTAAGGAGAGGTCTCATCAACGGTCTAGGCTCTTTAATTAAAAGCATAACTGGTAACCTAGACTACTCAGATGCCACTAGATATGATGATGCCCTAAGGACCCTAAAGAGTGATGAAAATAAGATCGTAAATGAGTTCAATAATCACATCTCTATCAGTAAAGATTTGATGGACCAGCATACTAGAATAATTCATAAACTAGTGGAAAATCAAATAAAAATTAATGACACCTTGCATTTAATCTTAAATTCGGATATTTTCAAAGATGCTAACCTTATACAACATGCTAAATTCGCCCAATATCTGGCTATTATAACCGAAAACGTCGATGACGTATTTGCTGAGTTAATTAGATTAGAAAATATGCTAGCTTTTATACGTGCATCAAGCACGCATCATTCAATGATTAATTTTAGAGTACTAGGTAATATGTTAAATAGGCTAGTTAAAATCTATGGTAGAGATCATGTGTTAGATTTAGAGCTTAGAGAGTACTATGACCTAATAAAGCCAGGTTACTACTACTCAGGCAATCAAATAGTGATAGTCTTTAAATTCCCTATTTTTGATGTAGATAGCTATGACCTCTATAAGCTGTCCATAGCTCCTAATAAATTCATGCAGGCCCTTATCCCACCTTATCCTTTGATTGCAACCAATAGGAAAGGTTACGTGTACATAGAGGCAGAATGCCCTAAGCACAACGACTGGTACCTCTGCGGAGAGAAGGCTGATCATCACCTGCGACATCAACCAGACTGCATCCAGAATCTCATCCTGAATCAGTCTCTCGAGAAAACCTGCAAACTGACATCAGTGACACTAACCAAAGTGTCAATGGAGGAGTTGGACGAGAAACACTATGTCTTAGCTTTCCCCAATGTAACTAGAATCCACACCGTATGCGGCCGTGAAGACTATAACGTACTACAAGGCAGCTATCTGGTGACCTTACCTGTCAACTGTTTCCTGCACACACCGGAGTTCACCATTACTAACACTAACGATCAAGTTATAGGACGACCGCTCAAGATAACTGAAGTCTCCTTCAACCCTGAAAATCAAGATGCTGAATCACTCCACCTGAAGCTGAACTCTATCAACCTGAGAGGACTACACGATATCCAGCAACGAGTAATGCTACAGCCAAAAATTAGCATAGAACCAGCGTCATCTCGATACTTATACCACACGACGATCCCGTTCTATGCTACGCTATCCGGTGCACTCGCACTGGCTATGATATGGGCTGTACACCGCTACAAGCTACAACGCAGAGCAGACGAAGCCACTGCCAAGGTTGACGTACCTACATATGCAACACCTGGAACATCTGGAACCCAGAAACTACCCTCAGCAATATTTCATCATCTCAAGACTCAGAAATAGTTGCTGATCTGAGAGGGGAGGAATTACGTACGTCACCCTCAAGCGAACCGCTGACGTTGGGTTGCTATACCGCGATTGCGCCACCGCTTTCCCACAGAAACGCTGAGTCGGCGCCTCGTGTAACTCACGCCAGTTTTACCTAGTTTTTAAGCAGGGACTTCCTAATTTAGCATCGTGCTAACTAGACGTCGCTTAGGTTATAATTTAATGTAATATTAATTTTTAATTATATTTTATAAAAATCATTTTGGTTTTTTTTGGATCCTCCGGCGACGGCCTTCGTAATTAAGGTTAACACGAGCACTAGACATAATAAATACTGTTTATATTATTTTTAATTCACTAACCCGTGCTAAGGACAATTTTAAAAACCTAGCACGGATAGCCAGAGGTCGCGGGTTCGAATCCCGGCATGGGTGGAATTTTTAGTCTCTTAATAGGTTTATAATAAAAACTGTTTTTACACGGATTTAACTCGTTTATTTTACATTTCTACAATTTTCCGAATTTTACGGTGTTATATTTTGCTTCTAAAGCTAGTTTGCGCCAACGCTAGGAATGGAATCTACATTTGACAGACAGGAATCTACATCTGTTTATACGTGGGTAATCTCTATCCTGTAAACACGGATTTTCACATCCGTGCCTGTAAATAAGTCCAAAAAGTCTTGGACCGTTTGTAGAACTAGCCATAGACAAATTGTAGGACTGACAACCTTGTTTATCAGATATTATTGCTTATAGCAATGAGGCCTTCAATGTATTCTGTATGTATGGTGTAGGTACAGTAGAGAATATTCTTATCTTAACTTAGGTATATCAATCTTTTTATACCTGGTTAGGGTTAAATACTTAACCATGTATTTACTTACTTATCCACTGATCTGACTGATTTGACGCAAGTCACCATAAGAAAACATAAAATAACCTCACGCCTGCATAACATAACATTTACATACTGGGACATACATTGCTTCTGGCTCCACACTAGCATACCCTGTGTCGTGGGAACCAGAAACAACGACATCACAAACATGTAAACATCCAAGACCTGGGGTTTTTTTTGTTCCCAGCCGGGATTCGAACCCGGTACCTCTTGCATGGTAGGCAGACGCGCTACCGCTACGCCACAGAGGTCGTCCCAGAAGGGTAGGCAGAGACCACTTGATAAGATTCTGACAGATCACCTTCGCTTCATCAGCTTTCATTAGTCGTTGCATGCTCACACGCCGGTTGCGGGTACTTTTTCTGTTGCCTGAGATAAATATCATCAAATGCCGAATGTGTATGAAGGTAAAAAGAAAAACTGACTGTGACAATAAAATGTAGATAATCTCGTAGGATTAAATTCGTCTTTTATCAACCCTTGTACGTCCCAACTCCTGCATCGCAGGAAAGTAAGGCCATACTTCACCACAGGGGCCAAGTCCGGGTTGGTGGAGGTGGAGGATTGTAAGACAGTGGGAGGCTTTACTGTAAGAAGTTATGAAGCTGCCTATGAGGCCTCTGACATTACTTAACGACTACCATTACATGACAGCTGGCACCAACGGCTTAACGTGCCTTGCGAAGCACGGAAGCGCTCGGAAAAATGCCACTAGCGGTAGTCACGGGAAGGTCACCCATCCTGCACCTGACCGCGCCGGTTATTGCTTAACTCAAGTGATTGATTCCAATCACTCGGTTCGCCTAGACCACGAGCGCTTCTATGTATCATTTACTGTACTAGAGAGAGGAACAGTCAATACACAATCTATCTGTAAATCCAGAAGAATAAGTGTACTGGTGTACACTTATTCTTCTATATGTAATCTTGGTGCTAATCTCTTCTACTACTACTTCACCTAGATGTAACTAAAGTGTGAAAGCACTACAATTCGCAACTACGAGACAAATAATGTTCAATCGTTTCCAAAACTAGCTATAATATTTCCTCCTAAGGTACTTCGTTTTAATCGTCTAAAACACTCAAAGCTTTAGTGTGGTCACTAAAGCAACCCGTTGCACGCAACCTCCAAGTAACAGTCGAAGTAAACGCACAATATGTCTAGAGTCAATAATGACCCACATCTCTCCTAGCACCATTAGAGGCACCATGACAATGCTTTTCGATAACACCAGGCCGCTTCGACAGCGCTCGAGTGCTTGATAGAATAGATAATTCTGAACGCCGGGAAAAAGTTAGGAGTTTGTAAGCTAACTTATGTGGCCATTGGCATAGTCGGCAGTTGATATGACATGAAATAAGTGTACTCTGGATTCTTTTACCAGAGTTCGCCACTCGCCAGCCTCTGATAAGTTATTGGAAAATGTCCATTCTAATTAACACATGGTTGTAAGTATTTTATCTAACAAACAGCGTCACTACAAAGCCGAAAATTGTAAGAAAACATTTTAAAGTATGAAAAAAGTTGAAAACGATTTTTCATCGACTTTTAGTGAGAAGTATAATATTTTTGTTACTTAATTCACGTAACTTAATTGATAAATGCACGAGAAAAAGTTATCGGTGGCAAACCTCCTCTTCACCTCTTTGGCTGCATATGTGTAGATGTAGAAGATTTCGAAGCCCTCAGAGCCATCCTAGAGCTGCCAACCATGCTTGGTATACACCGCCTATTTGTGAACGAAGATACTTCTGAAGCGCTTAAAGCCAGCAGTGAGCTGCCAACAGGCATGTTTAGAATAAGCTGCTTATGTGTGGATGAAGAAGGTTTCGAAGCGATCAGAGCCAGCATACAGCTGACCACAACAATGTTTAGTATACGCTGCTTAATGTGGATGACGATAGTTCTGAAGCGCATAAAGCCAGCAGTAACCTGCCCACAAGCATGTTTAGATTAAGCTGCTTATTTGTGGATGAAGAAGGTTTCAAAGCACTTAGAGCCAGCATAGAGCTGACCACAACAATATTTAGTATACGCTGCCTAATGTGGATGACGATAGTTGTGAAGTGCATAAGTGCATAAAGCCAGCAGTGAGCAAGCTTGCTTAGAATAAGCTGCTTAAGTGTGGATGACGAAAGACCCAAAGCGCTCAAAGCCGGTGGAGAGCTGCTCACAACAATGTTTAACAACGCCAAGCATTGGAGGAGCCGGGCAAGGTCTAGGTTGAAAGTAAACGCGCCGTGTAACGGTACCTGACGGGCTGTCGCCTCGCAGCAGGTTGGCCGGCGCAAGCTACGGTCTGGAGCGGATAGTGAAAAGAATATAGTAACTAAACTATCTTTATCAACCCTTGTATGTCCCCATTGCTGGGGCACGGGTCTCTTCCTGCGTTGCAGGAAGGTTAGGCCCTACTCCACCACGGGGGACTCGTCCGGGTTGATGGAGGTTTGTAAGTGACGGGCCCTACTGTCAGAAGTTATCAAGCCGCCCATAAGGCCTCTGACAACTAAACAGTTACTGTGAGAAATATATTTTATTTTGAGCATGAAAAGATGCATTATATAATCCAAAAATTCACGGAAAATAACATAAAACTAAACTAAGTATAAGTATGAGTTTGTATCAATATTCAATTTGGCTTACCCGTCTTTCTGATTTCCTTCAGTAACTTTCCGTCGTAAGGTTGTCTGGAAGAAATTGCTTTTAGCAACAAGGCCGCTTATTGTACTATGTATATTCGAAATTATTTTGTATTTGTTGTTTGTCCAGTGTACAATAAAGAATATTTTTATTTAAATTAATCATAGATACCGCCCCGCGACACACCCGACCCAAAAGTTCCCATAACTTAGTCCTCTAAAACACACTTGAGATATGTTTAAATGCAGTCTATATATAGTTCAATATTAATCCTTAAACGCATGATGTAGGACTCAGTACGGGTCTAATCATGATTATTTATTAGATAAAATTTTTGTTTTTGGATTTTATATTATTTTAATGTGTAGCATAGCGCTCTCTTATCCCAGGCAACTGAAACTTAGATAGACTATAATCCCTAATCGCCATCGCTTCTATCTTGCACCACGGTGTCAGGTCGTCGAACCGCCCGACTCGACGCTTATTTGCGGAAAAAATGTTAATTGCACACACTCGCGGCAATGTTATGAGCTAATGTTATGCTCTCAGGTTGCCATTTCAATGGTAATATACCTCTAGGTGTGGGGGCGCTATTAAGTTAGCGGTCGCAGGCCTGGGAAGTGGGAAGTTCAATGTTTTATCGGTGTTCGTTGGCTTGTCTGTCTAGCGGCGAGTCGGTTGCTACCTTGCTGAGATGAGGGTTCGATTCCATAAGAGCAAATAAAAAAATAGAACTAGTAATACGGCCGTAATCAGGTCATCAGACCATCTGGTGGAGGACTTGGCCAAGCTGCGGCATCCTGTCCGTGGTGTCCAGGCCTTAGAGTCTAATACTTACATAGTTTTCCAATACAATGATATAAGCACATCATCAGTGCCTTTAACATCTACGAAAGATGTTTTAAACAGCAGATGTGTCAAGTTATTTGGTTTTGGCACTTGCGCTGATGGCTAACAAGGCCTATACGAGAGCGACAACGCCGGTCGCAACGTCCGCAAACAAATTGTGTTCCCGGTGACGATAGAGGTTGTGCCATTCGTTGGTGACGTAGATCGCGCTTTTGGGAGAGCAGATCGAATCAGACATTGTCATGCACGACCACCTCATCAGATATAAGCACAACAATGGTAGTTATTTGCTACAAATTGGTAATCTTCAAAGCTATAGCAGTACAATGTCATTCCAGGGATGTAACCCGCGCAAATTAAATAGGCATCTCTCGCGAAGAAGATCGAATCGCGCGAGGCGCCGAGTTAAATAGCACGGATTATACCATTGTAATGCGATTGTTTACTAGACTACCGATAGTGTAATTGAAACTACCATTACCGGGCTGACGTGATTCTATTGAACAACTACTCATTTTAGAGACTCACCCCCCTGGTCATCAGACCATCTGCTGGAGGGCCTGTCCAAGCTGCGTGGTCCGTGGTCCCTAGGTCAGAACTTTTTGGCTCCAATGACCATCAATTCTTCGAGCTACGTGCCCCACCCACTGCCTCGGTTACAGTGGCGGGGAGTATCTGAATGCGGACGGCACAAGGCTGGAAAGTTAGGAAAACCATAAAGGAGGCCTGTATCCTGCACTGGACATCAAATGGCTGCTGATGATGATGTATTACTGCCCTCAAATACATACTATTACAGATACAAAACCCATCAATCTGTTTAGTATTACTAAATTATATTTCACTAATTCGGAACGCAGTAATAGAGATCGTTCGTCTCCTTTACGCAGACTATGTCTCTCTCGCTCTCTTCCCTTTCAACATGGCTTCGTACAAGTGTGCTCTCGTTCGATAAATTAATATAAAATCAAGACAAAACTTTGTAAGCTCGAATCCGTAATAAAAAGTGTTAAAAAGTCAACCTGCATCTTTTAGTGCTTCAGTACAGTGCCTATGGTTCAACAGAACACAACAATATCTCCTACAAATCAACCACCCTATACACGGTTACTACTAGACATAGGCTTCCCCCGAAGCAAGCCACTTATTACTCTCTATAGGGAAGAGCTGGCGATCGTGCTCTTCCACTATAAAGTGAATTTTCCCGCCAGGCAGATCGTATGCCTGGGGATGAGCGGTCCAACTATTGTTCGTCGGACATTATATTTATGGTATGTCACATGTGAAACACTTTGGATTGCGCGATGCAGGAATGTTGGAGTTTGTAGTGCGCGCGCAGAGATGATATGTCGCCACACTGTCCCAGGTCATCCTCATCCAGCCCCTGCCGCAGATCATTGATCTAGCGAAGGTGGGCTCCCTGCGTTGAAAATCCAAAAGCCCTAAGGGAACTATGCTACACATGTTAAAGAAGAGCGCTGTCTCATACGATCCTTATCAAACTAAAATACTCAAATCATTAACCACTCAAACGTCAACAAAAAAAAACTCCAATCACCGTGCTCTATCGAAAAAGTGAAACAAGAAGCGACCTCAATAATTTGGTTGCGCCCGCCGACATAACAATGTTAGTGACAAAATGTGTCCAGTAACTTGGTACTCTCTTCGAATGTTGTCACTTCTAAAAAGTTAACTATAAAATGCGAAAAACCTGAAACACGTCAATGTCAAGTTAAAGTTTGTCACTTACAATGAGTTTAGATTTTTAGTTTTCAACATTTTGAGGATCATTTTAAAATAAGATTCTGCGTTTTTCACATACCTCAGCGCTTGAAATTGCTGATCCTCTCTCTCTCTCCCTCTCTCTCTACGAAAGAAGTTCTTTGCCGTGTACATATTTGCGCGTATACATCCTTTTTTATGTAATTGATCATCATCATCAGCCCGGTAAAACCCACTGCTGAGTATAGGCCTCTCCATTTCCACGCCAACCAGCACGGTCTCGCGCTGGTCTCATCCACTGTTTGCCGGCTACTTTACACAGGTCATCTGACCATCTGGCTACTGGTCAGCCCACCGACCGTTCCCCCTCCCACGGCCGCCACTCTGTCACTGCCTTCGTCCATCTGCCATCATTACGCCTGGCCAAGTGTCACTGATATTATATTTGTAACTGATATTATGTCCCAATACGTAATATCAGTTACAAAAAAAGTATGTAAAGTTTTTTTACGGATTTTTTACTTTGTAAGTAATGGCACAAAGAAATCTAATTTCAAAAAATTTTTGTTACAAAAAAATGGATCCTTTTGTATGTAGGATAATAACTTACTGGACGCTGCGATGTCATAGTAACATTAGATGGTAGAGCGCGCAAAACGCTAATTTTATAAAATTATTGAAGCTCTGATATTTCGAAAAATATAAACCTAATAAAAGCTCTTGGAACAAAAGTTATGAAATAAAAATTATATTAGCGAGTGCTTTATTGAAGCCTTTACTGTAATAAATTGGGTATTATTTTCATGTTTTACTTTGAATTCGTTCGATATTTTTTAAGATGCGCTAAAAAAATTTGGTCTTCAAAAATATTTGGTTCTGTTACCTAAAATTACATTACTTAAGAATGACAAACGCGTTGTCCCACGACAAGACAACGAAAAATGACTAGTCTGAGCATCTGAAAATATTAACGTAAATATGCAGTGGGGCAGGAGAAGTTTAGGTAAGATGTAGTGCCTGTTTTTCTGGAAGTGCTTTTTTCTTCCTGTAAAAAAGTAGTTTTTCACCCTTTCAAGCTACTCCCGCGGGGGAGATTTTGTCCTCCTAGATTTACAGCGAAGTTTAACCGCTCCTCCCAAGAGAACGCCGATTTATCCAACGCGGCGACAATGACCGATGTCGCCGCTGTATTTTGCAACTCTCCGGGAAAAAAACCTTTTTTTTTCTGACGATTTTTACCGTAAATCGACACAGTTCACTCGAGATTCGAGCGGAGAGACAGTTTTTCTTTGTCGTGTCTCGCTTAAGATGGACTGGTGCATTTTAATGTCTCGCCCATTGTGTTGGGGCCACATTTCTCTGATTAAATACGGTGAGAAAGAAAAGGCCCTTATCTTGATTTTGAATTTTCCTAGTTTCCTCAACTTTTACTTTTGATGTAGGACAGATTAAACTTATTGTAAAACGACATCCAGTTGTAATTTTAACTCGTATTAGGATGCTTCTGTTCGTTGTTTGTTTTTCAATTTACGTAAAATAAATATGTGTATTAAATGTGTTCTATTGGTTCTTTCTTTTTGTTTACAAAATAACTATTCATTGATATACTATACACAGATCTCGTCACCCCTATACTGAGTACACCTAAATGACTTCTGTCACATGTGGTAACTCGAACTTAGATATAATACAATAAATACATAGATAACATCCAAGACCCGAGACAAATTAGAAAAATCGTTTCTTAGTTTCTCGGGTTCGGTACCCGGCCGGGGATCGAACCCGAGACCTTCGGTCTTCGGTCGGATATTCTTAACAATGATCAGATTTTGATAAATAACATCTGCATTGTTAAGAAAATACAGAAAAAGATAAACCTGGGCTAAAAATTAAATAAATTAACCTCTTCTATTGTTATTTTTCTATGGTTTTCTATTGTTATTTTGTAATTCAGGACTGAGAAGTTTCAAGAAATTGGCCAAAACATTCATCTCGTCCGCTAACTTCCTTGTTTCTATCCTTTCAGACCCAGCCTGCGCATGCGTCGGCACGCCGTGATGGCGCGGACACTCTGGGCGCTGCTGCTGGTGGCGACCGTCCTCGCTGAGGATGTGATTGAGGACAGGTAATTGTTCGATGAATATTGTCTATTCCTAGTTTAGAAACGGAAAGAGTTGTCTATAAGATATTTTTCACGTGCAATAAAGAATACTTTTCATATGTTTCTTATATACGCCCTACTTCAAGGCACAGGCTTCTACTTCTTTCAGAAAGAGAGTATGGACTAATTTACCACGCGTGTACACCGCGGACTCGTAATTTCTAGCGCTAAGGTATGTTAATACCTGACACGCGGGCTTCCTCACGAGGTTTTCCTTCACATTTAGCGAGTGATATTTGAACTACAAAATGTTCGAACTCAGAACTCAGAAAACAAAATCACAACCTTACTTGGCCTTTACTATTACATGAACCTAAATATCATAAACTATGATATAAGAAATGAATAGACAGATAGAGATAGATAACATTTTATCTATCTATAATATAAAAATGAATCCCCGAATGTGTTGTGTGTAAGCACAATCTCGAGAGCAGCTGAACCGATTTCGCTAATTCTTTTTTTAGAATATTCCTTGAAGTTCGGGGATGGTTCTTACGGAAAGAAAAAATTAAGAATCTACTGGTAGGCGGTACGAAGTTCGCTGGGTCAGCTAGTTGTACATAAAAATGTTTACCACATCATTTTTATATTTTATAGTCAATTTAATGCAAAAGATGTCACTTATAAAATTAGAATATTCTGAAAAAACATGCAGCAAACAATATCCACCAAAAGTTTCGTCAAGAACACAATAAATATACAAAAATTATTTTAGCATAAAAAAATCCCTTACTAAACTAACCCATAAAGCTCTGTAGGTACGGCCATTGAATTTAATTAAATTCAATGGTACGGCCCAAGAGATGCTTTGGCTAGATATGCAGAAGAGCAAATTCAAATTCAAATCAATTTATTTCAACGTAAAGAATTTACATTCTGTTTGCTAAATGTCAATGTACAATGTAAAATGTAAGCCACTGCCTTGTTTTGGCCGGGCCGTACTGTAGTGGAGAAAAAGGCAGCGGAAAAAAACTCCACTCTCACTATCTTTTCTCAAATCATCTTGAAACCAAATACATAAACCTAAAAAGATTTCAGAATTGCCATTAACAACCCTAAATGCCAAACCATTAGTCAAATGTCTCAATAATAGGGGAAAACATAAGTGCTGCGGCCAGACACACGAACAGCACTCGGCCTTCTAAACACACAATTCATTAAAACACCCCAAAATGCTCACTAAAGTTGTTTTTGGAGGAGATTTTACCGGATCAAATAAGTACTGTTTTTAAAAA
Organism: Yponomeuta sedellus; assembly: GCA_934045075.1. Lineage (NCBI taxonomy): Eukaryota > Metazoa > Arthropoda > Insecta > Lepidoptera > Yponomeutidae > Yponomeuta > Yponomeuta sedellus. Next base: position 5,784,866 of record OW203735.1, on the reverse strand, counting down.
TGAAAACGTTAAAGTATATTCTGTTTAATTGCCCAAGATGTTACTACTTCTTGTGTCGGTGTTAGATAAGATATCACGTTGCGAAATGGATTATATACGAGGTTTACATGGATGCTGACAAGTAATACACTTTCAACCGACAAATATATTACATTGAGATTTAAATTCAGTCCGTTAGCTTAGGATGGATTTCATAGAATGGACCAAACGACTATTTAAACTTATAAAGTGCCTAACAAAAGTGTTGCGGCAACGCGTTGCACTAGCTCATCTATAGGCGTTGTAGATAGGAGCTAGGTATAAAAAGATAAGAAATCGGAAGCGAAACTGATCTATACGTCTTACCGATAATACAGACGATTTATTAGGTACCTTATCTTCTGTATCTTCTACTAGCTGTTTTCCACGATTCAAGTACTTTCACTTTTCGTAACATATCTAGATGAAATATTGCACTTCACGTGCAATATACCCAGCAGTGGGGTTTACCGGGCTGATGATGATGATGATGATTTCATCCAGATATGTTAAACCGAATTGACGTGATTTAATAACAAACATCTATCTAACCAAACCGTAGGTTTTATATTAGTAGTAAAACTATATTTTCTCCTTGTAAATGTCTCGCATAAGACGAATATTGTATTTTTCCTTTCACGTAAACTTTTTCCTCAATAAGCACATATTTATTTTTCTACATTCCAGGCGATCAAAGCTGCCGTTCATCGCTGACGCAGTCGGCAACAAGATTCCTCCCCCCTCAGCGGGACCTGCCCCCGTAGGTAGCCCGAGCAACCTGCTGACTCCAGACCGATACGAGTTCTACACCTTCGACGAGTCTGGAGAACTTGTCAAGAGATTGATGACCCTAGAAGAGATACAAGCTATCGTTGCAGCGGGAGAAGGCAACGATGGGCACATGGTGACGTTTGCGAATGACGACCAGCCAAATATAGCTTTCAACTTCAGCCAAGCGCCGTTCACGAAGGTTCACAACGTGGTGACAAACGTCCAAAACGTGCTAAAGGCGCAGATGGAAGCGCAGAAAAATAACCCACCTATGCTAACGACCTTGGACACACCCGACGTTTCTGATTCGTGGAGCCTGATTTTGCCGACCATTTTCGGTAACACTGGAGATGATATCACACCAGAAAAGTCTTCCAACACCCATGCCATTCCCGAGACCGATACGCTCGAATTGGAACAATCCAATGACGAGAACTCACTTGGCAAAGAAGGTGAAAGCCTGATATCTAGCAGTGCAACTACATCAAAATATGAGTCTTTCGAGTTGTCTACAGAGAAATTGCAAGCTTTTAGCGAAGTCAGTTCAAGTCCACCGACAACGACCAGTGCTAAAACTACGACAACATCAACTACTACTACTACTGCTAAGCCAAAAACAACAACAACAACTACTACTACTGCTAAACCAAGGATAACATCGACAACCACCACCACTTCTAGACCAAGAACAACAAGCACTACAACGACGACTTCAACGCCAAAAACAACAATAACTACTGCTAGGCCTCGTACGACTGCTTCAACTACAACTACTACTCTTAAGCCAAGAACTACGAGCTCAACAACGACTACTATAAAACCAACAACAACCACCACGACAACCACTACTACTACCACCACAACAACAACAGAGAAACCAACGACCGCTAAGCCCCGCAGTACTTCTACGACTACTAGAAAACCAAGCCCTTTGATTGCAACCATCGAGAAAACGCAAAGTACTACAACGTTGAGACCACAACCTATTTCCCCAAGTACTTTGGCACCAAGACCAACCACGTTCAAATCTACGACGAGTAAATTCACTATCTCTACTTCAAAAGACCCAGATAACTTTGACAAGATAGATACGTTTGATCCAGCTACAGCTAAAAGACCTAGTTCGACAGAAAGTATCACTACACAAAAGGAATTTAACTCTTTCGTTCCAGTTTCCACTGTGGCTTATGTCACTTCAGAAAGAACGACTTTTAAGTCTTCACAGCTGCCAAAGACAACTCCATCTTTTTCAAGTACGACAAAGAGGTCTGTTACTTCTAATAAAGTCTCATCTACCCCAAACGCATCTACAGAATCCACCCCCATTATTACGACGTCCAATCCGGTTCCAAATATTTCAGCTACCGTGACATCAGCTTCACAAGGTATTGATAGAAATGAAAATACTACTACAATAACTACACAGTCAGTGTCACCATCAACTGCTATGTCATCAACTGAATTAATGACAGCAGAGAAGGAATCCCAACTTATACCATCTGACTTACCTTTAACGATCAATGATATGCAAGAAAATGAGGCCCCTGTACCCATTTTCGATATTGCCCAAAGTATCAGTCAAATAACTTCAGACCTTGGCAATAATTATCCTATTACTTCTAACAGTAATTTGATAGATACTTCAAAGACAGGAGGTTTAGATCTTGAAAGCAAAGAGAACATAGAGTTAGACATACCAGCTGAATTAAATATTACTGATTTAAAAACTACTGAAAACGTATCAGAAAACAATGGTGTTGTAGATAACTTTGTAAAAATTTCTACTATTGATCCGCCTGTAGTTTCTGAGAAAGAAAAGGAGCAACTTGATGTGAAACCAGTTAACTCCGTGCAAAATAAAGAAGGTCTCAATCAAATGAATAATGAGACAATCGAAATTAAAAATGATGTCAATATGTTTGTAACAGAACCATCAGTGAATGCTGGAACTATGGACCCGATCTTATCAGAGTCTATGGGGGATCTTTTATCCCAAATTGTTCATCAAAATCCGCAAAGCATTATTCAAAACTCCGAAGCCCCTATCAACGAAGAAGTTAAGTCCACTACTGAAAAGATACTCATAACTACTGAAAATTTAGTAGAAACTTCTGTTTCAATGTCCAAGAAAGAAGAAATAGCGAGTAGTACAGTAAAATCTGAAACAGAAACTACTAGTAAACTTGAAATTGAAGTAATAACGTCATCTGCAGCACCTACAACATCAAAATATGAAACAATAAAAGTAACTGAATCAAAAGAGCCCGTCGATAAATTTATTCAAATAAACACAGTAAACAGTGATCGCATATCAACTCCTCAACCTGCAAGAGAACCTGCTAAATCTAACCCCAACACACTTGAAAACGATTCAATGAAAGTAAAAGTTCCAGGCGTTGAATCAAAAATACCCTCTGAGAAAGTTAACGTACCTGCACAGGAAGTTGAAAAACTTGAAATACCTAAAAAAGATAAACCGTCTACTGGAAAAATTACCGAGTCAAAAAAACCTATCCCGAGCAAAGTTGAGAAAGTACCTGTTCCAGAAGTGAGTATACAGAACAGAATTAATTTTGAATCGAGTTCGGAAAAACATATCGAAAAGCCAAGTATTTTTAACAAAGTCCACATAAGTGACAAATTGGATGTTGTAGAAGATAAAATTTCAGACCCAAGACCTAAAATAGACGAATTTAAGAAGAAGATACAAAAAGTCAACATAGATGACAAAGAACTAGTTAACGATAGAAACAGCTCTTGGAAACTTATTTCCACTGTCAAGCCACCTAACGATAATGAAATACTGAAAAATAAACTGAAAGGTGACAACAATTTTCTACCAGATTCTGAAGAATATAACAAAGATATAATACTGGATGTTTCTAAAGAAAATCAGGGCTTAGAAGTAACTACGAAAGATCTGGGAGAAGACGTAGCACAGTTCACAGAACTTTGTAATGAATTAGCGTTCAGATACTGGAACTCACTGACAGAAAATATTGACAAGAAACGAAGCTTTGTTTTATCCCCTTACTCCGTTACATCAATGCTGGCTATGATGTTCATGGGTGCTAGAGGTGCGACATCTGGTGAAATGAATGAAATTTTAAAACTAGATGATATGGTTACATTCAATCCACATTTCACATTGAAAAATATATCAGACTCTATAGAAACCACTCCAGAAGCTGGGGTTATAGTTTCTGCCTTCATCAGAGAGTTGTACAGTGACAGAGATAGGGGTAAAATCTTAACGTTCTACAAGGAAAGAGCTCAACATTTCTATAATGGTCATGTCGAAGAAATAAATTTCAAATTTATTAGTGATATTATAAGAAGAAGGACAAATCTACTGGTCAAGAGGTATAGCTGGGGAAGAATTGCGGAGTATATGAAAACTAACAGCATCATGATGCAACCACCTCTAGCAGCGTTTTCGGCTAACGTCTTCCAGGTTAGTATCCAACACTCTAATTATCCACCAGCATCGTTATCTTCGTAGTCAAACAGATGGAAATAAATAATTTCCTATTAGGTACTGTAATGATACTTCGTTATAGTGACTGGCCAACGTAGCTGTTTATGCAGAGTTTAAATTATTTGAAGAAAATGGTTACGATTTGTTTCGGTGCCAGTCGTGTCTTTATCTAGTCAGTGAGTTGTGTTTTGATAATAAGATAATAAAAAGATATAATTATTGTTGAATTTAAAAGTTTCAATAAGTAGATCGTTACAGTACCTACATACTATTTTAGTATACTTTACAATACGGTTTTGTCTATTAGTTTTCTTTGCAAATATTTGCTGAATATGGGTCTTTGCAACTACAAACCTACCTTCTATGCCATACGTCCCTTCTTAGCAACAGTAAAATCTGAAGTTCGTGTCGGTCCTTTTCTACTAAGTATATCTAGTAATGCTTCGGATGAAATAAGCCTTAAAAACATTTTTACTTTTAGACCGATTGCACTGGCACTTCTGTTGATGGTCGAGACGGCGAGATGTACTTCGTAGTCTCCCCGAACGTTCGCCAGAGACGATTAGTCCCAGTGCCTGCCGTGGTCTACAAAAACGGATTCCTTGCTGGCTACGACCCTGTGTTAGATGCCACAGCTGCTGCCTTAGGCAGCACCAACTCCATTATAAGTACATTATTCCTAATGCCCGGACAACAAGGCAATGTCGTCCATGCGGAAGACCTAGAGGCGTTGGAAAAGAGACTCCTAGACTCCGACCCAACAACACCGTCTTGGAATCGTTTACTAAGAACATTACTCCCAAGGATTGGTTTAGAGCTGCAAATCCCGCGATTCTCACACAAGTCAATCTTCAACGTTTCTCAAACTCTTAAAGCGATGGGCTTAAAAGATATATTCAACGCGGATCATGCGGATTTGGGAGGACTGAATGGACCTTCAAAGGACCTGTACCTTTCCGACATGGTACAGCAAACGACCTTCGTGACTTGCGGAGAGGATGTCATAGGAGAACAGCATCATATTGAAGAGTACCCTGAAAACTTACAGCTTACAAGAAGAAGGAGAACATCTAGATGGGCTAATGGATGGGATGAACCCATTGATTATCAGCGCGCTTTCCACGACCCTCATGATGTAGGTGAAGCTATGCATTTACCGCTACACCTTAGGCCAAGACAGGCACGACTCCCAGCCAGGAATGCTCAACCAGCTAGGCTGAAATTCGACAGGCCATTCCTGTATTTTGTGAGGCACAATCCTTCAGGAATGATTCTGTATGTTGGAAGATATAACCCACGGCTTCTTCCGTGAATTACACAGCACAGACTGTTCTAAGTGTAGTTGAATTTAAGTGAACTTTTTAAAAGGAGTGTGATATTTCGGTGAGTGGGTGTGTGGGTTCAAATGGGCGTTTACGTGACAGTATTAGATTAATGGTGTGCATTTGGCTTGCCGCGTAAAGTTCAGCCTGATCGTACGAAAATTGTACCTTTTACTACAGATACCGCTCGCTAAATTGCAATGACATCGTTTTGTAGGTTTTTAGCTCTCTGAAAACTCAATGTGTTATCTACTTATGCGATATAGGAATTATTTTATAGCACTAAGTTTAGAATTGTAAAGTTGCGTGAATTTACTTTGCGGTATCTGTATTCTATTTCATAAAACGTAGAATTAATAGTGACATGTTAGCGGTACCTATGTAATACGACAGTAGATATAGTGCTATCTTAGTTTTAATTTTTAGATATAAACACTCAATGTTTGAAACAAACATTATTACAATTAGGCTTGACTAATTAATTATGGAGTAAATAAAACAAATGTTACTATAGAAACGATGATTATTCGTTTGTTGTTCATTCTTTTTATCTCATCGTGTCATACCATTTGTGGCATTGGGCGTAGAACGTTTTCCACTGTCGGCAGATCGGTATATCTAAGACGCTTGGACAGTTCTGAAATTATAACACGGTAGTTCTTATTCAACGTTGACAAGAAAACATCTGTGACTTTATATAGGCACTTGCGAATACGGAGGAGAATACGGAGTTTACGGTAAATAAAAAATAACAAAAACTCCGCTTCCTGAGCAAAAACTACAAAACAGGTAGAACTACTCTAGTACAAAAGATTAGAATGTTGAATTTTGGCCCTGCTTAGTCAAATGCTCAGTAGACGGTTTTTTGGTAATTTCATGTTTTATTTTTGCCTTTTTAGTGCTTTTAGTTTAGGCAATAGCAACAGCGTTATTTAGGAAAGCCAAGTTGAAATAGTACCACCATTTATAAATGGTGGTAATATTTCACTACATTCCACTACACTCTACATGGTACCACCATTTAATATTTTTGCAAAAAAGATCGAGAATTTTATAAAGGTTTTGTTTGTGTTTGTCATATTTGTGGTGATTACAAACACCTCACCAACAGATCAACAATAGATCTTATTTGACGAATCTGAAAAAAACTTACAATTGGACATGTATACAAACAAGCTAATTACATCACCCTCCTTTTGGCCTCCATCGCATTCAGGTAATAAAAAATGACCAAACTGAAAATAATCAGGGTTCATCTACGATCATTGCAATCTTGTTCTATAGAAATCCAGTAAGAGAAAAATCTGCACTCAATAAAGCGCTCAAGTACAAAATGAGGCTAAAAGGCTCATGCTCAAGTGAGGGTCAGCGGACACATTGGAGTAAGTAGGTGTAAAAGTGGTTTGGTTCGCCCACTGCCTGAAATGGGCGTTGGTCTTAGCCAGGAGAAGTTAAGCAACTTTTCTCTGTTTTTACCAGTCGTATGCCTAAGGCCTTTACTAACTTCATGTCTCCAGCGATACCTGATTAAGCTTACCAACGTGATGTAATGACGAATACAAGACTGGAACCCGAAAAAGGTGCAAGCCGTCAGCGGGAACCAGACCTGATGCATCTGCTTGCAAGTGATCTTGGCATTCCAAAGGATCTTTGCAAATACCTGGCGGAGGTAACCACATAAGATGTTTGATGTCCTTTCTATGTATGTAACACATCAGTAGACATGTTCTACTTAACGTTATAATTCGAGAAAAAAGAGTGAAGTAGATGAAAGCTCGCCTTTTTGCATTTTTTTTATAGTTTTGTTGTATGTTTCGTTTACACTAAAGTAAAATTTATTAATAGAAAGAGAAACATTGAGATGGACAGACAAGACTTGGACCTTATTGTACTGAGCCCACTGATCCAAGTAAAGGAAGTATTTTGCGTCATCGACGATTTCATTCCTGTCTTTCGGATCTATGAGTCCGTATCGCTTGAGAACGCAGCGCCAATGGTTGCACTGGAAAAAAAATAACCATTTGTTTTAAGTGAAAATTTAAAAATGTTAAAGCACTTGATGACAGATTTCTTTTCTTCTACTGTCTTTTCAAATTCTCATCAATGAAAACCTATTGAGAGGCTAAAAATTCCGCCCATGGCGGGACTCGAAACCGCGACCTCTGGCTAACGGTACCAGCGCTCTCCCAACTCAGCTAATAGGCAAGTGCCGGCATCAGCGAAATTGTGAACCTCTTTACAATATTCTCTTTATTACTTGCAGGCAGCGACATCTGGCTGAAGTAATTTGCATCACTTGCAGCCCCGCGTACCTACTTTGCAGTTAGGTTAGGTTAACCAGAGGTCATGAGTTCGAGTCCTGGCATGGGCGGAATTTTAAGCCTCTAAATAGGTTTTTAAAATTGTCCTAAGCAAGTCAAGTTGAAGCTTTGAAGTTAAAAGTGTGAAGTCCTTTATCACCCAACAAGTGTATTCAATTATCACTAAACAAGAGTCTGGGTTTGTGTCTGGGTTTTTGGGAGGGTCTTTGGGTAAACAGATGAAAAGTCAAAAGTTACAAGATGAATACGATATTAACAAAAGCAATCGACAGGGTGGTCGCCAGGGCCCAATCACATAGAACTAGAATTCGTGGTACTGTGCATGTACATCGCAAAGATACTGAACAAATTAATAACTGTTCTAGTAAGACGTTTGTCGATGCCGATTGGCATAATAAACTACGAATTGTAATCTTATCAAACGCGGCCCAAATCGACATTGAGAAAGACTGTGTTCCTACGGCCAATAGTGAAGACAAATAGATAGATTACTCACACCATGATAGCCCCTCCTCATTAATGCGATATTCTGCCCGGTGTGGTTATGGAACTGGTGAAATCGAGCGGATCCTCCGCAAGCCACGGAAATGTTGCGCTTGAAGAAAGGCGGCAAAATACAACATTGATTGGCCTGGAACCGAACGTTTTGAAACAAAGGTAATATGAGTTATAACAAATGCGTTATATAAAAGCGCTCATGGCCTAGTCAAACCGAGTTTTTGGAATCAATCACTTAAGTTAAACAACAACAGGCGCAGTCAGGTGCAGGATGGGTTCCCGTCCCGTGACTACCACTAGTGTCATTTTTCCGAGCGCTTCCGTGCTTCGCAAGGCACGTTAAGCCGTTGGTGCCGGTTCTCATGTAATGGCAGTCGTTAAGCCATGCCAGAGGTCTTATGGGCGGCTTGATAACTTCTGACAGTAAAGCCCGCCACTGTCTTACAATCCCCCACCAACCCGGACTTGGCCCCCGTGGTGGAGTATGGCCCGGAAAGAGACCCGTGCCCTGCACTGGGGACATACAATTTTTGTGGATGGGATAAAAGTTTTGATAGATGAATGTAAGATAATGCTAAAGAGATCGTTGTGAGAGGTTTTCTTTAGTTCTGTAACGATTTGGTGTTCACTGTTATGTTACAAGAACTCTGTAAATAAATAAATCTAAATCTAAACACAAGGGTTATTATCGAATGCGTTATAATCGCCAGCTAAGGTAGTGATTTGTCTGTTGTTGCAAGAAATGTTCTTGTCATCGCGTACAACCAATTACTAAACCTCTGCCGCGTAAAATACTTGATATCCATACGTGCGATGTTTTTGAATATGTATAAATTGGTTAGCATATAACTTATGAGAACATCCCCCGGTATCATAAACTACCCATATTTAGGTTATAGTAAACCTCTAAATTAACGTCTAAGGTTATGCTATGAGGTCCAACGAGAACAATCGCAGATGTACCTACCACTTCCTCATTGTTTTTAAGAGTAAGACTTGTCGGTAGAGCATCTTTCAAATACTCCTGTCTCAGGCCCGTTATGGCAGGCACAGACAGCCTGGTACCTACTGACATGCATCACCCCCTGCCAACCTATCTCTATCTTCATCTACCTTTTATCTAATTTAAACTTCAATTATTTTACCCTATCTTATACAGGCGTAATCCAACAGATAGATCTGTAACTTTCACGAAAAACTAATAGTTTGTAAGGCGTATATAATATAAAATTACCATTAAATCTGGTTGCATGAAACACTGTTGGGGCATCAAGTCCTTCGGCGGTAAACTGAATGCCTCTTTCGGAAATTCCGCATCTCCCTGAAAAGTCGTATAAATCGAAAGGAAAAATTGAATGGAGACTTCGGATCAAACTGCGGACTCTAATTCGATAAATTCTTAGTCCTGTATAAACTTGAGGGAATTATTCTACAACAACATGAATAACTTTGATTTTAATATGAGATGCTATATTCCGAAATCAAGAGTCGACTGACAAGCACATAAGTCCAAAACACAGATTTTTTAAGGAAATGAAAATTATTTTACAACATATTTACTACCTTATTTACATCAATAGATAGTTGTTACGAAACAATGACATGAACATGAATGTTTTTTAGTAAAATTATAGGCTGCTATTAATAATGTATTAAGAACCATATTTTTTTGGAAATTTGACTTATGTACTTTAGTCCCCCGACCCTAGAAATAACACGAAACCGTCGGTCGGAAAAAATGATATTTTTCCGATCTTCCGGATTGCGCCAGGCTAAAGTGCAACTGGGCTAGCCATGTCTAACTGCGTGATAACCTAGATGCATTCTTGGCGGGATGGTCCTGAGGGACTCCAGGAAGATATGGAGGGCTGGAGGAGATGTATTTGCCCAACAGTGGGACACAAAGAAGGCTAAACAAAAAAAAAACCGGATTGTGTTTCGAAATAAAAGATTCTTGGAATAATGAATAGACTAACTCGCTTCAGTTTCATGTAACCTATCTGAAAGATCGAAAATATATCAGCGCGCAAGAATAATGAGGCACTTGAAAAAGAAAATACAAAGAGACAAGGGTTTGATAAATGAACAGTTAAGTATCAACTTTAGGAATCACTTACACATTTTAAGGCGATCAAAAGAAGTGCTACAAGCTTGATTATCGTGTAAGCCATGTAGTCTGATCTCCTCTCCAAGTACTAATGAGTCTCGTAGTCGCCACAGTTCAAATATTAATAAATTTTATTTTATAAAACATCTTGTGTTATGTAAAATCGGAATGATCTCTTCAAAAATCATAACAGGGTCTAAATTCTGCTACAGACTCACACTAATAGTATAAAGGCAAAAGTTTTTGAGTGTGTAGGTTTGTTACTTTTTCACGTTTAAACGGCTGGAGTGATTTTTGTTAAATTTGGTATGGAGTTAGCTGACACCCTGCATTAATACATAAGCTACGTTTTCTTCCGGAAAAATTTCTTATTCCCATAGGAAAACCGATAAACCGCGGGTAACACCGCAGTACACAGCTAGATATAGGGACAATTATTATTATTATTAAAATTCATTGGACCATTAAAACCAGTTAAAATGTACAAGGGCGAACTTAAAGCTAACAGCATTATTGACCGATTAACCTTAGAGCTGCCGAACTAGAAATATATAGGGTAAACGTTTTTTTACACAACATTTACATACAGGCACTTACATTGCTTCTGGATCCGGCATGAATGGACCGTTGACAGTTGTATAATTTTATTGCGTTGCTGCTATAAGTTGCACGCGCGCAATGTTAAAGTACTGGGGGTGCTAAGTAGCACTACCAATGAAATAAAAATCAAAACTTGTATTTGACCACCTCTGTGGCGTAGTGGTATCGCGTCTGCTTACCATGCAAGAGGTCCCGGGTTCGAATCCTGGACCCGGACCGGATCCAGAAGCAATGTAAGTGCCTGTATGTAAATGTTGTGTAAAAAAACGTTTTTTTTTTCAAAAAGTGTACATCAAAAGTTTTAACCACTATGGCAACTATTTTTTGACCCTAAAGTCTAGAACCTAGGATCAACAACCCAGGACTTTAATCGATTTTCACTATAAAAACAGCCGTTTTAGACGGAAATCGATTGAAGTAGTAGGATGTTGATATTATATTCTAGGCTGTTAAAAATAGTTATAAATAAATAAATATTGATGGACGTATTACACAGATCTCGCTAGCCCTATACATAGTACAATTAAATGACTTGTGTTACAGGTGCTATCTCGACGATAGATTTAATACAATAAATACATAGATAAGATCCAGGCCGACATACATCGACCGAATAGGCGATGTATTATCAAAGGGGAAGATAAAAAGTACCCGGAACCGGCGTGCGTGCATGCAACGACTTATGAGCGTTGATGAAGCGAAGGTGATCTGTCAGGATCGTGGCAAGTGGCAGTCCCTGGTTTCTGCCTACTCCTCTGGGATACAGGCGTGAGGTTATGTACCTATGTATGTGTAACATCCAAGTCCCTAAACAAACTAGAAAAGTTCGTTTCCTAGTTTGACCGGGCCGGGAAACGAACCCGAGACCTTTGGTTTTACAAACGGCGTGCCAAACCGCTGCGTCAGCGAGGCCGTCACTGACTATGACTGATATTAAGAGTTTTGATGTTAACGTATTATAAAACAAGTACTCAATAAAACTCAATTAATTAATAAGAGGCATTACATAGTCTAAAAATTCGCACGAAGCATCGTCATAAAAACTAGCACAATAACAATAAAATAAAAAAAATCAAACTTAATCAAAAATACCGTCCCGGGACACACCCGACCCAAAAGTTCCCATGACGCTAGCAGCATTAAGATTTTATTTAACGAGTTAAGATTTTATTAAGATTAGTTAAGATTTTTTTAGGGGGTACCAACTAGCGCCACCATAATATTATGAAAAACATCTCACATGACCCTACCGAGTATCTGTCATACCACTTTAATTACAGAGAAACAACTATAATGCGTGCTTCCGCAAGGCACGTAAAGCCATTGGTGCCGGCTGTCATGTAATTGCAGTCGTTAATCGATGTCAGAGGCCTTATGGGTGGCTCGATAACTTCTGACAGTGAGGCCCGCCACTGTCTTACAATCTTCCACCAATCCGGACTTGGCCCCCGTGGTGGAGTATGGCCTAACCTTCCTGCGAGGCAGGAAGAGACCCGAGCCCCAGCAGTGGGGACATACAAGGGTTGATAACGAGTAACGAGTACCTAACTATAATGCACTAGCAGAATTGAGGCTCAGTTAACAAAGAGATCAAGTAACATTAAACGTTCAGGAAAGTAGGTATTGAAAGTTACTGGTTGATAAGTTTACGGAATTAAAATTTTGCTCGTGTGTTTCTAGTGTGTCGCAACCGCAAGGTTTAATTAAATAGCATCTGGCGTAGAAACGCCAAGATCAGTAACTTCTATTGCAAAACAGTAAGCAGCTGTTTCGAGAGAGTTTTGTGAAAAATTTTGCTTGTCATGTTTTCCTGTGAAGGAAAACGTCTTGAGGGAACCTGAGTAACTGAATCCTGAATCCGCGGTGGGCACGCGTAGTAATTAAGCCCATAATCTCTCTCTTAGAGAAGGCCTGTGCCCTGCAGTGGGAAGTTTACAGGCTACTTAATAAAAATATTTTCCTATAAAGAGGTAAGAAATATGAGAGGTATGAGAGGTAAGAAAGAATTCATGTCGTAATTGAGTATGTCTGTGGGTAGCAGTCAAAATGTTTATCTGTCCATGTGTCCATCACTCCGTATCGTGTATCTAATTTACTTTCATTATTTTTAATGTATCGTCGTCAGGCTATACTCGTCCACTGCTGGACATAGCCCTCCCCTAAAGAGCGCCACGTTGTGCTATCATAGGGGGTAATGCCCATAATCCCCACGCTGGGCATGCGGGTTGGGGATCGCACTTTGGTGGGATTGTACTGCAGGGGGCGCTGCTGCCCACCGCCCGGTTTGTGTCCCTTAATCGCCTTTTACGACAGCCGCGGGAAGAATTGGGTTGGTGCTATTCTCTAGGCCGACACCACACAGCTTTTAATGTATGTTTTAACTTATTGCGTTATTAGCTTTTTTCACTATTGACAAAAACTTAGATATTATAGATAACGAGAAAGCGTCTGACGAAAATTCCAATTTTTCTACTTCATTTTTCGCCAATTTCAAGTCTTAGAAACCAATACCTGTCTCTTATCACTCTGATAATATTGTAGCTGTAAACACTTCTAACCATTTTTTTGAAGACGTCACCCAAAGGCACAATATCAATAGTCTTTTCGCGCTGCCTGTGATTTGCATAGAGAAACAAAACAAAAAAGAGATCGTGATTTAAATGCTCTATTTGAATTTCAACAATTTGTTCAGTTAATCTAAGAATTTCTTAAAAACGACGATCCTGAAGGCTAGAAGCAGTTTCTTCTTGGGCTTGCTTCTAGCTCTAGTGCGGGAAAAAGGGCTTGCACTCCTCCATATGCTTCTTCACGATATCACAGCCGTCTCTCTCCTCCCATTTTGGACATTCCTGGAAAATAATAGCGTTCAAGCATCAATTATCTGTGTTCAAAGCTCATTAACTGATAAATTAACTGACGCCTGTATTGGAGGGGTAAGCATTGTGCTCTGCTTGGTCGGCTTGCCACTTGCCACAATTCTGAAAGCTCTTTCACTCCATCAACTTTCATCAGTGCATCAGTCTTTAGCTCTACTGGTACAGTGCCAAACATTCGGAACTCAAAATTTCAAAAAAAAATCTTCTTCTTCTTCAGGCTATATGTAGTCCACTGCTGGACATAGCCCTCCCCTAATGAGCGCTATAGCGCCCTGTCTTCAGCTTGCCGCATCTAGCATCTGCCGGCAGTTTTTCGCAGTTCGTCATCTCACCTGGTCGAAAAAAAAATCTTAATAATACGAACAAAATTACTCCCCTCAGAACTTGACTGAAAACGCAATAGAGATATATTTTCTCGATAGCAATTATCTCTTAAGTACGGCCTTTGTAATCATCCTCATTAGCAAACCTTTTCACTGCATCGGCAAACCTCGTTTAGAATAAATAGGGCCTTTTTATTTCACTTTATCATTTCCTGCTATTATTGTAGCTTAAATTACCCCTTTTTTCGAATTATCTGCGCTACACCCAACCTACTTTTTTGCGTATAATAATATGTTACTTATTGTAAGGTGAGTACTGAGTACTGTAAGTACTAAAAGTATTTGCAAATTGTTATCTCGAATGTACTACGAGTCACGAAGAATACGATCCTATTGGCCTCGCAGATATGGGGTGGGCCAGGGATCCTTTGCCAACGCAGCGTTCCTGTGCTAGATTGCTACACGGGCGAACTTCGTTTGTTAAAGGGACCCTCATATTATGAGGGTCCCTTTAACAAACGCGGCGCTCCTTTACTGCCTCAATGGCAGGTGTGAACTCATAGGTTGATTTCTCTCTTAAATAGTGACATGGGTATTCTCATGTACTGTACTTACCTTGAACATAGTTTGAGTCACACAGAACACGAGCATGTTGGCCTCACAGATATGGGGCGGGCTGGGGAACTCTTTGCCTTCGCCACAACTAGGGCTGGAATGAGCTCAAAGTTTGTTTTCTCCGTTAAATAACACAGAGGAGTGACAGAGGCATTTTCAGATACTGTTCTTACCTCGAACCTAGTATGAGTCATCTAGAACACGAGCCTCTTGGAATCGCAGATATGAGGACGAGCCAGAGATTCCTTTAAAAACCCAGCGCTCCTTCGTCACCTCGATGGCAGCGGTGAACTCAGAGTTTGTTTTCTCTGTTAAATAAGCGACATGGGTATTCTCAGGTACTGTACTTACCTCGAACATAGTATGAGTTACACAGAACACGAGTCTGTTGGCCTCGCAGATATGGGGCGGGCCAGGGATTTCTTTGCCGACGCAGCGCTCCTTCGCCACCTCGATGCCAGGGGCGAACTCAGGGTGGCTCTCAGCGTAGTCACTCATGAAGTTGATCACGGCATCTTTGTCGATCGTCTCGTCGTCGGATGTCAGGGAGTATTTCTTCAGGATGCACACTTGCCTGGTGCACTAGATTATATAAAGAGAAACTACTCTTTATTATCTGCTAAGTCAGAGGCCTTATGGGCGGCTTGAAAACTTCTGACAGTAAGGTTACTAGTCTTGCAAGCCTCCACCAATCAGGACTTGGTCCCCGTGGTGGAGTTTGGCCTATATTTTCCTCAGGGAAGAGACCCGTAAACGTTTCACGCTGAGTTTATTAAAAGACATATTAAATTACAGCTGTCTGCAATTAAGCCACCTAGTGTTTATTTAGTTAAAGTAGTGATAGATTATTAGGTGGTTCTTTGTAGTATGGTCACAAAAGGCTAGAGTTAGATTAACAAGAAACCCTTATGGTTTCGCCATATCCGTCTATTTGTCTGTCTGTCTGTCTGTCCGCAACCCAGTTCAAAGACAAAGTACTAGAGAGCTGAAATTTTTATTATCATTATATATTCCCAAGGTTGTCTGGAAGAAATCACTTTTAATGACAAAGTCACCGTCTGTACTCTTAAGAAATATTTGTGTAATTTCCATTTTTATGTACAATAAAGTGTACTCTATCTCTATATTCTAGTGTAGGTGTGTATGTTACTGAACTACTGAGAGATTTGAACGAATATTCCTCTAAACGTGGTTCTATGATTTAATTCTTTCGGGTATTATGTGAATCTAAAACGTATATGTCCCGGTACGTACGTCAGGGGGTCCTTGTGGAGGACCCTGGGGAGGGGGCCCTTTTGGTCCGTCTCCTCCCATCTTCTCAAAGCCGCATTCTTTTAGGTCATCTTCTGTGAAGAACGGAGGGATCTTGCAGCATTCATGGGGTTTCTCCTGAAAATATGTTAGGCACATAAATTAACGAGTAGACGAGTTTACAAAGGGGAAAGAACATTGACCTCTCCATCTACGTAACGAGATGATTTATACAGCGTCCTGTGGTACCAGTGTAATTATCGTCAAAATCTGGGTTGCCCTATCTAAAACTTCGAATTGCCGTATTTATGAAAGAAAAACGTAGATCTTCCGTATTGGCCTTTTTGCATTTACGTAATGAGATTGTTTATACAGCGTCCAGTTGCATCTTCACTCATGCTAGATGTGTGAAGGGACCACTAACTTGTTTTAGATGGTGTAGGCTTGCCCAGCACCTATACCATCCTGACAGCTTAGTCGGCCTAGCCCACAGGAAAGACTAGTCAATACGTGCGGTGCCAAACGACCCCGGGTTTCCACAAGATGTTTTCCTTCACTGTTAGCGTGTGGGATTGCCACTATAAATTCGCAAATGTACGTAACATTGAAATTAAACAAAGTCATCGGTAGATGCTCGTGCTGGGGATCGAACCTGCTAGCGCTGGTAGTCCAGTGGGTATAAAATGGGATCTTCGTATACTGCGGTATTTCTAAAACGCGTAATTCCCATCAACGTTTACATAAAGTACATGTTTAAAAACCTATATAGAGGCTAAAAATTTCACCCATGCCGGCACGGATAGCCAGAGGTTGCGGGTTCGAATCCCGGCATGGGTGAAATTTTTAGCCTCTAAATAGGTTTTTTAAATTTGTTCCTTAGCACGGGTTAGTGCATTAGAATAAAAATAGTATAATAAAGTACATGTGCTTTTGACAGCGATTGTGTTCGACTATAAATAGTTCGATCTTAGATTTCCGTAGTTAATCTCATATTTGGGTCATTGTACGTGTAAGCGCTGAAGTACTTCAACAGTTCAGACTAGGGTTTGCTCACGATGTTTTCCTTAGCAAGTGGCATTGCTACTAAACTTCACAAATGTTTTTTATGTACCCTATAAACGTCCCGGGAGAGACCCTACAAGCAGCCATACATGTGGCGCATAATAGAATCAAATGGAGAGAGCTGGTGGCGGAAGCTGCCCCATAGTCACGTCAGCCATGAGGAAACGACAAAGAAAAAGAAGAATAAACGTCCCACTGCGGGGCACAGGCCTGCTCTCAAAAATAATGTACATAACTTATAAACATTCCTTTGTACACGCCAGGATTTGAACCCACGCCCTCTCGATTCAGAAGCCAGCGATTTTCCGTTCCATTACCACTGCTCGTACGCCATAGATGTGAATGTGAATGTGGGCGTCCAGAATCCAAATGAAGTGTGCGACTTACCACTCCAGGTGGGGGGCCCCTGCACTGAGGTGGCGGTGGCGGTCCGGAAGGCCCTTGGGCACTCACCATCTGAAATAACAGTTAAGCAGGTTTGATAGTGTCCAAAACAACTAAGCTGAAAGTACGTACTTTAATAGATACAGGAAGGAAACATTGCGTCCTGACTTTGTCCATTGTTTCACAGTAGGACTCGAGTTGCAGTCACTTTTGTAACAAATAAACCGCTTTAATAGAGGATAAACAAAGCGCTTACGAGTCTTCTTCAGGGAACCGTTCCCATATACAAACTTAGTTTGGTTTTGAGGATTTTAATAAGTAAATATACGGGTCAAATTGATAACCTCCTCCTTTTTAAAAGTCAGTTAAAAAATAGGTAAGTATACCTATACATTTTATAAACCGTTTCCATAGAAATTATTCTAAAGGTTTCATTTATTTTTGATGAGTCGAGGTTTGATTTCATTCAGCAACTTTCCATCGTAAAGTTGTCTGGAACAAATTGCTTTTAGCAATAAGGCCGCCAATTGTACTACGTATATTCGTCAGTAACATAACATAACATTTACATACAAGCACATACATTGCTTCTGGCACCACACTAGGATACCCTGTGATTATTTTGTATTTGTGGTTTTTCCAGTGTACAATAAAATATTCATTATTATCTCATCTTATCTTATATTAACTTCGATTTGTATCCTCTAAACGTATGGACAATTTTTTATTGATATCCAGCTTTTCGTTTATAGAAACACCATACTACGTTTGTATGGGAATGACTCCTTGAAAATCTGACAAAATTCTCAATCTTTCTGAGCTGGTATTAATTGTAATTCAATATTTTCTTTCAAAACAAATCCACAGTGTTACCACAGATATTTTTTTTAATTACGTTAATAAACATATTTCATTATTGTCTATATTTTATTTTATATTACGTGTGCTGCAATCCAACGCCTCAGCATTGATAGCAGATTTATCATATTTAGAAATAACATTTTGTAATTCTGTTTTTCAGGTTGTGGAATATCATCATCAAGTACGAAGTTTTTTTTAGAATTTATGGAAGTAATCCACATAAGAGCGATGAAGAAAACGTTCACATTCTAAATGTATATAACGCCAATCTGCATTGGGCGTGCATGTTGATCAAGCCCAAAATCTCTCTCTCTTTCTCTGCCCCGTAGTGAGACTTCTTTGGATGATTTATATATTTATTTAATATAATATTTATTTTGTTTTGTTTTCGACTCTGCTCAGCTGTTGACAAGCGAAATCAACACATAGAATTTAGGTTTTGCGGAAGTTTCAAAATGTGTTATATTTTGAAAAATCTGAAGATGCAGAACGATAAGTCAATGGATTGAAAACACATTGACTTAAACAGTTACTTAACAGTTTTTCGATTCTTACACAGTACTATTTTGAAAAGTTTACAATCAGTTCGCTTTCCACTAACAC
Organism: Yponomeuta sedellus; assembly: GCA_934045075.1. Taxonomy (NCBI): domain Eukaryota; kingdom Metazoa; phylum Arthropoda; class Insecta; order Lepidoptera; family Yponomeutidae; genus Yponomeuta; species Yponomeuta sedellus. The sequence continues at coordinate 5,765,776 of OW203735.1, read as the reverse complement.
TTGATGACCATAGACCAGGCGTATCTTTAGAGCAATAGTTATCTTTTGAATCCAACGAAAGTGTACATCAAACTTTTAATTACTTCTGACTGCCGCTTTGGTCCAGCACTATAAAAGCACTTTCTAGCTTTGCTTTAAACATTTTGGTCGGAGGTTCGAGTCTCACTGTTGGCCGTCGTATTTCCACATCTGTGTCACCTCTGCCTGGTTACCATAGCACACGATATCCTAGTTTGGGACCAGGACGTATATTATTACTAGCTGACCCCACAAACGTTTTTTTGCGTTATTAATTGGTCTATTTTCACAGACCTACCAAATTACACATAAAAAAATATAAAAAGTTGTAACAAACACTGTGGCACGAGATTTCTATACAATATTAGATTATGAATCTAGATAATCCTCACCTGCATAGCCACGAGACCAATCAGGACAACACTAAACTTCAGCATGTTTTCAATGGTGGTAAAACACGGAATGATTGTGTGACGTAGACTCAGCTGGTTTTATACCTTCCAGCGGCGGCCACGGCCATTGTGTGCCGCACGGGAAGCAATCAAGGTGTCTACACCATGGGGGATTAGGAAATGCAATTGACTTGCTCAGTTTTTGGAGTCGCCGTGTAGATTCTTCAATCTAATCAATTCGACTGAAATGAAAGTATATTACTCAAAATAACACAAAAACGTTATACTATGTGTCCATATCAAAATCTACATTATTTTGGAGAAAAAATGGACAGATAACTCCAAAAACACAGATTTATTTATAAAAATACAATGCCGTAAAAACGCTCTCCAAAAAAAATAGTGTGTGGTGGAGATTTCAGACGGAAAAGACATGACCACACAATGAATAAAATACCTATAGAAGTGTTATAAATAAAGCCGTTAGTTTTTAATACTTTATTATTTCTAAACCTAGAACACATGCATTAATAGGAATATCTTAGGTTAAGAAATATGTTTGTACTCGTAATTTCCATCTTTTTGTACAAAAAAGTGTTCTATATCTATCTGCAGAACGAAGTACTAGTTTTGATTTTGTTTTATCCTAAACTACACAAAACTTACTTTTTCAGCCCTTACCTACTAAAAATAAGGTTACCTACTAAGGAGATTTACCACACAAATTGAAACTCTTTTTCAGGTCCTCCCTATTTGGAAAGTATATCTCGTGCGCTTAAAAAGTTATTGCAATTTAAAAAGTAGATACCTACATAGTTTTGCCAGCCAGTGTATATAATAATGCAGCCTATAGTATACGTCCCACTGTAGAACCCATGCAACGCTGTTACTTAAAACTACGCTAAATTAATTGAAAGTCCCAAGTACAAACATCTCACAAACGTTTCCTGCGATAACACTCTCTATGGGGCATATACATTCTCTCAGAGAGAGATTAAGGAATTCGCGGCATCGATGGCGCTTTCGAGCGCTGAAGTACGTACACACTATGAGTCGCCCATTAGCTCAGTTGGAAAGAGCGCAGGCACGGATAGCCAGAGATCGCAGGTTCAAATCCCGGCATGGGTGGAATTTTTAGCCTCTCATTAGGTTTTTAAAATTGTCCTTAGCAAGGGTTAGTGCATTAAAAAAAAAGGATATAGCCTGAGATATTGTTTTTTAGACGGTGTAGGCACGGTGAGGTTTCCTCACGATAGTTTTCGGTCCTTCGTTAGCCTCGCCGCCTCGCTAATCTACAAATTCACTTAGTCTTCTTCTTCTTCTTCAGGCTATATTAGTCCACTGCTGGACATAGCCCTCCCCTAATGAGCGCCACAGCGCAAGGTGTGCCATCATTGGGGGGTATTGCCCATAATCCCCGCGCTGGGCATGCGGGTTGGGGATCGCAGTTTGGTAGAATTGTACAGCAGGGGGCGCTGCTGCCCACCCCCCAGTTTGTGTCCCTTAGTCGCCTTTTACGACACCCGCGGGAATAATTTGGGTTGGTGCTATTCTCTAAGCCGACACCACACATCAGCACAATTCACCATGTACGTACAAGGACATAACAAACATGGGAAAACTCAAAAATCTAATTAAAACACGAGGGGCTCAAGCGGGCATTGAACCCATGACCACTATACTGATAGCCAAGCACACACCTGGACCAAGGAGGTAGTCGAATTCATTTCATGGACATCTTTTGTCCACTGTCTGGCACATTACTTGACTTCCTTTTCAAGACTGGGCAAATTATTATTTAATTGACTACTAAAGCAGTTCACCAACTTTGGGCAAGTCCCTCATTAACAGTAGGTTCTTTTTGTATAAGTAACTACACGATAAATACGAGTAGATAATATTCACGTGTGTTGGTTTCTAATTTTCTGGTCACGAAAGATCGGTGTCAACTGTTAATGGTGTTTTAATACTTGCTTGTAGTCTCTGAAACGTGAGTGTCTAATATTCCCAATCCGCTGTGGGCACGCGTGGTAACTACGAGTAAGCCCATACTCTCTCTCTCTGAGAAAAGGCCTGTGCCCTGCCGTGGGATGTTTATAGGCTACATAAAAGAGTAGACTCAATTACATAATGTCAATGTGGGGCTCAACTCCATGAAATAGTTGAAAAAGGAAATAAAATATTTTTGCATTTTGTTAAATAACTATAATAACAACCTGTGGTTAAAAACAAACAAAATTATTTAAAAAAAAACTAGGCGCGGAAGAGATCCGTTCTCCTGAGACGAAATAGACGGCAGTAACTTGGCTGGAGCTACCATCCCTAGCTATGAACAGAGGAAAGCCCTTGTGTCAGCCCCGGATTTCATAGAGAGGACTTTACTCCTCCGAAATCTACATAAAGTCGTACCTACAGATAATAATCGATCAATCCATCAGCTCATACTCGTCCATAGACCATCCTGCTGGACAAAGACCAACCAAGGCATGCCCCTTCTCTCCTTGGCTATGCTTCAGCCGCTGACAGCAATCTGCCTCAGATGGTGGCTGCAGTGATAATGTAAGCGTCCAATAATGATAATGATGATGATCTCATGTGAAATATTATGAGAATCAGTGAAATCTGTAAAATAAGACTATAAAGTCTGTGAACAAAGACAATAGGCGTCTAATGACGGTAAATATGTGGGCAATTAACTTTACTATCCTTGGGATGTACGCTACTTTGTGCAACTTGATAATTTATGTTGTTTTCCTGCATGAAAATCTATAGAGAGCAAATTTATCATTGAAGGTAATCAGCATAGAGAAAAACCGTAACCACTACGAGTATATCCACGTGGGAGATAATAACATTATAATATTTATGGAATCAATGACAGCAGGCTCACAAAATCTACAATATCTGTTCTGTCTAACTAAACCTATGGACCACGGACCGGACTACGCAGTAGCGTAGTCCGGTCCGTGGTCGCCAGGTTAATTCAGTAATAGTAGATTATGCATTAAGGGAATAAAACCATGTATTACGTCATGGGCGGTATATTGAACCCTGAGCGGAGCGAAGGACTCCGAGTTAACTCCCGAGCGCAGCGAGGGAGTTAAATTTTAACTCCTGAGCGAAGCGAGGGAGTTATGTAGAGTCCTGAGTGAAGCCAGGGGTTCATACCGCCCGAGACTAAGACATGTTTTATTCTAGAGGTGAATACTCTACTTTTCACACCATCTGGGAGACAATAAAATTTTTCTTTTTTTTATTGGTGTTTCGCGCGGTCACACGACACAGTAGTTCAGAAAAAAAAGAAAAAAGGGGTGAGTTTCGAACAACAATTCGAATTTCGAATTGCAATGCGGGGCTTCTTCATAGTTTTCATGCGAATTTTGACATTCTAAATTCAAATCACTTTATTCCCTAGGGAAATTCTTCATTATTATTGCCCTCGAGAGACAAGGCTATGCTTTACGATGATATTTGACGGTACGTAATAAGGCATTGTCGAGCAGGAGGTGTGAAAATACCTTTTTATTATTTCATTTCATTTCATCTGTAATTAAGACTGCGACTAGGACACCCTTCGACAACGTGGGATGACGATCTACGAAAAACTGCAGGCAGATGCTGGATGCGGCTAGCTGAAGTAAGGATGCTTTGGCGCTCATTAGGGTAGGCTATGTCCAGCAGTGGACTAATATAGCCTGAAGAAGAAAAAGAATCTGTAATTACATTTTTTCTTGTAAAATTTCCACCACAGACTTTAAATTAGCGTTTTTCGCGTGTTTTATAAATAGGATGTCTCTATTTGTACTCCAGTACAACTGAGCCAAATTCGATAACGAATGGCGATAAACAAACCGTTGCTAGGCAACGACTTGTTTACACCTTAAAGGCAGATGTTAACAACCTTTTCTAGAAATCGTTTTCATACAAATAATAATCGTTCCTCCTACTAATGTAAAATGCTTATTTATGTTGAAATGTTTATGATTTTATAGTGAAAGGCTGAACCGATTTGAATATGACATATGAGAACACTGAAATATGAAATTTGAAACACAGATTTAACAAACATCTACGCGAGCCATGCCGCATGATTTTCCTAATAGAATTAAGCGCGTTTAAGCAAAAAACATACAAACTCTTCAACTTTTTAATGTTAATAAGTACCTATAGATGCTACTATGAAAATGAGTAGATTGGGACCTACTGCAAATAATGCAATAAAAGAAAGTTCTTTGTATATATTTTTATTCTTATGTTCACACTAATCATCACTGTCACTGGCCAAAGAGGAGGATGAATTTGTGTCTCCGGAGAGTTGAATTATAAATTCATCAATGACATTATCCATTACACCATCAAATTCGGCGTTTCCTTCTCTTCTTTAATTAAGTGTTCAATACAACGTTGCCATGCTGCTGGAGTAATTTTACTTATTGCCTCACCTAACAGGACCTTTATTTAGTTCAGCCATTTAAAACGTTTTATTTTTGGCAGCAACATGGCCTTTTACTTGCCCCCATATGATTTCTATCGGATTTAATTTACAATGATATGGGGGCAATCTATATTTTTGTCTTGTGCCATTTTGTCACACATATATCCTATATACTTATGCCATATACACGTATTGACAAACGACTAAACTTCACTTGTTGACATAAACTAAATTTCCCAAAATGTTTGTCACACCTGAATTTCATCCACGTTTCTTTTTCTGTAGGGCTGTCGCTTAAAATTAATGTCGATTTTTTTTTATAGATTTTCGAAATAACAAGGTAATATGCATGTTATTCGGACTTAGTCCCTACGGTGGAGTATGTCCTAACCTTAATGCGATGAAGGAAGAGACCCCTGCCCCAGCAGTGAGGAGATACAAAGGGTTGATACTTTGATAACATTTTCAACTAACTGACGAGGGGACTTGATAGAAATCGTCCGTCCCGTCAAATTTGAATTCAATCCAATTTATTTATTTCAAAAACAAAAGCTCATAACAGATAGCGGGAAAGGTAGCGCTTGTAGTATGTTGTTATAAACCCTCTTTGGCTGAACGTTCTGTATCTGGCTGGTCTTGATAAAAGGTTAATTGAAAAAAAAATGTAGTGTTAATTATAGCCTGTTTTTCCTTCTGTATTTTTTTTTAAATCTTATAATTAAAGAAGAAAAACTATGTACTACCAAAGACGCGAAAAAAAAACTGTGATTACAAAGTTATAGACCTAATGCAGTGTCAGTAAGAGTAGCATAAAGTTGGTTTAAGCATTTTTAATCTGGAAATTTTGATAACAAAGATGCACCTCGCTGAGCTCGCTTTGGGTGGCGTGTAACGTACAAAACGTATGCTATTTTTGAAAAGCCGGAGCCGGCATATCTGTAGTTACGACATAACTGAACAACTGGGAATGGACCACAAAACAGTTTTGACTCATTTCAGAAAAGCTGGGAACATATGGGCCCGATATTTGGGTGCCACACGAGTTCACTGAAAGAAGCGTAATGAACCATTTACTTATTTGTCATTCTTTACGTTGAAAGAAACCTAAAGAATTGTTTACTCATTTGCGTTGCTTTTTTGAGACGTAATGAAACTGAATTTCTTTTAAAAGAGATTGATGACTGACTGGTGATGAGTAGCTCGTAGTAAAACTTAACATAATAATAATAATATTTACATACAGGCACACACATTGCTTCTGGCCCCACACTAGGATACCCTGTGTCGTGGGTACCAGAAACAGCGATATCACAAACATGTAAACATCGAAGACCTGGTGTTTTTTTTTCCCCAGCCGGGGTTCGAACCCGGGACCTCTCGCTTGGTAAGCAGATGCACTACCGCTGCGCCACAGAGGCCATCGTACGCCACGTTATATATCGGCCACGTAGCCCCGGCTACATGAGTGATTCTTAAGCGATCACGAAGGTTAAGCAACATACGGTCCGTTCAGTGCATGGATGGTGACTGTCTAAGACTAACTGTTCACGCACACGTTCGCATAAGCAAGGAGATCCGGCGGCGGCAACTTGGACTTATCTGTGGTGCATTTTTCTATGAAGTCATATTTTTGACATCTACAGAAGCGTATACAACTCTACATATTAAATACAGAAAAATCCATTAACCAACTGTTTCTAATATATTTACATACAATTCAACAAGTTTTTTTTGGAGACCGAATATGCGGGAACATTCTGCGAGGCGGAAGATCTGCAGCAAAAATCTAATACACAATTCACCTACGGCAACTGAAATTTAAAGATGACGATTCACATCGAAGAAAAGAAAGGCGAGTTCAAGTCATCACAAAATGGGAAAGTAAGTGACTCATTCCATTTTTATCAATAATTCTATACAATAATGATAATTCAAGTACACAGATTACAGTTTGCGCTGACAAAATCAAAGCTCAAAAATAATCGTATCAAGTAAACTGTTATATTACCCAGTTGCAAGAATGAATATTTTAATATAATAATTCAAATCTGGCTAATAGGTATCAAAAATACTGTACATTGCCTATTACGAATATAGTACATTTTTTTCTGAAGAAACCAAGCGGGTAATACCTGTCGGGTAGGTAATCAATTAAACTGTTATACTCGTATATATCTTACCTATATCTGAGTATAGCAAGCTTGGTTGATAAAGTGAAGCATAGCCTGTCACTGTTCCCACATTTTCTTCCTGTGGGAGCAAGGTCTTCGCTTATTTTCTGTATAATTATAATTTGAAGCATACACAAGTGGCTCAAAATAAGTGGCATTTAGGTACCAAGTAAACTGTAGTATTATAACTATTTGCATAAGGGCATCTTTTACTGTTATATTTAAAGATAGGGTCACTACAGCGTCGGAGTGGTCCCGTCACCCATCTAGTGTGCGTGAAGATACCACTGGACGCTGTATAAATCATCTCATTAAGTAGATGCAAAAAGGCCAATATTATTATTATTATTAAAGATAGCAAACTGGCTAATAGGTATAACCTATTAGCACCTGAAAAATCAAGCACATTTTGGCTAATACCTGACGGGTAGGTAATCAATTTAAACTGTCATATCTTACCTATATCCGTGTATACCAAGCTTGATTGACAAAGTGAAACAAGGCCTGTTAAATGTTCCCGCATGCTTTTTAAATCTAATTTTACTGTTCAATATTATCTAAGCTGTGGGAGCAAGCTGTTCACTTATTTGCTGTATTTATATATATTTAAAACATGCCTGCTCGAAATATGTTGCACATAGGTACCTAATTTACTGCGTTGGGAGCAAGCTATTCGCTTATTTACTCCAATATACAGTTATTTCACATCAAGTTATTAATGAAAATAAAAAAAATCTTAAAATTATATGAAAAGGGTAGTAGGTAATTGAAAGAAGTCACAACTTTGTACGAGCAAATTGAAACTGTAATGAATTCGAGTCTTTAATACCAATGTATTTGAGTAACACATCGTGGCTATATGAAGCCCACTCGTTTTGATAAAGTGTACATACAAACTTCACCACTCAAATGGCCAAGAAGAAGGAAAGAACCAATATAAAGCATTTATCCTGAATCTGATAACGCTAGCAGAGTCCTCAACATCAAGACAGCAAGACAAATGCTACTATGTTCTATCAGAAGGATAGTACCTCTCCTTTGTGACGCTGAGACGATCAGACTGATCAGCTTAAGCTGGCGGGCGAACATGTTCACGCACACTTATCTGTTGTGCATTTTTCTATGAAGTCATATTTTTGACATCTACAGAAGCGTTTACAACTCTACTTAATAAATACAGAAAAATCCATTAACCAACTGTTTCTAATATATTTACACACTATTCAACACTAACGGTAGCGGCATTTTTCCGAGCGGTTCCGTCCGGTCTTAACAGGGGTATCGGTATCAAGCCTTGTTTGTCCCCAATGCTGGAGAACGTGTATCTTCTTGCCTCGCATTAGGCCGTACTCCACCACGGGGGCGAAGTCCAGGTTGGTGGAGAATTGTAAGACAGAGGCGGGTCTTACTGTCAGAAGTTATCAAGCCGCCCATAAGGCCTCTGACATGGCTTAACGACTGCCATTACATGACAACCGGCACCAACGGCTTAACGTGCTTTCTAAAGCACGGAAGCGCAGGGGTATCACATACCAAGATTTCATGCGCGATTATCTTAGGGACTTCTACATTAATTGCTACATGTCAATACTTGGCCTTACGTTTTAGTTATCACAATTTAATCATCACCAGTGTACATCCGCTCCGCTGCAGTCATTACATTTATTATCATGTGAAGCAATCAACGTTCCGATTTCGAGTAAACACCACGTAATCGTCACTCACGGGTGCCAACTCTTTATGAATTATGCAGAAAAAAAATGTAACTGCTGACTTTAAAGTTATGTCGGAAATCATAACAAGTTTTTGTTTAATAAAATTACCTTCATCAGGAAACCCGCGGCTGGGTTGGCTCCGCACTTATTGATTTGTCTTTCCTGTGGGCTAGGCCAAAGCAAGCAAGATAGGATAGGCGACGGGAAAGCCTACTCCATCTAAAAAACGATTTCCCATGCACTGCTACTTCCGAGTGGTCCCTACACCCATCTAGTTTGAGTAAAGGTGACACTAAATGCCGTGTAAATGATCACATTACGTAGATGCAAACGCCAAAGTACTTTATTGCAGCGAAAAAAATGGTTGACACTGGAAGTCCACTCACTCTCTTTAGTCATAGTTATCGACCCTTGTCCCCACTGCTGGGGTGCGGGACTCTTCCTGCATCGCAGGAAGGTTAAGCCATACTCCACCACTGCGGCCAAGTCCGGGCCAACTCTTTAGTCCATTGTAGTGTAAATTCGTAAAATTTATAGGAAAAAAACTATTGATTGGGGCATTGAATTTAAAAATTCAATGCCTAGCCTAGGATGTACTAGCGGCAAGACAAGAAGTGGCCGAAACTGGTACGTCCATGCAAAGACAAATGAATGTTGATGAACCAAAAGAGATTTGTTAGGATCATGCCTAGTGGCATAGTCTGGTCTGTGCCTACCCATCAGGGTAACAGGCGTGAATGTATGTATTTATTACGACTAGGAACGTGACCGAAACTTTTAAGAAAATAAACAATGAAATATTATTATATTATTTTTTTAATGCACTAACCCGTGCTAAGGATAATTTAACAACCTACTTATTTAACCTATTTAAGTGATGCAAACTTCAGCAAGATGTCGCTGCCTATACGTAATACAGAGAATATTGTAAAGTCGTTCGTAATTTCGCTGATGCCGGTGAGTCACCCATTAGCTCTGTTGGAAAGAGCGCTGGCACGGACAGCCAGAGGTCGCGGGTTCGAATCCCGGCACGGGTGAAATTTTTAGCCTCTATGTAGGTTTTTAAAATGAAATATTATCTAAAATAAAGGAATATTTACATTTGTGAATTAGCAATACCGCTCGCTAACTATGAAGGAAAACATCGTGAGGAATCCTAGGTCTTAAAAACTTATTTAGAGGCTAAAAATTCCACCCATGCCGGGATTCGAACCTGCGACCTCTGGCTATCCGCACCAGCGCTTGCAGCGGCATCAGTGAAATTTCGAACCTCTTTACAATATTCTCTGTATTACGGTGAGTCGCCCATTAGCTCAGAGCGCTGGCACGGATAGCCAGAGGTCGCGGGTCCTAATCCCGGCATTGGTGGAATTTTTAGTGACCGTCAGGTCCGCTGTAGCCTCCGTGTAGCCTCTAAATAGGTTTATAAAATTGTCCTCAGCACGGGTTAGTGCATTAAAAATAATATAATTAAGTCTGAGGTATTCAACTACCTCAGCGCTTAAAATTGCCAATCGCTAATCGGCGGTAGGCACGCGTGGTAATTAAGCCCTCTCTGTTTCTGAGAGAAGGCCTGTGCCCTTCCGTAAGACGTCAGTAGGCTATGTTAAAAAGGAACGTTTATTTATGAAGCAGAAAATCACAATACGCTCATGAACTCCACAGTGACTTTTGTCGTTGAAGTTACTTGCTCAGTGTTTCGGCTAAAAGGGTTGACAGTTTGGTTGGTCATTATGTTATTTAACATTTAATTTGTGTACTCTGTCTGTACTTCCGTGACAATTGTGGGTTCGTCCACTCAGATCACAGAAACGGATCACATCAAACCAAGCAAAATATTCAACAAAAGTTATTCTAAGACAATGTATTGTATTTTATTCATTAAAAAATATTGATTTACTTACCTTAAGATTAATGATGTGATCCAAATTGAAAAAATCTAATCAAAAATGGATCACATGATCCGAGTGGTATATTTTGTGATCCGTTGCGACTGTGTTGAGTTTTTGTGATCCAAGTGGACGAACCCACAGGTTTGGCTTAGGTAAGTAATCTGCCCTTCAACATGCATCATTATACAGAGCGTAATTTTACTAGCTTGACATGTTTACAGATGTAATTCATGTACTGGTTAATAGAGACTTCACAAATTTTCACGTTCAACGAAACGGAAATAAACCACTTTGTTTTGCTGATTGAACACTTTTCTTTCACAAGCGATGGCACAGAGTATTTTATAAAACACGATGACACAAGTCCTTGAAGCACTCCTCAGAGACAGTTTAATTAATCTTTGGGAAATGGAGAAACGTAACAAATTGCTTGAAATTGAAAAAAAAAAATGTTAAGGGCCTGTTTCACAATCTGCAAATAAAGTTCCGGATAAGCTATCCGCAACCAGGGCTGCCGTTTGTTCTAAATTTAAATAAATATTCCTATATTGCGTGTGTTCGTTTATGGCTTAAAATTTAGAACAAACGGCAGCCCTGGTTGCGGATAGCTTATCCGGAACTTTATTTGCAGATTGTGAAACAGGCCCTTAGTGTTTTCTCAAATTTATAAATTGTCTTCTTTTCTAGTTTTAGTTATTTTAAGTAGGTATATTAGTTGTTTCATAGATATATTATGTCTATGAAAAAACTAATATACCTACAGCATGACACTTTGTGTACATAATTATATTTGGCGTTATAGCCTGACAAATACCTATGATGAATTGAATGTAATGCTTCGTGTATAATTCAGTTTTGTAATTCGTTTAGTCATATGACGGCCTCTGTGGCGCAGCGGTAACGCATCTGCCTACCATGCGAGAGGTCCCGGGTTCGATCCCCGGCTGGGAATAAAAAACCCCAGGTCTTGGATGTTTAGGTACATGTTTGTGATGTCGTTGTTTCTGGTTCTCACGACACAGGGTATCCTAGTGTGGGGCCAGAAGCAATGTATGTGCCTGTATGTAAATGTTATGTTATATTACAAAAAGTAAACTGCCTCTGAGGAGAGTTTTAGAGGAAACGTGTTTGCATCAACCGGTAGAGTCAAGTGACTGAGAGTGAGATAGCAACAACCACAAAAATAGGGAGGTCTCCAGTCACTAAAATGCATAGTCGCTCAATAGAGTCATATTAGTCCGGTAATGGTCGTTTCATTCACACTATGCGTAGTCTAGTAACCAATCGCATTGCAATAATGTAACCCGTGCTACTTTACTCGACGCCTCTCGCGATTCGATCTCTTTCGCGAGAGATGCCTATTTTATTTGCGCGGGTTATACCCCTGGAATGACATTGTACTGCTATTGCTTTGTAGACTACAAATTCGAGACAAATATCTACCATTGTCGTACTTATTTCATTCTATTGAAAAACTATGTAACTGTGGCGAGCACATGTCAACACTGCGCGCGCACTACAAACTCCAATATTCCTGCATCGCGCAATCAAAGTGGTTCAATGACATAGCATAAATATAACGTCCGACTAATAATATTCTAGTTTGTGCGCCCTCCTCGGCCTCGAGGGGGGTCGCTCCCGATGTGGGTTTAGGGGTCTCTAGGACCAAAACCAGTCCCAAGGTGGTGTTTAGTGGGTAGGCGCACTTCTTGTGAGTCCCACATTGGCAGCACGGCCGGGTCCGTGCTGTTATGCATGAGCATTCACCACCTCCCTCCCCCGTGTCCTCCGGAGGGTGCCCTTTATAGGGTTAAAAAAAAAAAAAAAATAATATTCTAGTTGGACCGGCCGTCCCCAGGCATACGATCTGCCTGGCGGGAAATTTCCCTTTATACTGGAAGAGCACGATCACCCGCTCTTCCCTATATAACTCTAGGGCCTGTTGACTTGAGATTTGCCTTCCTACTTTTGGGCTAGCAGACATACAGAAGGGACGTGGCTAGTACCTTTAGGCATTTTTAAAAACGTATTTAGTGGCTAAAAATTCCACGAGCCAGAGGTCGCGGGTTTTTTCATTATATTCGCAGATTTTTAAAAATTGTCCTTAGCACGGGTTAGTGTATTAAAAAAAATATACCCTTTGGGACATGTCTTTTCCGCTCCCTCATCCCATATCCCTTCTGTGTGGTCGCTGGCTCAGGATTTCGGACCGATACAATAGTAAAATAAGTAACATTTTCAATATCCATCTTCTTTTAACCAACTTCCAAATAAGAAATAGGTAGTACCTTTAGGACTAGGACATGGCTACGTGACGTGGCTAGTACCTTTACGACATGGCTACGTGACGTGGCTAGTACCTTTAGGACTTGTCTTTTCCGCGCCCTCGTCCCATATCCCTTCTGTGTGGCCGCTGGCTCAGGATTTCGGACCGATACAATAGTAACAATTAAGTAACATTTTTAATATCTTTGGTCCTCTTTTAAACCTCCTGTCTACGACGAAACATACTATAGGTAGCTTTAATAATTCTATTGTTAAATATTTTACGAGAGCTATTTCATTATATACAATTTTACGTAATTTTCTTATTACAAGTGTTTTTCAACAATATTAGTAAAATATTTTACATGTTCTGATTGTGGCTTGTTCATAGTTTTAGCTTGTCACATTAGTTGTCATCTTCTTCAGGCTATATTAGTCCACTGCTGGACATAGCCCTTACCTAATGAGCGCCATAGCGCAAGGATGTGCCATCATTGGGGGGTAATGCCCATGATCCCCACGTTGGGCATGCGGGTTGGGGATCGCAGTCCGGTGGAATTGTACTGCAAGGAGCGCTGCAGCACACCACCCGGTTTGTTATTGCTGTGTGTAATTATGTATTTCTTTTCAGAAAAAATACCTCATTTCATTTCAACAGTTGTAAGTAGGGCAAATACGAGTATTCAGATTTGCGAAGTTTTTAGAGTCATAAGTAATCTTATCGACACGTTCCTTTGCAGGACATACTCGTAGGATCTCTCTAAGAGAACCATGCATTATAGAATTGAATACCTACATGAAAGTAGAAAATAAATTTAATAAAAACCGTGTCTAACTTAAATTATTATAAATGCCGAAAACGCTATTCATGACGGTCGTGACGTATTTTTGTACGTGGAATTTAAAGAGAGAATAGATACGATACCCATAAATTAAGCCTATACAATAACATTAAATGTGATCTGTGAATATATTTTCTGAAGTATTTTGATCAATATTGCAATTACACTATTTTTATTTTTAATGCACTAACCCGTGCTAAGGAACAAATTTAAAAACCTATTTAGAGGCTAAAAATTTCACCCATGCCGGGATTCGAACCCGCAACCTCTGGCTATCCGTACCAGCGCTCTACCAATTGAGCCAATGGGCGACTCACGACATCAGTGAAATTTCGAACCTCTTTACAATATTCTCTGTATTACGTACAGGCAGCGACATCTGACTTAAGCAAATTGCATTACCTACAGCCCCGACTACCTACTTTGCAGTTAGGTTTTAACATCGGAACGATATCACTGTACCCACATGATTACACTATTTTTATTTTATTATAATATTTTTTTATAATATTGCAATATTACCAATTTATTTTCAATGAATAAAATCAATAAACAATCTTCTTACAGCCGGTTGGCTTTGTTGCGCAGCTAATCAGTATTATAATTACACTGTTACGGTATTATTTATGTAAACGATTCCTTAAAAGCACTTCTTGGAGTCTGTTTAGTTGATCCCTGATGATGTTCTATTTTCCAAATATCACTATTAAGTCTTAAATTAAAATAAAACAATGTAATAACGATTTTACACGTACACATCACACACACACACAGTTACATACACACAATCACACACACACACTATTGAATACAACGTAATAAGTTAGTTGAGAGTTAAGGGAAAACAATTGCTCCTCATGCACAGGTTTTCCTAGTTCGAGAGCAAGGACTCCAAAATACATTGTGGCAAATTGCATTTCTCCACAAAGATACTTGTTTTTTCCTTATAGGTCAAACCTCCACCCAACACAATTTTATTTTAGTCAGCGTTTTTTGAGCGTCTTAATGATTTGTGTATAAATAACTAAGGCGGTTAAAATAAATGTCTTTTCAGACTTGCGTTATCATCTGCAGTGACATTGCACTGTGCAACATTTCTTTTTCCCGGCATTATCTTTGTTATTGTGAAGCGTGATATTTATATCTGCACTATTAAAGTGTTGCGATAGGTCGTTAACTTGCAATTTGACCTCGTTAAGGAGCGCAACGCCCGTCGTCGTTAGCATTTCCGACGTGATCTCAATTTGTTTATTAGATGTCGTTAAAGGGGTAGGGTGATGGTAGAAATCGTGCCTCACGTGTATAATTAGAAGTGGATTCCACAGTACTACTTTGTTTCTTAATACAGACTTTTCCTGATTTTTTTACCCTCAAATTGACTTCTCTTGGACGTGCGGTGGAACAGGGTAATTAGAAACGGGTGTATGAATGGAAACACACACCGGAAAATTGTTTTTGTCAAAAATTTTAACTTACAACTATATAATGGCGACGTCTCTTCATATGTGCCTCTGTATTACGCGCACCAAATTTTGAACGATTCCAATCATCTCAGTGTCAAATTAGTATGAAATTTGACAGTTAGACTTAAGCCACTGATCATATCTGTCAAGAGAGATGTTTTAATTAGAATTTCAGCAGGAAATGGATGGACAATTTTCCACTTTTTGTTTTCAGTCATACTACAGTTTCTAATCACGCTGCTTTACGGTATTTCGATGGTACTCAGAATTTTTCGAAGTTTAGCTTAGTCAAATAGGTATATGAATAAATAAAATAATATTCCAGCCTCTTACGTGTCCATTGGAAACTCACCACGACTGTGCGGAGGTTTGTTCAAGGTATATCTGGCGCGCATTATTTTTAATTTTAAGAACAAGTAGTAGGTATTGATACTGAATTTTCACCGGAATGCGATGATGCTGTGATAAAAAACCGTGAGAAATCGCACTGCTTGAGGTCTTCACTTAGCTATAACCCCTTCTTTTTCAGGCTATATTAGTCCACTGCTGGACATAGCCCTCCCCTAATGAGCACCATAGCGCAAGGTTGTGCCATTATGGGGAGGTAATGCCCATAATCCCCACGCTGGGCATGCGCATTGGGGATCGCAGTTTGGTTGAATTGTACTGCAGGGGGCGCTGCTGGTCACCACCCGGTTTGTGTCCCTTAGTCGCCTTTTACGACCCCCGCGGGAAGAATTTGGATTGGTGCTATTCTAGGCCGACACCACACAGTTATAACCCAGCCAATTGTAAACGGCAACAATAAACAGTTCTAATCTAATCCATTTCAAAATTCAATTCCGACTGCACGAAATGTAAGGGCCGCCATTGCCTTACAATCCTCCACCAACCCGAACCTGGTCCCCGCGGTGGAGTATGGTCTAACCTTCCTGCGGTGCAGGATGAGACCCGTGCCCCAACAGTGGGGACACAAGGGTTGATATCGATCGCACGAAATGTATGGAACAGGATTTTTTTGAGAATTCAGAATAGCGCCTACAGTAAAATTTGTACGTAATGATGTTGCTTAATCTGCTCTGCAATATACCTACATCTAATTGACATAGTAAGTCATGAATTTTAGTTTTATGGCCACATTAATCCACAGGCCACAGGCCTGTGGATTAATCAATATTGATTGTAACTAAAATTTAAAACAAAATACGTATAATTTTGATATGGAGTTTAAGATAAAAGTTATTATACTTCGTATCTCTCCCGAAGATGATTACGTTTACATGCAGCAGTACACGAGATGCTGCTGTCCTTGTCACACTTTTAAAGCCTCCTATTAAAAGAAAGGTAATGAAAATCAGCTGACCCACTCACTCTCACGCACCTCTTCCCGATTGGTTCCCGGTGCGCATGTCATTACACGTTTTTGTGTTGTCCGAGTCACACGCTTTTCAGGTAAAAATACGTAAAAATCGTTCCTTGTAAAGTGCCAATATGGGAAAAAGAAAACGCACTGATAAGGATGAATACATAAAGAAAAAGTTTAAAAAACTTGAGCGCAAACTCAAAAGAAGGTTTAGAGAGTCATCCTCATCTCTAAGCTCGGTCAATGAGGAAAAGGATTTGCCATCGAATGAGGAGCCTATGTCCACTGAGGAAAGAATACCAGGTCAGTCATCATTCTTTTTATTTCTCTAGGTACATATTTCGGGTGTAAATTTGTATAGATACTCGATGTACCTACGCGGTAGTGAGCCGCACGCAGCGCAGGCGCTGCTGCCTCTTGTGGCGCCCCGTTGTCTAGACTTACTGGCGCCGGGCACGCACGGGCAACTTTTACTGATAAGGATTATCAGTACCTACCATTGGATGAGGTGATTTTGTAATTTGATCTTTATGGTTCTATATTTAGTAGTCTCCTCGTTAATCGTGTTGAGAAAACTTCATGTACTGCGTCCTATATGGATAGCCACTTATTTCCACGTATATCGTGATGAAATTAATAATACACTCCGCGTATATCGCGTCATGCACTTATTTGTTTTTAATCAAACATCACCCTGTACCAAAACATATCAAGCACCAAACAACAGTTCTATATGGACTGATCCAAATACGTTGTCTCTTATTAATTTATTAGGTACACAAAGAGTGCAACAAAATAATGTATTTCAGATGAAATTCTTAATGAAGTAGTAGAAATCGAAGATGAATATATAGCCTCTGAGGACCCGGCTACATTGGACAAAGGAATTCTGGACATTTTAGGAAATGACCCATCTTTACAAAAGCAAGTTGGCGAGAATCTACATAAAGATATTGTCCCTAGATGGAGCCATATTCTTAGCAATGGTCTTTCTAAAGAAAACAAATTGGATCTGCTAAAAGCGTATCTGCCGCCAGAAAATTGCAGTTCTATAAAGGCTCCAAAACTAAACCCAGAGATCAAAGCAGCTTTAACGGAGATCAATGCCAAAAAAGATACGTTCTGTCAAGGCAAACAAAATCAAGTATCAAGCTGTCTGGCCGCCCTAGGGGCCGCCCTTAACGTCGCCTTGTCGAATACAGGCGCAGCGAGTCAAGAACTCTTAAAACCGCTTAGCGACGCAGCACGGTTACTCTGTGATATACATTATAGAGAAACTCAATCCAGGCGTTATGCTATTATTAACACATTGAACAAGGAAATGAGAGAAACTATTAAAGAGACAAAACATGATGAATTTCTGTTTGGATCTGCGCTCTCAGAACATCTCAAATCATCTAGGGCGATTACGAAATCGGGATCTGACTTGCGGTACAACAATAAAAAACCACCGATCGTTCAGGTTTCTAATCCTCGTAGAACTTTAAACGCGAAGGGGGCGCCGCGTGCACTAGCCGCCGAGCCGCGAGCGAACCTCCCCGGACCGCGCCGGCCGCCGCCGCCGCCGCCACCACCGCCGCGGGACCGACGGCAACATGCAGCGGGGTCGAGCGCGAGGGCCAATTACACCAATACTCCGCGACAACACCGAGCTCGGAGGTACTAAGCATGGAATCTCAGGTAGATATTCCGACTGCAGGCAGACTTCAATATTATTTTGAAGAATGGTGTAAAGTAACAAACGACCCAGTTATTCTATCATGGGTAAACGGGTATAAAATACCATTTAAGACTGTTCCCATTCAGAATTGTTTGTCTATAAGGCATTACTCACAACCAGACATTGAAGTTATTGATGATTGTATACACGAGTTATTACAAACCGGTTTTATTTTACAATGTGCTCCATGTGAAGGACAGTTCATCTCTCCTATATTTACAGTGCCCAAGCCAAATGGAAAACATCGTTTTATTTTGAATCTTAAAGAACTTAATAAGTACGTCGAAATTGATCATTTTAAAATGGAAGACTATCGGACCGCCCTCAAGTTATTAGAT
Source organism: Yponomeuta sedellus (assembly GCA_934045075.1). Classification (NCBI taxonomy): domain Eukaryota; kingdom Metazoa; phylum Arthropoda; class Insecta; order Lepidoptera; family Yponomeutidae; genus Yponomeuta; species Yponomeuta sedellus. Next base: position 5,747,162 of record OW203735.1, on the reverse strand, counting down.
TTCAATTACTTTATGGCGACACTGGATTTAAAAGATGCTTACTTTTTAATAAATGTCGACAAAAACTATAGAAAAATGCTACGGTTTGAATGGAATTCAAATGTTTGGCCTAATAAGCTATTTGAGTTTACAGTTCTCCCATTCGGCTTAAGCACGGCACCGTATGTTTTTACAAAGTTGTTAAAACCGGTCTTGCAGAATTTACGTTTATCCGGTCATCTTTCAGTTGTGTATTTAGATGATTTTTTTTGTATAGGTAGATCCTATAACGAATGTCTGATGAATGTGTCTGCAACAAAACAATTGCTTACCAAATTAGGTTTCATTATAAATACAGAAAAAAGTCAACTTGTTCCAAATAAGACATGCAAGTTCCTTGGCTTTATTTTTGATACAAAACAAATGAGACTGTTTTTGCCTATCGAAAAAAAGAAACGCATAAAAGATAAAGTCAATAAGTTTCTAAAAGTAAATAAATGTACAATACGACAATTTGCTGAATTCTTAGGTCTATTAACATCGGCATGCCCCGCTGTTAAGTATGGGTGGGTATATACCAAACTCTTCGAAAGGGAAAAATTCTTGGCCTTAGACTACACAAATAATTATAACAAACAAATTATTTTATCAAGTCACCTTAAAGAAGACCTCTTATGGTGGAAAAATCATATTGATACTACTTTTCGTGCCTTTCGAAATGATGATTACTTTTTAGAAATATATACTGACGCTTCAAGTACAGGGTGGGGCGCGGCCTGTAATGGCCGCACTGCCAGCGGTCATTGGACTAGTTCAGAATTATCCATGCACATAAATACTTTAGAATTAAAAGCAGCATTTTATGGCTTAAAAATATTTGCTAACGACCACACCGACTGTGAAATAATATTGAGAATCGATAATACCACTGCCATTGCCTACATAAATCGAATGGGTGGTGTGCAGTTTACGCACCTTAATGATCTATCTCGACAGATTTGGCAGTGGTGTGAGATACGCAATATTTTTATATTTGCATCGTACATCAAGTCGTCAGACAACGTAATTGCAGACCGAGAATCTCGGCAAAAGAATATTGACACAGAGTGGGAGTTAGCGGAATATGCTTTTGCAGATATTACTAATACATTTGGTACCCCAGCTTTTGACTTATTTGCTAGTGCTCAAAATTACAAGTGTAAGAGATACGCTTCATGGAAGCTTGATCCACATTCCGAAGTAATAGATGCGTTCACATTTAACTGGAAAAACCTTAGATTTTATGCATTTCCTCCATTTTGTTTAATATCAAAGGTACTTCAAAAGATTTTAACTGACAAGGCAGAAGGTATCTTGGTTGTGCCATATTGGCCCACTCAACCATGGTACCCACTATGGCGCAAGCTTCAAATTTCTCGTGAAATTATATTTCAACCTGACAAGTTTTTATTAATCTCCCCTTTCAGGGAATTCCATCCTCTACATGCAGACCTTACACTGGTGGCAGCGAAATTATCAGGGAATCGCTCTTGAGACGTGGTGTCCCACAAACTTCTTTAAAAATATTAATGGCATCCTTATCTGAAAAAACGTTAAATCAGTATAATTCATCACTAAAAGCCTGGTGGCAATATTGCCAAACAAATTCATGTAATTACAGTGAATCAAGTATTAATCACATAATTTGCTTTTTAACTGAAAAATTTAATAATGGGGCAGGGTATAGTAGCCTAAATACTAGTAGATCCGCTTTATCCCTTGTTTTAGGTAGTAAAACAACGTCAGATGATTGTATCACTAGATTCTTCAAAGGAATATATAGGCTTAAACCCCCTAGACCTAAATACAACGAAACGTGGGATACAAATATTGTCCTTAATTATGTATCAAACCTTTATCCATATCAAATGATTTCTTTACATGATTTGTCATTAAAAACCATAAGTCTGTTAGCAATAGCTTCCGCACAAAGAATGCAAACTCTAAGTCTGATAAAAGTAAAAAACATGTCGTTTGATGAAAATTGTGTAACAATAAAAGTCGATGATTTAATTAAAACCTCGAAGCCCGGCTCTTACCAACCACTAATCAGATTACCATTTATTAAAGAAAACCCTAGCATTTGCCCCGCATATGCAATACAAACCTATTTGGAAAAAACTAGACTTATTCGTAACAACGAACAGAACCTTTTTATTAGTTACAAAAAACCACACAAAAAAGTAGGTTCTCAAACTTTAGCTCATTGGGTGAAGAAAATTCTTCATGATAGTGGCATTGATATCGATACTTTTAGTAGCCATAGTACACGCCACGCATCCACATCCGCTGCACACAAGGCAGGCGTTAGTCTGGAAGTGATTCGTAAAGCCGCGGGTTGGAGTGACACTTCTAATGTCTTTCTGAAATATTATAATATGGAAATCATTAGAACAAATAATAACGATTTATTAGTGCTGTATTCGGAACAGAAATCTAATATAGTAATTTGATTACTATTAGTAATAATGTACTTACTTTATAATTTAATCAAGAATACTTTAATAAAAGAGTTCTAATAACTGTGAAAAAATATATTTTTGAATTTAATATTTCTTACACTTTGTCTTAAATTACGTGAGATAATGTAAAGGGGGTTTCAATTTATTTTTCTAATTAAATAACTCTAAACATCTGCATGTAAACGTAATCATCTTCGGGAGAGATACGAAGTATAATTTAGAATCAAACAAACTTACCTGTGATGTTTGATGTCTAATTATGCGAGTATCTCGACCGAAGATGATTACCTCCCTCCCAACCCGAATTGGACCCACAAAAATAAAAATAATCCAAAACCCCCTTTAACCCCAACAACTCTAAAAATAATGACATGCGCACCGGGAACCAATCGGGAAGAGGTGCGTGAGAGTGAGTGGGTCAGCTGATTTTCATTACCTTTCTTTTAATAGGAGGCTTTAAAAGTGTGACAAGGACAGCAGCATCTCGTGTACTGCTGCATGTAAACGTAATCATCTTCGGGAGAGATACTCGCATAATTAGACATCAAACATCACAGGTAAGTTTGTTTGATTCTAAATTATTTGGGTTAAAATTTACAGTGAGATGACCTTGGCCATTTTTGTTGCAGTCACCCGTAATGTGACCGAGTAGAGCGCATGTGTGTGGGGCATGTAAGTAAGTACATTATTTGTTTGATACTCAAATCTTAATATCTAACAATACAAAATGATTGTATTGAATGTTGAAATTGCAAGTACCTACGTTAAAAACTTTGACTGGGTTCCAGTCAGTGACAATTTTTGCCCACCTCTCTGGGGCCGTACGGCTTCAGTAACCGCTGGTGGCTCAATTTGATTTTTGACAAATTTAAGAAACTGAAGACGAGTACACTGTTTTAATATCAAGTCGATATCTCCACGCGTTTTCGAGGTCTTGACAGATAGAAGGACGGACGAACAACAAAGTACAATAATTCCGTTTTTCCTTTTGAGATCCCTTGATGCTTTTGGGAACCCTAAAAACCAGTGTCCAAGTGCACCGGATTTTTTGTCATTAAATTTTGTCTAACCTTCTTTGGTGGTTTACCTCCTAGGGGAGGTGAGTAAGGCCTAAACCACAGATTTCCATCGGAGATCACTTAGCTTCCCATCCTGACCAGCTAGTGCCGATCGACGTATCTAATGAAAAAAAAAATCGAATCTATTTAATAAAAACGAACTATCTATAATATATAAATGAGTCGCAGAATTTGTTGGCAAGCGCAAATCTCGAGAGCAGCTGAACCGATTTTGAAAATCCTTTTTTAGAATATTCCATGAAGTACGAGGATGTTTCTTAGGGAGAGAAAAATAAAAATATATATTAAAAAATTGACTCTTAGCCGGTACGAAGTTCGCTGTGTCAGCTAGTACCTGATAAAGAAAAAGGAGACACCACTACAGACTGCATAATTCACTTGAAGAAAATGCAAAGATCCATGTGTACTGTCTATAGAAGGTCATTTACAAACCCCTTTTGTTCAATAAAGAATTTTTCAATTCAATTCAATTGTAGTTGAAAAGCCGCCCATAACGTAACCGAGAAGAGTTTATAGGTGTAAAGGTTGATGTGCTGTCAACTGCACACAGCCCATGACACACGCGCACGCTAGTTATAACCCCAATTACAATCATCATCGTCAGAATAAACTCGAATGTGTGTTGCCAGCATCTGTGGATAATTACTCGGATGCACTCAAGGAGATGTGGTTCCTTACCACGGTACAGTGGATTAGTGTCAAACTGTCATTATTACACCTTTGACTGGTGAATCTCAGGCCTCTTACTGTTTGTATGGTCTGGTCGGCGGCTGGAATCACCATGACTTGAAATTACAATGCCGCGACGAACCTTGGAAGGCGCCTGTCACCAATCTGCGTTGTTATAGCAATTTTTCAAATGCAGTTTCGTTTGAAGGAATTTCGGCTTTACGCTAGGGGACTAACGTTGGTCCGTTCAAGATGAGTGGAATGAGCATAAGTTAGTAATTGAATAATGAATACGGAAAGTTCATGTACCTCTTCGCATGTTTAGATGTTTTTACTACTTATTGATTTGCTGAATTCAACGCTCCATTATTCTTTACGTTATGTTACGTTTTATAGCACAAAAAATGTAAGAACAGGGCAGGTATAAATATTTAGATGTAAAAAATTATATCTCACGAAGAATTTTTTGGATGGCTATTGTGAAAAGATTCGAGCTTAGTGTCAAGGTTGGACAGCTATTTAAAGCGGTCGATTATCGATTTAAAATGTGCTTATTTGATAATTATGGTCGATCCTCAAACTGTACCAGATTATAAATAAGAGTAGTTTTATTTATGATGTCTCATACAATTCTTCATTAAATTGTTTGAGGAAACCTGGAAAAGATCAATAGACCAAGAGGCCAAGTCGATTGGCACTAGCTGGCTCGAATTAGAAGCTGCCGCGAGCCACCGTCAGAAGTGGAAATCTGTAGTTGAAGCCCTTTGCTCCCCTAGTAGTAAAAGGACCGACGACGAAGAAGAATAAATTGTTAGAGGACATAAAATACCTCCTGGCCGCAAAATGTCGTAGTCGTAAAAAAATCCTAGTCACAAATATGTCTAGTCTCAAAATTACAAATTCGTAAAGAATCTCTTGGACGCAAAATGTCCTAAACGCAAAATGTCCGAGTCGCAAAACGTCATAGTTACCGAATCACGTAGACACCTAGACGCAAATTGTCGTATTTACAACATATCTCCTGAACACAAATGGTCCTATTCGCAAAATAACCTAGTAGCTAAACGTCCTAGTTGCAAAATATTGTAGTTGTAAAACGTTCAAATGGTCAAATGTTCTAAGCATAAGTTAGGTTACAATTTCTATGCTAGGCATTGCATACTTTTATTTAAATGATAATATATCTCCTTATGTTTATGCCTACGACATTTTGCGACTCGGTAATTTTTCGAATAAGAGTTTTTGTAGTTTTCCCTTTTACAGACGTCGAACAAGCGAATAAAATTCATGGGTGATACCACAGCGGACTTAGTTACGAACGAGTTGCTTGCAACGTAGATAGATGGCGCTTTATGGATGGGAGGGGAAATCTTTTGAACAAAATAGGTAGCTTCGAAAAGAGGAAAATGTAATGTAATGATGACACCGTTTATGAAAGAAAGGGAGTGCACAATTATTTGTTTCCCGTTATTACAATGTTGGCGACCATATTATGTGAGATAAAGGCAAATACACTGGCCTGCAAAACTAAGTATTTGTAACAATAATTTTTGTTCTGAACTGTAGGAGTTATAAATTTAAAATAAAAAACGTTTTATAGCCAATTTTATCAGTTTTTTTCGAAACTATGGTAGTTAAATTAATTTACGTAACACAATGTAATTATTTTTCGAGTCCTTTTTATTTCGAATGTATTTTAAAAGTGTGATACTTATTTTTGCAGGCCAGTGCAACACCTGATAAATGTTATTCAGCCCCTTTCTTATATCAAAACCCGCTTGCGCCAACGCTGACAGCACTTACGATCTATCCAGACTTAAAATTTATCTAGTGAATAATTCCATAAACTCCGTGAATAAGCCCACTCCGTGGGGACATAATGGGTTGATGATGATGAAATGACTTTGGGTTTTAAAGTCAAAGTCCAAAAAACTAATTGTTCATTAAAGAAACAAAATGTTTACTTAACGAACGTCAAAGCTGTTTGTTTCACAATTAATAGATTATGTGGAAAAGAAACTAATGTACAACATGGAGGCTGAGCTACGGTAAAAGTAAAATAAAAGTTAGTTAAAGTTTCTGCAGTTGTTTTTAATTTTTTTGTGATTCTAATTAAATTCAACTTTTAATATTGCCAATCGTTTTTGAGAATCAATAATTTAAAGACGTATCAATAAGATAATAAAAGTATCAATCATCTGGTTAATTCCATTCAGCACTTCCATGACGCGCTGGGACATTTCTGAAACAGAAAAGAAAATGTATTAAAATATTTAAGGGGCCCGCCACTGTCTTACAATCTTCCACCAACCCGAAATTGACCCCGGTGGTGGAGTAACCTTCCTGCGACGCAGGAAGAGATCCGTGCCCCAGTGGTGGGGACATATAAAGGGTTGATACTCAAAGGGCTCTATGCGCTAATACCTACCAATAGAAAAAATCTTACATTTTTAACCGATCGTTATTGCAAGAAATCTCAGACTAATCTTTCAATCATGTTAATAGTGATTTATGAACCCATGACCGTGATCCTATTGTCACGGATAGTATGTATGCCATGAATAAAAATAGAAAAAAAGACAAATAGAAAACACTATTGTCCATAAAAATGGAAATTACACAGTTATTTAATTATTTAACCTAAGAGTACAGACGGCGGCGGTTTTCACAAAAAGTGATCTATATCAATATTTTGATTTTCATAATTTTGTTTACGTTTTAGCATTGTCAGGACGCTATAAAAGCAATGGGCTAGACTGGCAAAGGAGCGGAAAGTTTGGCATGAAAGAAAAAGGCCTGTGGCTAACAGTAGTCTCTGCTTTTAACCACTGTTTAGACAAAGAAGACCAATACTAAATATATTCCTGGATTGAATTTGAATATAGAGGGGTTATTTATAAAATGCTTAATTTCTAAATATGTGGCCTACAGTGTGTGACCTACATAATTTCTAAATATGTGGTGACAGTGCGACGCGAAGTCACTAATTCAATCCACTCATATCCATTGCTGGTCATAGGTCTACCTCAAAGCAAGCCATTTCCTTCTGTCCTCGTTCATCTACATAACATAACAATAACATTTACCTACTGCCCCATACACTAGTATACCCTGTGTCATGGGAACCAGAAACAATGACGTCACAAACATGTAAATTGATTTACCTACGTATGCAAGAATGTCTGAAACTACAAAAGAATGTCTGAAACTACAAAAGTGAGTTACAAAACTCTACCAGTTATTTTCTTACTACTCTTTCGGTTGACTGGTAGAAAATGCTTGTAGCATTGAGTCCACTAATTATTACTTGTGAGAGATGCATTGACATCATACGTTTCCGTATTGTTAATGATATTATTGTCACGCTTATACCTTCGGATTATTAAACGCTTATCCCTTCAGCTCTAGAAGCTTGGTTCGATTGAAAACTTATTGATAGATTATACGATTGAAAACTTGAAATGTCATTACTTGGTTCACCTGCTCAACCTTGATATCTTGTTAATGATACCAAGATATTTTTGTCAATAAATAAAGACGCAGCAACGTTTTTTTGAGACACACCAGAAGTTCTTAGTATAATGACCCGCAAATTATTCAAACAAATGACGTTGACTTTTCACGCACTTTTTCGGGTCTCAATTCAATTAATTTAATTGCGAGAATTTGGTAGTACCTACATACGTAAATGTAGGTATGGATCATGAAACTATGCTGATCATGAATGCATGAGTTCTATGTTTTATAATTATTATGTAAGCTCTGTTAATGAAGGACTTTGAAAAGACTAAGTTTGGTGTTTTTTGTCCAGTTTTTATCCAATGTGATCTAGTATGAAATGGACACCTAGTTTGAATTGTAATGTTCATTAAGCCGCAGTTTCTGCGCTACGCTTTTGAATAAAACCATTTTATTTCATTTCAAACACAATGAAGAACACACGTTATAAAAACCTATTTAGAGCCTAAAAATTCCACCCATGCCGGTATTACCCATGTACGTAATACAGAGAATATTGTAAAGAGGTTCGAAATTTCACTGATGCCGGTAAGTCGCTCGTTAGCTCAGTTGGAAAGAGCGCTGGCATATGTCTGTCTTGGTATACAACATTCATATTAATTCCATTGTAAGAGAATGCGGGATGCGACTTACTTCGGACTTTAGTTTTATCATAAAAAATAGTTAAATTTTATGAAACAAAACATGTCATCCAAACATGGCACCCTTCAGACATTATTAAAGTAAGATTGTTTTTTAATTTTTCGTCGGAAAACACAAGATAGATTGTCCAACATCTAAATATTATTGAACCAGTGTATTCTGTCTTATTTGTCAATTTGTTAAGTATATTCTGTTTGTTGCGCTGAGGAAAATTTTTAAAAACCTATTAAGAGGCAAGAAAAATGTTAAGTACCATATTCAAATTTCAAATTCAAATTCAAATCAATTTATTTCAACGTAAAGAATTTACATTCTGTTTGCTGAATGTCAATGTACAACGTAAAATGTAAGCCGCTGTTTTCGGGCCGTATTGTAGTAGAGAAAAAGGCAGCGAAAAAAAACTCCTCGCTGACCATATTTTCTCAAATTCATCCAAAACCTGGGGTTTTTTTGGCCCCAGCCGGGGTTCGAACCCTGGACCTCTTGCATGGTAGGCAAATGCGCTACCGCTACGCCACAGAGGTCGTCAATCCAGCTACAATCTGCCTTATATCATCAGTCCAGCGAGCTGAACGTTCTACACTGCAGTTCGAAGTATACCTATACACGAAAACCTTTGCAGCCTATCGATCATCTGGTCTGATCATTCTTCGGTAACGTCACCAGCCCACTGCCACTTCAGTGGCTACTTATGCAACAAAATATATCTCTACCTTCAACATAGCAATCCCAGTACAGGTAAACACGTCGTACGCCCTGCACGGGTAGTCCAAATACTGCCTCAGATCCTTGTCAACACAGTCCTTGATGGCCTTGTCGACGGAATCGGCCCATCCCTCGTGGTTCTCCGACCACTTGAGCAGGTGGGCCCTGTAGGCTTCCTTGTTCAAAGTCTGCTTGTCGATAAGGAAACCGGATTTCTCGAACACACACTGTATGTCGTTGCACTGCGGGGAAAACGACGGGATTGAAAAATAAGGGGATACATTTACATACAGGCACATACATTGCTTCTGGGCCCACACTAGGATACCCTGTGTCGTGAGAACCAGAAACAACGACATCACAAACATGTCAACATCCAAGACCTGGGGTTTTTTTATCCCCAGTCGGGGTTTGATCATTCACTGGATTTTAATACGTCATTGCGATTGATTTTTTATGCATTATTGCTTTGTTGGTTGGCTGGTTGTGTAGAGTGTGTAAGTTTATTAAATAAAAATTGTTACCAAATTCTGCCCATTAGATGCATCAGAAGTGGTAGCAAATTGTGGTTTTACATATTTTCATAAATAAATAATATTATTATTTATTATATAAAATACAGCATAATACTTGAACAATATTTTTTTATTTACATAATAAATTTATATGAATTTATTTTATAAAGCTTTCAACCCAGCTTTTCAACGTTTTCTCACGTTCTTAATAATATATTTTTTTTATAAAATACTTCAGTAGTAAGTTTCTTTGAAAAGCTTTAAAATCAATTGTAAAGTTTGGCAAATACCGCTGTGTGGAAGTTGATTTACTTATTTTCTGAAGCATCAAACATCTTACTGGGCCTTGAAGTTTAGGAGTGGTTGTGCATTCAGTCAAGTATTTCGGGTCGCCCATCTCCGGGATATCGCAGCATGCTGATATCGGTTTCTGAAAGTAACAAGAGATACAAATACAAGAGATGCCGGTAAGTCGCCCATTAGCTCAGTTGGAAAGAGCGCTGGCACGGATAGCCAGAGGTCGCGGGTTCGAATCCCGGCATAGGTGGAATTTTTAGCATCTAAATAGGTTTTTAAAATTGTCCTTAGTACGGGTTAGTGCATTAAAAATAATACCAATTGCTAACGATTAAGGAAAACAGCGATTGAAATTGCGAATCCGCGGTGCGCACGCGTGGTATTAAAAAGTCCATAATTTCGCTTCCAAGAAGGCTGGTGCCCAACAATGGGTCCTTCTCCACGTCACCTGTTGGTTGGCTAGAATAAAATACTATTTAGTATTAATCTCGCCAATTGTACAATCTTTACAGGTACAATAAAGAATTTAATAATAATAATAATATATTGGGCTATGTGAAAAATAAGTACCGATTATGTTTCTAACATGCTGTATTTATAAATTTATGCTTACCAACGTCACTCCTCTGCGCTTCTCTTGTCGCAATAGATCTCCGCAAACCACCTGAAGACCAAGAAAAGTACAGCCTGAATAAGCAAGGGACTATGTCAAAGACTAAATGGACTAACCATGCACGGCCCTCAAGGTGAAACGATTTATTTTTGTTTGCTTTATTTCATTGTATGTTATCCATCTAATATTATAAATATGACAGTTTTTTTAAGGAGTTTGTTTTATTTTATTTTTATTTAATAGTTAAGCCAACGGCCCTATTATAAAACACTTTTGCTTAATTAGGGTATAACAGTTTCAGCCTTATAAGGTTGCCAATTAAAAGCTCACACAACATTCATAATTAGGTCTAGAACCTAGTAGTTAAACATGTGATAAACATAACAAAACCAGTCTTACTTCTAGACTTATAAAACTCAAAAAGAATTTGTCTTTAAAAAAATAAAATTAAAAATAATTGGAAGAAAATAGGAGACATGTAGGAACTTAAATTCTTGAGGAACAGTCTTGGAGTAATTTGCGCACTTTATGGACGTTTGTTACTCAATCACGCAATAACGGCTGAACGAATTTACACGAAACTTGGCGTACAGACTGACAAAGGTCTGATTTTTAACATAAGATACTTGAAAGCCGTATTTGGCAAAACTGTAACAAAATCCTCCATTTATTAATATACAGTCTAATATTAGTATACTGTCTAATACATTCATTCATTCATCTAATACACTCTAATTCATACATTTAGACACTCGTATGAATGTATGAATTGGAAAGTCGATGCGTCTTTTCCGCGGCCTCGCCCCCCTCCTTATATGTGGCCGAGGCCTTAGAAGTTAGGTGTAAGGTGAGCAAAAGGTGAGTGTAGTGAGCTTCGGATACCTTCCACGGTGAAAATTTTTAGTATTTGTATTTGTAGTTATTAGAGCCATTTATATTTATGCGCAAATGGTAAAAAAAAACATCGTGAGGAAACCTGAGTGTCTGAGGTGTCCAAATACATCACCGTTTGAAATCCCCAATCCTCGGTGGGCACGCGAGGTACTTAAGACTCTCTCTCAAAGAGAAGGCATGTGCTGTGCAGTGGGGCGTTATAGGCTAAGTCCCAGAAATAGGATATCACGAATAACTTTCTTAATTCACACCCAATGATTTAGTAGAAAGTCCGGAAAAGTTACTGTTCCAGGTCCAATATTTTACTCGTAATTTTATGGACAATAAGAAGACAAAGTTCTTCAAAATCTACGTAGTTTTAGAAGACACGAAGTAACTGTTACCTCCAGGGCTTAGGAGGATATACCTACTTTAACCTTTAGCTACTGATGTGGATTTAATTTCACGTAGACACTGACGTGGGGGCCTCAGAGTCCCGTGTATATATATGCTTATATTTAAAAATCTTTGGATTTTTTAGGGTTTAGTGTTTAATAATTAGCTTAAGTGGATATATTTAAATAAAATAAAATGATTTTTGTATAATGTATTTGTTTATAATTAACTATTATATCAAACTTTAGAAAACGCTTAGCATTTTTTGACAAAAATCACAAGAGGTCTTATATCACAAAGTATCAATTAAAAATATTAAAAAAATCAACCAATTAACTTATAATCTTAATTTTAAATAGTCTTTCTAGTAAATGGCACATAAGAAATTATAATACAATAATAGGAACAAAAAATAACAGTCTTCAAGTTATTGTGAATTACACACAGTCTGGGCAAACTTGCTTTGCACATTGAAGGCATACATGTTTTTTACATGCATAAAATGTGTGTGTAGATTTTCTTTGAAGCTTCGAAGGACATGTGTGGCACCTTCTTCTTTTTTTAGATTGTTCGTCGTCGACTTCTTGACGGTCAGGTGCAGGCGTATCCTTTCCCAGCACACGTGCCAAACTCAAACGTAGCTCACGTGGTCTGTTCTTCCGGAACATTGTCAACCTGTTCTTCGGGTTCCGACGCACTGTGCATATCTGACTCATGCTCGTGAAGCTCCGGTATAAAGAAGGTGTTATCAATATCTTCGGCCTCCGAACCGCTAAAGTCTTCACGATCTATCCACATCACGGCTGTCGCAAAATCGTTGTTCCCTGGCACTACGGTCCTTCTATTTTTAGCTACATGTTTGTTATTATTATTACCAAGAGACCGTTTTCTCCCGGATGACGTTCTGGGCTCCATAGTATAAAAGTTTTCAAAGTACTGCAAAAAAAAGCCGATAACTAAATCGATACAATTCACAAAAAAGTTACATAAATACTGAGGTGGGGTCTAAGAGGCCCACAAGAAATTTCAAAATGAATTTACTTACCGAAATTGTGCGCGCAAACACGTGCACTGCTGTTGACCGCCTCGGCGCAACTAAACTCGAAGGTACTAGAAGCTACGCGTATGCCGTGCGCGGAGGAAGGGAGTAAATCACAATTTTAGTTTTCTTGAGGCCTGAGAGGCCCCCACGTCAGTAGTTAAAGGTTAAAACCAACACTCAGTTTGGCATTAATTGTATTTTGTCATGTATTTTCCGTATTTGTCTGAATAAAAACCTTAAAAATAATCTCCAGTTTCCGGTATATTCATTGTTAAAATAGTATATGACATTTTAAAGTAACAAAACGCGTGATTTGCGCCGTAATGCTACTTATCCGGAGCAATTTCAGGGTTAAAAGTTCTTTATTAAAATGGCCCTTAGTTTTCTATTGTTTCGGAGTCATTCAAAACCTTGAAGTCCGGTAGAAATCAAACCTAGGAATTCTCGTTGAAATGCCTAAAATCGTTTCACCTCGAACTGAAAAAAAAAGAAACTCACCAAAACACACAAGCTTAATGCAACACAATACTTCAACATTTTTGAGTTTTATTGTTGCAACGAGGTAAAACAGACCGACACAAACGAAGACAACACAACGAATTCATTGGAAAATGCAGTTACAACATTATAAATTACTTTCGATATCTCCCGCTTGCTTTCATAAATAAGTTGTTTTGTCTGTAATACGGAAGAAACAGAAGTATCAGTCGGTGGCCACACAGAAGAGACGTGAGATGGGGGAGGGGTAATTATTTATTTGTTTATTTACATTTGTAACTCACAGCTAATGCTAAAGCGCTACAAACTTAGTTATTCAATTATATAAATTATATAACTATATAACTTAAATACTTAAATAATTATTTAATTATATAACTTAAATACTAAAAAACAAAAACAGAATCATTCCTCTTCAAGCATTCCCTTGCATTCTTCAATCATTTTCCCAACCCCTGTGGTAAATATATCGCATTACGGCACCGTAAGTAAGGAGTTCAGCAGTGCGACCGCACGCGGCATTGCTGAACGAAATGCACTAACGGTTATTTACTTACTCTGTTGACTCAGCGCCCCGAAGAGCGTCTTTGCCTTCGACACAAGAGGTCGCCACTTGTCTCTGTCCTGCGCGGTCTCTTAACACTCGCCCGCCTCGAGGCTCACGCCGGCCATTGGCCATGGCCATGGTCTTCATCTTTCCAGTGATATCTGAGTCGGCCAACCGTCTTGGGAAGCCCTAGGTATGCCTTCTTCACCGCCCGAGCCTTTCCCATTTTAGAAAAGATGGTAAAGGATCAAACGGTGACCGACCGACGAATGTCGATGGGATTTAGTCTCTCCAGTGATTTTGGGTAACTAAGGGTTTTAAAAACCTATTTAGAGACTCAAAATTCCACCCATTCCGATACTCGAACCCGCGACCTCTGGCTAACGGTTACACAGCATTATATCTAATGCCTGAATGTATAAAATCCATGAAACTCATTCAAGGGCAGCACAAGGTTGCCGGTAAGTCCCAGCAAGTGGGTTCCGTCTTATAAATATGGATTATTGACAAGGTCGATATAAAGTTGCAAAATGTGATAAGTTTGCTTTAAATCAGCTTCACCTGCAAAGAAGAGATATGTTTTTTTACAGATGTAGAGGTGGTATTGAGAAGACTTTCTATGGTATTATAATGTATTTTGTTAGTTATCTTTGCGAGTCAAGATGTCATTGTTCTTATAAAAATATTGTGTTGACATTGCTTATGAGAGATTCAGCTGGTTAAGGCCAAGTAAGACTTGAACATCCTTCTCCTCGACATTTGTGTTCTTCGCAGAGCCCTGAATCAGAACCAACACTTTTGGAAGGAATAAATGAGCGTTATGAACTAATGGACGGATGAACGGACCAACGAATGAATCGGAATGATAGTCCATATGATAATTCTTGTTAGTAAAAGTGATATCTTCGACACTTTTTGATGTACAAGAATTATATGCACTATCTATTCTGTCTTTCATGGTTAGATTTTTCTGGTCAACTGTCGATACTAATTTCGGTTGTTATTTTTTTAACTTTTTGCTCACGTTTTTATTCAGTCAAGTAACTTTATTTTTGTTAATATTTATTGAAAGACTACAAACGATTGTACTTTATTATTACTAGCCAGATAATCTTACATGTAATCAATCAATTTTTTGGTACATTCCATGTACTCAGACTCGTCAATATATGAAGAAGATATTAATCAATGATAAGTAGTCAAATATTACCGTGTCAAAAACCATGTAACCGTGTTTTTGATAAACGCTCCGGGGCAATTGTGATACAGATGGTCTCCCATATTGAGCAGCGCGATAACGCTGTCAGCGTTATGTGTAAGTATGTAATGTATACAGACGGACCCTCAAAGTCCATAGTTTTCGTGATATACTGGGATAACAGGGCCAAATTAATAGAAATATATATAGAAATTAAATCAATTTATTTCAAAGTAGGGAATTTACATTCTGTCTGCTGAATGTCAGTGTATAAGCCGCTGCCTTAGGGTCTTATTGTAGTGGAGAAAAAGGCAGCGGAAATAAACCTCCATTCTGACCATCATTTCTAGTCATATTAAATCTTATACATCAGCTGACACCTATACCTACGTATGATAGAGTTCATCATTGCCATCAATAACTTTAAGGGTCATTAAAGCATTCGTGAATAGTCTAACAAAAGTAAGGAAAACATAAGTACTGCGCCTAGACATACGTACCGCACTCGTTCACGGGCATAGCGCATGGTCACTCATCACCAGTCACAACCATTTTGGAGAGAAATTTTGGATGACCCGGCCACCACGCCACCATTCTTATGCCCTGTAGAATTACCCCGAAGATTAAGAACCAACAGATTAAGTTCTTGTCAGCTTCAGAATATATGTATAGTTATAGAGCATATTAAGAAAAGAGAAAATCCTACTGCAGTGATAAATAAACTGAAAAGACAAAAACAAGATAAATTTAATAGGCATGTTTTTCAAATATAATATACTATCGCTGCGGTGCTACGGAGATGCTACGAGATTGTTAAAAAATATACGTACGTTACATATTTTGCAGGATACGGCCTCTTAATTAAAATCGTGTTCATTTAGATTATGTTCCGACAAAATGATTCATTAACCACGGTTTCTCCACAAAGCTGATAAACGATCATCAAAACAAACATTATTTTTTCTTGTTTATTGTTATGTTTGCGTAGCGTCACCTTTAGTATCTGGACAAATACATTCAAATGAAAACAAACGCTTGTAGTCAACGGGAGCTTGCTGGTTCTTGAAATTTAAGTCAGATGGCGTTAGATATTTGAGTACGAGCATAAAGGTAAGCCGACGGTTTCTCAATTGAGAATTTTACTAAGTAAATACAACGTTCTGTCTCGCTCTTTTCAGAGAAATTCGAAGAGACAGCACTACTACAGCTAACTATTTACTTAGAAAAATTCTCAATTCAGACACTGGTCGAACCATAGTTGAACTAAAACTGAATAAGTGCGTAAGTACACTCAAGACAGACTGTGTCCCTTCCTGCGATGAAGGAAGAGACGCGTGGTCCAGTGGGGACTTCTAAAGGGCTCAATATCCAACACTCAAAACAGCAAAACAAAAACGTGCTGTGTGGTGTCGGCCTACAGAATAGCACCAACCCAATTCTTCCCGCGGGTGTCGTAAAAGGCGACTAAGGGACACAAACTGGGGGGTGGGCAGCAGCGCCTCCTGCAGTACTATTCCACCGAACTGCGATCCCCAACCCGCATGCCCAGCGTGGGGATTATGGGCATTACCACCTATGATAGCACAATGTGGCGCTCTTTAGGGGAGGGCTATGTCCAGCAGTGGACTAGTATAGCCTGACGACGACGAATCAAAACGGACGAAGAATCGACGGTCAGTGAATTCGATATCGACCCTTGTATCTCCCCACTGCTGGGGCCCGAGTATCATCCTGCATCGCAAGAAGGTTAGGCCATACTCCACCACGGGGGCCAAGTCCGGGTTGGTGGAGGATTGTAAGACAGTGGCGGGCCTTACTGTCAGAAGTTATCAAGGCCTCTGACATAATTTAACGACTGCTATTACATGACAGCGGGCGTCAAAGGCTTAACGTGCCTTGCGAAGCACGGAAGCGTTCGGAAAAAATGCGTAGAAAAAATGGTAGTCACGGGACGGCCTGACTACCGCTGACAATAAAATAATTCCTTCACAAAAATTTCCTCCTCTAAGTCAGCGAAAATAACAAAATATATAATTTTTGAACTAAAACTTTCGTAAGCACAACACATTGTAGACTTTTAGTCCTGGTCGGACTTTTCCGATATAACAACACCTGTAAGTAAATCCGGACTAAAAGTCTGCAAAATATATAATAATAAAAATCAATAAAAGAAACCGCTCCGAGACTTATCCGACTCAAAGGTACCCATGACATTGCGCGGGATGTCCTCTGCATCAAAAATACCCCTGAGTGGTAGCCAAAGCCACGGTTCCTGAGACGACGCCCTATCTCTTTAATAAAAGCTCTTCCCTAGGCATCCCAAGCTCCATTAGTTTCCAGGGCGTGTGGCACAAAAAAGGTGCTGTGCATCAGCTGGCTGTATTTCGCACACTTAAGTCTAGCTACGTCACTTATATTTATGGTCTTTATTTTATTTTTTACTTTGTTAAACTGGAAGTATTCACCTGTGAGATATCAAAGATTTTACTTACCCACCCAGCATCTGATAATAGATTTGTAGGGGCCTCTGCATCTACGTAATGAGATGATTTATACAGCGTCCAGTGGCATCTTCAGTCACACTAGCTAGGTGAAGGGACCATTCGGATGCTGCAGTTCCTGGGACATGGTTTTAGATGGTGTAGCCTTGCCCAGCACCTATACCATCCTGACAGCTTAGTCGGCCTAGCCCAGAGGAAAGACTAGTTAACACGTGCGGTTCCAACCAAACCGCGGGTTTCTTCACGATGTTTTCCTTTACACTTAGCGTGTAGTATGTCTTGGATGAAAACAATATTGTCAGTACAATCATGTAAACAACTAGAAGTGTTTTAGATAAAACGTAATGACTATGCATTGAGGGATATTAGAAGAGACACTTTTATGCGTCTGCAGATGACCGATTGAAGTATCCACAAGAGTGATGTACAATTAACAGCATATCAACCTTTACTTGCGTGCACTTTATTCGGTTATGTTACGGGCGACTTTGCAACAAAAATGTGAAGGTTGTCCCGCTGACGACTGTACCACGGCGACTATCTTCCTATGCGAAGCCAGAGACACAACGAGCTTCTTTTTGTCCCACATAGATTTTATTTCAGAACTTTATTCTCATGAATTTAATGTAAATTCAAATGTGTTAATTGAAATGATAGGCAAGCGCTCCTGGCCTAGTGGAACCGAGTGATTGGAATCAATCACTAAGGTTAAGCAACAACAGGCGCGGTCGAGTGCTGGATGGATGACCATCCCGTGACCATCGCTTTTTTCCGAACGTTTCCGTGCTTCGCAAGGCACGCTAAGCCTTTCGTGCCGGTTGTGATGTAATGGCAGTCGTTAAGCCATGTCGGGCATCTTACGGGCTGCTTGATATTTCTGACAGTAAGGTTTGACACTGTTTTACAATCCTCCACCAACCCGGACTTGGCCCCCGTGGTAGAGTACGGTCTAACCTTCCTGCGATGCAGGAAGAGACCCATGTCCCAGCAGTGGGGGCCTACAAGGGTTGATATCGAAGGAATAAGCAATGAGTGCCATACGAACCGTACACAAAACGCGTCACTCGTGCCTCCGTACTTCTCAAGATGGTCTGCGGCGTGGTGTGCCTTCAGCCTAGCCCGCATAGGCTCACGTCACGCGGTGTTTATCGGCCGTAAACGCGCCGATTATGGCCCGCAATGAGAGCGCCGCGAATTGTGCGATTACCCTGTGACGCACTTGTGTCGCTCAGTATGTGGGGTTATCTGTTTGGGTGGATGAATATAGCGTGAGGAAACCTGGCTGTCTGAGGCACATCAGCGCTTGAATTTGCCAATCCGCGGTGGGTACGCACTTACCGCCTATAGCTACTATCCTGACAGCTTAGGCGCCACGAATTCTGCGATTACCAGTTCTTTGAGGCACTTATGTCGCTCAGTATGTGGGGTCGTGTGTTTGGGCGAATTAACACAGCGTGAGGAAACCTGAGGCACCTAAGCACTTGAGATTGCCAATTCGGACTGGGCACGCACTTACCACCTATAGCTACTATCCTAAGAGCTTAGTCAACCTAGTCCACAGGAACGCTAAGCTAATACAATGTGAAGTTAACCAAGTCATTGGTTTCCTCACGAACGCCGCGAATTGTGCGATTACCAATTCTTTGACGCACTTATGTCGCTCAGTACCTATGTGGGGTTGTGCGTTTGGGCGAATGAACACAGCGTGAGGAAACCTGAGGCACCTAAGCGCTTGAGATTGCCAATTCGGACTGGGCACGCACTTACCGGCTACTATTCTGACAGCTTAGGCTGCCTAGTCCATAGGAACGATCATTCAATACGTGCGAAGTCGACCAAGCCGTTGGTTTCCTCACGAGCGCCGCGAATTGTGCGTTTACCCTGTGACGCACTTGCGTCGCTCAGTATGTGGGGTTGTGTGTTTGGGTTAACGTATTAATTCATTTTGTAATGCTTAACTTTTTACTGCAAAGGAAAATCGTGAGGAAACCTGGGTGTCTGATGTAACTAAGCGCTTGAGATTGTCAATCCGCGGTGCCTATAGCTACTATTCTGACAGCTCAGGAGGCCTAGTCCACAGTGACGATAAGTCAATAAGTTTGAAGCCAACCAAACCGTTGGTTTCCTCACAAAGTTTTTCCTTTTCCTACAAATTCGCAAATGTGCGTAACTTATAAAATAAATAAAATCATAGAAACACTCTCGCACTGGAAATCGAACCTGGTCTCTCGCTTCCGAGACCATAAAGAGATGATAAAGGATTATGTTACTTTATTTAAATTGAGGTTATTTGGTTCCAAGACTCGTCATTTGAGAACAAAATAACTTTGTTAGGGGATAACTTTGTATAGACATTGGCTACTTTGTATGGGAGGCATGCTAAATTTATACGCATTGTATTAAAATTCTATCACTTAGTTTTATTGGCAGCTCCAAGTCTTATTGCCAATACAATTTAAACTTTAATGGAACCACTAAAGTGACTGGGTGACCTCTCTGTAGGCTAACTTTGTTTGAAGGTTATGTCACCAGTTGCGCTTTCTTTTTGAACCAAATTTAAATAAGTGGATTGAGAAACCGCTATTTTAAGGTCGGGTTAGACAGTATCATACGACAACCTATACGACACACTGTAGGGGCTGTGCCCTAATAGTACAAATAATGGATTAGTAGCTGGCTTGTACACAGAATAAATTACATGAATATGCAACGTGTTATTCAAATTCTAACAAAAGTTCTAACAGTCTCAAGGTAAACCTTGAGAGCTCCATGAGAAGCAATAGTTTTCAATATCATCATTATTTTTTTAATTAATTTACCGAAACCTAAACCTTTCTTTCTTTTCCAGCATAAGATGCTACTCCTTCTATGTCTATCCTTCCATTATATAACTCGAGATCGCTTCATTATATTGTGTTGTATAATATTACTAAGCTGTATTGTGCTGTGTAGTATTATATCGTATCGTATCGTATCGTATCGTCTCGTATCGTATCGTATCGTATCGTATCGTATAGGATCGTATCGTATCGTATCGTATCGTATCGTATCGTATCGTATCGTATCGTATCGTATCGTATCGTATCGTATCGTATCGTATCGTATGGTATCGTATCGGATCGTATCATATCGTATCAAATCGTATCGTATCGTATCGTATTGTATCGTACGTCGTGGGTCTTGATGCGACTTTCCGTGAGTCACTGTCACCAGGCCCTTGCTGAAAATCAGTGCTGTGGGCAAAAAACCTGCAGCAAGTACTGAGCCTGAGGCCGTTTTACCGCCGCATGGACATGGCCCGTGTCCGCTTGCTGTGTTTTGTCGTATTTAATTGTTTTTATTACTTTTTTTTATATTTTGTCTCTATTTTACGATTTGTATATGTCTGTGTGGCGATAAATAAATGTATTTCTTCTTCTTCTCATGATGATGATTAATTAGTTTCCCACAAATATTTTAATGTGTTTTTGTGTATGAGTTTTCTTTTTTTGTGTTTAGTGTTAATTTCATCCAAATGCTTAATGTGTAATAATGCTTTATTCTCGTATGTGAATAAAGCATTATCTCATCATGTCATTAACAACCCACCTCTGCCCAATGCTGGTTACTTTACCCCGCCACGGCGTATTTCGCGGTCAAAAGCTATTCAAATACACAAAATAAAATATCAATAGATTTCATTATTTAATTTCATAAAAATTCATAATATTTTAAAGTCTTAAGACCTTACGTAGTCAATTTGTAAAAAAAATAAGAAATTTCGTCACGGCACATTTCGCGGACAAACGCCATTCAAATTTACAAAATAAAAATTCAAAAGATTTCATAATTTCATTTTGTAAAAATTTAATTTATTTTATAACTTACGCAGTCAATATATATAAACAAAATAAGAATGTTGTACCTTTGCCTATTGCAAATCCCATCGATACCAACTGAAGAACCCTACCTACCTACTTTCTTCATCTTTCAGTTCCATCCATCCCAAGGTTGTCTGGAAGAGATCGCTTTTAGCGATAAGACCGCCAATTGTATACGGCAATGTTAGCCTTTTTATGTATTTTGTTTTCTTGAGTGTATAATAAAGAGTTATAATCTAATCAAATCTGAAGAAATAATATAGGGAACTCCAAGCAAGAAAAGCACCGGAAACAGGCGTGCGGGCATGCAGTGGCATTAC
Source organism: Yponomeuta sedellus (assembly GCA_934045075.1). NCBI lineage: Eukaryota > Metazoa > Arthropoda > Insecta > Lepidoptera > Yponomeutidae > Yponomeuta > Yponomeuta sedellus. The sequence continues at coordinate 5,725,408 of OW203735.1, read as the reverse complement.
ACATTTTTACATTTTGACAAAGCGAATGAGATTTGTCAAGTAGCAAACCCTGGACTTTGGGTAATTCACCGGGAAACAGGCGTGAGTTTACGTAATGTATGTAGTTATCGAGTAACGATAACTACATACGTGTATGTAGTTATCGTTACTCGATAACTGTTTCGGCACCTGAAAGTTTCCACTTTGGGGCACGGGTATCTTCCTGTATCGCAGGAAGGTTAGGCCATACTCCACCACGGGGGCCAAGTCCGGGTTGGTGGAGGATTATGAGACAGTGGCGGGCCTTACTGTCAGAAGTTATCAAGCCACCCATGAGGCCTTCGACATGGCTTAACGACTACTATCGTTAAGCCACGACGACTGTAGATATACATGACAGCCGGCACCAACGTCTCCTTGTGTAAACCAAAGCTTTTCTTTCTCTTGAATAGCTTCAGAAGTCATTACTCATAACCTTTTAACAAAAATTGGCTTTAAAAACCTATTTAGAGGCTAAAAATTTCACCCATGCCGGGATTCGAACCCGCAACCTCTGGCTATCCGTGCCAGAGGTTGCGAGTTTGAATCCCGGCATGGGTGAAATTTTTAGCCTCTAAATAGGTTTGTAATTTGTTCCTTAGCACGGGTTAGTGCATTAAAAATAAAAATAGTATAAAAATGGTCTTCTTTATAAGAACCCGCTACCTCCGTACGTCGCAGTGTCCTCAAAGTTATTGTATTTAACTCCGTCTATGTTTCATTATTTCAGGGCGCTACCCGGTGCTAACTAGCCCCACCAAAAAACCTTAAAGACGTTGAATTTTGGATACAGGTTCTTATTAATAAGTTCTAAAAGAGCTACTATACAGGGTGTTAAAGAACTGCCGCCAGAGCCGTAACGTAGCCATATTGGACAACACATTAAGATAATTTAACCAAACAATGCCACTGGGATACCATTTTAATTTTTTAGGTATCAAAATAAATACTTTCTACTAGCGCGCAATGAAACGCAATCGCGTGCAATGATCGTACGACGAACGACGCTCAGGCAGTGGGCGGCGGCGGCGGCGGCAAAGTGCCGACGTAGGTAACGGCGACCGCGAGCTCGATTCGGTCTCACTCACTCACTCATTCGTCCCGCGTCCGTCTCAATTCGGTCGTCCGGGCCGTGGCCGCACCCGTTTACTACACGTTTTTGTAACAAGTAGAAACACAACGACATTAGGTACAGTCAGCGACACGCTAGGATGCCAATTTTTGTTTGATTGGTACACTTATAACTGTACGTTTGTAACGGTGCAAACCTCTTCACACCATTTTTATTTCTTTTCTATCTATCATTTTCAAATATTTAAATTAGGTACCTACGTCACACATTCTTCGATTTCCCTCATTTTTCACCACTACTACTTTACCCTTTGACCAGATCTGACTTTTTACCTGCTTATCCGTTTTTATCCAGTTTTAAAACCACACCTAAAGTCGTTCCAGATTTTATTTATTATTATAAAAGTTACCCAACGTTCCACGTTAATAGCTATTTTGCTATTACGTACCCACAGCCACCACAGTCGTCCTGCAAAGACGTTGCAGTTGTAGTGGGCAGCGGCAGCCGGTAAGATGTATGTGGTGTAGTTTGAGAAGTAAATTTGAAGCGTAAAAATGTCTAAAGCACATTTCAGTAGGATAAATAATATCTAGGTACTTACTCGACGTCTGTGTCTTCGTCAGGAACAGGCCGCTCAGCACGGACAAGATACTAGCGACCGTTTACATGAAGGCAAACGCGCGCCCAGCGCAACGTCTGACGGTGAACCAGTTGTGACAGCCCTTTCCGTGCTAGCTCGCTTCAGGTCATCAAAAACCGCGATAATCATGCTCTCATATCCTCAGCGGTCTCATAAGGGCGGTCAAACACTCGAACCTGAACATAACCCCATAAAAAAAGTCCAATAGGGTTAAGTCGGGAGAACATGCTGGGCAATGGGGTTAGGACCATGGCGGCCGATCCAACGTCGTTCGAACAGCTTTCACCGCTGCAGCACCAGTAGTGTACACTGTGGTGGCGCGCCGTCGTGTTGGAACCACGTTTGATGCAACCGAGCCAGGGGCATCTAATAGTTGAGCAGTTCCAAGTAGGTCGCACCATTCATTCTGGGCGGCAAAAATACGGGATCCAGAATTATTCACGCAAGATACCGGCTCACACATTCCACTTCCACCTTGTCTGGAACCCCGTCTCCTGTACCTGAAATGGGTTATCGGAACCCCACCAATGAGCGTTTCTTCGATTCTTCATACCATTGTTCGTGAAGGTGCTTTCGTCCGTGAAAATAACATTTTGCACAAAAGCCGGGTCATTTTCACTGTGCTGCAGCAACCGCCTGGCACGAACGCTTGCACCTTGTTGATTTTATAGGGCCGCTCTCTATCCTTCTTCAAAACCTTACAGTGACGTAAGACACCCGATGTTGCGCACGATGACCGTGCCGCCGGCGCAGCACGTGCGCCGCCGTCCGAACGCCTAAGCGCGGGTTCTTTGCCACCACATCCAGAACTCTCTGTTCACTTGCACGACGTATTTGAGGACCACCGCCTTCTGCAACGAGCACGACCGGCGGATTTTCTAAGACGCGATAAACGGCTCGCAGTATCACCCTGGACTCCGTTGGCTGATGAGCGTTGGGGTATCTGACACCGTACAGACGCAGGGCCTCAGCTGCATTTCCCCCTTTCCTACACAGTAGCAGAATATCATATCCAGATACTCCTTAGTACTGTATTAATGAGGCATTGTAGGTTGTTTACTATCACAAAGAGTACGCGAAACGATAAGTAGATAATGTGCGTGCGCATCCGATGACGCGAGAAACCGGACTAGAAAAAAAATTGCGTCGATAGAACTTCATTCAAATGAATGAGTCAAACTTTCGTTCCTTAAGGTCCCATCACACTGAGACAGACTTTCCTTCAAAGCTAGAAAAGTGCCTATACCTACTTGAATTTGTTAGAAAAACTTAGTTTTTAATTTTAGTTTGTGAGTGTGACACGTCAATTTCAGTAACATCCCCAAACTTTTAGGCAGTCACTTTTACTAAAGTAGGTATTTATTTGACAAATTAAATTTTTTTTTTTAGCATCTTTTTAGACATCTGGCTTAAGCAAATTGCATCACTTACAGCCCCGACTACCTCCTTTGCAGTTGGGTTTTACATCGGAACGATATCACTGTACCCACATGATTATACTATTTTTATTTTTAATACACTAACCCGTGCTAAGGAGAAATTTAAAAACCTATTTAGAGGCTAAAAATTTCACCCATGCCGGAATTCGAACCCGCAACCTCTGGCTATCCGTGCCAATTGGTAGAGCGCTGGCACGGATAGCCAGAGGTTGCGGGTTCGAATTCCGGCATGGGTGAAATTTTTAACCTCTAAATAGGTTTTTAAATTTGTCCTTAGCACGGGTTAGTGCATTAAAAATAAAAATTGTATAACATTTTTTATCGTTTCTTTAAGTTACTGCAGTCGTTGGGTGCCCTCAGCGCGAGTCGTCTTTAGCGGATGTTCTTGCCCTCTTAAACTCAGCACACCAACGCGCAACCGTGGTATAAGGAGGAACGAACCTTTCTTGCAAGTCTTAATTTACTTGTTCCGTAGTAAAATTTAAATTACTTACCGCGCCAACTAAAATTTTCTTTATTTTCGATTACTCGTTCCGACAGAACACAAGTGACAATTTCTATTATTGAATAAGCAAAAGAGGATCAAACGCTATTTATTTTATTTTGTCGACAAATCAGTGTGGCTGCATGCCAGTATTTTCATTTTCTCTACCCAAGGATTTTATACTTCATTTCACTACTTGGGTGACTTTCTTTTTCTTTTTCAACAGAAAAAGAAAAAAATACATTAGATAAAAAATTATTGCATCTACCAAGCGCTCGTGGCCTAGGGGAACCGAGTAATTGTAATCTATCGGAAAATGGGCTGTTGGTGTCGGTTGTCATTGTAATGGCAATCGTTAAGCCGTGTCAGAAGCCTTTTAGGCGGCTTGATAACTTCCGACAGTAAGGCCTACCATTGTATTACAATCCTCACCAACCCGGACTTGGTTCCCGTGGGGTATGTCCTAAACTTTCTGCGATGCGGGTATGGTGTACAAGAAGTTGTAATTTTTTATCGACGGCGATTGCGAGCATTTACTTAAACTGCTTTAAAGAAAACATTAAAATTAAGAAACGAGGTAATTCCTTTTAGCTTGTACGTAACGAGTGTGTAATAACCTTTATTCGTACCCAGAATGACACGGCCTTGAACGGATCGTCGGCGCCCTTTGATAGGCGGGCGGTGCGGCGCGGCGGCGTGCGTCGCAGGCAGGATTTTCGTTTGAGTCGCCCGCGCCTCGGCTTGTTTTCGCTCGGCTCGGTATTGTTTTTAGGGTTCCTGTTCCCGAGATATTCCTAAAACGGGACCCTATTATTCTGTCTCCGCCGCCGGTCTGTTCGTCTGTCGGTCCGTCTGCCTTTCTGTCTGTCCTACCCTGTCTTTGGAACCGTAATACTTAGGCGGTTGAAACTTTTACAAGCAATGTGTTGTGGTGGAGTTTTTTCCCGCTGCCTTTTTCTCCACTACACTACGGCCCGAAGGCAGCGGCTTTCACTTTCATGTTACATTGTACTTTGACATTCAGCAAACAGAATGTAAATTCTTTACGTTGAAATAAATTGAATTGAATTGTTAACATTGCCGATTAATAATAATAATAAAATGTACAAAATATTACGGTTAAGTATACATACAGTCGTAAAACTGAATATGATTATAGGGCTTATTTTGTATAACAAGTAATAAAAAACGACCAAGTGCAAGTCAGACACTAGATCCACATCACCGCCAAATCACAGATTACTTATTGTACGGAACCCTGTGTACGCGAGTTTAACTAGCACTTGGCTAGTTTCTTATAACACGATTCTAGATTACCTAACAACGATATCAGGTAAAATCGGTATTGCTGCGTGGCAGGAGCGGCTGTTTCTTGTTGCCACCGCCGCTAAATCACGGTGTGCAGCGCGCTCCGCCGTCTGCTGCGCCGCTCGGCCGGCGAGCAGCACCGGTGCGGTGTATATGTAGGTACCTGGGTACTTCGTGTAGCGCGCTTCGCCGTCTGCAGCGCTGCTCGGCAGGCGTGTGTGTGGTAGGTAGGTACTTCGTGAAGCGCGCTCCGCCATCTGCAGCGCTGCTCGGCAGGCGTGTGTGTGGTAGGTAGGTACTTCGTGTAGCGCGCTTCGCCGTCTGCAGCGCTGCTCGGCAGGCGTGTGTGTGGTAGGTAGGTACTTCGTGAAGCGCGCTCCGCCATCTGCAGCGCTGCTCGGCAGGCGTGTGTGTGGTAGGTAGGTACTTCGTGTAGCGCGCTTCGCCGTCTGCAGCGCTGCTCGGCAGGCGTGTGTGTGGTAGGTAGGTACTTCGTGAAGCGCGCTCCGCCGTCTGCAGCGCTGCTCGGCAGGCGTGTGTGTGGTAGGTAGATACTTCGTGAAGCGCGCTCCGCCGTCTGCAGCGCTGCTCGGCAGGCGTGTGTGTGGTAGGTAGGTACTTCGTGTAGCGCGCTCCGCCGTCTGCAGCGCTGCTCGGCAGGCGTGTTTGTGGTAGGTAGGTACTTCGTGTAGCGCGCTTCGCCGTCTGCAGCGCTGCTCGGCAGGCGTGTGTGTGGTAGGTAGGTACTTCGTGAAGCGCGCTCCGCCGTCTGCAGCGCTGCTCGGCAGGCGTGTGTGTGGTAGGTAGATACTTCGTGAAGCGCGCTCCGCCGTCTGCAGCGCTGCTCGGCAGGCGTGTGTGTGGTAGGTAGGTACTTCATGTAGCGCGCTCCGCCGTCTGCAGCGCTGCTCGGCAGGCGTGTGTGTGGTAGGTAGGTACTTCGTGTAGCGCGCTTCGCCGTCTGCAGCGCTGCTCGGCCGGCGAGCAGCACCGGTGCGGTGTGTGTGTAGGTACCTAGGTACTTCGTGAAGCGCGCTTCGCCGTCTGCAGCGCTGCTCGGCCGGCGAGCAGTACTTAAGGCGTGTGTGTGGTAGGTACTTCGTGTAGTGCGCTTCGCCGTCTGCAGCGCCGCCCGGCCGGGGAGCAGGAGCACTTGTGTGGTAGGTACCTAGGTACTTCGTGTAGCGCCGTCTGCAGCGCCGCTCGGCCGGCGTGTGGTAGGTAGCCTTAGTTAAGTCGTGGAGCGAAGTATTTTTTGTGGTTGGTATTCGTAGTAACTTCAAGTACCTACGCCATCTCGTTAAATGGACGAACACGATGGTGTAAGTTTAAAATTTTTACAACAATGTATGAACCCGATTCTCCTGACATTAAAAACCAAAATGATGGCAAAATTGGAAAACACTGTGGTCGTTGTAGACCTGCAGCATTATTATGATTCCCGATTTGATGGCTTCGTACCGAAGAGTGACATACGTCATGGATGTTGGCGTAATGTAAAATACATTGATAGCTCTCACTACACACGGGATACGTCGGTCAATCGAACGAAATGGGGTTTCTCGGAGTCCACCTACCTACTTGCGCGCGCGTCCGTTCGGCCCGGGTCAAGGAACCCCAGTGGCGCGCGCGACCGCGCGGCAGACCTCAAACAAAACACCTGATAGCGGCCGGGTCAATTGCCGCGCGCGAGCGAGCGTGCGATAGTTGCGTAGCTATGTTTATGTAAGGCATGGAACATTTGAAGGGGTTGCGAACTATTGCGCGGTGAAATTTCAAAGTCAATTTTTGTTTTGAAATATTGATAATTCACATGGAGTTTCTATGGGAGAAATATTGTTTATACGAATCTTGTTCTATTTCTGCAAAAAAAAGTAAAAAAAAGTCTCGACTTTGCACCTCAATATCTCGTAAACCGTTAAATCCCCAAACATGGTGCCAAACAAAAAATGTTCGTTTTGATGTAGGGAATGCGTGATTTACCGATCCGGCTGCGGTTCTTTAACACCCGTTATATTTATTGACATTTAAGATATTCACTTTTTCCAAAGATGCGTTAATATGTTGATATCAACCTTGTGTATGTATGTCCGCATTGCTGGGGCATGGCTCGGTTAGGTTAAGATGCGTTATAAAGAAAATTTTATTTTTTTCCATTGACGGTGCTATTTAGCACGAGGTAGCGCCTTAATCAACGCGTTGGTCAGATATAATAAGTAAAGCTTCGGGAAGGACCCTACAAGCAGCCATACATCTGGCGCGTAATAGAATCTAATGGAGAGAGCTGGTGGCGGAATCTGCCCTTAGTCACGTCCCTCAGCCGTGAGGAAACGACAAAGAAGAAGAAAAACCGCCTCAGAGTTTTTTATGGAATGGTGTTTTTATAAATAACACCGTAAACAGCTAGGTAGATCCTTACACGTAAAGTAACTCCTTCTTAACGGCACCTTAATAGGTGTAGTTAAGTAGGTATTTCTCGGAATGAATTACTTCATTTATGGGAAGGCGTTATTTGGCTCCGGTTAGATAAGAACATATGTAGGTATAGGAGTGTTAAGAGATTAAGAAAGTCTTTCGAGACGAATTGCTTCGACTGATGATGTATATCTGTGTATATTCCTTTTTATCTAAGATTGATAATAGAACAATATATCTATCTGTCTCTCTTTCTCTCTCTCGGAGAAAGCCTGTTCCCGGTGTGGGACATTTAATGGCTACTTACATTCTTCGCCGTCAGGCTGTACTAGTCCACTGCGGGGACATAGCCCTCCCCTAATGAGCGCAACACTTTGTGCCATCATTGGGGTAATGCCATGCATGCGGGTTGGTGATCGCAGTTCGGTGGAATTGTACTGCAGGGGGCGCTGCTGCCCACCTCCCGGTTTGTGTCCCTTGGTCGTTTTTCACGACACCCGCGGGAAGATTATTCCATTCTTCGGGCTCGTTCAGGGTTTTCGAGTATCACTTTTTCTAGTATTTTTAATGCATTGCTCACACATAGTTATGATAATTAACGATATAATTATAGATAATACTTTGTTTTAAATAAGAACGAATTGTAAAATATAACACATTTAGATTTGAACCAAATTGTGCGAAAGTTTGCAAGATAAGATAAAGTTTGCCCAAAACACAGTAAGACCAGCCACTATTCTTGCAAGCCTTCACCAATCCGGACTTAGCCGTGGTGGAGTATGGCCTATACCTTCCTTAGGGAAGAGACCCGTGCCCCTCGGTGGGGAGATAATGGGTTGATGATGATAATGAAAGCCCGCACCGGTCTTAGAATCCCCCACCAACCCGGACTTGGCCCCCGTGGTGACTTCACCACTCCCAGGCCATACCCATGGCTTAACCTTCCTGTGAATCGTCGCCCAAGCTAATCTTCAAAGAAAAAAAGCTGGCCACGGACAAGCTCATACTTGAGGCATCAAAACGCAAGATCGCAATCGCTCTGATCCAGGAGCCGTACGTCGGCGGAATAGCCAAAATGAAAGACTACCGAGGCGCGAGAGTCTTCCAATGCGCCCAACCTGGAGACAATCCAGTCAAAGCTGCAATCGCAGTCTTCGACTCTGAGCTGGATGTCATCCAGTGTCCTGAATTCGCTACTTCGAACATCATGGCAGTGCGAATCAGGGCCAGCGCGTGGGAGATTCTCACGGTCTCTTTCTACTTCGAGCCGAAACCTGCCGAACTACAGCCGTACCTGGGCCAGATCAGCAGGATTCGCAAGCACCGCGGCCACTACTTGCTCATGGGCGGCGACGCAAATGCAAACAGTTTCTGGTAGGGGAGCAAAAAGGAAGACCATCGCGGGAAGGATCTTGCGGGTACTTTGAATGAGATGGGGATGTACGTTTTAAATAGCGGTAACATCCCCACCTTCTTCGAAATAAGAGGCGAAAAAGTGTAATCCAGCACCGTAGACTTGACGTGCTGCACACCGGATCTTCTTCCCTTTGTGGAGGAGTGGGTCGTCGACGAAACCATGACGATCTCGGACCACAACGGCATCCTCTTCAAAATTCGTTTGGCATAATCTTCAGGAATCAAAATTAATAGAACAACTAGATTATACAACAGCAAAAAGGCCAACTGGGCCCATTTCCATATGCAGGTAGACCAGTTTAGCAAAGAAAACAACATTAATAGTAAAGAAATAGACAATATAAAAAATAAGGAAAAATTAGAAGAAAAAGTAAATATATACATAAAATCAATAACAGAAGCATGCAAAAGCAGTATTCCCAAAATTAAAACTAAAGATAAAATACACTTGTCATGGTGGTCCGAGGATCTCGCGCATCTGAGACGTTACCACGAAGAAGAATAGGGTCCGTTGAGCAGCACCAGTCGAAAGAGAGAGAGAGTGGTGGCAGATTACCTAATAGCGAAAGAAAAGTATGAGGAGGAAGCAAATAAAGCGGTTATCGGAAGTTGGAAGGAGTTTTGTGGGAAGCAGACAAAGGAAGGAATGTGGGAGGAGATTTGCCAAGTGATAGGCAGAACAAAAAAGAGGCACGAAGACCAGCCACTCGTGGTTAATGGCAAGACGCTGTCGTCGAGAGAGTCAGCGGAGGCGATAGCGACTACATTTTACCCGCAGGATTTGAGCGATGATGACAATGCGGTACACCGGAGTATCAGATTGCAAGCGGACCGGGTGAACGTCGACGATCGCAGCGAAAGCTGCGACCCGCCGTTTACCATGGAAGAGGTCAGGGCCGCTGTTACGTCGTTCAATCCCAAAAAAAGCGCCAGGTGTCGACGGCTTGATCTCCGACATATGCCAGAGAGCCATAGACCGCGATCCGGGGGCTTTTCTATCGCTAACCAATAGGTGCTTGCATCTGGGTCACTTTCAAAACCAGTGGAATGCTGCAACAGTAGTCATACTGCGTAAACCCGGAAAGGAGAGTTACTCGGATGCAAAATCCTATAGACCGATAGGTTACTGCCGGTGATGGGAAAGATCCTGGAAAAAATGCTGGTAACTCGCATCCGGTGGCACCTCATCCAAAATTCAGTACTCGCCAATGTGGGTTTATGCCACAACAGAGCGCCGAGGACTCCCTCTATGATCTAATACAACAACTTAAAGGAAACCTGACTGAACGCAAGATCACCACGCTTATTTCCTTAGACATAGAGGGGGCCTTTGATAGCGCCTGGTGGCCTGCCATACGGCTGAGACTAGTGGAAGAGAGGTGCCCCGTTAACATCAGCCGGGTCGTCGACAGTTACCTGCAAGATAGGTGGGTGAGGGTCCTATACGCCGGAGAAGAGGTGACCAGAGGGACCACCAAGGGATGCGTTCAAGGCTCCATTGGTGGTCCCATTTTTTGGAACCTCCTCTTAGACCCCCTGCTGCAGGGACTTGACAGCTCATGCGTGTATGTCCAAGCCTTCGCGGATGATGTGGTTTTGATCCTGAGTGGGACACCGTATTGGAGATCCAATCCCGGGCAAATGCCGCTCTCGCCTATGTTCAGGAGTGGGGTGTCAAAAATAAGTTAAAGTTCGCACCGCATAAGACAAAGGCGCTACTTATAACGCGGAAACTAAAACTTGACGCCCTGCTCCTGGCCATGGGTGGCATCGACATACCGATGTCAAAAGAGCTGAAACTTTTGGGTCTCTGGATAGACGACAAGCTGACGTTCAACACCCACGCGAGCTACGTCTGCAAAAAAGCTTTGAACGTCAGCTGTCCAGAGCCGCAAAAGTCGGCTGGGGACTTCAGCGCGAGGTCATTCGGACCATCTACACGGCAGCAGTGGAGCCGATCATAATGTACGCAGCGAGCGCCTGACGGGAAAGTGGGGGCCGCGCTGTCCATCTGGCGAGGGGAGGCCGAATCCCGATCCATAAATCTGAAGCTGCCGTCCTACTGCACCGTCTACCAGGCTGAATTGCTGGCCGTATGCAGAGCCACGGAGGAGATCCTAAAGCTCGATGCCAAAATCTTTGGCATCTACAGTGACTCCCGTTCGTCGCTGGAGACGCTAGTGGAAAACGGCTGTCGACATCCCCTCGCCGCCCGCGCGCGCAGCAATCTTAAAGATTGCATCGGCCAAAACAAGCAAGTTAGTTTGTTCTGGCTGAAGGCGCATCCGGGCATCGAGGGGAACGAGGGAGCCAGCCAGCTGGCAAAGGCCTCGCTGCGGCTTAAAAAAAGGCCGCACTACGACAAGTGCCCGGTCTCATTATGTCAAGCGACAAATTCGACAGAACTCGCTTGACGAATGGGACCGCAGATACAAGTCGGAAGAAAAGGGAGCCACCACCAAAATCTTCTTCTCAGACGATAGAGCCGCGCATCGGGTGGTCAGGAGGATGGTGCCCGACAAAGTGACATCACAAATCCAGACGGGGCACGGTGGGTTCGCCGAATATCTGCATCTTTTTAAATGTAGGGCGGACCCATCGTGCACCTGTGACATAGAGAAGCAGCAAACACTGGAGCATATCCTCTTCGACTGCCCGGTGCACGGCCGGGAACGATGTGATGCACAAATCCAGTTGGAAATGGGCATCACCACAGATACCGCTCACATAATTATGAGGGATGACGAAAAGAGGGACGTGTTTCTGGAGTTCTGCGGAAAGATAATAAGAAAAGTCAACAAAAACAATAAGTAGGTTTCTGCCTACTGCTTTGTAATCAAAACAGAGTGCATAAAATAGGAAAGAGAACTGAAGGATCCGCAGAGCTCCAGAAACATATCAATGATTGACAATCTGTGATAATAAAGTACTTTGTGAAAATGTCTTTAGTGTTTGTAGTCCAAAACTTATAGTAACGACAAATCATGTCACGCAATAAAAATAATTAAAATGTACCATAATATGACTTACAAGGTCTCCAATCATGTTGGAGTACAAATGGAAGATGAGAAGGGGTTTAGTCTGTAGGCTGCTGTGAGAAATTCCCAGTAGAGTCGGGCATGCCGCGTGTGTTAGGGCGCGGCGGTATACATGAGTATTCCCCTCCTCCTACTATAAAAAAAAACTTCCTGCTATGGAGGAAGAGACCCGAGAGACCCAATCGATTTATCAAGTTCTAAGGATTCGTCACCAAATGAGACGGTTGATATTTGTCAAAAACGCAATAACAGGAATGGTCAAGTAAGACGCCGACAGACGGTGGCATTTAGCAGTTCGTCTCACGGCTTCATCTTAGTGGCCCGGCGAGCAATTCATTTCGTATTACTATCCAGGCGAGTCGCTTGATGGAGCTATAAAATCTGCGTTGAGTAGTCCGTCTTGTTTGTAGATTGTGGTTACACTGTTGGTTGGCGATGTCACTGTGCACACGACAGCTTATCAAGCTTGCCTTTGTACATGTTTTTTCTTATGTAGGTAATGTCCTGTGAAATTTTTATGGGCAATGAAGTAAAATAATATTTTTTTACATCATCAACTACAAATAAATTATTATTTGGATGACAATGTCAGTCAAATAACTGTATGATAACTTAAAAAGAGTTGATGTTAATCTTAGTCTGGCCAATTTTTTCATTAGATATTTTCCAAAGTTGAGGAAAGAGTAATTTTATTGGTTCTTTAGATATATAGATAGATAGAGAACACTTTATTGTACATACAAAAGGAAATTATACAGATGTATCTTTACCTAACGTGGCCGCCCTAAGCAATCCTGGCGACGGACGATCATCGCAGAGGCGGCGACTATCGGCAAGACGTGGAGCGAAACGAAACGCGAAGCTATAGACCGTGAGGGATGGCGAATCATTGTGGATGCCCTTTGCCCCATCCAGGGGACATAGGAACTTAAGTCAAAAGTAAGTCATCTTTACCTAAGAGTACAAACGGCGCTCTTATTTCTAAAAGTGATCTCTTCCAGACAACCTTTGGATGGACTGGAGCAATAGATTGGAGAAGGACGTAGATGTACAAACAAGTTAAATTATTTCAGATATATATGAATTATACATGCCTAATTGGGAAAGTTGTTACCTATACTAACTGTTATTAGATTTTCTTCGTTATCAACCCTTGTGTGTCCCCACTGCTGGGGCACGGGTCTCTTCCTGCATCTTAGGAAGGTTAGGCCATACTCCACCACGGGGGCCAAGTCCGGGTTCGTGGAGGATTGTAAGACAGTGGCGGGCCTTACTCTCAGAAGTTATCGAGCCGCCCATAAGGCCTCTGACATGGCTTAACGACTGGCATTACATGACAGCCAGCACCAACGGCTTAACGTGCCTTGCGTAGCACGGAAGCGCTTAGATTTTGTAATTTGTCCTGTATTTTAAAAACCTATTTAGAGGCTAAAAATTTCACCCATGCCGGGATTCGAACCCGCCACCTCTGGCTATCCGTGCCAGCGCTCTTTCCAACTGAGCTAATGGGCGACTCACCGGCATCAGTGAAATTTCGAACTTCTACAATATTCTCTGTATTACGTACTGTGTATTGCCCTGTATTGTTATAGGAAGTTATTTATTGGTGTAAAAAATATTAAAATTACGATTATATTCTTTAAAAAACCTATTTAGAGGCTAAAAATTTCACCCATGCCGGGATTCGAACCCGAAACCTCTGGCTATCCGTGCCAGATCCGTCCTCTGGCACGGATAGCCAGAGGTTGCGGGTTCGAATCCCGGCATGGGTGAAATTTTTAGCCTTTAAATAGGTTTTTAAATTTGTTCCTTAGCACGGGTTAGTGCATTAAAATAAAAATAGTATGATTATATTCTTTTCAATGCACTTACCCGTGCTAAGGACAATTTTGTACGTAATACAGAGAATATTGTAAAGAGGTTCGAAATTTCACTGATGCCGGTGAGTCGCCTATTAGCTCAGTTGGTGCGCTGGCACGGATAGCCAGAGGTCGCGGGTTCGAATCTGCCGCATAGGTGGAATTTTTGGCCTCTAAATAGGTTTTTAATATTTATAATACGTTCCACTTTAGGGCACACGTCGCCTCTCCGAGAGAGAGTGTGGGTTTAATCACCGTGCCCACCGCGGATTGGCAATTTCAAGCGCTAAAACCATTTCACAACTCAAGCACCCAAGCTTCCTCATCGTGTTTTCCTTCATAGTTAGCGAATAGTATTTTTCTTCTTCTTCAGTCTATATTATGTAGTCCACTGCTGGACATAGCCCTCCCCAAATTTGGCTCTTATCATACAGTTTGCTTAGTATAAGGGCCAGCAAACACCATTGTACATTTCTTTCTATTACTGATCAAGGCTTGTTTAGTTATATTAATGATAAACCTACTGTTAATAACTAAGAAAATTATGTGCATGCAATTATAATTTAATAGATAAATAGTTTAAGTGATGTACAAACCCAAATTATGCTTTTTTGAACAAAAAACTAATTTTTATTTATTTAATGAGCGCCATAGCGCCCTGTCTTCAGCTTGCCGCATCCAGCATCTGCCGGCAGTTTTCGGAGATCGTCATCCCACCTGGTCGGAGGGCGTCCTACACTACGTTTGCCGAATCGCTGGAGACCGCGACTCAAGAACACGTTTACTCCAATGGTTATAGAATAGTATTGTGTAGAAATAAACAAGTAAACATAATCGTTTCTAAACGTGCGTAATATTTGATTTCTGAACCGTTTGTCGCATTGGTTCTGGATTGTTCCGCCCGAGGGCGCTTTTGTCTTCATGTCAACTTTTTCTTGTTACGTTTCACATTGCAATCGTGCGCTAATTAAACCTTTTTCTTTATTCTACGCAATTTTTCATTCCAATATATTGTCACTACAAAGTCACAGATGTACGACCGCATGCCTAACATATGATGATATGACTATGACCTTAGACCCATGTCGCATTAAGCTCTTCTAGCCAGATGTATGAGAAATTGACAATTTTGACTTTGACAAGGTGCTAAAGTGTACATGTTAGTGCTCGTGAATGTACAAGTGAACGTAACTTCGAAAACAAAGTGGTGGGTCACACACCAGGTTTCAAACTCACGACCTTTTAAATGTGAGACAATTGTTCTACCGACTGGGTTATCACCGCTGGTTATTATTAAATGTTGTTATTATGTATTAAAGTTATTAAAATGGTTTTCATTCCCACCCCACTCAAGAGGAAGGTCAGGTCGGACCATACAGGGTGCTTTTGAAATCTTTTGCTGTTTTTAAGGCGACATATTAACCATGATGTAGGAACATAATTATGATGCTAGTTTAGATAAGAAACAAAAACATTTTTTTTGTTACAATTAACTTACTTTACTTCACTTAACCATTAAGAAACAATACAAGGACGAAGAGTAATAAAATAAAAAAATTTAAACTTTTGTTCGTGCTTGTTATGATTAGCAACAGCCGCTTGATTCAATTGGTTTTTTTTTTCTATAAAATAGAAAGAAAATCAACTTTATTGTACTTCCTACTACTATGAATTTATATTCAAACTGGTAATAACGGTGCAAACCTTTTACCACCAATTTTTATATTACTTCCATTCTGACTTTCCGTTTTAAAATCAAAATTTAAAATTACGTCACGTATTTCTAGAGTACACTAACGCTTAACACTTGCCATTTCTCTTTTGTTGTCGGGAAGAGATCTTAGCGATAAGACCGCCAATATCTTATCGCTAAGAGCTCGGGAAGAGCTCTTAGCGATAAGACCGCCAATTGTATAACATTACTTAGATTTAAGAAATCATTATTATTATTATTAATACTTTATTGCACCATAAAATCATGGTTGTAATATTTTTTTGATTGTGTATTAAAGTGTTCTCTATCTATATTATGACGAACTACCTACTGACAAGAATTTTTATTCCGCAAATTATCAATTTGTCCTATTTTATTCTGATCAGTCTTATTTATACAGTTTTTAAAATAAATATACAGTGTGGTTGAAGTCATGAATTATATTACAAGAACCCCTTCAACCCTTGTAATCGAAATGTCAGAAATCACGAATATAAATGTTATACCAATACGGATAAATAATTAAGTACTCTTTCACAATGAAACTTTCATTCTTCTTCTTCAGGCTATATTGGTCCACTGCTGGACATAGCACCCCTAATGAGCGCCATAGCGCCCTGTCCTCAGCTTGCTGCATCCAGCATCTGCATGGAGTTTTTCGCAGATCGTCATCCCACGTAGTCGGAGGGCGTCCTACACTACGTTTGCCGAGTCGCGGTCTCTACTCAAGAACACGATTACTACAACGGTTGTCGGTTCTTCGCGAGATATGGCCAGTCCACTTTCTTTCTTTCTTGGCCAAAATTTTTCGTAAGTACTACGTTAAATTATAACGGCATCCGCTAATTTGATCCGGTTTTTCTTCTTTTTCAGGCTATATTAGTCCACTGCTGGACATAGCCCTCCGCTAATGAGCGCCATAGCGCAAGGTTGTGCCATCATTGGGGGGTAATGCCAATAATCCCCACGCTGGGCATACGGGTTGAGCATCGTAGTTTGGTGGTATTGTACTGCAGGGGGCGCTTCTGTCCACCTCCGGATTTGTGTCCCTTATTCGCTTTTTACGACACCCGCGGGAAGAATTTAGGTTTGTACTATGCGAATTCACCCTATTCTCCAGGCCGACACCACACGGCATGATCAGGTTATAATTAAATAATCTGACATTCCCTCAAACCAATGCTAACGATTTCAAAATCACGCTGTAGAAGCGGAGGTGCGTCTCACATACCTCCCATACGCTACGTGGGCGCCGCCGGCACATTTACTTCCAATCATCTTCCTCTTTTGTTTGCCCAGCGTCGCCAGTGATTCACCAGCTCAGTGCAGAAGTCTCAGCTTGATTTCGGTCTATTCTTGACATTTGTACTTATTTTGAGTGAGGCTCACGACAACCTGGAAACCCGTCTCCGACGGGGACGGGATCCGTTCTCTCTGAGACGAAAGAGTAATTCTGTGATTCTGTTACTATGTGGCGTGTGAAATTCACTTATGCTTATGCCGCTAGATGGCGTCAGTGCTTATTTATGAAAAAAACCTTAGTTACTTTTTAAGCTACTTTGGAAGTTACTTTTAAAAACTACCTAGACTATAGAGCCTAACTAAACAACCCCAATTGGGTTTGGCGGCCTCGGGGGCGCAGCGGTTTGGCACGTTGACTGTAAAACCGAAGGTCTCGGGTTCGATCCCCGGCCGGGTCAACCTAGGAAACGAACTTTTCTAGTTTCTCTCGGGTCTTGGATGCTATCTATGTAATTATTGTATTAAATCTATCGTCCAGTTAGCATATGTAACACAAGTCATTTAGTTGTACTTAGTATGGGACTAACGAGATCTGTGTTATATGTACATGATTTTTTTTTTAATAGTGATCTAAGGATCATATTTTTATTAATCTGACTGTTTGAGTTCATGTGTAAAACTTCGAAATATAAAGCAGAAATATAATAAAAAATAAATTTTGTCACTTTCACTTTAATTTATTACTTAAAAACACTTCTCAGTTATTAAGCTAGGACCTAAAATGCTTGATTCATTTCGCCACGTCGCAAACTGTCAAAAACAAAAATATAGTCTTTCCGGCAAAAATGAGACTTTTGCCCTCTTCAGCTGTTTTCTTCGCAGTCGCCGGCCTTGCTAGAATGCCATTGTCTTTGGTCGAAGAATAGCGCGGAATAATACACCTTATTGTCATGGGGGCAGTACGGTGATGCATGAGTGAAATTGTTTAATAGGTCGCCTTGATAGGACCTCGGTGATTCGCTAGCAGGAGCCAATAAAAAAATAATAAATTATTGCACACCATACATTCAACTGACATTATTTTTAGGTGGAGTAGGGATAGATGATGAACGGGTCTAATCGCGATTATTTCTTAGGTGAAATGTAAGTACCTTAATGCTTGACGTTACTTAAGCGTGACTTTCGTTTCGACGAAATCAAAGATATTGATGGAATTATAAACTCAAAAACTACATCGATATCAACCGTTGTATGTCCCCACTGCTGGGGCACGGGTCTCTTCCTGCATAGTAGGAAGCTTAGGCCATACTCCACCTCGGGGGCTAAGTCCGGGTTGGTGAAGGATTGTAAGACAGTAGCGGACCTTCCAACATTCCTGCATCGCGCAATCAGTGTTTCAATGACATAACATGAATATGTAATACGTCCGACTAACAACACTTGGACTGCCTGGCGGGAAAATTCCCTTTATAGTGGAAGAGCACGATCACCCGCTCTTCGCTATACCGCCCATAAGGCCTCTGACATGGCTTCACGACTGCCATTACATGACAGCCGGCACAAACCACCAAAAACAGGTGCAGAATATTTATAATAAATATTATTTTACTGGTGCTGCAGCGAGTGCTTTGAACAATTTCACTATTTACTTACGTGTCTTGTCTCCATCATCAGATCAGCACGACGCTACAAAATTATTGTATTGCCATACAAATTATATTTATGTGTATGTAATTTTAATATTATATACGCTTGCAAGGATTCAAACCGTCGTAGACTGTAGACTAACGGAGTTGTGAAGTTCTTGTCGAAGTTTGGCTTTACTTGAATTATTGTCCATTGTTCCCTAGAACTTTAGATTCCATAAAATATACTTCTAAATTCAACTCAACTAAGTCATGTCGCACATGTTATGAAGACGTACAATTAAGCATACATTAATAAAACCACCTAATTAATTTTAAATTAAAAACTAGACCCTGTACCTAGGGTCAAACGAACAAAAGAACGTATGAACTATCGAACGAACTAACGCACCGAAGAACTAACTAACAAGGTAGGCATTTATCAGTAAAAAATCTTGCTCTATTAGTATTAGCTCGTTTGTGATTTTCAAACACCATAATTAATGATGGTGCGGACTGACTATTTTCTTTGAACTAATATTGATATGAGGTAAAAGTATATTAGGTCATATAAGATAGCCAGACCGTACTATCAAAATAATATGGTGTTTGACAATGACAAAGGTAGAGTATGATGTTTTTTCCTGATAAATACCTACCTTGTTTGTTCGTTCGTTCTTTCTTGTGATAGTTCGTACGTTTTTTTGTTCGTGCCGTTGTTCATAATTTCTTTCGCTCCTTTATTCGTTAGTTTCGTCCCTCAATAGTTCGTACGTTCTTTTGTTCGTACCGTTGTTCATAATTTCTTTCGCTCCTTTATTCGTTCGTTTTGTCCCTCAAACGTTCGTACGTTCATAAGGCCGCCAATTGTACTGTATCTTTGTAATTATGTTTTGTTTGTTTTTTCCTGGTGTACAATAAAGAATATTCTTATCTTATCTTACGTTCTTTTATCCATCATTTCGTTCGCTTCTTTATTCGTTCGTTTTGTCGCTCGATAGTTCGTACATTCTTTTGTTCGTTCCATTGTTCATTATTTCGTTTGCCCCTTTATTCGTTCGTTTCGTCGATCGATAGTTCATACGTTTTTTTGTTCGATCCGTCGTTAATCATTTCGTTCGCTCCTTTATTCGTTCGTTTGGGCATGTGATAGTTCGTGCGTTATTTTATTCGTCCTTTGTTCGTTCGATTGTTCATTTGCACAAAATTTCAAAAATAAAAAACTTTAATAACGAGCACTTAAGTGTAGACGTGGAAAAGCTGACTTATTGGGGGACCCTGTTTTATAATGGCCACGTTTATCGAAACGCCAAATGTTAATGAATCAAAGGTATGGTGAACTCTTTTACTTTATAGAAGTTAATTGGAAGCCTACAACATGTCACGTAGATATTTTAGCATAATTACTGTGAAGGTTAACATAGAGAATACAACATTAATTTCGTCATTCAGAAATTTCCAAAGTAAACATTTACATTTCACAAACTCACGCCACGATCCTGACAGACCATAGTTTCCATTTGTAAATAATAATAATAATAATACTTTCCACACAACACAATCACTTTTCCTGGTCCCAAACTAGGATATCCTGTGCTGTGGTAACTAGGCAAGGACATCACAAACATAGAAAGACACCCAATCTGAGGCACTTTACACAAATATACCGCGGCCACCAGAGGGAATCGAACCCATGACTTCTGGCATGGCAATCAAACGTGATACCGCTAGACCAACGAGGTTGTCAAATATATAAAGGGCTCTACAGAGTGTAACAAAATACCTACATCTCATAATGAGGATCTTCTTCTTCTTCAGGCTATATTAGTCCACTGCTGGGCATAGCCCTCCCCTAATAAGCGTCATAGCGCAAGGTTGTGCCATCATTGGGGGCCATCAGTTGTGCCAATAATCCCCACACTAGGCATGCGGGTTGGGATCGCAGTTTGGTGGAATTGTACTGCAGGGGGCGCTGCTGCCTACCCCCCGGTTTGTGTCCCTTAGACGCTTTTTACGACACCCGCGGGAAGAATTTGGGTTGGTGCTATTCTCTAGGCTATTCTGTAATGAGGAATTCGTCGTCTATATAACTTTTACTATGAGGAAAACCTCAAAATTATGAAATAAATATTGGCTTTTTCATACAATTTTGTTATGTAGAAAGAGAGAAAGCACTTTACTGTACATAAAACACGAAATTACCACAGAAGGTGGTATTCTTAGGTAAAGAAATATTAAGAAATACACTTACCATTATACTATTTTTATTTTTAATGCACTAACCCGTGCTAAGGAATAAATTTAATATTAATTAAATTAAATTTAATATGTACGTAATACAGAGAATAGTGTAAAGAGGTTTGAAATTTCACTGATGCCGTGAGTCGCCCATTGGCTCAATTGGTAGAGCGCTGGCACGGATAGCCAGAGGTTGCGGGTTCGAATCCCGGCATGGGTGAAATTTTTAGTCTCTAAATAGGTTTTTACACTTACCATTAAAAGCCAATTGGTTGTAACTGATAACTTACTGTAGAACAGTTGATATTAAATTTTATGAAGTAAAAGCAAAATTGCGGTTTATTAGGCAAGTATTGGGATATATATGTATGACCAAAACAAAAACAGTTTTTACAATTTTCCGACGTTTCGGCGCTTTTTCAAGTGGAAAAACAAAACGTGTAAAAACAGGTTTTATTATTTCTAGCGCTCGTGATAACCTTAGAAAATACTAAGCATAAGCAGGTTTCCTCACGAAGTTTTCCTAGTTAGCGGTTAGTTTGCTACTGTAACTTCACATATGCACGTAACTTAGAAAACAAAGTCATATCATCGGTACATGCCGGGACTCAACCCATGACCTCCCGATTGAGAAACCTGAGTGGTTGAAATACCGCAGCGCTTGAAAGTACCAATACGCGGTAAGCACGAGAGGTAATTAAGCTCTCCCACTAAAACACTCTCCCATTGGGAAAGGTCTGTGCCTTGCAGTGGAACGTTTATAGGCCACTCAAAATATAGAATCAAATTTAAGTGCAGTCTGTACAACGAGTTAAGCAACAGCAGGCGCGGTCAGGTGCAGGATGGGTGACCGTCCTGTGACTACCGCTAGAGGCATTTTTCCGAGCGCTTCCGTGCTTCGCGAGACACGTTAAGCCGTTAGTGCTGGCTGTCATGTAATGGCAATCGTTAAGCCATGTCAGAGGCCTTATGGGCGGCTTGATAACTTCTGACAGTAAGGCCCGCCACTGTCTTACAATCCTCCACCAACCCGGACTTGGCCCCTGTGGTGGAGTATGGCCTAATCTTCCTGCGAAACAGGAAGAGACCCGTGCCCCAGCAGCGGGGACATGTAAGGACATTTTGATAACGATAACTGTACATCGAGCTGTTTATGCTACTGGGGCTACTTCGCTGGTGTAATGTATCAGCAATGTACACTGACGTGCAGGAGGATGATTTTTATGCCATCATCCTCGCTCACGCAGTCTGCAGCGATAACGATAACAGCATCCTAAGAACCCTGTTGAAAACAAAATATAGCCCAATTCTACAGCACTGGATGGAAATACAGCCCGGTCTGGTAGCAGACTCTGGTAGCCCTACTCCTCCGAGATGCGGGTGTGAGTTTGCGTGTGCGTGCGTGCGCGTGTGTGTGTGTGAGTGTGTGTGTGAGTGTGAGTGTGTGTGAGTGTGTGTGTGAGTGTGAGTGTGTGTGAGTGTGTGTGTGTGAGTGTGAGTGTGTATGTGTGTGCGTGTTTGTGAGTGGGAAAGCTAATTATGTACCTAGATAATCCGGTACGGTAGTTGCGGCGACTAAGTTAAATTATCTCTGTTTATATATTTTTTAACATTACTTTATAATTGGACCCTCTAGCAAAGTGTATAAAGTTTAATATACGTAAAATTAATATAAAACCTCAAAGTCATTTCCCCAGTATCGATAACCAAACCACTTTCAATAAACAAAGGATTATAATTATCAGTATTATTATATTGTACACACACTCTTGAACCCCGACGCCGTCAATTGAACAAAATGTGAAACCAATGAAAGTTTTAAACTTTTGCCTACATTTCGAAAGTGTTAATTAATTATCAAACGATTTTGTGCAATTTCTATAACTTGTTGCATACATCGCACGACCGAGCAGAGGTTTTCTCTTGAAAAGAGAGTGTGCTTCATTATGCGTGCCCAAGGTGGATAGGCTCTCTCAAGATAGTTTCCAAAGTCATTGACTCATGCCGGAGTCTAACCTGCAACCTCTTAAATGTGTGGCTGGATTTCTGCACTAACGTTACCTTATTACACAAAATAATAAAAACATAAAAAGGCATGGTTTTCGCGTCAAAAATGCTATTAAAATATCCAAAGTAACCATTAATTTCTGAATTGTTAAAAAAGTATTTAATGCTTTGATTGATGAAATCTATGTCTATATAATTATTTATATAACGTGGAAAAAATACTATTTTAGTGCTTCTTACTAACAGCAATATTTTCGCAAACTTCGTAAAAATAAATAACTAACTTTTCAGCAATTGGAGGATTGTCATTTCTTTATTAATTTTAGAACAGAAGTTATTATTTCAGTAACTTTTAGTGATATTTTTTAGAATAAAAACATTAATAAACCGAAAATAACATAATATTAACTCACCATATACACTTTGCCACTTGGCGCCACAATAATATTGCGAATATTACTCGTTTTTGTGAGTGTACAAAAAATACTTTTAAGAACAATCAAGAACTCGCGCGATGATTTATTTATAACGTATGCAAATTCCTAACAAGCAACGCAAAAAGTATTCCCAAATAAATCCCCGATTTTCTTCACAAGAAACTTATATCAGTAACTTTCAAATACTGGCCAGCAACAATTATTATTCCACCAAAACTCGTCGAATTCCAAATTCAAAATAAAATCTCAATCCAGACCAGTTCGAGAGCCTAGCCTCGGGACCTAATTCTCGAGTTCCCGAAATTGAAAATGCAAACCGAGTTAGCATGTTATGATGATTGGTGGCAAAAGCTGCACTGGGCGGCGCCCTCGGCCCGTATATAAGTGGAGACTTGGGCGGGCGGCGGCAGAACAACACTTGTTGCCCGTGGTGGAAGCTGCCCATCTGTGATTCCAGACTCGACCACCAACGTCGCAGATTTTTATCAAGTAAGTGAATAATGTTACGCTTGTTTAGGAGCGACCCTCGTGTTTTAGGGCCGTGGAAAGTCTACATTTTGTGTGACGGAGAACGTTCGAATGACGCCGCAGCAAAAAGTGCGGATATAACTTTTTGGAAGTGTTTTCGATAAGTTGCGAAGTAAAAAGATAATGGTATATTTCGTGCGACAAAGTTTTCCTTCAACGCGAGTGAGTAAACTGTCTATTTCCGGCTAACTTGATTCGTATAAGCTTTCTTATCCGAAGTTCTCGTAAGTACGTAAGAGAAATCGATCGTGACAGGATATTGTGCCATCAAATTGTTCGCGTATTTTCGATAACAATGTCGGAAGGTATTCTTAATGACGATAAAGAAACAAATATAATTATAACGAACAAAAGATGATTATTAAAGTACCTCTTTGGGGTCCAAAAGTTTTATTAAGCTCGAAACGATTTTGTTCTAAAGTCGTAAGAAAGTTTGGAGCTTGTTGTTTTAAAGCTATTGTTGAAGTCTTGAAATCCCACGTTAAGTCATTAATGCACAGACTTATATACTGAAGTAAGTTTGTGAAGATTTTTTTTTACCTAATTTAAAGAAGACTGATAAATTGTTGTTGCGATAGAAATATGTTCAAAAATCTGGTGTAGTTGTGGAGGAAGGTAAGATCAAACCTTGAAAAATACTTAAGTTATATATATACTTGAATTATCTAAAAAAAAATTTTTTATTACGAATCTTACGAGAGGAGATGCCTCAATCCAAGATGAAAATTCTTAACTTCAAACAAAGCAAGATACCAAAATTTTAGTAAAGCATCGAATAAGTGAAGCGTCGTATGAGTAAAGATAAGATAAGATAAGAATATTCTTTATTGTACACCAGGTAAAAACAACATAAAGATGGTGTAGACTTTTTTATTAAAAGATTTTTTTTGTAAATATTGTTTTTTTCTTTTCTAAATATTATGTAAATCTGGTTAAGTATTAATGTTGTATATAAGTATAGAAAAAATTATTACTTTATTTAGTTGACTTAAATTTTTAATTTTGGCACTAGTAAGTGTAGTTGTGCATTGATTAAAAATCAAAGTATAGACTAACTAATCAAAGTATAGATGAACTTAAAACCATAAAATAATTATAAAGAAATAAATATTCTTTATCTCACCTACTATGATCACGGCTTATAAGAAACTCCTACATTGCGTATCTAAGAAACTGACTAAACCATATATATTATCTGTGTGTGTGTCAGGAAAAAAAGTTGTAAAAAATCATTAAAACTAACTTAGCCAATCAACGTAGGATAAAAAGCTAATTCCTAGGCTCCGTTAAGTATAACCTAAGCCGTAACCTTTCTATGGACTTAATAGGTACGTACTGGCTCGTAGTTTGATTGCGTAGAAAACTTTAGTATCTGTTCAGAAGTTAAGGAATATTTTGTGGATTGTCTTTAATCAATGCATTTTATTCTTTATTATTATAACTCAAAATATGATAAGTAATGTCTTTGACTCATAATTGACAATACCATAGTTTTAAGTATCAAGAAAAAATTAAGAGAAACTTTTGTCATGAATGATATAATTTTCTAGCGATTTTATCACTAAATGCTATTGCTTGAATAGGCGTAATAACGTAATTCTTACGTTTGCTTGCTTGAATAGCAAGCAAACGTAAGAATTATTTGTTTTAAAACTACAAAAAAACGGAGAAAAAAGCATGGTAAGACTGAGGTGCAGAAACATAATTATTGTCACTTAAGTTAAAAAAAAACAGAATTTGCAGCGGATTTCATACTAGACTAGAGGGTGCTGGGTAAAGTGCCTCAAAATTAGATTGAACTATTTGTATCATAAATGATATTGAAAAACTCACAAAAAATAACCGTAACATGAGTATAGATTGCATTTATTTTCATTTATCTGTGCGCACTCGCTTTTCATTACATTAAGACTTCATGCAATATTTTATTACTATAGTATGTATAGTAGGTAATACCATATTTGGGGTCACGATTCAGTGGCCACCTCAGTTCACCGACCGTCTTCGCTCCTAACCAAATACCTATCTCCATTTTCACATAGTCTCACGTAACGTAAATTTTATAAAAATCTTGATTTGCTTACGTATGCAAGAATGTCTGAAACTATGAGTGAGTTACAAAACTCTACCAGTTATTGTGAGGATTATTCATACGTTTCCGTATTATTAATGACATAAACGTCACGCTTATACCTTCGGATTATTAAACGCTTATCCCTTCAGCTCTAGAAGCATAATGGTTCGATTGAAAACTTATTGATAGATTATACGATTGAAAACTTGAAATGTCATTACTTGGTTCACCTGCTCCACCTCGATATCTTTTTAATGATACCGAGATATTTTTTTCAATAAATAAAGACGCAGCAACATTCTTTTGA
Source organism: Yponomeuta sedellus (assembly GCA_934045075.1). Classification (NCBI taxonomy): domain Eukaryota; kingdom Metazoa; phylum Arthropoda; class Insecta; order Lepidoptera; family Yponomeutidae; genus Yponomeuta; species Yponomeuta sedellus. The sequence goes on along the minus strand of OW203735.1, from coordinate 5,699,547 downwards.
GACAAACCAGAAGTTCTTAGTATAATGACCCGCAAATTATTTAAACAAATGACATCCTTGATCCAATGCCATAATGTTAGAGTTGACATAATATAACATCCCTGCGAGATGCGTTGTATAGAAATCGCGCCGGTGGGCTGTTCTGTTTCTGTGTAGGCCTCGTCAAGTCTCTTCAGTACATGTTTTATGAACAGTCCTTTGCGCGCCTTTTCCGCGTTTTTCAGCGCCCCTTCTATGGTCGCTGACTTACGTGTCCATCGCAAACTTAGCTATCACGATTGCACGATTTTTTGTTCAAGTTATGTGTGAAGACTAAAACAGCCAAGTGTTTTAGTTTTGAGTGAGTTCGAACCCTCTTGATGATGTGATTTACTAATTGGATAACAACGTAATCTAAAATCTAGTCTCAGTATCCAAAAAGTTGACTTTTCACAAATTGTAATAAAATTTATGCTTTTCATAGAGTCAGATCACAGACAAAATAAGTTGTTCCGACAGATAACCTCTCTCTGTCTCTGAAGCCAGTTATGATTGGAAATATTTGTATAAGTTAAGGTTACCATAAAAAAATGCTTTAAAATTCATGTATCCAGGTTGTATAGTTTACAAGACGGGGGGTCCAAAAAAATTAATTTTCGGCAATTGGATAGATCACCAAAAATTTAGGGTACTCTTATTGAAGCTAGAGCTTTGAAATTTAGAAAATCCGTACGCCATTGTACAATCTTTTGCATTTATAGATTTCACAGCTAATTCCGTGAACACAAGGAAATTAAAAAATTCTACACTACATGTATTTTTTGAGGCGAGAACTTTTGCAGAATTTTTTTACATTTTTGTTTCGATAAAACAATTATTGCTAACAAGAATAATTACTTACAACGATAACTTAAGTGTTTAACTAAAGGAACGTCTTGGTATGTATTTTTATTATTTTACGTTCTAAAGACCAACAGAAAGAGCTGTATTACCATAATTGCTGTCAGCAACAGACTGCCATCTAGATTCATGAATATAACCCTTTTAATTATAGGTCTTTTGCTGCAATTTTGCCTTACAATACAGTCATTGTTGATTGGTATCGTTATTATTCATGACACTCAACTGGTAATTTGAAGATGAAAGTTGCTTGGTAGACACAAATATGAAAATCTTATTAATTGGTTGTTAATAAAACATTACATAAAAATTAATTCCGCAGTTTTTGAAAATATCTGTTGTATCTTTTTTGACTACATTTTTTTGTACAAACATCTCTATGATTAAGTTAAATGAAATGCTTTTTGGCAATATTGAAGAAGACATCTTTTGGTCACACCATTAGTTTTAAAATCAGTGCGAAAGGTTTTTTGATTAATTATAATAATGTCAACTTTGATACACCAGTGGATATACGCTGATATCTTGTTCTTCTGTGAGTTGTTTTTTCGTTATTTGTAACTCAAGTATTGCCTTTTGCGTTGATGTTTTAATATGTTACAATAAATGACTTTTCTTTTTTCACCTTAAAAACTGAATAAATTTGCAGACAACCCTGTTGGTAGGTATAAAGTTACCCTGCAGATGGGACGCTCTGTTTAAAAGACTGACAGCATGAATGAGCGTCTCAAGTTCAAGGAAATGCATCAGTGCATTGAATATAATGGTCAATGTCGCTGGAACATTTCTCTCCTTGGATCGAGGCATAGGTACTAGGTAAAAGTAAAACTTCTAGTGCTCTATGCTTCTTTGTCAAGTAAACATCTTAATACCCTGTGAGTTTCTTTTATTTCACTGTTTTAACCGACTTCAATAAAGAAGGAAGTACTCAATTCGTCCGTATATTTTTTGTGTGTTCGTATTTATGTTCTATATTTCGTATTTATATTCATTCTGCATTGTCGGATTTAAATACTTTGTTTGTTAGAATGCAAGGGATGTTTTTTAGTTTTACTTCGAGATGGTGCCGTACACATTATTTCAATCTCTGTTCATGAAATCTACGAAAAAACACTTCGAAGGTTTCTTTCTTGTTCGTATTTTTCTCGTGAGGTTCTTTTATATGACTGTTTATTGCTTTATTGATGAACCGGCGTGCGTGTATGCAATGACTAGTGAACGTTGATGAAGCGACGGTGATCTGTCAGGTTCGAGGCAAGTGGCAGTCCCTGGTCTCTGCCTAAACCTCTGGGATACAGTCGTATTTTGTCCTCCTATTTTGACATTATATACTCCTAACACCTATTTATTTTATTTTGTTTCATTCGTAAGTATTCCATATACTCGTACTCGTAGGCTTTAATAGAGCATAGAGAATATTTATTTAAACTTTTAATATTTATCTCAAAGCTAATAAAGTGTTTTGTATTAAGATATTTTGCAATACTTATTTACATTGTTAATTAAACATGTTACGACACTGTTCAATATCTCTTTAGCATCCACTTTCTAGTCACTATTTTTGGAGAGGGAAATAAATGCATCCCGTTTATGTTTGCTTAGTAGCCTATTTAATTTATGTCCCATTCTACAGGGCATAAGCCTTCTCTCAGAGATAGAGTATCTCAGGACTAACATATTATAAGTTTCTACTCTATACGGTATTATTAATTCTTTAGTATTTGTTATTGCCCATGATTATATCGCACCGCAGTCGGTGACGCTCGTGGGATAGCACCTGGAACTGGCTGAAAATCAGCACTGAAGGCTTGTCCATCAGCATATTGCTGAGTCAGTTGCCATTTATAGCAGCAGTGATACGCCGTGAAATTTCGTTTTTCTTCGGGCCAAGGTTTGGGGTTTTTTTTTGTCCCCAGCCGAGGTTCGAACTCGGAACCTCTTACTAGGTAGGCAGATGCACTACCGCTACGCGACAAAGATCGTCTTTGAATGACATTGATGTCTGGAATTAAAGCTAGTACAATGCACGAGTTCTATGTTTTATAATAATTATGTTATTCGTTTCGTTATCAACCCATGTATGTCTCCACTGCTGGGGCACGGGTCTCTTCCTGCATCGCAGCCATACTCCACCACGGGGGCCAAGTCCGGGTTGGTGGAGGATTGTAAGACAGTGGCGGGCCTTACTGCCAGAAGTTATCAAGCTGCCCATAAGGCCTCTGATATGGCTTAACGACTGCCATTACATGACAGCCGGCACCAACGGCTTAACGTGCCTTGCAAAGCACGGATGCGCTCGCCCATCCTGCACCTGACCGCGCCGGTTGTTGCTGAACTCAAGTAACTGATTCCAATAACTCGGTTTGCCTAGGCCTTCCTCCTTCTTCAGGCTATATTAGTCTACTGCTGGACATAGCCCTCCCCTAATGAGTGCCATACCATAAGGTTGGGCCTAGGCCACGAGCGCTTAATCATTATGTGAACTCAGTTAATGAAGGACTTTGAAAAGACTACCTTTGGAGTCTTTTTTGTACTTTATTTGTCCAAAATTATCTACGTTTTGAAATGGACACCTAGTTTTTTTTATTGTTCAATAAGTCACACTTCCTGTGCAATTTTGAATAAAATAATTTGATTGTTTGTTTTGTTGTTTGTAGTAGTGATAGTAGTACCAGACGACAAAAGCTTTACGGTTATTGAAAATATTCTGCAATAAATAATAATCTTCAAATCAATCAAAGGCTTTAAGGGCTTTCTGTCAATTTGCAGATATTGACAATGTTGATGATAATTTGATGGAGATTGATTTTTGTTAAGCTCGATAACTGAAGTGGTATCATAAAAGCTACTGTTTTACAGGACAGCCATCATAGATAATTTACTATATCCAAAACACGCATTTTCTAAACTATTGTATCTATTACTCTAAACTAAATGCATTTGTCTGGCTTTAAAGGATTTTGTGTGTTATAAGATTGTAAATACTACGTACCTATAATAATATAGACATATTTCAACTATTACTAATAAAATAAAGTTTTAAAAGGCTATTTAGAGGCTGAAAAATCCACCCATCCCGGGATTCGAACCTACGACCTCTGGCTATCCGTGCCAGCACTCTTTCCAACTGAGCTAATGGGCGACTCACCGGCATCAGTGAAATTTCGAACCTGTTTACAATATTCTCTGTATTACGTACAGGCAGCGACATCTGGCTAAAGTAATTTGCATCACTTGCAGCCCCGAGGTTTTTAAAAAGGTTTTTAAAATTGTCCTTAGCACGGATTAGTGCATTAAAAATAATATAAAATAAAGTTATCATATTATTTACCAAAAATCTTCTATATAAAAAAATCTAGACGGTTGCTCTACTCCAAATAATAGTTTCCTCGAACGATGTTTGGATAACGATGCCGGTATGCAAGATGTAACTCCTTACACTTAGTTACAATGTGAAAGTGAAAAGCATTTATTTCTATTGTAACACCATAACACAAATGATAAACAATATTTGTAGTAAAAAAAAAAACATAAAAATAAAGGTACCTCATACAATTATGCTGAACGAAATGTGCTACAACAGAAAAAGGCGTCTTAGTCAAAGGTAATGGTAATGTCTTACAACGGTAATGTCCTATTCAAAGTAACACAGAAACAGCGACGAACGTTACAAGTTCAACTACGTGTCCATTTCGAAATCTAGAACATCTAGATCAGAGACTGACGTTCGAAGCAAAACATACGTAATTCTGGACAGCCAATGAACCTTCTTTATCCATTCAATGTTGCTGGGCAATGGAATAAAATTAAGGTTCGAAAATTTGTCAAAAATATTAGCGCATAGAAGAGTCGTAACGTTCATGACTTTGAAAAGACTAAATTTGGAGTTTATTATCCATTTTTTCTCCAAAATTATATAGATTTTGAAATGGACACGTAGTTTGAATTGTAACGTTCATTAAGTCGCATATTCTGCGCTATTTTGAATAAAACCATTTCACACAGTGATATCGTTCCGATGTTAAACCTAACTGCAAAGTAGGTAGTCGGGGCTGTAAGTAATGCAATTTGCTTAAGTCAGATGTCGCTGCCTGTACGTAATACAGAGAATATTGTAAAGAGGTTCGAAATTTCACTGATGCCGTGAGTCGCCCATTGGCTCAATTGGTAGAGCGCTGGTACGGATAGCCAGAGGTTGCGGGTTCGAATCCCGGCATGGGTGAAATTTTTAGCCTCTAAATAGGTTTTTAAAACCATTTCATTTTATTTCAGTATTTTTGTGGCACGGTTGGCAGTTATATGATAAGAGTATAACAACGCTAGGCTTAAGATCTTGATGATTTTACTACACACATTGAGCGTTGGAATTTCGATATCAACCCTAGTTGTTCCCCTCTGATGGGGCACGGGTCTCTTCCTGCATCGCAGGAAGATTAGGCCATACTCCACCACGGGGGCCAAGTATGGGTTGGTGGAGGATTGTAAGACAGTAACAGGCCTTACTGTCAGAAGTTATCACTTATCAAGCAGCCCATAAGACCTCTGACATGGCTTAACGACTGCCATTACATGACAGCCGGCACCAACGGCTTAACGTGCCTTGCGAAGCACGGAAACACTCAAAAAAATGCCACTAGCGGTAGTCACGGGACGGTCACCCATCCTGCACGTGACCGCGCTTGTTGTTGCGTTACTTACGTGATTGATTCCAATCACTCGGTTCGCCTAGGCCACGAGCGCTTAGCGAGCGCCGTTGGAATTTAAAATATGTTATCTAAAAAAAAAACCTTATAAAATTCAATAATTACTATTCTGCTATTCGTGGCCACTAGTTTTTATGATATTTCGGCGAAGTGTTATTCTGTCTCTGGGTTCCACACACCCCACCAATAATACACAGGATGTCAGGCGTGAGTTACATAGTCTCGGCTTAATCTACCTTAGTACCTACCCAGTACCTAGCGTGTTCCAAGCAGAAGCGGGATGCTTTATCAGCTCCTTTGTAGATACGCGGTCTCCGCAACAAAGCCATATCTGAAATGAGTTGGATGTTCAACATTTTGTCTAGCTCCGCGCGAACTTAGCGTCGACTTAACAAACGGAATGCTGACACAGGATAAAAACAAAAGGTTTGGCTTAGGAAGCAATTTTATTCATCTTTCAATTTTCCATCTACGTACCTAATACTGGTTTAAACAGCGTCCAGTGCCACCTTCACTCAAACTAGATGGGTAAAGGGACCACTCGGTTTCTGGATTGCCTAGTAAAAATTCATAGAGCATTTATTCTTTGATATCAACCCTTTGTACGTCTTCACTGCTGGAGAACGGGTCTCTTCCTGCATCGTAGCAAGGTTAGATCGTACTTATTGGAAGTATGGCCTAAACGATTTTTCCTATATTCATAACCTTTTTAATTACAGTGACATACTGTACGTAATACAGAGAATAGCGTAAAGAGGTTCGAAATTTCACTGGTGCCGGTGAGTCACCCATTAGCTCAGTTGGAAAGAGCGCTGGCACGGTAGCCAGAGGTCGCGGGTTCGAATCCCGGCATGGGTGGAATTTTTAACCTCTAAATAGGTTTTTAATACAGTGATATGTTAATATTTTGACATGAAACGTCTTACAGTTTGGAAGTACCTATGCTATTCAACGAAAATATGTTGCCTTAACAAGGGATGTAAATCTATGGCTACGTGAAGTGTGTTATTAATTTATTACCTGTGAGTAAGGCAAGGCAAGGTAGCCACCGCTCAGATCTTCTTAATTCATAGCGCTAGATGGCGCTTTTTGCTACTACGAGGGCTGCTACTTATGTATGCGGAATAGAAAAAATTAACAAAGTATATGGCTAAATATGCTTTTATTGTTTTTCAAAGTATTCTCCACTATGATCAATGCACTTTTGCATTCGATGAACCCAAGATGTAAAACACTTTTTACACTCTGATTGAGGTATTTCCAAAACGTGCTGTTTGAAGGCATCTACGGCATCTTCACGGGTCAAAAATCGGTGACCACGTAATTTATTCTTTACATTTGGGAATAAATAGAAATCATTGAGAGCCAAATCAGGGCTGTACGGTGGATGACCCAATAATTCTATTTTTTGACCATCCAAAAATTTAGTTGTTTCCTAAGATGTATGACAGCTGGCATTGTCATGGTGAAGTATGATTCTGCGTCGCTGGTTGTTTTGGCGTATTTCTTCAAATACTTCCGGCAAACAAATGGTCGTGTACCACTCCGAATTAACCCTTCTGCGATTCTCCAGTGGTATTGTAGACACATGGCCATTAATACCAAAGAAGCAGGCCACCATTTGCTTTACAGTGCTTTTTGCACTAGCCACTTTCGTAGGGTTCGGCTCATTTTGAAACACCCAAACTGTTGATTGTTGTTTAGTTTCGGGATCGTACGCGTAGATCCAGGATTCGTCACCTGTGTAGATATTATAAACAGATTTCGAGTCGCCTCCGTTGAATTTTTTTAAGGTTTTCTTGCACCATTCGACGCGAGCATCTTTTTGATCCTGAGTTAAGTTGTGCGGGATCCAACGCGAACAAATTTTTTTTACAGACAAATGTTCATGTAATATCCTATGAATGCTCGTCATACATATGACCATTATAGCCTCTATCTCGCGATACGTAACATGGCGGTCTTGCATCATTAGTTTTCGCACAGCTTCAATATTTTGTGGCACTACCACCGATTTCGGGCGATCTTCTTTAATTTCGTCCGTGAGCTTACTGCGCCCGCGATTAAACTCACTAAACCAGTGATACACAGTCGTTTTTGATGGAGCTTCACCACCAAAAGTCGAAGTTAATTGATCTACGCACTGTTGTTGCGTTAAACCACGTCAAAAATCGTAATAAATCATAGCACGAATATTTTCACTAGTGAGTTTAATTTTTTCAGTGATATGACATTTTAAACCCAACAAAAACAAAACACTATCGTATATAAGAGAAAAATATTAGCGGCCAGTATTTAAAAAAAGAACGAATTTGACCATGGAGGTCAGACATTGCGTTTAAATTTATTGGAATCCTAGATTCCGCATAAATAAGTAGCAGCCTATGTATTTAACTTTTATTTTAGACGTTTCACGTTAAACCATTGGCCGCGTATCCCGACACAGCCCCACCCGCTTTTTTCCTAGTTATAGTGACAGCCATTATAATTATATTCTTTTTAATGCACTAACCCGTGCTAAGGACAATTTTAAAAAAACCTATTTAGAGGCTAAAAAATCCACTGAGCTCAGTTGGAAGAGCGCTGGCACGGATAGCCAGAGGTCGCGGGTTCGAATCCCGGCATGGGTGGAATTTTCATTGCCGTTCAAGGCAATGCCGAATCAAGCCGTTATAATTACAGTGACCGGTAATTTTTTTAGCGACTTATTTATTTGAGCAAACCATCTATTTAATTGCCTAGTTTGTGAAGCAGGTAACACGCGAAAGCTTCTTGTATAAATATCGAGTGTAATTAATCTACGTAGGTTGTGTTTTGGGGCAATATTCAGGATGCTTTGATACAAGCAGGCGGAGTAAATATTGCGCTTGAGTAACGCGTCAAAAGGTGATTTTCTTCGCCCTTCTGAGAAACAAAGATTAAAATGGTAACATATTTTCTAGTATTGGTTTGACGTACCAATCGTGTTTGTAGCTAGCTACAACCAAATTAAACAAAATGTTAATGTACATGTCAGAAATGGATCATATATTTTATAACACATTTGCTTGTAAAGGGTCTAATACTTCACCAATTTCAATATGTAAAACGCAGATTAAAAAACGCACGATTTTTTTTGTAAGGTAAAACGTACGGTTTATCAAATGCTCCATCTAAAACGAACGGTACTTTTTAAAATCTTAGCAAAGAGTTTTTATACCAGTAAAGTAGTAGAATTAATGGAGTAGAAATGAGGTCCTTGAGAAGTATGTGTAGTGTTACTTTGAATGACAGGATACGCAAAAGTCTGATTAGAGAACGTTGTGGACTAAAAGAGGATGCAGTGACTAGAATTGAGAAAAGAATGTTTTTAAAAACCTATTTAGAGTCTAAAAATTCCACCCATGCCGGGATTCGAACCCGCGACCTCTGGCTATCCGTGCCAGCGCTCTTTCCAACTGAGCTAATGGGTGACACACCGGCATCAGTGAAATTTCGAACCTCTTTACAATATTCTCTGTATTACGTACGTATGTTAAAGGAGGTTAGGACATGTGGAGAGTATGTAGGAAGAAAGATTAACGAAACAAATATATACTGCGAATGTGAGTGGAAGGGCTAGTAAGGGACGTCCGAGGTGGACATACGTCGACCAAATATGGGATGTATTAGCAAAGGGGAAGATAAAAAGTACCTGGAACCGGCGTACGTGCATGCAACGATTTATGAACGTTGATGAAGCGAAGGTGATCTGTCAATATCATGGCTAGTGGCAGTCCCTGGTTTCTGCCTATCCCTCTCGGATACAGGCGTGAGGTTATGTATATATGTATGTATGTAAAAGTGGACAACAGAATATGAATAAAATTTACTTTGGGAGATAAAATATAATAAATAAACATTTATAACTTAAATTTAATTAATTTTACTATACCTACCTCAACACCATTTATCTGTAACAAAACACAAAAATATTAATTTAATTTATTAATAATACTGGCTGTTTTCGTGCCTATGTCTTAACAAAAGCGCTCATGCAGGCGCAGATCTAATTTGTGAACAAGTAAAAGATTTATTCATTTAAAAAAGTCAGCTGTAATTTTCTACTTACCGCACTTATATCATAATGTACTGTTTTATGTCGACACAACTTTGTTTTTTTTTGTTTACGATCGAAAGATGTCATTTAGGTACTTGAAAATAACTTTGTTGTGTTCAAATATTTTTTTCACATGGTTACATTCTAACTATATTAGAAACAATTAGACGGAATTTAAAGTGTGGTGAAGGTAACTAAGAGAATGCTAGAAGATGTATGAAAGGTAGTGCTCTAATACTCGTATAATATTGTAATGCTTTGGTGTAATTTTACTGTTATGTTACAATATTCATGTAAATAAACAAATAAGTAATAGTACATTACACAAATAGGGTGGTAATACAAAGAAAGGCCGAGATCGCAGAAGTTTGCGGCCCGAGCTGCAAGCGAGGGACGTAAATATGCGATAGAGAGCTTTCTTTATTACCTCCCGTGTTGTGTACATCTTTTTATGTCTACACTTGGCCAGAAAGCGGCTTTTTCCGTACGCGCAGCATGCGGAAAAAGGCACTTTATTGCCAGGTGTGGCATAAATAAATATATACGACGGAGATGTTAATGAGACACTCATCACAGATAAAACATGAAGTGCATGTTTACGAAGTGAATTTCACGTAACTATCGACCGATGGCAGGTCACATGCACCAGGATGTATGAAATTGACGTGTGGGGCAGTTGCAGCACGGACACTCCACGTCACTGCAGTAGCTCCAATTTGTAGATTCAATTATTATTCGGGCATGTACCAATGACTTTGTTGAATTTCAAAGTTACGTACATTTGCGAATTTGTTCGCAATACCACACGCTAACTATGAAGGAAAACATCGACAGGACACCCGCGACTTGGTTGGCTCCGCACGCATTGACTATCCTGTGGGCTAGGCCGACTAAGCTGTCATTATGGTATAGGTGCTGGGCAAGCCTACACCATCTATAAAACCATGTCCCAGGCACTACAGCGTCGGAGTGGTCCCTTCACCCATTTCGTGTGAGTGAAGATACCACTGGACGCTGTATAAATCATCTCATTAAGTAGCTGCAAAAAGGCCAATATTATTATTGCACAGGGAACAGTCTCAGTTCGCTACGTTGCGTTCGCAAAGTTGACGTGAATAATTCAAAATTATTTATTTACAACAGTGGTAACGATGGAAGGGGGCGAATCCTCCTTTCAAGTTTACACCTGTATTAGGAAGAATTCGCTCTTCCGACAGATAAATTGTACTAATTTTAAACAATTTTTTTAGTTGAAAGTTAAGCTTGAGTACCTACTAATATTTATTTTTTTATTTTAACTAGTGAGTACACAAAAGTTATACAAAGTATGTGGTTTTAGATTATATATTTAATAAAGTTAAGATTGATTATTTATTGCATTTTTCTTGCAACATTCTGCTAAGAGCTGTCGTGCAAAGTACACACAGAAAAATTACTAACAAAGGTTACCACCATTAAATTGTTTGTGAATTAACTTGTTGTTAGTATACGAGAAACTGGGAGTAAATGAACAATGACATTTTATTAGAACTTTTATTACAGAATTTTTAAAAACGTTTATAAGAACTTTATATTATGAACTTCATACGTTATTAGACTCAAATATTTACACTCTTAGTTCGGTCTAAACATTCAAATAGGCTAATAAGACTAGATTAGTGTAAATAGCAACCAATTAATCTAAGATTAAGTCTGTATAAGTAGTTGGTTCAGTGATAAATTAAATTTCGGTCCTAAATGAGACCTTTATGTCGAGGAATAGTGAGAGTATTGAATTTAGCTTGTCTAGTTCATCCCGGTTTCTGATTTGAGAATTTATGAATTTATGAATTTATAAGCTAGGGAAACATCAAAAGTATTTCAAAATTGATTAATTAACTTTGAAAATAATCTATATTACTAAGAGTGACAACATGTTACGCTATAAATATATTATAACAACGTTATAGTTATGCAACGACTTATGAACGTTGATGAAGCGAAGGTGATCTGTCAGGATCGTGGCAAGTGGCAGTCCCTGGTGTGAGGTTATGTATGTATGTATAATTCGATGTATGTCCGCCTGGGACGTCCCTTACTAGCCCTCCCACAAAACGCAATATATATTTGTTTCGTCAATCTTTCTTCCTTCATCCTCTCCACTTGTCCAAACCAACGCAACATTCCAAACATACCAGTACATCGATCAAATAAGGGATGAACTGAAGCAAAGGTTAAGATAAAAAGTACCCGGAACCCGCGTGCGTGCATGCAAAGACTTATGAACGTCGATGAATCGAAGGTGATCTGTCAGGATCGTGACAAGTGGCAGTCCCTGGTCTCTGCCTACCCCTCTGGGATACAGGTGTGAGGTTATGTATGCATGTAACAGTAAAATGAACGATGAGTGGTGGTAGCGGAACAGTAGAACGTCGGGTTCTCAATCGGAAGGTCGTGGGTTCGTTGATTCGGCATGTACCCAATAGCTTTGTTTCTAAGTTATGTATAATTCTGAAGAATATTAGATCTCCTTCTGTCCCTACAGTGTCAGGGTTATATTAGTGACAAAGTGCGCATTAGTTTCTAAAGACACATTTTCTAGGCACATTTTTAAAAGTCGTCAACTGAAAAGAGCCTCGTTTTAAACGTGGAAAAATACAGACATTCCTCAGAGCTACCTCTAGGGAGATAAAACTAATTTTCTTTCTGTACTTTCCTTTAAAAAACGCGTCGTGCAAACAATTCTTAGGTAGTTTTGCTCTGTAGTTTCGCTGGATGTTATTATTCGGTTAGATTTTATTGTAATAAAAATGTCGTTTTAATAACAATTATTATTATTATTATTTTGCTTTATTGCACACGAAACATTAAATAGGACACTACATAAGAAATAAATTGTACAAAGGCGAGCTTATCTCTGTAAGAGATTTCTTCCAGCAAACCTTGGAGATAGTATTTTCTAAGGTTAACACGAGCAGTAGACATAATTAAAACTGTTTTTATACGGATTTATGCTCGTTTATTACATTTTTACAATTTTCCAACGTTTCGGCACTTTTTCAGGTGCCGTGGTCCCGGATGACCACGATGATGAGTGATGAGTCATCCGGGACCACGGCACCTGAAAAAGTGCCGAAACGTTGGAAAATTGTAAAAATGTAATAAACGAGCATAAATCCGTATAAAAACAGTTTTAATTTAACCTTGGAGAGTCGAAGCAGCAGTAAAAAACGTATCTATATACGTGTACAAAATAAACTACACAGATTGCAAAACCCTTAACAATAACCTAAGGAGAAATAATACTTTATATAGACTAAATAACTGTAAATATAAATAATTTATTAAACTTTAAACATTATAATGTGGTTTTGAACACAGACAAGTGTCAATGGCAAGCCATCGTGGTGCTAATCTGAGTTACTGGCTCACTGTTTTGACGAAATATTATATAACTAGGCGATGCCCGCGACTTCGTCTGCACAGGATTAGTACTTCGAGTAGCTTATATAAGCGTGGCGTAGAAAAGGACGAACATTATGACATTAAATGATCACATAAATAATTTTGGATCGAATTTAAAAATATCACGTTATCGTACGTTATCAACCCTTATATGTCCCCACTGCTGGGGCACGGGTCTCTTCCTGCATCGCAGGAAGGTTAGGCCATACTCCACCACGGGGGCCAAGTCCGGGTTGGTGGAGGATTGTGAGACAGTGGCCGGGCCTCACTGTCAGAAGTTATCAAGCCGCCCATAAGGCCTCTGACATGGCTTAACGACTGCCATTATATGACAGCCGGCACCAACGGCTTAGCGTGCCTTGCGAAGCACGGAAGCGCTCGGAAAAATGCCACTAGCGGTAGTCACGGGACGCTCACCCATTCCGTACCTGGCCGCGCCTGTTGTTGCTTAACCAAGTGATTGATTCCAATCACTCAGTTCGCCTAGGCCACGAGCGCTTCAAAAATATCACACTATATCTGTATAAATTGTAACCTGTGTTATTCTAATGTATAAGCTGTATTATTGTAAAAGTTTCATTAAAATCCATTCAGTAGTTTTTACGTGAAAGAGTAACAAACATCCATCCATACTTACAAACTTTGGCTTTTATGATATTATACTATAGTAGGATGGGCAGTGTCCTAAATACGAAATATGCATCCAACAAGAATATTGTACAATAGATTAAGCACCAAACGATTTTAGTCCTTTATTTACATGTAAAATTATGGTATGTAGTTAAAATAAACAATTTTTTTATTTAATATTGATAACTAGCTTTAAGCCCACCTGGTTCCCGTGGGATAATTTCTAAAGCGAGCATAACCAGGCATAACCGAGAAATCAAGTATTGTATGTCTCAATTCAGATCTTTGTCTATCTCTTCGCCAAGTTTCATGTAAATCCAAACATATTTACAAACTTTCGCATTTATAATATTAGTAGAATAGTTACAATGACACATCATTTTGAGAGTATGCGGTTAGTAAGTACATATAAAGCTGAAATTAAAAAGTAATAATATTCAGCGATTTCTTAACAACTCGACTTTCCGTAAAAAAAACTTTCTTATGTTTGCGCAGATTAGGAGTCTATTTGGTTTTTAGTTTGTACCTACTACGTATTAGCGAACACAAGAATACTATTTATTTATTTATTTGCTCTGGTTTTATTTGAAGAGTATCACTAGAAGCGCTCGTGGCCTAGGCGAACCGAGTGATTGGAATCAATCACTTGGTTAAGCAACAACAGGCGCGGTCAGGTACAGGATGGGTGTGCGTCCCGTGACTACGGCTAGTGGCATTTTTCCGAGCGCTTCCGTGCTTCGCAAGGCACGATAAGCCGTTGGTGCCGGCTGTCATATAATGACAGTCGTTAAGCCATGTCATAGGCCATGGGCGGCTTGATAACTTCTGACAGTAAGGCCCGCCACTGTATTACAATCCTTCACGAACCCGGACTTGGCCCCCGTGATGGAGTATGGCCTGACCTACCTGCGATGCAGGAAGAGACCCGTGCCCCAGCAGTGGGGACATGCAAGGGTTGATATCTACAAACTGACAGCTCGTAGAATTTCAGTCTATGACGTGCATCCGTGCATGATATACTTCCGGTTTTTAAACTCGCTTTTAAAGTTGATTTTTCTTCTTTTTCTTCTCGGGTCCTTTAACTCCCACGGAGCATATGGCCTGAACCACAGATTTCCTACGGTAGTTCGCGGCAGCTTCCAATTCAGGTCAGCTAGTGCCGATCGACTTCGCCAAAAAAGATTTTCCTTTTTTAACATTTTTAAAGCATCTCAAATTGAAATATTCACCCCATCTCTCAAAATTACCTATTTGCTCAAAAAAACAAATTATAATACAAAAACTGAACTAAAATTTATTCTTTACTCTTTTTAGAATAATACCCTTTAGAGGTCTCAGTTGCTTAGAGAAATTGGAAAGTTTTCATTAAAATAGAAGAAGCTTTTCACTACGTCACAAAACAATCCAATTTCAGAACAAATGAAATACTTCTCGATGAAATAGCACAAGAAACTGCCTTGAGATATTCTACGAATCAAAGATCTTTAATTCGGTGGCATTGGAAAAGGTAAAACCCTTTTTTAAGACCGGGCCCTTTTAAATTAAAATAACTCCACGTAGTTGTCTGAATTTTGTGGGAATTATTTCGCGGCTTATAAATTATTAAAATTATAAATATTTATTCCTTAATAGCCAAACTTATTTAAATAAATCAATTTTAATTTATGAATAAATATTAATTCTAATAATCTTTTAGATAATCTTACATATAATATTGGCCTTTTTGCATCTACTTATTGAGATGATTTATACAGCGTCCAGTGGTATCTTCTCTCACACTAGATAGGTTAAGGGACCACTCCGACGCTGTCGTGCCTGGGACATGGTTTTATAGATGGTGTAGGCTTGCCCAGCAACTATACCATCCTTGACAGCTTAGTCGGCCTAGCCCACAGGAAAGACTAGTCAATACGTGCGGAGCCAACCAAGCCGCGGGTTTCCTCACGATGTTTTCCTTCACCGTTAGCGTGTGGTATTGCGACTACAAATTCGCAAATGTACGTAACTTTGAAATTAAACAAAGTCATTGGTACATGCTGCCGTGTTATGACAAAACACTGTATCTATAGATACAGTGTTTTGAAGTAACATGAATGATTCGATTCTTCGCCCTTAAGTACATGGTATGGCATCAAAAAATATGGAAAAAGTTTTAATAATACGCAAATCAGATATAGTAAATAAGACTGTATAGCCAATATTATAGAGACCTGTTTTGACAAAATACTGTTTCTATAGATAGGTACCGTGTTTTGCCAAAACATCCACGTGATTTTTATGCCAAATAACTGTAGATGCAGTGTTTTGTCATAACAACTTTAAAACCTTTTCCTATTTGTTAAGAAAAAAAGCGGGTATTCAGTGCGAAAATTCTAGATTTTCAATTAGAGTCTATATACAAAAAATATAAATTAACTAGTTACGGCATAATTATGTGCACTATTATTTAACACATGTAAAATTTTTAAAGTAATCTGTTTTGATTTGACGTATCTATGCGGAATTTTCTTAACGAAATGTTTTTGGCGTTTTCTGGAAAATGTCTGTTTTTAAATTACAGTGTCTTGTCAGGACACGGCAGCATGCCCACTCGGGATCGAACCTGGGGCTCTAGCTTGCCAGTCTATGGTTCTACCCACTGAGCTACCACCGCTTAGCGATAATCTTACATAGATAGTTATATATTAAACGGGTCTCATCGCGATTATATATTAGCCCGCCTTGTTGCCTAATAAACAATCGTGATTAGACCCGTTTAATATGTAACCATGTATGAGCATCAGAAATCATTAAGAAATATTATGTTACGTCATTAAAGAGTTAAACAGTTTCTTGTTATGTAGGTAGGTATTTTTAGCCCACCGCCCTCCAATTTTCAAATAGCATTTTGAGTGCACGATTAACATTTATCTAGCTTAAGAAGTGTTTTGTTAACCTAAGAAGTTCACAAATATCACTTTACAGAATCAAAATTCCACCTATTTATGCTTCAGTAGCATACTGACAAAATCCCTGAGCGGATAAACCAAAATAAATGAATAACGAATAGGTCACGTCACCAACTCATTTTTCATTGCATTTTTCAGAGAAAATAGCACGTCATCGCCAAACGTTCAGTCCACAGATATAACATCAATTTGGACTAAGCTACAGTCGACCTAATGTGATACAAAAAACCTACTTTTACGAAAATAACTTAGTTAACCCTGGCTGAAATGAATTTTCGATTGGCGTTGGACTTTATTTCAGTGTGATAAGGTTCGATTTAAAGTGGTAACTATTGTTAGAAATAGTTTTTCGATGAAAAGAGGCAAATTGGCTCTGGCAAAATACATAAAAGATTCTCAAAATAAATATTACTCTCATCATCGTCATCATAGGCCTTTGCATCTGTTACGGACGATTTCAACAGTGCCCAAAAGCTTGACACTTTTTTGAGTGACTAAAAAGTCAGATTCGAGAGCGGCAGGCCCTACGAGTAATGCATGTAGGACAGATTAAGGAAGAGCCCGGGTTCGCTTCGGTATAGACTTGAAATTAAATTGAACTTGAAAAAAAATTGTTGAGTACATTTTGTGCCAAAAGGGCTACTATAACTTAAAGGATTATTAAGATGTCTGGAATTAAAGCCAGTACAATGCATGAGTTCTATGTTTTAAAATAATTATGTTCGTTATCAACCCTTATATTATGATATTTCTGTTAATTAGGGACTTTGAAAAGATTAAGTTTGGGCTGTTTTTGTCCATTTTTTCTCCAAAATTATCTAGATTTTGAAATAGAATGGCCGCAGTTTCTGCGCTACTTTAAATATAATATTTCGATTTCATTTCTTTGTGCTTCCTGGCTCTTCTGGCCGCCAGTCCCAAGCACCATACTTCATCGCAGGTCTTGCGACCCTCCCGAACTTCCTCGGTCCAGGCGTCACGATCCACACCAAATAATGCTCAATAAAATACATAAATCCTTAGTAAAATTGATTGATCCTTATCAAAATTGGTGTTCACGTGGTCACATAGTTGTGTTATAAATGTTTTAAGTAAGCTCTATTTGGTGAGAGTAGGTAGGGAGGTATGTTTCCTCTGCTGGGGCATGGGTCTCTTCCTGCATCGCATGAAGGTTAGGCCATACTCTACCACGGCGACCAAGTCCAGGTTGGTGGAGGATTGTAAGTAGTGGCGGGCCTTATCCTTATTGTCAGAAGTTATCAAGCCGCCCATAAGGCCTATGACATGGTTTAACGACTGCCATTATATGAGAACCGGCACCAATGGCTTAACATGCCTTGCGAGGCATGGAGAGTATGTCTAAAGATTTTGAAATTATTGGTAGGTAGTTATACCTTTACTCAATTTAGTGACAGTTTTTTATACCGTTTTAAATTTGAATACCAACCTAACCTGTTATTTTAATTGGGAAAGGCTTGTGTTTAATGAGTGACGGGTCAGGTAAATTCTCAGCTTACAGTATTTATTTTTCATTTCAGAGTCTAGACTGTTGAACATTAAGCACGTTCGTAAGATGTTGGTTTTATCTCAAGCGAACAGTGTTTTATTGTTTAAGGTGTCTTGTAAGTATTTTCAAATGTAATTTCGCAGTTTTCGGAGGCAACCATCGTGTGGGAACCTGAGTGTCTTAGGTGTGCAAATAATTTAGCGCTTTACCAATCCGCGGTGGGCAAGCTTGGTAATTAAAACTCATACTCTCTCTTTGAGAGAAAGCCTGTGCCCTATAGCGGGACGTTTACAAATAAATAAAAAATAAAAATAAAATGCATTTATTTCAGGTTTCAAGACCCATATACAATAAAAACTACAAGAAACAAACAAACAGAGACAACACATATACAATAATAAGTCGTTTTTCAGACCTAAATATGCCTGTCGCAGCAGTGCCGGATATATGGGCAATCTATCCTGCCCGCAATCATTGCCAGGGCGGTGTTGGTGCTGGCCCGCACCCGGCGCACCAGGGATGCCGCGCGCCGGCGCATGCTCGCGTGGAAGCAGGCTGTGCGCGCCCACGCGAACATGCCCGACGCACTGCAGTAGCGAGGCAGCCTCAGCACCGCCCTGAGCGCGTTATTGAACTGGACGCGGAGGGCCCCGTACGCCTTCTTAGTATAGTCAGCCCACAGGCTGCACGTGTATAGTGATGTACAATAAGCTTTAAACAGCGTCAATTTCACTTCTGTGGAGCAACGTGCAAACCTGCGAGCTATCATATTCGCTCTTACGGACAGTGCCCTCCGCTCCCGCTCAATATCGGCATTATCTTTGAGATCGTCTGTAATAATGTGCCCGAGGTATTTGAACATATGCACCTGTTCCAACGGAACTCCTTTCAGAACAATTGGCGGTACATTTTCGGGGCGCCTTGTACCTGCCGCAAACACCATAAATTGACTCTTAGTCACATTATATTTCAACCCGTGACTAAGCGCATACTCTTCACAACACTGAAGCAGTTTTCTTATGCCACAGACCGACGCGCTCAGCAAAACCATGTCATCTGCATAACTCAGGTTATTCATGCAAACACCATCTACATAACAACCGACATGGTTATTGCTGAGCGCGACGATCAGTGCATTCATATACAGGTTAAACAGTGCGGGAGAAGTTAGGCCCCCCTGCCTCACCCCGCACTCCATCAAATAGGGTTCGGACATTGTACCCGCCCACCTGACATTGTTGATCTGGTGTCTGTACCAGTATTGCAATATATATACTAGTTCACGCGGAAAGCCGATATCCTTCAGCTTATCCCATAAGATGTCATAGGAGACCAGGTCAAATGCTTTTGACAAGTCAAGGAAGCACGCGTAAACTGGAGTCCTGCGATCTGTGTAGTATCTGACGGTATGCTTAAGACACAGTATTACACTCTCAGTGGACAGATTGGGCCTAAACCCAAATTGATTATGATGCAACATTAGATACCCTTCTAACTGTGTATTAAGCATGGCGTCAAACACTTTTGCCATAATCGTAGCGAGGGAGACGGGTCTATAGTTACTCTTGTCTCCAACATCTCCTGTTTTATTCTTTACTATTGGCACTACTACCGTTCGCAAAACATCCACTGGGAGGTGCGAGTGGCTGATGCACAGTGAGTAGAACATTGCCAAGACCCTAGATATATGTGGTCCCGCGTGTTGATGATGCTCAATGCTGAGACCATCGAGGCCGGGTGATTTACCTCTAGATATTGATTTAATGGCTCTAGTTACATCTTTCGCAAGAAAACGAGTTCCCACTTCCTCATTTGGCACCCCTACACTGAGCACCTTCCCCGCAGGACCCAGAGAAGACCGAACAGTAAATTGGTCTCTAAACACATCAGCAATGCCCTTAGGATCACTCACGCCGTTGACACTCACCGGAAGACCAGGTCGATAATTAATTATATAAGCTACGCTGTGATGTGAGTCGGAGTTCTCTGCACTTAAGTTTTAGTCAAATTAACAATATTATTTTTTTACGTAGCCTCGTTTGTGTCCCACTGCTGGGCAAAGGCCTCCCCCAACTCCGACCAGATGTTTATGTTTTCCCCAACAATAATTACAAAAAAAGAATATGTTTGCTCTTGCGCGTATATCGCAAGCTCATTCTGAGTTTGTTCAAGCTATTTGCCGAGCACAGCACTAGTATAGTATACTATTTCCAACAACATGTTAAGCTAGTGGCTACTAAAAAAAATCCAATCCACAGATAAACCTTGCCGGTTTCGGGGGATGGGAGTCATTATATAGCATGTATTTTTTTCTTACTTTAAATAAATAAAACAAAAACATAAATAACAAAAAAAATGTACTACAAGGTAGATTCTTGGAGTTACCCTTGGATCCAAATTAAAAACAAAGATTTTTCTAATAGCGGAGCGGTAGAACGTCGGCCTTAGATTAGGTAGGTCATGAGTTCGAACCCGAGACACGTGGAAGAGGCCAAGACCCACAAAGGGTTGTAGCGCCATAGAAAGAAGAAGAAGAAGAGTTCGAACCCGCGTGTACAAAAGATTTTGAAAGAGTTATTGGAAATATTAAACATCGTCGTCATCTTCGTCATTCTATACTAGTCCACTGCTAGACCTAGCCCTCCCCTAATGAGCGCCATAGCGCCCTGTATTCAATTTGCCGCATCCAGCGTCTGCCGGCAGTTTTTCGCAGATCGTCATCCCACCTAGTTGGAGGGCGTCCTACACTACGTTTGCCGAGTCGAATCGGTCTCCACTCAAGGGCACGTTTACTCCAATGATTGTCGGTTCTTCGCGAAATATGCCCAGCCCACTGTCACTTCAGCTTGCTGATTCTCTGAGCTATGTCGGTAACTTTGGTTCTCTGTCGGATGCATTCGTTACGAATCCTATCCTTCAGAGAAACTCCGAGCATAGCTATCTCCATAGCTCGCTGAGCGACTTTGAACTTGTGGACCAACCCGTAACACATTGCATTATAAACATAAATGCCCACATTCTACGATTTTTTGGATAACTTACTGATGCTATTTGTTGACGTCATAGAATGCATCGCTAGATTTTGAATATCAATCGAAATATATTTTTTCGATAGACGCATTCACAGTAAAATTGTTTTGTTGATAAGTAAGAAGTGAGCGAATGTTGTTTTTAAAACAATAATTTACATCTCCAACATAACGATCATTCTAGCGACGCTAAGTAGTCTATTGTAAATTAAACCATATGCATAAAGCATTCAGGTACAGTTTTGCACTCGCAAGCTTTAATGGGGACATTACCAAGATACACAGTGTAAAGCAGCGGGAATGGTTGTGTTAAGCGAAGCATTGGAAGGGATTCATTCCACTGTTTAGAAGCTAGGATGAGCGAGTTTGTTTTATTAAGGAACACCAACAAAAGGTACAGAAAAATTACATAGTACAACAAATTTTCGCGAAGAAGCGCTCAACCAAGTGATTGGAATCAATCACCTATGTTAAGCAACAACAGGCGCAGTC
Source organism: Yponomeuta sedellus (assembly GCA_934045075.1). Taxonomy (NCBI): domain Eukaryota; kingdom Metazoa; phylum Arthropoda; class Insecta; order Lepidoptera; family Yponomeutidae; genus Yponomeuta; species Yponomeuta sedellus. The sequence continues at coordinate 5,677,837 of OW203735.1, read as the reverse complement.
AGGTGCTGGATAGGTGACCGTCTTGTGACTACAGCTAGTAGCATTTTTCCGAGCGCTTCCGTGTTTCGCAAAGCAAGTTAAGCCGTTGGTGCCGGCTGTCATGTAATAGCAGTCGTTAAGCCATGACAGAGGCCTTATGGGCGGCTTTATTACATCTAACAGTAATGTTCTTTATGAAAATGTCATGACGTAACTGCAGGTGTCCCAACATCTTTTCTTCTATGATATTGGTTATACAAATGCCGTGAAAAAAAGACAGAGACGTTAAATCTAAGAAAGGAATAGAAATCAATGACAATATATCTTTAGCTAGCACATATCGCAGTGGAACGAATTGTTCTTGGAGTGCGACAGAAGACAAAAGCGAAGGCGCCCTATTGTGTCAACAAAACGTTCTTGGTTAATAATAATTCTTGTGAATAATACAATAAAAATGAAAAATAAAAAACACGTATATACCGAGTGTAGAAGTGGACTGAGTGGAGTCCTTCATTTATCATTAATTCAATACAATTACTATATGGGTTTTTCACTGCGACTTTTTTTTCAGGTTTTTTTGGTACACACTGCGTTTCTTGAGTATGAAAATAATATTTTTAACTATATATTAGAGTCATAGTAATTTGACGCGAATAGAAATAGACGAAAATAGAAATATCGCAGTGAAATTAATCTGTGGTTAAGAAAAAGTCGTAACCAAAGATAATTTAACAGCTAGGGGGGAGAAGAATCGCATTTTTCATCATAAAAACTAGCACAATAAACAATAAAATAAAAAAAACAAACTTATTTATCAAAAATACCGCCCCGGGACACACCCGACCCTAAAGATCCCATGACGCTAGCAGCCTCGTTACCTCGTTGCACCGCCAGGGAGATCCTTTGCATCAGGTATGCCCCGGAACAAACGTCATACCCCCGACTCCTCAGGCGCCGACCGATCTCCCGAATAAAAAGTTTTGCCTCATCCCCCCCATACCCCCATTGTTTCCACGGCCAGTGGGACTAACAAATAGTGACGCGTAAGCTGGCTATACTTTCGTTTTTTTAGTTTTGCTGCCGTTTCAGCAGCATCACCCGCAGTCGCAGCAGTCAAACCCAAATGGGAAGGCGCAAAGGTGCAAACGCACGTAACGTCCCACAAGAGGCTTCGGCCCTTCTCCCACGGCACCAAGGTGAGACCGTCCGGACGCTTACCGTCACTGCGACACAACTCCGGTGGCTCAAGAACCGCCGGGTCGTCAGCCGAAACCAGCGCTCTCCGGACAATATCATTTATCGCGTGGAGCCGCGAGAGTCTGTGCGTGCGGCTCACAAACGGATCACCCAAGGCGAGGTGCCACCGCCACGCGCAAAGAGGTGTCATCTAACAACGTGCCCAACTGCGGCGATGGCAACGCGTGCAACCATAGACCAGGATCTGGCCGGGAAACCGCCCGCAAGCGTGCTTGTTCAGCACCGGTACCACGATCCAGCAGCATCTCCAGAGTTACCCTGCAAGACTCTTCATCCCAAGCGCGCTGGCGTATAGGCTGCTCCGGCAGCGCGCTCCCAGGACACGCAGCTTGCCATAGCAGTAAAGCCTCCGTATCGTATTTTTATAAGTAAGACCATTATAGTCTTTATTTGTACTATGGTAAGAGTTTGTCCTATAATACGTTTGTTCTATGAGTTATTAAAAAAACATTTACGAACTTGTAGAATTACACATTTGCGAATTTGCAGTCGCAACACCACACTCTACGTATTGACTAGTCTTTCCTGTGAGCTAGGCCGACTAAGCTGTCAGAATGGTATAGGTGTTAGGCATGCCGACCCCATCTAAAAACCATGTCCCAGGCACTGCAGCGTCGTCCGAATATCCCTTCACCCATAGTGCGAGTTAAGACGCCAATGGATACTGTACAAATCACTTCTTTACGTAGATGCAAAGTCCAATTTTATATAAACAAAACTTGTATAACACAAACTCTTATTCTGTCTTACGAATAGCGCGTTTTACAGATTGTAAGCAATATCTAAAAACGGTGTCCTAGGCACTGGAGCTTCCGAGTTGTCCCTTCACCCATCTAGTTTGAGTGAAGGTGCTTTTTGACACTGATAAATCATGGCATTACGTAGATACAAAGTCCAATGTGGTGTAAAAAAACTTGTATAACACATATTTTTATTGGGGTGACTCAGGAAGAGGGCATTTTACAGGTTGTTAACAACATCTAAAAACAATGTCCCAGGCACTGCAGCGTCCGAGTTGGCCTTCATCCATCTAGTGCAAAGAAAGACGCACTGGACGCTGTATAAATCATCTCATTACGTAGATGCAAAGTCCAATGTAGGATAAAAAACTTGTAGATTACAAATTCTTATTGGGGTGACTCAGGAATAGCGCATTTTACAGGTTGTACACAACATCTAAAAACAATGTCCCTGGCACTGCAGCGTCCGAAATTTCCCTTTACCTATCTAGTTTGAGTTAAGATGCCACTGGACGCTGTATAAATCATTTCATTACGTAGATGCAAACTCCAATGTGGTGTATTTTTTTGTATAACATTAACTCTTTTTGGGGTGATTCAGGAATAGCGTATTTTACAGGTTGTGAAGAAGGGCAGTGACCCCTGAAACACTCCTAATGTTGGTGTGCCGAGAGAGAGAAACCCTGTACATATTTTCGATCAAGATCGTAGGTAATCAGTACCTAAACCAAACATAATACAGGGCAGAAATGTTCGCCCTTGGGGACGTGAGAATGTTTACAATGTTTGTAATATTACGTGGGCCTCGGCTAATTAATCTCGTTTCGGTTCCTTTTATGGGATTGACATTATTGTACCTATAAGCTTGGGATATTTTCGGTAGTCTTCCTAAAGGTATATAGAGAAGAGCGGGTGATTGTGCTCCTCCACTTTAAAGAGAAATTTCCCGCCAGGCAGATCGTGTGCCTGGGTGTGGCCGGTCCAACTGTTGTTAGTTGGACGTTATATTTATGGTATGTCTTGTGAAACACTTTGATTGCGCGATGCGGAAATGTTGGAGTTTATAGTGCGCGCAGAGATGTCATGTGCTCGCGTCAGGTATATTATAGATCGAGGAAGGTAGTAAAATAGTGTAAGGTAGTAAGGTACAAACATATTTAAAAAAGGGCCAAGTGCAAATCAGAAACTGTTTTTGTAGGGAACTTGCTCTTGCGTATACGATGTGTAAGAAAATAAATGTAACAAGAATTCAAAACTTATTGTACAGTACGAAACAAACACTCGTCACATGAAAACAGAAAGGTTCAAGGTTCTTATGGATTTTTTATGTACCCTATAAATGTCCCACTGCAGGGAAGAGGCCTTCTCTCAAAGAGAGAGTATCAAAGAGATGGTGTTGGAAAAAATAAAACCCTTTTTTAAGAGAAGGCCTTTTTAAATTAAAATTACTCCATGTTGTTCGTTGAATTTTGTGGGAATTGTTCCGCTGCTTGTGATTTTTTTTATGAAGCCTATAAAGGTCTCGCTGTAGGGCACAGACCTCCTCTCAGAGAAAGAGAGAGAGAGTATACGCTTAATTACCATGCATGCCCACGCGGAGTGGCCTACTCCTACACAGTCATAATCAGCACGTGTTCTGCCATCAGGACGCCCAAACGCATTTTTCTAATTATTTTCTTTCCAAGTGCCGAGCAAGGTCAGGTAGGAGAGTAACAAACTTGTTAAGGCTAGGTTAAAATGGTCCAATTTGGTTTATTGCATTACTACTAAGTCGCGGTGGGATGAGCTTTTAGGTCCGGGATCGTTCGAGATGACACCCTGCGAGAAGGGGAGAAGTGATATTAGATATTTTAACATATATTTATGTAATAAACTAATAAAATGATTATTTATAAGGTTATATAACTATTTATGATCAAAGGGAATCTGTTGTAACGCATCGTAACGTTTTACAAGAATCATCCTCCCGAATTCGATACGATATCGATATTAACCCTTGTATGTCCCCACTACTGGGACATGGGTCTTTCCCTGCATCACAGGAAGCTTAGGCCATACTTCACCATGGGGGCCAAGTCCAGGTTGGTGGAGGATAGTAAGACAATAGCGGGCCTTACTGTCAGAATTTATCAAGCCGCTCATAAGGCCTCTGACATGGCTTAACGGCTTAACGTGCCTTGCGTTAAGCTTTGCCCTCTACATTGCGTTACATAACACAAACGCTCCTCTAGTAAAATGAGTACCACTTTCTTTTCAAAGTAATTTAAAACGGCTTTTACGCTCTCCCAAAGGAAATGTTTCAAAAAAGAGTCCCGTCAAATCTTCGAACGAAAATCCGCATTCTGCGATTTGATTCAGGTAAATACTTCGTAAGATTGGTATTTTGTGTTGAACCATTCAATAGGTGGGTAACACGATAACATAACCTGCCACTGAACAGGGGTTCAAAAGGTAGTAATGTTACTTCAGAGAGTTCCCGCTTTCTTTTTTGCCTTATATTTTGTACCGAAACTAAAGTAAACGCAAGTAAACGTAAAGTATTCTGTAAGAAATCAATTACTTATATACTTTTTAATGCAGTAACCCGTGCTAAGGACAATTTTTATTATTTCTCTGTACGTAATACAGAGAGTATTGTAAAAAGGTTCGAAATTTCACTGATGCCGGTAGTCGCCCATTAGCTTAGTTGGGACAGCGCTGGCATGGTTAGCCAAAGGTCGCGGCTTCGAGTCCCGGGTGGAATTTTTAGCCTCTAAATAGGTTTTTAAAATCAATTACTTTTTAGGGTTCCGTGCCCAAAGAGTAAAAACGACACCCAATTAGTGAGGCTCCACTGTCCGTTTGTCTGTCTGTTACCAGGCTGTATCTCATGAACCGTGATGGCTAGACCGTTGAAATTTTCACGAATGCTGGATTGATGTTGCCGTAATAACACCAAATACTAAAAAGAGAACAAAATATATATTTAGGGCGGCCTTCCATACAGCAAACGTAATATTAGTGAATTCGAAGATTGTATGTAGTTTTTTGTATCGGCCTTATAAAGTATTAAAATTCTACACAAAGTAAGCTATAACATCCGCAAAAACAATTTTCTACAGAAAATATTTTCCCGCAGTAAAACGTATCCTATATGTTAATTTAAGTTGTCAGCCTTACTCCATACAAAATAAAAAAAAAATCTATCCAGCCGTTTAGATGTGAAATAGTAACAAACATACGCACTAACAAACTTTCGCCTTTATAATATAGTGTAATAGTACCTATTTGTATGAAACAAATAGTCTATCGAGCAAATGTATATAGAATACCCGGTAAGAAACATCACAGGCGGACTCAAACTTCGACTAATAGGGGATGACCCTATCCTGATCCTAGTGAAAGCCGAGATAAAAAGTGTCCTAATCATGTTATAAAGCAAAATTAAAGAAGCTGTCTTGTTTTGTCGGCCTAGAGCAGCAACCCAAATTCTTACCGCGGGTGTCGTAAAAGGCGACTAAGGGACACAAACCGGGGGGTGGGCAGCAGCGCACCCCGCAGTATAATTCCACCGACTGCGATCCCCAAACCCGCATGCCCAGCGTGGGAATTATGGGCATTAGCCCCTATGATAGCACAACGTAGCGCTCTTTAGGGGAGAGCTATGTCCAGCAGTAGACTAGTATAGCCTGACGATGACGACGACGACGATTACTCAGTATTTTATTATAAGTAAGAAATGCATCAGTTGTATTACGAGACCTGTCGTTCAATTTCTTTCTGTGTTTTACTATCCAACACAGGTTTAAGGCTTTTCGGTGACAACTTGGCTTTCAAGTTGTTTTTTCATTGGAATCTTGATATCTGTTTACTAACAACATAGAAACTGACGTCCGCAATTGTTTCCTTGATGACGTCAAATAACTAGACATGCGTCGTCAATAGCCTTCATTTACCAAGTAACCACACGTTCTTACATACATACATACATACATACATACATACATACATACATACATACATACATACATACATACATACATACATACATACATACATACATACATACATACATACATACATACATACATACATACATACATACATACGAGCGAAAAATGCAACCCTCCTTAGGATTTTTTTTAACACTTTTGGGTAAAAACATCGTACGGCGTAGTCCTGCGGGAATCAAAACTCACGATTCCTTCGTTGGCACACAGACTAGTCAAAAGGCGGTAGGCGAGCGTAGCAAAAGCTTGCTCCGTCACAGCTACGCCGTAGCGCTGACGTCACCGCTTTGCTACGATGCGACGTAGCCCCATTTGGTTACAAAAAGTATTTACAACATTGTTTTGCCTCGAGGCTTTTGTCCTTACTTCGAACCGATATGACACACATTTTGATCCATGACGAATACATAAAATGTATTATTATAATCAATCAATGAGATACAGCACATTATCTTGTAAAAGCATAAAAAAACATCCACTAACGTTTCGACTAAAGCAATAAACAATAATAAGAAACAAATGTCCAGAGTAGAAAAAAAACATATACACAAGAATACACACAAAAATAAACTGTCGAGAAAACCGCCCCGGGACATACCCAAAGGTTCTTGCATCGAGTATGCCCTAGAGTAGCGGATACATTGGTTGTTGATTAGATCGAAAGTTCTTGTGTGATCCAGTGATGGAAGTTCGATGATTTAAACTGTCAATCTGCACTGACAGTTTGTCAGTGCAGATTGACAGTTTAAATCAACACTGCACTTTACATACACTCACCCCTTTATCGCACAGAGGTAGGCGAGACCTGGGGGCCGATTCTCACTTCATTAGCAAATAAGTAGTATACGACTTTAAGGCTCGTGATATGGAATTCTACGTGAAAAGTCGAGCGACAGCCAAAATCTGTATTTTGAACGCCATACTACATTAATTTCGAAGGAGGAAATAAATGTCTAATGACTTGTCGAGTTATCATCTATCTAAATTATTACGGACAAGCGTGTAGCACTATAATAGCGGGACCATAATCTTCGTGTAGTGATTCCATTACGTGTTATTATGTGGATTGGTTGGCTGGTAAGAGCTGTTCCAGGCGGAGATATTTCGACTAAATAGGGGATATATTAGTAAAGGGTAAGATAAAAAGTAGACGGAACCGGCGTGTTCGTCGGAGCGATTAATGAAGGTTAGTGTAGCCACAAAGGTCTGTCTGGATCGTGGCATATGGCTAACCATGGTCTATGGCTACTTCTTCGGGATAGAAGCGTGAATATATGTTATTACTACATTATTTTAGAACGACATACGCCGCTTTTTATTCGAGTTGATTCTGAAAACTTCTGTAACATTTCGAACATTTCGTCAGGTTTAAAAATCCTTGGCATCCGTTGTAACATTTTTTTTAACGACAGGAATGTTGTTCTCGTAAAAGAGCCTAATTTAAATATCTATATGAGTTTCACCTGTATATAATTTTTCACACACACAAATTCACGCTTGTGAAAAGAAAGAGATCAGTCAGGATCATAATGATAGCATGTGGCAGACCCTCTGCTCTGCCTACCACCCGAGGCAGAGCAGAGGGTCTGCCACTTGCTATCATTATGATCCTGACTGATCTCTTTCTTTTCATCATCTTTCATTAGTCATTTGCATATTATAATCTAACACTTTGAATAAAATATTATTATAATTCTTACTGGTATGAAAAGAGTCCTACCAAGGTTTTCAAGCTACATGGTTTTCTTTTGTTATTTCAGGGCGAGATATATATGTAGCAATATTACACGCTAGCTGTGGGGGAAAACATTGGGAGGAAACCCGCATTTAGGTTGGCTGTGTACGTGTTGATTTGTCTTTCCTCTTCTGTATTTTTTTTCCGTCTGTGATTTGTCTTTCCTCTGGGTTAAGTCGACTAAAAGCCAGCTTCTTAACTAAGAATTTCACTAAGTAAATGCTTAAGTAACGTTCTGTTTATGCTCTTTGCTGAGAAATTCGCTGAGACAGCACTACAGTTAAGTATTTAATTAGCGTAATTATCAATTCAGAATTTGACCCTAAGCTTTCAGGATAGGTGGTGGGCTAGCCTAAATAATTTAAAACAATGTTCCAGGCACTCCAGCGTCCGAGTGATCTCTCGGACGCTGAATAAACCGGTTGAATACCAAAAACCAGAGTCGTGGGTTTAATTCCCTCTGTAGGCCGACGGTACAGCGATTTGTACAAATAGCCTCAGTTTAGGTGTATTTCCTTTATTGTCTTAGTGATATCTTTGTCTGGTTCTCATAGAACAGGATATTCTGGTTTGGGACGAGGTTAAGTGATTGTGTTGTGTGAAAATTATTAGTTTTACTCCCTTGTCAACAAATTCATCCAATTCTCCACCTTATCTTAGTGGACACAGCGGTTCAATTCCCGCTTTTAAGTAGAGAGCGCTACAAGTTATGTGCCCCTACACTGTAGCCCGTATCTGGGACTTTACTCGTGTTCCCATTTTCTTCGTGCTTGGACTGTGGTTCAAACCGCATGTGACATTTTCCATTCGGAAACCGCAAATTGTGTTTTGCTTCAGGTTATTTCCAATGTGAATGTGTTTCTTAATTAATGTTTTTTTTTTGTTTAACCCGCCAGTACGAGTGCCTCTAGAAATTACCCGGTCACTCCCGTGTAGAACATTCTGTTCATGTTTATGAATGTCATTAAATGCAAGTTTCACAATAAAAAACATTTTATAATTTTATTAAATATAAATGTAACACTTAATTTATTCCAGACAATGTTTTCTTTTTAAAAAAAATCCAACTAAAATCTTTTTTATTTCCAATTAACAATCACAGGAACTAATTTGCCAGTCTTGTAATATAATCTTAAGAAAAAAAAATATAAACTAATGAAAAATTATTTTCAAACAAAAACTTTATCTTCATAAAATTCGCAAGCTTTACACAATATCTCACATAATGTATGCTCAGTACATAAAGTATTTTGGCATTATACCATGCTCAACCATAAAGACAAAAAGAAATGTAAGAAGAAAAGTTATTGACTAACTGAAACTGAAAACAAACTATTATTTTTTTCCATAAATTATCGACAAATACTCGAATAAGGCACAAAATTTCGAACCTCAAAATAGGAACAGCGTATTAACGTAGCCTAGCCGATTTTCACAATCTACCTTTGGTGGTAGAATTCACGTTACAGTGGCTCTTATAGCGCTCAACAAAAGGTCGATTATCAATATACCTCACTGCCGCCACATAACAGTGGTCTTACAGCGCGTTACATATGGTTGATTATCAATATATCTCTCTGCCAGCCACATTACAGACGCTCTTTTAGCGCTCGCCATAAGGTCGGTAATCGATTAAAAAGGAGTGGTCATGTCAACTGCACGTTCATTTCGTTGCAAATTTTCCTTATGGGTAAGGGAAACCACAATATCTGTCCGTAGGGTCTGTGAGAGCCGACAAGGTAAATGCGATGGTGCTATTGTCTGTACCGTAAAGTGGGGTCTCGTGTAACCGGATATTGCACCTTAGCGATGTTTATGTATCAGATATAGGCGATTGTTATACACGCTGAATTGAGACGGTGTTTTCAAAATCGTGGTCCAACATCAACCCTTGTATGTTCCCACTGCTGAGGCACGGGCATCTTCCTGCATCACAGGAAAGTTAGGCCATACTCCACCACGGGGGCCAAGATCGGGTTGGATTGTAAGTTTTTTATGGATCAAATTTTTGATTATGAATTACATAACCTTTGATTTGGTTTGGAGAGATTTGGTTATCAATAATACAGGGTTATCAATAATAATACAATAATACGCCCTTGCCATTCGAATGACATTTTTTTTTAAAGTAAAAGTTTTAGTTCGTTTACCATTTATACACACTATTTATATAAACGTTGTGCAAATAAATTTTTATTTTCATGTTCGTGTAAATTTTATTTTCATTCTATTTTCATTCTATTTTCATGATCATTTTCATGCAAATTATCATTTTAAAATTCCTTTTTATTTTAATTTAATTTTTTTTTCACATTTTCTTTTCCTTTTTCTTTTCCTTTTTCTTATTATTTTGATTTTTCTTATTCATTTTAATTTTCATAACCGCGATTAAGGCACGTTAAGACGTTGGTGCCGGCTGTCATGAAATGACAATCGTTAAGCCATGTCAGAGGCCTTATGGGCGACTTGATTACTTCTGACAGTAAGACCCGCCATCACTATCTTACAATCCTCCATCAACCCGGACTTAACCTTCCTGCGATGCAGGAAGAGACCCGTGCCCCAGGAATGGTGACATACAAGGTTTGATATCGACGTATTGAAAAATAAACTTAAAATTTTTATTCCATTGGTTAGTTGGCACCGCGTAGCGCCTTAAAGTACGTACTTTACGAAATTGCCTCCTGTAACAATACCTCGGGATCCTGATAATGGTTTTCTTTATGCTTCGAATCTTATAACTTTATGTAAAGAGCGAATTTTCCTCGATCGAATTTCGAAAGAAATGACGTCACGTCTGTTGCGTGGTTATCGAATGCAAAGTCGCATGTTGAAACCATCTGCTTTCCGGTTTAGTTTCCCCAAGTAGTCTTGGGTTTTGCTCGTATTTGGTTTACAACAATCTTTCGCTGTTGAATGTTGTTTAGACTAGAGTTGCAATATTTATTGAAATAGAAACAGTTATTTCATAATGATTCGCGATACTCATACATAGTTATATTTTAAACGATTACTTGTTACGAAATAAAGTAATTTACGTTTTACCTAATAAATAATCGAGATTAGACCCGTTTAATACATAACTATAGAAACTGTTTTTTGTTTGAGAACTTTACCAGGATATTTTGAATATATTTTAGATAAAGATTTTTTATTTACTACAGAATAAATTTACGTAGTTACAATACTTACCACATCTGCACTTTATGGTATGAAGTATACGCACATCTTATTTATGAAAATACTTACATCTACCTATACACACTGTAGTCGAGATATTACAAGGAAAAGATAAACTTTGGCCTTGTGTAACTACGTAATGAAAGAAAGGAAGAAAGAAAAAAATTATGTTTATTTACGAACACAATACTAAAAACATATATACGAAAAACGGAAGAGAATGGTTTAACATCATTGAAACAATATACAAACAAACACAGAAAGAGAAAAAAAACAACAATTTGTGTGAAAAAATTAGAAAATCAATAGTACTAATTGGTTATTAACCATAAATAACCAGCTGGGAAAAAAAAACACCAGGTCTTGGATGTTTACATGTCTGTGATGTCGTTGTTTCTGGTTCCTACGACACAGGGTATCATAGTGTGGGGCCACAAGCAATGCATGCGCCTGTATGTAAATGGTATGTTATGCTATTTGTATAAGGAACTACTATTTGTTTTTAGTATTGAGTCCCTAAAGTGGAATTGACTCAGCATGCGTTGTGGGAGTATTACCAACAACTCTAGTACGAGTATTCTATCGAGACCACGCTACGGTTAGTTGGATTCGCGGAGAAAATTGTAATGAACATGTGCAAAGTTTGTGTGGTGTGTACAAGTATACTTATGCTGTGCAGTGTCGGCCTAGAGAATAGCACCAACCCAAATTCTTCCCGCGGGTATCGTAAAAGGCGACTAAGGGACACAAACCGGGGGGTGGGCAGCAGCGCCCCCTGCAGTACAATTCCACCGAACTGCAATCCCCACCCCGCATACCCAGCGTGGGGATTATGGGCATTACCCCCCAATGATGGCACAACCTTGCGCTATGGCGCTCATTAGGGAAGGGCTATGTCCAGCAGTGGACAAATATAGCGTAAAGAAGATACTTATATACGGATTGACGAGTTTATTTATACAGCGTCCAGTGGTACCTTCACGTACACTAGATGGTTGATGAGACCACTTATACGCTGTTAGAAGGGGCAGGAAGGACCACAGATTAAATAAACTACCTCTGAGGTAGGCTTTAGAGGAATCGTGTTTTTATAAATAAGTCATGATTTAAGTTATACTATTTTTATTTTTAATGCACTAACCCGTGCTATGGAACAAATTTAAAAACCTATTTAGAGGCTAAAAATTTCACCCATGCCGGGATTCGAACCCGCAACCTCTGGCTATCCGTACCAGCGCTCTACCAATTGAGCCAATGGGCGACTCACGGCATCAGTGAAATTTCGAACCTCTTTACACTATTCTCTGTATTACGTACAGGCAGCGACATCTGACTTAAGCAAATTGCATTACTTACAGCCCCGACTACCTACTTTGCAGTTAGGTTTAACATCGGAACGATATCACTGTACCCACATGATTATACTTTTTTTATTTTTAATGCACTAACCCGTGCTAAGGAACAAATTTAAAAACCTATTTAGAGGCTAAAAATTTTAAGCCTCTAAATAGGTTTTTAAATTATTTAAGTTACTAAGGTAACATAACAACATTTTTTTCTAACATTTTTTTTTAACATTTACATACTTACAAGCACATACATTGCTTCTGGCCCCACACTAGGATACCCTGTGTCGTTGGAACCAGAAACAACGACATCACAAACATGTAAACATCCAAGACCTGGACTTTTTTTTTGTTCCCAGCTGGGATTCGAACCCGGGACCTCTTGCATGGTAGGCAGAAGGTAAGGTAGTATTAACATGGACCACACGCTCATCGTGGCTCACGCTACTATCCTCTTTCGGAACTCTTTTTCTTTATCAACATTCATTAGTCGCTGCACGCACTCTCAACCAGCGGCGCCCTCCGGGAATCAAACCCACAATAAACCAGCGACAACAGTCAGACCAACAAAGTCGTCGAATGCCGCTGAACCGCTTTTTGCTGTCATTTCCCGTCATTACTCTTGAAGAATGATGGCGTCATATTATTAGGCGCCAACAACTGATTTATGGTACAGAGTGGTCCAAATATTCCGCCAATAACGCGTAGGCGTTATTGGCGTGGCGTGTTACTACGTGACGTCCTCTGAGCTTTGCATTCATCATGTTGGCCAAACATTAGGTACCTATATGTCTAAAAACCTATTTTGAGGCTAAAAATTCCACCCATGCTGGGATTCGAACCCGCGACCTCTGGCTATCCGTGCCAGCGCTCTCCCAACTGAGCTAATGTGCGACTCACCGGCATCAGTGAAATTTCGAACCTCTTTACAATATTCTCTGTATTACGTACAGGCAGCGACATCTGACTTAAGCAAATTGCATTACTTACAGCCCCGACTACCTACTTTGCAGTACCAGTTACCTATATGTCGTCATGGTCGCCAAATACTTCCTTGGAATCCTATATAGAGCCAGTTTTTGAACTTAGAATTTCGTATTTGAATTTCCCAGAAAGAGCGTGACTGACGTTCTTTAAGTATTTTGTCTTAATTCAGAAACCGTTACAAATGTGAAAGTTTTTGAAGATTACTACTCTTTTTAATGCACTAACCCGTGCTAAGGACAATTTTAATTCCATTCCACCCATGTTGGGATTCGAACCCGTGACCTCTAGCTATCCGTGCCAGCGCTCTTTCCAACTGAGCTAATGGGCGACTCACCGACGGCTCGCTGCCTGTACGTAATACAGAGAATATGGTAAAGAGGTTCGAAATTTCACTGATGCCGGTGAGTCGCACATTAGCTCAGTTGGGAGAGCGCTGGCACGGATAGCCAGAGGTCGCGGGTTCGAATCCCAGCATGGGTGGAATTTTTAGCCTCTAAATAGGTTTTTTAAAGTTTGTAAAGATGTTTGTTACTCAATAACGCAATAACGGCTGGACGGATTTAAATTAAACTAAGAAACGGCGTACAAGTAGAAAAATATCAGAATTGAGACAAAGGATACTTGATATTTCAATAATGTGTTCCCGAGGGAGGATATCTAACGCGGGCGTAGCTGCGGATTATAAATTGTGTCTAATATTTTTTCGACATTTTAAAAGTGGTCCTCTTAGTAGGTAAATGTTTTTATGGCGAATTGAATCTCTCCATTAGTGTAAGATAGTTCAGGTATACCTGCCACAATTTATTTATAAAGTGTAGTGTTAATTGTATTTACTAACAGTTTAGTTATCTATTCCTTCCTGTTTATTACCACAGCAAAAAAGGTCAAAGTGTGAAAGTTTATGAAGATTTTAAAACTTCCGTTGCAACAATAAAATGCGCGGGCCTAATGGCGATTGATTATTTTTCCTATTGTGTATTGAGTACTAAAATTGCAATTTGGTCTAAATCCCGCATTTTAGAACGTATGGAATTCTATGAATTCACTTGACCGCAATCTTTCAGCCCTTATTCCTTCTGCCCTTGGCCATCCTCAGACTGGCAACAATCTGCCTCAAAATATCGGTCCAGCGGGCCGTTAGACGTCCTAATGACGTGCCCAGGAGGCCAATGTCCAGCAGTGGACAAATACACGATGATTGATTGGTTTCAGCCCTAACCCTTGAACTTTTGCGACAAAAAGTGTATTCGAAATAACATCACCCATCGAAGGATTTTCTTAGGTTTTATAGATGTTAAATAAAACCTAAGTGTTAAATATACCCAAGTGTTACGTATATTTAACACTTAGGTGACAAATGTAAGGTTTCAGTATGTCAATATTATTATCCAGAGCCTGCGCAATACCAACTTTGATTGAAATACAATACAAATTAAAACTGTGGACCTCTTTACTTTAATTTCATTTCACTCTAAATTTATACTACCCACTCCGTAACACTTTTACCTCGAACCCCCATTTTTTCTTCTCTCAGTAAACAATTTATTTTCATTGACGCAACTCGACAAGACTGATTTTTTTATTGAATTAGGTCACCCTTTTTTATAATAAATCAAAACCCTACAAGGCACGGGTCTCTTCCTGTAATGCAGGAAAAGACCCGAATAAGCAGGTAAAACAGTCAGATCTAGTTGATGGGTAAAGTTGTAATCAAAGAATATATAACCAGTACATTTTAGTTGTAATGATGAAATATGAGGGAAATCGTAAAAATGTGTGACGTGATTTAAATATTTGAAAATGGTAGATAGAAAAAGAAATAAAAATCGTTAAAAATGGGTTAGTGCATTAAAATTAAAATATTATAATCATGTGGGTACAGTGATATCGTTCCGATGTAAAACCTAACTGCAAAGTAGGTAGTCGGGGCTGTAAGTGATGCAATTTGCTTAAGCCAGATGTCGCTGCCTGTACCTAATACAGAGAATAGTGTAAAGAGGTTCGAAATTTCACTGATGCCGGTGAGTCGCCCATTGGCTCAATTGGTAGAGCGCTGGCACGGATAGCCAGAGGTTGCGGGTTCGAATCCCGGCATGGGTGAAATTTTTAGCCTCTAATTAGGTTTTTAAATTTGTCCTTAGCACGGGTTAGTGCATTAAAATAAAAATAGTATAATAAAAATGGTGTAAAGAGGTTTGCACCGTTACAAGCGTATACACTCAGGGTACATAGCGCGCGATCTTTATGGCTGTCTCAACTGTCATGTGCACGGGATCGCACCTTCACTTCCCTACTAGTATCGGGTCCTAAGTAAGTATAGCCTACGACGTCAGATAACGTCTACATTTAGTTGCAATATCGTCCGTAACGTATCCGAGTAGAGTGCACGCGTGTCAAGTTTGATATGCTGTCAACTGTACCGTCTAAATCACATAACATCACTATAATATTACCTAATACGGACTCGCTTTTTTACATGTTATTTCTTACGTTATGTCCTGTTAAATGTTGTAAATATGACATGATTATTGTAATATTATAAAGTCGAAAGTTTGTGAGAACACACTCAAAAACTTTCGATCACTTTCGAGTGTATTTTTTACTTCTTCATGTTTTTTACTGCTGGAGTGATTTTAATAAAATTCGGTATGGAGTTAGCAGACACCCTGGATTTACACATAGGCTACGTTTTACTATGGGAAAACAGACGACCTCTGTGGTGTAGCGGTAGCGCATCTGCCTACCATTCAAGAGGTCCCGGGTTCGAATCCCGGCTGGAAACAAAAAAAAAATCCAGGTCTTGGATGTTTACATGTTTGTGATGTCGTTGTTTTTGGTTCCCATGACACAGAGTATCCTAGTGTGGGGCCAGAAGCAATGTATGTGCCAGTATGTAAAATGTAATGTAATGTAATATCTAATTCCCACGGGAAAATCGATAAACCGCGGGTAACACAGCTGGGCACAGCCAGTGAGATCATAAATACTTAATGAAAATCGAGCTGGAGAGAGTATTCTTTTGACAAAAGGTCCCCCCTCACCAATGTGTATGAGTTTCAATGAGATCAGCTAAAGGAAATGCGAACAAATAACTGTAGCCTCTTCAACTTTTAGATAAATTTAAACAGCGCCCTCTGTAGAGAGCCTAATTAAATCTATAGGAACCGGCCATTTGATCTTGTTAACGTATGAGAGTTCTTGCAGGTAAAATAATAAAATGTACATGACTTCCCTGTGTTCAGCTTGCCGCATCCAGCATCTGCCGGCAGTTTTTCGCAGTGGTTATTACATTGTTAGTGAGATAGACTGTAAGTGGTGGCTACCACTACTACTGTACCATGGGTAGAGTAGTAGTATCAAAATTCGAAAGAAATCTGGTTTGTGTGCCATAATTGTTTCTTCTTCTTCTTCAGGCTATATAAGTCCACTGCTGGACATAGCCCTCCCCTAATGAGTGCCGTAGCGCAAGGTTGTGCCATCATTGGGGGGTAATGCCCGTAATCCCCACGCCCCACGCTGGGTATGCGGGTTGGGGATCGCAGTTTCATGGAATTGTACTGCAGGGGGCGCTGCTGCCCACCCCCCGGTTTGTGGCCCTTAGTCGCCTTTTACGACACCCGCGGGAAGAATTTGGGTTGGTGCTATTTTCTAGGCCGACACCACACACCATAATTGTTTACGTGTTTGAAAATGATAATGAGAGGATATAACAAAAGCGGTGAAAAGAGGTAAGGTGCACCTTTACAAACGACTTCATCATCATCAGCCGGTGTTAGTCCACCACTGGACATAGGCCTCTCCTAAGGCACGCCACTGAGCCCGATCTTCGGCTCTCCTCTACCAGTCACGACAAAGGACTTCAACTGCTACTACGTTATTGTTAGGTACCACGAATTTATAAATACAAGTACTTGGAAAACAAACTCAAAACAGACGTTACGTAATAAATATTTTAAAAATATCCAACGGTTTTGCCACTTTTCTGGCTGTCTGGAAGAGATAATTTTTAGTGCTGAGACCGCGGTCTGTACTCTTAGGTTAAGAATTCAGTGTGATTTTCATTTTTATGTACAACTACCTGACCCAGCGAATTTCGTACCGCCTAACAGTCGATTCTTAATATTTTTTTTCTCCTTAAAAATCATCCTCGTATTTCAAGGAATGTTCTAAAAAAATATTAGCGAAATCGGTTCAGTTGCTCTCAAGATTTGCGCTTACCAACACATTCAGCGATTCATTTTTATATTATAGATAAAGTGTTCTCTATCTATCTATCTTTTCTTAATCATACTGGCCATTGTTCTGATTTCAAATGATTTTTGGATAAATAAGAAAAAAACAATAGCTCGCACTTGATTGCTTACTTTGTTTCTTATACCTACCATTGTTATTGTCTTGAATAGTCTGTTCATTTTGTAACTTTATAACTTTATTTTTAGCCTCTAAATAGGTTTTTAAACTTTATAAAGTTCAAGAATTTTACAAACATGGCTCAGTTACGTTTCTTTAAATCTTGAGATGAGATGAGCACTAAAAGTTACTGGAAAAAACCGATCTCTGGTTTTACACCGTTGCTAAAAAGGGTCGGACGTTATTAAACGATTATTTTTTTTCCAAATCCTTGCGTATTTTCCAATGTAATTCGTAATTTAAGCACTATAGTTAAAAACAAAAAACAATCATTAGAGATTTAAAAAAACCTTTTTAAAGCCTAAAAATTCCACCCATGCTGGGACACGAACCCGCGACCTCTATCTAACCGTGCCGGC
Source organism: Yponomeuta sedellus (assembly GCA_934045075.1). Lineage (NCBI taxonomy): Eukaryota > Metazoa > Arthropoda > Insecta > Lepidoptera > Yponomeutidae > Yponomeuta > Yponomeuta sedellus. The sequence continues at coordinate 5,659,855 of OW203735.1, read as the reverse complement.
CCTCTCCCAACTGAGCTGATAGGCCACCACCGACATCAGTGGAATTTCGAATCTCTTTACAATACTCTCTTAAATTCAATGGTATTACGTACAGGTAGCAAAATCTGGCTGAAGCAATTTGCATCACTTGCAGCCCCGAGTACCTACTTTGCAGTTAAGTTTTACATCGGAATGATGTCGCTGTACTCACATTATTTTTAGGCTCTAAATAGGTTTTTTTTAATTGTCCTTAGCACGGGATAGTGCATAAAAAAAAGAATATAATAATTAGAGATCACAAACGAAATTGTCATGAAAATTTTGAAACAGTACAATGTAAACAAGAGGAAAATGCAAAACGACTTGCTTGAATAAATAAAACAAAAGATTCCGAAATGCGAAAAATTTACATTTAAGCTGTCAGAAATCGTTACTACGTAGTACCGTACGTAGTAACGATTTCTGACAGTTTTGTCCATTAAAAAACAAAGCCACAATGTTCGAGGCTGTGACGTCATACCGAAAACCTTGTCTCACATTTTCAAAGTAGTCTAATTTTTCTCGCCCGAAATTATTCATTTATATTTTAATGAAACCCACAGCCTTCCAGGAGCGATGGGCCCAAACACTGAAAAATCCCGCATTCTGGTGACCCCTCTGCTTTCTTCATCACTTAGCTGGGTAGAAAACCAGAAGGTTTTATTGCAACCGGCCAACTTGTCCCTCTAACATATCTTAGAAGGTAATGTAATTCGCCTTAGGATTGCGCTGAAAAAAAAAGTAAGTGAGAAAAACGCTTTTTAAGTGTATAAAAATACCTCTGGTGTATTTTTCATTCATGAAACATTTTGCTTTATTATATATTTATAACTTCCACACAACGCACAATAAGTTCGATACTTGTCCAGCCTGGGAGGTACAATGACGTTAGTCACGCGTTTTAAATAGGTACCAAAAGTATACGAAAGGGCTGGTCCACCAGTTCAAAGTCGCTCAGCGAGCTATGGAGAGAGCTATGCTCGGAGTTTCTCTGAAGGATAGGAAGGTCTAAAACTAGGATATTCGATGCTATGCCAACTAGACATGAACATCACAAACGTGGAAAATGTCAATGTGTCATTTTTACAACTGTACGGCGGTCCCCAGTTTCGTGCACAATATAGTATAATAAAATTTAAAGTAACCATTGAAATCACTACGGTAGTCGATATCCTTCGTAGCGTATCGATGGCAAGCCATCGTGGTGAAAGGATTTGCCAACCAGCGTAAGGGACTCGCTGGTTGTTACCAAGGTACGCCAGATGTACGGGCTCAGTGAGTACGTCGTTTGGGGAGGCTTCTTTCAGGCCGTAGTTGATTATATTAATTGACGGTAGTCAATTAATTAGCACGAAAATATTGAAGGTATTTAAATATGTTTTCAGCAGGAAGATTCCACGTCGCATATAAAAAATATTCCTACTAAGTTTAAAGTAAAATAGTATATTGCATTACGAGTGCGGAAAGCCTGTCATTGCGAAGAGTTGCGACAAGTGTCTACCCGAGCCGAGGCGCAGCCGAAGGTGAGGGTTGACAGTCGGAACAAGTTGCAATGACGGTTCCGCACGTGTACTGAACACCTATTTTAATACAGTTGCGAAAAAATTAAGCAATTTAATAAAAGAATATAAGCGGAGATTTTTTTTCTTCACCCATTCTGGGTAAGCAAAGGGAACTACGTCCATACAGCCAAGTCTTCATTAGATTTTTTTTATTGAGATTAAATGAAAATTTTATTTAATGAAACCTAACCTAACTCATTGAGTCAAATCATTAAATCTGATGTTAAAACAAAGTAGTAGCTTCTTTTTAGAAATATTTGCATGAATCATAAAAACTTCTATGATTTTTTTAGTAAAAACTTCGTGGTTGGTTTTTTTCTTTTTAATAGACATCATTTTGACAGTTGGGAAAGAGAACGCACGAGTTCAGAAGAGGTTAAAAAAAGCTCGAGTATTTAATAGCCCACATCCCGAACGCTATACGTCCCTGCAATGCGCCACTTTTTGCGCAACTGTATTAAAAAATAGTTTACCAGTTTCTCAATGTTTAGTGGCTAAGCCAAAACTGCGAGAAAAAACCTTTTTTAACTTTTTCCTACTGAAAAAATAGAATACGTTACCAATCGTAAGATTTGATAGGTATTATTATTTTGTATTCTAGTCTAAAGTTTTAAAGCTTTAAAATGCTTCGCTTCGACAGTCAAACGTGCCCGAGACGTTCCCAACGTACCGAACCATGTCCGTATCTATACCTACCTCATAAAATATTATAGGTACGTAATCAAATAATAAAATTATAAGTATTAATGCATTAATTGGGACAGGTCTAAATTCAACTTAAATGGATTAGGAAGTTGCCCTAAAATTAAGACAGTATATAACACAGTCACTCGGTATGTTTTTAGTTTTTTTCTTTGATTTTCTATTTTCCCTTTGGTACCTGTTCATTATACACTATATTATAAACTTTTTTTTTAATGCACTAACCCGTGCTAAGGACAATTTTAAAAACCTATTTAGAGGCTAAAAATTCCACGCTAGCCGGGATTCGAACCCGCGACCTCTGGCTATCCGTGCCAGCGCTCTTCAAACTGAGCTAATGGGCGACTCACCGGCATCGGTGAAACTATTTATATTCCAAATATCAAATCTTTACTTCTATTAGAAGTACCCTAGACATTGAGTGATACATGAGTGAATGCCAGAAATTGCAATTTTCCCTCTGTTATGGTAATCAGACCAGGATCTCACAAATATGGAAATACACCCGGACTGTCGCTATCTGTACAAATGTCGGCGACCCCCAATGGGAATCGAACCCGCCACCTTCAGCATGGTTATCAATTGTGATACGTGAGGCATGATTGGTACAAATACGTCTGGGACCTGGGTAGCCTACTAATCACATCATACTTTATGTCACATCATCACTCTAATATTGTTTAAACGAAAGTTTGTGAGTAATATCTTCAGGGATTTTATTAAAGAAACGTATACAATGCCCCATGAAGGATGTATTAACCTTTGCCAGCCTAAATCTTGGGATCAAGAGTTTAATTTCAATTACATTGTGTGGGCTACCTGCAGTTTCAAAGTTGCTAATATTTTTCCTAATTATATTTTATTTAGAGTAGCGCAGAAACTGCAGCTTAATGAACGTTACAATTCAAACTAGTTGTCCATTTAAAAATCTAGATCATTTTGGAGAAAAAATGGACAAAAAAAACTCCAAATCTCAGTCTTAGTCTTCCTGCAATGGTAACCCAAGGACATCTCGATCACTCATCTCTCGGCACGGGTGTCTTCCTGCATTATAGGAAGGTAAGGGGCCACCACGGGGGCCAAGTCCGGGTTGGTGGAGGATTGCTTAACGTGCCTTGCGAAGCACGGAAGCGATTGGAAAAATGCCACTAGCGTAGTCACGGGACGGTCAATCCTGCACCTGATCGCGCCTGTTGTTGCTTAACTCTAGTGATTGATTCCAATCACTCGGCCACGAGCGCTTCCAAGGACATCGAAAACATGGAAATACACGAAGACAGGCCATTTGTACAAAGAGCAAGTACGAATGCGAACGGTGCGTAGAAGTAGTTTTCCCTGAAGTGAACTGTCAAAGAAAAATTCTACACAATCCATCACCGGTACGCCGATTCATTGATTGATTGATTAGCCCGAGTGTTTGTTACAGAATTAATGTTTGCCTCTGTGTGATCAACACCTGTGCACTTGGCGTCGTAGGATCCTTTTCGTAATAATAATACTAACTTCTAAACAACACAATCAATCTGCTACTTGACTTGTATCAAATTAAATTATATTGACTCTGCTAAGTAAGTATGTAGGATGGCTGCAAAATTTGCAAATAAGAAAAAAAAAATCCGCTTTTACTTCGGAACGGCAAAACACTATCCGCCATATTGAAAGCATCTTTGGTTTGTAAACAAACATTTGTCAGCCAGAGCCAGAGGACATTGACTAGGACTTATATCAAAGTGATCTTCACGTAAATACACTCGATTTTCAATCGATAAAGTATCGGGGTCTCTTTTGGCAAGTTTGAGCCAATTTTTTTGTATGTTTATTTCACTGGGTACACGAATCTATAACTTCCCTGGGGTCTTTTTTGACATGTTTTTGCATTATCGAACAATGCAATAACGATAATTGCTATATTTTGCATGTAAACTCAATGAAATCATGGTTGCGATGTTGTTATTTCACTATGTTCACAAATCACTCACAGATGTTGAATGTCAAACTTTATTTACAAGTCTTCAGGTCTTCAAATCACAGACAAAAATGGCTGACCGCGTTTTGGGCTGTTTAGCAAAGCAGTGTTTTAAAATATATTTTTTGTTATTATTAGGTCCTCAAAAATAAACTAAAATATTTTTTGGTCTCATTAGACCAAAGATATTAAATCTTTCATTAAAGAGATATTTACCATTTAAGACTTACTTGAAAAGAGAATCAAATAGCGAATTATGGAACACTCAATAGACATATAATAAATTCAAGCAGGTGTTTTAGTAACTACTTACAACGTCATTTAATATACCTACTCGTATGAACGGTTAGGTGGTCAATGTTAATCAAAGCGTATGATTGAGGGGTGACCTAAGTACAGTGGACTCATTGGCTATCCTTTTGTGATTGGTAGCAGGCTGTTGTTATGTGACCTATATTGTGAACCACATAAGAGCGGATATCAAATAATGTAGTTATGGCCCTCATGACGATATAAGCAAAACATCGAAGCTAAGCCTAAATCATATTTAGAACGCAGTTCACAATTTAATATTATCGTACATCTAGGTTCTTCGTACATAAAGTGAAAGTGAACTACATTTATTGCCAAAACACAAATTATACACAAAATAATACAAAAAATTGACATAGATGTAGACAGACATAAGAACATCTAAAACCATTCTAAAACGGCATTTTCTTAATGTTTTATAAAAATCACAACATAAAGAAGACAACACCGTTATTTGTGTACCTTAAGAATATTATTTTAAAGGTTTTGGCAAATGGACCCATGCTCAGCAATATGTCGCCCGGAGATGCATGCAACACCGGTCGGCGCTGATTTTCAGCATGAACCATTTAGAATCGCTCGTAGCCCCGGCTGCTTGAGTGATCTTACACGATCACGATAGGTTAAGGTTAAGTAACATAGAGCGCGTTCAGTGCATGGATAGGTGACCGTCTATGACTATCGCTAGTGGCATTTTTCCGAGCGGTTACGTACTTTGCAAGGCTCGTGAACTAGTTGGTGCCGGCTACCCTCGATAGATGACAGTCGTTAAGCCAAGTCAGAGGCCTTAGGGCAGCATGAAAACTTCGTACAGTAAGACCACCCACTAGTCTTGCAAGCCTTCACCAATCCGGACTTGGTGGAGGCTTGCAATAGCCTGAAGGTTTTACCGTGGTTGAGTATAGCTTATACCTTCATCAGGGAAGATACCCGTGACCCTCGGTGGGAACATAATGGGGTCATGATGATCTAGGTTCTCCATATTTTGCTACTGGGAAGAATTAAAGTTGTGATTTTTTGTACCACCTTACCTTACCTTTTACCTTTACATTTTTTACCTCACTTTTATCAAAATTTTGCGCATTTTCTTCTTCTATGGTCCATTTACTCCTCCATGGAGTCTGGGGCTGACACAAGGGCTTTCCATTTATCTCTGTTAAAGGTTAGGGATTGTAGCTCCAGCCAAGTTACTCCCTTCTCCTTCGTCTCAGAGTGCTCATACAGGTAATATACTTATCAAATGCACAATTCCCGAAACATTATTATTAGATTAAATTATTTTTAATGCACTAACCCGTGCTAAGGACCATTTTAAAAACCTATTTATAAAAACCTGTACGTAATACAGAGAGTATTGTAAAGAGGTTCGAAATTTCACTGATGCCGTTAGTCGCCCATTAGCTCTATTGGAAGAGCGCTGGCACGGCTAGCCAGAGGTCGCGGGTTCGAGTCCCGGCATGGGTGGAATTTTTACCTCAAAATAGGTTTTTCAAATCATTATTAGAGTTTCTGTATAGCAACCACTTTTGCTCTGTGAGCTTTTTCTTGGTTGACTCGTAGAAAATGCTTAAGGCATTAAGTTCGCCGCATTGTACATTTATGTAAGTGCAATAAAATTATTAATAAATAAATGATAAATAAATAACATAACATTTACATACAAGCACATACATTACTTCTGGCCCCACGCTAGGATACCCTGTGTCGTGGGAACCAGAAACAACGACATCACAAAGATGTAAACATCCAAGACCTGGGCTTTTTTTGTTCCCAGCCGGGATTCGAACCCGGGACCTCTTGCACGGTAGGCAGACGCGCTACCGCTACGCCACAGAGGTCGTCAAATAAATAATCGTTTCGCGTGCATGCTACGACTAATGAATGTCGATGACGCGAGAAGTGTGTCAGGTGTGTCAGCATCGTGGCAAGTGACAAGCCTTGATCTCTGCCTACCCCTGCGGGATACAGGCGTGAGGTTGTGCAGTGTAATGTAATTCCTCTTGCACACAAACTCCAAACGTAGACGTTGCCCACTTGAGAGCGTGGAAAAGTATCCGTTTCGCAAGGACTCATGTTCCGACAGAAATGGGAAAACAAACACTGTTGTTTTAGCCGCCACCGTAAAAACGGACCACGGATTCTTAGAAAAATATATTTCAAAGTAAAGAGTGCGGCGGCAGTCAACTCAGAATTAGATTGGGGTGGAATTGTATGTGTACAGTGAACGCGTGAAAAGACCTTTACAGTAATTACGGACCAATATTTCCAGATCAATATTATATTGTTATTTAACGTGAGTAGATTTATTACTAAAATATTAAATTTCGGAAACATTTCGGTTACAGTTTGTCACATGAACTTTTTATCACTTCAAAATTCTTTTGACCAGTTTCCAAGTTTGTAAATTTTTTTTCATTACTATCAGCGTTATTTTGGTTTTAGTGGTATTGTTTCATAGATAATCTTTAAAACCTTATGTGTAATATGTTATAGATACTCCTCCATGTAGGGCAATGGTTTCTTGAAGGCTGGTAATTCTGATAGAGTGCACCACGCATGCCCCCAACAGATTGACTATTTCCAGCGCTGAGGTATGTGAACACCTCAGACACTCAGGTTTCCTTACGATGTTCTTCTTCACTGCTAGCGAGTATAGCTATTAAAACTTAAATGTGCGTGGCTTAGAGAGCAAAGTGTTCGGTAGACGCCTGGAAAAACAATCATAAATCTGATAAAAAGCTCACAGAACCAAAGTGGTAAAGTGTATAGCAACCCCTATTACTCTGTGAGCTTTTTAACAGATTTATGTTTGTTTTTCCAGGCGTCTACCGAACACTTTGCTCTACCGATCACTTTGCTTTCTAAGCCACGTATCATTATTTCATTACTATTACTTTTATCGCGCTTACATGAATTTACAATGCGGCGAACTTAATGCCTTAAGCATTTTCTACGAGTCAACCGCAGGAGGAAAAAGTAAAAGAGGAATTTATGGTATTAATTGCGTGCAAAAAAAACAAGAAAAAATAAATAAATGCAATTTAAAATATACATATATAAGATAAATTGAAATAACATGTTAATATAGTGCTACTCATAATAAAATAATTGCATAAACTAAACTTAATTATTGGTTTTGTTTTACCCGATATTTTTCAAATGCGACCCAAAAAATATGTATGACATAATTTTCTACGCCACGCTACTCGAAATACTAACTAGCTAGTTATATTATATAAAGTTCATCTCCGGGCATAGGGAATAGTAGTCATTCAGAGACATATTTGGGGGTAGCTCCCCCCTATCTAACCACCTTTACTTCCAGCTCAAATGAAACTCTTTGTTAAAGCCTCCTTCCGGGGTCATCAAATTTGGAAATTGTATCAAAGACTAATAGGGTCGTCACAACACTCACGTGTGGTCGTTTCCAAGGAAACCCTTGGCGCAATTAATATTGAGCTAAGATTCATTAGTCTCTGATACATTCAGTAGACACACATTGTTTTATGGCCTGTGGTGCTTGCACCAGCAAAGAGTATTCAATACCTCCTTGCTAGTTAACTTACACTTTTATTCTTTTATTTGTAATCCGTCTTTTGTTTCTTCTGGTCGCAAAATATTTAAAGAAGTAACTTATCAACGTACCTGTTATTCATTTAAATTTGACAAAAAGTATTTTCTGCACACCCTTTTGCGTGAATTTACGGAAGAGACAAATGCCTCTGTATTTAAATTCCTTTAGTCGTATGGTAGGTATGCTTATTCTCTGTCGTAAATAAGATAATGTGAAATAGTTATTTGTTTATAATTTTTTATACTACCTAGTACGAAAATAAACGCTAAAGCCAATGTAGGGCACCGACTTCTCCGGCTTTCATTTCAATCTTGATTTATAAAAAGAACCTCAATATATGTCCACACTGCTGGGGCACGTGTCTGCACGTTAGGCCATACTCCACCACGGGGCCCAAATCTGGGTTGGTGGAGGATTGTAAGACAGTGGCGGGCCTTACTGTCAGAAGTTATCAAGCCGCCCATAAGGCCTCTGGCATGGCTCAACGACTTTCATCACATGACCGCCGGCAACAACTGCTTGACGTCCCTTGCGAAGCACGAAAGCGCTCGGAAAAATGCCACTAGCGGTCACTCATCCTGCACCTGACCGCACACGTTGTTGCTTAACTAAAGTGATTGCCCCTGCTCCTTTGCCTACTCTTAATTACTCACATCACAGTTTCCAAAACTCATTATCAGCCTGTTTACTTTCATCGCTAAGCACACTGTCACAACCATTTTCACCCGCCGACAGGTTTTCAGATTAATATTTGCTATCAACGTATTGTCCGTGTATCGGCACGTAATTAGGTAGGCTGGATTTATTGCTAGCTCGAGCGCGCGTCTCCGTTCCGGCAATCACGTGGATGAGCTGTCGTGACGTGCCACCTAACTGTCACTGTTATTTGGCCAACTTGCTATATAATTGACACACTCAATTATTTAGATAGATAGATAATATTCTTTGTATATACCATCCTCGTATATTGAGTATGGCAGGAAGGCCATGCAGGAAGAGGCCCGTGCCGCAGCAGTGGGACCTAGCTAAATAGATAAAAGACACTTTATGGCACAACCAAAAAAAAAGAATACAAAGGGTTGACATCGATACCCCTGCTAGGGGAGCATAAGGTCATGATATAAGTTTTATCCCAGATATCGGCATCTCACTTTACGTGGTGAAATAAAGCAAGATGGCGCTAGCCGATAATAGGACAAAACTTTTATCATGACGTTGTGCTTCCATAGCAGGGCCTATTTTTGTCAACTCGTAATTTATTATGAGACTTCGATAAATATTGCGCATTACAGTCTCCCTTATTAAAGAAATTGCATGGCACTGATATATTTTTTATCAAAATTAGAGTATAAATTTAAAAGGAATACTTCTAAACTTTTCTAAGAGTGATAGAATTGGCGGATTCATAAAATTTGTTTTGTTTTATTTGTTTTATTGTTTATTGGAAAACCAACAGCTTATACACGAGGCATTTTTACATAGAATAAGATGAATTAGATTTAACAGCCAATAATTTTATAGGTTTTCGCTGACAATCAGAATAACATTAGAATTTACATAACAAAATTATCTTAATGTAGTTAACATATTCATTTTTTTTTAATTAAAATTATATTCTTTTTTTTTAATGCACTAACCCGTGCTAAGGACAATTTTAAAAACCTTGCCGAAAATTCCACCCATGCCGGGATTCGAACCAGCGACCTCTGGCTACCCGTGCCAGCGCTCTTCCAACTGAGCTAATGGGCGACTCCCCGGCATCAGTGAAATTTCCAACGCCTTTATACAATACTCTCTGTATTACGTACAGGCAGCGACATCTGGCTGAAGTAATTTGCATCACTTGCAGCCCCGAGTACCTACTTTGCAGTTAAATTTTACATCGGAATGATATCGCTGTACCCACATGATTATATTCTTTTTTTTTAATGCACCAACCCGTGCTGAGGACAATTTTAAAAACTTATTTAGTGGCTAAAAATTTCACCCATGTCGGGATTTAAACCCGCGACCTCTGGCTATCCATGCCAGCGCTCTTCCAACTGAGCTAATGGGCGACTCACCGGCATCAGTCAAATTTCGAACCCCTTTACTTTTCGCTGCCTGTACGTAATACAGAGAGTATTGTAGTTCGCCTTTGCATTTTTTAATTAATAATAAATATACTATGTATCCTTATGTAATTCCAGGCAACATCGCTTAAGTAACTAAACAGGCTGTCGATTTTTTGTATTACTCTTTCATCTCAAACACAAATTCAGAGATAAATTCAGAGTCGCCTCCCGGTCTACCAGAGTGTCTGGTTGCCAAGCAATACCACGCGTTATAGACATTTTTATTTCACTAAAGCCGTAAAACTAAATCTCACGGCTTTAGAGTCTTCTTTAGAGGTTTATCGGAGGTTGGCTTGATCCAGGCAGTGATTCTAAATGTTGCTGCACGAGTTAGGTAAGGCTATTTCTGTTAGTGGCCTGCCACGTGAACGCACATAACTCAGATTCTTTGAAATCGCCCTACAGTTTCTCTTAGCGAGAGACGGCCTTCACTGGATGATCTTTTGGGTGTTCCAGAAAGACTAACGTGTGACCGGAAAACCACTTAATTAATGAGTAAAAATGCAAAGTTTCTCAGTTTGTCTGTATATTTTTGCTTAATCGTCAACCCACCGGTACTCGTCTACTGCCTGTCATAATCCTCCACAGGGTACGCCACCTCATTTAGACGCTACCAGCAATCTAGTCTAGAGATAATTCGGTCCAGTCAGTTTTTAACGCGGGAATATATTTTTTAAGGCGAGAGTGTTTGTTTGGATCCAGAGCTCCTCAAAGGAAGCTCTGGATCCAAAGTAAAATTAATCCAAGAGTAAAATTCTAAAAAGAATCTTGAGCGCAGCAAGGTATTCAAAGTACACCACTCGACCTTAAAATGGAACTGCTACCGAGATGGAAATGTATATGAAAAAATAAGTATGTGCAATGTAAGAATAGAAATGAAAGAGAAACTTTATTTATTTGTATCGCATTGTATAGCGTCTGATACATTGTATCGTAATAATTTCTGGAGTAAATAACATACTTTCATTCTCACAACTTGAAGACACACATTTTTTTTTATAAAATCTTAGTGCAATCACAATTTGAGTAGAAATGTAAACAATTAGGAACAAAGGCGAAGGAATCCATTTTGCGTGTATTCACAAACTTTTTCAAACAATGTTCGTGACTGATCTTTTTGCTCATTAAACCTTTTAATGAGCTATTTCTAAGTAATTTGAATTTGGAATGTGGATATAACATTCCAAATTCAAATTAGGTACTTTTCATTCTAAGAGACCAAAAAGCTATTTTGGTCCCTGTTTTAGAGCATCATAATCTTGTATGGAAGACCTTTAGCTTGCAGAGCTAGAATATTATGTGCATTTTTTTCTATGAAATAAACAGTCATGTATTAAATTATTATGTAATACAAATTATTTATGTAGTTTTTTTTATTATTATTAACTTTTACTTTTTTACTAGTCTTTCTAAAGATTTTTCTTCCACGATTTGAATAAATGAAGGTACTGACGTGACTGCCGCACTGAACATAGTCAAAAGCGTGGCAAACAGTGGCCCATTCTAACGTTCTCAAATCATAAATAAACGTCAATGGGTTTCTAGACCTCTGGCTTCCCAAATAAGGGAGACAATGAAATTTGGCTTCGCAAAATGGACCGCGCAAATCACAATTTACTTCAGGCGCGACACAATCTAGAAATGAGGCAATAACTTTGATGATTTTTAGACCGCGTTAGAGCTACAGCCAGTGACATTGGAGACTTCCGCACAGTGTTTCTGGTAACTCCGATGTTATTAAATAATCTCATGTCATCAATCATGACTTAATCATGTTGTAGTCTGTAAGTCTTAAACAATTATCTTTTGTTAGTTACTTTAATGTTACTTTCGAAATCTTTTATAATATACCGGCTCCTATGATGAAGGTACAAAGTAAACAATGTAGCAATCGTTTTCCCGACTGCCACGGTTCAGGCTCGTCCTTGTAAAGAAGTCACTGTGTTACCATAACCACTGTAAAAATTAGATAAGATAAGAATATTCTTTATTTTCAGACCAGAAAATAATTACAGAGACAACAGTTACAAAAGAAAAGGTACAATTGGCGGCCTTATTGCTGATAGCAGTTTCTTCCAGGCAACCTTAAATCGGAAAGATTGCAGAAGGAGAAATTGAGACGGGTAGTTGGTGACGGGTAACGATCAACTTATACTCAACTTATAACAACTTTCTGACGATCAACTTATTATTTTTTTTTTCATTTTCAAAGGTTTTTACAATTTTTGGCAGTGATACTTTAAACTGTCTGTGTGGTACTTCTTATATGCTGGACTATATTTTACTGTGCCTTGCATGACACCTACACTCAGGAGAACCTAACATTGTCAACGCAGGCATTGTCGCAAAGTTCTGGGCCACGTTTACCTACTAAAGAATGTTTTGCCATCAACACGCTAAACAAAGATCCCAATATATATAATATATATATTGGGATCTTTTGATCATATATGATGTCACAAGAAAATTTTACATGTAGATCTAATACTAAGTTCAAACTATGCAAATTAGTACCTATAATATAGTACAAAGATGGACATTTTTTTCAATAATCAAACCTAAAAGAGCGCTAGCACTAAGAGCAGATCCTAATTGGATTTGTCCACGCTGTGCTTTTTCTATCGGGATAGTCGCCTGATATGCGCGGGATTAACTTTTTTCTTTGTTTAATTCAGAAGCCTCAAATCTGTCAGGATATGGTGCTCATAAAGTAGTTGGAACTAGAAGCATTACAACGATTTAGTTTCAACTTTAAATTACTTTACAGCCTTTCATCAACTCATCAAAACTTTGTACTCATCGAAGCAGTTGTTTTTTTCATACGGGAGGTTTGTTGGTATATAATTTCTTCTATATTTAAGTAAGGATCTTATTTGAGACCTTGAAGATTAATAAAATAAATGTTTTCTAAGGTTAATACGAGTACTAGACATAATTAAAACTGTTTTAATACGGATTTCACTCGTTTATTATATTTTTACAATTTTCCGACGTTTCGGCACTTTTACAGGTGCCGAAACGTCGTAAAATTCTAAAAATATAATAAACGAGTGAAATCCGTATTAAAACAGTTTTACAAATAAATTTTACGTACTCACCTTAAACGAATAACTGAAGATGACACTAACGATGATAATACACAAGTTTTTCGTTTCGTTGATTACATCCGTCTTTACGAAGCTTTATCCGACATTTTTCTTCAAAACGAAACCTCAAAGGAAAAGCTACAAGCTTCCTCATTTTTGCTTCAATTGTTCTCCACTTCCACTGATCACACACATACATAGATGCTAGGTAAAGTCGATTTCAATTCAATGATCCGCGGAACATAATGATGAAACAGGTAACGTTTAATCGTGATTGTTACGACGGGCGGCGTCTCCTCATCTCTTATGAACGTCTTTCAATATTGAATCGTTTTATACACTCACACTATAGTCCATAAAAAAGGACTATATTGTGACTATAGCAAAAGAGAATGTCCTACACATATACACAAACAATTTTCACTGAATATAAAAAATTGTAAGATATGCCAAAGTTACCACCTAAGAGTTCACAATGTATGTCACCGTTAATATTATTTGCCTATTACGAAGTTTTCCCGTAGTAAAAAAGGTCCGAAATCACGTGTAGAAACGTGAAAAAAGTTATGTACTTACCTGGTTAGCCTTTGCTTGGGACTAGGATAAATGATAGTATTGTAAGGAATTTATCATTCCTATTCTATTTTTTTTTTGTTACAAAAGATACAAAATCATTTGAATTCCGAAACTCACTGTGAATATAATTCGAGTTAACAAAAGTCAATCTTATTATTACAATAATATAAGTTGAGTGCTCAAGCTGTGCTAACTGAGCTCAAAACAGACACGCAAAAATGGTATTGTTTCTTGTATAATTAAATGCATCAAACAACAAACAATTCAAAATGCAAAACCAATTTAAATATGTAACACTCTGACAACTAGGTTTGTTTATAACCTCGGGTCATTGAATTGGGACAGAGTATAAGGTATGAGATGCGGGATTCCTATGGTTCGTTACGTTGGGCAAGTCTCTTGCGGTTTGATTGTCGAAGTGAAATGTTTTAAAGCTGCAACTTTAGACTAGAATACATTACCAATCACAATTCTTTCATAGCAATTTCAATGGTATTTGGCAGGGAAAAAGCCAAACTGCAATTAACTTGCAGTTTGGCTTAACTTACCCACTGAAAAATAACATCCTAGGTTATTTTGGAACGTTGTATATCCTTTACAAATAATAAGAATTGGAACGACTTCAGATGTTGTTTCATTTGTAGATAGATATTTTATAATAAAACAGTAAAACTGGATAAAAACGGATAAGCAGGTAAAATAGTCAGATCTGGTCGAACGGTAAAGTAGTAATAATGAAAATAGAGGGAAATCGAAAAATGTGTGACGTAATTTAAAAATATTTGAAAATGATTGATAGAAAAACAAATAAAAATGGTGTAAAGAGGTTTGCACCGTTACAAATTATTTTCTAATACGTTTAGTACGGAGATTGACCTTGATTAAGGGGTATGGACACTTTTACATAGTTACGTATGAAGCGTGTCTAGTCGCGAATATTTTATTAGGCATAAAGTAATTATCTCAATTCCCGACGATTCGACAGCGTTGCAGTTGCCGTGCTCACGGGTAGATTCTAAAATACATATAACATGAAGCGTTCGTGGCCTAGGCGAACCGAGTGATTGGAATCAATCACTTGGTTAAGCAACAACAGGCGCGGTCAGGTACAGGATGGGTGACCATCCCGTGACTACGCTAGTGGCATTTTTCCAAGCGCTTCCGTGCTTTGCAAGGCACGTTAAGCCGTTGGTGCCGGCTGTCATATAATGGCAGTCGTTAAGCCATGTCAGAGGCTTTATGGGCGGCTTGATAACTTCTGACAGTAAGGCCCGCCACTGTCTTACTATCCTCCACCAACCCGGACTTGGCCCCCGTGGTGGAGTATGGCCTAACCTTCCTGCGATGCAGGAAGAGACCCGTGCCCCAGCAGTGGGGAAATATAAGGATTTTTTTTATCTTTACTTAAAGAACTTGGTACACAAAAGAAAAGCGACCATGTCGTCCTAGTAATGCTATAATATACAGTAATACTTGTGACAAGTAAGTCTCTATAAATATAAGGGTTGATAACGAATATAACATGTATGGGCATCGCGAATCATTAAGAAAAACTATGAACACTTTATAGGGAAGAAAATCGCAGATACAGTTAGTAAATGAGTGCGGTTAATGTGACAAAAGAGTTATGTATCGTATCGCTCACTATAGAAACTTTACGTTATCTCGCACTTACCGAGGCTGTCTCACGTTTAGACATATGTATGGATTTCTCGAGCGGAAAATTATGTAGCGGTTGCTCGAAGTTGACTCAAATCGTTAGCAGTTCCGCGAAGTCACTGTCAAGTTTTTAATCGAGACGTGTAAGAAGTTCCATATTATTTGACCCATTTTTAAAGGCGAGGGCAACGCTTAAATGGACAGTTTATTTAGAGCTATCCATTGGGTAATTATATCTTTGCGTTGAGGCGATTAGGGGCACGCGTGGTAATGAAGCCCATACTTTCTCTCTGAAAAAAGGCCTGTGCCCTCCAGTGGGACGGTATGACACTAATATTATTAAGGCGAATGTTTGTGAGTTTGTATGTTAGTTACTTTTTCACGTCTAAACGGCTGGAGCGATTTCAATAAAATTTGTAATAGAGTTAGCTGACACTCACGTGTATATCAATATTCATATTTGCACCAACTACCCGTCTCACTTTTCCTTCAGCAACTCTCCATCGTAGGTTGTCTGGAAGAAATTGCTCTAAGCAATAAGGCCGCCAATTGTACTGAATCTTTGTAATAATTTTTTGGTTTTCTTTTTTCCTGGTGTACAATAAAGAATATTCATATCTTATCTTACTTATCTTATCTTAGTGCAGTCGTGCCGTATAAACCTTAGCCAGATTATTTGCTTTATGTATGGGCCACGATCTGAAACGACAATCGCGCCTGTATTTCAGGCTTTAAGCTAGATTGAAGATCAACTGTGGGACTGTGTCCATTTAAGTTTCGATTAAAATAATTTCATTGTGGCGGACACCTTTTGGGGACTGATTCGTAAAATTAATATGCGGGACTAGAATTACCTACGTTCATGCTAAAAATATATTTTACGGTGAGATTTAGATTTAAATGCTAATGCATTCCCTAATTAAGGTTTGTGCAACTGTTCACTGTTTATGCTTAGATTTGTTGTTGATAATAACATCTTCCACACAACGCAATCACTTGACCTGGTCCTAGACTAGGATACCCTGTACTATGTCAACCAGGCACGGACGTCACAAACTTGAAAATACACCCAGAGAGGCCACAAAATTTAATGGCTGGCTGGCAAAATTTTGTAGTATGTTTAAGAATGATAAAAACATTAAAACCCACTTGTGATTTTAAAATAAAGGACAGGCTAGCAAAAAGAAACTTTTTTTACAACGGCTGTTGTGCCAACTGCACTAATCAGCTTTGTTTTAATAATATCTGAACAAAAAAATATTTTTTTATTTCATCAGAGATAATAAATATTAAGATTGATAAAACTGTGTAAATAGATAAATCTAAAACATGTATTTAACGGCACAATACTAAAACCACTACATAAACAACAATAAAATAAATTTGTTTTAGCAAACAGTGATAAACCAAAGATTCCAAAGAAGTAACTCTGTTTCCAAAGGTTCTATAAAGAACTTTTCATGTCTACCGATGGAAAGCGTATAGCTTGATGGTTTGAATCCAATTAAAGTGAATCCGATTGTGGACATATTCGGCCCAAAGGTTTCACATATCCATTTTTCCAATGAATAAAATTGTGTTCAGTGTGACCAGAGTCCATGAAATAACAGTGTGACCAGAGTCCATGAAATAACTGAAATAATTTAAAAACCTATTTAGAGGCTAAATATTTAGCCTTTAAATAGGTTTTTAAATTTGTTCCTTAGCACGGGTTAGTGCATTAAAAATAAAAATAGTGTAATCATGTGGGTACAGTGATATCGTTCCGATGTTAAACCTAACTGCAAAGTAGGTAGTCGGGGCTGTAAGTAATGCAATTTGCTTGGGTCAGATGTCGCTGCCTGTACGTAATACAGGGAATATTGTAAAGAGGTTCGAAATTTCACTGATGCCGTGAGTCGCTCATTGGCTCAATTGGTAGAGCGCTGGTACGGATAGCCAGAGGTTGCGGGTTCGAATCCCGGCATGGGTGAAATTTTTAGCCTCTAAATAGGTTTTTAAATTTTAAAAAGGTGTTAGAAGAAAACATAAAATAGTTTTTTTCTTTAGTAGCGTTAGTTAGCTCTTTAAAACTTTCGTGGTTAATAATTAGTGCAGCTGGCACAACAGCCACTAGCCATATTTAAAACAAAAGTTTATTTTCTAGTCTGCCTGTATTCTTTTAAAATCACAAGTAGGTTTTGAAGGTTTCTATCCTTCTTGATTATAGTGCGAAATTTTGCCAGCCAGCCATTAGCTTTTTATACACGAATTTAAAAACTTAAATACTTTGGTACATATTATCATCATCAACCCATTATGACCCCACCAAGGCGCACGGGTAACTTCCCTGAGAAAGGTATAGGCCATTACTCCATCACGGGGGCCAAGTCCGGATAGGTGGAGGCTTGCAAGACTAGTGGCTGGTCTTACTGTCAGAAGTTTTCAAGCCGCCCTAAGGCCTCTGACTTGGCTTAACGACTGCCATCCTATCGACGGCAGCCAGCACCAACTGCTTAAGGTCCCATTAGCGTTAGTCATAGACGGTCACCCGTCCATGAAATGGACGCACCCTATGTTGCTTAACCTTCGTGATTGTTTAAGATTCCTCAGGCAGTCGGGGCTGCCAACGATTAATACATATTCATACATACGAGCGGTACATATGTTCATAATCAATTCTAATACGTACAATGTCATAGTCAACGTATCGTGGGTGTATAAAGCGACGAATAATAAAAACACATGCTGACAGGAATTTCTGAAATCACAACGGGTCTCTGAACACTATCGGAAAAGGTTCAACTGAAAGAGATCATGTGAGAAATTCAACTTCGGTGCCTTTTATGTTTGTCCAATTGGTATGTCGACTTATTTTATTAATTCACTGATTGGATATTGAAAAGGCTACGTTTGCTTCAAATTGGGTTTTTATGTTGGAAATTTGATGACGTAGGTAGACAGGACTATCCTGATCAATAAATATTATGTAAGATATATTGATCTTAAATTTAGACTATAACAAGTACAAAATCATTTTATACAGCAAAGACATTTCATATAACGGATTGACATAGCTCAGGTTACTTTATTATAATAATTAGAGTAATTCCATTAGCGTCATTAATTTTTCTGTGGCCCCACACCAACCAAGCGCGCCGTGGGTGCTAAATAGATTTACATTTCAATTATTTCGCTATGGTCAGGCAGACTTATTAACAAATTTGAATGTCATTAATAAAAGTAACGTAACACAACATTTACACACAGGCACATACATTGCTTCTAGTGTTCTGGCCCCACACTAGGATACTCTGTGTCGTGGGAACCAAAAGCAACGACATCAAAGAACTAAGGTTTTTCGTCCCCAGCCGGGATTCGAACTTAAGACCTCTTGCATGATAGGTTTATGCTTACTTCATACTACTAATTACTTTAAAGCGTGCATCAAGATAGATAGGGATCCCGTGGATGCGAATGGCTTGCGACCTTATAGGGAAAAAGTCTACATACAGCAGTGGACTGAACTGGGCTGATGATAATGATGCAAAAAGATTATAGTGGTAGTAAAGTGTGGTGTAGTGTGGTGTAGTGTAGTGTAGTGTAGTGTAGTGTAGTGTAGTGTAGTGTAGTGTAGTGTAGTGTAGTGTAGTGTAGTGTAGTGTAGTGTAGTGTAGAGTAGTGTAGTGTAGTGTAGTGTAGTGTAGTGTAGTGTAGTGTAGTGTAGTGTAGTGTAGTGTAGTGTAGTGTAGTGTAGTGTAGTGTAGTGTAGTGTAGTGTAGTGTAGTGTAGTGTAGTGTAGTGTAGTGTAGTGTAGTGTAGTGTAGAGTAGTGTAGTGTAGTGTAGTGTAGTGTAGTGTAGTGTAGTGTAGTTTAGTGCAGTGCAGTGCAGTGCAGTGCAGTGCAGTGCAGTGCAGTGCAGTGCAGTGCAGTGCAGTGCAGTGCAGTGCAGTGCAGTGCAGTGCAGTGCAGTGCAGTGCAGTGCAGTGTGGTATGTTGTGGTGTAATAGAATAGAATACAATTATTTTTAAGTGGCTACTTAAAAAATAATACGTATTAATAATAAACATAACATAACATTACCTCACGGCTGTATCCCAGATGAGTAGGAAGAGACCAGGGACTGCCACTTGTCATGATCCTGACACATCACCTTGGCTTCATCAACGTTCATTAGTGCATGCACTGCACACACGCAGGTTTTTGGTACTTTTAAAAGTGATTGTTTTCTATCAATCGAGTAAATCTTCTTATTTATTGGCAGTCATATGGTTGAAATTGTTTGATATTGCCAATCCGCGGTGGACACACGTGGTTATTAAGACAAATAGAGAGATAGATAGACAGATAGAGAACTCTTTATCACATTACGTCACATCACACAAATATTATAAAGGCGCAAGTATGTGAGTGTATATGTTTGTTACTTCACGTCTAAACTACTGGAGTGATTTTAATAAAATTCGGTATCGAGTTACCCTGGATTAACACATAGGCTAAGGTTTCTTCTTCTTCTTCAGGCTATATTATGTAGTCCACTGCTGGACATAGCCCTCCCCTACGGCTACCGCTTACTGCGGGAAAATGTCTTATTCCCGTGGGAAATTTCAATTCAATTTATACTTTATTACAACCGAAACATTAAAGAGGACATTACATAAGAAATAACATGTACAAAGGCGAGCTTATCTTTGTAAGAGATTTTTTCCAGCAAACCTTGAAGAGTCGGAACAGCTGAAAAAAACGTAGACTGCAAAAACCCTTAAAAATAACCTAAGCAGAAATAATACTCTACATGGACTAAAATACCTGTAAATATAAATAAATAAAATAAAATACATAGTAAATCATAAATAAATATATAGCTCAAAGTTACGATAGAGATAAATAGTGCTCGTTCAACTGCTTCTTAAATGTACCAATTGTGGGACTAGCGCATATTTTCTGTGGTAGGAAAATCAATAAACCGCGGGTAACAACGCAGCTAGTTGATCATAAAAATTGATATTACACAGATGTAAAGCCCATACTCACTCTTTCTGAGAGAAGGCCTGTGCTCTGTAGTGGTAGGTAGCTATATAGGCTAGAAGCGCTCGTGGCCTAGGAGAACCGAGTGATTGGAATCAATCACTTGTTTAAGCAACAACAGGCGCGGTCAGGTACGGGATGGGTGTGCGTACCGTGACTACCGCTAAGCTGTTGGTGCCGGCTGTCATATACTGGCAGTCGTTAAGCCACGTCAGAGGCCTTATGGGCGGCTAGATAACTCCTGACAGTAAGGCCTGACACTGTCTTACAATCCTCCACCAACTCGGACTTGGCCCCCGTGGTGGAGTATGGCCTAACCTTCCTGCGATGCAGGAAGAGACCCGTGGCCCAGCAGTGGGGACATACATGGGTTGATATAGGCTAATAAAAAATATTGAACAAGCACTCACCTACTTTTTAACATACTTTTGTTGTCCTCTCAAGGATTATCCGTGGAGGTAAGTTTTGTAACATATTTAACGAACCAGTAACTTATTTTGAGACTTGTTCGTAAGTTATACTTACCTTCTTAGTCGAGTTCATAAAAGTTTACTCCAGGATAACTTTCTCTTTCTTTCGGTTTTCTACCAGTGATATTATGATTTTGTTTGATGAGGTTATGTGCCAAATTTGGTACACTTTGACAAGCGTATATTTTATTCACATTTGATTCACATGTTAACAAACCTATTCGATATCAACCCTTTATATGTCCCACTGTAGGGGCACGGGTCTCTTTCTGTATCGCAGGAAGGTTAGGCCATACTCCACCATGGGGGCCAAGTCCGGGTTGGTGGAGGATTGTAAGACAGTGGCGGGCTTAACTGTGAGAAGTTATGAAGCCGCCCATTAGGCCTCTGACATGGCTTAACGACTGCCATTACATGACAGCTGGCACCAACGGCTTTATTTGCCTTGCGAAGCACAGAAGCGCTCGGAAAAATGCCACTAGCAGTAGTCACGAGATGGTCACCATCCAGTACCTGACCGCGCCTGTTGTTTCTTAACCCAAGTGATTGATTGCAATCACTCGGTTCCGCTAGGCCACGAGCGCTTCCTCCACGAACAAACCTATTAGAAGGACAATAATAAAATAAAATACAGAGATATTGAGACCACTGCTTCTTCCGTTTTGTCTGCGCTTGTCATGCTGTCATACTGCTCTGTCATTGTGTGTCAACCATTATATTTGACGGCCTCGGTGGCGCAGCGGTTTGGCACTTAATAATTTCCTTAACAATCAGCGAGTGCATTTGTTACATAAACTCACGCCTGTATTGCTACAACAAATTAAATGTACCTACTTCAAACCCGAAAAGTTTAATTCAGTTTGTCAGTGTGGTTATTTTAATTCCTTGTTTCGTTCATTGAGATTTCATGAAAATTTAAAATATTACAGGTGCCATACCACAGGGAGCAAAAGTTGTTGGCCACAGAAATTCAACATTTTTTTTTCCATTTTCCCAAAAACAATTCTCAGGGGACGCCTGAAACAGTACTCGGACCTTATATTTATTCATGAAAATTATCAGGCAAAATGTGATTCGGGGAAGTAACTACAGACGGTGGGTATTTTCCCGGAACAGCCTTTCAAGTCGTAAGGTAAATACTTCTTATATTTTTGAGGTTTGAAAGCCCAGCAATATAAAGTCGGAACCAATGTGAATGTGCTTTAACAAAAGCTATCGCTTGCGTTTTCACTATCTATTTTTTTGTCATAGATATTATTATCTATGTCACTAGCGTAACATAGATAATAATATCTATGTTACGCTAGTTAGCTTAAAAAAAGTCCAAGAGCAAGTCGGATTCGTGCACGCAGGGTTCTTTAACAACTTTTGGATAGTTTTTTTAAATATCGATCAAACAATGAATAGCCTGTATTAATATCGGCTCAAAAAATCACGTTTGATGTATGGAAGCCTCCCTTAAATATTCATTTTAATTGAATTATGTAGTGTGGCCAGTGAATGAAAACTCCAATGTCATAAGAACTGGTAGATTTATTCTATGGTAACACTCAACTTAAGTAACATGGTATTGTTATAGTAATAGGATAGGTAACCTAGTATAGAACCTAGGGCTGACTGCGTGGCTATCGCACCCTGATGTTCTCCTAGCTTGCTAACACCTGAGGACATGCGGAGCTATCGCACAGATGCAGCGACCTGACTTTGAGCAGACTGCGGAGCTATCGTACTCATTGCCAGCTGGCTATCGAATGAATCTCTGCTTTTTTTTTTTTTTTTTTTTTTTTTTTAACCCTATAAAGGGCACCCTCCGGAGGACACGGGGGAGGGAGGTGGTGAATGCTCATGCGTTTATATACGCTCCTCGCGTGTAGCTGTGTGCGGGCTGCCGTATAGGCACAGTAGGGCATCAATGTGTTGTAGTTGCGTTCCATTCTATGCATGCTTGCTACATTCTCCCCCTCTGGTACTCGTATATCGTCTCGAGAGAGTAACAGAATCAGTTGGAAATTTTCTTGGGTCTTCCCCTGCGTTTGATGGCATTCATGGGGCTATGCAGTTTTTCATCGTTATCTCTTTTCTCGAATTTTGTAATAGCGGAAGTGTGGAACTTGCCTATGGATTGATATGGTGATTCGGGCAAACAAACTTAATATGGCTGTAGTTGTAACGCCCATCGGGCTAAACGGCCGGTTGGCGTTTTTAAGCTCATTAACCATTTTAAGGGTTGATGGTCAGTTATGGTGATAAATTTTGTTCCTTCTATGTAACCGCGGAATCTTGATATAGCCCATACAATTGCAAGAGCTTCTTTTTCTGTTACAGAATAGTTGCGTTCGGCGTTAGTGAGTAGCCTACTTGCATATTCTACTGGGTGTTCATTGTCACCCTCCCCCTGGAGTAAGGCTGCTCCTATTGCGTATTGACTGGCGTCAGTTTTTAACACGAAGGGTATATTACTGTTAGCTTGACGTAGTATTGGTGCTGTGGTTAGGGCTATTTTGATTTGCTGAAATGCTCGTTCCTGCTCAATGCTCCATTGCCATGGTTCTGATTTCTTGGTCAGTTTTGTCAATGGTCGAGAGATTTCAGCATAATGTTTTATGAATCTTCGATACCATGATGCTGTTTGTATAAATGATATCAGTTGTTTTTCGGTTTTTGGTGCTGACAAGTTGGCAATTGCTGAAATTTTTTCGGGGTCTCCTTTCAATCCTTCTGGGACTATGATGTGCCCAAGATATTTTATTTCTGATCGACCAAAATAACATTTCTTCCTGTTGGCTCGCAAGTTGTATTCCTCCAGTTTTTCGAAGATTTCACGAAGGTTTTCTAGGTGTTGCGAAAAACTTATTGAACGGATATGTAGATCATCAAGGTATGCTAGTGCGAAGTTTGACTTCAGGCATCTTATCAATCTATCCATTAATCTTTGGAAGGTAGCAGGCGCATTGCGTAGTCCAAAGGGCATACGTTTGAATTTGTAAGTACCGAAAGGTGAAACGAAAGCTGTTTTATCTTGGTCTATGGTATCAACCTCAATTTGCCAGTATCCTGACTTCAGGTCCAAGGTTGACATGAATGGCATAGCTTTTGCCTGGTGTAACAAGTCGTCCATTCTTGGTAGTGGGTATCGATCTGGTTTTGTGATCTCATTTATCCGGCGATAATCTACGCAAACTCTGACATCTTTGTTTTCTTTTGCTACTAATATGACGGGAGAAGCCCAAGGTGAGTCACATTCTTCAATTATGTCATTGCCTAACATATCATCGATTTTAATTTTAAGCTGTTGCTGGCGTAAAGGTGACATGCGGTAGGGTTTGATTGCAATAGGTTGGTGGTCACCTGTATCAATCTTATGTACTGCATACGATGTGGCCTCACCGTGTTCAGCAAATATGTGCTTATATTCTGTCAATAAGTCGTTTAATTGTGCTCGCTCAGCAGAAGTAAGTTGTGTTCCTTCATCATCCCTTAGTAAGATGTCTATGTTACTATTAAATGAAACATCAAGAGAATACAATTGCGTAGAATTTATTGGGACATAAATAACCCGAGGGTCTTTACGACGCACTTCTTCTTCATTTTCTGCCCACGGTTCTCGAGGACGGACGATCGGTGGTGGAGAATCCAATTTTATCAAGCTCCATTTTGGTTTCTTCGGGGGTGATGCCTGGGTTGTGAGTGGTGGCGTTTCAGGCATCGGCGACAGCATAGCCAACTCTTGTGCCCACTTCATGAAATCCGACATCTCCTTGTCATGTTCATTCTCGGTGGCCGCGTTTGTAAAGTCCATTTTCATGGCCAAATGCTTGCCTACCATTGGTGGTGATACAACGGTTTCCGTTTTTAGTTGAAGGAATTGATATGCTTTCCTAGGATTATCAATGAATGACCAGCATCGTTGAGGTAGGTTGAGCACAATACCGGCGGACTCTAAGAAGTCAATTCCCAAGAGTGTACGGGTCTCCTCTGCCTCTGGGATAGCGGCTATTGTAATAGGTAGTGTGCGATCTCCAATATTGATATTGGTGGTTGTAGACATTAGCGTCATTATCTTCGAACTACCATCAGCTAGGTTTATTTTAGCAGCACTTTGAGTGAATTTTGCACCACTTTTTAGCAGCATTTTGTAGAGTTTTGCTCCTGCAATGCTGGTTCGTGCAGCTGAGTCTAAGTAGGCGTAACCTACCCAATCGTTGATTGACACTTCTATTGTTGGGATTTTAACGCCTCCTTGCATTGGCGTTGGAATCATCGAGTAGAAGTGAACCGGCTTCGGCGGTGTTTCTTGATTTTTGCAGTTGGTACAGTTGCTGCGATACACGCCTGGTGCTCCACAACCGTAGCACTTGACAGGTTCCGGTAAGTTTGTCACTTTTTGTTGGGCAGCAATGCGTTTTCTGCATTCTTCTATTACGTGTCCTCTTTTGTTGCAATAAGAACATCGTTTTAATTTTGGTTTTTCTGTTTCCAGTTCCTTTAATGTAGGTGTCTCACGCAGATTTTCAAAATGGCGACACTTGGACAACAGATCCGAGAATGTTTTTATGTCCGTTCGTGGCACTTGTCTCTTCAGTTCTTTATTCAAGAGACCATATATAAGATCGATCTGCTCTTCTTCTTTATGTCTTTTAGTTGGAAGTTGTGCCAACAGGGCTCTCTTGGCACAAAGGAAGTCGTCTATAGGTTCGTGGTCGAGCTGTTGTGAGGAAAACAACTCGACATAAACTTCGTGGGGTTGTTTTTTCGGAGCGAAGG
This sequence comes from Yponomeuta sedellus, assembly GCA_934045075.1. Lineage (NCBI taxonomy): Eukaryota > Metazoa > Arthropoda > Insecta > Lepidoptera > Yponomeutidae > Yponomeuta > Yponomeuta sedellus. Next base: position 5,634,044 of record OW203735.1, on the reverse strand, counting down.
CGGCTCGAATCAGGTTTAATGCACTAGGCCAGGATTTCGCTTCTTGTTTGACGCCTTGCCACCATGTTGATGCGGTGTCTACCAAAAGTAGACCCAGACCTTCGAGGGCGTCGTCATCGCTGATATTTTCGATTTTTTTGAATATCGTTATGGCGGCGATGAATTCTTCCACGCGGTCATGATTCCGCTCTCCGTTGAAACGGGATGTACACTTCGCAAAACTTTTTCGGCTCATTTCTCCAATAGATGCTGACATGAGGGATTCTATCAAGCGACTTAACTGTTCTTCTGTCATGACAACCGACATTCTTGATTGAGGGTAGTTTGATTTTCTTGATGCGGGTAGTCAGGTTTCTTCAACCAACAGTGTTGCTGTCTTTTACTGTAGACGCTGGACGATTTAGATTATAGCCAGATTGTAGTGTGGGTATTTGTATTTTTATCCAACTACGTTGTAATCGTTGGGCGCTATTGTAGTATGGCCAGCAATAATTAATTTACGTTGGGCGCCAGATTGTAGTGTGGCCAGTGAATGAAAACTCCAATGTCATAAGAACTGGTAGATTTATTCTATGGTAACACTCAACTTAAGTAACATGGTATTGTTATAGTAATAGGATAGGTAACCTAGTATAGAACCTAGGGCTGACTGCGTGGCTATCGCACCCTGATGTTCTCCTAGCTTGCTAACACCTGAGGACATGCGGAGCTATCGCACAGATGCAGCGACCTGACTTTGAGCAGACTGCGGAGCTATCGTACTCATTGCCAGCTGGCTATCGAATGAATCTCTGCTGCCGTGCGCCCGTTTATATACGCTCCTCGCGTGTAGCTGTGTGCGGGCTGCCGTATAGGCACAGTAGGGCATCAATGTGTTGTAGTTGCGTTCCATTCTATGCATGCTTGCTACAATTATCTATTTTAAAGTAAATATACAAATAAACATTCTGTGAATATTTCAAGCGTTTAACTGTTGCCGTTATTAATCTCTAGAAAAAACGGCAAAAATCTCACTTATTGTACAGAAGCTCCACTCAAATATATATTTTATTACCCGACTGCAGCGAAGCCCAAAAGGAGGGTAATGTGTTTAGTGCGTATGTATGTATGTAAGTATGTCCGATTCTATGTTCCCTCATAACTCCTTAACCAATGGTCAGATTTTGTTAAACAAGGTGTCATTCGATTCGGCATCCTTGCGCGGGTGTCATAGGCTATATAAAATCATAATTATGCGATCAGAACCGTGACGAAAAATAAAATTCGTTAAGAAGCTTCGTTAAAGTACAGCTAGGAGCTACTAGATGGCGCTGTTATATTTAGTTTATTGAATTCGAATACTAATTTTATTGAACTACCCCTAACAGTTGTGAAATATTTAAAACAGAATTTTGCGGATGACGTAGGTTACATAAAATTAGCATTAATAGAGAACCAACGGAACAAAAAAAAATCATTTACTTCTAAGCAATTAAAGTACCACTTTTAGCCACTTGATGGCGCTGCTATATTTTATTTATTCTAATACATGTGTATAGATAATTTCGGCTTTGGTCTACATGTAAACAAACCATTTATAAAATCGGTACAAATGCGGAAAGAAATAATTCCTATAAAGTGGTTTGATCCTTCTAGATCATTCATTTAATTAAAAAATATAATTTTGTTTAACTACGCCTAACACGTGCAAAGTATTTAAAAGAGAATTTTGCGGGTGTCGTTGATTATATTAAATCAGCATTAATAGAGAACAAACGCAACACAAATAATATTCACTTCTAAGTAATTAAAGTACTGTAGCATTAGTTCCTCTACCCAACCACAGATGGCGCTGTTTGTGTTCTAAATTGCGGTATGGTTTTGTCCGAAGGCCCTACATAATATTAAACAAAATTGGATAGTATTTGAGCGCTTGCGAATCACTTCGACCATTACTGACCGTCCACAAATAATTGGCACGACTAGTGACGTAGGTAATATACCTCGCTTTGCGCTGTGGTGCGAGTAGTACAGTTACTAATCCGTAATCCTTAGTAAGTTTCATATTGCTTCAATAAATAGATCCCTAAGTACGTGCTGTAGTGCTGAAACAACGTTTCTCTTCTTGTCTGCTGAAACCCTGTCCTACAGTACCACTTTTAGCCACTAGATGGCGCTGGCATATATTTATTCTAGTACATGTATAAATTTACATAATATCAGCTTTGCTCTACATTTAAACAAACCGTCTATAGAAACGGTATAAGTGCTGAAAGAAATAATGCCTATAAAGTGTTTATTTCTTTCTACGCCATTCGTTTATCTCATTAATTTAAGAAATATCAACCTCATAGGGGGTAATAATAATAATACATTACTGCAGAGGCCGAGAAGTAAGGGATTGCTGGACGAGTTTGGGATAGACGGCCGAGTCGTAGACGAAGCCGTCTAGAACGAGTCCTGAAATCCTTGTTCCGGCCGAGGATTGTATAATGCTTTTCTCAAACAATGCGAGGAAATATTAATATTAAAATAATTACTAGGTAATTAAGAAATAATAGTTTAGTTTGCCGCCTTTTTTATTTTTTCAAATACACTAACATATTTGAGCACCATGTTTAACCGCACAAAAACCAATACCTTAGATTGTTTTTTTTGTTAATCTAAGTATGCTTACATAACTAAGTAGGTGGTTGGCTGTATGTAATTTTTCCTTGGTCAGTTTAATTTTAGTAAGTAAATTTAAAAAGTTAGAGCAGCGGACGGTCATGGATTTTCATACTTACTTTACTGGCTTAGGCCAGTAAAGTGAGGCGGGAGCCATAAAAGAGAAACTTTGTGGCTTTATTTCATGGTAATAACACAAACATTTCCGAGCATGTTTGAGAAAAAATAATTAATTTCTTAACACTGATATTAATTTCCTACTGACACTTAGACCAAAACTAACTGAACAAAATATATAAAGTGTAGCATGTAACTCCTTTTCCCCTGTGCGGTCATAGTTAGACAAGCTGGGTTCAAAGAAGAAACAATAAATGATATAAAAAATATTTCAACGCTCTCACTGGTAACCGAAGACGGATCCTCCGTGACCTCGTATCGTAGGACCCATGAAATTTAAAAAATTCTAGCTCTATTCATCTTAACGAATTTTATCTCGTTTCCTCCGAAAATAAGATTATGATTTTGTGTTAGGTTTCCTGTTCACTTGCGAGACCAAAGATTGCTTATCTACACCTAAATATTCAGTAAAAATTTTCAATGCTTTAGGGGGCCACCTCAAGATGAATTTGTTATAGTTTCATTTTAATACCGGTAATATTTTGGCATTCAGAAAACCAAGATTTTGTATGTCTCCACGCCCATGCCACAACTCTAAATAACTACGCCAGGCCGAAGGCCGAGCCCCATCATGCGGGTGCGAGGAAACTTGCCGCGACGAGGTTGAAGGCCGAGCTCAATACAGGTCGCGGCACGGCCGAAGGCTGTGAAGCGGGCTAGAGGAATACTCCCACGGCGATTCCAAATGCTGAGCTCTATTTACGCTGATGCCAAATGGAGAGACTATTAGCGCGGCCGAAGGCCGCGACAGTTACTTAAAGTTGCTGTTAGGAGGAAACCTGTCGCGCCTTTGTACAGGCCGCGGCTGAAGGCTCAGACCATTTATGTTCCCATTTACAAGTCCTTATTCTAAGTAATTAGCGAGACCGAAGACTGGGCCCAGCAATGCAAGCACGAAGAATTCTACTCTGGAGATGTCGAAAGCTGAGCGCCGTTCAGGTCGAAGAGATAATTCGTGACTATTCCAGTCCCCACCTACAATCGTTAACATTAAATAACTAGGTGCAGATTGTCGAACAAAAGAAAATAAAGCAATACACTAAAATTCATTTAGGACTTAAAATAATATAACGATTTAATGCATGTAAACAGAACAGATGGACCTTTAAATTTTATCGTTTTACTGAGTCACAAAAAGGTCAAAAATAAAAAAAATATTTAAAAAAATAAAAGAACCCGACTGCAGTGATAAATCAACTGAAAGGGAAAAAATAAGATAATTTTATTTTCAAATGCTAATGTCGAATCAGAAGAGTTCATGCTGCTTTACTTGAGGGACCAAATAATATAACTTTATAAGCATTATTTGCTCAAACTGTTGCATTTATTATTTTATATAAAATGATGCAGTCGGGACCCATTAGAGAACTTTAAACAAACAGTAATGGGTCCCGACTGCATCATTTTATATAAAATAATAAATGCAACAGTTTGAGCAAATGATGCTTATAAAGTTATATTATTTGGTCCCTCAAGTAAAGCAGCATGAACTCTTCTGATTCGACATTAGCATTTGAAAATAAAATTATCTTATTTTTTCCCTTTCAGTTGATTTATCACTGCAGTCGGGTTCTTTTATTTTTTTAAATATTTTTTTTATTTATTATTTATAGCGGCTTCAGAACTACATCATCTACAACTTTCAACAGATTAGGCATCACGGTTCATGAGATACAGCCTGGTGACAGACACATAGATAGACAGTAGAGTCTTAGAATAGAATCCCGTTTTTACTCCTTGGCTACGGAACCCTAAACAATGCACTTTACAAAAATTTCTCGCTACTAACTCGAATGTATGAAGCGTTAGTATTCAGCCAGAGCGGAGCGTGCGCACCGTGGGTCAGCGGGTAATTGAAATGAAATGAAATTTATTGGGCAGAAGAAGAAACCTTTGACATTGCTTTACACTGTTTGTTAAACTTAAAATATTTATGGAGATGTGATGTCGTTGAGGTTTCAGAATTAAAGTTACAGCTGATATCTAAGCTAGACTAGGTCTGTAATATAGATATCAGCTTCCATTAACAATATAGTCTGAGGCTACAATACAGTAGCACGTGTGAAAACCTGAAGGGCACAGATGTCGGTTTACTTTAAATTATTATTAAGTTTACTTATCGCTAAGACTAATTAGGATTAAAACCGAAATTATTGTTGTAATAGACGATAAAAATTTTTCGAGAAAAAATGAAATCAAATGGTTTTTTTTTTATTTTACGTCTTACTCGTATGTAGATAAGAATATTCTTTATTTCTTTGCTATATTTTTTATTTCTATACGAAAAAAAGTAATAATCTAAATACATGGATTTTTTTATTACTCATTAAACAACTATGCAGATATCAATGTATCTATACGTGAATACACTTTAGCCTTTTGTAACGTTTCAAGACCATTGTGTAATTATTGAGAGCTGTGGTAGCACATTGGTAGAGCACTAGCCTCATATAACATAACATAACATTATGTGCATAACATTTACATACAGGCACATACATTGCTTCTGGCCCCACACTAGGATACCCTGTGTCGTGGGAACTAGAAACAACGACATCACAAACATGTACCTAAAAATCTAAGAATTTTTTTTTTCCCAGCCAGGGATTGAACCCGGGACCACTCGCATGGTAGGCAGATACGCTACCGCTGCGCCACAGAGGTCGTCATATTTATGTGCTTGAATCCCAGTTTGTAACAATGACTTTGTTTTTTAAGTTACGTACATTTCCTTCAGCTACTTTCCATCGTAAGGTTGACTGGAAGAAATTGCTTTTAGCAATAAGGCCGCCAATTGTACTATGTATATTTGCAATTGTTTTGTATTTGTTGTTTTTCCAGTGTACAATAAAGAATATTCTTATCTTATCTTACATTTAAAACAGCAATACCACTCGCTAACTGTTGAGGAAGGCGTCGTAAGCCGACGTGTATAAGTGGATAAAGTGTTCAAATACACTTCACTTAAATTAAAATCGCTAACCCACAGTGGGCACCGGGATCAAGCCCATACTCTCTCTCTCTGTGAAGTTTGCCCTGAAGTTGGACGTACATAAACTGGTTGTTCTTAAATATAAGGGTTTTAAAAACCTATTTAGAGGCTAAAAATTCCACCCACGCCTGGACACGAACCCGCGACCTCTGGTTAACCGTGCCAGCGCTCTCCCAACTGAGCCAATGGGCGACTCACCGGCAGCAGTGAAATTTCGAACCTCTTTAAAATACTATCTGTATTACGTACAGGCAGCAACATCTGGCTGAAGTAATTTGCATCACTTGCAGCCCCGAGTACCTACTTTGCAGTTAGGTTTAAATAGGTTTTTAAATAATTTTTATCGTTAGCACGGGTTAGGGCATTAAAAAGAATATAATCATATAAGGGTTTTAGTGCAAATTTTTTTTCTACAAAGCTAATTTTTTCAAAGTAATTTTGTTGCAAGTAGTCAAAATCAATGAAAAACTTATGAATTCATTGCAACGATTTTAATCACTACTGTGACTGGTCAATTTGTCAGCAAAAAGTTCGGAGTTTGATCACCGTCTTTTTATAAATCGTCGGTTCGCTTGCGAGTTGTTTTTTGTTTTCTTTTTATTCTTAAAAGAACGGTTAAGAAATCATGCTTCCAAAATCAAAAATTAGAGACTTTTTGTTCCGGATTTAGAACATTGCCCTTTTTCATGTAACTTAAGTGAAGAACAAATTATTCCCCTATTATGTTAATTTGTTTTTGTGCAGGGGAGAAATGCTTAAGTGCCTACTTATTTCATCTGTCCGTCTTTGGTCTGAAACTCGCGTAAGGAGTTGTAAATTTGTTCCGCAAACTGTCAGTCGAGTTGGCACTTTGTTGGCCGTGGGATATTTGAAGATCGTTGTAATGATAAAATTTATTTGCGTTTATGGGTACAAAGAATTCTTGCCGGAAAATTTCTGAAAATTTTCGCGTCGAAGGATACAGTAGGTGACTCTAACAACCGTCTGAGAATGACACAATTGGGAATTAGATGTATGGTTCATTCCAAAGAATAATTCTCAAAAAAATATTATTACAAGGGATTGCAAAGGATAATACCTACTTTCTTCTTAAAACGCATAGTAAAAAGAACTAATTGGCTGTCTTATTGTTAAAACGTTTAATTTAGTGGAGAACATTTACTATATTTTTCAAGATTTGTGATATTTCTTAATAAATATTGATTGTATAGTCGAAAAGCACCTTAAATTTTCAGTAAATTTTCATTTTCATATATATATATATATATATATATACGGTCAGTCATTTTGATACCACGTGCCGGTGATGAAGGAGCGCTAAACCCCAGCTGCTCATTCTGGAGGTCGTGGATTCGAATCCCGGCCAATGACTTTGTTTTCTAAGTTACGTAAAATTGTTGAAATTTCTATATTAGCGATACCACTCGCCAACTGTAAAGGAAAACATCTGAACAAACCTAAGAGTATAAGGTTTTCACATACCTTAGAGTTTGAAATTTCCTTTGCGCGGTGGGCACGCATGATGATTAAGCCCATACTCTCTTTCTCTCTCTCTCTCTCTCTCTCTGGGACAGGTCTGTGCCGTAGAGTGGGGCGTATATAGGCTGCATGGTTATGGAATTTATATCCTTTATTAACATAACCAAAATATAATCGAACACAGACAATTACACCTCGTATCAATATAAACACATATTACGAGTATACATTTTGTAGTCTTTGATTACGAGTACCTATTAAAAAACCAGAAAAGTATTAGCTTAGCTCTAGAGCCTAATCATATTGACGTAGTTTTCAGCCAAGAGCAATATTTGTTTGGTAAATTCATAGACGACCAGTCTACAATCTTCGAATTAAATAAATAGTCTAAATATTTGCTGTAAATTTCAACAAGAAAAAAACTGAATAAACAAAATGCCTCTCTAACCACTCTTACGACTAATGAGTTTACAAAACAGAGACCCATTCTAAGCCATCACATCAGCTGGTTCGGCTACGTGAGAAAATTCTCAAGCGATACTTAATTTTAACCCCCGAGAAAACTTTTCAGCGCTGTTTCATGTCGGAAGATGAGATTATGTCGTAACGGAAGGTCAAACGGATCGGTCGTTCGATCAAATCATTGTCGGTTTGGCACCACTTTACAGCACGGTTGTCGGTGCAAACTATACAGTGACAACTTAAAGCGGCGATAAGCGGCAGCGGTAACGATCTAGAGAAGGGATTCGAATACAAAAAAGGAAGTTGGCATGATCAAACCTGGTCCTCAAAATTCTTTAGTCTCATCAATACTGATTGATATGAACTCTTTGCATGTCCCAACTGCTGGGGCAAGGGTCTCTTCCTGCATCGCAGGCCATACTCCACTATAGGTGGAGGATTGTAAGATAGAAGTTGGGCTTACTGTCAGAAGTTATCAAGCCGCCCATAAAACTTTCTGACATGTCTTAACGACTGCCATTACATGACAGCCGGTACCAACTGCTTAACGTGCCTTGCGAAGCACGGAAGTGCTCGGGAAAAATATCACTAGCGGTACTCCGTACGACTACGACATTTTCTTAAACTCTACTCTTTCTAAACTCAGCTTAGTCGCTGTTTTAAACTTAACCTTATGTTTGGTAGTTGATATTCCTCCGGACGATCGATTAAAGCCTACTTTAATGATAATCCTTTTTGATGTTTGTTGTTGTTGCTTCATTGCTACTTACTTGCTCCAAAAAACGGCGAGTTAAAAGACAAAAAAAAAGAGTTGGGAAAGTTTCGCGATAAAAACGACGTGTTTTTACCGTCGTCTAGAGTGGACATGAGTTAGGAAAGAGTAAATTTTAAATAAGAGACAATAAGAGAGAGAATTTGGAAAGAGTCGAGAAAATTTTAAGAAAATGTCAACGTCATCCGGAGGGGCTCTCATCTGTTTCATCTTGTGATCAGACCATCTCGTAATCAGTCTCATCTGCTGTAACCGCCGTGAACATACCAACAATACCTAGAAAGATTCTTTATTATCAAGGCAGGAGAGCGCTCTTGACACCACGAATGGAGTTGAACGCTGGTCATTCTTCAGGCAGCGGAGATATTAAGCTGGCTAGTACTTTAATAAATTAACTAATTACTCGCCTATTACCATAATTAATTAGCTTTACTAGATTATGTTTTTGTAGAAGAGCATGAGATAAAGATTAACTTGGAATGTTATATATAAATAACATAAAAATATACATCAACTACTGCTATACAACAGGCCTTTACGTATGTAAATAAATAACATTGTCCTAGGTACAGATGCTACTAACATAATATAAGTACATACATACATAACCTCACGCCTGTATCCCAGAGGGGTAGGCAGAGACCAGGGACTGCCACTTGCCACGATCCTGACAGATCACCTTCGCTTCATCAACGTTCATGAGTCATAATATAAGTTTTAAATGTATTAACCAAATATCAATCTTGTTGTTGGAAATAAATTAAATTATTGAGGGAATGGAACGTTGACGGACTGATTGGAATGGAACGCAAGGTGTGAGCGAGAGAGGGGGATACAATACATGAAGAGCATAGCATTACACTGTACAATGGGGTTGTCTAAAAGTGCAAGACGAATACGATACGATATCAACCCTTGTATTTTCCCACTGCTGGGGCACGGGTCTCTTCCTATCTCGCAGGAAGGTTAGGCCATACTCCACCACGGGGGCCAAGTCCGGGTTGGTGGAGTGGCTCCATCAGGCAGTGGCGGGCCTTAAAGTCAGAAGTTATCAAGCCGCCCAGAAGGCCTCCGACGTAGCTTAACGACTGCCATTGCATGACAGCCGGCACCAACGGCTTAGCGTGCCTTTCGAAGCACGTAAGTGCTTGGAAAAAATGCCACTGGCGGTAGTCACGGAACGGTCACCCATCCTGCACCTGACCACGCCTGTTGTTGCTTAACTCAATTGATTGATTCTAATCACTCGGCTTGACTAGGCCACGAGAGCTTCAGCGCTTTTAAGTAATTATTATGACTTATATAACACTATTTAGAGGCTAAAAATTTCACCCATGCCGGGATTCGAACCCGCAACCTCTGGCTATCCGTACCAGCGCTCTACCAATTGAGCCAATGGGCGACTCACGGCATCAGTGAAATTTCGAACCTCTTTACAATATTCTCTGTATTATAAAAAAATTTTAGCCTCTAAATAGGTTTTTAAATTTGTTCCTTAGCACGGGTTAGTGCATTAAAAATAAAAATAGTGTAATTATAAAACACTATCAATACTGTTGCCAAATCTGCTAAAAACACAAAATTATATTAGGATGTACAGGATAACATTGTCAAGTTATACGCTTAGTAAAATTATTAAATGATTACACTAGTAAGTAATTAAAGATTATGAAAGATTTGACAAACTGCATCCACTCATTTACAAAGCTGGATTAAATTGCTACTGAGCAATGTTAAATTTGAATTAAGCTATGACTACGCAGAGTCTCAGACGACAACTTATTCTTCATTTATTCCCTCCGAACTCAGAAATTGGCTACCTAACTAGTTACAAACTTAATTTTTGGCTATTTGAGGGAAAAGGGCATTCAATAAGTTAGGCAATAATTTGAGCAAAATTGTAGCGAAGATCAGTAGTAGTTTGCAATCGCTATTTGATTATATATTCTTTTTGTTGCACTAACCCGTGCTGAGGACAATTTTAAAAACCTATTTAGAGGCTAATTCCGCCCATGTCGCGACTCTAAGGACAGTCTGGTACGGTTAGCCAGAGGTTGCGGTTTCGAGTCCCGGCATGGGCTGAATTTTTAGCCTCTAAATAGATTTTTAAAATCGCTATTTGAAACCACAAAAAGTTTGTATGTAAATTTCATTGTAAATTTATTTAAAGTAATTTTTCTAACAAAGGTTTTTCTCCCTCCAGACTTATGACATGTTTTCTGTAATTAAACATAGACAACTGTATGACTAATCTGTAAAAACTGCGGACATAGCTGCTCTAGTATTTTAATTTTCCAATACATTTTTTCTTTACCGCGCCAATATTGTCAACGTTAGCAGCGGTTGAAATATCTAGATAAACTAGTTCTCGATCCTCGAGCCTCCTGTCATACGAATACAGTCGACAACATATGTTTAGCTTTTGAGTCACCAGAAGACTCTACAGGGTGCAAACCCTGTGCGCCCTCCTCGGCCTCGAGGGGGGTCGCTCCCGATGTGGGTTTAGGGGTCCTTAGGACCAAAACCAGTCCCAAGGTGGTGTTTAGTGGGTAGGCGCACTTCTTGTGAGTCCCACATTGGCAGCACGGCCGGGTCCGTGCCGTTATGCATGAGCATTCACCACCTCCCTCCCCCGTGTCCTCCGCAGGCTCTTTATAGGGTTAAAAAAAGGTGCAAACACTTAGCTACAGTGCGTTCACATTAACTTGACGCGTGAGAGAATTGGTAACAAGGACATAACATGTGAATTAGCTTTTGGACCTAATCGGAAGATGGTAAAACAAGCCCTCAATCCTTTTATTTTCCCCAAGTAATGGGAATGATTTCTTATTTAACATGGTAACAGTAATCATCTCAGTGCTACCAATTTTCTCACGCGTCAAGTTAATGTAAACGCACTATAATACTGAGGATGAGGACTTTTTTCCGCTGCCTCGATATACTCGTACAGTGTACCTGTTACCTTGGCCTTCGTTTTTTGGTTTACATTTCCCATTTCAATTTTCTTCTTCTTTTGTTTTATAATTCCTTTATTTACTGTAATTACTTTGTCTGTTTAAATATGTGTGTCTATGTGGCGTTAAATAAATGTTTTTCTTCTACTATTTATTTTTTTACAGTTTAGACTGCGGAACGTTCTTGTCGCAAACGCTTGCGGTCTTTCATGGTTTTACGCTTTTGTTTTTTTTATATTTGGCAATAAACACAATTTATCTTTTTCTTTACTTCTTTCTTATTTATAAAAAAAAAAAATTCCTTTAAAGCACTCTAAAGCCTTAGAGTTAGTTATTCAATATGTGGTTACGTTTGTTCCTTGTTAAATCTCCAACACATACTTTTTAACTATTCGTCGTCATTTTCAGAGTGTTTTGAGGAGTGTTGTTTTTATAAATGAAGGCGCTAGAGTTTATTTTATTAGAATGATCGACGATACACGCAATCCATCTTACCTGTTGATTGTTACAGATCTCTAGTGATATTGTTGTATTCTGTTACGCCCGCTCCACACTCTCGTGTGAGAACACACGAGAACGGTGTGCATTGGCGCATAGCTCCTAGTATAATCATGAAACTATTGGCTAAACAAAGGCAATGTATAACGATCTCGCGTGTTCTCGCGCGAGAATGTAGAGCGGGCTTTACAATATCTCGCTATAAAAGTAAAGTGACGATCTACCATTGTGATCGTGCTCAGTAGCGTATCTTAGGAGAGGCCTATGTCCAGAAGTGGACGGACACCGGTATGATTATGATTAATGGAATCTCCGTTTCCACAAATCATGAGAGGAAATACAGGCCTTTTGTAATATTTATATTTTATAAGGTGGGCAGCAGCGCCCCCTGCAGTACAATTCCACCAAACTGCGATCCCCAACCCGCATGCCCAATGTGGGGATTATGGGCATTACACCCTAATGATGGCACCACCTTGCGCCCATTAGGGGAGGGCTATGTCCAGCAGTGGGCTAATATAGCCTGAAGAAGAAGATATTTTTTATAAAACAAAAAATATCATCGCCTGAAATCATCGTTTGACCGCTTGTTAATACATCACAATAAATTATTAAAATAATTACAATCAGACACACTTTGGTTTTGCTTTAGGCGGTGAGCAGTGATAGCCCAGTGGGTAGAACAAAGAACTCGGAAGCGAGAGGCCGGGTTCATTCCTAGTGCGGGCAATGGCGAGCTTGTATGTTTTTCACTCAGTTTTTCTCAGGGTTACGTATATCTATGAATATGTAGTAGCGAGGAAAATATCGTGAGGAAATTTCTTGAATTGATTTGCCATCCTATTGACATATTGATTTGTCTTTTCTGTGAGCTAGGCGGGCTAGTAATAAATAAAAATAAAAAATTAAGATAAAAAAAAATATTTTTATTTATTTTATTGTTTCAAAAACCTATTTAGAGGCTAATAATTCCACCCATGCCGGGATTGGCATGGATGGCCAGAGGTCGCGGGTTCGAATCCCGGCATGGGTGGAATTTGTAGCCTCTAAATAGGTTTTTAAAATTTTCCTTAGCACGGATTAGTGCATTAAAAAGAATATATTCATGTGGGTACAGCGATATCATTCCGATGTGAAAACCTAACAGCAAAGTAGGTACTCGTAGCTGTAAGTGATGCAATTTACTTCAGCCAGATGTCGCTGCCTGTACGTAATACAGAGAATAGTGTAAAGAGGTTCAAAATTTCACTGATGCCGGTGAGTCGCCCATTAGCTCGGTTGGAGGGAGCGCTGGCACAGATGGCCAGAGGTCGCGGGTTCGAATCCCGGGTGGAATTTTTAGCCTCTGAATAGGTTTTTAAAATTGTCCTTAGCACGGGTTAGTGCATTAAAAAGGAATAAAAATAGTATATTTTATTATTATTTAAATGTTTTGAACTAAATTAAACCTTTTCCAGTATCATTGTGAAGTTTAAGTAATAATTCCACTCGCTAACAGCCAAAGAAAAGACCTTCAGGAAACTTAAGTATTGCGGTGTTCACATACCTCATCCACGACGGACTCTCTGAATTTGAGTATTCTAGGGACTTAAACTAGGGACGTATATAGACGTAATCAGGACGTATACACAAAATATATCTATATCATAACCTTCAACGGTAATAATACAACAGATTTCAGAAAACAATCGTGACTCCCGCGTCGGCAGCCCGTAAAACCCGACGATGGTTAATAAAAAACAATATTAAGGGTTTCATTACAACTTACAATGTTCCCGGAGCCAAATAAATCCGTGCCGAATAGAAAGCGGAAAATATTGTGCTGTTCCGAGATACGTTTTCTTGGGACGACCGCCGTTTGAACAATTTGAGGTTGGCAACTCCCGCGAAGCTGGAGGTAATCACCAGAGTAAAAGGCTCATTCTTGATAAATAAAGCATTTTACATAGCGCCACGTCAGTTGCGCGCTGCGAACTCGGGCACAGAAAAATTGTATAGATATTTGTTCATTATCCCTGTGGTGGAGTATGGCTTTACATTCCTGCAGTGCAGAAAAAGACCCATGCCCCAGCAGTTGGGACATACAAAGGGTTGATATCAAGTTTGTTCATTAATGGAGTAAATGTGGAGGAGTTATGGAGGAAGCGCTCGTAGCCAAGTGGAATCGAGTGATTGCAGTCAATTACTTGAGTTAAGCAACAGCAGGCGCGGTCAGGTCATGGATAGGTGACCATCCCGTGACTATCGCCAAAGCTATTTTTTCCGAGCGCGTCTGTGCTTCGCAAGGCGCGTTAAAAGCCTGCGCAGACGAGGGACTATGCCCCGGGTACTTTTTGGTCCGTCGATATAGATCTTAAAATTCCACCCATGCCGGGATTCGAACCCGCGACCTCTGGCACGGATAGCCAGAGGTCGCGGGTTCGAATTCCGGCATGGGTGGAATTTTTAGCCTCTAAATAGGTTTTTAAAATTGTCCTTAGCACGGGTTAGTGCATTAAAAATAAAAATAGTATAATCGATATAGATCTCTTATAAATTGTATCGAATAACGCACACGAAGGACTAAAATTACGCCGTACAAAAAGTCCGTCAAGTCACCGAGGACATCAAGATACCGGACTGGACAGAAGTTCCGTGTTTTCTTTTAAAACGCCTTTTCTTTTTCAACCTTATGTACATTAATATCGCATGCTTCACTATGCAATTTCTGGGAAACAAATGACCGCACACCGTAGGCGTTGAGTCTGCGACAAGTACTCGGAGGACATTTTTTACGATCCCTCGTCTGCGCAGGCCTTAAGCCGTTGGTGCCGGCTGTTATGTAATGGGTGTAGTCAATCTATGTTAGTGGCCTTATGGCAGCTTGATAACTTCTGACAGTAAGGCCTGCCACTGTCTTATAATCCTATATCTACACGGAACCAAGCCCAACCCAACCCAGCAGTGGATTTAATATCATAATGCAGTAAAAGCAGATTCTCTACCTACTAGTTTGTGACGAGGTTTAAAATGCTAGGAACCATTGCCATTAAGGTGATTACGTTTTGACTAATAAATAATCGCGATTAGAAACGTAAAACGAGTCATTAATATCTAAGTAAAACGAGTCATTAATAAATACTATTGCCAATAAAAATTCAGGCAAGAAATGTCTTTAAAGTCTTTTTTGGCTGTGCAGGTAATTGCGTTATTTGTAGAGTATGTAACGAAACTTATTTTTTATGGCCTATTAACTTTCCTGCAATGCAGGAAGAGACCTGTGCCCCAGCAGTGGGTACATACAAGGGTTGATAACGTAACAGAAACATGCCACTCATTCTAAACTTAGATTATTAAATTATGTGCTAGGCATGCATCCAAAAATTATTCTCAATATAATACTATATATTGAGTAAGTTAAAGGTGAGGGCGGGTGAGTTGGCGAGTGAACCGTATTTGTCACGTAGTATTAAACGAAGTTTAATAAAAAATTGTCAACTAAAATTAAAAACTCGTTCGCGGAAACACCTATAAATCACAACTTTTAAAGCTCAAGCTTAGTGTAAACTATTCGTAGGTTAACTTTGTTTGTTTTGTAATAAATAACAATTTCCAGGTTGCAAACTTTTGCAATCTGCGCAATTTTATTATTTAACTCTGTGGAGACAAAACTATCCTTTTCTGCATACAAAATAGGAGTATATTGGTTGGCAAAGAAAGAGTATCAACAACACTTTCCCGGTATAAACATAACAGCTGCACATGAAACACTTTTACTATGAACTTCTAACAAATTGTTACATGACTTCAAGTTTTTAATCTTAGGTCTTTTGGTTTTCAATATTATTTGACTAGTAATAAAAGGTCTTTAAGGTTTTGCCGGCGCGCGTGCATGCAACGACTTATGAACGTTGATGAAGCGAAGGTGATCTGTCAGGATCGTGGCAAGTGGCAGTACTGGTCTCTGCCTACCCCTCTGGGATACGATGTGAAGTTATGTTATGTGCTATGTTAGCATTAAAAAGTTAAAATTACTTTGCTAAATTCCGCCAAAAATCCCACAAGCACCACGCGGTTAGCTAATGCACCTCCCACTTTTTCAAGCAGAAGCATGACACGAACACCCCACCAACAACACCAATACTTGTGTGAGAAAACACGCGACGCGTTTCGCCTCTAACACGAGGCATCCTCAGGCTCCCAAATGCAAGTGCTATGTTAGGTAAAAAGTTTTTTTTCGTTATAGAGTTATCTCTACACAATATTCATTCAATCTACACCATTAGCCTATAATGAATGGATATCACCTCTGTATGAATGGATTATAATGTATAATGAATGGATATCACTAGCGGAACTCTTAACACCTGCAAAACTAAATAACAAAAATAATTTCAAAGCAACTTTTATACCACATCACTCGGAAAGTATGTCATTGCTCGTTCATAAGCGGCTTACAAAGTTCGTCACTTTTCCCATATAAATGTGCGGCGGGAAAAGTTTTAAGGAATGTCACTCCTGCCCTGCAACGGAGAGCAAGAAGGTATTATGTATGATGTATGAATGTTGTACGAAAATCCATGTATGTATGTATGAAAATATTATTTTTGTTTACTTTAGTGGTGCTAGTGTACGGATGCCCTTAATGCGAGTGCAGTGTGTCTTATCGTTTCACAGACAGTGCATCTTTTCACAGTGACAAGGGAAAGGCTTCGTCGTTATTTTCTTTGAGCTATATTATTATAATGGCTTTGTGAGAGATCTTTTTATGCAGAAATGGTGAATGTGCACTTATGCGAAGATTTCAGAGGTTTAGTTGTTTAATGTTGAAGTTGATACGTTATGTTAGCGATTGTATTTTAGCAACTTGGTTACCGTAGTTATACTATCGTGAGGTCGACGGCACAACGAACTATCCGAGTTTGACTGTTTTACTTTGATACAGGCTGCAATCTTCATAGTCAGAATAATAATAACTTCCACATAACACAATCACTTGTCCTGGTCCTAAACTAGGATACCCTGTTCTATGGTAACCAAGCAAGGACGTTAAAAATATGAGAACCTCTTCAGTGGGAATCGAACCCACTACTTTCGGTGCCGTAGTCAGACCAGTTATCGCTAGACCATCGAGGCAGTCAAATATCGGAACTCGAACTCTACATATTTCATATCTCAGAAAATCCCTATTGTTTTTTGGTCAATTCGAACGAACTTTTGCTTTGAGAAAATTTTCGAATTCACGAAAACTACATCGGATGTTTCATACATTGTAGAACGGTCTTGAACTAAATTATAACAGGAAGTATAGGCCATACTCCACCACGGGGGCCGAGTCCGGGTTGGTGGAAAATTTTAAGACAGTGTGGGCCTTACTGTCAGAAGTGATAAAGCCGCCCATACGGCCTCTGACATGGCTTAACGACTCCCATTACATGACAGCCGGCAACAACGGCTTAACGAGCCTACAGAAGCATGGAAGCGCTCGGAAAATTGCTACATACTACTTGTGTTCTCGAAATGCAGTGTTAAAATCAAAACTGAACTGGACAGTAGAAAGTTGCCTCGTTAACGCGAGGTTTCTGAAACACTATATTTTGTCTACTCGGTACAATCGAAGACAACGGAGTAAGGACCAGCAGCAACAGTCTTTTGAAGGCTATCGCAAATAGGTTTGGTCCTTACACGAGGCTTGTTGTCAGTATAATCAAATCAATAATGGGCGCTATGGCTGCTGTGTGGTGTCGGCCTAGAGAATAGCACCAACCCAAACTCTTCCCCCGGTTGTCGTAAAAGGTGACCAAGGGACACAAACCCGCCCCCCGGGGTGGGTAGCAGCGCCCCCTGCAGTACAATTCCACCAAACTGCGATCCCAACCCGCATGCCCAGCGTGGGGATTATAGGCATTACCCCTCAATGATGGCATAACCTTGCGCTATGGCGCTCATTAGGGGAGGGCTATGTCCAGCAGTGGACTAATATAGCCTGAAGCAGAAGAAAAAGAAGAAGAATTTGTTATTGATAAAATGGCTATTTGTTAGTTATAAGTTTTTGTACTTTTGAAACTTTAGTACTATTTATTTTTTATTTAGTTTTACTTTATAAAGTGGATCTTTGCTGTCTGAATAAAGAAATTAAATTATAATAATAACTATACGCAACATTCTCATTCAATGCAATACGGGTATTCCATGATTACCTTAGAAATCATTTTTGCACGTATGGTTTGAATTCTATGGTTTTTATGTAGCCTATAAGCGTTCCATTCGAGGGCACAGGCCTTCTCTCAGAGAGAGAGTATGGGTTTAACTACCAGGTGTGCCCACCGTGGATTGGAAATTTCAAGCGCTGAACGTATCTGAGCACCCCAGACTCTCAGGTTTCCTCACAAAGATTTCCTTCACAGTAAGCGATTTGTATTGCTACTTTAACTTTATAAAAGTACATAACTTAGAAAACAAAGTCATTTTTACATGCCCCCACTGGGAATCGAACCTGGGTCACTTGCTTCTGTGTCCATGGTTCTACCTGAAATCCCATGATTAATAAAATGTCCGAACATGCAATTTATACTCCTTATGGCACACCAGATATTTTAAAAGTACATGAAAAACATAAATATCTAAGTTCTAAAGTTACAATTGGCTGTTTGGCGGTAAAAAAGGCGTAAAAACCAATATCATTGCAATTTAAAATTTACAACAGTTGTCCCAATAAATATATTGATGAATATACATCAATCAATCAAATCAATTTATTTCAACGTAAAGAATTTACATTCTGTGTGCTGAATGTCAATGTACAATGTAAAATGTAAGCCGCAAACTCTTACTAAAACACTCTAAAAAAAACTCCATAACACTTAAATAGAGAACACTTTACATAACAATGAAAAACACAATTATTTCTTAACCTAATAGTACCGAGTAGAGGTGCTTTTGTTTTCCCACGTTTGTACCAAACAGTACTACGTAGTACATTCTTCTTGTACCCCTTGTTCCGGTACAAATGAAGCTAGGCAAAGCAGACACGATTTCACAAAGGCATTCAGTTGATCCCCGCCAACTTTTCCTGACCCCCGGTATAGAGAGAAATAGCCTCTGTCTTCTTAACACTAAGGTGCTAATCCTACTTCAAGTTAAATTGGTCTATCAGTGAGCTAACAACAGTGTCGAAGTGTCAATGTTTGTATCGACTTTTTTCGAATAGGCGTTAACGTTAGAAAGACCGACCTTTACATATCCAGATTGTCTTATTGAAATTGGCATACCCATTGACGTTAACGTCAAATTATGGTTAGGTTAAAGAGAAAGACAATCATAATTTTATAAGCTTTTAATTATTTAAACAGAGACACATTTTGTACAAATTATGTTTTTTTTATACATTTTTAAAAACCTATTTAGAGGTTAAAAATTTCACCCATGCCGGGATTCGAACCCGCAACCTCTGGCTATCCGTACCAGCGCTATACCAATTGAGCCAATGGGCGACTCACGACATCAGTGAAATTTCGAACCTCTTTACAACCTTTTTTTTATACATTTTATACTTTTTCCACAATCTTGTTTCTTGCATGTATCAAAAAATTCAGACGTTTTATTTCTTTTACATTTCATATTTATTTGACAAGTTCGTTCTTTATTCGACCTCGCGTCTTCTGCATCTATGTTTATATTTTCAGGATCAGTCATTAGAGGAGCTGGGTCTGGGCGACTTTTTATATGTTGGGCTCGTAACTCACGACACGTGTTGGAGTATTAAATTGTGCCGAGAAATATTATTTTGTGTAATTTTTCTGTAAATAATCCACCAGTTGATAACCGCTATATCTAAAGTATTATAAAATATGTGCATAGGCCATCTACTAGTATCAGCTCTCACGGAGTATTTCCGTGCCATTTGGTCCAGAACATCGACGCCAAATTTTGTAGCATTGTAAGTTTCGGGAATTTTCTTTTCCCCTGCACCAATTTGAACAGTTGGGTGTACAGTGTTAAGAATCATAACATTTTTGTTAGGTTTTCCCTGATAAGTAGTTAGGGTATCAGTCTACAATATATTATTTTTTAAATTTTATTTTCTTGATCTTCTTTGGGATAACAAACAGTGATATACTATGTGTAGGCAATTACGAAATGGACGAAACTAATAGTAAATATATCACCCACGACATTATCCTCAGCTTACTTAAATACAGTATTGCTGCTGGTGCTACGGAAAATACAAAAAGAGAATAAAGAAAGAAAAAAAAGGAATTAAAATAACCTAAAAATCCGACTTAGATCTTAGACAAAGTAATGCATGAAAACTGAACCGATAACAAAATATGTAATTACATGTTCTTCAGGATACGAATAATTTTGCTTTTAAAAGAATTTATGCCTTCAGACAAAATATCCACATGGGTGAAATATGTGTTGTATGTGTCAACCAGGCGACGCAAGGGAGAGCGTACGCCGCCATTAGTGCGGTAAAGGCCAGTAGCAAACAGTCGGCCGGAATCATAACGTGGGCTCCGAATGATTTTGCACACCGTTGGTATTTCCCTTCTTGCATGTCTCATTGTTATATTCTTTTTTTTATTGCACTAACCCGTGCTAAGGACAATATCAAAAACCTATTTAGAGGCTAAAAATTGTACCCACTATGCTGGTTTGTTCGACTCTCAGTTTAGCTGCTAGTTTTTTTTTAATTAAAACAATGATCTGTGGTAATGTTGCGGCCTTTTTTCATATAGGGCTGTAGACGTTTCAAGATCACGTGTTCTGGCAATGATTCATTTGTACGATCTTTACGTTATCAACCCTTATATGTCCCCACTGCTGGGGCACGGGTCTCTTCCTACATCGCAGGAAGGTTAGGCCATACTCCACCACGGGGGCCAAGTCCGGGTTGGTGGAGGATTGTAAGACAGTGGCGGGCCTTACTGTCAGAAGTTATCAAGCCGCCCATAAGGCCTCTGACATGGCTTAACGACTGCCATTATATGACAGCCGGCACCAACGGCTTAACGTGCCTTGCGAAGCACGGCACGCACGACCTTTATCACGGCCTAAATACGGAAATCCATTACAAAGGTATTTAGTTTCGACATCAATCAAAAGCCAAACTTTATGCCGAACTTGTCAGGTTTGTTTGCTGCATATTGCGTAAAGGGACATCGTGTTTATGACGGAAATAACTGTTCATCGCCAGTCAAGTTTTCACCCGGTATTTACCACAATATACAATTTACAATGAACTTATTCCAAATTAGTAGATTTTCAATCTGAAAAACTGGTTTTATTTGTTTGATTACGTAACGTTAAGCACGTGAAATTATCTATTTTTACAACTTACCAATTAATAATGCATGCTGTGTTTCACTATCATTAGTTAAGGTACCTTAATCTTCGTTGATCGTCTTAAGTTTGGTTTGTATATTAGTACTATTAATTGTGTTAAACCTAATAAAAGAATAAATATAAAAAATTGATGACGCTTGTGCAAATTCATCCGTTGCAAGTCGCAAAGATCTTGTAGATCGCATATTAAAAGGCATATATTTCATGATTTCTTTGAATCGGTTCTTGCTCAGCGTTTCGTGGAATACATATGGACCCCAAGTTTACAAATAAATATTGAGCGATAATGTAAACAAATATTTGTGAGTATCCTCAATTATCGTAGGTAACCGATTTTTTTGTATTGGATAGTGATTTTTGTAGGTATTACTCATTATAATTCCAGAACTAATTAAGATAACCACGTTATAACTATGTGTACAGGATGTTTTAAACCGCAAAATATTAAAAATCACAAAATGTCATGTTGTAACGAAACTTTGAAAATATTACCATTACCATAAAATCGGTCTTCGGTCATTCCAGTGTTAGCGTCGAAAAATTTTAAAGACATTTTTTGAATTCGCGTTACGTTGCGCGCTACGATTTAGCTTGACAATCAATTTGTTTGTGTTTAATTGAATTTGAAGATGTACTTCTTCTTGTACATTATTAGTTGTGTAGAGCTGAGTAAGACAAAAGATATTTAGGACCCCCAATTGAAATTTATTTTTTATCAAACTGGTTCTATGTTATGTTTCTGCTTTTAACAATCGAATTTATCCGGAAAGACTAATTGTATAGGAAAACATCGTGAAAAAACACCGGCTTATATTGGCTGCGCACGTACTATCGATTCGTTTTTCCTGTTAGCTTCGCCGATTAAGCTGTCAGGATGGTATAGGTACTGGGCAAGCCTACGTGAAAAACAATGTCCCAGGCATTACAGGGTCCAAGTGGGATCACCCAGGCACTACACCCATCTAGTGTGAGTGAACGTAAAGAAAAACGAAAATGCCTTTTTCAGAGAATGTCATATCAATTTACATTCACAGTGTAAATACTCGCAACAAAAATAAATTGTATCTGCCAACTTCAACGACAAAAATGTTAAACTGCCCTTATTAGCCCTTATTACATAGCTATAATATATAAAACTATATGATAAGTTACCAGATTGTATAAGAAATGAATCCAATTATTATACTTTACTGCACACGAAACATTACATAGGACATTACATAGGACATTACATAGGACATTACATAGGACATTACATAGGACATTACATAGGACATTACAAAGGACATTACATAGGACATTACATGAGATGAGATGTACAAGGCGAGCTTATCTCTGTAAGAGATTTCTTCCTGCAAACCTTGGATATATTTATACCATTATCACCTTTCATAACAAACTTAAATTATTTCTTACCGAAAAATGTTTTCACAATATGAGTACATAAATACAGTATATAAATAATATAAAATGAGTATAATATATAAATATTAGTTAACCTATATGATATAATGTAAAGATAATAATAATAATTAATTGTATTTCTTAATTATTCGTGATACTCATACATAGTTGTATATTAAACATGATAATAATTGCGATTGGACCCGTTTAATAAATAAATAAATTAATCACAAATAATTGTAAATAATGTAGCTAATGTGTTCTGCAATAAAAGTAAATAAATAATAAATAAATAAACAAATATTCATGGACATATTTCACAGATCTCGTTAGTCCTATAGGTACTAAGTAAATCATAGAAATAAATATGATAAGAATGTTAATACGCTGTAATAAAAATAATTATTATGATGATAATACGAGTAATATTACATTGTTGCTATGTGAATTACGTAAATAATGCATGCAATATTTGTGTATTGTATAATTTGCAACGCCTGTTAAAGGCGACTAAGTTTTAAGCGGTAACTTTATAATGAACATCAACTATTACACTTGGTTGCCAAAAAAATTAATTGATTGATTGAAGGTGGCACTAGAGGCTGTAGAAATCATCTCATTATGTAGATTTCATCTGCTATTTGGAACAGGACAAATCACAAGTCTTTACGTAACTTTTCGCATGGGGAATGGTGAAAACAGGGTGGTACACACAAGTATCGTACAGCATACTGAGTTTAACACCATTTTTAACATTATACTAATAATGTGCGTAATACAGAGAATATTGTAAAGAGGTTCGAAATTTCACTGATGCCGTGCGTCGCCCATTGGCTCAATTGGTAGAGCGCTGGTACGGATAGCCAGAGGTTGCGGGTTCGAATCCCGGCATGGGTGAAATTTTTAGCCTCTAAATAGGTTTTTTATATAGGTTCTAGGTTCTATTTTTATTTTTAATGCACTAACCCGTGCTAAGGACAAATTTAAAAACCTATTTAGAGGCTAAAAATTTCACCCATGCCGGGATTCGAACCCGCAAACTCTGGCTATCCGTGCCAGCGCTCTACCATTATTAACATGTTAGTTTATTCAATTGGCACTTCTTTTAGTTCAATACTCCGTATTTGCTTTTCTTGTTTGATGTTAACAACCTAACAATTACTTACTTATTTAAGACACATGTGAACCATATAGCATAATTGTTAATCAACAGTATGTTTTTTTATTTTTATTTTTTGATTTTATTTAATTAGAACACAAAACAGGTTACAGACATATTTACCAATTTGACATACATTATAGATCAGATCTAGCCTAAACTTGTGTACCTAGCATGCACTTAGAGTAGCTAGATTAGACTGAAAACTTAAATTAATTTATTTTAATCTCTCAGAGCGCCACGGATAGCTTTTATAAATACGTGCAATTTATAAAAAATATCTATGTCCACATCTGTGTTATCTCCAACTAGATCAATTAACTAGTAATAAATTCTACCGAAAAATAGTTGCATGGTAGAATTGACCATTCCGGCAAGAACTGGTAAAGATCATCTAGCCATTGGTTGGTTTTACATTGAATGATAACCAACAACGTTGCCGAACCATGAAGTCGTCGTTTTGCTTAATAAAATCACGATAACACCAAAAAACCATTTTCTAGCAAAAGTACACAAAAAGACAACCATGTGTGTAAATGCCCAGGTTTTATATAATAATCTGCGTTACAACATACACATCCGGCACACATCAAATAGGCCCTTTATAGAATGTGAAATTACAGAAGCTTCTAGTACAGCATTCTGTTTTCTTGTTAAATTAGTCAATGGGAAATAGGAAATTTCAGAAATAAGGCCTAGAACTATGTAACGCACTGCGTTATCACATCTTCTAATCATTAGGTCTTCTTGTGTGCAGACGATGGTCCACCGTCAAAGATTCAGGATTCACGCGCACTAGTTCAGGATTTTCCAGATTCTCCAGGACAATTTGTGTCCAGGTGGGAGGCCTAACACAAACACGTCGATTCGACTGAGATGTCATTTGTCAAAATCTGACCTTTGGTTAAAGAGATACTAGAGATCATAAACTCGGACACACTTATATACCTACATACGTACGAGCTAAACGCTTTTGGGCTCGGCAATAATGGGGTAAAAATGTAACTCCTTGCGAGGTATCTAGGTTGATCCCAATTGCTGAGTTCTCAATGCTCAGCAGTCGCCTGCAGCAGTTCATAAGACCGTTTATTTTCAGAATAATAGTAGATTAGTAGCCAAGTGCTGTAAAGCATCAATTGCAGCCCGAGATATTTAGTTGGTTTAGTTCAAGGGTGCAATTGATGCTTACGCCCGAGCTAATTATTTGGCTTTACATCTCGATTGTGAGGTAAGTAGATAAAATCCGGCATTACAAGAATAAAAAATTTAACAAATAATATTTAAAGTAAAAGTTTTCTATTCCCGCCTTTTTTCATTAAAAAGAATCAAGTGAAGAACATTTTAATTTTTTTTTTCATGAGCGAAATTGAGCTTCGCCGTTCGATATTTAAAATTGATGGCTATTATACTCACACGAAGACCAGGCTGAATAGCAAAGCGACATCTTTGGTCGTTGGGCTGAATGCATGATGTCTATTGCTAGTATGATGGTTAGGTGTATGCGAACTTTTTGAAAGAAAGAAGTGTTTTTTTATTACTTACCGCCCTAGGGCTTTTCTAGCGACATTATTACCCTAGAGCGCTAATTAGTCACCTAGAAGCCCCATTTGGATAATATGAACCTACTTACCGAACTTGAAAAATATTAAGTAAATTAAAGTATCATTTATAAACGAACATGGGTAAATAAAATAGATTTTTATTTACAGCTTCAGTGTATTCCATCTGCGTGTATGAAAATTTTTGTAAGCATTCAATAATTAAGTATTTCTATATCAAAATAAAATTATAAAATTGTTGTTATTAAATTATGTCAACTTTATTTTACGTTACATTGGTTTAACCTCTAAAAAAATCAATAATTCTGTAGGAACATTCATTTAGAAAATCTGCCTCTGAAATTTTTTTAAGTTACCTATCTATAATATTGTTTTTATTGTATATTGTTGGAGCATTAATTGCTCCAACAATATACAATAAAAACAATATTAATAAAATATAAGGAGAATTAGGAAATGCCTGTACCCCAAGAAATTTCTGTCAGATCTCACAGTGCGTCCGGTGATTGTAATCTCATTAGCCACCGAAGTACGTGTCGTTGTCACGCAAAACTGAACACCTTCGATAGGGCCCGATTAGAGGGTTTATAATTGATTTTTACAGGACATACAAGGTAGGCATTTTAACGCCAGTGTTCAGTTAGTTGTTGGAGAACGGGCTGGTGGGACCGACGTTCGTAATCAGGTAAGTTTTTTTCTACGGAAGGAATACGGGCGTAATACTTGTATGTCCGTGAACTTATTCTTTGTGAAATTACGTTAAGCTAGTTTTGATTTGTGCGCGGTATCTTAGATAAAATATACACAAATTTAGCTACTTAAGTATAAAGTAAGTGGTTAGAGGTGTACTAAGTTAAGCGACTTTGAGAAAAGAAAAAAAGTCTCCCTATATTAGTCATTTTTTTTAATTTATTTATTCAGTGATAATTCTTGTAGGTTGATTAAGTGATACCTTTCTTTTTGCTTTTTTTTATAAATAGACATTGAAATTTGTTTCAATTCTCATGTAGCCTTATGAGCATGTTCCCTGCAGCTCTACTGCAGGGAACATGCCCTCTCTCATAGAGTAAGAGCTTAGTTTCTATGCGTGCCCACCGCGGATTGGCAATTTCAAGCGCTGTGTTATGTGAACTCTCAGGTTTCCGCACGATGTTTTTCTTCACGAATTATATTACTACTACAACTTCACAAATGTTAACTCAGAAGACAACAATTGGTACATGCCGGGATTCGAACCACTACAACATTTTGTTAAAAAAAGGGATATCCTTATGCCGGCGACAGAAAGAAGTTCAAACAAGTGATCACATAAGTGTGCATATGTGTGGCACGGATTTGTTACTATTGTCGCATAAAATGTCCGTGCCACTCATGTGCACACTTATGTGATCACTTGTTTGTACTTCTGTCTGGCGGCGGCATTAGAGTGGTCCCATATAAATTTGGTCGAGTTCTGTTGGTTGGATGTGCCTATGAGGAAATCATCGAACTTTTATTTTTCGAATCTTTCTTGAAAACAGTTTTCTTGTACGTCAGATCCTACACTGCGTCAGAATCAGAATGAGCCTTTACTGTGTTTACGTGTTTATTTCACTAATATAGGTACAGTCGACAACTCATTAGTCATCTCATTAGTTATTAGGATTTTCTCAATCATGCCTGGAAATTTGAGCATTACTTTGAAAACCTTCTTCGAGACAAGTCTAAGTACTGGCCGAATACGCATGAAGCAGCGGCCAGCGAAAGTTGTATAAAAATCCATCTCTCATGTTATAGCGGCCAAATAAAGTACATAGGAAACTCATTTACATGGTAATTTAAAAATGGAACGATTTTTTACTCTGAATTGTGGCAACCAAAATGTAAGTTATGAACATTTTTATTTAAATTTCGAACTGGCTTGCAAATAGAAAGCTGTTTCTTGAACAAAAAAACTAATTAAAACTTCAACGCGGGAAAAAATATTGTCTGTTATACTATTTTAATTTTAATGCACTAACCCGTGCTAAAATAGTATAATCATGTGAGTACAGTGATATCGTTCCGATGTTAAACCTAACTGCAAAGTAGGTAGTCGGGGCTGTAAGTAATGCAATTTGCTTAAGTCAGATGTCGCTGCCTGTACGTAATACAGAGAATAGTGTAAAGAGGTTCGAAATTTCACTGATGCCGTGAGTCGCCCATTGGCTCAATTGGTAGAGCGCTGGCACGGATAGCCAGAGGTTGCGGGTTCGAATCCCGGCATGGGTGAAATTTTTAGCCTCTAAATAGGTTTTTAAATATTGTCTGTTGTTCGCCATTGATTTTGAAAGTAATTTTATTACCATTCCTTTTTTTTACCTAGGTACAAAGGTTAGTCTTAGAAAAATACTATAAAAACTTAGAAAAATACTATACTTACAAGCCTTGGCCACAATTCTAGGCATTGATGGTCTTACGTATGTGTCTCGTCTTCGCCTCGGCTCACACTTACACGTTTGCTAGCCAATACATAGGAATTTGGGGGATGCACGACATTTCTTTCTGTTTATTTATAATATTTTGTTGTTTATAATTTGCATTAAATCAATTCGATGTAAATCGTGTAGCCTATTAGTACAAATAATCGATCTTCCTACTCGTTGAACTGTGGCTTAATCGGGTACCTACGCAATGTTAATCAAACTGTCATATTATTACTGTTATTAAAATTCTTTATTCTATGTTATTATTGTACAATAGGCGGGCTTAATACTAGTTAGTACTTTATTATAGCCAGCCAATGGGTGACAGGAAAAGGTGGGGATAGCACCCAACCGAGAAATTAAAGTACCTAATACTGTTCTAATAATACGAGTATAAATAAAAAGATAGAGTATATTTAACGTAGAATAATAGCATAACTATGTGACATAAATTTATACTATAAAAATAGTACATAATAATTTAAATGAAAACCTATTTAGAGGTTTTTAAAATTGTCCTAAGCACGGGTTAGTGCATTAAAATGAATATAAATTTAATGAAATGAAATGAAATAAATATACATACCTAATTATTATCTCTCCATTTTAAAGAAGAAAATAGTGCTTATGGACTCTGCTCCTGAAAGCTCCAGCCGACGAAGCCTGACGAATATACAGAGGTAGAGCGGGGGTACCGGAGCGGTATGACGCGGACTTTTCAATCGGGAGGTCGTGGGTTCCGGTCACGGCATGTATCGATGTCTTCGTTTTTTAAATTTTGAACACTTGTGAAGTTATAGTAGCAATAATACTGGCTAACGGCGAAGGAAAACATCTAGTGTCTGAAGTGTTAACATAACTCAGCGCTTGCTTCGTACAATGGCCCAAATGTGAGAGTAAGTGCGGAAATTTCGGTCTAACTAACTTTATGCAGAGGTAGCAGACGTACCATTATCACAGTGAAAGAATGCAAATAACTTGCCAATTGTCATAAACCAGCAACTATAGTTCTATGCAATGGAGCCCTGTACATTCATAAGATGGTCAGAGTGAATTTTTTTTCGCGCTGCCTTTTCTCCAGTACACTACGGCCCGAAGGCAGTAGCTTACATTGTACATTGACATTCAGCAAACAGAATGTAAGTTCTTTACGTTGAAATAAATTCATTTCATTTCGTTTCAATACGCCGGGAACTGTCAAATGTCATTTGACACTAGAATCTAAAATTGAATCTTATTCGTTTCGTAACAGCTCGTGTTCTAAAGCCGAATCCAGACGTGTGTAACGTGTAATGTAATCTAACTATAAGCCATTTGATTAGATACTTAAAAAAATGTGAACAATCTTGATATGTCCTTTTATCGAAATACCTTCTTCAAATCAAAACCTTACAGTTTACTTCACTTTTACTCAAAAAGCCTACAACGCTCTGTAGCAAGAGACGGGACCTCCCTATATGCTTTTGTAATGAGTTTAGCCCCGTTAGCAATACCAACCAATAAAGCAAAAATGCAATGACAAAAATAAGTGCTACCAACATAATAACTTGTCTGTGCAATAGGGACGTCCACTTACATTACTACATTTATTGATATCGATAAATTATCATCCAGGGGCTTCGCAGTCAGCCTAATAAAATTAATAAAAATCAATGTTTTCAATAAAACGACAAATGAAATTAGTATTTTATTATTTATTATTAAATCACAATAATTGTGGTCAAGGTCTATTGAATTTATTTCAGCAGCTATTTGGGTTTTCTTTAGAGGTGTCCAATCTGAACGAACTTCATCAATCGGTGGTTTGGATTCAGGTGCTGAAATCGTAAAAAAAAGTTGATTCGTCATTGATTATTAATATGTTTGTAAACTATGTTACTTACCGGGATAGTTCTGATATACTTAGATTCCAGGCCACAATAATTGTCGTCAAATCCTGCTGGACCAATAGCAACTGCTGATATTTTGGCTGCTGTACAAGGTGCTGAAAATGATAACACTTTGTAATTTATCAAAGTAAACAAACACTAGTTACAAAAAACTTCAGCGATACAAGAAAAGTCTACGTACCAGAGTTCTTTTGTGAAGCTCGACAACTAATTTTGTGTAGCTGAATCTGAAAATAAACAATTGCAAGAATAGTCCAAAGAAAATTAAATAGTTTGTTCCTGTTTACCACATAACTTCATAATACAGTTACAAAGTCAATAGGTAACTATCAAATACTATGATTAATAAATTATTATACTATCCTTAGCACGGGTTAGTGCATTAAAAATAAAAATAGTATAATCATGTGGGTACAGCGATATCATTCCGATGTAAAACCTGAGTGCTTAGTGCGAGTTTGACAGATCCAATCGAATTACTTTACTACCGCGTTAATCGAGCATTGAGTAGTGAGTATGAGTAAGTTAACCGTTCGAACTGGTAAAACGCTGTCACAGTACAACTTGCACTCGCGTTTATTCGTGTTTTGGCTGGTAAACGTGTTCACTTCTCAACGTAAACCATTACAACTCGCACTCAGCAATTTTAATTTCCATACTCGTCGCTAGGTCGCGCTTCCTCGATGCCATAGAAATACGAGTTAACGTTAACGCGATCGAATAGTTAAAAAACTCGCACTAAGCACTCTGCAAAGTAGGTAGTCGGGGCTGTAAGTGATGCAATCTACTTCAGCCAGATGTCGCTGCCTGTACGTAATACAGAGAATAGATGCCGGTGAGTCGCCCATTGGCTCAGTTGGATAGAGCGCTGGCACGGATAGCCAGAGGTCGTGGGTTCGAATCCCGGCATAGGTGGAATTTTTAGCCTCTAAATAGGTTTTTAAAATTGTCCTTAGCACGGGTTAGTGCATTAAAAATAAAAATTGTATAAATACATTTTTATAAAAAAAGATTTTAAGTTAAAATTAGTACAAAAAAACATTTTAGAAATTCCAATCACTAACCAGTTTCAAGTGATGCGACGTGGCTACGTGGTAACTAAACTCAGCTAGTAAGTAATCAGGAACAGGAGGCACATTTATAAGTAGAGAAAGTACAGCCCTGTAAAAAAATGTTTATCTAAGTAATGTCAATTATGTATTAAGACGTAATGATAATATTGCGTTCTAAATGACGGAGCAAAATACATTCAAATGTTCGACGTAAAGCAAGGCGTATTTTGTTTTTTATTAAATAATAAATTGTTCATGGAATGTAGTGTTACTTTATAAATTTATAACACAACTCACCATTTCTTTAATTGGCTTCCTTTTTTGTTAAAATCTTTCGGCCTGAAATGATCTCCACATACATATTTATGTTGGTGGAGTTTTTCAATGGGGATATACGCAAGATCTTCCACAATTTTCACCCATTGTCTGCATCTAAAAAAAAACACATTCAATGCAGCCACTAATTGTGCATCGTTGAAACATTGTTATGGCTTATAGCAATTCACCCGTCGTATACTGAGTAGTAATTCTGACCAAGGTACTCATCAGATATTTTTTATCGATATTGAACATGTGTATGGCACATCACTATGACATTGAAACAACTCAATATTTTTCTCTTAATATAGGTATCAATTACGTTATATAACATAATTTATGATCTTGCTCTTGTGCAAGATGACAAAAACTGTAGCCAGAAATACTTACCGGTCTTCATCCCTAGGAAATTTACTCATAAACTTTCTTTTGGTACCCTTTGACCGGCTGCATCTTATTTTACAAATGGCACAAGTTCGACACCATCCGATCAGTGCCATTATCAAAAGAAAATCACCAAACACTGTACAACAAGATACACACAGCTAGATATTGAAAAAACTTAAAACACATAAAATAACTAGAAAACTTTCTAATATGTGCCGCGTTCCGCCATATTTGTTATGTTTTCAGTTTGACATTGACAGCAAAGAAAGAGTAAGTAGTATTAAAGAGTGAGACAAAAATATGTCCGCCATTAAAACGGGGCTAAATGCGAACAAAAATTTCAAAGTTCCTACTCTGTAGGTCCAATTTAACAATGCGCAAGGATTCTGATGCGGTTGCCGCGCTTTTGCTGCAGCGCCCCGACAATGTTTGCCGAGGCCCGAGTAGATGATATTGACGCCATCTGGCGAAAAAAGTCAGCGTCATTACTGAGCAGAATCGCGGCTGGATGATCCACTGATTTGGATTCTAATTAATCGCACCAAGTCACTGTTAGATATTAAATACTAACCATGGGCAAAGTGCTATATTTGTTGCTACTAACAAAACACTGGACCATTACGCTTCTATAATAAAATCCCTGAAGATAATTATATTAAGCTTGCCTGAAACGCGGTTCAAAAAATATGTTAAGCACACTTTGTGCCAAAAGGGCTACTATCACATAAAGGATTATTTAAAGCCAGTACAATGCATGAGTTCTATGTTTTATAATAATTATATAAACCATTTTAATTAAGGACTTTGAAAAGACTAAGTTTGGAGTTTTTTTGTCCATTTTTTCTCCATTATGATCTAGATTTTGAAATGAACACCTAATTTGAATTGTAACGTTCATTAAGCCGCAGTTTCTGCGCTACTTTGAATACAACCTTTTCATTTCATTTCGTTGTCTGTAAATTAAATTAATAAATAAATTGACCAATTCAATCTGAAAAATTTATTTTTATTAAATTCGACTAACATGTAAATATTTTTATTTATTAAGCATGTATTTTAAGAAAAAGACGTCTAAAGATTGTTTACATTTTTAAGAATTAAAAAAATGGACTACGGAACTCCAACGCGAACTATGTGTATGCACAGCAGTACGAGAATCACATGTAATGCTTGCGGTGCGTCCACACGCAGGATTTGTATTTCATTACTCGTTAGATTACATTACACGTTACCTGCGTCTGGATCTGGCTTAAGACTCCAGCGAACCCTTTTTGTACCCTTTAGCTCCAGAAAAGGCTTACGACTCGATTACTTATTGAAAGGGCTTTGCGCAAGGTATTTACTGGAAGCTGAGATCCTACATTCGACTCATATAAATACAGAATGAAATTGAATTTAGGTATAATAAAATTATTTAGTACACAAAAATATCCCAAAAATAACCTAAGTAGCCTTATTTCATTAAATATTTTTAGATAATAATTATACTTCTTTATGTAGCTTACAAAGGTCAAACTGCAGGGCACAGGCCTTCTCTCCGAGAGAGAATATGGGCTTAATTACCACGCGTGCCCACTGCGGACTCGGAATTTCAAGCGCTCAGCTATTTGAACACCTGAGACACTCAGGTTTCCTCACGATGTTTTCCTTAACAGTTAGCGAGTGGTGTTGCTACTACCTATAACTTCACACCGCAATGGGAATCGAATTTGGGTCTCGCGTTTCCTGAGTCCATTGTTCTAACCACTGGGCTTCAAAATGACTGTGACAATTGCCTGTGACAGTGACAGAATGTGCTCAAATACTTTAGCGCTTGAAATTGCAAATCCACGGTGGGCACGCATGGAAATTAAGCCCGTACTCTCTCTCTGAGAGAAGGCCTGTGCCCTGCAGTGGGAAGTTTATAATAATAATATTGGCCTTTTTTGCATCTACTTAATGAGATGATTTATACAGCGTCCAGTGGTATCTTCACTCACACTAGATGGGTGAAGGGACCACTCCGACGCTGTAGTGAAGTTTATAGGCTACATAAAAAATAGTTTTTTTACATGAACTGACCAAGCAATATAAGAATGTTTTATTTTATTAGAGAAAACATTTGCTTAACCCAAAGACAACCCACATCCATCAAGTACAATCACAGAATGGTAGATGCAACATGATTTACAGATTTCCTAAATAAGCCCGGGGATAACATAAACAAATCAATGTGATGCAAATACTCATTTTAAGTGTGCATTAGCCTATACATTGGTGCTCGCTCACCAGCGTTAGTTCTACACCTTAGATAGGAACAAGCGGTGGGGGTAGCCCTCATGAAATCATTGCGAACCCACTCGGAACTCGGTACGTTATTTGGTTTACTAGCTGTTGTACTTAAGGATAAATAATGTCTGTAGTATTTATTCCACTTTAACTTATAAACGCCATAACCGATGTAAAAGTTTCACCTATTGTTTTGAAAGAACCAAACTTTTGTAATAATTTAGTGGTAAGCCTTTTGAAAGAAACCAAATTCATTTTATACTATCTCCGACTGCCTCGTTGGTGTCACGTCTGAGAGGTCGTGGGTTAAATTTTTACAAAGTCTCAGTTTGTGTATATTTCCAAGTTCACTCATGTGGTTGCCTACCCAAGAAGCATTCTTGATCTTCCATTGGCACTCTCCCGTTAAACACGTATTATAAATAGTATAAACTATAATAATCATATTGAATTTGGTATCAATAGCAAGCTAAGAAAGTCAGCCTCTTAACAGTGCTAAAAGTGCAGTGAAAAGTTAAAAACTGTGAGTAAACAAAGTGAAATTATCTTGTAACAGTGAATTATTTTGGGTACGCACATCGCTTAGCCGAAAGCCCAAGGTCGCACGCATCTATTGTCCGTGGCCGGTCATTGCTCCCAAGCTGACGCATCGCGTCACTGGTCCGTCAGACTCAGAGCCGGTGTTTTTGCGTGAACGCGTTACCATGGACACAAACACACTAATCAAGTGTGATGCATGTCTAGCGTCAATCGTGGATGGGAACTACTTTAAATGCACGAAATGCCATAGCAGCTTCCACAATATCTGCCTAGGCTCAAAGAAGACCGACAAGCCAAACTGTCCAACATGTTTCAAGGTCTCAAGAACACCCATCAGGGAAGAAACCACCAAGACGGACACACCGAATGCGCCGAGAGTCAGTAACGTGACGGCGCGTTCTAAGCTACGCCAGCTGGTCGGCCGAAGTCTAGAGTCTCCACCACCGCGTGTTGAGCAAGACGAAGCCGCCACACTGGCGAGCGAACTAAGACTTTTCAGAGAAGAGATGATAGAGATAAAAAATCAACTGTGCGACCTTACCCAGAAAGTTACTCACTATCATGACAAACTAGAAGAACTAGTTGGAAACATCGCCGGTCATGAGCTGCGTCTGACGCAATTGGAGCGTAAAGACCTGGAAGTACTAGAGCTTCAATCTAAAATGCAGGAGCTGGAGCTAGAGCTACAATCGCGAGAACAGACGTCCTTGAGAAACGAGCTTGAGATATCGGGTCTCACAGAACAAGCTGGTGAAAATCTCTATCACACAATTTTGGTAACCGCGCGAAAGATTGGGGTGGAGCTCGAGGACCGGGATATAGACTGGATCACGCGAGTCGGCCCGAAAAGCGCTAAATCACGTGATACAGTCATACAAGTAGACGAAACCACCAAGTCACCGAATGAGTACATAAGGCCCGTTGTTGTACGATTTGTCCGCCTGACGAAGAGAAAACAATTCCTAGCTGCCACAAAACCAAGACGCCAAACGCTCACCACCGCAGAGATTGAAGTTGGCGGTCCCGTTCGCCAACTGTATTTTAACGATAGACTGTCATACCGTCAGAGACAGTTATTTCGCGAAGCTAAACATCGCACGAAAGAACACGGCTTCAAATTTTGCTGGACGAAAAACGGTCATATCTACGCTAGACAAAGAGAAGGTCGACAAAGCATCCATATACAGACACGGCTGGACGTCGCCAAAATCAATAGTCAAAATGATGTTATTAATAGCGAAAAATAATAATTATGTTCTCACTCAAAACTCACCCAACAATCAAATCACTTTTGTTCACACAAAATACACGCATACATTAATTAAACACAAAAACACTTCACACAAAAAAGATCCACAAATCGAAAATAAACATTCTGACCGAAAGCGCGAAATGGGTAACCTCTCCCTGTCTTTTCTCCCAACCTGCTTCGAATTACTACCATGACTACAGACCTAGAAACAGATATAGATAACATGCTTGAAATCCCTTGTCGCGTAGTCAACACTGCAGAGCAATGTAAAAACATGGTTCCCGGTACCCATAACCTAAAAATAATATCGCTCAATATCAGAAGCCACACCCGCAACCTCGACAGTTTTATAACCCTTTTAAATAGAATCGACATAGAATTTGATTTCATTATCCTAACTGAGTGCAGACTAGGACACAATCCTATTGTAACAACGATGCCAGGCTATACACATTTCCACACAAATAACTATTCAAACCAAAACGGGGGATTGATAATATACATAAAAGACACCTGGAATGTAATTGTGACTGAACCCACTTTCAATGATGCCGACTGCCTTCTCATTGAGATACCAAAAATTAAGCACACTATACTCGCACTCTATAGATCGCCCTCTGTAGGCAACATTACACCCTTTCTTGACTCACTAGAAAACGAAGTTAGCAAAACCAACGGAAATAGCATTATAGTGGGTGACATGAACATCAATATCTCAGCTAACTCAAATGACAATAGAAAGTCGGACTACCTATGCGCTATGGCTGAGTGTGGCCTAGCTCCTGTAATCACGCTGCCAACCAGACAAAATGCTTGCCTGGACCACATCTTTGTAGCAGCAAATACTGAGGTAGAAGGACTAGTTTGCAAAGCCTCGGTAACTGACCACGATGCAATAATTGCCGCCATAAACACTGGTTTCAAACCCAAAATACAAAAGAGAAAAATTGCCAGAACAAACTTTGCGGGTGTAGCAGAGGAATTAAAAGATTTCGACTGGACAAACGTTATATCCTCCCTGGACGTGGAAGAAGCTACAAATAATCTAACTCAGACTCTCAATGAAGTGATCCAGAAACATACTGAAATCAAAACAACGAGTCGCACCAAATACAATATGAAACCATGGATCACACCAGGGCTCATAAGATGCATGAAACACCGAGATAAACTGCACACGGAATGCAGAAAACGTCCCAAAGATCCAACCACGCATTTAATATATAATCGATACCGCAACTTCTGCATAGACATCTTACACAGAGTCAAAACGCAGTATGAAAACCAACTTCTCACAGAAAATAATAGAAATCCCAAAAAGTTGTGGCAAGCCATAAAATCTATATGTGGCTCAGCACCTGCGAAATCACAAGCATCGTCAGAGCTACTCATGAACAAGCATTCTCCTATTGAATCCGTAAATGCTACCACCAAATATTTCACTACAGTAGGAGCTACTCTCGCAAACAAAATATTAGCAAACTCGAATAAATCTGAACAGCAATTGGCCTCTCTAGCTAAAGTCCCACTAAATTCGACCCCACTTAACTCCTTTTTTATGCACCCAACCGACAGGGAAGAAATAAAAAACGTAATTCGTCTGCTTAAAAATGATAGTGCCCCCGGTCTTGATGGCATTAAACCACTGTTAGTCAAACAAATAACTAACTATCTTGTCGACCCACTACTTCACATCTGCAACCTTAGTTTTGAAAATGGTATTTTCCCTAGTATTTGGAAGTCAGCCGCGATAACCCCGATTCACAAAGCAGGTAGCAAAAGTGATCCAAGTAATTATAGGCCTATCTCACTACTGTCAGTTCTATCCAAGGTGCTTGAGAAAATCGTCAACCGTAGACTTGTATCCTTTCTGGAATCAAAACAGCTTCTTTCGTCTAGCCAATTCGGTTTCAGACAGGGCAAATCTGCTGAAGATGCAGTACTCCTATTGACTGACACTGTGGTGGCAAATTTGGATAAGGGTCACTGCTGTATCGGCGCTTTCCTAGACCTAGCGAAAGCGTTCGATACAGTATCAATACCGATACTTCTTCAGAAGTTGGAAAATATGGGTATCCGAGGAATTGCTCTTAGATGGTTCCTAAGTTACCTAAGTGAGCGTACACTTCAAACTAAAATAGGTGACCTTACCGGAGAACCAATGGCGGTAAAATACGGAGTTCCCCAAGGTAGCATACTTGGCCCAACTCTTTTTCTTATTTACCTAAACGATATAAGCTCCACTATACCAGAGACAGAAGCGAAAATTATCTGCTATGCAGATGACACGGCCATAATATTTAACGACACTACATGGCATTCAGTCTTAGAAAAAACTGAAAATGGCCTCTCTGAAATTGCCAAATGGTTAGCAAAACACCTGCTTACACTAAACACAAGCAAAACAAAATATATGTGTTTTCATAAAACAGCCGCATCCCAACCTGATATCTCTCCCGACATCAAAATTCACACTTGCAGTGACATCGATCCAACCTGTTCCTGCGAGTCTATTGGAAGAACAAACGCCATAAGATACCTTGGGATAACACTGGATGAAAAACTAACTTATAAGCCACATCTCACAACCCTGGCAAACCGGGCACGGAAATTCATTCACACAATGAAATCCTTGCGATGTAGTGCTAGCTTAGAGACTCTAAAGTTGGTATACATCGCTTTATGTCAATCGGTGCTTAGCTATTGCATTGGCTGTTGGGGAGGAGCAGCAAAAACACACTTGATGAGTTTGGAAAGGGCACAGCGAGCCATATTAAAGGTTATGCTGAAAAAACCGAGACGCTACCCAACTTCAAAATTATACGAAGAATGCGGCGTCCTCTCCATAAGACAATTGTTTGCGCTGAAAGTGATCGTTACACAGCATAGAGATGTCTTGAATTCTCCAGGTTACACCAAATTGCTAAGTCGTAGAATCTTTAAAATCTATAATCCTCCCACTAAAACGACCTTCGCACAAAAGTTCCCAACATTTTTAAAACCTATTATTTACAACAAAGCCAATAAAGCATGCGATATTAAACACTGTAACATGTCTGAAGCTAAGAAGAAAGTTGTGGATTGGCTGAGTACGCTAGATTACACAGAAACAGAAAAACTATTAAAAATATGCAAGTAAATAAATATACACACAAAATATAACAAGACTTCCACAGTCATGCAAGAGGTCCCGAACAAACACTCATACACAAACACATACACGCTGACACACACACATACACCCTCACACACACACACACACACCCTGACACACACATACACTAAACTCATTTTACAAAATCCAATTTAAATTTAGAGAGATAATTTTAATTTTATTTTATACTATTTTTAAATCGAATCAAATTTAATATAATCTTAAATATTAACGCAAGTATGCATGTTTTTGTACTAAAACTACAAAAAAAAAAAAAAAAAAACCTGTATCTAAAATCCATAGTTTAAACGTACAATTTTACAATTTTATTTCTATTTTTATTGTCACAGAAATCTAGAATGGACATTTACCTTTGTTTAAAGCAAATTAGTCACTTAATTAAATTAAATCTGTAATAATAACTTAAATGAATTGTTAAACTATAATTATACAATATCTACACGAAGCCAACAAAGTGTAACACAAGCGCAGGCATGCATTATATAATATAC
The DNA here is from genome assembly GCA_934045075.1 of Yponomeuta sedellus. Lineage (NCBI taxonomy): Eukaryota > Metazoa > Arthropoda > Insecta > Lepidoptera > Yponomeutidae > Yponomeuta > Yponomeuta sedellus. The sequence continues at coordinate 5,594,799 of OW203735.1, read as the reverse complement.
CAAAGCTGTCCGCGACACAGGCTCGGCCTAGTGCGGCAGCAAAAGTTGGTCCATAATAACACTTTTGTCCGCATGCCTACGACTGTGCGGTGACTCGCTTGCTCGATCGGTGCAATGTGTAATCTACCCGCCACCCGCGACACAGGCTGCGCCTAGTGTGGGAGGCGCAATGATCCAATGTCTTGTCAAAATCCTTTCCTTATAATAAACGAATTTTTATTTATTTATTTATTTATTCGGTGTTCTATATAAGATGTCTAGTCGATCACATGTACTCCACAAGCGGTGTAAGTCAGCTGTATAAAAGCTGTATAGCTTGCTATAATGCTCTAATAGAACCAGCTTGGGCACAAATTAAACAGCCTTAAGTTCACTACGGCTGTACATTAGCAGTATTATAGCATTATAATAGCAGTTTAAGTAGAAACATCGAACTTAAGGCTGACTTACAGCACTATATGGGACGCAGTCTGAACCATATAACGTACACGAGTGTAATAAAGAGTAAGAAGTGGCTAAATAAACAGCCTTCACAGTTATGAAATCCGGCAAAAGTACTCCAGTGCTACCTGAAATTCACGTGTCCTAAATTATTTCTTTATTTCATAATATTAATTATTCCTCAGTTACCTTAACACAGGGTATCCTAGTGTAGACCAGCGCCATGATTATGTCACTTTTCACGTATACATCTGTGTGCAAAAACGAAACATCTACTGGACTTTGCCGTACAATTATGTGGCTCAATATGACTGTCACGTATCAGATATCCACTGAAATGTGTTGTCCACTATATGTGATACATTGGGAAAGAAAGCGAAAGGAGGAAAGCAAGGAAAGAAAGCCTTATATCTGTACGTCAGGGTATCCTAGTACAGACCTGCGCCTTTATGATGTAACTTGTTACGTATACATCTGTATGCAAAAAAGAAATATCTACTGGACTTTGTCCACAATTACGAGGATGTGGCTCAATATGACTGTCACGTATCAGATATCCACTGAAATGTGGTGTCCACTATATGTGATACATTGGGAAAGAAAGCGAAAGGAGGAAAGCAAGGAAAGAAAGCCTTATATCTGTACGTCAGGGTATCCTAGTACAGACCTGCGCCTTTATGATGTAACTTGTTACGTATACATCTGTATGCAAAAAAGAAATATCTACTAGACTTTGTCCACAATTACGAGGAGTGGCTCAATATGACTGTCACGTATAAGATATCCACTGAAATGTGGTGTCCACTATATGTGATACATTGCCTCATATCTGTACGTCAGGGTATCCTAGTATAGACCTGCGCCTTGGTTGTGTAACTTTTTACGTATACATCTGTGTGCAAAAACGAAAAATCTACTGGACTTTGTCGTACAATTATGTGGCTGAAAATGACTGTCACGTATCAGATATCCACTGAAATGTGGTGTCCACTATATGTGTTACATTGCCTCACACCTGTACGGCGGAGCTAAGTAAACATTCCGTTTTCACACACAGATCTATACGTGCAAAGTAACATAATCAAGGCTCAGGACAAGTAGTTGTGCTCTGTGGATGTTATTATTGTCTAATGGCCATGTTCAGTGCGCTCGGCGCTCTTCTACTATTAACACGCTCCAAGTAATTACCGACTTTTCCTGGCCGATTATTGTTATGCTCGGCCATTGGCGGTAATGACCCACAGTTTCTAAACTTGTTTTAATATAATAGGAGTAATTGTTTTAATTCAATATAATTGTTTTAATATAATGTAATATGTATTACATTGTTTTTTTCTTTAAACGTGGTAATATTTTTAATCTAAGTTTCATACTTTCATTTATTCATTTATTTGCCTTTTAGTACATACAAGGTTACAAATAAAGCCTAAAAAAACTGGAAATACAAAAAGGAGATTCCTTAATTTAGTGGCCTACTAAGTTCAACCCGTAATAGTAGTTGCAAGCCTGGTCCCCTCGCTAGGATACCATACTAGGATAGGATACTATTACATTACATAATATAACCTGTCGAAATTTCAATGCAGTCACGAACGCGGGACGCAAACAATGACTTCACAACTTGAACGTAGACTTCCAACTTGCACACCAGGAAATCTGTTAATTAAGGACTTTCATAAGACTACATCTGGAGTTTTTTGTCCATTTTTCCACCAAAATTATCTAGATTTTGACATTGACACCCAGTTTTACTTGTAACGTTCGTTTCTTGAATAAAAACATTTCATTTCACGTAATGTTTAGAATGTATGAAGTGTTTATTGATGTTGGAGTTGTTTCGTGAAATAACGTTTTTATGCATATTTGCATATTTTTACGTTCAACAGGTAACAACGTTTTTTACGTAGTAACAACGTTTAGAATTAAATGAATAAACTAAAATTATTATTTTATTATTAGCAAAACATTATTTTTGGCTATTTTGGTGTTCCCGGAAAATATATGTTTGTGGTTTTATTTCATATTTATATTCTTTGAATGCATTAACCCGAGCTAAGGACATTTTTTAAAAACCTATTTAGAAGCTCAAAATTCCACCCATGCCGGGATTCGAACCCGCGACCTCTGGCTATCCGTGCCAGCGCTCTTTCAATTGAGCTAATGGGCGACTCACCGGCATCAGTGAAATTTCGAACCTCTACAGCATTCTCTGTATTACGTACAGGCAGCGACATCTGGCTTAAGTAAATTGCATCACTTTCAGCCCCGACTACCTACTTTGCAGTTAGGTTTACATCGGAATGCTATCACTGTACCCACATGATTCCGGAAAATATATGTTTTTGGTTTTATTTCATATTTATATTCGTTTTAATGCACTAACCTGTGCTAAGGACAATTTTTAAAAACCTAATTAGGCACGTAATACAGAGAACATTGTAAAGAGTTTCAAAATTTCACTGATGCCGGTGAGTCGCCCATTAGGTCAGTTGGATAGAGCGCTGGCACGGATAGCCAGAGTCGCGGGTTCGAATCCCGGCATGGGTGGAATTTTTGGCCGCTAAATAGGTTTTTAAAACCTTAGACGACTCCCCGGCATCAGTGAAATTTTGAACCTCTTTACAATATTCTCTGTATTACGTTCGTACCTAGGTTTTTGTTTTCAATCGTATAAAAGCACGTCACTCCAATCTAAGTTAGAAGTAAATTCCCCATTAAAGGCTAGCAGTCTTATTTGAAAAAACATTACTCAAGACACTTCTCAGAGGCAGATTACATAGTTTTAAAAACCTATTTAGAGGCTAAAACTTCAACCCATGCCGGGATTCGAACCCGCGACCTCTGGCTATCCGTGCCAGCGCTCTTCCAATTGAGCTAATGGGCGACTCACCGGCATCATTTCGAACCTCTGTACGTAAAACTATTCTCTGTATTACGTACAGGCAGGATTATATAGTCTGAGGTTAAGGGAAAGACGTAACCACAGAATATTACACAGCCTCTGAGGAGTGTTTTAGAGCTATCGTGTTTTTTATAGTCAAGCCCGTATAAACACAAAAGAACAGAAGGAATTGCTGGCGAATTTAACCCGAAATCCAGCAATTCTAGGCAACAGTGTATTATTTTTTTCTCATAAATGAGGTTTTTCTAGTTTATAAAATTTACAGACATTTTAAATATTTTAACGTAGTTTTAGGAATTATAAATATTGGACATTGGAGATATAAAATATTTTGAAAAAACTTTCCAAAATTAATTAATTTTGGTATCAAATATTCTAAATCAAAATCTACAATCAACAAAAACGCTTCAAAATTGAGAAAATTAAACCAACTTCCAAATAGTACTAAAATGTTTGTGGCTTTTCAAAAACTTCCCCTACTAAATTCCAGCTTCAAAGTTTTCATCCGTTTCACGCTACCTGCCCTTGTCCGAAGTGTTAACTAATACACAACAGGCTTAAGGACCGTTAAGTTTAAATACCTACCTACAAACTTTTTGAAGTAAACTACGTAAACTCTATGCCAATGATAACAAACATTTATTAATTACACTATTTTTATTTTTAATGCACTAACCCGTGCTAAGGAACCAATTTAAAAACCTATTTAGAGGCTAAAAATTTCACCCATGCCGGGATTCGAACCCGCAACCTCTGGCTATCCGTACCAGCGCTCTACCAATTGAGCCAATGGGCGACTCACGGCATCAATATACTATAATAATATAATATAATAATACAGAGAATATTGTAAAGAGGTTCGAAATTTCACTGATGCCGTGAGTCGCCCATTGGCTCAATTGGTAGAGCGCTGGTACGGATAGCCAGAGGTTGCGGGTTCGAATCCCGGCATGGGTGAAATTTTTAGCCTCTAAATAGGTTTTTAAACATTTATTAAGTCAAAGTCAACGTATAAAGGAGAAATTACAATATAAATTGCATATACGTCAGAACAAAAAAAAAACAATTTTTTCATTACTTATATGTACTAGGAAAGTAGATCGGAAGTTGCCTGAGGGGTGGGTTAGAAGTAACTTCTAACTTCTAGCCCTAGGTAGAATCGTTGTCAACGGACAGCTGTACAATCATTTAAAAAAAAGGTTCTATTTTCTCGTTTCTGTTGAACCATGTTCCAACTTTCAATAAGGCCGCTCAATTACAGCGCGATAAATTCAAATGACATAAAGTTAAGTATTAATTGAATTTTTTTTAAAATGAATTTATCATGATTTACTTTTAGTTCTTTCTTACAATACAATATTTTTACTTGTTGGACGATCATGGTCGACGACAGAAGCAATTGGTGTGCTTTGAGGGATACTACGTGTGATGTATCTACCTACCTAATTGATTGTCCATGTCTGAAGGTACTTGAATAAACCAGTTGTCATCCGCCACTTGTCGTGTTACTTAGCCGCTCCCCATATATAACATATTGGCGACGAGTTGGGCTTTTAAATTCAGTAATTACAATGTCTCCCAGTGCAAATAGTGTCGTGGGTAATATAGGCGAGTTTAAACTAAACTCCGATGATTGCTGGGCAAGTTACGTGAAACGTGTAAAAGCGTTCTTCAAAGTTAATGACGTCAAACCCGATGTGCAAACTGCGTATTTGATCACATTGATCGGAAATGATACCTACAAATTGCTCACGGATCTGTGCAGTCCTGACGACCCGGAAGGCAAGTCATTCGAGGCCTTGGTGAAACTTGTAGATGATCATTTGAATCCAAAATCATCCGAAGTAGCGGAACGAATGAAGTTCAGAGCTTGCATGCAACTACCCTCAGAGTCGGTGAACGAATACCTATTGCGTCTGAAGAAGTTAGCCAAGTTTTGTGGATTTAAAAGCGCTCTAGAGGAAAACTTACGAGATCAGTTTATATACGGCATTAGCAGCGAGCGATTACGACAGAGGATCTTATCAGAACGCCTAGTGGCGTATCAGCGTAGCCTAGAACTGGCCACGGCCATGGAAGCAGCGGAGCGCGAGTCACGACTGGGTGGAAGACAAGGCAGCAGCAGCGCCGGGGAGGCATCCTGCGGCAGCAGCGGCGCCGTGCTGGCAGTGCGCAGCAGCGAGGTTCGCGCGCGCAGACCTCGCGGCAGCCGGGGTGGTGGCGGCGGCGCGGCAGCGCGCGCGCCCGCCCCAGGCGCCTCACAGTGCTATCGGTGTGGATCGCGGCAGCATTCAGCCGATGTGTGTTCGTTTGCGAACGCCAAGTGTTACAAGTGCCATAAAGTCGGTCATATAAGCCACATGTGTAGAAGCAATAAGGTGCATAAAGTTTATCATGTCGATGAAAGTGAATCGGATGACGGAATGTCCCCAGCTCTGTATCGCTTAGAAGAAGCGAGCGACTCCGACGGTCCATGGTTTTGTAAGTTAAATGTAGAAGGAATTATTTTACAAATGCAAATTGACAGTGGGTCATCGGTGAGCGCTATTTCTAAAAGAACCTACGTAGCGTCTTTTCATGATTTACCAATCCATAATACGAATAAATTATTGACTGTTTACAGCGGTCAGAGAATTGAACCTGTTGGCATAATGCCCGTTAATGTCGCGCATGGCAAAACTACATTCCAATCAGAGTTATACGTCATTGATAACGGCAATTGTCCGCCAATATTGGGAAGAAAATGGATGCGCGAGTTAGGAATAATGTTACCACTAGTAGCTCATATTTCTGACAGTGAGTGTGACAGGGTTCTTTCAGAATTAGTGCATAAATTTAAGGACGTGTTTGATTCACGAATAGGTACATTTAATCGTGGCACCATCAGTTTGCGCGTGATGGCGGGCGCGGTGCCTGTGTGGCGGCGCGCGCGCGTCGTGCCGTTCGCGCTGCGCGGCGCCGTAGACCGCGAGTTAGAGCGGCTGCAGCACGAGGGCATCCTGAGCCCGGTCGAAGACGTAGGAGAGTGGGGCACGCCCATAGTGCCAGTTGTAAAAAGTTCGGGGGACATTCGCATATGTGGCGACTTTAAAGTTACTTTAAATCCGGTTTTATGTGATGATAAATATCCTCTTCCGAGGATCGAGGATTTATTTGCTACCCTTCGAGGAGGGGAGACATTTAGCAAACTAGATTGTAAGAATGCGTTCCAACAGCTCGTGCTAGATGAGGAGTCCAAAAAACTTTGTGTGATAGTTACACATAAAGGGAACTTTTGTTATAATAGACTACCCTTTGGCATTAAGACAGCACCAAACAAATTTCAACGAATCATGGACAATTTATTAAAAATGCATCATGTAGGTATTTTTGTTGACGATATCGTTATTACTGGTATAAATAAAGAAGAGCATACAAAGAATTTGCACAGTGTTTTTCAGATACTTAACAATTGCGGATTGAGGATTGCGAAAAACAAATGTAGCTTTTTCCAAAAGAAAATTTCGTATTTAGGTCATGTTATTGATGCCGAAGGGTTACACACTGAGACAAAAAAAATTGATGCGGTTCTTAGGGCAGGAAGGCCTACAAATGTATCAGAGCTTAGAGCATTTTTAGGACTAATCAATTATTACTCAAAGTTTATCGCAAATTTTAGCACAGTTGTTAGCCCACTGTATGAGCTATTAAGGAAAAATAGCCAGTGGGAATGGTCATCTAATTGTGAGAGCGCGTTTAGGCAGATAAAAAATTTAATGAAAAATGCAGAGGTATTAGTGCATTTCGATCCAGCACTTCCGGTGGTGATGGCCAGCGATGCATCACCCGTGGGAGTGGGCGCCTGGATCGGGCACGTGATGCCGGACGGCCGCACGCGAGCCATCCTGCACGCGAGTCGTACGCTCACACCCAGTGAGTGTAACTATAGTCAGATCTGTAGGGAAGGATTGGCGGTCATCTTTGGAGTGAAACGATTTCATGAATATCTTTATGGGAGGCGTTTCACACTTATTAGCGACTGCAAGCCGTTGTGTTCTATTTTTGGACCAACTAGGAGCATACCTCAAATGGTTGCAGGCCGGTTACAGAGATGGGCGATAATCCTCAGTACCTATAATTATCAAATTAAATGCGTGAAGTCAGGTGATAACTGTTTGGCTGATTGTTTGTCGCGCCTTTCGAGTGCGAATTCCATTGAAAATAAGAAACCGGTTTGTTATGGCGAGGCGGCCGCCGAAGCCGCGGCCGGCGCGGAGCCTGTTTTCGATAAACCGAGCGCGTTTGCTTATTTTATTGAGTCTAACACTCCTATCTCATTCAAACAAGTAGCGGCAGCCACTAAAAGAGATCAGGTCTTAAATATAATTTACGGGTATGTTATTCATGGATGGCCTTCACGAATAAACGAAGTCCCAGATAAATGTAAAGAATTTTACACAAGAAAACATTTTATTTCATCGGATTATGGATGTTTGATGTTTGGTTTTAGAGTAATAATTCCTGAATGTCTGCGAAAAGACATGTTGAAGCAGCTACATGCTAGTCATCTAGGCATGGTGAAAACAAAATCGTTGGCGCGAACTCATATCTATTGGCCAAATATCGATCGAGACATTGAGTTAATGTGCAATGCCTGTGAGGTTTGTTTACAGGAGCGAGCCAACCCTGGCAAAAGCGAGTTAGTACCTTGGCCTTGGCCAACAAAACCGTGGTTTAGACTACATTGTGATTTTTAGGGCCATTTCGAAACCATTATTATTTAGTTTTAATTGATTCGTATACGAAATGGATCGAGGTAGGACGAGTCAGTTCAACTTCTGCCGACTGTACACTGCGCCTAATGAGGGAGGTGTTTGCTAGGTTTGGTCTGCCTCAGGAGATAGTCTCTGATAATGGTCCACCGTTCACCAGCGAACAATTTTCAAAATTTATGATTAAAAATGGTATTGTACACAAACTGACACCGCCTCGTCATCCGCGCAGTAATGGTGCCGCTGAGAACGCTGTAGGACAAATTAAACGTTGTTTAAAAAAAGCATTGACCGATGGAGTCGCCGCTGACGTAGCATTGAGCAGGTTCTTGTTGTCTTACAGGAACAGCGAGCATAGCACAACAAGAAAATCACCGAGTGAAATGTTACTGGGAAGAAAGTTAAGGAGTTGCATGGATTTAATTATACCAGACGCGAGAAACATAGTGCATCAAAACCAGAACAAGCAAATAGAAAATTACGGAGGCAAGCACAGAGACATTTCAGTCGGTGATAAAGTGATGTTTAAAAAATGGTATAAAAACGGGGAAAAATGGGAAACGGGACGAGTTATAAATAAAATAGGTAGTAACATATATGAAATAGAATACGGCACGGAGAGGCACAGAAGACACATAGAACAGATATACAAAAGAGATGGAAGAGAGGAGGAGGAGGAGCCGGACAGTTGGAGCGAGGAGCCGGACAGTTGGAGCGGCTGCGGCCTCTCCCTCGAGACCTCCAGTGGCGAGCTGGCGGCGAGCGTGCCCGCGGCGAGCGTACCCGCGGCGAGCGTGCCCGCCCCTGCGCCGGGCCCGGCCTCCTCGCCACACGAGGAGTGGTTCGACGTTGACGGGCCACAGCGGGACCACGCAGTTCACCAGCCAGAGCCTGCACACCACCCGACACCGGACAAAGCTACTGGGCCGCACCCATCGAACTCCAGACCCTTACGAACGAGGCGCCCTCCGTGTCGATATGGTTTCGATGATTAGCGTTTCCTTATTCGTAAAATATTCGTAATTAATTTTAGATTTAGTTGCATGTTAGATTTAGTTAGCGATACCGCTTGTCTCAAATAGAGATGGGAGAGTGTGATGTATCTACCTACCTAATTGATTGTCCATGTCTGAAGGTACTTGAATAAACCAGTTGTCATCCGCCACTTGTCGTGTTACTTAGCCGCTCCCCATATATAACACTACGTTTAGCGTGAAAGAGCAAAGGATAATTCATTGATTAATTTAATTGGCACTTTTCAATCATAAAAATCTAAATAAGTAATGACTAAATAAATGGCCAGTCACATAAAACACGGGACGGGAAAACGGCGATCCGATCTTCATTTCAATTTGTTTTTTCGAGTTGTGGGGTTTTGTTTCGTTCGTTCGATGTCAACCCTTGTATGTCCCCACTGCTGGGGCACGGGTCTCTTCCTGCATCGCATGGGTTTTGTTTACTTGCCTTATATTTTTAATGCTTAGGATTAATTTACCTCGGGTCAAATACTTATTCAGTCCATCGGACTTGTTTTTACCCCTAGGCTAAGAATACATTATTACATTAGCATAAAAATATATAGTACAACTCATGATATTTTTCTCGATTTCGAAGTTTTTCCATAGTAGAAGTTACATGGTTAGAATATTGACATTGTACGCAAAATTATGTTACAGAAAATTCTTCGTATTGACATTCAGAACGTCTGCTGTGTCTGTGAACGTTTGTCTGATTGTCTGGGAAAAAAAATATTTTTGTTAATAACTAGCTGACCCAGCGAACTTCGTACCGCCTAACAGTCGAATCGTATTTTTTTTCTCTCCGTAAGAACCATCCTTGTACTTCAACGAATATTCTAAAAAAAGAATTAGAGAAATTGGTTCAGCTGATCTCGAGATTTGCTCTTACCAACACATTCAGCGATTAATTTTTAAATAAAAAGATGACAGCAATTGAACCGTATTTTTTATGCATTTCTGTTACTGTAATTTATGTGTACAATAAAGAATATTCTAACTATCTATCTACCCTGTATTAACGCTGATAACTTTTGGATACGCTGGTGGAAGTTATTAATGATCTTAAAATAAAATATCTGTAACATGAATTGTGAATAATACTTCGCTTTCATTCAACTATATGTTCGGTGAGCCTAATTCGTTTAAACTTTTGTTTGCACGGCTACATGAGTCTCAATTTTTGCCCAAAACAGAAATGTCAACCCATTTCAGGTTGCAAATCGCGTTACGTTATTCTAGATTACATTCTTGAAAACTCTGTTATTGCCTCTTTCGTTCGAAAATCCTAAAACATTAGTAACGTTGGCTTGGGATCGAAACGGTACTGACATGGGTAAAGCAATTTGTCTAAACTTTAACAATTCAATTCGAATATTTTTATTCGTTACTAGCTGTGTAGCTTTATTATTTTATTAAAACGGCGGTAACCCATTTGGGTAGAACAATAATGGACTCGGAAGACAGGGACCCCGGTTCGATTGCCATTGTGGGTATGGACCGTTGTCTTTGTTTCCTAAGCGAATTTATAGCAGCAATTCCACTCGCGAATTGTGAAAGAAAACATCGTGACGAAACCTAAGGTTTTTAAATACCTTGAAATAGCCAATCCGCGGAGGGCACGTGGTAATTAAGCCCATACTCTGTCTCTGAGAGAAGACAAGTGCCTGCGGTGGAACGTTTATAAACGACATAATAAATTAGGTATACTAGCTGTTGCCCACGACTTCGTTCGTGAAGAAATTTTAATAGGGCTTTTTCCAGGATAAAAAGTAGCCTATGTGCGATCCCAAATTATAATCTGTGCCAATTTTCATCTCAATTTGTTCAGCGGTTCTGGTGTACAAACATACAAACTGTCACATTTATAATATTAGTAAGATTAAAACAAAATGATTACTTAATGAACGTCAATGTTGTTAGCTTCAGAATTAATAGGTTATGGGGATATGAAGATAACAAAGAATCTCCAAATTTTGTTCTTTTCAAAAGAGTTTTAACTTGAACTTTTAATGGTAACAGAACCTGTCACTCTATTTGTCAATAGTACCTTATAATAAGTGGAGACTTATAATTGGCCTTCTGCATGTTTAATGATTTTGTTACTCTTTGCTATGTGCTGTTAGTCTTCCCAATATTAAATAAATAAATAATACCAAACTCAATGTCCGTTGTGTAATGAAAAAAAAATGTTGTTTTTAAGGCGCTACATGGTGATAAGTAGCGCCACCAATGGAATAAATTTCATATCTGATTTTATATTGCGTTTTTTTTTCTTCAAAAAGTGAAAATCACAGATTTTAACCACTTTGAACTATTCCTAAGACCTGCAGTCTAGAACCTAGGAATAACAACCTAGGACTTTAATCGATTTCCGCCCAAAACGGCCGTTTACATAGGTGCTCGTCAGTAGGTTCTAAAAATAGCTATTATTAAGATTTATGATAATCACTTTTTCCAAAGTTCCGTTAATAACAGAAGATTTTATTATGATTTTATTCCATTGGTTAGAATAAAAATGCAATATGACGAAATTGATTTCATGCTTAGAGGAGCGTTTACTTGGACTCGTACACATATTTTAGCCGGACGTGACCATTGTAACGTTGTACATCTTATGAGTCCGATTTACCCTGCTTACTGTAGGGCTTATCGTCAAAAGTCGTATAAGGGTATTAAATTTAGTTTCATTTAGCATCTAGGTTTAAACAAAATTGTATATCATTACAGGGGTGAAAGTAACTTATTAAGCACCGAGACCGCCATTCGATCGAGGGACTAAATAAGTGTTTAATCCGATTTAAACACTGTCCTTTTTTAGCAAATAAAGCATAAAAAAAAACGCAACAACTCGAAAAAATCATAATATCGATGATTCCTGCAGTGCCGCCTGTATATTTTCTGCTATTTCACTATAATTTTTCAGTTCCATTATTGCAAAAATGGTAAATATTTTGTCCAAATCTATGCTATTTTAAAGAAATAGTTGAAAAGAAATTATAATAATGTTATTTAAAAATTTAAATACTAATACTTTTAAAAGCATTTATTAACTAATACTTTATTTTATATCAATTTTACGTCACCGTGTAATTGAGTGGGAAATTAAATAGAACTAGTGTAATTGAATAGAACTAGTTTCTGGTTTTAACGCATGGCCTCAGTCTGCGTATATTTTCATCCATATGTATTTGTCTGGTAACCATAGCGTAGGGTATTCTATTTCGGGTCTGGGACAAGCAATTTTGTGGAATGTGGAAGTTATACAAAAAAATATAATTTTTGCACCACAGCTGACCCAGAGAACTTCGTACCGCCTACCATCGATTATTTATTTTTTTTATTTTTTTCTCTCCATAAGAACCATACTTCAAGGAGTATTCTAAAAGAATTAGCAGAATTGGTTCAACTGCTCTCGAGAGAACCAACACATTCAGCGATTCATTTTTATTTTGTAGACTAGCTGACCCAGCGAACATCGTACCGCCTAACAGTCGATTCTTTAATTTTTTTTTATTTTTCTCTCCGTAACAACCATCCTCGTACTTTAAGGAATATTCTTAAAAAAGGAATTAGCGAAATCGGTTCAGCTGCTCTCGAGATTTGCGCTTACTAGAACATTCAGCGATTCATTTTTATATTATAGAAGATAACCCTTCTCTTTTCCCCTATTCCAGGATGGTACGCCCCACAAGCTGCCTGCTCGTTTGCTCCGTGCTAGCCACGCTCCTCCTGGTACCCACGGCAGCCTACCCCAGGTAGTGGTACCTATTCCTGTAGAAATAAGAGCGTTTTTTGTATGAGGCAAAAATTACCCAGTCCCAGAAACTCCAAAATCACAGTTAAATGAATGTCTCAGCGTTACTTGTTTAACATAGTGCACAAGTGAAAATTTTGTGTTCGACACTTTTGATCTAAAATTACATTTACGAAGCTTGTAATTATTGTTCGAAAGTCAAAAATCACGCAATAAATGACGGAGCGGGCTGTAAAGTGGTGGCGTACCACGTATTCTTTACCGTTTTATTTTTATTTCCATAATAAATCCACCAAGAAGTATCATTACAAGTAGCTGAATGATCGCATCTCCGTATCCGATTTTGCTCAATACGTTTGTCTCACTTTACTACTAAAGCAAAGTTGAGAAAGAGAAGAATAGTTCTAATTTTCACCACGCTCAAGTGGCGCCATTTGAAATGCCTGCCACATCATTAATCGGTGATAAAGTTAGTATTCTTTACCTAATGTAAAAACGTGCGGATTGATACAGTTTCAAGGCACTCTTAAAATCATTATTGGATCGTAACCGGATAAACTTACTAGACCTTTTGTCGGAAGAGTCTGACCAGCCCGGGTAGTAAGATGGCACGAGTTACGCGTTTTGTACAGCTAAAATGTCAGAATTTGACATTTATGTACTGGAAAGTCGCGACTTTAGACATCACTCACCGGTCGACGGTCGCGCGTGCGCTGCGGCTACTCTGTGCCCAGCTCGCTGAAACACCAGAGAGATATGTGTTTGCGGATGGTATTGAAATTGTGGTGAAAGTATAGAGAATGCTACAGTCTATTTATCCTTACTTGTCTAATTTAGTAAACAAGATTCTAACCTCAAAATTGACACTTCATGCCAAAAATAGATATTTCTCGTAAGTTCATGAACTTTGTTTATAAATGTGGCAACGTGTTATCCAAAATAGTGTCCCAGTTTACTTCATTTATGGGAATATGGCAGTTTTCGAAGGACTCCTCCTTAACTTGTGACGTAATTTATGGATGGTCCCTAAGTACTACACTTTATTGGTTTGTAACCGGATAAACTTACGTATGGCCTAACCTTCCTCCTATGCAGGAAGAGACCCGTGCCACAGCAGTGGGGACATACAAGGGTTGATATCAATCAATCAATAAGTCAATCAATCAAACTTACTAGGCCTCCGGAGGGGGTCGACTAATTATGACATTGTGTGACAGGGGGGTGGGAGTTGTACTAAATTTCGTGACGTCACATTTCCAAATCTACGTGTTAAAACTTTAACTTTGCACTATTCGTCAAATAGGTACCTACTCAAAATATTTGCAACTCTTGATATAAAACTGATTTCGGAACTGCTGTTTGAATTCAATAATTTTTAAATGTAAAATTGCAAAAATGTGACGTCACACTAGGGAGGGGGGAGTCTCAGAAATGGCCCATTACGAAAGTTTCAGTTCAAAACACTATTAAAATCTTATTAATAATGCCCATTTTTGTGTTCCAGCCAGTCCAACTACTTCCGCGAAGGGCAGTACGAGCCGGAGGAGATCATGGACCTGCTGGACCGCCTCGGGAACCTCATCCAGATCGAGCGCAAGATGGAAACGTGAGACCCACGGATTTTTCCCAGTTTGCCACTATTGACTATACGACATTCTTTTTATCGTAAAGGAGTTCTTGCGAGGACTATTTGCAAATCTGAAGGTTTTCTTTAGTGTTGTTCCCAGTTCACGGTATTGCAAACATAAAAAGCAACCAAAAAATAAATGACATGTAGTATACTCGTAAATTTCTTGTCTATTATTTTTTTGTTTTAAACTTTGAAGTACAAGTTGAAGCATAAATATAGAACTTAAATGAAATTGCATAACTTTATGCAAATATAGTGAGCGCAATAAATTTAGAGTTTCGCTTACAAAAAATAATTAAGTAATATAATATGTTTGAGGCGGTCTTGATGAAAACCCACTTTAAACTTTTTTGACGTCATGTAATAGCAGTCGTTAAACCATGTCAAAGGCCTTATGGGCTTCCCATAACCTCTGACAGTAAAGGGCCCCAGTGTCTTACAATCCTCCACAAACCTGGAATTGGCCCCCGTTGTGGAGTATGCCCTAACCTTCCTGCGTTGCAGGAAGAAACCCGTGCCCCAGCAGTGGGGACATACGAAGGGTTGATATTGATATCGACGTATGGAGATTTCACTTTATATACTATGTGTGTGAGAAATCCTGTTCTACTGACCGTCATTTCCATATAAAGAATTAACATTCTTTATATGGAAATGACGGTCAGTAGAACAGGATTTCTCACACACATAGTTGAATCGACTTTTATAGATAAAGATAATTGTGAGTTCGTAACGTATTAAAAATTGGATATTCAAACAATAACTTCCAAAAAATAAAAATTGTGCCATCTGTAAACGTGACAAACTGGGAACAAACTCACTAACACTGCTTACGATCAGCGTGCGTAGTACGATAGTACATTAGTCGCACTACCCAGGCTGATGTTTCACTTTTCTGACGTTTCTGGTGGACGGAATACATTGTCAGCATGTCCTCTCATTCCACAATTTCTTAAGTATTTGCTAAGTTCCATCCGTCTCTGTACTTCATTTTATAACGTGTGTGTTTCGTCTTTTTCAGTTTTAAAGATGACATTACTAGGTACGTCTTCATAATGCTTTACTACTCTAAGCTTGCCTGTTAGTTCCTTCTGCGATTTCGTTTAGGCCTTCCTAACACGCGAGTTAGATCCGCTCATCTTCTGCTAACGACCCAACGCGCTTCATGCATGATAGGGCTTGCCTAATGGAAAAAAATATCGATATTATACACCGCCCAATAATATCAATGCCTATTTCGATATAAGGACATGTTTACCAGATAAATAAGAAACAAATACCATCACAAACACAGTGACTCCATCCAAACTAATTGAATGATTAACTGTTCTGAGTTCATGTAACTTTTCTGCTGCTTCAGCTCTATCGATTTAATCTACTTCGAGCTGTCAAAAATGCAGTTTTTGTTTACGTAAGGCCAAAATAATTTATCGT
This sequence comes from Yponomeuta sedellus, assembly GCA_934045075.1. NCBI lineage: Eukaryota > Metazoa > Arthropoda > Insecta > Lepidoptera > Yponomeutidae > Yponomeuta > Yponomeuta sedellus. The sequence goes on along the minus strand of OW203735.1, from coordinate 5,578,868 downwards.
CTCGAGGCCATGATGGAATTGATTGCTGTTATTGAATAGTTCGCACCACTGCAATGAACACTGATAGGCATTAATGTCGCAAAGGAAGTAAAACCTTTGATATATCGATATTTTTTGTCCCAGCCCAGTGCATAACCTAGAACCAAATACTTAGACTGGTCTTATTCATGAAATCACATGTAAATTTTTATCCCACATGGAGTAGCGGCATCTCGCTCTACGCCACGGCTAGGATATAATATAGGATTAAACTTTTATCGTGTCATTGTGCTCCTCGAGCAGGGCACTAAATGTATAGAAAAAGAGAGGAACTAAGCATGCCATTCAACAGAAGAAAACTAAGCCCCGGTTTCTGGTTTACTAACAAGCCGTTAATCTACTATATTAATCTACTATATTTGGTCTCTAAATAGGTTTTTAAGCTGTGAGTTGGCTAAAGTGCATAGAAAAAAAGAATTAACAGCTGTTCAGAGTAGGTACATTAACAGATGGTTAGTGTACAAGAAACTGAGGGTTAATCTTTTCTGTTGATCTCACTGTTACTGCCACTCGTAGTTGACAAATATTGACAATCCGTTGCATAGGTAGTTTTTCTGACGAATATTTTCTTTATCACTGTTTTTATAAAACCTGCAATGTATTAAAATCGTCAGCAAATAACCAAGTGACACGCCAGCATAAGATAACTAAGTGCATGTGTATGAAATGCAATGTGGTGTCAACTGTACCAGCCGTTGGGGGTCACGACCACTGTATCGAGCGTGACATCATGATAAGAGGTCACGCTATGTCGCTCTTACACGCCATATAAAGCGAGATAGCGCTGTTATATCGTCCGCTATCGGACCTTCGGACTCGATACAGCGCCAACGGCCGTAATAATTTTAGAACAAGAAGTAGGTAGACTTTTAATCAATTAAAGGAAAAGCTTAACTATTTTCAAATGCACTTACGTGACATACGTCTGACGACGGCTTCGGTGGCGCAGTGGTTTTGCTCGCTGACTGAACAACCGAACGTCTCGGGTTTGATCCCCAGCCGGGTCAAACTAGGAAAAAACTTTTCTAGTTTATTTCGGGTCTTGGATGTTATCTATGTATTTATTGTATTAAATGTATCGTCGACTTAGCTCCTGTAACACAAGTCATTTAGTTGTGCTTAGTATCGGGGTAACGAGATCTGTGTAATATGTCCATGAATATTTATTTATTTATTATTCTGGCCATTTTCAGCGAAAAGCGTGCTTTGGACCTTGGCCTAAGTCGAGGCTACTCCGGTGCCCTTCAAGCTAAGCACCTTATGGGGCTGGCAGCAGCCAATTTCGCCGGTGGACCCGGAAGGAGGCGCAGGGACACTTCGCAATAAAACAACGATTGCAAACTCTCTACATCAACCACTAATCAATCATTCATATTACAGGATACAAACGTAGCACCATCTATAGTCCGGCAAGGGAACTATTTTTTTTATGAATTACAAATAACGCCATCTGTTGTTTAAATGCGGAACTAAATATTGTCTATTATGAATATTTTTTGTGAACACGAAGAATTCGCAGAAACAGAAAGTAATAAAATAATAATATTGAAAATAACCTAATAAAATGGAAATAGGTCTACCTAAGCAAGTCTTCAGTACCTAATCAGAATTAAATATTGTTTAAAAAATATTTCGACTAGTATCATCAATTTACGTTTTTATGCAACACATTTAGGTACATTTATTTTGTAATAAAAAGAGTAAGAAAATACTACAATTTGTCTTTGGTTGGTGTAGTAATTTCTTTCTCTTTCGTAAATTAAAATTATAGGCGAGTACCTATTTATACTTAAATTGTCTAGGAAATGTATTGACTAACAATGATTTCATCAGCCATTATGTGTACGTCTAATTTACTACTTACTTACTGTAGGAGTGCGTACATCTAAACATACGACCTAGCTACTACAGCAGTACTTACTAACATCTAAACATTTACCTATTTGTAGAAGGATTTAGTCAATATTTAGATGAAAAAAAAACTATGGTACTTTTACTTCTCACTTACATAATGTATTTGACTTCTACGTAAAGTAAATTAGAAAATTTTACGTTTGACATGCAAAATGCATCGTCCTGAAAATTTAAACGCTTAATGATAAAATGTAATTAGTTTTAGTGATCATTAGTCATTTCATGTAAAAATATATAAAACTTTTTAATTTCATACGTAATTAATGTTATTTTAATTTAACGTTTTCTTCATCTAGAGGCTAGTTATATTATTTATTATCTACATAAATGATAAATACCTCCTGTCTAGAGTTATTGTTACAAAATAAAGAAAGATTCATTATAGCTCACTAGTCTTTTAATAAAACCACAATAGGAAAAAATATAACTATATTACCTTTTTTATACTAAAGGGATGACCCGACGGTAACTAGCGCCACCAAGAAAATATAATAAAATTGTAAAAACCTATTTAGAATAAATTGTCACAATTTTGCAAAAAGTGAACCTCGTAAATCTCAATAATGATGACAGAAATTATTACAAAATACATTCGAGTTGTTAGAACTTCTAAAATTGGGCGTTTTGGCAAAAAATGCTCAAAAGCTTTACATTCTTATTTTTAAAACACGATTAATATTTAAGAGAGAATTTATAAGGTAAATAACCACAGATATAATGAACTGGCTCTAAGGAATACTTTAGAGTTAGCGGATTTATTTTATATAAATAATAGCGATAGGTTACTTATAATAAGTAGTAAGACGTAACTTGTAAAATAAAAACAATTTCTATGACATTTATGATGTTCACTTTTTGGAAAAACGAGAATTAAAGAGCATATGATTAATAAATATATTGGGTATTTTTTATTAGGTAGCCCTTGAGGGTTTGTCTACCTACAACTATATTATGCCTTTCATGCATCGCAGCCCACTTGGTTCTGGATAATAAATAATGACATAAATTATAGCCACGAATGTACATTTGACACAGGGAACAACACCGCAACTTTCCCCTACTTTACAGGAGAGACCAAAATCTTAAATTTCCACGGTGTTCCTTGAAAAAAATATTTCCTTCTGTTATCCTATAAGTTGCTCTAGTTAAGAACAATATGTGATCGGAGACCTCACTACCGCAGGAGTTTATCACGTTTCTTGATTGGTTCTTGGTAGGTACTAACTATCTATCTATGTATCTACAATAACCAAATGAAGGGTGTGAGACGTGCGGGAGCAGCTTGGGATGAGTATGGCACTGGTTGAATTGTGGTATGAGATAGGGAGGGTTAACTGGACACTGAACTTTCCTGGACTATTTAACGGGAATGGGCTGGTGGAGAAACTCTGTAGCGTTGAAGTTGGCTGTTCCATAAAAGGCAAATTAATATATTAACAACACTTAGCCGTCGCTATAGTCTTGCTAGTTCCGTCCATAAGCGTGTTAAGAAAACTAGTAAGCATATGTGACACATACGCCAGAGCCCGTGGGCACAGGTACAAGTAGGTAAAGGTTTGTATGAAACAAATCCTAAACGTAACATCTATCAACTACATGGTCAAAAAGGTGGTTCGGGGTGCTCACTAGTGCCACCAGAAAAAATCATAACTTTTACTATAATATGTTTTAAAAGTAAACATGATAAATCTTAACAACTGTGACAATTAGTTAGATTTCTGATGTGCACTTTAAAAAAAAATTATTATAATGCAACAAACTTATCTGACCCGGTGACAGCGTCACTTTTCTCATAGTAAACTTGACGTTTCCATACAAAATTTGACACCTCCACCTTTGTAGCACTGTAGTTATATTTTTATTCCATTGGTGGCGCTAGTAAGCACCTCAAAGCGCCAGGTTTTTGGTCATACTTTTTACACGTGCAGTCTGTGGGTCAAGTAATGGTAGCAAGCTAGCAAGCAATCAGCCGAGGTACTCCGCCGCGTCGCCTTTGTTTGCTGATGCTCGCGTACGTACGTACGTACATACATACATACATACATACATACATACATACATACATACATACATACATACATACATACATACATACATACATACATACATACATACATACATACATACATACATACATACATACATACATACATACATACATACATACATACATACATACATACATACATACATACATACATACATACATACATACATACATACATACATACATACATACATACATACATACATACATACATACATACATACATACATACATACATACATACATACATACATACAAGTCAAACACGTTTATAAATTTTTTACAAGTATTTTACAAGTTGGGTAAAAATTTTATATGCCAATTGTGGCTGCTAGCGACATCTATAAAAATGTCTTCGAACTATAACTTACGAAGCTGAGCGGAAGGACGTGTCTAAGACTGAGGCGCGGTTAAGGCGCGAGTCGCGATGCGTTGAACCGTGCCCTCACCCCGTCCTATATGAATAGTCTGTTGCAAGGCTTTACCGCTTCGTTTCCGCGCCCCTTTTGTGTGGCCGCTGGCTAATACTCAAAAGATGCTAATAATTTAGATAAACATAATATCGCTTATTGTACGTTCAATAGAAATTGCTTATGGATTCAGTAATAACATAATACAGCACAATAAAATTTAGTGTAGAATTACAGAATTTAGTTGCAGTAATTTACACGAGATGGCGATACGTGTCCGTGCTGACGTACACCTGCTGAGTACCCATTTGTAAATAATTTTCTTTTTCTGTAATTAGTATCATTTTATGATAAGATAACGCTTACCAAAACAATATCAATTTTTGATTTACAATAATAATATATGAATAATAGTAAAAAAACGGACTATGTACATTAAAATCTTAAATAAAATAAATGAACTACTCTTAACTAAATATATTTTTTAAATATGTTTAATGTAACGATTGCGGTATTTTTTTATTAAAACATAATGTACTTACTTAGCTAGTATAGCAAAATTTGGTACCGATCTTCATCTCCCGTATGGTCTAGTGGCTAGGATACCTGGCTTTCACCCAGGAGGCTCGGGTTCGATTCCCGGTACGGGAATTCACTTTTTGAACTTTTTTATTATTTATTAAACTTACATTGTCAACTAGGTACCTATAAGGCTATCAACAAAATACATAATATAGTATTACCAACCGTTATTTCAACTTTCATCCATTCATGAAACATGTTTCAGTACGTAACATCAATGTATAGGAAAGTGTGCCAAATAGGGCGCTAACACGTCCAGTTACCTTGACCTCCCGTGTCACCTACATCCATCCCAGTTCTTTATATAAAGTGGAGGAGTGGCAGGTCAATTTACGCCGGTGTGAAAACAGGGCGTTGTGCATACACCCGGCCGCTCCTATATTCCAACAGGTACAATATTGTCACAGAAGAATTACCTAGGTACTACTTGGAAAGTTTATGTCTTTGTTTTTTTCTGATGCAGCGAAATGTGCACTATGTAACGCCGACTCAATATACCCACAATATACCTACAACGGAAAAAAATAGAAAATAGGTAGCCAAATATGTACAAACCTTCTCTCAGAGAGAGAGTATGGGCATAGTGACCACGCGTGCCTGACCGTGGATTGGCAATTACAAGCGCTGAGGTACGTCAACACCTCAGACACTCAGGTTTCCTCAAAACGTTTTCCTTCACAGTTAGTGAGTGGTGTTGCCACTACGAGCATTGAGTTCACAAATTCACGTAACTTAGACCATAAAGGTTCAACTCCCCGTGTATACGGGGAGTTGAACCTGACATTGTATCCTTATATATTTTGATACCGCTTCGCTACCACCGCTTGGAATTATTTTATTGTTTATTTGAAAACCAACTGCTTATACCTACACGTAGCATTTTTACAAAGAATAAGACGAATGGGATTTAAAGCGAAATTATCATAATTAATTAACATATTCATATTTTTTTTGGTATTTTACGTGCTTTTTTAAATTTAAATTTATTATTGATCCCTTTTTAAAGGAAAATGGGTATCGTTCATTTTCATAAATGATATCAATATTATCTAACTCAGAAAGATCACGGCTGTTCGTACTTAAGTAGTCTTAAGAGGACGACATTGTAAAAATTCAGCGAGTCGACTCGAGCCGAGGCGCAGCCGAAGGCGAGGGTTGACAGTCGGAACAAGTTGCAATAACGGTTCCGCACGTGTACTGAACGACTATTTTTAATACAGTTGCGAAAAAAATAAGCAATTTAATAAAGAAAAATTATTTGGAAAATGGCGCCAGCCGTAAAAAAATATAAGCAGAGATTTTTTTTCTTCACCCATTGTAGTAGGCAAAGGGAACTATGCCCATACAGCCAAGTCTTCAGTAGATTTTTTTATTGATATGAAATAAAAATGAAATTTAATGAGATAAAATGAAATGAAACCTAACTTAACTCATTCAATCAAATCATTAAATCTGATATTGAAACAAATTCATAAAAACTCATATAAAAATATCATAAAAACTTCTATGAATTTTTTTAGTAAAAACTTCATGGTTGGTTTTTCCTTTTAATAGACATTATTTTGACAGTTGGGCAAGAAAAGGCACGAGTGCGGTAAAGGTAAAAAAAAAAGCACGAGTGTGTAATAGCCCACAGCCCGCACGCTTTACGTCCCTGTAATACGCCACTTTTTGAGCAAATGTATTAAAAAGAATATTCTTATCTTATCTTATTCGTAATAACATCTATTACACCCACAACCTCCGGCATGGTGATACCGCTAGATCAATTTTACTGGCAGTCCTCCTCATTTCTTTCTACGTTTGTCTCTCCAAAGCCACTCCTTACAATTGCTTTTAGCAATAAGGCCTAAAATTGTACTCTGTATCTTTACGTGTCTAATAATACGAGTATTATGTACTACTCTGGTGTACAATAAAGAGTATTTATAAAGAGTATTTAACCTATTTAGAGGCTAAAAATTTCACCCATGCCGGGATTCAAACCCGCAACCTCTGGCTATCCGTACCAGCGCTCTACCAATTGAGCCGATGGGCGACTCACGGCATCAGTGAAATTTCTGGCCTCTAAATAGGTTTTTAAATTTGTTCCTTAGCACGGGTTAGTGCATTAAAAATAAAAATAATGTAAATAAATACATAGCTAGTTATGATAGAGATAAATAGTGCTCTTTCAACTGCTTCTTAAATGTACCAATTGTGGGACTAGCGCAAATTTTCTGTGGCAGTGCATTCCACAGTGTAACCGAATGGACCGTGAAGGAGTCACCGTAAGCCCCAGTGTTGTGAGCAGGGATTTCGAGAAGGTGGGAGTTAAGTATTCTAATTGGCCTATCCCCAGAGTGCAGGTACTGAAACCTTTCTCTATGGTATGCGGGGGACGAGGGAAGTTATTCTTAAGCCCAAACAGATACACAGATTGGACGTGGGATGGGGTGCAGAAAAGACTCGACACGTTCTATAGAAATTGCACCCTCGCCCCGTCTGTGTATGGGCGCTTCTCGTCCCTTCAGTACATTTTGTATGAACGTCTTTTCCGCGTCTTTTCCGAGTCTTTCTGACCCAGAAGGGGCGAGCTGCGCCTCTTCTGGGTGGCCGCTGGCTTGCACTTTATTTATTTATATATTTAGGAGCGCCAACACACTATCAACCATTATACTAGTGACAAGTCTATGTTTAATTTCTTATATGCGTCCCAGATAGAGGCATCCACATTGGTACTGAGTCTATATAAATAAAAATGTGTCTATCTTAGTAGCTTATTCTTCTATGCTTGTATGTCAACGGGCAGGCGAGTGACGTCATGTCATTTATACAGGGTCTAACGAAAATAGGTAAAAAAGTGTCTGGGGGTCAAATAGTGTACGACGATGCGAAGATATTAAGACGTAGGTTTTTTCTGGTTTGGTTTGGTAATATATAGATAGTGATAGATTTTGCAAAACTCGCCACCTAATGGGATATAACGGGGGCGCAAGGTTTGGGGAAAACTTAGCAAAATAAAATTGTATGATCCGTTTGATACGAAACCTTGTGCAAATGCACCCACGTTAATATAATTCATAACACAGGTATTTAACCGTTTTTTTAACCCTAAGAGGGTCAAAAAGGACGTGACTATTTGTACGTGGAGTAAAATATTTGTGGTCGCTTCTTCTTCTTCTTCAGGCTATATTAGTCCACTGCTGGACATAGCCCTCCCCTAATGAGCACCATAGCGCCCTGTCTTCAGCTTGCCGCATCCAGCATCTGCCTGCAGTTTTTCCCCTATCGACATCCCACCTAGTCAGAGGGCGTCCTACACTACGTTTGCCGAGTCGCGGTCTCCACTCAAGAACGCGTTTACTCCAACGGTTGTCGGTTCTTCGCGAGATATGACCAGCCCACTTCCACTTGTGGTCGCGTTTTCTTATAATTTAATTCGTTACATATCGACGAATGTGAAGGGAAGGACCGCGGCCGGTAAGAGACGTCTCAGGCGGACAAACGTCGACCAAATAGAAGATGTATTAGCATGGCAAGGCAAGATTAATAGAACCCGAAATCAGAATAAGAGCATGCGACGACTAATGAACGTTTATGATGGGAAGATGATTTTAAAAAACCTATTTAGAGGCTAAAAATTCCACCCATGCCGGGATTTCGAACCCGCGACCTTTGGCTATCCGTGCCAGCGCTCTATCCAACTGAGCTAATGGGCGATAATCTTTGTCAAGATTGTGGCAAGTGGCGATTCTTAATATATGAGTACCGCTCTGGGATACGGCGTGATTTTATGCTATGTTACACAATCCCTAAAACTCTCCAGAAACCCTCACTAAAATAGTCTGTGGTATAGATTTTACTAGTAGGTATAAGACAGAGATAGGATAAGGCCGTATTTTTTCCATTCAAAGTCGCGCAGAAACTGCGATTTAGTGCACGTTACAAGTAAAATATGGGCACCAATTTTTATTAGACCCTATATATCACTGTCGCATAATTAATCACGGTAAGTGAGGGTAAGGTGGATCAGCGTCGGGTGTAGGTTCCTGAGGGATACGAGACGGGTAAAGGTTTATTTATACGTTTTGGCATTGTTGGCTTATAAATAAAACACTACTCGAGAAAGGCAGGAGTTTTTAGGGATCCGCTTCAAGACATTGCCAACGGGGTTCCTTTAAGATAAGAATACAAAATAATTGTAAAGGAACAGTACAATTGGCGGCCTTATCGCTCGAAGCGCTCGTGGTCTAGTCGAACCGAGAGATTGGAATCAATCACTTGAATTAAGCAACAACAGGCGCGGTCAGGTGCAGGATGGGTGACCGTCCCGTGACTACCGCTAGTGGCATTTTGTCCGAGCACTACCTCGCTTCGCAAGGCGTGGTGTTAAACCCTGTCCGAGACCTTATGGGCGGTTTGATAACCTGCTATGCAGGAAGGGTTACTGGAACCCATGCCCCAGCAATGAGGACATACAAAGGTTGATATCAAATTGCATAAAGCAATGAGTGTCCCTTAGTGTGATATGGGTTCCACAACACTACGCCTCATTTACCTCAGTTACTACACTACAGATAGAAGGCAGCGGCGTAAGGCTAACATTTTTACGTTAAACATTGACGTTCATAAAACAGAATGTAATTTTTTTACATTGAAACATTTCATTTCATTTGACCAAAATAACTTTCTTAACTTGTTTAAGGATTCCGTAATCAACAAGGAACCCTGGTTAGTGATGTTCGAGACGTTTCGAGATCCCCCTCACGAAGAGAACAAAAGTCATTAACGTTAATCGTCGATTTTTCGAGTACCCTGATTAAATCGCGGTTTCTCACTATGGCTAAAGACTTCAACAAAAGGAACAGCGACAACAAACTTAACAATACCCATCTAGGACTATCTGAGCCAAAATCCCCGATTTACATAGCGGAGCTGCTCACACCAGCCGCCAAAAAATTGTATTACCTGGCTAGAACTTTTATTAAACAAAGCCACTATAATTTTTGTGGACGTCAAACGGAAAAGTGTTTGTAAAAGAAAACAATAACACTGCCTACTTTCAAATTAATGACGAGTCGCAGCTTTTGGCTCTAAAGAATTCTAGTTCACAATGACTAGCACACCTCTATTTTAAGTTACATTCGCTGTTTTTATTAGTTACTTGTTCAAGCCCATGTGAAATTATTTTTAAGTCACCATACATTCTACACACATACTCAACACAAACAATTCTAACATCAATTTGCCTCATAGTTCCAATAAAATCCTATAGCCAAATTTTAAATAGAAAAATCCAAAAAACAACCTTCAATAAACGTTATATAATCTATCTATCTATCTACAGATACATATTATTACACTTTTTGGTACAGCTTTACGAAGAATCAAAATATCAATACAACCTTTTCAAAACCACCATTACACACCAAACTAGTTACATTTAAAAAAAAAAAAGTAAAGTAAAAAGTAAAAAGTAAAAAAAGATGGCTTCTAACGAAGAACTTGCAAACAATCTTGACCTTTTCAATCTCTCAACTGTTTCAACTTGCTCCCCAGAACAGTGCCATACTATAATAACGGACGCAGATAGGAAGCTTAAAATACTGACGCTAAATATTTGCTCTATTAATCGCAACTTCTTAAACTTCCAAACGTTACTTACACGTCTTAACTTACAAAGTGACATTTTAGTGCTAACTGAATGCTGGCTTCCTTGCCTATCTAACTCTATCCTCCCTACACTGGATCATTACACTCCAATCTCAACTACCATTCACCAAAACCAATGCGATGGCGTTGTCGTCTACATAAGGTCGGATCTTCCATATTCATCAGAGGAACTTGACTTTCAAGGTACAGCTTCTGGGCTCTTCATAAAATTAGAAAAACATACAGCTATTTTGTGTGTATATCGATCTCCATCCACTATTAATATTGATCCATTCCTACAAGCAATTGATCGTATTATTCCATGCCTTGCTACGTACAAGTCGGTTGTACTAACCGGCGATATAAACATAAACATAGCCCTTTCCTCCATGGAGCCTCGTGCTCATGAGTATCTTAATAGGTTAGCTTTTCACGGAATGCTTCCCGCTCATGATTTACCCACCCGCGAAAATAGCTGTCTCGATCATATCATTCTCAGAACACGTTCTCCTTCTCATATTATTATCTTGGATACCTATACTACAGATCATTGCCCAGTAATTTTTACACTCGATTTAAAACCTAAACGAAATACAACCTATTCTACAACCACCTTAAACTATAAAAACTTAGATAATGACTATAAAACCCTTGACTTAAACTCAATAAAATTAATAACTGACCCAGAGGCCGCTGTAAATATATTGATAAAAAAACTGTCTGACATAATTATTAAAAATACAGTTACAAAATCCACTCCAAGAAAATATAAAATCTTAAAACATTGGATCACACCTGGTATTTTGAGATGTATACGTAATAGAGACCGTCTACACAAGCAGTCAAAAGACAATCCAAACAACAACACCTATAAAACCACTTATACCCGGTACAGAAACTTTTGCACTAAATTACTGAAAAAACTAAAGAGACAATTTGACACCGATGAAATTAAAAAAGCTGGTTCAAATGGTAAACTACTCTGGAAAACTATTAAAAGGATTTCAAACACTTCTAAATCTAAATCAGTCCCTACTCAACTTTTGTCACCCTTAATTTCTCCTAAACTTTGTTGCAATAACGTCAATAATTTTTTCGTTAACATAGGAAAGACCCTCGCCGATAAAATAACCAATCAACTATCGTCGGCCCAAGACCAACCGTACAAAACTGTACCTAATTTAACTTCTTCTTTCGTTCTACTAGACACCGATCCAGACGAGATCTATACATCTATTAACTCTCTAAAACCATTTGCTGCTACGGGTTGGGATCATATTTTGCCTCAAATACTTAAAAGATACGCGTCATCTCTAGCTCCTATTCTAAGCCACATATTTAACTTATGTTTTCGCGATGGGGAAAACACCCCCCACAGCATTAAAAAGAGCAATAATTCACCCAATTCATAAAAGTGGAGATAGATCATGTCCAACCAACTATCATCCTATTGCTGTACTCACGTCACTTTCTAAAATTCTGGAACGACTCATCAATAATAGACTAATTAACTTCCTTGAAAAGCATGGCTTACTCTCTCCCAACCAATACGGCTTCCGTAAAAAGAAATCCACAGTCGACGCAGTCCTAGGTCTTACAAATAAGATAGTTAACCACTTGAATCGTAATAAAAAAAACACTTGCAATATTTTTAGACCTAGCGAAAGCGTTCGACACTGTGCGCATCTCTACCTTGCTCTCAAAATTACAACATATTGGTGTTAGAGGATCCCAACATGATCTTTTCCAATCATATCTCACGGGTCGAACCCAGGCAGTAAAAATTGGTCCTCATTGGAGTGATGAACTGGAAATCACTTATGGAGTGCCCCAGGGCAGCATATTAGAGCCCACGCTATTTTTAATCATAATTAATGAATTATGTGACCTATCCTTAGAAAATTGCTCTGTCACAACCTACACTGACGACACCGTTCTTCTCTTCCACGCAGACTCTTGGACGTCACCTCAAAGTATTGCTCAAAGTGGTTTCAACACAACTTACAACTGGCTTACTATGAACTCCCTTACGCTCAATACCACTAAAACTAAATTCATTCCCTTCTCTGTTACTACAGCTAGCAAACTTAAATCTCCCATAATCATTCAAGCCCACACATGCGCAAATCTTTCACCATGTAATTGTCTTAAAATAAATCAGGCTGAAACTATTAAATATCTCGGTGTAATCCTCGATAAAAACCTTACTTATAAACCTCATATTGATAACCTAACATCAAGGACTCGTAAATTGATGTACATATTTAAATCCATCCGAAATGTCGCTCCTCCCCACGTCCTAAAGACCATTTATCTAGCGCTGGCTCAATCTATAATTTGTTACTGCATTATCTGTTGGGGAGGAGCTGCCAAAACTCATTTAAAATCACTCGTAATAGCACAACGTGGTCTTCTGAAAGTTGCAACTAAAATTCCTATTTTATTTTCTACCTCTGAGCTGTACCGCCTCTGTGACGTCCTAACGATGAGGCAACTCTTTGTACTAAACACTATTATCTCACAGCATATAATTACTCCATACAAAAAAATACATAAAAAGCGTATTGATTTGATTTGCAATGTGCCTATGCCTAAACTATCATTTACTAAACGCCACAACCCTTTTCTTGGTCCTTCCCTGTATAATAAACTAAATAGAAACCATTACGTATATCCCCTGTGCACATCCCAATGCAAAATTATTACAACTAAAAATCTAAAACGTCTTTCCTATGATGAAACCGAAAACCTTTTGACCTCCACTAATCCCTTCCCGCTAGAATGAGTCGTATATTATAACATTAACTGTTATATACTTCGTTAATGTAAATTAAATAATCAAAGAAAAGAAAATGATGGCAAAGTTTATCTCTCACGCACATACACACACACGCACTAACTCACTCACCTATCCACACACACACACTCACTCACACACACACACACATACACACACACACACACACACTCAAACACTTACGTCACGCGCGCATGTATGTACTGCGTGCGTGCCTATATGCATGTTAGTTTATAATTTACTTTGTTTTATTTCACACCACCTCTGTAATTTTCTTAATAAGACAGACTCGCAATGAGGAACGGGCCTGTGTGTTATAAATACAGGTTAGATGATAACCTAGCTATAGCACCAGATACCAACTAATATCATTTGGGTTCTTCTATTCACACCGAATGGTTGAACTCTATGTTATTTCTATTTTTTGTAATAAGTACTTTGAAATAAATAATCTTTGAATTTTTTTTTTAATTTTTTTTTTGGTTGATTACGGAGTTCTAACCTGACATTAGCATACTAGAAACATGACATATTATTATATATATTAAATGGGTCTAATCGCGATTATTTATTGGATAAAAAAAAGAGAGAGCCATTTATTTGAAGCTAAAAACCTATTTAGTCGCTAAAAATTTCACCCATGTCGGGATTCGAACCCGCAACCTCTGGCTATCCGTGCCAACGCTCTACCAATTGAGCTCGATTGGTAGAGCGAGTCCCGGCATGGGTGAAATTTTTAGCCTCTAAATAGGTTTTTAAATTTGTCCTTAGCACGGGTTAGTGCATTAAAAATAAAAATATTTAAAAAAATAAAAGAACCCGACTGCAGTGATAAATCAACTGAAAGGGAAAAAATAAGATAATTTTATTTTCAAATGCTAATGTCGAATCAGAAGAGTTCATGCTGCTTTACTTGAGGGACCAAATAATATAACTTTATAAGCATCATTTGCTCAAACTGTTGCATTTATTATTTTATATAAAATGATGCAGTCGGGACCCATTACTGTTTGTTTAAAGTTCTCTAATGGGTCCCGACTGCATCATTTTATATAAAATAATAAATGCAACAGTTTGAGCAAATAATGCTTATAAAGTTATATTATTTGGTCCCTCAAGTAAAGCAGCATGAACTCTTCTGATTCGACATTAGCATTTGAAAATAAAATTATCTTATTTTTTCCCTTTCAGTTGATTTATCACTGCAGTCGGGTTCTTTTATTTTCTTAAATATTTTTTTTATTTTTGACCTTTTTGTGACTCAGTAAAACGATAAAATTTAAAGGTCCATCTGTTCTGTTTACATGCATTAAATCGTTATATTATTTTATGTCCTAAATGAATTTTAGTGTATTGCTTTATTTTCTTTTGTTCGACAATCTACACCTAGTTATTTAATGTTAACGATTGTAGGTGGGGACTGGAATAGTCACGAATTATCTCTTCGACCTGAACGGCGCTCAGCTTTCGACATCTCCAGAGTAGAATTCTTCGTGCTTGCATTGCTGGGCCCAGTCTTCGGTCTCGCTAATTACTTAGAATAAGGACTTGTAAATGGGAACATAAATGGTCTGAGCCTTCAGCCGCGGCCTGTACAAAGGCGCGACAGGTTTCCTCCTAACAGCAACTTTAAGTAACTGTCGCGGCCTTCGGCCGCGCTAATAGTCTCTCCATTTGGCATCAGCGTAAATAGAGCTCAGCATTTGGAATCGCCGTGGGAGTATTCCTCTAGCCCGCTTCACAGCCTTCGGCCGTGCCGCGACCTGTATTGAGTTCGGCCTTCAACCTCGTCGCGGCAAGTTTCCTCGCACCCGCATGATGGGGCTCGGCCTTCGGCCTGGCGTAGTTATTTAGAGTTGTGGCATGGGCGTGGAGACATACAAAATCTTGGTTTTCTGAATGCCAAAATATTACCGGTATTAAAATGAAACTATAACAAATTCATCTTGAGGTGGCCCCTAAAGCATTGAAAATTTTTACTGAATATTTAGGTGTAGATAAGCAATCTTTGGTCTCGCAAGTGAACAGGAAACCTAACACAAAATCATAATCTTATTTTCGGAGGAAACGAGATAAAATTCGTTAAGATGAATAGAGCTAGAATTTTTTAAATTTCATGGGTCCTACGATACGAGGTCACGGAGGATCCGTCTTCGGTTACCAGTGAGAGCGTTGAAATATTTTTTATATCATTTATTGTTTCTTCTTTGAACCCAGCTTGTCTAACTATGACCGCACAGGGGAAAAGGAGTTACATGCTACACTTTATATATTTTGTTCAGTTAGTTTTGGTCTAAGTGTCAGTAGGAAATAAATATCAGTGTTAAGAAATTAATTATTTTTTCTCAAACATGCTCGGAAATGTTTGTGTTATTACCATGAAATAAAGCCACAAAGTTTCTCTTTTATGGCTCCCGCCTCACTTTACTGGCCTAAGCCAGTAAAGTAAGTATGAAAATCCATTACCGTCCGCTGCTCTAACTTTTTAAATTTACTTACTAAAATTAAACTGACCAAGGAAAAATTACATACAGCCAACCACCTACTTAGTTATGTAAGCATACTTAGATTAACAAAAAAAACAATCTAAGGTATTGGTTTTTGTGCGGTTAAACATGGTGCTCAAATATGTTAGTGTATTTAAAAAAATAAAAAAGGCGGCAAACTAAACTATTATTTCTTAATTACCTAGTAATTATTTTAATATTAATATTTCCTCGCATTGTTTGAGAAAAGCATTATACAATCCTCGGCCGGAACAGGGATTTCAGGACTCGTTCTAGACGGCTTCGTCTACGACTCGGCCGTCTATCCCAAACTCGTCCAGCAATCCCTTACTTCTCGGCCTCTGCAGTAATGTATTATTATTATTACCCCCTATGAGGTTGATATTTCTTAAATTAATGAGATAAACGAATGGCGTAGAAAGAAATAAACACTTTATAGGCATTATTTCTTTCAGCACTTATACCGTTTCTATAGACGGTTTGTTTAAATGTAGAGCAAAGCTGATATTATGTAAATTTATACATGTACTAGAATAAATATATGCCAGCGCCATCTAGTGGCTAAAAGTGGTACTGTAGGACAGGGTTTCAGCAGACAAGAAGAGAAACGTTGTTTCAGCACTACAGCACGTACTTAGGGATCTATTTATTGAAGCAATATGAAACTTACTAAGGATTACGGATTAGTAACTGTACTACTCGCACCACAGCGCAAAGCGAGGTATATTACCTACGTCACTAGTCGTGCCAATTATTAGTGGACGGTCAGTAATGGTCGAAGTGATTCGCAAGCGCTCAAATACTATCCAATTTTGTTTAATATTATGAAGGGCCTTCGGACAAAACCATACCGCAATTTAGAACACAAACAGCGCCATCTGTGGTTGGGTAGAGGAACTAATGCTACAGTACTTTAATTACTTAGAAGTGAATATTATTTGTGTTGCGTTTGTTCTCTATTAATGCTGATTTAATGTAATCAACGACACCCGCAAAATTCTCTTTTAAATACTTTGCACGTGTTAGGCGTAGTTAAACAAAATTATATTTTTTAATTAAATGAATGATCTAGAAGGATCAAACCACTTTATAGGAATTATTTCTTTCCGCATTTGTACCGATTCTATAAATGGTTTGTTTACATGTAGACCAAAGCCGAAATTATCTATACACATGTATTAGAATAAATAAAATATAGCAGCGCCATCAAGTGGCTAAAAGTGGTACTTTAATTGCTTAGAAGTAAATGATTTTTTTTTGTTCCGTTGGTTCTCTATTAATGCTGATTTTATGTAACCTACGTCATCCGCAAAATTCTGTTTTAAATATTTCACACCTGTTAGGGGTAGTTCAATAAAATTAGTATTCGAATTCAATAAACTAAATATAACAGCGCCATCTAGTAGCTCCTAGCTGTACTTTAACGAAGCTTCTTAACGAATTTTATTTTTCGTCACGGTTTTGATCGCATAATTATGATTTTATATAGCCTATGACACCCGCGCAAGGATGCCGAATCGAATGACACCTTGTTTAACAAAATCTGACCATTGGTTAAGGAGTTATGAGGGAACATAGAATCGGACATACTTACATACATACATACGCACTAAACACATTACCCTCCTTTTGGGCTTCGCTGCAGTCGGGTAAAAATAGTATATTTATTTGAAGCCACAAAGATACAATACACATACATAACACAATGTAACACGATATTAAAATAATACAGACAAATAAGAAAAGAAAGAACAAAGAAAAATATTATAAAACAAAGAATAGGATATAAAACAAACATTTACAATTTAGAAGGGCATTGTATCTCCGCAGCCACAAACAGGTAGCTGACTCAGCTTTTGCTGCAGGTTGGGCCTGCAACACTGACTTCCAGTTAATAATGTGCAGTTTCTGACGAAAGTATTCGGCAAAAGGGACGGCCGTGATGGCGCAGCGGATTGGCACGCTGACTGTAAAACCGAAGGTCTCGGGTTCGATCCCCGGCCGGGTCAAACTAGGAAACGAACTTTTCTAGTTTGTATCGGGTCTTGGATGTTATCTATGTATTTATTGTATTAAATCTATCGTCGAGTTAGCACCTATAACACAAGTCATTTAGTTGTACTTAGTATAGGGCTAACGATATCTGTGTAATATGTCCATGAATATTTATTTATTATTTATTTATCTACTTCAGTAAATGAGTTTTATTGGTACATTGCTAGTAGATAGTATGACTCAGTTATGTACGAAGAGCATATTGATTTATTGTGTAGGTCTTTCATGTAAACTTTGTCTGTAAGTTTATTTTGTACATATATGAAATATAAAAATAAATATATCATTCCGATGTAAAACCTAACTGCAAAGTAAGGTACTCGGGGCTGCAAGTGATGCAAATCACTTCAGCCATATGTTACTGCCTGTACGTAATACAGAGAGTATTGTAAAGAGGTTTGTAATTTCACTGATGCCGGTGAGTCGCCCATTAGCTCAGTTGGGAGAGCGCTGGCACGGTTAGCCAGAGGTCGCGGGTTCGAGGCATGGGTGGAATTCTTAGCCTCTAAATAGGTTTTTAAAAGTGAACACGCCAATCGCGCAGGTTTTCTCACAGTGTTGGCCACTAGACGCTGATATAAATCGTCTAACATGGTTCTAGAGCCTGTTTGCGACAGCACTGACCCGTTCGTGATGGCGGTTTTCAGGGTTCCGCACTAGAAAGCTACCAACTTGGAAGGACCTTATGCTTAGAAAAAACTTAAGAGGAGATAAGGTAAGAATATTCTTTACAGAGATCTGATGATGAAGACCTGGTCACTCGACAAAGTTCTTCGGTAGCTCCTGTTCAGTAACAGCTATCCGACTGTGGAATGAACTGCTACTAGTAATAAGACAGTAGGTAGTAGTTCGCTTGTAGAGTTAAAAAACTCTTACAAACCTTTAAATAAAACAAATAATGCCGACTCTGATCTTAATAGTTATCAGTATCACTCAATGACTTAAATATTGCGTAGGTAAATTATATTATTTCCTCTTTCCATAAGTTAATTATTACTATGTATGTATATCTATTTATTTAATCTATGCTGGATGCGGCAAGCTGAAGACAGGGCGCTATGGCGCTCATTAGGGGAGGGCTATGTTCAGCAGGGGACAACATAACCTATATACCCTGAAGAAGAAGAAGAAGAGTATGGTTTGTGTAAATAGATTGAATATTTCTAAATTGCGCCGACTGTCCGTCTCTAATTTCTTTCTTGTCTCGATCTGTGCTTGCATATTAGCATATTTTTATATAATTTCTGTTACTGCATATTCTTTCTATATATCTATCATCTACAGGAACGGGAAAACTGGTTATTATGTGCACAAAGTTTGTCTGTTTGACCTACAATATTTTGTTTGTATAGTGAATAACAAAATGTTGAGTTTTGACTTATCTCGTACACAAATGGTGTGTTAATTTATTGCCAACCGTTGTCAGCTGCTTTTTTGTGTGTACTTTGGTAAACTAACCCACAGCAGATTATCAGCTAGTTAGTGTACGAAAAATCGGGGGAACATATCGACTAAATGTTCATTTTTGTCATCAACATCAGCCATTTACGCCCACTGCAGAACTTAGCCCCCCCCCTCATGGTTTTCCAAGCTTCACGGTCTTTACCGTCCGCATCCATCTACTCCCCGCCACCGTAACCAGGTGGTTAGACCATCTGGTGAAGGGCCTGCTCTCACTGCGTCGTCCGAACCGTGGTCGCCAGGTCAGAATTTTTCACCCTACCGGCCATCAGTTCTTTGAGCTATTTGCCCCGCCCACTGCCACTTGAAATGAACAATTCTTTGATCAAATGTGTCAATCGCTAACTCATCGAGGGTGTAAGATCAAGTTCGATATTCGATATCAACCCATGTATGTTCCCACTGCTGGGGCACGGGTCGCTTCCGGCATCGTAGGAAGGTTAGGCCATACTCCACCACGGGGGCCAATACCGGGTTGGTGGAGGATTGTAAGACAGTTGCGGGCCGTACTATCAGAAGTTATCAAGCCGCCCATAAGGCCTCTAACATGGCTTACGACTGCCATTACATGACAGCCGGCACCAACGGCTTAACGTGCCTTGCAAAGCACGGAAGCGCTCGGAAAAATGTCACTAGTGGTAGTCACGGGACGTGACCACCCATCCTGCACCTGACCGGGCCTGTTGTTGCTTAACTCAAGTGTTTGATTCCAACTACTCGGTTCGACTAGGCCACGAGCGATCAAGTTATTTGTCGGAAATTTTGTGGTGGAACTCCCAGCATTTCTGTGTTGTATTTGCTGGGGCTAGGGCAAATAATTGTAGAAGTTATTATCAATAATATTATTATGATGTTCATTGCATTTCGGAACCCTCGGCGTGTGAGTCCAAGTTGCGCTTGACCTATTTTTAGTGTCCGTCGGACAAACAAATTAGTCTTAGCCAGACGACCGCTGTGATATTTTTATTGTAATCCGACCTCGATTTTAATAGCCTAAACCAATCAATACAGTCTATATAGACCGAGACCCATCTACCTGAGACCAAGGCTTATCGCGTCACTAAATAAGATAATATAAAAATGAAAAAGGAATTAATAATTAATATATTTTTTGTCACTTAGTATATTTTTAGTATGAAACCAAGGATAACAAAGAAAACATGTCAATTCAATTTAATTCATGCATTTTTTTCTCTTATAATAAGTTAAAAATGCTTTTTTACTGAACGTGAAAGTTTCACTATTAATAGATGAAAGTTTGACAACTGATATAACTTGGGCTACTCAATATATTTTCAATTTAATTATTTATGTACAAGCACGTACCGACTATATTATTCATGCAATTCACTCCATCCAAAGGTTGTCTGGAAGAGATTGCTCTTAGTGATAAGACCGCCAATTGTATAACAAAGTAATCATGGTTGAATCCTTTTTTTCTGATTGTGCAATAAAGTGTTCTCTATCTCTCTATCTATTGGATCTTAATCTAATCGTCACTATACCAATGAAGCTATGTAATAAATACCTAGGTCGTTTAATCAATAAATTGGTAACAGGGTAGAAGCCTTTCATTAATATTCACCTTGACGAGTAACCAAATTTACAGACTTGGATCTTGACTTTTTTATGAAAGTTAACCAAGGTTTAAGTTTTTTTAGTTAAAAATCTGCCCGAATAATAACCTGTGCTAAAAGTTGATGGTAACAACTATGCGATGAACTGCATAAGTTGTATAAATAAACACATTAACACTGCCTGACTTTTCAGTCTTAAGACAAATTATGAAAAAGGATTATTCTTTTTAATGCACTAAGTGCTAAGGACAATTTTAAAAACCTATTTAGAGGCTCTAAAAGAGGGTAAGCCAGAGTTCGCGGGTTCGAGTCCCAGCATAGGTGGAATTTTTAGCCTCTAAATAGGTTTTTGGAAAAAGGATTTTTAAAAATAAATCGTAGCATCTATTTTTTATTCAAATTCAAAAACACTTATTAATCAAAAGATGTTACATACAGGTAGGCCATTCGTTTCATTAAACTGTGGAGATAGACACTATAAATTATATAATGTAATGAGATGCAATTTGGCTTTTTTTTTAGAGGTTTATAGATGTTTCATTGTCCGCACACTAAGCTAGGTCTGTGTCGTGGGCAACGATAAGTATTAAACAGATTTTAAAATTTGTTATGCAAATGACATCAAGTGAAATATAACCATAATCACAAAAATGGTACCATAATATATTTTCCATGAAGCAAGTCGTTCAAGTGCATGCACATTTGACTCGGTTATTAGAGTAAAATGTGCATGCGCTTGAATGACCAGTTTCGCATTGGACGATAAAGGAGTATCCACATTATCACGGGCCGCTGCCGTGCGGGCACAAAGTTACAAACTTAAATAAACCTTAAATCTTTTTAGGGTTAGAGACTATTGAACAGAGCGCGGTCACGTGGGGCTGACGGGCGGCTGATGACCACGACACGATAACTTTAGATTCAACTCGTGCCGCCTGCACTTCGCCGGCCCGTTGAATAGAGTAGAGTAGAGCAGAGCAGAGCAGAGTAGGGTAGGGTAGGGTAGGGTAGGGTAGGGTAGGGTAGGGTAGTGTAGGGTAGGGTAGGGTAGGGTGCGGTACTGTACGGTAGGGTACGGTAGGGTAGGGTATATAGCAGAGTATAACTGAGGAGTAGAATATAACAGAATAGCGTAAAATAGAATGGAAAAGAGTAGAATGTTTGTAACGTGAATAGACGTTAACCAACAATTTCACACTGGACGGTAAACGTAGCTACACGACGTATTGTTCTTTATATTTAAATAAGAAAACGTTGTAAAAAAATACGTACTGTCATGTATTGTCCAATGCGCAACTCCTGTTCTTGACGGTTTTCATGTCAGTTGCGTGGGCACATAACCCTTACTCATACCTAGGGTTGAACTACGAATACCTTTTTTACTATTCGAATATTTCGAATATTAGTATTCGAATTTTGCGAATATTAATGGCTTTGCGTTTTTGAACTATTTTCAAGGCGGTCAGACTAGTGTAAAGAGACTGCAAAAAAACTGGTCAGTCAAATTATCTTACTATTTTCTAACAATTTTTCGTCAAATTCAAGTTAAATGTTGGGTAATATGGCATATTTGCAACGATTCCAGAACAGCCCAGTGTTTCTATCACGGAACTGTGCACTCTATCGGGTCAACGTATAGGGACAGTTCCTAGTGGACTACATCAGACAACTCCATACAGTGGAGGACTTACCTGCGCCACAGGTTTTATCGAAGCTAAAAGGTTTTCCTTCTTATTCAAGAAGTAATGCTAGCCAGAACGATATTTGAAGGTTAGAAAGTAATAATTATATTTTTATTATTACTTTAGTGACGTAAAAGTTTATTGCTATGTTCAGTGAGGCTCTCTGAAAACTACAAAACGATGATCTTAGGAGAATTTTTTTTCCTTCACAAAATAACAAGATTTTCATTATACTTATTTAGAACACAAAACAGGTTAAAGACGCATTACACTAACATTATGGATTGGATCTAGCCTGTGACCTTAAATTTGTGCCCCTAGCATGCCTTTATAATTGTATAAATCTAAATATGAACCAAATTAAAACTTTTAAAGTTAAATTATTTATTATATTCACTCAAAGAGCTCTGAGGGCGCCACGGACAGCTTATATAGACACGTAAAATTGATTAAAATAAAAGTATTAAAAATATTTTATTTATTCGAATAATGGGTTTAGTACTCTTAAAAATATTCGAATAGAAAAAAATGGGCGAATAATAGCTCTAGTCATGTCCCAGCTTTTATTAAGCAGTCAGTGCATGTTACCCCCTTTGAATTAGACATCTCGTCTGAGTCCCAACTCCTAACCAGTTTACGCTAAGTCATATTCAACCCGAATCCGGCTCGTCCTTGGTAATCCAGTTATGCACAATACAAGGGAGGAATCCTGGGATATAAATTGGTAGGACAGCCTGCTGGGATCTACCCTCTCCGGGAGATTTGTATTTAACTTACAAGTCTCCTTAGATTTGTTATTTCTGACCTTTAGTTACACACAAGATGTAAGTTGAGTTGAATCACGAGTATTTGCTATATAAAAATAATCATATATCAAACAAATTATCGGTTTTGGTTTTTAAAGTGTAGGTATATCTAAATCCACCACCAGATCACCAGACGATCGGCTTGAATGCACGAACATCGTAGACGCCGTCTTCGCTTACCATCAGGCGTGACTGGGGTCAAGTGTAAACTGGTATCCTATTTAAAAAACAATGTATTTTAAGAGAAAATACTAGATAGTGTAGATACTAGTATGTTCTCCTAAAATATATATTTTCCGTTAGTGTAAACCACAGTGTTTTACTGTTAAGAAACAATACAATTTTAGATTTCGGACCTTTCATGCTTATCGCGAAGGCATACAATATTTAATTTTCATTTCATTGGTATCATGCCATTAATTTCAAAGAAAAAATTATTTAAGTAGCAGTCTGTCATTTAGTTAGTGTAATTAACATCCTGCTAAATATTGACTGAATCGTCCCAGCCGACTCATTGGGGGTAGCACTTGAAAACAAATTTGTATGGATGAACGAAATGTGCTCGTCGACATTAAATACCAAATATCAATAAGAATATTCGTCTAATATTGACTCTTGACATAATAGAGTAAACTGCGTACGATACCTTCGGTTTGCTTGCAGTGCCTTGAAGAAAGTTCCACGAAAGTTCAGTTGTCGATCTCGTGGAAGAGAGAGGAAAGTCTCTGGTGGGCCCACCTTAATCAGCACTTGCACAGTAGGAAAATCGTTCTTAGCACATTCACTGCAAAACTTGAATGAAAATCTTATAATATTTCACACTTCGATCGAAAAACGTAGCCGTGTTTTGCCTCCAACCCAAAAACAGAATGTTCGTTTTTTTTTTCTTTTTTCTTTTTTTTTTGGTGTTGCCACTTACACTTGCAAACTCCGCATTTTAATCGGGTACGTTGCATGCTCTTTTGAGCCTCCATTAAACAAGGGCAACACTAGACGAAAACGAAATAAAATAAAATGAACGAAAATTACGAATATTGATAATAAATTGGTAACGAAACATTCCGCCCACCAAAATACACGAAAGAGTATTTTTATTTTATTTTTTTTTTAAGTTCGAATAATCTTTTAAAGGCATATGAACAACACTAGACCACCTAACATACTAGAATATAATTAACAATGAGAATTAACTTACTAAAATAAATACAACCATAAAGTTGACCTCTATCTTGCGTTACTAGTCAATAGGAGCAGGTAAAGGACAAAGTTTAACGAGTGGTCGCGTAAAAATACCGGTTGCAGTACGTACTGTCGCTACGCGCACTATTCCATCCGGACCTGCATGTAGATTTATTACACGAGCGATGGGCCAGTATAATGGCACAGTATTATCTTGTTTTACTATAACGACAGAATTGATCTCGAGAGGCTTGCAATTTTTGGTCCACTTTGCTCGCTGCATGAGTGAATGGAGATATTCAGTTTTCCATCTCCTCCAAAACTCTTGTTGAAAACGTTGAATTAGTTGCCAACGCCCCAAGCGATTAATTTGTATGCTAGTCAGATCTGGGTCAGGAATTGACGTAAGTGGTTCCAGTGTCAAAAAATGTGCCGGAGTGAGGACGTTCAGATCATTAGGATCTGAACTCAATGGGCACAGTGGCCTTGAATTTAACATAGCCTCTATCTGTACAAACAAGGTAGCGAGTTCTTCGAACGTTAATGTTTGGGTACCTACTATTCGATATAAGTGTGTTTTTACAGCTTTTATTTGAATCTCCCAAACACCACCGAAATGAGGACTAGAAGGAGGATTAAAATTGAATTTAATTGTTTCCGAATGAGCAGCGCGTTCCATGCAAGATGCGAGTTCGGTCAATTCCCGCTGCGCACCCACGAAATTAGTCCCGCGATCAGAATGAATTGTAGATACTCGACCTCGTCTACCCACAAAACGACGAAGAGCAGCAATGAATGAGTCAGTGGACAAGTCTGAGGCGACTTCGAGATGCAAAGCTTTTGTAGCAAAACAGACGAAAAGACACAAATATGCCTTCTCTATCTTCGCTCCACGGTGTTTCCCTGCTTTGATACGAAAAGGACCTCCGAAATCAACACCAACAACTGAAAAAGGCTTGACTTCATTTAGTCGCACCGTAGGAAGATCGCTCATGTAGGGTTCCAGAGGAACTGGCTGAGTTTTGAAACATTTTAAGCATTTTGACAAACAGTGACGAATGGCTCGTTTCGCAGAAAGAATCCAAAATTGATGTGACAGTAAATATAGAGTTGTATTAATTCCGGGATGACAATGTTCTCTATGTAGAGCCTCTATTATTCGATAAGTCACCGTCGAATCGCGAGGAAGTAGAGCCGGATGTTTATGTTCGTATTCGAGCCCAGATCGGGATAATCTTCCACCCACACGCAGTACTCCAAAATTGTCTACAAATGGAGCTAACCTTTGTAACTGTTTCGCAAGAGGTTTATTCTCCCTCAACCGACTTAACTCTAAATCGAAACGAAGCTCTTGCTCACGCTTGACCACCACTAACAATGCTTCATGAAGTTCAGCGTGACCTAGGTACCCTGATTGACGAACCGGTACTTTACTTAGACCTCGAATGAAACGCAAACAATAAGCTAATATTCGCTGAATCTTACGAATGGACGAAAATCTTTCTATTAACGAGTCAACAAAATGAGGTTCATCTTGTACAATCAGGCATTGGACACGCTCTTCTACCGAAACTTCGGTTTCGTTAGCCCTCACGTCACGAATTGGCCAAGAGTCTCGTGGTAGCATCAGCCACGACGGCCCCGCCCACCATAAGGAGTTATCGATCAAATCACCTGGCAGAGAACCTCGCGAAGCTATATCTGCAGGATTATCCGCCGAGCGTACGTGATTCCACTCAGTCGACGGTAACACCTCCTGGATGTGACTAACACGATTCGCTACGAAAGTTTTCCAACGCGAAGCGTGAGAAGAAATCCAGGCAAGCACGATGGTCGAATCGGACCAAGCGAATGTTTTTCGAATAGGTAACGAAGGCGAATAGACGCTGATGATGAAACTGAGGAGGTCAGCTAACAAGCCAGCACCGCATAGTTCCAACCGGGCTAATGTGACTTTCTTTGTGGGAGCTACTCTACTCTTTGCGCATAGAAAGAATACTCGCACTTTGCTGTCAGAGTCAGTAGCGCGTAAATACACCACAGCCCCGTAACCAGCTTCCGAACTGTCTGAGAATCCATGAAGCTCGGCTGACGACAACGACTGAACCGAAACCCCACGAGGAATTTTTAGCAATTTTACCAGTGGCAACTGTTCTAAATATTGTGTCCACTGATGGACGATTTCCTCGGGGGGAGAAGAATCCCAATCAACATTGAGAAGCCACAGCTTCTGAACTAAATGTTTAGCAGTAAATGTCACTGGACAGAGAAATCCCAGCGGGTCGAAAATACGAGCAAGCTCGCTTAGAATTGTTCGCTTGGTGCACCTCTTTTCACCAGGAATTACTTCAAATGAAAATACATCATTCACAGGTTCCCATTTTAAACCAAGTACCTTTAGCGTGACAGACTGTTCTACATCCATAGAAACAAAATCTGTAAGACAATACTCCGACGGCAAGTCAGCAAGTAACTCGGGTTTGTTACTCGCCCACTTGCGAAGTTCGAGGCCACCTCTCTTAAGAACCTCTATAACCTGGGACTTAGCCCCTTGTGCCTGTTCTAAGTCAGCGCAGCCAGTGACGATATCGTCCATATAGACATCATTACTGAGAATTTTCTGTGCTAGTGGAAAATTCTCACCTTCATCCTTTGCTAGCTGTTTCATGCTACGGCAAGCAAGGAAAGGTGCAGAAGAAACACCGTAAGTGACGGTATTTAACTTATACTCTTGGATAGGTTCGAATTCATTAAACCTCCAGAAAATTCTCTGAAAGTCTCGGTCTTGCTCCCGGATTAGAATTTGTCGGTACATCTGACGTACGTCAGCTGTAAAGACTACGAAATGGATCCGAAAATTCAAGAGAATTTCCGAAATGCTGGACAACAACTTCGGACCAACAAGCAACGTATCGTTGAGTGATATACCGTTAACATCTTTTGCAGAGGCGTCGAAGACGACACGAAGTTTCGTGGTAGCACTTTCAGGGCGCAGAACGCAGTGATGAGGAATCATATACCTTCCCTTATGAAGGTCTTTGGTGAGCACCTTACTCATATGCCCACTTTTCAAATAATCTTCCATGAAATCGCAATATTGCACTCGTAAAGCAGGATCACGAGCCAATTTTTTTTCTAAAGAATGAAATCTTTTTAGCGCCATGTCTCGAATATTTGGGAATCTCAGCTCCACACCTACTTCTTTGAATGGTAAACCTACAATGTACCTCCCCGAGGCATCACGAGAATGGTCTTTCACAAACATTTCTTCGCATCTTTCTTCTTCAGGTGTGAGCTTAGAACATTGAGGTACATTATCGAGCTCCCAGAACCGTTCAACATCCTTTTGAAGACGCTCGTCTGTACTCAAGAGTAACGAATGGACCTCACTATTATCCTTGCAACTAACGTGGCCCATAAGAATCCAACCGAAAATGGAGTTGACAGCAGAAGGTTCCTTTGGACCGCCCGATACACTGCCAGGAAGGAGAAGTGAAAGGAAAACTTCAGCACCGAGTAAAACGTCGATAGTCGCAGGTTTGTGACAGTCAGGATCTGCTAAAGGCAAATTCTTTACATTGTGCCACATCGATCGGTCTAAATGTACCGCTGGCATCTTTCCGCAAATGTAAGGTAATGTCAACGCATCCACCTCGAACAACACCTGACCCTTGGAACCTATTTTGAGCCGGGTTACTCCAGAAACATCTGCGCTCGCTTGACCTAACCCTCGTACCTGACGCGACGTAGGAGAACTCTTAATGCCGAGACGCTTCGCAGCTTGGTCAGTTATAAAATGAGCTTGACTACCAGAGTCGATTAATGCTCGAAAAGTCTGAAACCCTCCACGATCATCAAAAATCTCGATCAGCGCTGTTGAGAGTAGCACTAACGAACTTTCGCCGATATTGGTTAACACACGAACTGAATCTATCACCGCAGGCTCCGCTTGTTCATCAACACTGGCCGTCTTTACTTGTTGTGGTACATCCTGATGTAATAGAGTATGATGTCGCTTGTGACACTTCTGGCATTTGAAAATTGACTGGCAGTTATTAACGCCATGTGAACTTCGAAGACAATTGAAACACCAATTGTGACCTTTAGCATAGTCCATTCTCTCCTGTGAAGTTTTCTGGGCAAATTCTTTACAGTTATTGATGTGGTGATTCTGATGACAGAAGAAACATTTCAGAGCTACAGAAGGCAAAGCTGGTGTCACCGGTTTCTTTACTTCTATTGGAATTTTCGAAGATTTAGCGCCACCAGCAGAATTGGTAGCGTTAGCATTAGCCAACAGCACCGTCGCTTTCTTGGAACTAGGAAATTCCCTCTTAGATAGTATCGAAGATGACTGTGGCTTAGATTTGTTGGTCGAACCTTGAGAAAAATGAGTGTCGCGTAATAATGCTTCACACTGAGCATAAAGAAATTCGCTCAGTACTTGATATTGAGGAATTTCAGTGGAGACATGTTTTTTCTCAAAACTTAATCTCATTTTAGTATCCAACTTGGATAAAATGAGATAGCATAAAACAAAATCCCATTGATCTACAGGTAGTCCAACTCCCTTGAGAACAGTTAAATTTTCATTAATCGTGTCGAGAGCGCGCCGGAATTCAAGAGGAGAAGACTGTAAATGGACATTGAGAATCTCCTTCCAACACGAAAAAGAAAGATCGCGCTTATTCTGATAGCGCGCGATAAGACTTGCATAAGCCTCCTTATAAAAGGCACCTTGAATAGGAAAGGCCTTTAGAACACCGGAAGCATCGCCTGAAATGCTCGAAACCAAATAGTGCATACGTTCTGTATCAGACAACGCCGGATTCTTATTAATCAGCGAATCGAAAATGTCATAGAATTCTGGCCACGCCTTAATGTCGCCAGAAAATTTGGGAATGTCAATTTTTGGTAACTTGACCTTAAATGAAGCAGAAGAACTCTGAACTTTGGACTCATCTCCTTTCTTCGACTTAGTTGACAGCTGCAACTGCTGCTGAATCGCAACGACCTGAAAATATACTTCATCGAATTTACAGCGAATATCGTCGTGCTCTTCCTCGTCATCTTCATCGATTACAGAGAGAATATCCTCATGAATATGCTCGAACGAATCACGTATTTTATCCAAATCAGTGCAGTAAGCTTGGAAAATCTTCACCTTAGTGTCTATCCCTGACTGGGCTTCGGTTGCAATCGCTAATGTCTTTTTTAAACGATTAAAAGTGAGCGTACGCTTGCGAAGCAATGATGGCAACTCAAGTTCAAGCTCAGCTTTCGGCTTCTGATTTCCTTTTAAGGACATACGTTTACTTCTGTATGTTAAAGGCATTATGAATAAAAGAATTTATTTCACCTTGAAACAAAAAACGAAAACAGGAAATAGCTGGTGAGAATAAAAAACGAAGTTCCAACTAATATCCCTAATAACTTATAACTGTAACGTTATTTGTTATTGCGAATACAAAATTTGATTAACGTTAATAATAAATACCGTTATTATTACAATCGAAATTTTCCCAACACTATCAACACAGTTACCCCAACACTAGAAATGAATGAATGAAAGAATGAGTAACTGTATTGAACCGCTGAACGAATGTGTGGTGGGTGACAGTGACCGATGAACGTGAATGAAGAATGAACGAATAACACAAAAAAAAACTATTTCATTCGGTCACCGAAACGTTTGTTTGTCGGAAAGAAATTATTTTTCTAACTAGATTATGAAGACGCAACGCAAGAATAATAACACGCGTTAACGGATGATACTTCGAAGTATGAATGGAAATACCGTGTGATGTAAAGTATTATCGTATTGTATTATCGGAATCTAATAGGAAAACAATTTTCGTCGGATTAGAAGGAATAGTGCGAAAAAGTACGAAATTCCGAACTCCAATTGAATATTCACCGCAAGTTGTAACAAAATATTGTTTCAAATGATTTTAACTAGAAGATAACTAGGTCACAGTATTGTTCTAAATGCCAAGAAAAATAACACTCGAACCAATATGGCAGATCGAAAATAGCAAACCAATGGCGTATAGTTACGTTTAGAAGACAATACAAGTATTTTAAGAATGACAAGTATTTCTTGTGCGATATACTGAAATATACTGAATTAAGTTGCAATATAAAAGTTAGCAATAATATCTAAAGGATTTATTGGATATTTCCCGGGTTTCGGCACCATAAAATGAATCGTCCCAGCCGACTCATTGGGGGTAGCACTTGAAAACAAATTTGTATGGATGAACGAAATGTGCTCGTCGACATTAAATACCAAATATCAATAAGAATATTCGTCTAATATTGACTCTTGACATAATAGAGTAAACTGCGTACGATACCTTCGGTTTGCTTGCAGTGCCTTGAAGAAAGTTCCACGAAAGTTCAGTTGTCGATCTCGTGGAAGAGAGAGGAAAGTCTCTGGTGGGCCCACCTTAATCAGCACTTGCACAGTAGGAAAATCGTTCTTAGCACATTCACTGCAAAACTTGAATGAAAATCTTATAATATTTCACACTTCGATCGAAAAACGTAGCCGTGTTTTGCCTCCAACCCAAAAACAGAATGTTCGTTTTTTTTTTCTTTTTTCTTTTTTTTTTCGTGTTGCCACTTACACTTGCAAACTCCGCATTTTAATCGGGTACGTTGCATGCTCTTTTGAGCCTCCATTAAACAAGGGCAACACTAGACGAAAACGAAATAAAATAAAATGAACGAAAATTACGAATATTGATAATAAATTGGTAACGAAACATTGACTAAAATTACAAATAGAAGTGTCATATCATTTTAAATGTCTAAGGTAATAATAATATTCAACTATTATGTATTGATTAATTATTGACTATCATTACGAGTATAATCTTTTTGACATAATTACCTTTATTCAACTTTTTGAATTTGGCATTGGTAGATAATGATTATTTAAATAGAATGTTTAATTTAACGTTTACTTCTTACATAATTTATATAAACAAATCACAATCTAACTTCAATAATGTAAAGGAGTTGATTTACATGATAATTATTTTTTTTGCTGCGTCTAACGCCTGTGAATGTGTGCAGTGCATAGAAATTCAACATAGAGAAACCTAAAATAGCTTAAACACCAACACGAATGTCACTTAAGTTACACAAAATAAATGAGTTATTGATTGATTGACTGTAGTAAACAACAACTCAATATGAATTCAAGAGACCAAGTCTGAGCCATTTTCGTCAAGACACTGTATTGCAATCAAGACTTGTTTGGTTCGCCTCATCTTAACTAATCCAGTTACTTTGGACTGGAATACTAGGTACCACACTAACAGGTGCCTACCTTGCCTACCTACTCCACTAGAACTAACTGCAGTGGAGAACCTATTAACGACCGTAGAACAAATGTGAGCGAAGTATGAGCTTGATAAGAACTAGGCAGGAATGTGTTAAACGGGTCTAAACACGATTATTTATTAGGTAAACCGGGAAATAAGGTAATTACGTTTTACCTAATAAATAATCGCGAGTATACCCGTTTATTATATAACTTTGTATAAGTATCGCGAATTGTAAAGGAATACTAGGAATATTGCCTGTTTTCACCAACTAAACCCTTCTGCCCTCGTTACTACGTAACCCTTATTTTAAGTGACTTCTTAAATTATCCACTCGAGTTTTTTTATATGTAGCCTATTTTATATGTAGTGTAGGACGTCCTCCGACTAGGTGGGATGACGATCTGCGAAAAACTGCAGGCAGTGCTGTATGCGGCAAGCTGAAGACAGGGCGCATTGGCGCTCATTAGGGGAGGGCTATGTCCAGCAGTGGACTAATATAGCCTAAAGAAGAAGAAGGATATGAGGCGTTATATGTATTACACATAGTGAATACCGCATTTCATTGGATATCTGATACGTGTCAGTGATATTGAGCCACATGATTGTAGGACAAAGTCCAGTAGATATTTCGTTTTTGCACGGAGATGTATACGTTGAAAGTTACGTAATCAAGGCGCAGGACAAGTGATTGTGTGGTATAAAAGTTATTATTCACTCTCCTAGTACTCCTCCCGTACTCCTGTCATAATATTTCTGTGATCTAACAATCTAGGGACTAATTAAAATGAATTGGAGTGAGACAGAGCGACCTCGGGTGACCCATTTCCACTTTGCACTCGGCGCCAGAGCAAAATGCACCTTCGACCCCGGAACTTAGCGGTGCGAATCAAATGGAGATTGACCGGTGACCTAAAATAAACTTTCAACTTTCCAAGATCTGTCCCCTTATTGATTGGGAATTCAGCCTTTTGAGACAAAAGGCGATGGATCGAAGGAAGAAGTTTGTTCTATCCAGATACAACAGCTTCTATAAACTGAGTACGAAAATTCGATAGCGCTTTATTTAACACAACCCGTAATTCTTAATGAGTCACGATGCTAATACAAAGTTGTATTAAACGGGTTTAATCACGATTATTTATTAGGTAAAACGTATTTCCCATGCCTAGCTTTTATCAAGCTCATACTTCGCTCACATTTATTCTACGACCGTTGATAGGTTCTCCACTGCAGTTAGTTCTAGCCCCACTGCTGGGGCACGGGTCTCTTCTTGCAAAGCAGAAAGGTTAGGCCATACTCCACCACGGGGGCCAAGTCCGGGTTGGTGGAGGATTGTAAGACAGTTGCGAGCCTTACTGTCAGAAGTTTGCAAGCCGCCCATAAGTCCTCTGACATGGCTTACGACTGCCATTACATGACAGCTTAACGTGCCTTCCGAAGCACGGAAGCGCTCAAATGCCACTAGCCGTAGTCACGTACGATCACCCATCGTGCACCTGACCGCACCTGTAGATCCAATCACTCGGTTCGACTAGGCCACGAGCGCTTCTCGCAATATCTAACACAAACCGTACTTCTTAATACCATGGTCTCATACACGTATAGTTATAGGTATATTCAACGGGTCTATACGCGATAATTTATTAGGTAAAACGTAATTACGTATTTTTCAAGCGCTGTGGTATTTGGACACTCCAGATGCTTAGGTTTCCTCACGATGTTTTCTTTCATAATTAGGCGTGGTAATTAAGCCCATACTCTCGCTCTAAGAGAAAGCCTGGGCCCTGCAGTGGGACGTTTATAGGTTACATAAAAAAACGTAACTCTATTATTGCAACTTTGAAAAATAATACTCATTTAAGTACATATTACCTTACCACATAGTGCTTCATGTGAAAAAGTCGTCATCGTCAGGCTATACTAGTCCACTGCTGGACATAGTCCTCCCCTATAGAGCGCCACGTTGTGCTATCATAGGGGGTAATGCCCATAATCCCCACGCTGGGCATGCGGGTTGGGGATCGCAGTTCGGTGGAATTGTACTGCAGGGGCGCTGCAGGACGACATGGCATGGCATTGTACGGCAGGACTGCCCAACCCCGGTTTGCGTCCCTTAGTCGCCTTTTGAAGAATTGGGTTGGTGCTATTCTCTAGGCCGACACCACACAGCAGCACGTGACCCGAGCATGTGAAAAAGTATCTTGAAGATACTTCAAGAAGCTTCTTAAAACTGTAGGTTAATGTATAAGGGTCAAATGCACATGTCTAATTCACACACACGCACACACACACACACACACACAACTAAACTTAGTAATTAATATTCTACTAAAACTAAAGACAACCTCTTTTTTTTACATTTTATTATAATATATTGTATCATATAACTGAGGATGAGCTCTGCTTACCCTAAGCTACAGGGTCTTATCCCTCTTTTAGGAAGCAGAGGCTCCTCATCTTAGCATATTCACACATATTACTTTTATATTAAATTAAAGTGTAACTTGATGCTAAGTGTAATGTATCATCTTTATGAATAAAAATACTTTTTTTGAACTAAAACTTTCGTAAGCACAACACATTGTAGACTTTTAGTCCGGATTTACGGTGTGAGACAAGCAACCGACGACGCGAGCTCCGTCTCTGCTCACCATGATTAAGCTCTGCGAATCGGAGCGAAACCTGGTCGGACTTTTCCGATATAACAACACCCGTAAGTAGATCCGGACTAAAAGTCTACAATAAAAATACTTATTACTTATTACTTCATGAGAATATGGTTTTACCGAAATAGTAAAATTTGTAAACGTCTGCATTTCTGCAATGCGTCATACGTCTATAATGCGTTCGTACGTTCCACTACAGGGATCAGCAAGATAGAGTTGGGTTGAATTACCACGCGTGCCCACCGCGGATTGGCAATTTCACGGCAAATTTGGCATTGGCGAGTTTAACACTACAGACACTCAGGTTTCCTCAAGATCTCTTTCACCGCTAGCCAGTTTTATTGCTACTACGACTTTACAAATGTACATAACTAACAAATAACAAAGGTACCTTCATGTCGGGATTCGAATCCACGACTATAACAATACTTCATGATTATCTTAACTATATTATTTTTTATGCACTAACCCGTGCTTCGCAAGGCACGCTAAGCCGTTAATGGCAGTCGTTAAGCCATGTCAGGGGCCTTATGGGCGGCTTGATAACTTCTGACAGTGAGGCCCGCCACTGTCTCACAATCCTCCACCAACCCGGACTTGGCCCCCGTGGTGGAGTATGGCCTAACCTTCCTGCGATGCAGGAAGAGACCCGTGCCCCAGCAGTGGGGACATGTAAGGGTTGATAACGAACCCGTGCTAGGGACACAGAGTACGGACAGAGAGTATTGTAAAGAGGTTCGAAATTTCACTGATGCCGGTAAGTCGAACATTAGCTCAGTTGGGAGAGCGCTAGCACGGTTAGCCAGAGGTCGCAGGTTCGAGTCCCGGCATGGGTGGAATTTTTAGCCTCTAAGTAGGTTTTCATGATTATCATAATTTAAATACTTAAACGAAACATATCATCGCTACACAACTTACACCAATACTGAAAACAGAGTATCAGAGCCCAGATTCTGCTAATGCATTGTGGTACAATGACAATTGCATGAACGTGGCGATTTAATTTCGTTGCTGCTTGCTACACGCGCATTTAATACATCAAACCTTCTAGGCTTCAATGATATGAAAAAAGGCCCACGTGACCCTACCATGTATTTGTCATAGTACTACAATAAACTAACAAAACGAGGTCCAGGGAGCCGATTCTCGCCCATGCTAATTGAAAGCGTAGACGCAAAATATTCGAAGGATTGCACATTTGTCGCACAAAAATCAGTTTCATGTCTTCTTCTTTCTTTTTTTTTATAAATACATAAATATATCAAATGTACTTGTTTGCCAATTTGAGTTAAGTATGCCAAAACACCCGAAATAACTGTTTACACTTGGGGAAAAAATGACAGTAATGTAGTTTTGTTTTTTATCGCGTGACAGCGCCACTGTCTTTGTGGCATTTTGACAAAGTTCTAACACTTCTGAATGAAACAACGGTCTCTCCTGTAAAATTGGAAAAAGGACATTTGCGTCAATATTCTACCAAATGAGCGAAATATATTCTTCTTCTTCAGGCTATATTATATATTATATTACATTAGTCCACTGCTGGACATAGCCCTCCCATAATGAGCGCCATAGCGCCCTGTCTTCAGCTTGCCGCATCCAGCGTCTGCCGGCAGTTTTTCGCAGATCGTCATCCCACCTGGTCGGAGGGCGTCCTACACTACGTTTGCCGAGTCGCGGTCTCCACTCAAGAACACGTTTACTCCAACGGTTGTCGATTCTTCGCCAGATATGGCCAGCCCACTGCCACTTCAG
This sequence comes from Yponomeuta sedellus, assembly GCA_934045075.1. Taxonomy (NCBI): domain Eukaryota; kingdom Metazoa; phylum Arthropoda; class Insecta; order Lepidoptera; family Yponomeutidae; genus Yponomeuta; species Yponomeuta sedellus. The sequence continues at coordinate 5,542,423 of OW203735.1, read as the reverse complement.
CTTGTTTCAGAATCAGTTTCATGTATTCTCACAAAATCGTATGCGCAAATTTGCTAATAAATTTCGCTCGCTTTGAGGTTCCATAATGAATGACGCATAGTAATTACTGTTCGAATTTTTATGTAGAATTCAAGTAATAGGTAGGCACCGACAACCGTATTATAAAGAAGTATCGTTACAGTACATAAACAACTAATAAAACCTTCCTCAAATCTTCGTAACACAATAACCATGCGCCGTGAAAAATCAAAGATATTAGAGCTGTCAGCTGGATCCATCTGGAACCATTTTAATCAATACAAAGTCTGGAAAGGCCCGTTTATTTTCGCCCTTGGGCGGATTTTATGACGTCATAAAGGCAATCGTATCTGAGACTGTCGTTTTGTTACACGCGGCTCGTTTGAAGAGAGTGCATTTGATAGCAGACGACTGGGGTTATGGCCTCGTCAATGTACAGATGACAAACGCAGGATGTGATGTCGTTCGCTAATGTTGGAAAACTCAAACCGTGCTATTCGTTTATTCGTTATCAACCCTTGTATGTCCCCACTGTTGGGGCACGGGTCTCTTCCTGCATCGCAGGAAGGTTAGGACATACTCCATCACGGGGGCCAAGTCCGGGTTGGTGGAGGATTGTAAGACAGTGACGTGCCTTACTGTCAGAAGTTATCAAGGCATCTGACATAACCGTGCTATGCAGTCAAGATATCCCTACGTCGTCGTCAGCTAATGTTAGTTCCCTGGATTTACTTCCACTAGGATACGCCTCAAAGATAGTGTTATGTTTTTACAGTAATTTACTGACCAAATACAGTCTGTAGTCTGCAGTCTACAGTCTGTCCGATTCTATCCGATAGTAGCTGAGGCATATTCTAAAAGCTAACAGACTGTATTTCCCTGGATGGGAAGAATTAGCCAGAGACAAGGAGGAATGGAAATCTAAAGGGGAGGCCTTTTACCCACCATTGGTGGGACACAGTCGTGGCTAACTAAAAAAATGTTTGACTTTAGCCTTTAATGCGCTTATTTACCAAGCCAGAGGTCGTGGGTTAGATACCCACTGGGGGCCGCCGTACACTTGTACAAGAGGCTTCAGTCTGGTTGTTTTACATGCTTGTGACGTCTTTGGCTAGTTACCATAGTACAGGGTATCCTAGTTTGGAACCAGGTCAAGTAATTGTGTTGTATGGAATATATTATTAATATTATTACATGCTTCCAACGTTGTTTTCTTCATCTCACCAAGAAGCAACTGCGTCTAATAACCTTCACATGTAATTTTGCTATCAAATGGCTATCAGCAATAAGGCCGGCATATTGTACCTCTTCTTTGGTAACTGTTGTCTCTGTAATAATTTTCTCACTACTTATTGAAACGCTGAATTAGAAATAATACTTTCTCGAAAACCTAGCCTAGCTGACAGTCTCAACACGACTGTCACCTAAACCAAACGTAACGATATTCTTCTAATAATTTAAACTATGCCTAGACGGCTACGCCGGCCACCTACTATAAAGAAGTATCGTTACAGTACAATCAAGAATATTCTCATCTTATTTTTTGTCACAATCATTACAATAAACATCTTATCACAGGATTACAGAAAGCATATTATCCAGTGCATATGCATAATAATGCCAAACAAAAAGAAGGAACCGAATATAATCTGATAGAGTACAATCCGATAATGAGCACTGCACCTCAAAAATGCAGACTTTGGAGGCTTTCTCCAGTGCCTCTTCATTTGAGGTAGCGTCTAGAGCGATATTCCTAATTTTCTGTCGATCCCAGAGGTGCAGAGATGGTAGGAATGGATGGAACCAGCCAGACTTTGCAAAGTATTCTAAACCACCGGTTGCTATTGAATAGGATGTCAAGTTTCTGTTTTGATCAAACGAACAGCATCTTGCAAAGGGCACTCAAGAGCGAACTCAGATTTAAGAACGTTTTATGTTAGTTAAATTTCAATCAAGGCCTGTATTAACGGCCCTTGATCTGCTTGTAACCATGTTCAGAACTGTTTCTATGTCTTAAACTTCGCCTAAAACTGTTTTTTTATGTCTGGAACACCAAAAATGATAACCCTGTTTCTAAGAGACGCCACATTCCTATTGTGAGGAAATCTGCACGAGTCATTTATTGATTATATAAACTAAGTACTCTGTATAAAATATTCGTCGCGTCGCGCAAAACTTTTGCCGTTTATCTGAGCCTTCAGTTTGATTAAGATTTTGTGACGAATGATACAGCCTATTTTATTTCACGCCATTACATAAAGTGCCTCTAAACATTAAGCTTATTTGTAACAACTCATTAATTGAAACATATAAATTTGTGTGTGTTAAATATGTGTTAAACCCATCTATAAAAACCTTATTTTTCTTAACTTTTAACAATGCAAATCAAACAGTTCTATTGAATGTTATTTATATTCGAATTTCTATAATACCTATTCTTAATCAAAAACATAATCACACTAATATGTAAAGGCGAAAGTTTGTTAGTGTGTATGTTTGTTACTTCTTCACGTCGAAACGGCTAGAGCGATTTTAATAAAATTTGGTATGAAGTTAGCTGACACCCTGGATCAACACATAGGTAGGGTATACTATTTTTATTTTTAATGCTCTAACCCGTGCTAAGGACAAATTTAAAAAACCTATTTAGAGGTTAAAAATTTTCACCCATGCCGGGATTCGAACCCGCGACCTCTGGCTCGCGGATACTGGCGCGTGGCTGGCACGGATAGCCAGAGGTAGCGGGTAATTTTTAGCCCCTAAATAGGTTTTTTAAACATAGGTAGGCTACATTTTACGGCGGGAAAATATCTCATTCCCATAGGAAAATCGATAAACCGCAGGTAATTATATATTATATATACCACACTAATGAATAACATAAACATTTCTGAATGTCTTAAATCTAATACATCAGTTACCACCTATACATATTATTGTAATATTTGGACTCCAGCAGAGCTACGCACAGAAGTAATACGAACCAAATACTCGAAAACAGCACCAGCTGACTTTATTGTAGACAAACGAATATTTATAAACACGAGCGTCACTCACGTCATGTGCTGGATTGCTCTCCAAAGAGAACGCATCTCCAAAACGCACCCTCAATCCATGACATGCGATAGTGTACGTACAGTGAAGGAAAACAATAATCACTTATGGTTAAATGAGCATAATTGGTACACGCACCCTTAATCTCTAAGGTACCCTTAACAGTTTTGAAGATTCACCGACCCTTAAGGAGATAAACAAGTAAGCAAATAAATTAACCATTACAAGAACAATAAACAATAATGTATAAAATGTAAATCCATATCCAATAACCTATATTTACATTCTATATCAATCTCAATCTATCATACCCACCCACTTAATGGGTAATTTGTTTAAAATTAACTTAAGTTTAGGTCCTGGCAGTGTCAATATGTTTGGTTCTATTATTATTCATTTTGTTTTTAGCGATTTTGTGCGCGGATTGATTGTCGTTGTAAATTGGTACGGGGATCTCGGGGGCATCTGTTATGCTACTCAACAAGTTTTTAAAGTAAATTGCCTCCTTTGCAGCCTGGCTAAGTCCTATGTATTCTGCCTCTGTAGACAACAGAGCTACCGAACGTTGCTTACGGCTCTCCCACGTGATAACGTTGTTGCCTAGTTTAAATAGCAATCCCGTAAACGATTTCCTATCAAACGAACCTCCCCAATCAGCATCTACGTAGCCAGTTAGCCACTCAGCTGTTTCCGACTTCTCAAACGTTAGTGCGAAATTCGCAGTCCCTTTTATATACCGCAGCACCCGCTTAGCGTGTTTGAAGTGTACTTCATCATAACACGAGTTAAACTGTGATAAATAACTCACGGCGTGCGCGATGTCTGGTCTAGTGTTTTGAGCTAAGTAATTTAGACACCCCATTAGATTCTGATATGGAAGGCTACTATTGGGTTCTGTGGCCTTCTCCAACTTCAAACCCACCTCCATCGGAGTACAAACTGGTTTGCAGTCTGACATTTCAAACTCCCTTAGAACATTCTGAACATATTGTTCCTGGTCAAGATAGATGACGTTTTCATTTCGCCTAAGTCTCATACCTAAAACATGTCTCGCTGTTCCTAGGTCCTTTAGTTTAAACTTTTTCAATAAACCGGATTTTAATGATTGCTTTTCATTTTGGTACTTCTTTGAGCAAAATACGAATATATCGTCGACGTAAATAACTACGACCATTCTATCCTTTTCACCAACCATCTTTTGATATAAGCAGGGCTCTATTTTCGATTGTGAAAATCCTAGGTTGAGCATCTCCTTATCCAACTCGTGGAACCAGGCATTCGATGCTTGTTTGAGACCATATAAGGACCTTTGCAGCTTACATACCTTATTTTCTTCACCTTTAATGATCGCTCCTTTTAATTGAAGCATGTAAATTTCTTCCTTTAGGTTACCATACAGGAAAGCTGTAGTAACATCCCACTAGTCGATGTCCCAGTCATTCTTCGCAGCTAATGCGAATAACAGCCGCAGCGTCGAGCCTCGCACCACTGGACTGTATGTTTCGTCAAAGTCAATACCACGTACCTGCGTATATCCCTTGGCAACTAGTCGTGCCTTATACTTCGACACCTTACCATCGCTGTCACGCTTGATTTTGAACACCCATTTGCATTGTATCGGCTTTTTGTCGCTAGGCAATTCAACCAACTTCCATGTCTGGTTCTCCTTTAATGATTCCATTTCATTGTTCATTGCATGCTGCCATAGGTCTTTGTCAGGCCTTCTCAGAGCCTCTTCAACGGTTCTTGGATCGCCATCAATGTCAGCAATAGCATTCACACATATTGCCGTATAATCTATACGCTGTCGTGCACGTAGGTTGTATCTCGGCTCAGCACTTGCACCATCGCTTGGCTCAGCACTTCTCTCAGTGCTCGGTTGTCCTCTTGACTCGGCACTCTCACCGGTATGCAACTGACGTGTAACGAACTCGGTACTCGTAGTTTCTGCATCCTGAAAGGGTTCTTCACTATCTGAGTGTATATCAGGACCGTTTTCTATACGCACAGGCTCTCTTCGTTCCTCCTCCACGTTAACAGGAACGACTGTGCTCTTCGTCCGCCAGGAAACACATTTTCTATGAACTTCACATCTCTACCAACTGTCACCTTGCCAGTCTGTGGATGCATTAGTCGGTAACCTTTCGTAGTCTCGCAGTAACCAATGAAGAATAAAGCTTCAGTCTTCATATCTAACTTCCGCCTTTTCTACTTAGGTATCAAAGCATGCGCTAGACATCCGAAGATTCTTAAGTCGCTCAAGTCTACTTTCTTACCAGACCATAGTTCCTGTGGTACTTTGTTCATGACTGCCTTTGTTGGGCTTCTATTTTTTAAATATACTACGGTTAATACCGCTTCCGCCAAAAACTTTTTGCTTAGGTAAGCTTCGCAAAGTAAAGCTTTGGCCTTTTCTATAATTGTGCGGTTCGACCTTTCCGCGACCGAGTTTTGTTCAGGCGTGTAGGGGACCGTCTTCTGGTGTTTTATGCCATTCGTCTTTAAGTATCTATCAAAAACATTGTTCACGTATTCTTTGCCATTATCGCTTCTGATACACTTGATTGATTTGCCACACTCTTTCTCTACTTCTGCTTTGTACTGCTTGAACTTCTCAAAAGTCTCACTTTTGTTCTTCAAAAAGTATACATGCGTCTTAAGTGTGTAATCATCGATGAACAGCAACATGTAACGGGAGCCAACCCATGAAGGCTCTTCCATTGGACCACGAACATCCGTGGGAACAATTTCTAACACTTGTTCAGCTCTCGTCCCTTGATTTTTAAAGGGGGTTCTCGTGCTCTTACCTTGTATGCACGGGACACATGGTTCAATTTTTTCACTTGATTTAAAATCAATTCCCGTTACCATTTCTTTTAAAGAAATCATGTATTTTTGTCCTAAATGCGCTAATCTCCTATGCCAAAGATTTGACAACACTTCATTTGACAATGTCAAGTTGACTATGCATGAATCCTTTTATTTCAATTTAAAAATGCCGTCAACTTCGTTGCAGGTCGCGACCACTTGGTCTCTTTGGTTTTTAATAGTGCAACCACTTTTGTTGAAGTTTACTTGGAATTCTTTCTTCACAAGATCACTCACGGAGATTAAGTTCATCGATAGCTCTGGTACATGTAATACATTCTTCAATGGAAGTTTTGTATTCTCATTTATGTTCAGTGAAGCATTTCCTCTGCCTTGCATTGGAATCTGTTCTCCACTTGCCACTCGAATTTTCAAGTCATTCTTCTCCTTCTTATAGTCCGTTAACTTACTGGAATCATGCGTCATGTGAGTGGAGCATCCACTGTCGACATACCATCCGTTTTTGTTGATTTTGTCCGCCATGCTCATGCACACATTTGCATTGGGAGTCTTTTTACATTCGGACGCTTTATGTCCTATCTTGTGGCACTTAAAACATTTATACGTTGGCTTACGAACGTTTGCTTTGTTCTTCCCAGCATAGCCTTTCGTTGTAGCAAAGGCTTGTTCACCAACTTCTGCGCCTTTTTCGGCTTGTCTGTTGCCTTCCTGGAGTAATTTTGCTTTTACTTGTTCTAAAGTAATTTCTTTTCCGCTATTGTCGATGGCCATGATGAACGGGTTATAGTCCGCCGTCAAACCAGCCAACAATATGGAAATGATCCAGTCTTCTGCAACTATCGCGTCAATATCAGCTAACTGCTTTGCTAAGAGTACTACTTTTGATATGTACTTATCCATGGACGTAAAGTCCTCGAGTTCGCATTGCCACAGTTGACGCTGTAGGTTTATTCGTCTGCCCCAGCCCTTGTTTTCGTACGCGTTGCACAAATTCTGCCAGACTTCACGTGCGGTTTTTGCAGTCAGCACAATATGTGCAAAGCAAGACGGCTCAATCAGCAAACACAACGTGCTCCTTGCTTTTCGGTCGACGTCTTTGAGTGTCGCATCTACGGTTTCTGCTTCAATAGCAATCCACCAATTCTTGGATTCGAGAAAGTTTCTCACAACAAACTTCCAAGTTCCGAAGTTGTTCGCTCCTCGTAGCTTCTGGATGCCGCAGATGCCGACGGTGGGGTTGTCTTCCTCTGTCATCCTCAGTCACACACGAAAAAAATTTAAAATTTAGAATTTATTTATCGCAAGGTTTTTCTTTATTTGGGTCGTACGGCCGTGCTGCCCACAACCTATTGTAATATTTGGACTCCAGCAGAGCTACGCACAGAAGTAATACGAACCAAATACTCGAAAACAGCACCAGCTGACTTTATTGTAGACAAACGAATATTTATAAACACGAGCGTCACTCACGTCATGTGCTGGATTGCTCTCCAAAGAGAACGCATCTCCAAAACATATGATAAGATTCCATGATTACCATTAATAACTTTAAATAACATATCTATGCGAAATTTCAGCTTTCTAGTAGTACTAGTACTTGTAATAGTACTTGTAGTCTTTGTACTAAGCCACGGTCAGAAAGGCAGACGGGCAGACAAACGAAAAAACATAGCGATACTACCTTGTAAGGGTCGCATGGCTTATCGTTCGACATTGTCAGTGTAGTGTGCCGTAACCCTAATAGTGCTTTGTGATGGCTGATTGAGGGTAGTCTGAAACGTTGTCAGCCGAAGATACGAACGGATGCCAGCCATCAGTCTTCTCGTGACCAAGATGACGTCGTCGAAACGTCGAGGTAAAATAGCAATTTACCTTCCTGGTTTTAACAATTTACTATTAAACAGTTCTGCGTATGCATTTGGAATTTTGATGTAAGCTTTTAACGTACCAAGTTTTGTTAGTTTGATGAAGGCACTCGTCCGCAGTTAAAAAGTACTTAAGCAGTGTTGAAACCAGTTTCATGACTTGCAAAGTTTTTAAAAAGAGTTCAGATTTCGAACATTTAATGAAAATATTACTTGTAAATCGACATTAATATTGAGCTGCACTAATAAGAAAAAAGGGGTTTTAACAAAGAACTTCGCTAAAACGACAGTCACAGGGGTCAAACTTACTTTAAAAAAATCTCAACAGTCCGTATTAATAAATGGTACTTCTGAGATCGCTCTTGAGTGCCCATTGCAATATGACATTCGTCATCAACCCTTGTATGTCCCCACTGCTGGGACACGGGTCCGAAGGTTAGGCCATACGCCACCACGGGGACCAAGACCGGGTTGGTGGAGGATTGTAAGACAGTGGCAGGCCTTACTATCAGAAGTTATCAAGCCGCCCATAAGGCCTTTGACATGGCTTAACGACTGCCATTATATGACGGCCGGCACCAACGGCTTAACGTGCCTTGCAAAGCACGGAAGCGCTCGGAAAAATGCCACTAGCGGTAGTCACCGGACGGTCACCCATCCTGTACCTGACCGCGCCTGTTGTTGCTTAATTCAAGTGATTGATTCCAATCACTCGGTTCGCCTAGGCCACGAGCGCTTCAATATAATAGTATTATTTATTTATTTTAATTCTTTATTGCACTATGTAATTACATGAGTAAATGTACAAGGGCGTGCTTAACACAAGAAATATTCTCTTCCAGCCATCATTTGATGTTGAAGAGACTGGTAAAGAGCTGACATTAGAAACTGAATAATAAATTAACAGCGCACACAAGAACGATCTCCGACGTAAGAGCACTATGTTAATATAGAGCCGAATAAATGATGAAAAAATAATAACAGTGACTTATTTCAGGCAAAGGGATCCAAAATACAAATAATTATTACAAATAACTAAAAACGAAACAACAAAGGTGAATGATGGATCTTGTGGTTCGCGCTTATAAGAAATATAAGAAATAAAAATAGGTAAAAATCAATTGAAAACCCTCATGAATGCCATGAAACCAAAAAATACAATGAAATGTTTTAAAAACTATCCTAGAAACTATGTACTCCTAACTACAAGTAGTCCATTTGTAGTAGCAATGTTACGCTAACGTTGCACCTACGTAATGAGATGATTTACAAGAACGGAGCACTCGGACGCTACAGTGCCTGGGACGTTGTTTTTAGATGGAGTAGCTCGCCCAGCTGCTAGGTAAACCATCCTGACAGCTTCAACTTTTTCAACTGATCCCGCTTAGCGTCGAGATCAGTTCGTCTCTTCAGTTCTTCAAAGTAAACAATTTTGTCAGCACCAGATTTCTCCACGCTGGTCTCTCAGTAGCCTGGAACTATATTATACAGCTCTTTATGTGCCTCTTCAGCCCGTCTTTATATTGGAAAGACTGGCCACCCCATTTACCGCCGAAATTTGTTACGTCAGCCGCACTTTTGTTTGTTTGTTTGTTTGTTTGTTTGTTTGTTTGTTTGTTTGTATGTATGTATGTATGTATGTATGTATGTATGTATGTATGTATGTATGTATGTATGTATGTATGTATGTATGTATGTATGTATGTATGTATGTATGTATGTATGTATGTATGTATGTATGTTTGTTTGTTTGTTTGTCACACTTTATTGCACAATAAGAACGTTATTAAAAATAAAACTTTAAATAACAGGTTTGTGATAAAAATTACGTGCGAAGGCGGACTTATTTCAAAAGAAATTTCTTCCATGCAGCCTAGAAATTACTGAGTGTTATTTGTAACACTCAGAAATTTCTAGGCTCTCTTTGGAGAGAGAGCGGGGTAAGGCAGATAAAGCAGAAACAAACTCGGGCACATCAACGGAGCTCGATGGTCCAACAGCATTCACCGTAGCAGGATTGGCATGAATGTCATCATCATCACCATCATTTACAAAAAAGGCGAAGTGGAATGGAACTCTCGGTATGAGAGTCCGACTACCCCTAGGCCGATTTTTACAGATTTTCTCGTAGGGTGCGCGTAGTAAACGTCTACGCCGCTATCAGATCTCGGTGGTCGTTTCCATTACTTTCAAACCGGCTTATGGTAAGAGGATTTCGAGTTTTAATTAGTGAAAACCTCAATTCAAACGTTAGCGGTTTAGTTTCGGATCAAGAATAGCTGAGTAGATGGAAAACTAAGCTGGCTCTAATGCGAATTTGTAAATTAACGCTGTTTGGAATCCGAAGTCTGGAAAATAAAGTTTTGACGAATGTGGTTTGAGGTTTCATAGAAAAGCCCCAGACCATTATCATGATAAAACTCGTTAGAATGTGCGAGCGAGATAGATGATTTGCCTAAAAGCAGCCTTGCGCGCAAAGAGAGAATTATTAAATTCTCTCTTTGCGCGCTTTGAGAATTACTCTCTTATAGAATTTTTAAATTTCTCTTTGTGTACTCGACCAACGGCGCGGTAAAACATTGTACAGAGAAAAATATCTAATCTCTGAAACATATACACATTTCACCATTATCTATCACACAGTGCCACAAAGGGAGGACCTATAAAAATTAAAACTTTAATTAACTTATTCTTAATGATTATACTATTTTTATTTTTAATGCACTAACCCGTACTAAGGACAAATTTAAAAACCTATTTAGTAAGTGATGCAATTTGCTTAAGCCAGATGTCGCTGCCTGTACGTAATACAGAGAATAGTGTAAAGAGGTTCGAAATTTCACTGATGCCAGTCGCCCATTGGCTCAATTGGTAGAGCGCTGGCACGGATAGCCAGAGGTTGCGGGTTCGAATCCCGGCATGGGTGAAATTTTCAGCCTCTAAATAGGTTTTTATTCTTAATGGAAAATTTAACAAAAAAAATGCGTTTTTAGCTAAGCCTTTATAATGCGCAGCCTATAAATGTAGCGATGCGGGACATGCTGGCATTCACTTACTCAAAGAGGGAAAAAATATGGGCTTAATCGTCACACGTGCTCACCGCTGAGCGCTGAGCTATGTCAACCCCTCAGATTCTCAGGTTTCATCGCGATGTTTTCCTTCACCGTTGGCTTGCAGGATTGTTACTATAACAGAACATTTACGTACAGGCACATACATTCATTCTGGCCTCACACTAGGATACCCTGTGTCGTGGGAACCAGAAACTGTGACATCACAAACATGTAAACATGCAAGACCTCGGGGTTTTTTTGTCCCCAGCCGGAGTTGGAACCCAAGATCTCGCGCATAGTAGGCTGATACACTGCCGCTGCGCCAGAGACATCATCAATAAATACACAAACGTATTTGATACCTAACGAGAGTCGAACCCACAACCTCTCTGATCTGAGGCAGGCACTCTACCGATTTATAAGATAAGATTGTCCTTTTTGGACACACAAAAAAAAAATATCACAGAAACAACAATCACTAAAGAAGAAGGTTCAAGTGGCGACCTATAAAATGTAATTGTGTATTGTACGTATACTCGTAATAATATATATGTAGATTTTCCACATATATAGCTAGGTCGGGATAGGTTGAGCAAACGATCCATCTGATCCTTCCTGATATTTTATCGACTACCGTCAACTGTTTGTTTGTTTACGGGCGGGAGCCGATAGAAATGAAACTCCTAAGTATTTGTACCCTACTTAAAGAAATGAATATCTTAATCTTAAGTGAAAAAAATTTAAGTATGAAATCTAAAACCACATACCTTGTATTTGTATACTTTTAGTGTAGGCACTCACTAATTAAAACAAATAAATGGAAATTAGCTCTTAACTGTTACTGTCAAGTTTGTAAAAAATTGTTTATAATTAGTACAACCTATCGGCTGGAAGAGCGAATTCTTCCTAATACAGGTGTAAACTTAAAAGGAGGATTCGACCCTATCATTGTTACCACTGTTATAAATAAATAATTTTGAATTTTTTTGAATAATCGTAATGATATGTATTTTTTCTGTTTTAGAATAATATGAGGATATTAGTAATAATTACTTATAAACGTTTGGAATTACGCTGAATTAGGAATCGAGTTAACTGGTCCTTACGAGACAGGCTATACTTACAGTGAGAATACACTCAATGATTCGCCAAACATTTCATAAAAAAAGATATTCCGCTGCGCCCTTTGGAAAATAGTTATTCTCAAGTTTTTGCTACTTTTTCCTCACTGGTGTCTAACGTTGAGCAAGGCTAGTTGAAGCAGCTTTTATCCTGCAGTGCATAAGGGTGAGAATCATATCTAAAGGGTAATTTTAGATGTTCTTCTAGGTACCCGCCCACCTTCATACCTCCGCTTAAGTGACTCATAAATCAAACTCGTAATTGCCTCCCTGCTCGTGTAGATAGGCTGGTCTTAAACATTGTGGGGTAATCTGAACTTCTTTTCGTGAATTCGGTGCCTGCAATTGATAGGAGAATATTTTAAAAAAATTCAAGTGAATTATGATTAATGATGTACGCTTACTGACAATTTCACTTTAAACTAGAAGTTGGCTAAGTCTGGTTGCGGATTTTTTTTATGAAGCTCGCAATTTTAGCATAAATAATGTGTTAAACATTCATATAAATGTAAATCCGACTTTATCCTAGGTAATCAGCGGCACGAGAAAATATTCGGTACCAAAATTTTTTAAAATATACGAGTATATTTGGCACTCTTAAAGTGTCGGACCGTGGACCGGACGATGCAAGCGTGGACAGGCCCTCCACCAGATCCTCTAACGACCTGGTTACGATAGCGGAGAGTCGCTGGAAGCGGACGGCACAAGACCGGGAAGATTGGAAAACCACGAGGGAGGCCTATATACTGCAGTGGACGTCAAATGGATAATACTATAACAAAATTAGACTGATATTATGTCGACCTCTGTGGCGGAGCGGTAGCGCATCTGCCTACCGTGCGAGAGGTCCCGGGTTCGAACCACGGCTGGGGACAAAAAAACCCGAGGTCTTGGATGTTTGCATGTTTGTGATGTCGTTGTTTCTTGTTCCCACGACACAGGGTATCCTGTGTGGGGCAAGAAGCTATGTATGTGCCTGCATGTAAATGTACGTATGTTAATGTGATTTATAGGATAGGGCTCAGCTTAGCGCTGTGAGTACATTCATCGATTCGGCCACTTTCATCCCGCTTCAGCGACGCTTATCTCACTGGCAATTAAAACATAAAAAGCCTACGGTTTTCTGAAAAGAAAAAAAAACTGTTGCGGAAATGAGGCTACAACTTTCTCTCTATCAAAGGCAGCCAAAGAGCATGCGGGCTTTATCCATTTTTATCGAAAAACTGTCGCTATTTGAAATTCGAATTGACTCTCTTTTAGAGGATTCCGTCGAATGAATTATTAATAAACTTCTATCAAACTCAACAACCACTGCATCAAAACATAGTATTTTTGCCCGCGGACTGAGTGATTTTGTTTACGAAAACTCTGGGAGAATCATTGAAAATGTTCGAATCCTCCATTTTGCTATATTTACTATAGCACTTTCATTGTTACTATTATTGTTTTTAAATACAGTCGATACAATGCAAACTATTATCGAGATCTCACTATCTCCAAAATAGCTACAGCCATGAATTGTTTGTATAGTCACACTATGCTCACTACTTTCACCGCCAATACTTTGCATGCGGAAATTGAATGAAAATACTAAATCCTTAGAAAAACTATACTTATATTATTCCTCGGTTTGTGAGTGTATTCTGTGGTCTGCTATCATACCCAGGCAGAGTTTGTGAAACAGCAATTATTGGTTTTATTTTATTTTATTCAGCTTGGAGAATTGCTCGTAGCCCCAGGTGCCTGAATGATGTCAAACGATCACGAAGGTTAAGCAACATAGGGCGCGTTCAGTGGAAGGATGGGTGACCGTCTATGACTAACGCTAGTGGCATTTTTCCGAGCGGCTCCGTGCTTCGCAAGGCACGTTAAGCAGTTGGTACCGGCTACCATCGATAGATTGTAGTCGTTAAGCCAAGCTAACCCCAAGAGGCCTTAGGGCGGCTTGAAAACTTCTGACAGTAAGACTAGACTTGCTCCAATCAGGACTTGGCCCCCGTGTTAGAGTATGGCCTAGACATTCCTTAGGAAAGAAAAGAGCCCCTCGGTGGGGGCATAATGGGTTGATGATGATAAGTTCGGAGAGTCATCAGCTTAAACTTATAATATACCTACGATGTAACTTAATCTCTAAAAGATAATAAAAGTTTGCCTCCAGGACTCGAACACACGACCTGCCAATTGATAAGCCGACGCTCTACCGCTCTGCTGCCACCGCTTCTACCCAAGGGTCTATTGTCTGCAACAAAATGCGTAGCCGAAATTCAGCGCAAGCAAATCTGAAGGGTGAGGGTCCCCACCCGTCCTCTTCCCGCCCCGGGTGATGACGTAAGGGCCCGCTCTCAGGGCAAGTTCAAGGTCACTAGAAGCCCTACAAGCGTTATAAATGGTAGTTCGATATCAGATTAGATTAGGATAGTCTTTCGGGCGTCAAACCAGTCTTATGGCGAGTACTATAGATAGAGAGAGAGAACACTTTAAAAATTGTATTTTTGATGGTTCTTAGCCTAAGAGTACAGACGGCAGCCTTATCAGTAAAAGTTGTCTCTTCCAGGCAACCTGTAATGGATGTTAACCCCTCTAGCGCCCGACGCGCTCGGACAAAAGAAAGTTCAAAGGTGCCGCATAGTGCAGGGTCATTTCGCACCGCCATTTTTTTGCATCTTTTTTGTGGACACAGTTCCGCATTTCTCAAATTAGAGAAAGTACTACGTAATTATTCAATAAGTGTTATATATCACTACAATCTGCATAAAATTCCCTATCCGATTATTATACTTGTAATGCTAATAAAATTATCAATAAACTTACATGATATTCAAATGACGAGATGAACTTCACTATCCACGCCATTTTGACACTACTTTGAACTTTGTCTCACTATTTTCACTAATTACTCATTCACTAGCACTGAACTAACACTTATAATATGGTCTGCATATTATCTATTACTGTTTACACAATTTTCATACTCTAATTCACCAAAATAAAGCTATAAATGAATAATTAACAGGAAGAGGTAAAATGACACTGACCGCCCATACAAGCGGCACAATCCGGGCTAAAAGTTCGAGGCTTTTTTCACTTTCTTTTCCATCAAATACAACAAAACTATTATTTGAAACATAATCTACACACTTTTCCTAGTAATTTGATATATAACACATAAACAAATACGCAGCGTTGCCTTCTCTAAATAACTTATAAAACTTTAGCGAGCGGAGCAACTCACGACGAAAACGCAAAATGGCGTCTGACCTAGCAAGCTCATGTGGTTTCGATGATAATTCAATTTTTTTCCACGTCACGTCATTTGATTGGTTGGCAAAAGTAATCCTTACTAACCATTGGCCAATAAAACAACAGATATTGTCCATAGAGAATGCACAGAGCATAGATAAAAAGAGTCCAATCTGAGCGTTGCATAGTATACATACGTCTGTACACTAAGCGCTTGGGGGATTGCGCGCGGCCGGGCTGATTAGTGTACAGACGTATGTACACTAAACGCGAGAAGGGAAGACGTTTGGATGTTGGTTACTAAATGAAGCGATAACGGATGAACGGACTTACATAAACCTTGGCGTAAACATAGACGAAGATCTGAATTGAAACGTAGAATTCTTGATATTCCTGTAATGTGTTTCGTGAGATAATATTTGATTGTTACCGCAACCTTTTTTTTATCCGAACTCTAACATATTTATTTAATTAAAGAATCATAAAAACGGACTATATGGGACTAAACGGACCTCCTGAGTCGCCCATTAGCTCAGTTGGAAAGAGCGCTGGCACGGATAGCCAGAGGTCGCTAGTTCGAATTCCGGCATGGGTGGAATTTTTAGCCTCTAAATAGGTTTTTAAAATTTCCCTTAGCACGGGTTAGTGCATTAAAAATAAAAATAGTATAATCCTGTGGGTACAGCGATATCATTCCGATGTAAAAACCTAACTGCAAAGTAGGTACTCGGAGCTGTAAGTGATGCAATTTACTTCAGCCAGATGTCGCTGCCTGTACGTAATACAGAGAATAGTGTAAAGAGGTTCGAAATTTCACTGATGCCGGTGAGTCGCCCATTAGCTCAGTTGGAAACAGCGCTGGCACGGATAGCCAGAGGTCGCTTCAAATCCCGGCATGGGTGGAATTTTTAGCCTCTAAATAGATTTTTTAAATTGTCCTTAGCACGGGTTAGTGCATTAAAAATAAAAATAGTATAATCATAAAAACGGAGTTCGCCGGGACTATTAACATAATTATAGTATGCCGTCGGACACAGCGAACACGAAATATTTCTAATTATGTTCGGCAGACAACTTTCTAGACGAACGGATATGGTGTGGAGCGTACCGAATCCGCTGTCCGGCCCTGTACCAAGTTCGATTGTCTGTTGATACTAATGCGCCCAATCCGCTGTCCGGTCCGTACCAAATTCGATCGTCTGCTAACATTATGACACATGATGACATGACGTGAGTTGCGTTCGGTCGTGTGCTAGAACATTAAAAGGTCTCAGGGCGTGGGACACATAGGAAGGGCGTGGGGCGAGGGCGCGGAAAAGACGGGACGCGTTGTATAGAGTTTGCGCCCTCTCTTCAGTGTAGGCCTCGACCCGTCTTTCGACAGTATCTTTCGCTAGACCAGTGTTTCTTAACCTGTGGTCCTCGGACCCGTGGGGTCCACAGTCATATCCATGAACCATTCAACCATCATAAATAAATGAAACATTCACTGCTTTTCTCTACTACATACCTCTGTGAAAATGCATTCTCTGCTCTTGTGTATACTAAAAGCAAATTCCGAAACAACGGAATTCGATTTAAGATAATAACTTAATACTAACATTAACCCAAATAAATATAAATTAGTAAATACTTAGATTAGATGATTTAGATAATTACTTAGATTTAAGAATCATGGTTGTAATATTTTTCTGGTTGTGCAATAAAGTGTTCTCTATCTATCTAAATATAAAATTGTAGGTATTTATTTTTATTAGTTTATATTAATTCGATTTTAGTTTACTTAGTTATAGCATTGAATTTAAAATTCAATGGTAATTTATATTCATTTATAAATAATATTAAAAAATAATTTTCTTATTCTAAGTATCAGTTTAACTGAATATTAACAATGTCATTGGACTTTCATAAAATCAGCCTCATCTGAAAATCAACATGAAGTATCAAAAACTGTGAACAAAAAAATACCCAAATATCATTAATTTAAAAACCTATTTAGAGGCTTTAGCACGGGTTAGTGCATTAAAAATAAAAATAGTATAATCATTAATTTAGTTGCAAAAAAGCAGCACCAACCTTCACATTAAACTATTGTATGTGAAAAAGTTTTTTTGTAATTTGTAGTACTAAAATACATGGTCCGAAATTCATTGCAGCTTTTATTTATCAAGAGGGTCCTTAAAATGGTGCTTGATTTCCTGAGTGGTCCGTGGACCAAAACGGTTAGGAAACGTTGCGTTAGCCCAATGTATTTAGTAGTCTCGCCTATCGCCTATGCATGTGTGCATGTTAGAAGCTAAGTATAATTTTTTTGTACACCCAATGGGTATAACATAGAAAAACCTAAATATATTTTAACACCTACATGTACCTATGTCACCTATGTTAAACAAAATAAATGATTTGATTGATTGATTGATAATCAAAATAATGTTGGTTTCTATTTTGTTTTGCTTAAAAGCCAAAGTAAAATGAACTGAATTGAAAAATTGTTTATTATTATTAATTATTTAATTTAATTATTACTGGACAAAAAGGGGTTAGTACAAATACGAGTATGCCTGGTGAACGTGCCTCAACAATAGCGATGGAATACGCTTGTTTGTTTTTTACAAAAAGCACTTTCCAAAAATATTTCGACTCCTACACAAATCTATAGGAACCATTAGTAGCCATCTAGAGCTTTGCGTGCGTGAGTCCGCGTTCTGATGGATGGAGAGGCGGTACTAATAGTTCGTAAATTTTTTATAAAGCCTAACTGCAAAGTAAGGTTCTCGGGGCTGCAAGTGATGCAAATTACTTCAGCCCTCAGATCATAGAGCTTCAGCCAGATGTTGCTGCCTGTACGTAATACAGAGAGAATTGTAAATAGGTTCGAAATTTCACTGACGCCGGTGAGCCGCCCATTAGTTGGAAGAGCGCTGGCACGGTTAGCCAGAGGTCGCGGATTCGAGTCCCGGCATGGGTGGAATTTTTAGCCTCTAAATTAATAGGTTCTTAAAATTGTCCTTAGCACGGGTTAGTGCATTAAAAAGAATATAATCTTTAAGCACTTTTTAAAGCAGTTAGAAACATTTGTAGCAGTTCGTTAAATTGTTTATGATTTAGGGCCGTTTTTTCCATAGAACCAAATCTAGATTACGGCAAGCTAAATCCGGTTTTGGACTCCTAATCGAGATTACAATAACAAATTGGATTTCTCCAACATTGTAAACAAAGTTTAAACTGAAGTCTCTGAACGGCCGATATTGGACGATTAGCTTCTTAAACCAGATTAACAGTCAGACAAATGTCAGATATCAGCTGCCAAAAGACGTCAAAGGTTTTACTTTACCAAATATTGTTTTCACTATTAGTGAATGTTGGATCCCTTTTTCGTTTTAACATCATCTTTTAAGAGAGCCGTTCAAAATTTATTTCGCACTAAACAAACCGCGCCAGAAACAAAATTCAAAATTGCCGAAAAAGTTTATGAAATTACACAGAATAACCGAAAATATCACAGAATTCTCGACATTTTAGACAGCTGCGTTTCAAAATTAAAAAAATAAACCCTCAAATCTTAGCGTTTTTTGTCTAATCTGTAACTAGAACTAGATTTCGTGAACTAGATCAAAAAGTTACGGGAGAAATCGGATGGTCATAAATCTATTTTTTTAACTTCGTTCAAGCATGATCCGGATTATGAAATCCAGTTTTCCGCAGCAAATGGAGAAAACGGCCCTTAATCACTGGCTATCCGTGCCAGCGCTCTCCCAACTGAGCTAATGGGCGACTACAGGCATCAGTGAAATTTTGAACCTCTTTACAATACTCTCTGTATTACGTACAGCCATAATTTATCTATGGTACAGCTTAGCTTAGTTTTAGCATCTAAATAGGTTTTTAAAAAGTGATTAAAGATTTATTCATTTAAGAAAGTCCGACTTTCATTTATTTCCTCGCAAATATGTAATAAAACGTCGTACGACATACGTTTGATAATTACAGCCTCTGCTTTCTTGTAGCAATATCGAATTGGCTGAAACTTTCAACTTATCGCACTTATATCATAATGTACTAATAAACAATAATTCCATCTTTCACTGAAAATTATAGATGGAATTTCTAATTATTAATTACATAACGGTGGCTTTCATACTACCAAGATTTCATCGTGTCCAAGGAAATCCTAACTGTAACTTTGGTTATAGAACTCTCAAATCGCGAAGAAAATATTAGCTATTTAATAGATACGTACATGAAGCGCTCGTGGCCTAGTCGACCCGAGTGATTGGAATTTAACACTTGAGTTAAGCAACAACAGGCGCGGTCAGGTGCAGGATGGGTGACCGTCCCGTGACTACCGCTAGTAGCATTTTCCCGAGAACTTCAGTAATTTGCAATGCACGTTGGGTCGTTGGTGTCGGCTGTCATGTAATGACAGTCGTTATGCCACGTCAGATGCCATAAGGGCGGCTTGATAATTTCTAACAGTAAGGCCCGCCACTGTCTTACCCCATTGCCCGACGGACTTGGTCCCTGCGGTGGAAAATAGCCTAACCTTTATACTTTATACTTTTCTGTACACATAAAAATCATAAAGAAAGCACAAAAAAAAAAAAATAACAATGTACATGGCGAGCTTCCTGAGATGCAGGAAGAGACCCGTTCCCCAGCAGCGTGGACGTACAAGGGCTGATATCGAGATAGGTACATTGCTATACCTAGTAACAAAATGCAATGGAACAGCAGCTATTATTGTTTTTGAGATCGTAATTACAAGCGCATTCGAACACTTCAGACAATCAGGTTTCTCACGATTTTTTCATTCAGCTAGCGAGTGGTATTGCTACTAATAGCTTTGTTTTTTACGATAATATTTGTTAATTTATACAAATATTATCTTAAAAAACAAAGCTATTGACCCAAGCCGGGATTTGAACCCACTGCCTCCCGATTAAGAAGCCTGCTTTCTACCGCTCCGCTACAACCGCTCAAATTCACTGTCCAAAAAACTTACAAACTATTGAATTATATTTTGAAATGTGACGTCACGAAACTTAGGACCCCACCCAATGTGACACTTTGGCGGCCCCCTCCCGCACCCCTTCACGTGAGAGGTGCTTTATGGACGGTCCCTTATAAGAGATTTACCAGAATATTCGCTATCCTCCTTGCTTAAGTTTAGCAAAAACGGAGTGAAAACGTGTGGGCGTAATGAAACTACTGAATATTAAAGCCGTGTACGCTTCCTTTCAGTCGGGCTTAGAGCCATCGCCCGCGGCGACTTTAAAACGCAATTCAAACACAAATATTATCACAAACTTCCGATAAACACTAGCCTTAACATGGTTTATTTTCCGAAATTCGCAATTTGTGTTATATTCTACGAGAGAAGCGCTTGTGGCCCAGTCGAACCGAGTGATTGCAATCAATCACTTGAGGTAAGCAACAACAGGCGCGGTCAGGTGTAGGATGGGTGACCGTCCCATAACTACCACTAGTGGCATTTTTGCGAGCGTTTCCGTGCTTCACAAGGCACTTTAAGCCGTTGGTGCCGGCTGTCATGTAATGACAGTCGTTAAGCCATGTCAGAGGCCTCATGGGCGGCTTGATAACTTCTGACAGTAAGGCCCGCCACTGTCTTACAAACCTCCACTAACCCGGACTTGGCCCCTGTGGTGGTAGGCAAACACCCTATCATGACTTGATTAAGATGCTATGTCTATAATACTGAGTTGTACATCTTTCAGTAATAAATAAATAAACGCAATTCATGCGCTGCACGAGTATATATCGCATAAAAACGTAAGCAAAACAATGCTCTGCTGCGGTGCGTTTGAAGCGCTTAAAAACTATCAAAAATGATGCCTCAGAAGCGCGTATAAAAGTTGTCGTGTGCGATGGCTCTTAGTGCCGTTTTAGTTAATCCTTGATGAGGGTTTACTTTCCCAGTGAGAACATTATTTATTTTCAGACGAATATTCATTAGAATTTCCACGGCTAAAGATAAAAGGTACCTATAATAAGGGCTTTTAAAATCATGATAATCAATTGGAAAATAGTGATTAACATAAATTACTAGGTAACCCCACAACGTTGTTTTACTATATTAATTAGTCTACGACTTATTCTCAGACCTAATAAATATTTAAATAAAAATCATAAAAATTGGTGAAGCCGTTTCGGAGTTCAATAACAAACGCTGTGACACGAGGTTTTTATACGTGATGTAATTTCGTTAAAGTACCCGGAACCGGCGTGCATGCATGCAACGACTTATGAACGTTGATGAAACGAAGGTGATCTGTCAGGATCGTGGCAATTGGCAGTCCCTGGTCTCTGCCTACCCCTCTGGGATACAGGCGTGAGGTTATGTATGTATGTATGTATGTATGTATGTATGTATGTATGTATGTATGTATGTATGTATGTATGTATGTATGTATGTATGTATGTATGTATGTATGTATGTGTGTGTGTGTGTGTGTGTGTGTGTATGTATGTATGTATGTATGTATGTATGTATGTATGTATGTAATTTCGCACTGTAAAAAAATATTTTACTAAAACGAATCATTTATAATAAAAAATACCAAGATTAATACATCGTTTATGGGATATCGTATACGTTTTTTCAATAAAATCCCTGAAGATAAACTTGCCGGAAACGCAGTTCAAACACTGCATGAAGCACAATTTGTGTCAAAAAAGCCACTATAAGCATTACTGATAATTTTAATGACTGGTACAGTATATCTGGAATTAATGTCAGTTCAATGCATTAGTTTGACGTTTTAGAATAATATGTAAACTCTGTTGATTAAGCATCAAGGCACTAAAAATACTAAGTTTGGAGTTTTTTGGTCCACTTTTTCTCCAAAATTACCAACATTTTGAAATGGACACTTAGATTTACTTGTTACAACGGGCCGTTTTCTCAATTGAGAAGTTCACTAAGTAAATACTCAAGTAACGTTCTGTCACGCTCTTTTATGAGAAATTTGAGGAAACAGCACTGCAGTGAACTAGTTACTTTATTTATTATTATTATTTTCATTATTTTCTTTATTAGGGACAACAAACAGAAGTACAATGTATTTTAAACAAATATCTTAAATGTAAAAAAATACAATAGTTAATTGTACATCCAGCTCCGTTATCCACATCTTACAATATGGTTTTTATTAAACTAACTAATCAAACAAACGAACGCACGCTTAGTCCAAGGTTTGTCTAAAAACAAACCCTGAAAAGAAAAGGGGAGAAAAAAAAAAAAATTCATTTAATGACTTCATAACAAAACCTTCACCATTAACTTTTTACTGAAACATCCTTAATAATTTTAAGAGCCGGTGCCCTAAACGACGCAGGGGTAAGTGCAAATATATCTAGAGTATTAAGGTAAGTGTTGTATGTTTTGACTATTCTATTAAGATGTGCCCTTTCACCTGCGTTGGTTCTACATTGGTTGGTAATGAATAGATGATGAGGATGTGCACTTTGAATCCTTATCGAGCGACTTGGAATCTTATAATATATTTGAGCGGTTAATTGATTACAATCAAAGAAGTTATGGCATAATTTATACAAGAGTAATTCATCAAGCAGCAGCCTTCTCGCTTCTAATGAAGGAAGTGAGAATTTAGACAGTGCACTAGCATAGGAGCATTTGGTACGAAAGCATCTGTAGTTAACAGCACGAAGAAATTTACGTTGTATAATTTCAATTTGGTTGCAATATTTATTATAATATGGATTCCAGATCTGCGAGGCGTATTCTAATTGTGATCTTATTAATGAACAGAACAAATGTATATATGTACCTGAACGTTTAAAATGTTGACAGGCGCGCATAACAAACCCATACATTTGGAATGCCTTGGTTGTGATAGAGTTAATATGAGTGTCAAAATGTAATTTAGAATCAATTAGAATTCCAAGATCCCTTATAATTGTTACCGATTCTAGAGGAGAATCGCACAAAGAATATGTATAATTTACGACATTGATTTTTTTTGTGAAAGTAATGGACTTACATTTGGGTATACTTAATTTTAATTTGTTTTTGTGGCAATATAGCGCGACACGATCCAGATCTTGTTGTAATAGAATACAATCATCGGTACTTAAAATATCATAATAAATTTTGAGGTCATCCGCATAAAGAATAAATTTACTGTGTTCAAAACACTCTGAAATATCGTTAATAAATAATATAAATAGTAGGGGTCCTAAAATTGAGCTTGAGGCACTCCGGAAGTAACAGTTATGGCTTCCGATGAAAAACCATTATTTACTACCCTTTGGGTCCTGTTTGTGACATAGGATTGGAACCATCTGAGTAGATTCCCTCGTATACCATTGAAAGCTATTTTTTGCAATAACAACAAGTGGTCCACCTTGTCGAAGGCCTTGCAGAAATCCGTGTATACAGCGTCTACTTGAATACGTCGGTCCATGCGCCCAAAGAAATAATTGGTGAAGATTAATAAATTGGTAATTGTAGACCGTTTTTTCACAAACCCATGCTGTTCGGGAATAATTAACTCATGAAGACTAGGATATGTAGAATTATGGTGGATAGCAGTGAGATAGGACGGTAATGTTCTACGTTATTAGCACTGCCGCTCTTATGTATTGGGGTAATGTTAGCGCTTTTCCATATTCGAGGCATGACTCCTTCCTCCAAGCATTTATTATATAAAATCAGAATAGGTAGAGAAATTGTGTCAGAAGTATGCTTAAAAAAGAATGGGGGTAGTCCATCTGGTCCTGATCCCTTAGTAACATCTAGCAGTTTAAGTTCTTTGACCACCATTTCGGTATTAAAGATAATGTTAGCTAAATGTGCATTTGCATTGTCAGCTGGCAATCGATTAGGATTAAAATTTTCTATGTTTGATGATTCATACACAGAACTAAAGAAGCTAGAGAATAAATTGCATGCTTCTTCTGGATCCTTACTTTCGGTATCATTGAAAATGACGGAGGATGGGATACCTGATTTTTGTTTCATGTTACCTATGAAAGACCAAAACACCTTAACATCCTTTCTCAAACCTTCTTCGACAGAATCTATATATAAATTAAAACATTCATGGCTAAGGCGCTTAAATCTCTCACAAAAAATTGAAAAAGTCTCATAATCTACAATATTCTTATATCTTTTCCATCTTTTCCAAAATTTATTTTCATCTTTGAAAATATGAATGAGTGGTTTATTAAACCATATAGGAAACTCGCACGATCTGACTGGCCGAGCCGGCTACTTCGTGAAATTTTCAATTTAATTTTGAATATAATGCTTTGATTTGATCGATTGCTTGATCTAATGAGTTCTGAAATACGTCTACGGTGAGTGAAGTAGGTAGTCGGGGCTGTAAGTGATGCTATTTACTTAAGCCAGATGTCGCTGCCTGTACGTAATACGGAGAATAGTGTAAAGAGGTTCGAAATTTCACTGATGCCGGTGAGTCGCCCATTAGCTCATTTGGAAAGAGCGCTGGCACGGATAGCCAGAGGTCGCGGGTTCGAATCCCGGCATGGGTGGAATTTTTAGCCTCTAAATAGGTTTTTGAAAGTCATTTGTTTAGGTTATTTGTCGGGAATTGCAGAAGGACTGAACCGACTTGACCTAAAATACCTACGCTCACGGAAATGACTCGAGGCGATTTAGGACAAGACAATCATTTAAAAGATAATGAACTGGCTGACTTTCCCTTTATTCTATGTTTCATGTACAATAAAGTTTAAGAACTAACACAGAAAGATAAGATAGTACAATACGTTCTGAAGTACAGTCGGCGCTAGATCAACTTAATATTTGTCAGTGTCGAATATTGTAACAAAAATATTAAGCTCGAGCTAGTGCCGATTGTAGAATATCGTCTCAACTTTGCTTTAATATTAAAGTGAGGCAAACGTATAAAGCAAAAAGCGGATAGAGAAGTCCGATCATTCAGCCTATTCATTCTCGTAATGTGACTCTTGTTGGTGGATTTTTTATGGTAATAAAAAAATACTGTAAAGAATACGCACGCCGCCTTACAGCAGAGCGTGAGGTAAAACATGTACTTATTTTGCAGTTTTAGAGCGAAATTGTTGAAAATTTTTTTTTTTCTATCTGTGGCGCCAGTGTTACTGCATGGAGGCCCTTAATAGGTATGGAACACTGACATTTGTTTGTGACTTCACAATTTTCACAAATTGCGATATTATACGTACTTTTGTAAAGTTTATAAAAAAATGGCACTGACTGAATTTAATCCATCTCACCAAGCCACGACGAGCACCGTATTGACCACATCGGCAGACTCACCAAAAAAGATATAAATCAATTTTTTTATCGCTTATTCCTTGAAAGGGCGAAGGTTACTAGGGTTAAGCCAACCTTGGACGAAAACCTAGAAGCTAAAAATGTTTTAATTATACTTGAGGACTCCTCCAAATAAATTGCAGATTACGATCTAACTTAAGGACTTCGACATACGCACGGCAAAATGTGGAAGTAAAGGCTGTAGTTAAATTATAAGAAGGTTGCTTCAAACTCGTGTCGTGTCTCCAAAAGAACTTTTGGAGATATTTAACTTTAACATTAAAAATTGCCAGTTAGTCAGTAGACTAACTGGCAATTTTTAATGTAGATTCTAGAGGATTTATTTCATAGCCGTAGAACTACGGGATAATTGAATCTAAAAAAAATAATTAGTTTACATTTTTCTATGAAATAATCATTTCATCATCATAATCAGACGGTCACGTTTCGGGTCCATATATCGTGAATTCTTCTCTGGATTTCCCTCTCGAATTCATGTTTACCAGTAGTCCATTTGTTTAGGTACTTAAAAAAAATTAAACAATCTTGGTACGGCTTTTTATCAAAATACACACTTTTACATCAAAATCATTACACATTACCCATTCAATCTGAAAGGATGATGGGCATTTTGGTCCTTATGTCCAATCAAGATGAGTCATATGTCGTTGGATAGCTCTTTTCAAGTGAAAAAATAAATTCTATGAAGACGAATCCGTATGAATTGTCCATTTTGAAATATGCTCGTCGGAAAGTACCATTTTTTGCTCTAAATAGAAATTAGAAAAATTCATATCTCTGGTTTAACTCAACCGATGCTCATGATTTTTACGAAAATCACATCTATGCATACTCTGTCATAAATCATTAGAGCGAGACAGCGACATTGCGCTCTCTCTCCCACTCACGGTCACGGGTAACGCTGGAATTCGGTTTTGACCCCTCTCGCGCTCCGGGACACGGCGCGGGGGCAGGTATGTTAGGGTGAGGAACGCTTGGCCGCTTGCGCAGGTAGTCAGTCGTTTGCTGATATTGTGTTAAGTGCTACGTTATTACGCTCCTCATTGTTCACATCGACTTTGACCTTGGCATCATTTTGGACTCTGTTACCCGTTTTATTTGTTGACCGTGGCTTTATATTGGACTTGGGTGCTTAACGATTGGATTGTTTCGTTGCAATGGAACGTTACCGTAACTGTGTAATGTGCCGAAGAGGGCTATACCGAGGCAGATATCAAGTACGCGTTCTGTCGGAAGCCTTGACAAGAACACACGTGGAGCTAGTAACATTTATACGAGAAAACGCTGCTCTGGAGGTTTGTACCTATTGCACTTTTTTTTTCCACTCGATCCTCACTGAACCTTCGATATAAAAGGAAACCAATTGAAATCATGTGCAACTGCATCCCAGATCTATTCTAGTAGTAAATGAGGTAACGAAAACGTAAAAGTGAAAACCGATTGATAAGTGATTCTGGTCGCTTAAAGAACATTCAAGTGATTCCTTTTTCACTTTTACGTCTTCCACGATGTATTTACCACCAAAACAAGGCCTACACAAAACCACAACCAATTACTGTGGTTGCGGTTTTGTGTGGTTGTGTGTATGCCTTGTTTTCGTACACACAACTACAGAAAACCGCAACCAGATCTCTGAGAAATCTGTGAATCTGTGGCATATATTTGACGATTCGCACACCTTCTGACAGAAAAACAAATCCCTCCCACAAATGACCCCCAATGCGTTATTTTGTTAGGTATTTTTCGGAAACCAAAGTTGTTTTTCTTTTCCTTACATTTTCATATATCATTTTCAGGTCGTGTTTGACAACACCCGAAGAGTATGTTACCGATGCTGGCAAAGAGCCGAAAATGCGACTAGAGGTCATGCAAACCCTCAACCCGAGCCGGAGCCGCAAGAACAAGCAGAACCGCAAGAACAACTACAACCGCAAGAACAACTACAACCGCAATTAGAAGAAATGCTTCATATTCCTGAATATATGAGAGCACCTAATACCGCGACGCATTGTATCTTTCATGGCTGCGCTAATGAAACCCGCCATCGAATTCCAAATGTTGTTAAAATCCACGTATTTTCTCAACATAAATTGTATATCCCCGACAGTGCCAGAGTATGTCACGATCACCTTAATGGGAATGATTGGGATGATTTGCCCCAACATTGCAACATTTCCCATGACTTTACGGCTGCCCACTTCAGGGATGTTTGTGACCTAATGCGAAATGCCTTAAACTCACCCAGATTACGTTTTAGCGACCGAGGCATGAATGAAGAAGAAATGCACTTTTGGACTGGACGTACTAATGATGAATTTAATGCCATCTTAGAGCAAAATCCATTATTAAGAAATAGAAGTGCAGATCCCAGAACCACTTTGGGCATTTTACTAACGAAACTACGCACAGGAGAACCCAACGCGAGACTTGCGACGTTGTTTAACATGTCTCGGAGAAAACTCGAACGCCAGTTGGCCATCGCACGAGAGTGTCTTAGCACTGACTACGTTGTGCGACACTTGGCAGTGGATCACATGAATAGAGAAGATATATTGGAGAGAAACTTGAGGATTCCAAAAGCACTGTATGGAAATGAAGACAACAATAAAGCCATTATTATTTGCGATGGTACGTATATTTATATATACAAGAGTTCAAACTTTTTGTTTCAGAGGCAATCCTACAGTTTACACAAGTTCCAAAACTTGTTGAAACCATTTTTAATCGTAACCACTGACGGATACATTATAGATGTTAAAGGACCATACGCTGCAACAAAAACTGATGCGCAGATAATGAGCGACTTAATGACTGACGAGGAAAATCCCCTTCATATATTGCTTCAGCCGAATGACGTATTTATTTTGGACCGCGGGTTCAGGGATAGTCTGCAGCATATAGAAGCATGTGGCTACGAATTTCACGTCCCCCCGACGAAGAACCGGGAAGAGTCGCAGCTCACGACTTCTCAAGCAAATGATTCCCGGCTGGTGACAATGTGCCGATGGGTAGTGGAAGTGGTTAACGGGCGTTTCAAAAGAGATTTCAAGCTGTTGCGCCAAAAATATTTTAATAACACAATGCCTAATATGTTCGGGGATTTTATGATTGCAGCAGCAATTACAAATCACTTCCACAGGCCTATTGTCGATAGCCAACACGCAGAAGCTTTTTTACAAAAAATTGTTGAAAGAAGGCAAACCCCAAACGTGTTATATGATTATGTAGAAGCAAAAAGATTAAACAACAGAAGAGCCAAGGATGATGGGCACAAATGTATGGAACCTAGTCCTGGCACCAATCGGAATGAGTAATACGTCGTTGGAAAGGTATTTTTTTGTAGAATAAGAATAATCGAAGCGCTAGTCCCGATTTTCTGTCCAATTTGAGTAATCATACGTTAAAAGTTTTTTTTTATTTAATTTTTTTTCTGTTGTTTTAATTCTTTTTGATATTTTTTCGACATTGTATATCGATTTTAATTACAAATGATCAGCATTGATTATTATATTATCATTGTTTGTTTATTATCGAAGTAAATAAAACAAGTTCAGAGTAAGTTTTATCGTTTAATATGTTTCATCCATGATAATGTTATTTAAAAATAGTGCTGATTCAGTAAAGCCTTCATGTCTAGCATAAAAATATCAAAAAGAATTAAAACAACAGAAAAAAAATTAAATAAAAAAAAACTTTTAACGTATGATTACTCAAATTGGACAGAAAATCGAGACTAGCGCTTCGATTATTCTTATTCTACAAAAAAATACCTTTCCAACGACGTATTACTCATTCCGATTGGTGCCAGGACCAGGTTCCATACATTTGTGCCCATCATCCTTTAATAAATGTTTTCTAAATGTTGATAGTTAAATTACAGAACGTAAATTTAATATATTTAAGGCAACGAAGCCAGCATACTGGAGACCCATCCCAGAGGCAGCGATAATCTGCGCGCTGTTGTTTATATTTAAATATATTTATGAGTACCTAGTTAATTTTATAACGTAAAATACTTGATAAAATTAACTAGGTACCTATACTATATTCTTTTTAATGCACTAACCCGTGCTAAGGACAATTTTAAAAAGCTACTTAGAGGCTAAAAATTGCACCCATGCCGATACTCGAACCGTAAATAATGTTATATTATTTTTAATGCACTAACCCGTGCTAAGGACAATTTTAAAAACCAATTTAGAGGCGGAAAATTCCACCCATGCCGGGTGTTTGGAATTTTTAGCCTGTAAATAGGTTTTTTCAAGTAAATAATATATTTTTATTGTTCATTTTATTTCATTTATTAGCAACATAAAACAGTAAGGTATCGTGGCAAGTGATGAACCCTGGTCTCTACCAACCCATCAGGGATATAAGCGTGAGTTTGTAGCAACGGTGCAAATGTCTTTTCACTACTTTCTATATTTCATTGCCTCCCATCATATTCACACAGAATACGAGACCTACGAGAGTTGGACTTAGCCTCATTCAAAGACAAATTAAAACTTTTATTGTATGAAAAATGCTATTACACTATAATTGAATTTTTGACCAAAAAAGAATTCATTAATATTGTGACCCCTCCGTGACATAGCTAATTGACATTGTATTTAATTATTGTGACATTTTATTATAATTTATCTTGGACATACTCTATTACTTAATTATTTGATTTGATTGAATAAAATGTACCTATTTGAAGTGAAATTACATTGACTTTACATTGCTGTGTGGTGTCGGCCTAGAGAATAGGACCAACCCAAATTCTTCTTGCGGGTGTCGTAAAAAGCGACACAAACCGCGGGGGTGGGCGGCAGCGCCCCCTGCAGTAGAATTCCACCAAACTGCGATCCCCAACACGCATGCCCAGCGTGGGGATTATGGGCATTACCCCCCAATGATGGCACAACCTTGCGCTATGGCGCTCATTAGGGGAGGGCTATGTCCAGCAGTGGACTAATATAGCCTGAAGAAGAAGAAGTGACAGTGTATGATAAATTGGTTGTGTATTGCATGATTTTAAGTTCTTAAATTTTAAATATTTGTACGCCTCAGATGGCAAAACATGCTGGACTTTCTCGACAATGACAACAACTTTATACTCATGCTATACAAATAAAATTCTTTATTCTTTAATATCCCAGCGAGGGGGTTTTATTATATTAGATAGTTGAGTTGAGATAGACTTAGTTGAGTGACGTTGCTTTTTACGTCGTCTAAATGTTCAACTCCATAAAGTGGAATGTTACGTAATAGAAGGGTAGGTTTGCACTTAGGTACTAACGTTACGGTTTAAACTTAGTTCGCCACTAATTTTAAGATCATGGAATCTCTTTTTTGTTTGTAATAACAACGTCGAAAAAAACAACTTAATAAACAAAAAGGTTGTTCTTTTAAACTTAGTCTGTAACCTATTTAAATTCTTCTTCTTCTTTTTCAGACTATATTATGTAGACCACTGCTGGACATAGCCCTCCCCTAATGAGCGCCATAGCGCCCTGTCTTCAGCTTGCCGCATCCAGCATCTGCCTGCTGTTTTTCGCAGATCGTCATTACTCCTGGTCGTAGAGCGTCCTACACTACGTTTCCCGAGTCGCGGTCTCCACTCAAGAACACGTTTACTCCGACGGTTGTCAGTTCTTCGCGAGATATGGCCAGCCCACCAAGAAGCTAAATATATGAATAAAGTATTATTATTATATAAATCAAAATGTAAAGTTACGTCGTCCATTATATATTTTTTTGGATTTCGCCTTGACGAAACAAAAGTGTTAAAATAAACACATTGTTCTTCATCATATACATTAGCATTTTATAGGTAGCTTATTATATACATAGTTATTATTAATCGCAAGAACCCTTCCAATGTAAACTGTAATGTAGCTTTTAAATAGGTGCCCTTAAAACTCCTTAGGGTATAAGGTATTTCGCGGGCTACGAAATTTATTCGTTGCAATTTTTTAAGTGCGAAATAAATTCGCAAATGACAATAGTAGGTATAATGATAACATAAGCCTTTATTTCTGAACTACAACGTTTTGCTTGCCATTACTACCATTGAATTGAAGTAGAGTCTTACTTACGTACTTAAAATTCAATGTTAATAAATGATTTTAAAAGTGTACTAGCACTGAGCCTCATCAGTTGTCTCTCGACATAAGCCTCCAACGTGTTGTTCCACGTCACCCTATCCAATGCTGCTCTTCTGAAATTCTATGGCAAATTATCGTCCCGTAGTTTATGCGGTCTTCCTCTCCTTATCCCGTCTCCTGGGCAATATTCTAGTACTCTTTAGGTCCATTCCTTTATTTTATTATGGTATAGGTATGGGCAGAACAGACTGGTTGGTCTTGAACAGAAGGTCTTGGTCTTTAGACATTGCGGGATACCTATTTTATTTGAAGCAGTCAGCAAGTTTTCCAAAAGCAGCTCAACCCGTCTTTACGTTGCAATCTATTAATTTCCACAGTGCGCGGATTGTAGTGTATTATATTAGTGTAGTATAATGTATTAGTGTAGTATATTGATCACAGAACAGCGATATATTATTGCGCCGCTCACTCGCGCCTTGCGTACGCTCAACACTGTTGCTAATCATGTTGCCTTGTTTAACTGTTCCCTGAGAGCTTACGGAGGCTGTTTTAAATGTGCTATGTTATCCGTAATGGTATAGTTTCTTTATTACATTTTCTGTTTAGGTGTTTTGTAATTTTCTATGTTGTATTACAATATTTATATTAACAATTTTAGTTATAAGTTTAATGATGTACCTAGTGTTAGTTTATCCGCTGTAGTAGCTAGATTTTGCTACTAATAATTGTAAGTTAATGCTCCTGCACTATCGAATTAGGCAAGCCTGTAATGTGTGATGTATATATATACAAAATGAATAAAAAATAAAATAAATAATTTCGTAAAGATTTTTATCGCAGTGCGCGCTTAGCCTTAGAGCGATATTGAAGCCCTAAGCATGATAGGGAACTTGTGATTGGGCGCAAGGGCGCGGTTCAAGGTCGAACTTTGTGTAGCTTGCCTCGGGCCTAAAATATACGAGTAACTAGATAAATAAGTACAAGGCTAGATCAGATACAAGCTGTTTATTTTCCTTACTCCTTGTCTTTTTACGTGAAATTAAGTCTGTGAAAATGTATTTCGATAGGGCCCGGATTTGTTGTTTAGTTAAAACAGAGTTTTTGTTTTTTGTAGTCAGTCATCACAGTTGGTAGAGGTGGGTATATTTTTTATAAAAAAAAAAGTATAGAGAAAGAAAAAATATAGAATCACGCTTCACTTCACTCACGCTTCGAAAATCAAATGAAATGTTTTTATTCGAATTACCACAGTACGTTTCAGTTAGGTGCATATGTTAGAGACTAGACTCAAATAATAAGAAATTACAACGCAACAGTTTCTGCTTATTGGGAGTGATTTCATTACGGAATCTGTTTCAATTTTTGCGTTATTTTACAAAAAACTTCTTAGTGGATGCTTTGAAAAATAATTCAGTATTGATGCAAAGGTTTTATCCCTTTACCGGATAGTGGCATAATCGATGCTACATTAAATTGATCCCTATTATTTTGAAATTATAGGGTTTGTCACTGCGGAGTAGTCCCTGGCAGGAAATGAAGGATGGTTTCACGACAACTGCATTTATGTATGACATTTATAAAATGTGACAAACGTGTTATTACAATCGTGGCACAGAAACTATTAACTAACCTGTCCGTCTATGAACCCCGCGACCAACGCGCTGCTACAAAATAATATATACTAGCTCTACCGGGTAATGGGTTAAGTAGACAACCGTTCTATCCAAATATATGACTACACAGAGGGTGTACTAGTAAGCCAGACCTGAGATTTCCATCTCGTTGTTGAGCTATTGTACGCAGCAAACGCTGAGGTAGGTCAACACTTCAAACACGAGGGTTTCTTCACGATGTTATCCTTCACAGTTACAGAGTAGTATTGCCAGTATGACTTCACAAATGTAAATAACTTAAAAAACAAAGCCATTGGTACATAGCGGGAGGACGTACTAAAAAGGCACAATAACAAATAGGCAAGGCCCCGCCCCATCGTGTACTTCCACAGTGCCTAAATCCAGAGCTTAGGGTCGCTACACACAAAAAACCGGACAAGTGAGGAAACGTGCCATTAGAGTGCCTCTGCATCTACGTAATGAGATGGTTTATACAGCGCCCAGTGGCATCTTTACTCACAGTCCCACACCCATGGGTGAAGGGACATGGTTTTGGACATGGTGGCATGGTTTTAGGTGGTGTAGGCTTGCCCAGCACATATACCGTCCTGACTGCTTCCAGTCGGCCTAGCCCACAGGAAAAACTAGTCAAAACGTGCGGAGGCAACCATGCCGCGGATTTTCTCACGATGTTTTCCTTCCTCAGCGTGCCTAATAAACAATTAAATACAAAATGTGCAGTGTTGGACTTTTTACTAATTTTTTTTTAATAAGAATTCGGCCAAGTGTGTGTGTGTGTGTGTGTGTGTGAAATGGGCTTCTTGATCGCTTTAATCTTTTGTATTTGCATGTACGTGATGAGATGATTAATGCAGCGTCCACTGGCGGTGGAGTATGGCCTAACGTTTCTGCTATTCCTGCCCGAGCAGTGGGGACACAAACGGTTGATATCGAAGAATAATAACAAAGACAAAAAATATTTCTTGAATGTCCGACTCAAACCATCAAAACTATGCTAACTTATGGCGGCTTGATAACTTCTGACAGTAAGGCACGTCGCTGTCTTACAACCCAAAGGGTTGATATCCATTACGGACCTGCCGTATATTGTAAGTTATTGGCAAAACCGGTTTAAAGTCCCAGGCTTATGACCCTAGATTCTAGGGCCATAAACCTGGGATTAAAATTTTTACTCAATGTTATAAATATGAAAGTTTGTGAATATTTTTGGATGATTGTTACTGAATCACGCAATATAGGCTGAACGGAGTAACATTGCACTCGGCATACAAATAGACAAGGATCCGAATTGAGACATAGGATATAGATACTTGATATCGAAGCGGTCGTGGCCTAGGTGAACCGAGTGATTGGAATCAATCACTCGAGTTAAGCAACAACAGGCGCGGTCAGGTGCAGGATAGGTGATCGTCCCGTGACTACCGCTAGTGGCATTTTTCCGAGCGCTTCTGTGCTTCGCAAGGCACGTTAAGCCGTTGGTGCCGGCTGTCATGTAATGGCAGTCGTTAAGCCATGTCAGAGGCCTTATGAGCGGCTTGATAACTTCTGACAGTAAGGCCCGCCACTGTCTTACAATCCTGCACCAACCCGGACTTGGCCTCCGTGGTGGAGTATGGCCTAACCTTCCTACGATAAAGGAAAAGACCCGTGACCCAGCAGTGGGTTGATATCGGTCGATCGACGTCACAACTTGTAAAGCCTAGTTAGCCGTGCTCATCTTATGAGCGCATTATATGTGCTACTGCCCTAAAAACAATTTAAAAATACTTTCCACACAATACCACCTCAATGTTAAAATGTTCTTGTCCCAAACACCTTGGTTTGTGAACCCTGTGTTATGACAACCAGACAATGACATCACAAACGTGGAAATACTCACAGACTAAGACCATGGATTCTTAGGGCAATAACCTATAAAGGGCAAGTCTAAATAAGTGTGTGGCCTCCCTTAGCTCCGCAGGGTATCGATCGCAGCCTTAACCTTGCCGGGCGATCGCCTGTTCGCGCCATGATTTCGTCTGGAGTACATTACGTGTACATCAGGAAACGTTTCCGTGCAACTAAACTGGCCTGCAAAACAATGGGCCTTTTTTTGAATTGAGAATTTCGTAGTGCTGTCCCTTCGAATTTCTCAGAAAAGAGCGTGAGAGAACGTTACTTTTTATTTACTTAGTGAAATTCTTAATTCAATAACTGGCCGTAAGTATCATTATATTTAAAATAGCAAAAACTCTTGCTGTGCACAAGATTGTACGTTCGAAATAAAGAGGACTCGAAAAAAGGTTAAATTTTGTGTATAAAAACTTCTTAGTGGGTAACCTTGTTTTAGGACATGGCTGAAAAAAAAAACAAATTTATCGGGTAGTTTAGAATTAAAAGAAAATGGATACTGTACAGTGCCGTTCACATTAACTTGACGCGTGAGAGAATTGGTAGCACTGAGATGTTTACTGTTACCATGTTAAATAAGAAATCATTCCCATTACTTGGGGAAAATAAAAGGATTGAGGGCTTGTTTTACCATCTTCCGATTAGGTCTAAAAGCTAATTCACATGTTATGTCCTTGTTACCAATTCTCTCATGCGTCAAGTTAATGTGAACGCACTGTAGTACAAACTTTTGCACGTCACTGTAGTTACAGTTGTTTTTTTATTATGTACAAGCTTAGAGAAATGATTAGGAGGCGAACAGGTGACAGCCACCAAAAGTAAAACATTATATCAATATGACATGTTTTTTTTTTCATTTAGTTACTATTTGGGTCGACTTTTATCAATACGTTTTTGCGTTTATTAGGATAGTTTTTTGTTACCATGGTAACGCAATAAATAAATATCGTTGAGTTGGGCTTGAAAAAGATGCGGTAGCAATAAAATATTATTCCGCGGATATCAAGTATCCTATGTCTCAATTCATATCTTTGTCTATTAATTCATATCTTTGTCTATTTGTGTGCCAAGTGCCATGTAATTCCGTTCAGTCTTTATTACGTGATTGAGTGATAAACAAACAAATATATACACAAACTTTCACATTTATAACTTTAAGTAGAAATTTAAATCTAGTACTGGAATCTAGGGCGAAAATCTTGAGACTTTAACAACAGTTTTGCCAAAACTTTAGAACATACGGCAGGTTCGTAATACTTATCTAGATATCACAGACCCTCTCTGGAGTGAAAAGAAAAGATGGAAAGAAAGTTTTTAATACAGTTGCTCAAAAAGTGCCGAATTACAGGGACGTAGAGCGTGCGGGATGTGGGCTATTACACACTCGTGCTTTTCCCGCACTCGTGCGTTTTCTTTTCCAACTGTCAAAATAATGTCTATTAAAAAGAAATCCAACCAACCATGAAGTTTTTACTAAAAAAAATCATAAAATATTTTATGAGCTTCTAATTTGTTTCAATATCAGATTTAATGATTTGATTGAATGAGTTAAGTTAGGTTTCATTTCATTAAATTTCATTTTCATTTCACATGAATAAAAAAATTCTACTGAAGACTTGGCTGTATGGGCCTAGTTCCCTTTGCCTACTAGAATGGGTGAAGAAAAAAAATCTCTGCTTATATTGTTTTACGGATGGCGCCATTTTCCAAATATTTTTTCTTTATTAAATTGCTTATTTTTTTCGCAACTGTATTAAAAATAGTCGTTCAGTACACGTGCGGAACCGTCATTGCAACTTGTTCCGACTGTCAACCCTCGCCTTCGGCTGCGCCTCGGCTCGGGTAGACATTTGTCGGAACTCTTTGCAATGACAGCCTTTCCGCACTTGTAATGAAATATACTATTTTTTACTTTGTCTTTTTTGTGTCGCACTACTGAGCAACGTCGTGCCCTCCTGCTTTCCATCTCTTCTTGTTTTCAGCAGAATTCACCGGACCATCTTACCTGGAATGAATAGAAAAGATGGACAGAAAGATTTTTTTACTTCTTGCTTTTTATGTCCCACTGCTGGGCAAGGGCCTGCCCTCCTACTTCCCATCTCTTCCTGTTTTCAGCAGAATTCACTAGCGCATCTTCGCCATGGTCTGTCGCGACGTAGCGAGTCCATTTTGTTCCCAAATTGGAACAATTCTGGACTGTAATTATACGAAGAGCTTAGGTAGAGGCCTTTGCCCAAATGGGGCTTCATAAAACAATCGGGAACGTCTAAAACTCCAAATCTTTCGCAAGAAATCGAGATTTTTTTCTTTAAATTACAAAGGCAGAGGCAAGACAAAAGATGCTTTTGCTGTAATGTAAAATGTTATTCAGAGAAATTGCTACGACTTCTACGTAGGCGCTTCCGTTTGTTAAATAGGTTTTCTTTCTCTGCTCTTTTATAAAACAACGGCGATTAATAAATAATGGCTCGTAGGTACAGTTTTCTTTGAATAGAATATGTGGAGAGATTCGGGTAAGCTTAGAAGGTTGGAGAGATGGTTGATAGAAAGTTAAGAGTACCTACTTTATACGGTCATCAATATCTACAAACTTATTTCCAAACCGATCCATGATATTTTGACCCAAAAACTTTTTTAAAGTAATGTTTTTTAAGAGTTTGCTTGCAATGAAGTTTCTTGTGTTTGTTCCTTAAAAACTCTCGAAACCTTCTTGCAATGGATATTCGAATTACTGGCAGCCAACCTAACCATAAAACAAAAGAAGTAAACATGTTTTTCCTTTTATAATCATTTTGCTCACGTACTATAAATTACTATCCATGAAGGTTTGAACTTTTCCGTTAGGACTCTTTAGTCCTAACGGAAATGTTCAAACGCAGACGTTTTTTCTTCGCTAAGAATTTTATTAATGAAATAATTAAGCTACATAGTATATAATTAAGCTAACTACATAGTATACCTACATAGTTTCAGTTTAATATGGTAATGTGTATAATAATATGACAAATATTTAATATGGTAGATTTCTCAACAAACGTAATCAAATTTTTACTTCACAAATCTAAAGTATAAGCCACGCTCTCCAAATAATGTTATCCAATAAAGAAGAAGAAAAAGAAAAGACGTTTATTGTAACAACAAGACACACAAAAAACGTTAAGCACACGAAATTTCCTCGAAAGATTTTCTCAATAAGTTTTTCCTCACTTGTTAAAGCGAGAAAAGCGTAAGAAATCGCCAATTAGAATGCGCAAGTAGTACGTAAATCCCACGCCTTATACAGCCATTGTTTAGGCTGTGTTGCGACGGTGAGGGAATTTTCCGTCCCCTCCCGTTAATGGGCTTGGACCCTTATAACCCACAAGTGTAACCCTCTTAGCTGTCAAAAACAATGTGATAGTAAAAAAAACAGCCGGTCAAGTGTGAGTTGGACTCGCGCACGAAGGGTTCCGTACAAATTTGTTGATTGGAGCTTACATACTTATTGTTACTAGTGTAGTCACGTGGTTTATTCCTAGCTTACCCCGAATTTCAAAGACATTAATATCAAAATTAAATTAAAAGTACATTCAGATTTTTTCCTGTATTTATAGTACAAGGCAATATCACTTGCCAAATTTCATAGTTCTCGGTCACTAAAAAGTACTCGTATGCTATGAATTTTGAATCATTTGAGTGTCAAAAATCTATGTTTTTTTGTATCGGCATAAAAGGCTGTAACTATTTTTGGCGTTAAGTTAGAACTTTTATTTTTACATAGTCATGTAAAAATAAAAGTCCGTAAAAATAAAACTTGAAGTCTCAAGGGACTGTAGACTTAAGTATACGGTTGAATTTTAACTCGATGTCCTCACGCGTTTCCCAGATAAAAGGTCTGGACAGACGGAAGGACGGACGGACAACAATGTGTTTCTGTTAGGGTACCATTTAAATTTTTGTGTGAACCCTAAAATTACGCACTTTAAAAAACCTTAGGCAAGATAGCCGTTATCCTCCGGCTAGGTGTTTGGGCCGCCAAATCTCACTTGGGCCAATTACACTCACTGCAACTCACACACATATCGAAAAATCGGGAAAATCACGTAACAGACATAATAGAAAATCCCAACTTAGTATTTGACAATTCCGGTATCAACAAAATGTAGTCGAGTTTCTGATATAAGAATGTCTTTAAGCGCTGTTCTCAAAACAACTTTATCTACTTGTACTTGGAGAAAACCATAGGTAAAACAAAAGATAAATATTTCAGCCTTTCAAAACCACTATGCAGCTAACAAATAAAACTTAACGCAAATAAAACTGTAAGAAATGTAAGAGAGTATTGTAAAGAGGTTCGAAATTTCACTGATGCCGGTAAGTCGCCCATTAGCTCAGTTGGGAGAGCGCTGGCGCGGTTAGCCAGAGATCACGGAGGTCCTGGCATGGGTAGAATTTTTAGCCTCTAAATAGGTTTTTAAAAATAAAACTTGCAAGGGGGTAAACGCCCAAGTAAGATCGGTCCACCCGACCCCTCCCACACCACGTCACGCACGTCCCGGCAAGGTCACCTCTCCCGGCTGGAGACGTCGTTTCAAAGTTATATGACCGGAAACAACGCTTTCAATCTGAGGGGGAAATGTTCGCATTTCACGTTGTTGGCGGAATGTATTGGTGAGCAGGCCCTGAAACACGTGCAAGATTTTAGTCAGTTTTTAAAACAAAAAATGTTTTTTTAGTCACTGCAACAACGGCGGTAGCCCAGTGGGTAGAACAATTTGACCCGGAAAAGAGACCAAGGTTTTATTCCTGGTGCCGCTTGTGCCAATGAGTTTGTCTT
This sequence comes from Yponomeuta sedellus, assembly GCA_934045075.1. NCBI lineage: Eukaryota > Metazoa > Arthropoda > Insecta > Lepidoptera > Yponomeutidae > Yponomeuta > Yponomeuta sedellus. The sequence continues at coordinate 5,502,490 of OW203735.1, read as the reverse complement.
CTAAGTGTAACAATTGTGTAGTTATAACAGCAATACAACTTGCTAACTGTGAAGGAAAACATCGAGAGGAAACCTAAATGTTTCCAGTGTCTAAATACCTCAGCGCGTTCTTGCATTTCTTCTTGAACTTTCAGCTCTAAACATCAATTAGTTGTGGTTTTTGGTTTACGTTGTCGTGAGGAAACCCGCGGCTTGGTTAGCACCGCACGTATTGACTAGTCTTTCCTGTGGGCTAGGCCGACTAATCTGTCAGGATGGTATAGGTGCTGGGCAAACCTGCATCATCTAAAACCATGTCCCAGGCACTGCAGCATTCGAGTGGTCCCTTCACCCATCTAGCGTGAGTAAAGATGCCACTGGACGCTGTATAAATCATCTCATTACGTAGATGCAGAGGCCAACGTTTTGTTTACACCCAAGTCAAACACGAATGAAATGAAATATTTTTGAAAAGTGAAATTCCAAAATCAAAAACTGACATGGTATGGTACAAGTTAGTACAAACACTATCATACGCAAACGAATAACTACGTACCCTTAAAGCCTCGTGGTTCCTCGTACGGCAGTTCATAATTTATAACATTTTACTACAATTATCGGAGTCATGCTCCACGTTTTTCCGTCTAATTATAGTTTCCACAATACTTCTGGACATCCACCCATAAGGTTACATCGTGCTCACCCAGAGGTCACCAAATCGACGTTTGTATTGTGGAGACCATGAAAGAAATCGATCTGAAGGTCGCTCGAACGTCGACCCTCGAAACAGTCGAAGTAAAAATACCCCAATAAAGTTGCCTACTTACAGTGGTAGTAAAGGAATTCCAATAACAGTTATTAGGGCGTATTTGTGTGGTAATTGTATATTTACTAACATTATTACGTCCCTAGGTTTAGTTTTGAACTAATGGCTAAGTTACTTTTCGGCCCCCGAATGTATTATGTATTAGGGGTCAATAGATCTATCACTTGTGTTAAGCAATAACAGGCGCGGTCAAGTGCAGGATGGGTGACCGCCCGTGACTACCGCTAGTGACATATTTCCGTTCGCTTCCGTGCTTTGCAAGGCACGTTAAGCCGTTGGAGCCGGCTGTCATGTAATGGCAGTCGTTAGGTAAGCCATGTCAGAGGCCTTATGGGCGGCTTGATAACTTTTGACAGTAAGGCCCGCCACTGTCTTACAAACCTCCACCAACCCGGACTTGGCCCCCGTGGTGGAGTATGGCCTAACCTTCCTGTGGTGCAGGAAGAGACCCGTGCCCCAGCAGTTGGGTAATACAAGGGTTGATATCGATTGGTCAACAGGTAGGCGGAGAGACTGAATGACTGGTACGTAATACTCTAAAGACTATAGTCTCAAATTAAAGTTACAAACCAAGCCGGGCAAGTACAGGCTCTCGCACTGAAGACCATCAACGTTAAGTTATCTAATTTTTAATGTATTTGCGCTCTTAAATTTCACTAAACTACACTCTTCAATTTCGGAACCGATTGCCGTAAATATTGTTGGTACAATTTTTATTGTAAGTTTGTCACCCTTCTCCTACATTTAAGTTAAGTTTTAGTTTTTACGGGTCGTTGCTGAAAATCAGCGCTGCCAAGATCACTCCGTGGACTTGGTTGCAATATGCTGAGCCTCAACCCTTTGTCTATGTCAATAAATGCATTCTATTCTATTCTTATTTTAGTCTATTCTATTCTAAATGCGATCCCACTCGAAGATGTTTAACAGTAAGTCTACCTAGGGTAAACGTTCCAACTATAGTCCATTTGTTTAGGTACAAACAAGTAAACAATGTTCGTTAGTCTTTTTATTGAGATATACACTTTATAAATAAAAATATTTACATTTCAGTTGAATTTCAAGAAATCACATTAAAGGATGATGGGCACAAATGTATGGAACCTGGTCCTGGCACCAATCGGAATGAGTAATACGTCGTTGGAAAGGTATTTTTTTGTAGAATAAGAATAATCGAAGCGCTAGTCTCGATTTTCTGTCCAATTTGAGTAATCATACGTTAAAAGTTTTTTTTTATTTAATTTTTTTTCTGTTGTTTTAATTCTTTTTGATATTTTTATGCTAGACATGAAGGCTTTACTGAATCAGCACTATTTTTAAATAACATTATCATGGATGAAACATATTAAACGATAAAACTTACTCTGAACTTGTTTTATTTACTTCGATAATAAACAAACAATGATAATATAATAATCAATGCTGATCATTTGTAATTAAAATCGATATACAATGTCGAAAAAATATCAAAAAGAATTAAAACAACAGAAAAAAAATTAAATAAAAAAAAACTTTTAACGTATGATTACTCAAATTGGACAGAAAATCGGGACTAGCGCTTCGATTATTCTTATTCTACAAAAAAATACCTTTCCAACGACGTATTACTCATTCCGATTGGTGCCAGGACTAGGTTCCATACATTTGTGCCCATCATCCTTGGCTCTTCTGTTGTTTAATCTTTTTGCTTCTACATAATCATATAACACGTTTGGGGTTTGCCTTCTTTCAACAATTTTTTGTAAAAAAGCTTCTGCGTGTTGGCTATCGACAATAGGCCTGTGGAAGTGATTTGTAATTGCTGCTGCAATCATAAAATCCCCGAACATATTAGGCATTGTGTTATTAAAATATTTTTGGCGCAACAGCTTGAAATCTCTTTTGAAACGCCCGTTAACCACTTCCACTACCCATCGGCACATTGTCACCAGCCGGGAATCATTTGCTTGAGAAGTCGTGAGCTGCGACTCTTCCCGGTTCTTCGTCGGGGGGACGTGAAATTCGTAGCCACATGCTTCTATATGCTGCAGACTATCCCTGAACCCGCGGTCCAAAATAAATACGTCATTCGGCTGAAGCAATATATGAAGGGGATTTTCCTCGTCAGTCATTAAGTCGCTCATTATCTGCGCATCAGTTTTTGTTGCAGCGTATGGTCCTTTAACATCTATAATGTATCCGTCAGTGGTTACGATTAAAAATGGTTTCAACAAGTTTTGGAACTTGTGTAAACTGTAGGATTGCCTCTGAAACAAAAAGTTTGAACTCTTGTATATATAAATATACGTACCATCGCAAATAATAATGGCTTTATTGTTGTCTTCATTTCCATACAGTGCTTTTGGAATCCTCAAGTTTCTCTCCAATATATCTTCTCTATTCATGTGATCCACTGCCAAGTGTCGCACAACGTAGTCAGTGCTAAGACACTCTCGTGCGATGGCCAACTGGCGTTCGAGTTTTCTCCGAGACATGTTAAACAACGTCGCAAGTCTCGCGTTGGGTTCTCCTGTGCGTAGTTTCGTTAGTAAAATGCCCAAAGTGGTTCTGGGATCTGCACTTCTATTTCTTAATAATGGATTTTGCTCTAAGATGGCATTAAATTCATCATTAGTACGTCCAGTCCAAAAGTGCATTTCTTCTTCATTCATGCCTCGGTCGCTAAAACGTAATCTGGGTGAGTTTAAGGCATTTCGCATTAGGTCACAAACATCCCTGAAGTGGGCAGCCGTAAAGTCATGGGAAATGTTGCAATGTTGGGGCAAATCATCCCAATCATTCCCATTAAGGTGATCGTGACATACTCTGGCACTGTCGGGGATATACAATTTATGTTGAGAAAATACGTGGATTTTAACAACATTTGGAATTCGATGGCGGGTTTCATTAGCGCAGCCATGAAAGATACAATGCGTCGCGGTATTAGGTGCTCTCATATATTCAGGAATATGAAGCATTTCTTCTAATTGCGGTTGTAGTTGTTCTTGCGGTTGTAGTTGTTCTTGCGGTTCTGCTTGTTCTTGCGGCTCCGGCTCGGGTTGAGGGTTTGCATGACCTCTAGTCGCATTTTCGGCTCTTTGCCAGCATCGGTAACATACTCTTCGGGTGTTGTCAAACACGACCTGAAAATGATATATGAAAATGTAAGGAAAAGAAAAACAACTTTGGTTTCCGAAAAATACCTAACAAAATAACGCATTGGGGGTCATTTGTGGGAGGGATTTGTTTTTCTGTCAGAAGGTGTGCGAATCGTCAAATATATGCCACAGATTCACAGATTTCTCAGAGATCTGGTTGCGGTTTTCTGTAGTTGTGTGTACGAAAACAAGGCATACACACAACCACACAAAACCGCAACCACAGTAATTGGTTGTGGTTTTGTGTAGGCCTTGTTTTGGTGGTAAATACATCGTGGAAGACGTAAAAGTGAAAAAGGAATCACTTGAATGTTCTTTAAGCGACCAGAATCACTTATCAATCGGTTTTCACTTTTACGTTTTCGTTACCTCATTTACTACTAGAATAGATCTGGGATGCAGTTGCACATGATTTCAATTGGTTTCCTTTTATATCGAAGGTTCAGTGAGGATCGAGTGGAAAAAAAAAGTGCAATAGGTACAAACCTCCAGAGCAGCGTTTTCTCGTATAAATGTTACTAGCTCCACGTGTGTTCTTGTCAAGGCTTCCGACAGAACGCGTACTTGATATCTGCCTCGGTATAGCCCTCTTCGGCACATTACACAGTTACGGTAACGTTCCATTGCAACGAAACAATCCAATCGTTAAGCACCCAAGTCCAATATAAAGCCACGGTCAACAAATAAAACGGGTAACAGAGTCCAAAATGATGCCAAGGTCAAAGTCGATGTGAACAATGAGGAGCGTAATAACGTAGCACTTAACACAATATCAGCAAACGACTGACTACCTGCGCAAGCGGCCAAGCGTTCCTCACCCTAACATACCTGCCCCCGCGCCGTGTCCCGGAGCGCGAGAGGGGTCAAAACCGAATTCCAGCGTTACCCGTGACCGTGAGTGGGAGAGAGAGCGCAATGTCGCTGTCTCGCTCTAATGATTTATGACAGAGTATGCATAGATGTGATTTTCGTAAAAATCATGAGCATCGGTTGAGTTAAACCAGAGATATGAATTTTTCTAATTTCTATTTAGAGCAAAAAATGGTACTTTCCGACGAGCATATTTCAAAATGGACAATTCATACGGATTCGTCTTCATAGAATTTATTTTTTCACTTGAAAAGAGCTATCCAACGACATATGACTCATCTTGATTGGACATAAGGACCAAAATGCCCATCATCCTTTGAATTAGTATTAAATGTATCAACATTCAGTTGTCTAAAAGAAAATACATTATTAGTAATCATTATACTGTTACGCCAATTGTACTATACTATTATATTTTTTTAAGTCTTTTATGGAATTCCTGGTGTGCATGCAATAAAAAATATTATATCTAAGTATCTAAAAGTATACTAAATCTTTACAATCATTATGAGTGCCAGACTGTGCAAACGAGACGCCATTAATATCGTTCCTACCTACCTAAGGAATTTTGAGCATAGAAATTGGACTTAACGAATTGAGGTGAAATTTATTGCGCTTTTTTTTTCAAACTGTCAGTGACGTTTCTAAAGTACACCTACAACCAGCTCTTACTGCACCCTATTTAAGAGCGTTTTTTGAACAAAAACTTGTACTTTCCAGGGAGCAGCCGTCGCCGAGGCGCCAAAGGAATTTCAGGGACAATTAAAAGTTTTTTCACAGATTAAAAAGTAGTAGAAGACTTTTCAGTCTCCTTCAACTTATCCTACAAGGCCAGAAGGAAGGAAACCTGGGAGACCAAAGATTTCTTGGCTACACAACCTACATAGTTATTTATTAAATGGGTCTAATCGCGATTATTCATGAGGTAAAACGTTATTACCTTATTTACCGACGTATCGGCAGCGCAGTTGCCGTGGTCTCGGGTAGACATTGATCGCGATTATACCCGTTTTATATATAACTATGTATGAGTATCGCGAATCATAAAAAAATAATACACAACCTACGACAGTGGTTCCAATAGAGTTTCAGCTCCTTGTTCGTTTTGGCAGCCACGAAAAGCAAGATAGCCGCTTTGGTTGCCAACCTCCGATAGGTCACGGCATTTAAAGATGTAAAAGACAAAACTCCACGCTTAAGTAGGTACCTACATGATTTTGAAACGGGATAGGATTGCTCTGTCCAGAGGTCTTATCATGCGCATCAAATAATGCCGGAATCCTGACATTTAAAATAGCAATTCCTGTGAAATAATTGTTTTTCTATCAACATCACTATACAACAAGCAGGAAGGCTAATTTTACTAATCGGCTACGCAATGGAAATCGAATTAATAAAGAACTACGAATTTTAGTTTTCGAAACGCATCCCTGTGCCCTGATTATGTAACTTTTCACGTAGGTATACGACTGTGTGCGTAAGCAGAATGTTTACTTAGGTCGTATAGATATGACGCGTAATATGTGTCACATATTGTGGATACCGCATTCTAGTGGATGGATGCGTGACAAAGATATTAAGCTACATAATTGACGACCTCTGTGGCGTAGCGGTAGCGCATCTGCCTACCATGCAAGAGGTTCCGGGTTCGAACCCCGGCTGGGGACAAAAAGACCCCCGGTCTTGGATGTTTAGATGTTTGTGATGTCGTTGTTTCTGGTTCCCACGACACAGGGTACCCTAGTGTGGGGCCAGAAGCAATGTATGTGGGGTCTTGCGTCGTTTCCCTACGGGCGTTCGCCTCGCGGGTCGAAACGGCTACATGCTCTTTTTGAATGGGTCGTTTCGCCCCGCGAGACGAACGTAGGGTGAAACGCCCATGTACTTTTTGTAACTGGGTCGATTCATCCTGCGGTGAAAAAAAACAGTTCAATTTATAAAGGATGGATTTGAACAAAAATAAACGTATTTTCTAATAGTACAGTCGCGCATAACAATGAAATAACATAGTAAGTAAAACAAAATCATTTAAAAGTTTGTCTTGGGAAAATTTTGTCATAAGACTAAAATATATTGCCGAATGACGAATAACTTTTATTGCAATTTTTTTGCTGTAAAATTCTTAAAATATTTTAGTGTAATTTAGTAAGTAAGTTACTTGAGTAATATTATGTTAAAAGTAGCCAGCCGACACGTTCCAAAGTAGGCGGCCAACCCATTCTAAGAATCACAGGTAAATTAACCCTTTGTTGAAAACTAGTCTCACCAAGGTCAACAAACAATGAGACAACCCTGGATCACGGGCACGCGCTTCTGATTGGTTGATAACTACTTGGAGTCATCGAAAAAGTTAGATTTTATGATATTTTCACTTTTCACTTATACAGACAGTGCTGATAAAGTACATACATACATAACCTCACGCCTGTATCCCAGAGAGGTAGGCAGAGATCAGGGACTGTCACTTGCCACGATCCTGACACACCACCTTCGCTTCATCAACGTTCATAAGTCGTTGCATGCATGCACGCCGGTTCCGGGTACTTTAACGAAATTACATCACGTATAAAAACCTCGTGTCACAGCGTTTGTTATTGAACTCCGAAACGGCTTCACCAATTTTTATGATTTTTATTTAAATATTTATTAGGTCTGAGAATAAGTCGTAGACTAATTAATATAGTAAAACAACGTTTGTGGGGTTACCTAGTAATTTATGTTAATCACTATTTTCCAATTGATTATCATGATTTTAAAAGCCCTTATTATAGGTACCTTTTATCTTTAGCCGTGGAAATTCTAATGAATATTTTACTTGCCACGATCCTGACAGATCACCTTCGCTTCATCAACGTTCATAAGTCGTTGCACGCACGCACGCCGGTTCCGGGTACTTTTTATCTTTCCCTTTGCTAATACATCCCCTATTTGGTCGACGTAAGTCCGTCTGGGACGTCCCTTACCAGCCCTTCCACTCACATTCGCAATATATATTGGTTTCGTCAATCTTTCTTCCTTCATCCTCTCCACATGTCCAAACCAACGCAACATTCCTCTCTCAATTCTAGTCACTACATCCTCTTTCAGTCCACAACGTTCTCTAATCAGACTATTGCGTATCCTGTCATTCAAAGTAACACTACACATACTTCTCAAGGACATCATTTCAACTGCATTAATTCTACTTTCTTGCTTCTTTTGCCACATCCAAGTCTCGCTACCATATATAAGTGTTGGGACCAGCACGCCACTATGAATAGCCAATCTAGCTCTTTTGGAGATGTTTCGGCTACACACAATGGATAAAGCTGCTGATAAAGTAACGAGAGTGTTTGTAGTGAAATTGTGAAGTTTTCTATATATGGTCAGTACATACTGACATGTTAATAATTACATGGTATAATATTTTCTAGCTACTACGAGAATTTTAGTCAAATATCATATCAATTATTATACCTAGTGCAATTTTAGCCATTAGAATTTTTTTTAAGTTTTGTTTGTAGTCTGAAACGAAATGAAAATATATTTCTTCTTCTTATTATTATTTATTGATTTTTTAATTATTCGTTTTTCGATCTTATTTTGTGATTTTATAAAAATGTTCATATATTTTAATTATGAATAAAGAATGTCTAAGTACCTATGTGATTTTCATTGTTAGTTACAAATTTAATTTCAAAATATGTAGTATATCCACATCAATCTGCGATTTTTAATTTTTTTAAATTACTCAATCTGTGAGTTATAGTAATTTTATACCATTGCAACTTAATCTGTGATTGTTTACCTTTTTATTATTTTTTTAAATATAATCATTACTTGTCACTTCCCGAGTATTTATTTAGATACCTAACTAATTTTAAACTCAACTGTACAAATCAAAATTAGAAACCCTTTATTATTAAATCGAGAGAGAATTAGTTTTTTGTCACCGTAGGGTGAATCGACCCAGTTTCAAAAAGTACTTGGGTGATTCATCCCGAGGGGCGAAACGACCCATTCAAAAAGAGCACGTGGGCGTTTCGACCCGCGGGACGAACCCTCGTAGGGTGAAACGACGCAAGACCCTGCATGTGCATGTATGTAAATGTAATGTAATTGTACGACAAAGTCCAGTAATAGATATTTCGTTTCTGCGCAGACCGATACCAACCGTTTCTGTATACGACGTGGAAAGTTATATAACCAGGGCACAGGAATGCGTTTTCACCGTTCACTGATTATCTAATTTCCTGTGGAATCATTGGTTTTCCCCGAAGAAACCTCGATTTGTATGACAAAGATTAAAAACCTATTTACAGGCTAAAAATTCCACCCATGCCGGGATTCGAACCCGCGACCTCCTGCTATCCATGCCAGCGCTCTTTCACTGATGCCGGTGAGTCGCCCATTAGCTCAGTTAGAAAGAGCGCTGGCACGGATAGCCAGAGGTCGCGGGTTCGAATCCCGGCATGGGTGGAATTTTTAGCCTGTAAATAGGTTTTTAAAATTGTCCTTAGCACGGGTTAGTGCATTAAAAATAAAAATAGTATAAAGATTAAAAAAATTCTCAAGTTATAAAAGCGGACCTTCTCCTAATATTACATCGTGGTGCCGTTCTCTACGGCCCCCGCCAAAAGTTTATCGTTGAAAACACAAAAACGAGAAGAAATTAAATACGTAGGTAGGCACCTAATGTATTGCGGTTAGTGCATTAAAAATAAAAATAGTATAAAGATTAAAAAAATTCTCACGTTATAAAAGCGGACCTTCTCCTAATATTACATCGTGGTGCCGTTCTCTACGGCCCCCGCCAAAAGTTTATCGTTGAAAACACAAAAACGAGAAGAAATTAAATACGTAGGTAGGCACCTAATGTATTGCGGTCACGTCTCGCCTTGACCATTTTTCCACACCGAGGTGAATTTGTACGCTTTTCGTACGGGTTATATTCGCCAAATAACTAAGGTGATTGACATAGCAAATTCACGTGGCATTGGTTTGATCAGATCCTGTTCGATTCCAATTGCCTGGCTGCCAAATTGCGAAGCGGGAGCGGAGTTTTAGAAGGCCGGCTTCTCTTAGAAACGAGAGGTAGTGGATTCGAATCCGAATCAAAGTCTTGTCTATGGTCCTATGGTTTTCATGTACTATGTGACTTTGTTTTCTAAGTTATGTACATTTATGAAGTTAAAGTAGCAATACCACTCGCTAAATGTAAAGAAAAATATCGTAAGGAAACCTTAGAGTCTGAAGTGAACAAGAGAACATAGATTTAGGTTAGATAGAGGAAACTTTGATGGGCATAAAAATGGAAATTACACAGATATTTCAGACAACTTTTGCATGGACTAGATCTACCTCAGCGCTTGCTACCTACAATGGCCCAACTATCAGGCTGAATGCAGGAAACTCAGGTCCAGCTATAACTTTGCAAATGGCATTAACTGGCTCGCCCGTGTTAAAAATTAAATAAGCGCGGCTTGTGTTAGATATTGTTCTATCGAATTTTCTGTACCCAGTTTATAGAACCATTTGTATCAGTATAGAATAAACTTCTTATTTCTCTGTAGACAGAGACAGCTAACTGTCAAATTCAAATTAAGGCTACGTCCCCAGTAGGCAAACTGTTCTCCGCCAACGTTGTCAGTAGTCGGCGCGCGTTACACTGCAAATTCCTTATCAATATCAACCCTTCTATGTCTCCACTGCTGGGGCACGGCTCTCTTGCTGCATCGCAGGAAGGTACTCCATACTCCGCCACGGGGGCCAAGTCCGGATTTGTAAAGACTGTGGCGGGGCTTATTGTCAATTGCGTATATTGAGCGCAAAACTAGTAAACTGTAAACACTTTATTTAAAGTATATGGAAGGGCATACCAAGCCGATAGGCCGCTAACTCAGGCGGCAACAAACAGGGACGCAGCCTTATTTGCCAACTATTAGATGATTGAAGGATTAGGTGCGCGTAATAGAGAACACTTTATTGCATAACCAGAAAAATATTACGACCTAAATCTAAGTAATAATGTAATTATATAATGTAAGGGCACATCTGCAGAAGCACCAATAGTAGATGGAATCCAAGGCCTTAGGCACCAGAAGGACTTGGTACAAGGTCGTGGAAAAGACGCGATGCTTAGTGTAAAAATCGCGCCCTCGCCCGGTCCTTTCTGCGTGGGATTCGTCCCGTCCCGTAGTTTAATACATTTTGTGTGAAAGTTAATTGGAAAGAGGACGCGTCTTTTTCCCGCTCTCTGTCGTCTGTTTGCCGACCCTAAAATGTTCTCAAATCACAGACTAGATCGAGGTACTTCGAGAAGACTCCAAACTGGAAAACGCAATTCATTTTCTTTTTTCTTTCTCCATGGAGTATTTTATAAAACGCTACGAGTTTTTATGAAAACGCGATTTCTCTGAAGCACTCCTTAGAGGCAGTTTATTTAATCTGCGGTTGTGTTGTTTCCATTTAAAATCACCACTATAGATTATTTTAATTGTAATTTTGAAAGTGTTTTAAGGAATCCTGTTTTTTTTTTAAATAAGGCCGAAAGAGATAGTTGATATTATGGTCATACGAAGTGAATCAAGAAATATTAAAATACATGCATACATACAAATACATAACCTCACGCCTGTATCCCAGAGGGGTAGGCAGAGACCAGGGACTGCCACTTGCCACGACCCTGACAGATCACCTTGGCTTCATCAATGTTCATAAGTCGTTGCATGCACGCACGCCGGTTTCGGGTACTTTTTATCTTTCCATTTGCTAATACTTAAACTAATACTTACCCTTTGCTAATATTAAAATATTAGATAAATTCTTAAAATTAAATACTACATGATATCGATATGATAGAAATATTATTTTTAATCTGTCACTACAGAATTTTTCCTTATGTGACACAGGGGACTGCACAACAAAGTTTTTATTCAAACATTAACATAGTGTTTTCAAAAACATTGTCTTGCAATATCGCTAATGCATAGGAAATATACCGTAACCAATTGCAAATGTTCTGTTCTGTATTCGCGCTGTATTTGTGCTGTACAGACACAGTTTACAGTTATTTTTGTCGTCCGGAGACAAAACAATGCTAAAATATGCCTTGAAAACATGGCGGGCGCTCAATAACGTTTCTAGAACTGAAAACAAGTATTTACGCTGAAAACGATGTAACTAGCTAATGTACTTATTTCGTGACTGTGGTAAACGAATAATTGTGTTTAATCCAACGATAAAAGCTTCCTCTGAAGGCTATTTCATAAAATTACAATAGAATGAATCAACCCTTTTTATGTCCTCACTGCTGGAGCACAGGATCTTCCTGCATCTCAGGAAGGTTAGGCCGTACTCCACCTCAGAGGCCAAGTCCGGGATGCCGGAGGATTGTAAGACAGTGGCGGGCCTTACTGTCAGAAGGTACCAAGCGGCCCGTAAGGATTAAGACATGGCTTAACGACTGCCGTTACATGACAGCCGGCACCAACGGCTTAGCGTGCCTTGCGAAACACTGAAAACAAATCTACTAGCGGTAGTCATGGAACGGTCACCCATCCAGCACCTGACGGCGCCTACTGTTGCTTAACCCTAGTAATTGATTCCAATCACTCAGTTTCACTAGGCCACGAGCACTTCCTGCCGCCTGTAGACTAATAATTGTGTTTAATGCAACATTAAAAGCTCGCTCTGAGGCTTATTTCATAAAATTACAAATAACGCTTTACTTATTATTCAGTACAATGAAAAGACAATTAACCGTAGATGACTAAGTAGGAAGACTCTGCTACGCAATGTGCATCAAACTGTCATAGTAGTTTGATGTCTCAAGTCCACAAAAATCCAACAATATTTTTTTTTGAACAAAGGGTGAAACTCGAGCCTGCTATTTAACCAATTATCTGAACACAAGTAGATAACAACAACCACGCCTACGGCAGTCTTTACATAACGTGCATTTGCACAGTTTTAACCTTATGAAAACCAGACAAGTTTGGTATAATCAAGTTCGGTCTATAGGTAATCATTGTAAACCTTCCATGGCAACAAATGTTTATTTTTTTGAATTCTTCGCACTTCTACCCGTATTTATATTTTTACATTTTTGTAGCAAAGTCGGCCGTGACTTGCCAGTAACTCACATAAATGTATGCATTCGAGTTATATTTAACTGCTGTAGACTATGCGTGCCTTAATATTGTCACGAAAATGCGACGTCAATTCTCCTAAGTACGCTTCGAACATGTAACATTATTCGTCTTACTATCTCATTCATATTACATTCAAATATCTCCATATTTGAAATCGGTAGATATGGGGGTGTATTCGGAAGTTGCAAAAGGTTTAGCGATAAAAGACATAAATTTTGGTAACAGTTTTGGTAACACTGTAAATTACTAACAAAATAAACACCAAACCACAGAACTGCAATTTTGAATGTCATATAAGATTTTCATCTGTCTATTTATACTTCAGACCGTAAGCACATAAAATATCGCATACGAAAAACGTGTGCTACTAATATTATAAATAAAAAAGTTTGTGAATATGTTTGGATGTTTGCTACTCAATCATGAAATTAAATTAAATGAAAAGGTTTCATTCAAAGTAGCGCAGAAACTGCGGCTTAATGAACGTTACAATTCAAACTAGGTGTCCATTTCAAAATCTAGATCATTTTGGAGAAGAAATGGACAAAAACCTCGAAACAAAAATCAGCACTGAAAAAGGATACTTGATTTTCTGGTGATGCGTCTGCACTAATCCTGCGTCTGCGCAGGATTAGTGCAGACGCAAAGTAGGGGGTACCAGCTATTTTTACGTAATAACACCGCTCTATTCCTATTATACATTTCTGTTGTTATAAAGATGGGCAAGTCTGAGAGAAGGAGGTATGTTCGAAGAAGAAGGAAGACGTGGCTCAGAAACACCAAGGAATGGACGGATGTAGCCGGCGTCGAATGTCTGTTTCGCTTGGCAAGAAATCAAGAAGTTCATTGGGTACCCAGAAGTACACAGGAATAAGAACAACATAACTAAAGCTACAACTACTTACTCAACATTTACAAAACCTATGTATTTTTTTTTATTAAATTCATTTATTTTAGGTTTGAAATCTGCGATCTGCGAAAAACTGCCGGCAGATGCTGGATGCGGCAAGCTGAAGACAGGGCGCTATGGCGCTCATTAGCGGAGGGCTATGTCCAGCAGTGGACTACATAATATAGCCTGAAGAAGAAGACGGTTTGGAATTACAGAAATACGTTTACAACACTAATTTATTATTAACAAAGTAATAAAGTACTTTATTCAACGTTACACAGAAACTGTGCTTACTGAACCTTACAAAATAAACTAGGTGTTAAAATGAATCACACACAATAGGCTATCAAAAATTAAGAAAAGGCGTATTGCCTTGCATGAATCACAAAAAGGAGAAAAAACCATTACAAAAAAGAAAAAGATAAGAGCATGTAGAGTTTTTAAGTATCATAGAATAGTCCCCCTCTGGCTCACTCTCTGAAACTCGATCGCTTCAGCGAGTGATAGACGGAGATGAATATTTGGGCAGGATTTAGGGAGAGCCCGGCTTAGTGAGGGGTGAATTCGTTATGTAATTATGTACTTAGGACCTTTTAGTGCCTAACACGTAAAACATTCGCGTTCTTCATCACATCAGCAATATTACGTGAAAGTTATGACGAACCACACGGCAGTGAAGTTAATTTTAGTTTTTCTTCAGTGTATCAAATTGAGACCGAGTCTAATAATTTGTGCGGTGATTTATATCCTATTAAGAGTAATTTTATTAGAATATGTAGATTGATTTTAGATGAAACTAGCTAACCCAGCGAACTTCGTACCGCCTAACAGTCGATTCTTTATTTATTTTTTTATTTTTGTCTCCGTAAGAACCATGCTCGTACTTCAAGGAATAGTATAAAAAAAAGAATTAGCGAAATCGGTTCAGCTGCTTCTGAGATTTGCGCTTACCAACACATTCAGCGATTCATTTTTATATTATAGATTAATGCTATATTAATTACTATTATTTGCTAAATGCAAAATTACATGACTGAAAAAAACTGAAAAAGTTATAACGGGTACCTACATTGCGCGTTGGATTTACAAGCGTTGGAATAAACGTTTTCTAAAAGTAAGCTGGAATTTTCGATGAGGGTTCTTAAGCTGCTTCGGGTTGCTAACTACAACTAAGGACTTGAATCACTTTCAGCCAAAAGTGGCGGTTTTAGTGGAAATCGATTAAAGCTGTAATCTATGGTTAATAGCTTCTAGACTATAAGTTGTAAAAATAGTTATAAGTTGCGCTGTTCGTCAATAGAGGGCGCTATTAGATTTACTGGATTGCATTTTTATATTCCAATAACCAAATAAAGAGGGCGCCACCAGTACTTAAAAATGGACTGTAAAAAATGTATTAAGCCCATTAAACAAGAGGACAGCCTTAAATGCTCCCAATGTCTCGGCACATTCCATTACATCTGCCAGGGGCTCTTGGAAGTGGAGTTCAAACGAATTCTCCCGATGAATAAGCCAAAATGGAAATGTCAACATTGTAAATCGACAAGAAAGGCCCCCACAGTGTCGTAACCTGTAAGCAGCCCCCAGATATCTCTGCATAAGCCTGATGCTGAGGATGATTACGAACCTGCCTCTATCGTGAACATAGACACTCACGGCTTAATGACATATATGTTCCTCGTATATGTAAATGATTTGCCGTTTATGGTTCAAAATATGTCAGAGATAGTATTATTTGCAGATGACACGTCTCTTATTTTTAAAATTAAGAGACAAGAAAATGACCTTGACAATACAAATAATGCTCTCTCTCGGGTACTAAATTGGTTTACTTCTAATAACTTATTGTTAAATTCAAAAAAGACGAAATGTATAAAGTTCACTCTTCCAAATGTCAAAACGGTAGACAGCAATGTTTTACTGGAGAATGACAAATTAGACCTTGTGAATGAAACTGTATTCCTAGGTATCACAATTGATGCAAAGCTTCAATGGGGTCCTCATGTAGAAAAATTAGCAAATAGGCTTAGTTCAGCAGCATATGCAGTCAAAAGAATTAGGGAACTAACTGACGTCGCAACTGCTAGGCTTGTTTATTTTAGTTACTTCCATAGTCTTATGTCCTATGGCATACTACTGTGGGGACGGGCAGCAGACATTGAGACCATCTTCGTCTTGCAGAAGAGAGCGATCAGATTCATTTATAGGCTGGGTAGTAGAGATTCGTTAAGAGATTTCTTTAAAGAAACTAACATCCTGACAGTTGCCAGTCAGTATATATATGAAAACATTATGTACGTTAGGAAAAATATCAGTAACTTTAAAACTTTAGGTAGCCAACACAATGTAAATACTAGAAATAAACATAAACTTTTGTTCCCACTATTTAGGCTGGCAAAGGTTAATACATCCTTCATGGGGCATTGTATACGCTTCTATAATAAAATCCCTGAAGATATATTAAGCTTGCCTGAATCGCGGTTCAAAAAATATGTTAAGCACACTTTGTGCCAAAAGGGCTACTATAACATAAAGGATTATTTAGATGACAATGAGGTCTGGAATGAAAACCAGTACAATGTATGAGTTCTATGTTCAAAATAATTATGTAAACTATGTTAATTAAGGACTTTTGAAAAGACTGAGTTAGGAGTTTTTTTGTCCATTTTTTCTCCTAAATGATCTAGATTTTGAAATGGACACCTAGTTTGAATTGTAACGTTCATTAAGCCGCAGTTTCTGTGCTAGTTTGAATAAAACCTTTTCATTTCATTTCATTTCATTATGGAGAGAAAATTCGAAATACTCTCCAAAAACCTCACAGACCTCAAGCAGTCGGTCACAGATCAGCTTTCCTCTTTATCAACCACTGTCCAATCATGGGAACAACGGATACTGCAAATCGAAGCAAAGTGCAACAGCTTATCTGAGAAGTCCAGCAGTAACGAAGAGCGCCAGGAAGAAGTAGTTTGTCTTCACCAAACCATAGCCTCTCTCCAGGAACAATTAAACACCCAAGAACAATCCTGCCTTCGTAACGAAATTGAAATAGCTGGTATCCCCGAGCGCGATACTGAAAACCTCCACCACCTCTTATCACTAACAGCTCAACTGACTGGGGTTTCGATCAACTTGGAATACGACCTGGACTCTGTCTACCGTGCTGGAATAAAACAGAAAAATCCTGTCGAATCTTCTAACCCACGGGTGGTGGTGGTACGCTTCCAACGATTTGCAAAACGTAATGAATTTATGAACGCAGCGAGAATAAGGAAAAATATCAATTCAGAGGATCTCGGTTTCTCTGGAACTCACTTTAAGATATACGTAAATGAAAGACTAACCAAACCGAACCGGCAGCTTTTTCGTGAAGCTAGAAACAGAGCCAGACAAAATGGTTACAAATATTGTTGGGTTAAACAGGGATTCATATACGTCCGCAAAGAAGACAAACAACCTTATCAGCAAATCAGAAACAACGCAGATATTGATCTCCTTCTCGGTCCCATCTCTTCCTCTACATTTGGTCCTAGCTCAAACAGCAAACAATCGATCAAGACGTGAGACTTATAGTTACAACATAAAAACAGAGTCGCTGTGCTACCTGATCTGGCTATTCCTACTGGTTATTCGTCTTGCAATTGTTAAGCTAGAAAATAGATTTCAAATTATTTATTATATTTTTATTATAACCATTTATATACTTTACATATATTATAAAAGTACAAAGTTGATAAGCATTCACCACCCACTAAGCCCCAGGGCAGAGTATTCAACTCAATTTTTTCAATCACAATTTCTAAAGAAGTCCAACCATTGTAATCACATAAACAAAACCTTAATGTCAGCGCATGGTATGATTTTGCTCATTCCAAATATCACTTCCCCAATTATATACGATGATGGGTAATCCAATAGGTCAGGAAGAAATGGATAACTTTCTGTCAATAACATGCCATGCGCTTGATTCTCCAGAATCGTGTCGAGATATTCCTATCTTCAAACAAAAAGAAAACTTTAAAATATTAACTCAAAACATTAGAAGTTTAGGCCGAAACATAGATTCATTTACAGCTTTTTTACAGCGCTTGGAACTTTCATTTGATTTAATTGCACTCACAGAGTGCTGGCTCACTAGTACTCATATTCAAAAAATTCCCGGCTATAACTCATACTCCAGCTCAAAATTTGTTAACAAATCAGGTGGAGTGGTGGTATATGTAAAAGAATGTTGGAACGTTAATGTTTCTGAACCGCCCCTAGATGACGCCCAATGTCTTTTAATTAATTTTCCCAACAAAACTACTGTCCTATCAATTTACAGATCCCCGTCATTTGAAAATACCACTCGATTCATGACATCACTAGACTCTATACTTACATCTCAAAGTGGAGTTCAGAATCTATTTATAACAGGTGATCTAAACATAGATACCCTTAAAGACTCTACTCAGAGTTCAGAATACCTCTGCTTACTGGCCGAACACGGACTAGTGCCAGCAATTAACAAACCGACCCGTAAAAAAACATGTCTGGACCACATATTTGCCAAATCGAAACTCCATCTGGAGACTATAGTTTGTAACTCATCCATTACAGACCATGATATAGTTATGTGCTCTATCGCGCATGGCTCTACACACAGGGCAGAAAAATCTAATATTAAGGTCGATTTCCCGGCAATTCTCAACGAGCTCCAGGCGACAGACTGGTCAGTTGTTTATACTGATAATTCTGCAGAATCGGCAGCCTCTACCTTCTCTCAAAGAGTCAGCAACGCACTAGAAAATAACACAAAAATTACTAAAATTAGTCACTCGAAACGAATCCTAAAACCATGGATCACGCCGGGGCTTTTGAGATGCATGAAACACAGAGACCGACTGCACGCTAAGCTCCGGAAAAATCCCACTGATCAGTTTGATAGAATTATGTATACTCGCTACAGGAACTTCTGCAACAAGCTATTGAAAAAAACTAAAGCATCCTACTTTAACCAGCAATTCGCAATTAATAAGCATAATTCTAAAGGATTATGGAAGACTATAAAGACATTATGCAATAAATCTGAAAATAGGACTTCCGCTATAGATTTACTAACAACCGATACTACGGTAAAAATGTCACTGAATAAATGCAATTCTACCTTCGTATCAGTGGGCCCTAAGCTAGCTGAAAATACTCTTAAGAAACTAAAAACAACCCAGGAACACTTAGCAAGTCAAATTAATATCTCGAACACACATCACTCTTTCTATAAGGATCCAACTGATGAGATGGAAGTAGCTGCTCTCATAAACTCTTTAAATGACAACAGTGCTCCTGGAATAGACGGCATAGGTAATCGACTGGTAAAGCACTGTATAAATACCATTATAAAGCCGCTCACCTACATATTTAATTTAAGCCTATCAACCGGAGTCTTTCCTAAGTGCTGGAAACTTGCCGCGGTAATCCCCATATATAAATCAGGATGCAAAAAAATCGTAACTAATTACCGCCCTATCTCCCTTTTAAATGTCTTTTCAAAAATATTAGAAAAAACTGTAAATAAGCGGTTAGTAAATTATTTAGAATCAAAATCGATACTCTCCCCTTACCAATATGGCTTCAGAAGTGGTAAGTCTACGGATGATGCAGTAGCAGCTCTTGTGGAAACGGTGTCGAATAATCTTGATCGGGGAAAACCATGTATAGGTATTTTCCTCGACTTGGCAAAAGCTTTCGATACCGTTTCAACAAGCTTACTCTTGGAAAAACTTGCTAGGTATGGTGTTAGAGGAATTGCAAATGACTGGTTCACTAGCTACCTATCTGTAAGAAAACAGATACTAAGGGTCGGTGATTTTTACAGTGATCCTGCTGAAAATACGTACGGTATCCAACAAGGCAGCACGCTGGGCCCAACCCTGTTTATAGTTTATGTTAATGACGTCCTCAACTGTATCGATGATAACACAAACACAAAAATACTCTCCTATGCTGACGATACAGCTTTAGTTTTCAGCGACGTTTCTTGGAATACAGTACAATCCAGAGCCGAGAGAGGCCTAGCTAAAATAAACTCCTGGCTCTCCCATAATCTTCTTACACTAAACCCTGTCAAAACAAATTTCCTATGTTTCCATAAAACCAAAAAGACGGATTCGGTCACACCTCAGCAACTATTATTACACAACTGTCTCAAGAACTACACATCCAGACCCTCTAACTGCACATGTGCTGACCCCATAACTAGGGTTAGCTCAATAAAGTATTTGGGAGTACGCATTGACGAAAAGTTAAATTTCAATGACCATATTTCTGTAGTTTCAGCTCGTGCTAGGAAATTAATCTCTCTCATGAAAATGATGCGGGATGTAACGGACGTTACAATACGCAAACTAGTGTATACTAGTCTTTGCGAATCGGTTTTGTCATACTGCATATCTTCTTGGGGAGGCGCTGCAAAGACACACATTATTAAGCTAGAGAGGGCCCAGAGATCAATATTAAAAGTCCTATATAATAAATCATATAGACATTCCACCCAACTACTCTATGCAGAGTGCAAAGTGCTGACAGTACGACAACTGTTTATACTCAGGTCGGTTCTGTCAGCACATCGTAGACTCCACACTTCGCCTGATTACGAGATAATTAGAAGTAAACGTGTCTGTCGTCTTCCCACTCCAGCTATGCATACCACATTTGGCCAACGTTTTGCCCCATTTCTTCAACCATTCCTATTTAATAAAATAACTCTTAATTGCGATATAATAGAGTCCACAGTAGCTTGTGCTAAACAAAAACTCAAACTGTATCTCAATAGCTTAAACTACTCCGAAACTGAAAAACTATTAAATACTATTAGGTAGGTGATTCCTATAGAAAAATAAAAATAAAAAATGCTCATCTTATAAAAATACAATTAATAAAAAATATACTTGAAAAGACTATAATTATGTATGTGTGTATATGTATGTATATATATATATATATATATTATATGTATGTATGTATATGTACTTGTACATGTATGTGTTAATATACTATAATATATATTCATAAATATACATATATCTATAAGAATATTATTATCTCATCTTGCGTATATATATTTATGTGCATGCATTTGTATGTATATATATGTGTATAAATATAGATTATATATTATTAAATATATCTAAAATAAGTCATAGTATAATATACATTTTTACCCTATTTATCAACCTTATATTACATACACACTTTCTGTTAGTACTATACTATGTTACTAGAGTTAAGCAAAATAAATCTTTGAATAAATTGAAAATGTAAAATGTGTATAAAACAAACCATAAACGGTAAGCGCCAACTAATCTTAATGTTAAGCCTTCCTCTGATTACCACCGCACAGACTTACATCTAGTGTGGTAACCAACGTAAAACAAGCTTGTAATCCTTTTCTTTGAAATAAAACATTTTGTATTTTTTTTGTATTTGTATTTGTTAAGATTTCTCATGTTCGCTTTTAGATAAAAACGTATTATATAAAAGAAGTTATGATTTTTTTCCATTGGTGGCGCTAATTAGCGCCACCAATGAATCAAAATAGTAGATTCGTTTCATGGAGATTCTACAAAAAAATAAACAAATGCATAGAATTTGGAAGAAAAACTAAGCTAAAAAACGAAAAATGGTACAGACAATAATAATTATGCATTTAATAAATATTACTAGTACTAAGAGGGGATAAAAGTTTGGTGTGGTTGTGTGTGTATATGTGAGTGCGTGTGTGTTTAATTTATGCGTGTGCGCTTAGTGATGAAGTATTAAGGTGCTCAGCTTTGTTCGTTAGGGATACTTTGCAGCGTGTCTTTTAGCTGGTTTTTGAATACGGACTTGTTTGCGTGGAAAATATCCTAAGTCGAAGAACTTAAATGAATCAGGTGATTGTTTACTATTATTAAAATTCTTAACTACACTGTTAAAAATAAAAGTAAAAAGGTGAATTTAGTGCTTAAAGCATTATCTTACACTTTCTGTTAACCTTAGTGTAGCTGAACTACTAACGTATACGTATGGGGTAATATTCATACAACTGATTGAAGATCTAATTCAGGTGGAATCCGAGGCCACTCAGAGGTATTTGATGGAAGGTCAGCCTTCAGTGGAATTGATCCTATTAGGGTATATCAGTATCACTTGACTGGATTGCTCCCCTTTTACCTTTAAATACACTGGCCTGAAAAACAAAGTATCACACTTCTAACATTGCAATAAGTTTTTAAGTGAACAAGATATACTTTCGAAATAAAAAGGACTCGAAAAAGAGCTAAGTTTCGTGTATTAAATCTCCATAGTAGGTAACGTTCTTTCAAGACAAGGCCGAAAAAAAACTAATTTCATTTCAGTAGTTTAGGATTTAAAAAAAATACTTCCAAATTTGCACTGGCTACCCGTCTTTCTAATTTCCTTCAGCAAATTTCCATCGTAAGGTTGTCTGGAAGAAATTGCTTCTAACAATAAGACCGCCAATTGTACTATGTGCATTTGTAATTTTAAGAATATTCTTATCTTATCTTAAACTGTAGTAGTTAGTCTTGCAGGTCAGTGTAGTTATACTTGGAGACAGGAATGTCTAATAAAAGGTACAAAGGCTCTTTACATTTTTGTTGCTAAGTCTCTCGTACAGTAAGGGAATTGATCCACGGATGTGAAGGCAGACATTGGGTCACCTATACGTACAGAATTGTGTATTTGGTGATTACTTTCCATGTACACCTGACACACGCTTGGTGACAGGAATGACAAGTAAATAGTACAGTCGAAGGCAGATTTTAAAATTGTTGATCAGCTTTTTAAAGGTAGGAAGCGCTCGTGGCCTAGTCGAACCGAGAGATGGGAATCAATCACTCGAGTTAAGCAACAACAGGCGCGGTCCGGTGCTGGATGGTGTCCGTCCCGTTACTAACGCTAGTGGCATTTTTCCGAGCGCTTCCGTGCTTCGCAAGGCACGTTAAGCCGTGGGTGCCGGCTGTCATGTAATGGTAGTCGTTAAGCCATGTCAGAGGCCTTATGGGCGGCTTGATAACTTCTGACAGTAAGGCCCGCCACTGTATTACAAACTTCCACCAACCCGGACTTGGCCCCCGTGGTGGAGAATGGCCTAACCTACCTGCAATGCAGGAAGAGACCCGTGCCCCAACAGTGGGGACATACAGGGTTGCAATTGCAAAGGTAGATATTGGGTCATCTGCACGTACAGAATGTTTATTTGGTAATTACTTTTTATGTCTGGGCCGCGTTTCATGAAACTACAATTCATGGTTTACTATGACAATAATAATTCGATATAAATTGCGTAGTCGATTAGTAAAAATTTGTCATTCTAATTGTTAGTTGCTACGGCTTCATCGGCTATACCGTACACCTAGATTTTAGATTTTATCAAAGATAGTCAGAGTGGAATTTTTCCCCTGCGACCTTTTTCTCCACTACAAATACGGCCTGAAGGCAGCGGCTAACGTAGTAAATAATTGACATTCAGCGAACAGAATGCAAATGCTTACGTCATCGTCAGGCTATACTAGTCCACTGCTGGACATAGCCCTCCCCTAATGAGCGACATAGCGCAAGGTTGTGCGGGAAGAATTGGGTTGGTGCTATTCTCTAGGCCGACGCCACACAACAATGCTTACTTAGAAATAATTTATTGATTTGTAATTTCCATGTACCCACCAGGATGCCTATGGTAGGTCTTGGCTTGGGGCACACAGGACGGACGTGGGAAGGAGGTGCGAAGAAGACACGATACGTTGTATTTAGCTCGCGCCCTGGCCCCGTCTCTTATGTGTGACTTCGTCACGTCCGCGTCCCTGCAGTATACTTTGTATGAAAGTGAATTGAAAAGACGGCGCGTCTTTTCCGCGACATAGCCCTACGTCCTTTCTGTATATCTCAGGCAGATAATGACCAGCGTCATACTCGGCCACTCGTATTTGCGTGTTTGGCTTATACTAACCGTACATTGCAGGGTTTGCTGACAAATCTTTAGCCTCTGCATCTACGTAATGAGATGATTTATACTGTGTCCAGTGGCATCTTTACCCACGCTAGATGGGTGAAGGGTTTGAGACATGGTTTTAGATGATCCAGGCTTGCCCAGCACCTATACCATCTTGACAGCTTAGTCGGGAAAGCCCACTGGAAACACTAGTCAATACGTGCGGAGCCAATCAAACCGTGGGTTTCCTCACGATGTTTTCCTTCATGGTTACCGTGGTCTAATCTACGTAACTTCGAAATTAAACAAAGTTATTGGTACATGCCCGCACTGCACGGGGATCGAACCTGGGTTTCCCGCTTGCGAGTCCATTGTTTTACCCACTGAGCTACCACCACTTTCTTTATCTTTAAATCTTTAGCATTGACTCTGTAAACCTGCAATGTATCAAGTTTATACCTCATCGTCGGCAAATTCGCGCCATGGAGCGCCAGCACAATAATTAACATCGGGCTACAAAAACATCTACGGCTCTACATTGTTCGATTGCACAGTTTTCCGCCAGTCGACTTTTACACTCATGAACTCTCCTTAGTTGAGTTACGGGTGACTTTGCAACGAAAATAAAAAGCATAATCATCTTTCGACTGCTGAAAAAGAGGTTACATCATAGGGCTTCAATATATTGTCTACTAGCTGGTGCGCGCAACTTCGTCTACGCAGGATTATCGGGTAGATGTTTTCCTACGTACTTGTAGTCTTATTTTGAACAATTCACACAATATTTTTCTAAATTGTATCCTATATGTTATTCTGATGGATAAGCTATATTATTGTAAAGTTTCATTAAAATCCATTAAGTAGTTTTTACGTGAAAGAGTAACAAACATCCATCCATCCTTACAAACTTTCACGTTTATAATATTATTAAGGATTCGTGACGTCAATCATGCCCGCCACTGTGGCAACTTTTTCGTATGATTTGCTCTAGACACAGATACATACTTATGAAACATAGATTCAAATTCGCAAAGCAACTTATTATATTAGTGTTGGTTCACGAGTGGGACACTCGAAAACATTTGATTTTTCGGTCACAAGACCGGAAAATTGCATTGAGTAGAATATGTATTTAAAAACCTATTTAGAGGCTGCCTTTACGTAATAAAGTAAATATTGTAAAGAGGTTCGAAATTTCACTGATGCCTGTGAGTAGCCCATTAGCTCAGTTGGAAAGAGCGCTGGCACGGATAGCCAGAGGTCGCGGGTTCGAATCCCGGCATGGGTGGAATTTTTAGCCTCTAAATAGGTTTTTAAATTGTCCTTAGCACGGGTTAGTGCATTAAAAAATAATATAATCATGTGGGTACAGCGATATCATTCCGATGTAAAGCCTAACTGCAAAGTAGGTACTCGGGGCTGCAAGTGATGCAAATTACTTCAGCCAGTTATCGCTGCCTGTACGTAATACAGTGAATATTGTAAAGAGGTTCGGAATTTCATTTCACTGATGCCGGTGAGGAGCCCATTATCTCAGTTGGAAAGAGCGCTGGCACGGATAGAAAGAGGTCGCGGGTTGGAATCCCAGCATGGGTGGAATTTATAGCCTCTAAATAGGTTTTTAAATTGTCCTTAGCACGGGTTAGTGCATTAAAAATAAAATAGAATATGTATTCCATTTTAACCGCAAAATTCCTATAAACTTCAGTATTGACGTAACAATACGAGTATGATAAACATAGAGTCACGGGAATGAGAATAAATAAGCATGTTTTTACGGAGCATTTTCTTCCCGTCAACGGGGATTATGTAAATAGATGGCAGATTCCAAATGGATTTGAACCCGTATGTCCTAGATTGTTAATCCTAACAGAGGCTGTAAATTCAGATTTGTTGGCACATTTTAGCTTACACTTTCACGACGAGGTTTTATTCGAAAGATGTATGTTTGCTGAGGAAGGAAAACAGTATATTTGTAAAAATCAATAAAAATCAAAAACGGTATTTCACCCTTTTGTAGTATTTATGTATGCAATTTTTTTTCCGCTGCCTTTTTCTCCACTACAATACCGCCCGAAGGCAACGGCTTACATTTTACATTGTACATTGACATTCAGCAAACTTTACGTTGAAATAAATTGATTTGAATTTTGAATTTTCAATAAAGTCTTCAATATCAGTTTTTATTTTTATTTTATTCTTAAGGAAAACTTACAGCTAAGTTTATAAAAAATATATTTTTATTAAAACGTTAAGCTAATTACTAATTTATTCGTGTTGCGATCGTGGCAAGATTCTTTTAGTAAATTGATTAATAAACCTTGTTATGATTTTTAAAGAGGCATTGCCTATCGGTGACTATCTATCTCCCTCCAAAATGGTTGAGACTGATGATGGCTGACCTCTGTGGTATGCTCGTGAACGAGTGCTGTTCGTGTGTCTGGCCGCAGCACTTGTTATGTTTTCACGACCTATTTGGAATTTAAAATCATTAATGGCAATCATGGAATCTTATCATACGTATATGTGTATCTGAGTTTTATTGATTTAAGAGGACTTGAGAAAAGATGGTCAGAGTGGAGTTCTTTCCCCGCTGCCTTTTTCTCCACTACACTACGGCCCGAAGGCAGCGGCTTTCACTTTTATGTTACATTGTACTTTGACATTCAGCAAATAGAATGTAAATTCTTAACGTTGAAATAAATTGAATTGAATTGACGTATGAATTTCAAAGGATAGAATTTAGAAAAACTGTAAACTACAATTGCTACTTCACGTGACACGTCTTTTAGTTCGGTAGTAACGGGTTACTTACTAATACTTACTAAAAAGTGCATGCTACGAAAACATGTCGCCTCAGCGAGAGCTGTAACTCTGTAACTGCGTGTCGTGAGCAATTCTTTTATATATATCGTTCAGGAGAGCAAAGTAACCAATACTCAGATGCTTTCGTGATCCGTGCCAGTGTATACTCGTAGTACCAGTGCCGAGTAACACATTGCTGAGTTGAAGTAAAAGAGGGTCTGTTTCACAATCTGCAGATAAAGTTTCGGTTTGGCTGTGCGCTATCCGCGACCAGGGCTGCCGTTTGTTCTAAATTTGAAGCCATAAACGAACACACGCAATATAGGAAAAATTATTACAATTTAGAACAGACGGCAGCCCTGGTTTCGGATAGCTTATCTGGAACTTTATTTGAACATTGTGAAACGGGGGCTAAGGCTGGCTCATTATTATTGTCAATAGCGGCAGTAGCCCAGTGAGTAAAACGATGGACTTGGAAGTGAGAGACCCTGGTTCGATTCCCAGTGCGAGTATGCACCAATAACTTTGTTTTTTAAGTTATGTATTCTTGTGAATTTATAGTAGCAATACCACTCGCTATAACATCGTGAGGACACCTGAGTGTCCAAATACCTCAGTACTTGAAATTACTAATCCGCGCTGGGCACGCGTAGTTAACAACCCCACACTCTTTCTCTGGGAGAAGGGCTGTGCACTGCATTGAGACGTTTATAGGCTATATTAAAAAAATGCTGTGTGGTGTCGGCGTAGAGAATAGCACCAACCCAATTCTTCCCGCGGGTGTCGTAAAAGGCGACTAAGGGACACAAACCGGGGGGTGGGCAGCAGCGCCCCCTGCGCCCGCATGCCCAGCGTGGGGATTATGGGCATTGCCCCTCAATGATGGCACAACGTTGCGCTATGGCGCTCACTAGGGGAGGGCTATGTCCAGCAGTGGACTAATATAGCCTGAAGGAGAAGAACATGAGAAATCTTAACAACTGTGATAACTATTTTTAGAACTTACAGTCTAGAACCTATGATCAATAGATTAGAACTTTATTCGATTTCCCCAACCCGCATGCCCAGCGTGGGGTTTATGGGCATTACCCCCAATGATGGCACAACCTCGCGCTGTGGCGCTCATTAGGGGAGGGCTGTATCCGGCAGTGGACTAGTATAGCCTGACGACGATGACGGCTATCTCCGACTCCCTCGTTGGTCTAGCGGTGTCACGTCTGAGAGATTGTGGGTTCGATTTTTACAAAGTCTCAGTTTGGGTATATTTCCAAGTTCACTCGTGGGGTTGCCTAGTTACCTTATCATAAACCAGCGCCTAATTATGTAACTTTTCACGTATACATCTGTGGGCAAAAACGAAATAAGAAGAAGAAGAAGAAAAAAATGGACGAAGCTGGCTCTAGCACGAAAATTCTCATCCCAATGAGTCTGGTACCTTTTAAATGGTCATTCCAAGCCCGTTGTTTCGGAAAACGTGTCGCCTCCACCCCTGCCCCCACGCCCCTTCCACCCCCGCGGCCGCCGAGCCCAATGTAGTGGAAAGGGTACCTATACTCAAGAGGGTATACACTCATTTATGTCTATATGGGATAGACAGTTAGAATACACTGTATCCGTAATGTGACGGTGTTTGGAAAAAACATAATCTATTAATAAAAAAAGTAAAATCTCTTTAGAAAAGAGACTCCACATAATCTATTAGTTGTAAAACTAACAACTTTTACGTTCATAACGGAAACATTTTGTTTTTATAGTGAACAACTTTCTTTTGACTTTTTTTTCACTTTTTGAACATAATAAGAAGACAAAGAGATGCAAGACAGGTAATTATTGAAGAATGACCTACTTAAAATGCATTGCCGATGGAATTTCATTTTATATACAGTATAAATAAACACTAACTACAACATAAAGTACACGGAAATAACTAATGCTATTTCAATCTTAAACTGAGTATCTCATAAATTTATAACGGTCCAAACCTTTTTAAACATTTTTTTACATTATTTTCATTACATCCTTCCCATTTCTAATATCAACCGTCGATATGTAACCACTGCTGGGATACGCTTCTCTTCTTCGCAGGAAGTTTAGGCCATACTTCACCACGGGGGCAAGTCCTCATTGGTAGAGGATCGTAAGACAGTGGCGGACATTATTAACAGACGTTATCAAGCAGCCCATAAGGCCTTTGGCATAGCTTAACGACTGCCTTTACATGGCAGCTGGCACCAACGGCTTAACGTGCCTTGCGAAGCACAATAGCGCTCGGAAAAAATGCAACTAGCTGTAGTCACGATCATCTACACCAGCATCATCAGCATTCTTTTCATTATTGTTCCTTTCTTTCAATCCTATATTTAAATCAAAATTTAAAATCATGCAATCCATTCAAGATTTCTTTGAATTTTTCATTGCAAATTATTTCCTTTTCCGTTTTATTCTTTACATAACATAACATCGCAACAACCCTTTCAAACACACGTGACGTTTATGTAAAACGGTAACGCCTTGGATCTGTAATGTCACTAAGTAAATAACTAAAATTAAATAAAGTCAAGCTCTCGTCACCACTGAAGAAAATCATAATCCGTTTTTAGCAAAAAAATACAAACATAAATTTCAATAACAATAACAGATATTTTAGGAATCGATAACCTAGGGCCAAGGACATTTATGCCAAGAACGGTGATTTCTTTTTCATAGGTGACGGCAGTATCATTCATTACCTTGGGTTAAAGCATCATACTATCTCTAAAATTTTCTTCCAAAGAGAGGGTTTTGCGGTAGATATGCAGTTTGTATTGTTTGATGTATTTTGTAAAATGTTTTGGCTGGCCCTCAGGTAAGTAGAAAATAAAAAAAATATATTTTAATATCTGACGGATACAGTGCACTCCAAAAGAGTGTAAAATAGAAACAAAGCATTTTATTTTGAGCTAGCATGACGCCCCTTTAGTCTTCGCTTTTTGAGGGCCAAAAATAGTCAGTTAGATTGTATATTATTCATAAAATGCGCAATTTCTGAAATATTACATCCACTCTAATTTGTTCTACGTTTTCTAATTCATCACATTTTAGGTTTTTCAAGAACAATCAAATTTTATTATATTTTAGTCAGCATAAATGAATCGCTGTAGCATCCTAAGATAATATGATATGTTGCTTAAAGCCACTATAACATGATGTTGAGTAAATTAAAATTGATGTATTTTTCATTTCCAGGATTGAAAAAAAATCGAAAAATTTTTAAATGAAATACAAAATGTAATAAAATTATGGAAACCCTGACGTTGCGTAGACGATAAATAAGCTATTCCCGGCTCGGCGATAGTACGGCACGTTATAATCTCTCCTTCTTCGTCGTTCCCTCATGTCTGACGATCGCGATCGTAGGTCGCTCGTTTCCACAGCGAACGGTTTTCCGCCATGTGAACCGCCTGGTACATGCAGCATGTACCAGGCGGTCCACATGGCGGAGAACCGGCTGCGTCCAGCGTCCGACCATCTTGTCGCTGCCCTTCCTCTGACACGTTTGCCATCCACCTGGCCAGTGATCCTCTCCAAACTATGCCTGTGAGAACGCATGGTGTGTCCTAAAAAGCTGATGGCCTTTTCTTGGCAAAACGTTAACTAAAGTTAAACATGGTGGCGGGCACTCAGTCGTTGTCACGTTGTAGCTGAGATGAAGACGATCTTCCTGAAGGACAACTGACGATCTCATAGCCAAGCGAGGGAGCTAAAACAAATGTATCAAAATGTAGTGCACAACCGTGAGGTTAAGTCCTAAGAGCGGTTTCACACTACGTCCGATCCGAATCCGTGAGAATACGGTTTTAGAAATCTCGGACCTAATTCGGACATTGTTTACGCATAATCCGATCTGATCTAAATCCAAGCAGTTCAAGGTGTAAATCCAAGCTGTCCCATAAATATGGTTAATTTCTACTCGTGGGGTAAAGTTATGCAAGCATGCGCTGCCCCCAGAACAGAACTAAACTGGAAACCTCTCGCCGCAGCCACGCCATGCTCTCGTATGCAGTTCGGATTCGGTCCGTCACTAAATAATCTTATCTGAAATAGAGATGTCGGAAGCCGAATCTAGTGCGTAAACTACCGTAGAAATTGTACTACGGCTTATTTCCACGGACTCGGATCGAATTCGGATCGGACGCAGTACGAAACCGCTGTAAGTCGTTATTAAGTCGTCATGTAGCTTAAGTTGAAGAACGCAGCCTAGGACGGCCCGATACGATGGAAATGAGTGGTCGTATGCCCTTGGCCCAACCCAGGGGACATAGGCTAAGTCAAGTACTTTAATCAATTTTAGATCGAAATTGTAGGTGGAGTTGATGACCGACTTAGTAGAAAATTCGATGGTCAATACAAGGTCAAGTTCAGGTTTTGCGAGTCGTTGAAATTATGTTAGTTATAATATCTTCGTCAAACTCACAAGAAAATGTTTTTGAGATCAGAATTGATTTGTAGACTAAAGTGACATAAACGTCAATGTTTTAAACTAAAACTTCCGTAAGTACACGTTATTGGATTGTTACCACAGCGAAACCTGGTCGGACTCTTTCGACGAAAAGCCGAGTAAGTTTATTCGGTAATAATCCCATAACCTCTAGATATTCTACACGGAGTTGCAATGGTATTTATAACAGGATCTCACAAAAAAAGGATTTATAAAATGAAATCTCCTTACACATTGACGACCTCTGTGGCGTAGCGGTAGCGCATCTGCCTACCATGCAAGAGGTCCCGGGTTCGAATCCCGGCTGGGGACAAAAAGAACCACAGGTTTTGGATGTTTACATGTTTGTGATGTCGTTGTTTCTGGTTCCCATGACACAGGGTATCCTAGTGTGGGACCAGAACCAATGTGTGTGCCTTTATGTAAATGTTATGTTACCTGAAAACACTTTAAAATGTTCGTCATTTCCACAAAATACGAGTGTAGATAGTGTATTGAAGCACCGAAATACTCCGTAAAAAAGTTGATCCAAAATTAAACAATTTTCCTCATGAGTCATATTTTTAGTTCATGTAAAATAATTGGATTTATTAATTTAATTTTTAACTTCAATTACTAATAATCAATATTGTTGACTTTATATAAAATAATTTAAATACCATATTTTGGAACCTAACTTCATAATTAACTTTTGTAATTTTTGCCGAGGGTAGTAAACTAACCGTTAATGCTTTCAAAAAGACGCCTACCACCTCAGTCATCCGAGACCACGGCACCTGTAAAAGTGCCGAAACGTTGGAAAATTGTAAAAATGTAATAAACGAGCATAAATCCGTATAAAAACAGTTTTACTTAACCTTAGAAAATACTATGAGTAGTATTAGCAAAGTGCAGTCTTGTGCACTGATTACCGCGTTTACATTTAAAATACATGTCTGGTAGATCTCTGGCTGTCAATGTGTGGTAAGCCCTCCCAAAATCAACTTCAACAACAACTTGACCACAATTATTGTCCCCTGAAATCTCAGGAAAGGAATCAGAACTATTCAGAAGTAAGTAATAATATGACTAGTATTATTTTATGGCATTAAGAACTTATGAATAACAACCCCTTTAAACTTCTTTATGATTTCAGCACCTGCAGCCAACTGCCGGTTGACAAAGTTCGTTTATAAATGACACCTCGGAAGAAAAAAGCAATTGAAAAAATTGCAAACACGAAATATACAGTTAAAAAATCTCCGAAGAAAAAACATGTAATCGAATCCATAGAATCGCCAGTTTTAAAAACTCTAATAATATCGACAGCAAAGAATGAAAGACGAAAGCAAGCTAGAGTAACACAGATAAAGGATTGGCACTATCAATATATAAAAAACATCTTAAACACGGCTATGGACAAAATAGAAGGATTTGAAGATTTGGGAGAAGAAGGAAGGACTAATAGAGTGGCGAATAATGCTTTAGTATTCATCATGCAGGGTATCCGAAAAAACTACAAGCAGCCTTTAGCACATTACTTTGTGCATGGGACTATAAGTACAGAAAAGTTAACAGTTATACTAAAAAACGTCGTTCTTAAAGTAACAGAGCAGGGTTTCACTGTTATAGCAATTGTTTGCGACCAAGGTCCCACAAATGTTGGAGCATTGAATTTGCTTAAGAGATTTAGTGGCAATGGTGCTGAATCCAATTATTTCGTGATAGACGAAAAAAAGATTTACATCATTTACGATGTGCCACATTTATTCAAGTCGATCTGCAACAATTTTTTCCAGGCTGGAAAAGTACAGTTGGAGCACAAAAAGGCAAAATGGCGTCACTTTATCCAACTGGAAGAAAAAAACAAGAAAACTTTCGACTTTACAAAAATCACAAAAAGAGCTGTGGAGCCTAAATTTAAAGGAAAAATGAAAGTTAAGCTAGCAGCACAGATCTTGAGCAATACTGTTGCTGCAGTGTTAAAACTGCAAGCAGAATCATCTGACGAACTAAATAAAAAAGAGCAGTAATCCGCTGAAATGATACTATATTTTGACCGCCTCTTTGATTTAACCAATGGCCTCTAAGCTTCTAAGCTACGCAATTCCTGAAATTTCTATGTTTCAGGAATTGAGTTCTACGACTTTTGGTTTCTTTTAGATTTGATTTTATATCTTTTTTTTTAAATTACCGTGTTTTTCTATTTGATAAGAATAATGCTCAAATTGTCTGGTTACGCGCGATTTTGCTATTAAACTAATATAACTACTTGGTCGACTCTACTCAGTTGAGTAGAGTGCACGATTTGAAAGGTTCATGTAGTGCCAATTGTACAATAGACTGCAGTATGTGCTGGTGCGTTCATTTGTAAGGGTGTATTATACGATTGATAAAGTACTAAATGTTACTAAAAGATGATAAAATACATTTTCTTTACCTAATCATAACATGGCGATGAAAACAAAAGTCACGGAAATGAAATACTTGGCCACGGCAATGAAAATAATTTGTTTTATAAAGCATGGCAATTAATTTTCTTTCATTGATGTGTCTTTTTTTTCATTACCATAGCAAATATCGCCCACGGAAACCACAGCAATGAAAACACGGTGATGAAAATCGAGGCCATAAATAGAAATAACAAAAAATCTATTAACAATTCGAAAAAATAAACACTTGACAAATAATCATAAGAGAAATAGCGTTCTATCGAATGTTTACTTAAGATGACAATCTTAATTTAAATAGAAGTTATACCTATCCACGGCAATGAAAGAAAAAATGTCCAGCAACAAAAAAAAATATTGACTTAACGAATATCGCGAAAACGCAGGCACGTGCGTACGTCCTTGTGCGACGAGCACTTAGGCGGCATTAAACACAAACGTTTCGCGCACCGGGGATGGGAAACCAGTCGTTAGGTAAAACAATATACTTGAACATGATTAGGACACGGCGATTAACGGTAGTTCTGGTTATTAACCATTCGTTGTACTGTGTAAATATTTCAATAAATGTATTTCGTAACAATACTTTGACTATTAATGTATCAAATAAAAATAATAAAATAATTTTTACTACAAAGAACCAATAGATGTTTATCAATGAAGAATAATACACAACAAGGTGACGTGCGGACAAACATGGCAATGAAAGATTTCGGGATTTAATTTTTTTTTTTGGAGTATCCATTATTCTTATTAACAAAATGTTTAGTGCTACACATAGATTACCATATCATCTAACCGTAAAAAAATGTTAGAACATAAACACTTTCTTTTTTATTACCAATTTCATTAGTGCCACGCAATTTTTAGTTCCGGGAAATTCACCCTAAGGTTTATACAAAAAATTTAGTAATTTTACAATATTAAACCTGAAACCATAAATATTTTTCACTAAATAGAGCTATGATCTAGAGTAACTAGATGATAAGGATGCCAATTGTGCATATAAGTACGGGTACATCAAATGGAATACAGACCAGGTAGACAATAATATTTAACGTAAAATAAAAATAAAGCGACAACTAGCTTTAACAGCAAGACAAGTAGGCGGGTCAACGCAGGAGTCGGTAGATGATATAGTATTAATTAGTATATAAATTAGTATTTGTAGTAGTAGGTATATGGATGGGATTTAGAGTTCACGCTGAACTCGGTGGTCGTCGTTACGTTTAGATTAGGTAGAACTGTTAAGGATTTTTTTTACCTTTTGACTGAACGCTAGCTTCTTCTCAGTTCGTGGTACCTTGATAAAGTTTGCCCAAGTGTGAGCTTTTTAGCTGCTTTAACATTAGTCTTCTTAGCTTGTCAATGGCAGGCCATCGTGATGTTTATGGCATCATAGCAATGAACATGCAAGCTAAAAATTAATTCCATTAAACATAAAAGAGAAGAAAAATGTAAACAAATTTTGGTATCTACGTCAGTATTATTAGCTTTATCCACCCACCATATTTATAACAAAATAACAGAAAGTCTTAGATAATTTTATATGTGTCGGGATATCGTTGATATTATTTCAAAACTTTCTCGAGGTATTGTCATATTTTTTAATAACTGAACGACTTTTAACAATATTCAAATTTAATATTACCGCTGTAGAAACGAGATGTCTGTGCGTTGACACACCCAGAGATTTAGTGGAGAAGCGATAAAATGTCAGAATTTGACAATTAATGTACAGTCCCGTGCACTAACATGACTGTCAACACGTTAACGCCTTGTCAGAATGACCTTTACTAGCTTGATGTATGAGAAATTGACTATTTTGACTTTGACAAGGGCATCCATGTTATGAAAAGTTATGACTGTAATGGAAAGTCGCGACTTTTTATATTTAAACGCGCGGCTAGCACTTCGTACTATCTAGGCTAATCGACTTAATCAAAATGAAATAGCTTGTACAGTGCTACACAAGAAATAAGTCTCGCGGATGATCAAATTTTGGATGTGCGGCAAGTTGATCGACCAATCAGATAGTTTCATTTTATGGCAGGCCGCGCGCCTTTGTTGCTATTTGTTGATGCAACGTTATCGATGCCGGTGACTATTAGTTTGGCAATATTAGCGTGAGCGAAATAGGTAGCGCTACTGCGGCCATCAATTCTGCACCTTAACCGTATCGGTTAAAGATCATGTTGAATGTACTAATAGCTTCGGGTACTTTCGTTACACTTCTTCCTAGTCTGCGCGAACGTAGATTCCCGAAGGGACTTTTATGATGTGTAGTACTGTACTTCATTCTCTTTAGCGGATTTATATTTACAGCAATCATACGACTAAAACCCTCCTTGACCTATCTCACTGTGAAGTGAATAAGTAGGTAAACTCAACAACATAAACTACGCTATTTCGGTACACCAAATTATCCCTAGGAGTATATAAAAACTTATCTCAGACGTAACTTGAAGATCGACAATTCTCGTAGCCTGTCTGATGTCAATGTCTGCGAGAGACTGAGGAAAATCGTGGCAAAATAAACAGATCCACACCCACGGTGTCTTCTGGGATAGTAAAAATAATATATTAGTAGGTAACGTGAAAGCTATTAATAAAGTGTTAGTACATTTTGCCCGCGTTTTTGCTCGATACAAATAGGAGTAATACGGAATAGATCGAGACTGCAAACGCCATTGGAATTATAACTGCAATAGAATAATAAGTATAATAAAGGTAGTTTTTTAAATGCACATGTGTGGCGTACAGAATTTAGAATCTCAAACCTATTTCTACAGTGGATAAATAACAACTCTAGACATTCAAAACTTAAATTTTTCTTTCTCATTTCTCGTTTTGGTCAAATTATTAATTATCAATACACAGGAAAAGCATTTCATGTTATCCATTCTTACGCCACATCCTGTGTACGTATTGCCAATATATACTTATTATTATATAAATTAAAAAAATAATTAAAAAACGAGAGAATGATAGAATGATTTTATTTATTTATTTATGTAAACAAGGATTCCTGGGATGATAACCGGCGCCGCGTTTCTAATGGTACGGCCACACTATCGCGATAACGCGAAGATTTGCGTTGTCGCGACATGTCTGGCCAAATAATTCGTCCTATCGCGAATCAGCATCGCGAATACAAACACCCTTCGCGCCGCTGTCGGTAAAATGCCGCACATCAAAGGGTTTTATGGCCCAAAGGCCAAAATCTTCTAATGATGTGGTCAAGCTCTTCGCCATAGAGCGAACACGAAATGTTGTCGCGACAACGCGAACACGAATCTTCGCCTTCAAGTGGCCACACTTGAAGGCGAAGATTAAAGCAGCATTAAAACTACAATTCATGGTTTATAACGACGAATGAATAAATCAATGTACAATATGTACATTCTGTGCCCGAGTCTTCCTACTTGAGTGTCCTATAATTGACTTTGCAATGTAAATTTGTAACTGTGCAAACCTCTTTAAACCATTTTTTTGATATTTCTTTAATTCTGTCTTTTATTTTCAAAATTTAAAACTAAGTCACAAATTTTTGTGATTTCCTTGAGTTTTCGATATTACTACTTTACATTTTAACCAGACCCGACTACATAAAACGTCGTTTACCTCCTTATTCTGTTTTTACCAAGTTTTCTGATTATATCTATAACTAGCTGACCCAGCGAACTTCGTACCGCCTGACAGTCGATTCTTTAATATTTTTTTCTCCGTAAGAACCATCCTTGTACTTCAAGGAATATTCTAAAGGAAGAATTAGCGAAATCGGTTCAGCTGCTCTCGAGATTTGCGCTTACCAACACATTCAGCGATTCAATTTTATGTTACAGATATAAAATTGAATCGCTGAATGTGTTGGTTTCAATTTTATGTTACAGATATAAAATTGAATCGCTGAATGTGTTGGTAAGCGCAAATCTCGAGAGCAGCTGAACCGATTTCGCTAATTCTTTCTTTAGAATATTCCTTGAAGTACGAGGATGGTTCTTACGGAGAGAAAAATAAAAAAAACTAAAGAGTCGACTGTTAGGCGGTACGAAGTTCGCTGGATCAGCTAGTTATAAATAAAACAGAGTTGAAGTCGTTCCAGTTTATTATTTACGAAACGTCTTACAACTTCACACATTGAATTGTCATAGTAGAACATGAATTGTTTATTGTGGTTCTAATAAACAGGGCCCAGATAACAACATCGTAAACGTGGAAAATCGCGCAGACAGAGAACCGACACTAAATTTTCTCTTTACCCAGAAAAACTTCGCAGACAGACAAAAACAGATAGGTACGCAAATATTACATTCACAATTTATATCCCTCCAGCGACTTCGGGAGTAATATAACGTAACGTTAATTCAGTGATATTTTCACATGATGAAGTTATTCTTGCGGAAAGACATTGTTTGCGAGGAGATCTGCCAAGATACATTTGCCTGAAGATTCATATTATAATAAGATTTCGCGCGTTCACTTAAAGGCGATTTTACACTTTCAGTAAAAAGCAGTTAGTTTTGGTTCGATATCAATCCACGTTTGTCCGCACTGCTGGGTACAAGTCTCTTTCTGCATCCCAGGAAGGTTAGGCCAGTACTTACATAATTAACAAACTTAATAAAAACTATTACTAATTAACTTATTTAGTATTTACCTATCAATCTATATTTACAAAATAGTTAAATAATATTATAATATTAAATATTATAAGAGGCACAAATATGCAGCCATAGGGCAAGGCTATATATTTGTGCCTTTCGGAGTTGAGACTCTGGGGCCATGGGGTCCGGAGGCGAGACTCCTCTTTAAGGAGATCTCGTCGCGCCTAGTCGACGCTTCAGGAGACCCGAGGGCTGGTGCTTACTTTGGCCAAAGAATAAGCCTAGACATACAGCGAGGCAATGCCGCCAGCCTTCTTGGTACTCTGCCGCCCGACAGAGATCTGGCTCAAATATTTTATTAAAATTAGAATGTTTTAGGTTCAGTTCCATTTTTATCATTAATTATTATTATTATAAATATTTAAGCTATTAAAAAAAAATATTATAATAATATTAAATATTAAAATAATTGAAAAATTAAAAGTATTTGTTGAAATAAAAAGATAGAAACTAATTGGAAGGTTACACAAGGACAAATACATTTTTGATTTTTCTCAAACACGAGATTTCGAATCGGTCGAAGGATGTTAGAGGAATTGGTGAACAGACATAAAATATAAAAAAAATATTCCATTCCATTCCACTTCATTCCATACCATGAGCTGGTGGGCGTCCCACGCTGCTTAAGTTTGCCAGGGGGCGAGTCTCTAAAATGCATAGTTGTTCAATAGAGCCATATTATTCCAGTAATGGTCGTTTCATTCACACTATTGGTAGACTAGTAACCAATCTACTTAACTCAGCGCCTCGCGGGATTCTATCTTCTTCGCGAGAGATGCCTATATAATTTGCGCGGGTTCTAGGTACCCCTGCAATGACATTGTACTGCTCTTGCTTTGTAGACTACCAAATTGATAAATAAATAGATAGATAAAAGATTTATTTCCATAAGACACACACATATATAAATAGTTTCTCGTATCACATCACAAAGTAACAGTACATAGTAAACATAGACAAAACATAAACATACAGAATAATAAAACAAACATAACTCAACATTTTGTGCGGTACGGTAAATACATATTGGTGAGATAGGGACGAATACTGAAAACGTTTCAACGTGTGTGTGGCAAACGCAAACGGGTTCCGGCTCAGCATGTGCTGAGAGTTTAAGAAGAAACTGAGGTAAATACTCGTAACAAACAACCATTGTCGTGCTTATACCATTCTATTGAAAAATTATATAAGTATTAGACTCTAGGGCCAGTTCGTGATCTCGACTAGAGAACTTTTGCAGCGTGCTATTGAAATAATTCAAAATGAAGTCAATTTGAATTATTTCAAGTCTTTGACCTTTTCTTCCCCTTCCTAGCTTTAGGCCCACATGGCGGTGGGGTCAGCTTATTCGTTTTCTCTCTCCACTTTATTATTAGTAAGATAGGTTTAGCATTTTCTAAGGTTAACACGAGCAGTAGACATAATTAAAACTGTTTTTATACGGATTTATGCTCGTTTATTACATTTTTACAATTTTCCGACGTTTCGGCACTTTTTTAGGTGCCGTGGTCCCGGATGACTGAGGTGACGGGCGTCTTTTAGAAAGCATTAACGGTTAGTTTACTACCCTCGGCAAAAATTACAAAAGTTAATTATGAAGTTACGTTCCAAAATAGGAAAACCAATTATTTTTTTTTATATAAAGTCAACAATATTGATTATTAGTGATTGAAGTAAAATTAAATTTATAAACTAATTACTTTACATGAACTTAAAAATACTGATTATTAATTGAAATTAAATTTATTTTTTTACTATACAGTCACACTTCTAGCAAGGGGGTCTCATACACTTAAGCACTGGTTCCCATGCTACCGGTATGTTCCAACCACGATCTCTAATAAAATTTGGATGTCGGCGGATCTCTATTGCCTCGTGTATCATTCTAGGGAAGAAACGGAAGATAGGTTTGTTATCAACCCTTGGATGTCCCCACTGCTGGGGCACGGGTCCCTTACTGCATCGTAAGAAGGTTAGGCCATACTCCACCACGGGGGCCAAGTCCGGGTTGGTGGAGGATTGTAAGACAGTGGCGGGCCTTACTGTCAGAAGGTATCAAGCCGCCCGCCGCGGCCTCATCCGCGGCACCTGCTTAACGTGCCTTGCGAAGCACGGAGCCGCTCGGTAAAATGCCACTAGCGTTAGTCATAAACGGTCACCCATCCATGCACTGAACGCGCCCTATGTTGCTTTTGGTTGTTTATACACAAATTAATTGCATTAAGTTTGCAAAATGTATGAAAGGTCAAAAATATAAATTGTTTATTTCAAACTGTTGTCTCTTTTTGGTATTGGTTTAGTATCGAAATTTATAAAGACGTTTTTTAGATTTTAAAGTAGTTTTTTTTAAATTGATTTTACCAGAAATCAGCAATACAAAGTATTAACATTCTGACCAAATGGTATTTACCACATTGCATTGAACCTTGGTAACAAACTACTTACTCGTACATCATTAGGTACTTTAATTCCGAATTCACCCACTTGATTTTTTCTTCTTCATTTTGAATCCGGAATGGTGCTAACAATGTGTAGTGTTTACGAAAGTTTTAGTTCAAGTGTTAAATCTATTAATTCAGAGGAAAACCGAAAACTAAATGGATATATGTAGTAAAGAAACATTTCACGGAATGGAACGGAAACATTTCAATGGAATGTTTTTTTTATATTTTATGTCTGTTCACCAATTCCTCGAACATCCTTCGACCGATTCGAAATCTCGTGTTTGAGAAAAATCAAAAATGTATTTTTCCTAGTGTAACCTTCCAAAATTAGTTTCTATCTTTTTATTTCAAAATACTTTTCATTTTTCAATTAAAGTGAAAGTGGAATGTTTTTATTGCCAACAAAAAAATAAATAAACAAGGTACAATAACTGAGAAAATTTCTTAAGAACTAAATTTGGCAAAAGGCCTTATGCTCAGCTTAAAGTCGCCAGGGAACATGCTCCACTGCCGACGCTCATTTTCAGCAAAAGCCTTGGAACTTTAAGTTAAGGGATAAAAACTTAATTGGGTGAATTTCCCGGAACTAAAAATTGCGTGGCACCAATGAAATTGGTAATAAAAAAGAAAGTGTTAATTTTCTAACATTTTTTTACGGTTAGATGATATGGTAATCTATGTGTAGCACTAAACATTTTGGTAATAAGAATAATGGATACTCCAAAAAAAAATATATTTCCCGAAATCTTTCATTGCCATGTTTGTCCGCACGTCACCTTGTTGTGTATTATTCTTTATTGATAAACATCTATTGGTTCTTTGTACTAAAAACTAATTTTATTTGATACATTAATAGTCAAAGTATTGTTACGAAATACATTTATTGAAATATTTACACAGTACAACGAATGGTTAATAAAAATGTATCTGTCCCAGAACTACCGTTAATCGCCGTGTCCTAATCATGTTCAAGTATATTGTTTTACCTAACGACTTGTTTCCCATCCCTGGTGCGCGAAACGTTTGTGTTTAATGCCGCCTAAGTGCTCGTCGCAGAAGGACGTACGCACGTGCCTGCGTTTTCGCGATATTCGTTAAGTCAATATTTTTTTTTGTTGCTGGACATTTTTTCTTTCATTGCCGTGGATAGGTATAACTTCTATTTAAATTAAGATTGTCATCTTAAGCAAACATTCGATAGAACGCTATTTCTCTTATGATTATTTGTCAAGTGTTTATTTTGTCGAATGGTTAATAGATTTTTTGTTATTTCTATTTATTGCCTCGATTTTCATCACCGTGTTTTCATTGCTGTGGTTTCCGTGGTCGAAATTTGCTATGGTAATGAAAAAAAAGACACATCAATGAAAGAAAATTAATTGCCATGCTTTATAAAACAAATTATTTTCATTGCCGTAGCCAAGTATTTCATTTCCGTGACTTTTGTTTTCATCGCCATGTTATGATTAGGTAAAGAAAATGTATTTTATCATCTTTTGGTAACATTTAGTACTTTATCAATCGTATAATACACCCTCACAAACGAACGCACCAGCACATACTGCAGTCTGATTTTAATAATGGATTGTTTATTTTTAAGATGCCAAGATGCCCAAACCAAAATTATCTGAGGAGGAGAGAAAGGAGAGAAAAAGATTGGCTGAAAAAAAAGACGTCAAAAATTAAGAAACGACCCATATCTGGGTTTGCATTTCCCTCTCGGAGAAATAAAATATGTTTTCATTTCCGTGGGTTGATTCTTTCATTCCTATGGCACAGTTATTTCATTGCCGTGGACGCTTGTTTCATTGCCGTGCACTCATGTTTCATCGCCGTGGCACGAAATTTTTAGACCAGTTTATCTTGCTAGTTTTTTAAGTTATCAGATAGATACTAAGCAAGAGTACATACATTATCATAAACAACAATAAAAGAGTTTTGTTTTGTAAAAAAACCCTAAGATAAAAAAGTACATAGAAATGAAGATTTTATAAGACCTGTTGAAATTCACTCAATTAGGGAGTCGCTGAGCGCAAAATAAAACGATACAAAATTGCGTGTTTGTCCAATTTTTTAAATTGAAATTTTTAATTTAAAGTTTCACCCAGACATAACATTAACATTTTGTATGTTAACGTAACCTTTGCATAAATAAAGTAGGTAGTACCCACCTCATATAGCAGGCACAGTATAAAGTATAGTGTAGTATGCTGCGCATCACATCAGCAGGAGGTTTAGAGGCTGGACATAAACTACGTTGTATGATACTGATACACTGCCGCTTTTATTTGTTTTTCGATTAAGTAGTTCCTATATTGTTTTTTGAACGTAAATTGTGACATGTATTTTTGTAATGTGGGTGGTATATTATTCCATATTTTATTTTAATATTTAATATTATTATAATATTATTCAACTATTTTGTAAATATAGATGGATAGGTAAATACTAAATAAGTTAATTAGTAATAGTTTTTATTAAGTTTGTTAATCATGTAAGTACTATTGAAATTAGAAAATAGGGTTTAATTTCCTTTCTTTAATAATAAGTAAGAATCTTTCATAATCTAAATATAATACATAATTTTGCGCCCTGAAAAAAACTACTTTCTCCCGTTAAAAGATAAAATAAAAAATTTCAACAAAATTTAAAATAATATTAAATTTAATGCAAGTCTACAGTCATCCTTAGAGTTACGCGAAATACATCGTTTAATGTTGAATAATCTACACGGCGTTGGCAAGCGGTTGCAGGCGATATTATCTGAAAGACAGCGTTCAGATTTATGTTGTAACATGTGCAAGCAAATATTAGGACACGCGCAAATATGTGAAGTCTAGATTATTTTGTGGAAGACGTGGGTAGGTGTAGGATTCATAGCCCTTAATTAATTTCAAGAGTAAAACATTAGAGGGTTTCTGCACGCTTAGGAAAACATGATGTGTGTCTGATTCAGTCTTGTTCCAGTCATCACATTATATTATAATATAATTTATCAGTGGTTATTAGGGTGAGACTATTACAGTAGACATGTATAGTCGACAGCACTTCAACCTTCACAGGCGTGCCTTCTATTCAGATACGTTGTGGGTAACTTTGTATTTCAAATGTAAAAGTTGATGTGCTGTTGACTGGACTTCCGCGTTTAAAATATTCGTTCTGTACCACCTAGACAAAATCATGTCTTTTATTATTAATAAAAAAAATTTTCGCTATTTCAAAGATATC
Organism: Yponomeuta sedellus; assembly: GCA_934045075.1. Taxonomy (NCBI): domain Eukaryota; kingdom Metazoa; phylum Arthropoda; class Insecta; order Lepidoptera; family Yponomeutidae; genus Yponomeuta; species Yponomeuta sedellus. The sequence goes on along the minus strand of OW203735.1, from coordinate 5,458,640 downwards.
TCAAGTCGAAAAATGTGGTCGAATGGAAAGAAAGAAGGTTCCTTATTCATTGACAACTCATCAGCTATATTGCAAGGTTCTTTTTCTAAAAAAAACTTGGAACCTCTCAAAGCTCGTCATCGGCAGATTCTGTAAAACATGTTTCAAGGATAATACGAATGCATTTTTGTAGATAAGCCAAGCATTAAACGATCCAACAAACGTTATCTAGTTCCAAGAAAAACAGATTTATTCATATAGATAGAAGATAATATTTGAATACCTTTTAAAATTCAAACTAAGTATCCTCTCAAACGCTCGCGTAAAATTGTGTAGAATACTCATCGCCATTTGTATAGTAGAGTAGAGCACCCTGCGCGTAAAATAATATGAATTATAGAACGCTCTCTTGCTTGAAACGCTACAGGACTAATGTTTTTTTAAAAAATAAATTTGTTTATTCAAGGTAAAGGTTACATAGAGATCCATCAACATTAAGTTATTCTAAGAAGAAAAAACATAACGTAAAATGTACTTGGGTACATGCCTGCTGCCATAGCTAGGCTCACATGTAGCCTGTGCTTATGGCGAGTAGGCCCGTGCCCCTGGCGAGGTATATGGTAACATATAAATTGTCATGCTTAGGATAATACAATGGAGATATGAAAGTAGAAGGTAAAGTATAAATTTGAGAGACTAAACAGGATGTTATGTTAACCAAAACTGGAACCAAATTGTTAACTACAGAATAATATGCTGTTTTACGTGTGTGTATATTTGTGTGTGTGTAGGTGTGTGTGTGTGTTTGGACAAAAGGTCCTCCTTCTAACCACTAAAAGTTACTCCAAACCTTTTAAAGCTACGTAAGTCAAACTTACGTTGAGGAAAGCGTGAAATAACTTTTAAGAATCTTTAAACCATCTTTCGTCTCGTTTGGCACTTAAGTAGTCCCGTTTTAAAAAAAAATCTCTATGAAATTGTGAATTCTGTGCGAGATACAGCGAGATATTATTGAGCTTGACAACATAGAACAGTTGACAACTGACGCTTGTTCTGTGACTGACAACAGAGTTGCCACCTTACAGAAAACTTTTTCACTAGTTTTGGTTTGATATTTTTATCTAATTTTCCTTTGTTTTGCTGTTTTTTTTTTGTGTTTTCTTGGTCTTGTGGTGATTATGGAAGCATTCTCACCAATCTAACGGCAGTAATATGACTGGTTGATTACCAGCGTCTTGCCTAATCTATAGGTACATATTATATTTATATTTAGCTGTTTTATATAGCTTAAATATTTATATTGTATATTTAAGAATACGTACAATGACAAGTCCCCCTCACTCTGATATGTCCGATTTATTTTACTCCCTAGACTCTGCAGATAATTTCTCTGATGCCTCCGACACGTCACAGACGCCTCTCCACTTAGGCGAAATGCTTCACAAAACTTTCTCATCACTTCGTAAGAGTTTGAATTTCTGTGACATCAATGCTCAGAGCATTCCTGCACATTACTCTGACCTCCTTTCTTCCTTCACCAGCAATCAAATCCACGCGTGTCTAGTTTCCGAAACTTTTCTAAAACCCTCGCTACCCTCCACTTGTTACTCTTTGCCCGGTTACGTGCTTATTCGTAACGATCGCACTGGGAAGGGAGGTGGTGGTGTTGCCATTTACTTGCGTTCCGATTTGAAATTCAAAGTCTTATCACAGTCTCCTTCTAATTACGCAGGTAACATGGAATATGTATTCTTAGAACTCGACTTAAATAGTGTAAAATTTCTGCTCTCCGTAGTTTACGCCCCTCCTAAAGTCGACTACTTCGACACGCTGGATCTTTTGCTGGCTACTTTTCTTCCTAATTATGACCATGCCCTACTGTTAGGTGATTTTAACACCTGCCTCCTCCGTGACGATACCCGTTTTCGTAAGCTTAAACTCCTAGCTACTTTTTTTAACATTCATATTCCAGATCTCGATCCTACATACCACGTTAATGATTGTCACTCTCTTTTTGACCTTATTCAGACCACGAAACCTGATCGTATTTCTGCCCATAGCCAACTCTCGGCCCCTGGTTTTTCTCATCATGACCTAATTTTTGTCTCTTATAAATTAAAAGTTCCCAAATTCAAGCCCAAAGTTCTCCTTTAGCGTAACTTTGCTAAGATGGATCTGGACGCGCTCAAGGGAGATGCTGAGAGCGTGGACTGGAGTCAGATTAGGGATCTCAGCACTGTAGACGACATGATAGAGAGGTTTAATTCACTGGCGACTGGTGATGGTGGTGGTCTCTACGATAAACATGCCCCTATACGCCCGGTTCGGATGAAACGCCCACCTGTGCCATGGTTGACGGATGGCATCCGAAGGCTCATGGCGCAGAGAGATAAGCTGAAGAGGAAACACAAGAAGGACCCGTCGGACCATAACTGGACCCAGTAATAGCTGGCTAGGAATCGCTGCAATCAGATGATCAGGAACGCTAAGCCACATACATTCATCACTTGAAAATTGCTCCCCAAATAATGTATGGAAATTCCATCGTACCCTCGGGTTCGGTAAGTGCCAGCAAGAAGTTAACCCATCTCGTGACATAAATGGCCTAAACCGCCACTTTTCTTCCTCCCCGCACTGTATTGATCCGGTACTGAAGGAATATACCATTAGGCAGATTGCATCTGCCTCTTTGGCCTCTACTTGTGGCTTTTCTTTTACTCCCGTCTCTGGCTCTGAATTAAAAAGGATCATCCTATCAATTCCTAGTAAGGCGGAATACGACGGCATCGGCCGTGACCTTATTCTCCCCATTATAGACTGTATACTACCTTCCCTCATTTTCATATCAAACCATTCCCTGTCCTCCCACTCCTTTCCTAGTAAATGGAAAATGGCGTACATGGTGCCTATCCCAAAAATATCTGACCCCTGCGAATTTAAACATTATCGCCCCATCTCTATTCTCCCTTTTCTATCGAAAGTGCTGCAGCGGATTGTAAACCGACAATTCTCATATTATCTACGGACAAACCATGTCCTCAATTCTTATCAATCAGGTTTCCGCCCAGCACACAGCACCTGCACAGCTCTAATTAAAATCACAGATGACTTCCGCCTTGCCAGGGATGATCGCTGTGTAACCCTCCTCACGCTGCTAGATTTCAGCAACGCTTTTAACTGTGTAGATCACGAAATTCTCCTGGCCGTCCTCAGATAATTAAATATTTCGGCGCCAGTGGCTCAGTGGTTTATGTCCTATCTTTCAGGGCGCCGGCAACGCATCCGTCTGGGAACCACCTTTTCAGATTGGTGCGATGTCTCTGCAGGCGTGCCTCAGAGCGGCGTGCTCTCTCCACTTCTTTTCTCCGTATTTATTAATACTCTCGCCTCTGTTATCCGCTTCAGTTCCTATTATCTGTATGCAGACTATCTCCAACTTTACACATCATTTAAACTAGAGAATGTCGATAAAGCTATCGTCTCCATGTCTGATGACCTGGAGTCCATTCGACAGTGGACCATCAAGTATGGCCTTCTGGTAAACCTCTCTAAAACGCAGGTCATGTTTGTCGGCAGTAGAGCCCTCATCGCCAGACTGGATTTGACCTCTCTTCCCAAGGTGCACTTTAATGGTATTGCTTTCCCTTACTATAGCAAGGTGAAGAATCTTGGTCTGCATATCCAGAGCGACATGTCCTTGGATGTGCATATGGCTGAAATAAGCAGTAAAGTCTTTGCCTCAATTCACTCCCTTAAGCGTCTACAGAAGTTTCTTCCATTCTCAGCCAAAGTTACGCTTGTCAACTCACTGCTACTCCCCATTATCGATTATGCTGACGTATGCTACCCTGACCTTGGTGAGGAGCTGCTGAGCAAACTCGATAGGCTTCTCAACTTATGCATCCGATATATTTATGGATTGCGTAAGTATGATCACGTCTCCCAATTTCGCTCCAAGCTTAAATGGCTTAATATCCGTTTCCGCAGGAAGTTTCATATCTTGTCAATCTCTACAACATGTAGAATAACACTTGCTCCCCTTTCTATCTCAGGGAACGCTTTGTTTATCTCCACAGTGACGCCCGCCGTCTGCGGTCGTCCCGGATTCTTCATCTCCGCACCCCAGAGCGTAATGCGGCGGATTATTCTGGCTCTTTTACTGTATACGATTCGCTTGTGGAACAGCCTACCTCTGGACATTCGTCAGGCCTCAACATTAGAGATTTTCAAAAGGAATGTTAATCTATTTATTTATTTATATATGTATTATTGGTTGTGTAGGTTTATCATATTTTTTATTATTCAGACCCCCCCCCTTGCCCCTGTAGGTTTAAGTTAATATATCTCCCTATGTTTATGTAAGTTTATTATTGTATTCCACCTTCTTTTCCTGCACTACACTTTGCCAGTCTCTTCAACAGCAAAGGTTTGCTGGAAGAGAATGATTCTTGCATTAAGCACGCCCTTGTACATTTACTCATGTAATTAGTGCAATAAAGAATTAAAATAATAAATAATAGAACAGTAGGTTTTCCATATTTGCTATTTTAAGTGAACTTTGTATGAACGCTAGTCGTACGATGTCGTATAATCACGATTATTGCGAAACCTATCGCGATCTATTGCGAAACCGGCCAAAGAAGTTACTTACCGGTGCGAAGCTTCTAACGACGTGAAGGGAAGGGCGTCAAGTTTGAATTATTTTAAAGGCTAGAGTTTCGATAAAAAGAGGTAATAAAAAGAAAACACTAATGCTAATTCAGTGTTTTAGTAAGTAGAATAATATTTAAAAAACACGTTTTTTTGTTATTTCAATAACCAAACATTGCAATAGTACTATAACTACGTAAATATTTGTTACTTTTATTTTACCATTTAGTGTGTACGATAGAGATTGTTACCTTATTACCAAAATAATAATATTTTATTGGCAAATAGAAATTGAGGTTGTTCCCTATGGGGAATCCATAAGAAGGTACTTTATGAACCCGCTGGATCTAAGGGGCGCTTTAATGACCTACAGGTCCATTTGGCACCACCGTATGGCTTTAGCGACTGCAGAAAGTTTGTTCTACGCGCTATGCAATGTTAAAACTCACTCAATACTCAAAAACTTTTTCTTCGATATCGATAACTACACCACTTCCAAGAACCACGAATTCAAAATGCGAAACTTTTCTGCAAAACTACGAGATTCCTTCCTTGACCGTTGTTCAATTTAATCATATTACTATGGTAATGCTTGTTACATTGACACTATTACAAGTCTTGTAACCAATCGCAATCCAATGGTAAAATCCGCGCAAGTTATGCTTATTTAATTAGCACGGGTGATACCATTGGAATGACATTAAACTGCTGTAGCTTAGTAGTCTTAAGCTTATTATGGAAACCTTTTGAAATGAAATGAAAAGGTTTTATTCAAAGTAGCACAGAAACTGCGGCTTAATGAACGTTACAATTCAAACTAGGTGTCCATTTCAAAATCTAGATCATTTAGGAGAAAAAATGGACAAAAAAACTCCTAACTTAGTCTTTTCAAAAGTCCTTAATTAACATAGTTTACATAATTATTTTGAACATAGAACTCATACATTGTACTGGCTTTCATTCCAGACCTCATTGTCATCTAAATAATCCTTTATGTTATAGTAGCCCTTTTGGCACAAAGTGTGCTTAACATATTTTTTGAACCGCGATTCAGGCAAGCTTAATATATCTTCAGGGATTTTATTATAGAAGCGTATACAATGCCCCATGAAGGATGTATTAACCTTTGCCAGCCTAAATAGTGGGAACAAAAGTTTATGTTTATTTCTAGTATTTACATTGTGTTGGCTACCTAAAGTTTTAAAGTTACTGATATTTTTCCTAACGTACATAATGTTTTCATATATATACTGACTGGCAACTGTCAGGATGTTAGTTTCTTTAAAGAAATCTCTTAACGAATCTCTACTACCCAGCCTATAAATGAATCTGATCGCTCTCTTCTGCAAGACGAAGATGGTCTCAATGTCTGCTGCCCGTCCCCACAGTAGTATGCCATAGGACATAAGACTATGGAAGTAACTAAAATAAACAAGCCTAGCAGTTGCGACGTCAGTTAGTTCCCTAATTCTTTTGACTGCATATGCTGCTGAACTAAGCCTATTTGCTAATTTTTCTATATGAGGACCCCATTGAAGCTTTGCATCAATTGTGATACCTAGAAATACAGTTTCATTCACAAGGTCTAATTTGTCATTCCCCAGTAAAACATTGCTGTTTACCGTTTTGACATTTGGAAGAGTGAACTTTATACATTTCGTCTTTTTTTAATTTGACAATAAGTTATTAGAAGAAAACCAATTTAGTACCCGAGAGAGAGCATTATTTGTATTGTCAAGGTCATTTTCTTGTCTCTTAATTTTAAAAATAAGAGACGTGTCATCTGCAAATAATACTATCTCTGACATATTTTGAACCATGAACGGCAAATCATTTACATATACGAGGAAGAGGAACGGCCCCAAAATCGATCCTGTGGCACTCCTATCCTGACCTCTGACCCTGAAGATTTAGTTCTATTTATATCAGCTCTTTGAACTCTCCCTTCTAAATATGATGTTATAAGTTTTAGGCTATTCCCGTTTATACCATAGTGCTTTAATTTTAAAAGAAGTGTTTTATGGTCAACGCAATCAAATGCTTTCGACAAGTCACAGAATACGCCTATAGCATCCTTGCGCTCTTCCCATGCACTAAATATATGTTTAACTAACATGACGCCGGCGTCCGTTGTAGAGCGCCCTTGCGTAAAGCCGAATTGCTGACCATGGAGAAGTTGATAGTCATTGAAATGTGTAAGCAGCTGACCTAGAACTATCTTCTCGAATATTTTACTCAAAACGGGTAGAACTGAGACTGGTCTGAAATTTGTGGGATCTTGCTTATCACCACTTTTAAATAAAGGAACGAGCCTACTATATTTCATTAGATCAGGGAATATACCCTCATCTAAACATTTGTTAAAGATTTTGGCTAAATGGGGTGCTAGGGTATCGATTACTGAGCTAACTACTGTTACTGACATACCCCATAAGACCTCAGTTTTTTTAAGCTTTAGCTTTTTAAACGATTTAATCACGGTATGGGCTTCAATATAGTCGAACGAAAAATCGTGATGGCATGGGGGGACATTGTCTTTCAAAATACTTTCAGCAAGAGCTGGAGAAGAGTCTAAAGGAGCTGTCGTTACAATTGGAACATTTGTAAAGAACTGTTCAAAAGCCGTAGCAATGTCTTCATTTGAGGTTATTAATTTATCATCTATTTTAAGTGAAAGTTCGCGATCTCCTGATTTGGATTTACCGGTTTCCTTATTTATAATAGCCCAAATTGTTTTAGATTTATTATAAGATTGAAGGATTTTGGATTTTATGTGCTCGCATTTTGCTTTGTGGCAGACGGCCTTAAATAATTTTGAATATAGTTTAACATACTGTATAAAGCTGGGGTCATATGTGTATGTTTTTTTCTCATACAGTGAATAAAGTGTGTCCCTACTTTTCCGGATACCGGGAGTAGCCCATTCACTAAATCCTACTTTATTCCCTTTTGATGATAACTTTTTCAATTTAAAAACTTTTTCAAAACTATCTGTAACGACCTTGAAGAAATCTCCATAATTATCATTTGCATTAAGGGTCTTATTATTTTGTGTAGGTAAGCTACTTTGTATGTAATTTCTAAATAATTCCATCTTTTTTGCTGTAATGGGCCGATAAATTATATCTTGCTCCTTTTTTTTAAAATCTGCTTCAAAGTGGACAATTTGACCATTGTGGTCTGACTTTAAGCAAGTTACTGTAGAACAATGCGAAAATTCACAGTCGCAGAATACATTGTCAAGACAGGTGGCTGTGTTTTCGGTAATCCTAGAAGGCTCTATGAAAATATTAACTAAATTAAAAGACTTGAAAACTAAAATAAATAGTAATTTACCAGAAAAACCGCCTGTAAATTTTGATTAGCTAAGATAAGTTTTTTTAAGGGGGGCTTTTCTGTTGTCTGCGCTGATAGTTTAAATCAGCAGTCAAGCTTAACCTACTTATACTAGGTTTTTTAAAACCTCAGAATACAGAGGTTTGAGTGTAGAACTTCTACAGTTAGCAACTTTAGTTGGTCCCTGTTTTATTGTCTCAACAATAATGGGGTCATAAATATTGAATGCCAATAATTTGGCAATCTGTCGTTTCAAAGAAAGAGGCACATGCATTGTGTCCCTAGTCAATATAAAGTTTCGAATAAAATTATTCGTATCAAAATATAATACTTTGTCTCGATGGCCAAAGGTCATATTAAACAATAGCCGATTTAACTTATCTAACCGGGCATTTTGTGTGTTTGACAGAGTTTTTGAGTAAGGGAAAGCGCAAATTACAATTTTTCTTGCTTGAAGAGCAACTATAGAATCAAAATAATTTGTCAAATCTTGTTGCTGTATTCCTGTGCTGTCCCCTATTAATAACACAACAGTAGTATTATTATCATACTCCTTACTAAGCATGCAGTTAACTATTTGCATGTAAGATGCATAGGGCATACATATATTTTCAACATGTTGTTTTAAGTTATTTTGTAGTCTACTGCCTAAACCTAAACCTAATTTATCTGAATAGATAATGGTTTTGTACTGGATGTCATTGTCAGGAACTCGGTAGCTGGTGGGTCTAGACTGCGGCTGTGCATCCAGTATGGCATCAGGGGTCGGTGTTGCACTGCGCTGCTCGTTGACTGGAACTGAAGAGCTGGTCGGTCTATTAGGTGATACTCTAAGTCTGGCATCACAGGTCATTGGTCCACAGGTCTCAGCTGTCACATTCGGTGTTGCAGGCTGTCCACTTAGCTCGCCCCCATGCTGCTGTGCCATATCCAGCTCTAAAGTGGCTGGTATGTTGGGCATGCTGCACGGTGGACATAAGCCTAGCTTCTTACTGCCCTTTTCACTATTCCGTGGTTGCATGGAGTTCTGCTGTAGAGGGGCTGTGTCTCCAATCACGGCTTATGGTGGATTTAAGGGTAGCAAGCTTGATTTGCCTTCTGTGTCTTCCAAGTCCTGGATAAAGTTGGACTCAATGCATTCCAGGTTGTTTTTGCTCAGTGCAATCAACTCGTTCATTGATGAAATGCAGTCACAGTACTGAGTTTGCATAGCTGAGTACTTGCAGGTGATGTCCAGCAACTGAAACTGCAGATCTTCAACTTGTAGTTGTAGTTCGGCCATCGCTAGTTCGTGGTCGACATTGTTGGTGAATAATTCCTTCTGACATTCGGCCATTTCTATTTCTAACCGCAGTTTTTGACGGTGAATGGGTATACTTTCTATACTCTTCCGGCTTCGTTTAACGAGTTTCTGAACCTTTTCTATGTACTTTTTTGTTTTAATGTACTTCTTAATTTTCCTTACACTGTTCATTTTTATACTGCTGCTACTACTGGCTGTAGTTAGGTCGACAGTTGGTATCCCTGTATCACTCATGACTTCACTATACAAAGCCATGGTTTTAGCACTCTCTTTTTGTTGTTCCTGCTCACTTATCTGCTGAAGCTCGTGGTGTGCCTCAGCAAGCTGGTGTTCAAGTGAGCGTATACGTTGTAATGCTACATCGTGGACATCATGGCATTTGATAAATGTGTTGACTTGATGTTGCAGCTCATCGCGCTGGGCACTTAGGTCTTGGCATTGGATATCCAACTCATTGAGCTCTTCTTTGAGCGCCGAGTTGGTTTTGTTTTGTTGACGGATCTCCTCTTCGCTGTCCTCTCGTTCTTGAAGAAGAGTGTCGCACAGCTCTTTACTCTTTTGGAGCTCTAGAAGGGTCGCCTTAAGCCTCAGTTCCATATCACGTACAGTCATCTTGCTTCGGGACAACATGGTACTGGAAATCAGAGCTACTTTTGAAGTCAGCTGTTCGGTCTGGGGTTGCCAGCCAATTTTTATCCTTATTAAGGCTGGGTAGCTATCATCATCAACCCATTATGTCCCCGCCGAGGGGCACGGGTCGCTTCCCTGAGGAAGGTATAGGCCATACTCAACCACGGGAGCCAAGTCCGGATTGGTGGAGGCTTGCAATACCATTGGCTGGTCTTACTGGCTAGCTATAGCCAGTAAAAACAAATGTGAAAATATTGTGAATGAGAGCGGATGAGGCAGTATGTTTTGCAGATTTGAACACTCCACTGCGGCTTTAGCTAACCGCCTGCAGTGAACATTTTCCGACGTAGGAGTGAAACGACGACTTATAGAGTTATAGCTACGGCACTCTTAACCTCTCTTTGCAAGCTCAACCTCGTGTAAGCCAACTTGTCTTTGCCTCCACTGCAAGTTAATTTGAACCTTATACCGTTGACGTAAGTGTGATGAGAACGTGACGCCGTTGTGAGCCTATAGTGGTCTCACGGTATGAATAAATAGTGGAATGTCAAAAGGAGTTAAGAAAAGCTCAGGCTTTCCTTTTGAATTCAGTCTGCGATGCGGTAGAATGCAGTTTTCTTCTTAACTTCTGTAATGTACGAGTATGAATGATTTTTTTTGCCTGAATGATACTGAAACATAACCAAATTGTACTATCGTAACAAATTGTATTCATTACATTTAGTTATTGCATTTAGTTCTGTAAAAATTAAAAATATAAACCAGTTTTAAAACATTATGGCACCAAAAATAACTTAAGCTAATAAGACCTTTAAATTCGATGTAGGTATAGTTCGGAGTTGGTGCCACGTTTCAAGACCAGCCAGCATACATTTTGAGCACCGACTTCAAAATGCATTTCTACAATACCTACATCTAATTTAAAGGTTATATTATTTTTTCTGTTCTTTAGTGCTTTGAAGTCGATTTGATTTTTATATTTAAAAAAATCGCGATTTTTGTGTATATCACTATGACTTCGCTAAGTTGTGTACACACATTGCCTCTCAGATTAATAAGCTTAATTGGCCGGTCACATCTGCCGAAGAAGCGACAGTCAATTTGGTTTGCCTGCAGAAGAAAAGATAATCAATTCTCAAGCGGGTGCCACGTCAAAAATTAACGACTACATTTTATAAATAGCTCTTCTACTTCTTTTTCGTCGTGTCAGCACGTGATTTTGGGACAGCATGAGCCAATAACGCTCTGCATTTGTTCCGAATATGCGCCAAATGTATCCTGTTCCGTCCCTCCTGTTCCCATTTCCCTCCCGAAGCTTTTCTTATAGTATCTGTTCAACTCAAGAACTTATAAGTCTGCTTATATTGTCTTCAACAACTTATAGTGTCTGGCATTGGGGCTCGTCCGTTGCTTCGTTTCCTGTTCACGCGAAGGGTGAATAACATATTCCAAGATATTTGGCCTGCGAATATAACAGGCTGTCTATAGCTCACTGAAACCTTACAAAATATACGATTTAAAGTGACTACATAATCAATTGAAGGAAACACGAAGTACAGAATTTGTACAGATATAGCAGTCACGAAATCGCCGTTTTTACTTGCCATGAATTTGAATTACTTACCTTCTGTAATTTAGAGTACTTATTTACTACCAGTTCCCATTTAATAATATTGAATTAAAAAAAAATACGTGACAGACATTCATTCAGTTCGGTATCCCCAGCGCACAATCGCTGTACAACCAGTGACTGATGTTCAGTTACTATTTCAGATTTGTTACAGCGCTTTCGACATACAGCTCACAGCCTTAATTATAAAAAACAAAAACCCCAAAACGCTCACTAGAATAGTTTGTGGTACAAGGAAAAGACGTAACCGCAGATTAATACGCCTCTAATGGCAGAAAATGGCCAGGAATTTCAGTAAGTAAATACTTAACTAACGAAATTTGAAGAGACAGCGCTACTGTTAAAATATTGACTTTAAAAACCTATTTAGAGGCTAAAAATTCCACCTTAAATATTGACTTAGCAAAATTCTCAATTTAGAAACTAACGCTAGTGTTTTCGTGGAATCGTGTTTCTATTGAGGCCGTGATATTTAAGATGAAGCAAACCAATCCGCAAAGAAACTAACGTGCGGTCAGAAGCTATGTATGTGCCTGTATGTAAATATTATGTTATGTTATGTAAACTAACTGCTAAACTATGTAAAATACTGACTTAAAAATTTTACTAAGTAAATACCTAAGTATTAAAAATAAAGGAATCACTTTATTGCTATAGTTTTTTTATATGTTGATAATTATTGACTCTACTTTTCATTTCGAATATAGATAGATAGATAGAGAACACTTTATTGTACATAAAAATGGAAATTACACAGATATTTCTTAACCTAAGAGTACAGACGATATGCTCATTGTTTTATTTCTATTATACACATTATTATGTTATGATTATGTACATTACTCATAAAGGAAAGAGGCATAATTGTATTTATAGATTTACTTATTCAGAAACTCGTTCAGTCAAAGCTGCAATGATTTATACCGATATTTAATTAGTCAGATCTATATTGGACTGAAATGAAAACTTCACTTAGAAGGATGTAAGTGTAAGCCTAGCCCATCCCTCATAGGATCATCAGCGTGTATCTTATCGAGGCCAGGGCGATCAACATCTTTGTCAATCTCATCAGCTCGTTCAATTACTCTTTCAGCCAAAATTTTATCCGCTTCTAAAAGCAACTTCAGGAACCTCTCCTTTATCGGTGGTATTATTCTAACCACATTTGCAGCAAGATTATTGACCACAAACTCTCTTTCCCATTCAGCCAGCTCATTGTGAAAGTATTCAGCTACTGGACTTAAGTCCACAGCGTTGGTTTCTATGATCTTTAAGCGTTTTGGCGTACTTTCGTCCACTGTAGCTTCGGGACCGTGGAAGGAGTTAGGATAATAATTAGGAGCGTCTCTCATATTTTCAAGTACAGGTGGGGGTCCATCACGATAGTAAGTTTGTCTATATATTGGGCAATTGACATTTATTAGATTCCGGTTGATTCCAAGGCGATGAACTTGAGTATCGTAGTGTAGGCTAAGACTCTGCCTTTAAACAATTGTTCTAGAGGCCCTGGAATTCCAGGCACTAAGTTAACAGGATTATATGCTGCCTGTTCTACTTCAGCAAAGAAGTTGTCAACATTTCTGTTGACAACAATTATTCCAATTGGCACTGTTTTATAAGTACCATTGGGCCACGTTCTAGTGACGTCAAAGGGTTCAAAATTAGCTTTTTCTATTTCTTCCAGCGTCATGACATCCATCTCCATTCTCCATGTTGGATACTCCTGTCTTTCTATTGCGTTGTAAACATCTCTGGTGTAAAAATCTGGATCCTCACCTCCTATGGGTATTACTTCCTCATTTGTCAAGCCTGCAACTCCTTGGTTTGATAGGAACTTGAACCTCACAAAGAAACTTTCTCCTTTGGCATTATTCAGTTCAAATGTATGTATGAGAAATACATCCATTTGTCTATAATTCTTTGGAAGGCCAGCAGGCGAAGCTAATCTCACTAAAATATGCAGAGCCTTTGGCTGCAAAGTTGCAAAGTCCATCATTTGTTGGACATCTCTCAAATTTGTTTTGGGATTTCTTTTGAAAGACCTGATAGTCGAACCGAATATAATCAGATCCCTGTAAAGATAAACTGGAATTTGTATGCTTAACAGATCTAAATTCCCATCTTCCGTATAGAATTTCATAACAAAACCTTTCAGGTCTCTAGTGACTTCGTTGCCTCCCGCGTTTTGCAAAGCAGTAGAGAACCTCGCGGCTAAGGGCGTTATTTTTCCTATTTTCTCAAAGAGCTTGGCTTTACAGTACTTAGTGATGTCGTGTGTGACTTCTAGGTAACCGAACGCGCCGGTGCCTCTGGCGTGGACGACTCTTTTTGGTATTTTCTCTTGTACGGCATGTTTTAAGGTGAAGAAGGCGTTCGTTAGCAGTTCACTGTTCAATGTGAAAGTTTCTGCTGGAAAACCTGTGGACATTAGTCCACAGGTTTTCCAGCACTGGTTGTGAGCAGTGTTGGTTCCTGGAATGGAATTTTAGTATTATAACTTTGCGTTTTAGGTGGGTTGGACTACTTTCATGTACATTTAGAAGTACACAGATACTTTATAAATTCTTAAGTTTCTGATTAGGGTAAGCACTAGGTTCCATTTTTTATGGGACTATCGGACTATTAACCGAATTTCGAGAAATCTCTAATGGTCTGCCATATAAAAGGAACTTATCATAATAATATACTTTGTACAAAAGGATTCCTAAATATGTAGAAGGTATTCAAACCGAAATCAAGAACAAATTTGACTATTAATCCTACCAAGACAGCGGTTTCTACAAATAGCATTAAATTTCTGTCAAAGGTAACTGATCTAATCTAATCACATAAATGTAACTTGTGCCTTTCCCTATATTCGAACCATTGTACATCAACCGGAGTCACGTTCAGATACCGATGCAACTCAAACTCTTCCTCTTCATTGTATCTGCGGGACTCTTTAGACCCGTTACTGAAGTTAACGAAGTAAATAAAACACAAGAGGCAAGTGTAGGACAACATTGTTGCACGGTGAATGATTCAGTTGGACCTACCGACGCCGGTAAATGAAAGTCAACCAAATTGTACCGAGTTCATCGGTAAATAATGCTGGAATTACATCAGTCTGAAGTACATTATACGTTGTTGATATGTAGAGTCGGCAAATAAGCTAATAATAATAATAATCTTATTAGCATCTTTTGACAAAATTGTCGTGTAGTCAGCGTCTATAGGATTTTTTATGGCTTTACGGTACCCAATAAGATATCTAAAAATTTTTGGTACATAATTGTCTAATGATTAGTTATAAAATAATACATCGTCATTCTCTTAATACACTGTTGCCTGTTTTATAATAATGTCAAATTCTCAGTTATTTGTTAATGAATTTATGACACAGACAGAAAATAATATTTCTTTCCATGGTAGACACAACAAGAGTGAGGCCTCGGGCTGTGTAGAGGTCGTGCAGAGCGGAGATGGACTGATTAGCTCTGAACATTCTTGCCCGGATAGGAGAGTTTGACTCAAGACGGGGTAGAGTGGAAGATCGTGAGGGAGGCTTTTGACCGGCAGCAGGACATAAATTCGGGTAACTAAACGAATGAAAAACCTTAACAAGATTTTGTTTATTTTATTCTTTTACATTTGGAGACAGTTTATAGTAATACCAATACAGTAAATAGCGACACACAAGTCAATTAGCATTACAATTCATTTATTAATCTAAAACTTTCGTAACAACTACACATTTTTCACTTTAAAAAAAATTAAACTGTTTATTTCATAAAAAGAATCCACAAAATATTCTAGCTAAGGAAGCTAAAAATCTTCTTCATAAGACTGCTTCCAGAGGTTGCTCTATAATATAAAAATGAATCGCCGAATGTGTTGGTAAGAGAGCAGCGGAACCAATTCTGCTAATTATTTTTCTTCTTCTTTTTCAGACTATATTATGTAGTCCACTGCTGGACATAGCCCTCCCCTAATGAGCGCCATATAGCGCCCCCTGTCTTCAGCTTGCCGCATCCAGCATCTGCCTTATTTTTTTTGCATTATTTTTTTAAAAGATTTTTTGACGTACGAGGGTGGTTCTTACGGAGAAAAAAAAAATAAATCAACTGTTAGGCGGTACGGAGTTCACTGGGTCAGCTAGTCTTCTATAATATAAAAATGAATCGCTAAATGTGTTGGTAAGCGCAAATCTCGAGAGCAGCTGAACCGATTTCGCTAATTCTTTTTTTAGAATATTCCTTGAAGTACGAGGATGGTTCTTACGGAGAGAAAATTAAAAAAAAAATTAAAGAATCGACTGTTAGGCGGTACGAAGTTCGCTAGGTCAGCTAGTCTAAATCCCCGAATGTTCTGGTAAGCGCAAATCTCGCGAGCAGCTGAACCGATTTCGCTAATTCTTTTTTTAGTCTATTCCTTGAAGTACGAGGATGGCTCTTACGGAGAGAAAAAAATAATCAAAGAATCGACTATTAGGCGGTACGAAGTTCGTCGGGACAGCTAGTATAATATAAAAATAAATCCCCGAATGTGTTTGGTAAGCGAAAATCTCGAAAGCAGCTGAACCGATTTCGCTAATTCTTTTTTTAGAATATTTCTTTTAATACGAGGATGGTTCTTACGAAAAAAAAAATTTAAAGAATCGGCTGTTAGGCGGTACGAAGTTTGCTGGGTTAGCTAGTTAAAGATAAAATTTGACAATCATTCCACTCCACTTATACACGTACTTTTACTTACATGAGAGTAAGTAAAAATACGGTTATGCCGAATATATATTGCAAATGATTATGTTAAATTATATTATATATGTAGAAAAGTATTATAGCATTTGTAAGGGAAGTGGGACGCACTACCTTAATTCGCACGGACTTAATTCCGGGTTGGAAGACTCCGACCAGGATTCGCTCTGATTCACAGAGCCTAATCATGGTGCGTAGAGACGGAGCTGACTTCGTCGGTTGCTCGTCTCTGACTCAGTCAGAAACTCAACGTGATTAAGCTCTTGCAAATATTGTTTGCCATAATAACAACATAACATAACATTTACATACAGGCACATACATTGCTTCTGCCCCCACACTAGGATACCCTGTGTCGTGGGACCTGGGTTTTTTTTGTCCCCAATCGGGGTTCGAACATGGTAGGCAGATGCGCTGCCGCTGCGCCACAGAGGCCGTCATAATAATTCGCCCACGACCTTTTCTCAGACCTACCACAGATAAACGAAAGAATTATAACAATCAATGAAGCCGTTTAGACGGAGTTCGATAACCAACAAACACAATATTTTTATAAGTTTCATTAAAAAAGACAAAAACACACACGTCATATAAACTACATGACAAACATTAAAAGCTTGGTTGGTTGATATATAGACTATATTTGCGATGCAGTTGCTATCTGTACTAATAGTAACGATGTTGTAACGTGTTATTATTGTATTATTCATTGCACTTACTTGGAATTGTAACGGAAAATCGGCCAAGTGCGAGTTCAACTCGCGCACTGATGGTTCTGTAATGTAATATATTTGAATAAAAATATGATTCCATATTTAGAGTATTCATTTTAGAACAATACTCGTAGTATTCCTCTTCTCCTGCTCCGTTCGGTTCCTACAAAAAAAAAACGTTCATTTATACCCGTAAAGGAAACTTTTTTTTTTACCATTTTTTATATTGGAGACATTTTTTTCACATAACAACACATGGGCAAATTCGTTCCACACTAGTCCTTATCTTAACATCATAAAAGAGTAAGCACATTTCGTATGAAAAAAAATGCTGAAAACCAACTCTAACCATAAGAGTAGCACTACCCAATTTATTCCGGTCGGATCCCAAAGATCTACTACCGTTGCAGACATAACAACTGCAAAATATAAGACAGATAAACAGATAGAGCGACAGACAGCGTTGGCATCCTAGATATAGTCAATGGAGTCTCGGAGCCTTTGGTTATGGAACCCTAAAAAACAGTTTTGAAATACAGATTGATTTCATTCGGTTTCCGAACATATTTTCAGTCGACCTACCGCATTTCCGTCTGTTCTACCTTCAAGGCTGTATCTCTTAAAGTAGACAGAAATTTTCACGTAAATAAAAAACACTTTATTGCATAACTACAAGAAATAATTAAAAATCAGGTCTTTAATAATATAATATAACAGCCTATGTACGACTCAGGGCAGGGCACATGGCACAGGGCCTTCTCTCGGAGAAAAAGTATTTTGACTGAATCAACGGTTAGCCATGCCCACCGCGGATTAGCGATATTTCAAAAAGGCGATAAAAAAATGTTTTTTTAAATATCATAACTACTTAACTGGCATTAGCTGCCAACAAGAAAGATAAGTGGATAAGATAAGAGGACA
The DNA here is from genome assembly GCA_934045075.1 of Yponomeuta sedellus. NCBI lineage: Eukaryota > Metazoa > Arthropoda > Insecta > Lepidoptera > Yponomeutidae > Yponomeuta > Yponomeuta sedellus. Next base: position 5,440,745 of record OW203735.1, on the reverse strand, counting down.
ACATAGGCCCCACTTCAAGCCTACTCCATCTAGAAAAACAATGTCTCCGGAATTGCAGAGTCCGACTGGTCCTTTCACCCATCTAGTGTAGTGAAGGTGACTCTGGACGCTCGCTGTATAAATCAAAGAGTATATAACCACCAAAATCATCTCATAGTAAAGATGCAAAGGCGAAAAAATAGGCTCCAAGAAGGCTCTTCCCGGCTTATCCACACCTCTACAATGCCCTCCCTATAGAAGTACCTCAACCGACAATAGCCCTTTCAATTGTTAATGAAATCATCGGTATGGCATGGACACGAAATCGATATCGACATTTATGTCCCTATGAAACGGATAAAAGGATGTGCGAATATTTTAACAAATAAACACGCGTTTGTCCCTCCATCCATGCGTGCTGCGCGTGACAAGTGACAACGCAGCGTGTGCGTGACAGGCGCCGCGTGATGGCAACAGAAATACTGGATGGCTCGTGATATCAATGGAGGGATGAAGGTGACAGCTTTTGTCAAGGAAGATCTACCAATATAATAACTGTTGTGTAGTTTGGCAGAAAAACAACTTTTTATTAACCATATTATATTTTGCTGTATTTAATTGAATAAAGTCTTCAATACATCAATGAAAAGTGTTCAAGTGCTGGTGGATTTGCGCACCGAGCTTAACACTACTTAGTATTATACTTATATTACTTACATTGACATTTATCTCGGAAACGCTTGAAGGTATCGACGTAAAAATTAAACCCGTATACTCAGGTTTACAGTCCCTGGCAGTTGTGAAAATACATAACTTCTAATTTAAAAACCTATTTAGAGGCTAAAAATTTCACCCATGCCGGGATTCGAACCCGCAACCTCTGGCTATCCGTACCAGCGCTCTACCAATTGAGCCAATGGGCGACTCACGACATCAGTGAAATTTCGAACCTCTTTACAATATTCTCTGTATTACGTACAGGCAGCGACATCTGACTTAAGCAAATTGCATTACTTACAGCCCCGACTACCTACTTTGCAGTTAGGTTTAACATCGGAACGATATCACTGTACCCACATGATTACACTATTTTTATTTTTAATGCACTAACCCGTGCTAAGGAACAAATTTAAAAACCTATTTAGAGGCTAAAAATGAGGCTAAAATTTTTAGCCTCTAAATAGGTTTTTAAATTTGTTCCTTAGCACGGGTTAGTGCATTAAAAATAAAAATAGTGTAAACATAACTTCTAAGTTAATGCAAAAAAAAAAAATATTAAAGCCAACTATGTCGCAAAGAACGTATATTTCAACACTCCAGGTAATCAAAATTCATGTGGTACTTCCCTTCGACCTAGAGCTATGAAATTTGGCATGTAATATTGTCTCATACTACAGATACGGGAAAAAAACTGAAAACAATACATTATTTTGCATTCAATTATTTTTTATTAATTTTTTATCTTATTTTATTAAAAAAAAATGTCTTTGAACTGAGGGATAATCTCGAAAAAACTGCAAGACTCGATTCCTAAACTATTTATAATTAAGAAGAATTCTAAGAAGCGCTCGTGGCCTAGTCGAACCGAGTGACTGGAATCAATCAATTGAGTTAAGCAACAACAGGCGCAGTCAGGTGCAGGATGGGTGACCGTCCCGTGACTAACGCTAGTGGCATTTTTCCGAGCGTGTCCGACGTGCTTCGCAAAGCACGCTAAGCCGTTGGTGCCGGCTGTCATGTAATGGCAGTCGTTAAGTCATGTTAGAAGCCTTAGATACGGCTTGATAACTTCTGACAATAATACCAGTCATTAGACTTGCAAGCCTCCACCGATCCGGACTTGACCCCCGTGGTGGAGTATGGCATACCTTCCTTAGGGAAGAGACCCGTTCCCCTCGGTGGGGACATAATAGGGTGATGATGATGATGATGAAACAACTCTTGACCATTACAAAAACCTATTTAGAGGCCAAAAATTCCACCCATGCCGGGATTCGAACCCGCGACCTCTGGCTATCCGTGCCAGAGGATAATGGGTGAGTCGCCCATTAGCTCAGTTGGAAAGAGCGCTGGCACGTATAGCCAGAGGTCGCGGGTTCGAATCCCGGCATGGGTGGAATTTGTGGCCTCTAAATAGGTTTTTGAAATTGTCCTTAGCACGGGTTAGTGCATTAAAAATAAAAATAGTATAACTCTTGACCAGCTTGCCGGACTCAAACCGTCTCTCAAATAGATGGAATATACGCCAATTATACGATGTTCCCCTATACAGACGCAAAGAAAGGAAGAGCTTTTACGTTTCACACACGTGAAGTCTTTTCCGCACCGCTGCCCAAAATCGTCGAGAAGGTACGACAAACAAAACTGCGAACCTGTCCGATGACAGAAGAACAAAATAAAGCCCTTACTCTAGTGACTGTACTTATTATAATTATTAATAACTTCCCTGTCCACATACCGTTAACAATGCGCCCTAATTCAGTTCCACTTCCACACGCCCACATTAAGATACTTGTATGTCCTGAGATATATTTATTGGAAACTAGCTGACCCAGCGAACTTCGTACCGTCGAACAGTCGATTCTTTATTGTTTGTTTTTTTTTCTCTCCGTAAGAACTATCCTCGTACTTCAAAGAATATTATAAAAAAAGAATTAGCGAAATCGGTTCAGCTGCTCCCGAGATTTGCGCTTCCCAACACATTCAGCGATTTATTTTTATATTATAGAAGATGAGTCGAATGTGACTCATGGACTTATTCCAATACACTCCTCTGAGTCATATACGACTCTTGGACAGGGAAGTTGTAAACTCTTTATTTCCTAAAAAACAAGTTTTATTACATAGACGTACCTAATGCAATTTTTTTGCCGTTTAAATTTTGGTACTTCTATTGGATGCTTTAGAGTCTGAGAATTTCGAATTCCTTCATAATCAAGGCCGCGGTTACTAGCCTAGATAGGTTTAGACATTTGTAGAAGGCGATATTAGACCGGGATAGTTCGATAAGAAGATAGTGTGCCTTTGTCCTCTAGTGACACCCATAGATAAAGTCTAAGTTCATGACTGCAAACCGATTCAAGTCCGTAAGTACAAACTTGCTTTTCAGCATCGCTTTCGCTCGGTCGTATTTCTGATCAGTTAACACCGTCAGTGCTACGCGATAATTCAAAAATTAATCTCTGGTGGCCCATCACTGTTTAGACTTATTTCTAAACATTTGATTGCCAGAGCCACACCACGTCGTGTGCGTGAGCCACGTTGTACCTAAATTTTTCTCTTTCCTATAGGTTCACGCAACACGCGACATCACATCAGTGTTATTTAGTAGTTTCACAGGTTTTTACTATTTTTATACTATCTATTTAGTAAGTCTATACCGTCCTAGCATCATCTCAGTTTTTTTATTGAGGTCATACGGCGGTTTGCTCGTGACCGCACTGGGCTGTCACTTATTCGATAGGTACCTTTTGATAGCCAACTAACATCATATTCACAGTAGTCTTGAACAACAACAAAACTAATCGTAGGAATACTTTAATAATATAAATTTTATTTTTATTTAATTTACATAGGACAACCAACATGTGATACAACAATACAGTCACAGAGAAAAAAACACACAAATAACACGGTAATTGTTTACCCACTTAAAATATAAACTGCTATTTCTGTTTATCGATTCTTCGTTGAGTTGGGCCAACATTTAGCTAGGTCTACGTTTTTAATGGCCAACCTCGTTTTGGTACCATGATTCTTTCCCCAGACTACCATACAAAAGTCACTTAAATTTCGATTAAGCTGCCGCCCGCGACCTAAAACTCTTTTAAAAACGTATGAGATTGATGAGCAGCTAGTGATGGACCCTGCGAGTGATGGAAAAAGACGCTATTGCACATGACGTCGCGTGACTCTTCACGCGACTTCACTTAAGGTGTTAGAGAAAATGGTTGACTTTTGACCAGTAGAATAGCTAAGTCATTTTGATTAATGCATGATGGTCCTTTTGTACCCTCTCAATACGTACGACACAGGAGAATTGTTTGTGCACGCAGCCCGCCATTATTCGCGCGTGACGTCACCGACGCCATTTTGGAAAACGCTTTAGACAAATTGAGGTGTTCGTTACGTAGACCGTACGTAATAATGAACTTTTCCTCTCGTTAGTAGGAAAAGGCATTATGCCTAATGGTACTCTGAAGCCTTGTATTCGGCAAGTATTATTTTATTTATAAGTGTAGAGAAACGTAATTAACAATAAATGCTTAGATAAGTGAACAAGTTAGCTTGTTAGTGTTATAACACATTAATGAAAATAAAATTATCCGAATATGTAAAAGCACATTCTGAAAATGTTATTGGCAAAAGCTCTTTGAAGGTTAGGGATTCCATCATGTAAATATACACTGCGTTGAGTGACGTTGATTTTTACTTTCTTTTAAGCTACTCCAACTGTCAAATCATACATATTTTGACACTTTGGAGTTGTCTAAATGCTTAACTCAATAGAATAGAATGTTACGTAATAGACGAGAAGGATCGCGTTTTTTAAAACTACAATAGATTCATAGTTTATGATAATATTTCGATACACATTGCATAGTGGCGGTCTCCTACTTTGTGGAGAGGGATGGAAACATAATCCGCTTTTTTTTCAAATTTATAAAATATACAGTAAAAAAAATTTTACCCACGTGTTTTAAATCATGTTTTTTATTCTTTCATTTTGAATGCGTTTAAATAAATTTAGTTTAAATTTAATACGTCAAGGTTTTTGAGTCACTATTTCCCTCAGAGACTTCCCCTCTCTACTCAGTTGTCACCACAATACACTAAAGAAATGACGGAAACTATTGATGGGTTAATGATCTTCTAGCTACAATAATCAAGCAAAGAAGGAACTGAAGCTAAATTCCGGTGGGAGTCCCTTCAGCATCTTCCCCATTACAATGTTTCAAGGAAATTATCAATGATTGTGATAGGTAGTTCAAATTTAGGTTAATGATTAGGTACATTTTAAAAAACCTATTTAGAGGCTTAAAATTCCGCACATGCCGGTACTCTAACCCGCGACCTGTGGCTAACCGTACCGGCGCTGCAGGTACGGTTGGTACGGTTAATGCAACAAAAAGAATATGATTAGGTACATTTTTATAATGCATATTTTCTTGTGACTTTGTCCACGCGGAATTTGCTAAAAACAAAGTACGGTACATTACAATAGGACTGCTTTCTAAACCGTTGTTTGGCATAGGTTAGGAACGGAAACCTTAAAAATTTGTTAGAATGTCCCCCAAATTGTTAGAATGTCTCTTTTACGGTACGGTACATTACAATAGGACTGCTTTCTAAACCGTTGTTTGGCATAGGTTAGGAACGGAAACCTTAAAAATTTGTTAGAATGTCCCCCAAATTGTTAGAATGTCTCTTTTACATTTGGCTAATGGCTACGATGTCAACCTGTAGAGCTCTCTATGTTGTAAGTTCAAGGAAGACAGCTAAGAAAGGAATAAACATAACACCCGTATAATAACAGCAAAAATATTTTAGGAATTGATTAAAAAGCTCAAGGAGCGTGGGATGCGCGGGCGGAATATCTGCTAAAGGAACAATCTAGAAGCCTCACTCTCCTGTGTTCATTTCTCCTACGCTAACAATGTTTTCCCCTAACAATATCTGTCCCAGTTGTTGCAACATTATCTGGGACTGTTTTAAAAACCTACAATTTCTGTTTTACTGTGACAATTCTATGAAGATTGCTAAGGCGATAAACCCACAAATTAAGTAGGTTATTCTAAATTATTATATTAAACTATTAAAATATAAATCCAATAAATTAAGTTACTCAATGAACATCGAATAGTCATAATAAACTACAAATTAACTCTTCCCTGGGCCGCGTTTATTGTACAATTTTATATACATTGCGTAGCCGAGTGTTCCTACTTGTTAACCTGTGGATTAATCGACTTTACTTACATTAAGTACAATAAATTGTCATAGTATACCTATGTAGTTATATGCTTACTTCATAGAACTACATAGGTATACTATGAACCTGGATAATATCTATTGGTTCAAAGTGATTCTATGACATCTCGATTCCGAGACCATGCGACCCGGACAAATCAATCCGCACAACTCAATCCAGATAAATCGACCTCGATAGCTCGACATCGACATTTCGACCTCGACAGCGCGACCCCAAATGCTCTATCCTGACAGCTCGAACCAGACGATTCGACCCCGACCAACAATCCAAATTTTATTTTGCGGCCTGAAGAAGAAGAAGAAACGCAAATTTTATTTTTTTCAATGTTCCAAAATGTTTTGAGCATTGTTCAAAAGGTTTTCTGCTGTCGTACGTCAAACTAAGGTTGATTGACTGATTAAAATTACACTTAAAACAGACCAAGTCTGAGTAAAAAATATTGTGTGCTTATGGAAACCTCTATGCGACACAGTCTCGCACTTGACCGATTTCTTAACATTTTATTTATGTTTAAGTAGAAATCCCACTAAAACATACCTTTCATCAGCGTGATTTCTTATGACTTTCCGTACGATTCTACTAAAGGCTGTAGACAAGACAACTCAAGGTTACAATCCATCACTTTCGCCAGAAACAACATTACGCGCCGAGTTGAGTCTCGTCGGAAGAGTGTTCTGATCACCCAGATGCTTCGCGGCGTGATCTTCGACAAGAACATCATTTATAAAACACTATATTAATGGGGATGATTGTATCTAACGTAGTAAATTTAATCTATTTATGGACAAATTGAATAATAAGAGTTAAGCAACAACAGGCGAGGTCAGATGCAGGATGGGTGCCCGTCCCCCGAGTACCTCTAGTGGCATTTCTTCTTGGTGCTGTTGATGCCGGCTGTCATGTAATGGCAGTCGTAAAGCCATGTCAGAGGCCTTATGGGCGGCTTGATAACTCCTGACAGTAAGACCCGCCACTGACTTACAATCCTCCACCGACCCGGACTTGGCCCCCGTGGTGGAGAATGGCCTAGCCTTCCTGCTCCAGCAGTGAGGACATACAAGGGTTGATATCGTATCGTACCTAGACAGTATTTAAACAATAAGAGCATGTTTAGTTGCTCAAGTTCAGATCTAACATTGCGTTATTATTAGCCTTAATAAAAACGTGTGTCAAAGTCTGTGGTTTGTTTAACATTTCGGCATACTTTTCTCTTACTCGGCATTCGTATAGCGTATTTGCCATTTGCCGACGATTTATAATGGTCTTCAAGTTTTATGACATCAGTGCTAAAGGCTCGAATGAATGGCTAATATTTGCCGACAACCTCTGTGGCATAGCGGTAGCGCATCTACCTACCAAAGAGGTCCTGTGTTCGAATCCCGGCTGGGGACAAAAAAAACCCAGGTCTTGGATGTTTACATGTTTGTGATGTCGCTGTTTTTGGTTCCCACGACACAGGGTATCCTAGTGTGGGGCCAGAAGCAATGTATGTGCATGTACGTAAATGTTATGTTGCACGCATAATAATAATAATAGATACGCAGTACGAGTGACAAAGTGAGGTGCCGCCTTTAAGAAAATTAACTCGATGTTCGGTAGTCAGTGCTACCGCGTCACGGGTGGCGTCATTTTATCGATAAGGTCACGGGCGCTGGCCCCAGGGGCGTTCGGTAAAGTAAAACGTAATTTGGTAAGATTGACCTAACTCACTGACCTTTGTCAAGAGAGCGTCTAGACCTCACTTCATCCCACTCATTTACTCATACGCAGCCTTCATAACGATATCCCTCTGTAAAGCACAGGCCTTGCTTCAAATAGAGAGAGTGTGCGCCAATTCAACACGCGTGCCTACTACGGATTGGTGATGAAAGTATTTTTTTATAATTTCTCCGTAGAGATAAAACCTTGTAAGTAGGTTCCAAAATATAATATAAGATCTTGGTAGGTGATTTCCGTTAAATTTTTGTTATCTCGATTGAATTTGATATTAAAATTAATAAATTTCGAAAACTGCTTTTTTCATAAAAATTTAAGAAGGCAAGTTTATTAGATCAAAAATGCACTTATACAAAATTATCGTAATTTTATTACGGAGCACATCTTTAAACCACATTCATGGAATGTATTTCATTTACCTACATCCACCAAAAAAAATTGTGTCTGCGGGCGAGACGGCATGCCAGACATAACTTAACAGCAGTCTTAATATACCAAAAACATTTCTCACGCACATGGCTGGTATAACCAGACTATATTTGCGGGTGTCAGGGTCGACTCGTTCATCTCACTACCCGCCAAAATTACAAAGAGTAGTTGGTCTAACTACATTACATCGGACCCGGCGTAGCGCTACAATGCGAGCTAACATAGCCGTTAATGGTAATTGTTGTAACAAAATTAAGTTCTTTTTTAAAAACCTATTTAGAGGCTAAAAATTTTTCCCATGCCGGGATTCGAACCCGCAACCTCTGGCTATCCGTACCAGCGCTCTACCAATTGAGCCAATGGGCGACTCACGGCATCAGTGAAATTTCGAACCTCTTTACAATATTCTCTGTATTACGTACAGGCAGCGACATCTGACTTAAGCAAATTGCATTACTTACAGCCCCGACAAGTCAGATGTCGCTGCCTGTACGTAATACAGAGAATATTGTAAAGAGGTTCGAAATTTCACTGATGCCGTGAGTCGCCCATTGGCTCAATTGGTAGAGCGCTGGTACGGATAGCCAGAGGTTGCGGGTTCGAATCCCGGCATGGGTGAAATTTTAGCCTCTAAATAGGTTTTTAAATTTGTTCCTTAGCACGGGTTAGTGCATTAAAAATAAAAATAGTGTAAAAAAATAAGTTCTGTTTTAAATTAATTATCGAAAAAGTTTGTAATTTTGAGAGCCTAAGCTGAATATTTCGATTCGGGCTGCTTTAATTAATTTTTAAAACCAAAAGAAAAACCACATGAAGCCGGAAGTACTTCGTGCTAGGCAGTACGTCATCAACTCCCTCCTGTCAGCTTCTAATGATATCATGACTTGGTACAAGAACTCATAGAAAAACAAAACTAAAAAGACTCATACATTATATATACATTATATTTATATTTGTTAAATTATACATTATATTTGTTTTTTACATGATAGTAAAATGTCAATCTGGTCGTTTTTTATTAAAAAATCTTAAAGTAATTTCATTGAATGAAATGTAATCAATCAATTTTACAGTCATAGGACATTTGAATGTCCTATGACTATAAAATAAACTAATATTTCGACAAAAAATTCTAATATTAATTGAGCGATCTTAGATCTAGCTGGGCGATAAGCAGTTTTATTACTAAAATGCGCCATTCTGAAACATGTCAGTTTGAGCTCATAATTACACATAGCCGCAAACATCATCAAAGTTTTATTTTGTTGAGTTTTAATAGCCAGAGATCGCGGGTTCGAATCCCGGCATGGGTGGAATTTTTACCTCTAAATAGGTTTTTAATATTAAATCTGAGGTCTATTTTAGTTATGTATCGTTGCGCCAGCACGTCACTCGCCAGTTGATAGTCCTTAAGAGTCAGACAACCATGTTTCCTTACACTGTATTAAACTAAAACAGTAGCGCGCGTCTCGCAACTAATGCGGCACTCCGGTGATTAGTTCGCAGTTAAACTCGTTAGTGCTTCGACTTTGGCTTCAACACATTTAGCAAATTCATGGAACTCTGACTACTGTTGTAACTCTGGTGTGAGCGTTGCCAGTGTATTGTTAACAAGGCACGTGTAAAGGAATGTATGTTACCTGAGTGCTTAGTGCGAGTTTTTTAACTACTCGATCGCGTTAACGTAAACTCATATTTCTATGGCATCGAGGAAGCGCCACCTAGCGACAAGTATGGAAATTAAAATTGCTGCGTGCGAGTTGTAATGGTTTACGTTGAGAAGTGAAGACGTTTACCAGCTAAAACACGAATAAACGCGAGTGCGAGTTGTACTGTGACAGCGTTTTGCCAGTTCGAACGGTTAACATACTCATACTCACTACTCGATGCTCGATTAACGCGGTAGTAAAGTCATTCGATTGGATCTGTCAAACTCGCACTAAGCACTCTGCACGATGTTGATTCGTAACTGTCATATCTAGTGGGCAGTCACCGATTTAATTTACAAAAAAACACTGTAGTAGACTTTAAGCCTTCTCAGCGTGCCGATGGTAAAACAAATTTCGGAAAAGTCTTTACTAAACAGTTGCCACCTAGAACTTTGTGACGTTTCACCGGGTGGCAAAATTTTCTGTCTGTGTTGTTTTAATCTTTAACGCACCGTATTAAGATTCGTCGTATTTGTTGAGCGAAATAAATAGGTATGCGATCTGTAAAATTATTAGGCACTTGGTTAAATAATTGTGCCTGGTTTACAATAGTACAGGATACCCTACGGACAACATAATAAACATAAATTTATACTCCATTAGAAGATTGTTTTAGAGAAATTCAATCAATTAGCGAGTGTTCGTCCACTACTGGACATAGGCCTGCCTCAAGGCTCGTCACTTCTTTCTTCCCACGGCCATCTTCATCCAGGAACTGCCAGAAATCTGCATCAGATCGTCGGTCCAGTGAGCTGGTAGCCACCATGCGCTCCGATTGCCAGTGCCTGGATTCCACTCGAGACCTTGGTACCCCATCGACCATCGGTTCTTCGGCATATATGACCCTGCCACTTAGACGAATTGTGTTTTTTTTAAAAATAAATAACACTTTTTCTTTCTATGTTTTTAACCCTTTTTATCTCCCCACTGCTGGGGCACGGTCTCTTCCTGCATCGCAGAAGGTTAGGCCATACTCCACCACGGGGGCCAAGTCCAGGTTGGTGGTGGATCGTAAGACAGTGGGGAGCCTTACTGTCAGAAGTTATCAAGCCATAAGGCATGTGACACAGCATCGTTACACGACATCCGGCACCAATGGCTTAGCGTGCCTTACGAAGCACGGAAGCGTTCGGAAAAATGCCACTAGTGGTAGTCACGGGATGTCCACCCATCCAGTACCTGACCGCGTCAGTTACTACCTAGGCCAAGTGATTGATTCCAATCACTCGCGCGCTTCACCCAATTGGTTTATTAGTAATTTAAGATACCTCAATGTAAATAAATGAGGGATTATTGGACCTTTCTGCTGACTCTTTAATTATCCAACACCCAGACCGACGTTGTGTCCACTTCGCCACACCTTCTAACGTCACTGTTTTATCTGAGAACTACATAATTACGCTGATTGACAACCGCTCAATTACTCCGGGTTCCGTGTTCCTACTAAATACGTATAATTACGATGTCGAGCTCCCTTTCCACTTAGCACACCTACAGTGGATTGTCACAGCTTCATACAGAAACTGACAGACTCGCGTGCCCTTGCACGCTAGTCTATTAGTTTATTACATGATTTATTTATTAAGACATATTTTTTTTTACGTAGCCTATATGTTTGTGTCCCACTGCTGGGCAAAGGCCTCCCCCAATTCAGTCCAGAGTTTCCTGTCCTGGGCCACTTCAGGCCACTCCGGCAGATGGTTGTCGAGATCATCTCTCCACCGTCTTCTAGGCCGGCCTCGATTACGATGTCCATCGTGTGGCACCCACTCGGTGGCGAGTTTCGCCCACCTGTCCGGGTGCATTCGACTGACATGACCAGCCCAGCTCCACTTCAGTTTCGCCGTCTGGATACCCACATCGATTATTCGGGTCCTTGCGCGTAGTGTGGTATTTCGGACGCGGTCTACCCTCCTCAGGCCCAAAATACTGCGCTCCATCGCTCAGACAGACATTAAGATGATCGATATCAACCCTTTTATACTGGGGCACGGGTCTCTTCCTGCGTCGCAGAAAGGTTAGGCCATACTCCACCACGGGGGCTAAATCCGGGTTGGTGAAGAATTGTAAGACAGTGGCGGGCCTTGCTGTCAGAAGTTATCAAGCCACCCATAAGGCCTATCACATGGCTTAACGACTGCCATTACATGACAGCTGGCACCAACGGCTTTGCGTGCCTTGTGAAGCACGGAAGCGCTCGAAAAAATGCCACTAGCGGTAGTCACGGGACGGTCACCCATCCAGCACCTGACCGCGCCTGTTGTTGCTTAACTCAAGTGATTGATTCCAATCACTCGGTTAGACTTTGCGCTTTGAAACGCTTGTGGCCTAGTCAAATATTTTCTGCCACGTGTTTTTTACACGTGATTTATGGTGCGTCGAGAGGGGGTTAAGGAGTTGCTAAAAACAATGTTCTCTCTTTGAAAGAAGGCTAGTGTCATATAGGGTTATTCCTAAAATACGCAATGCCTATTCCCACAAAAAATGTTGTTATAAGCTGTAAAGGGCAAACTGAAACAGGTTTTAAGAATGATTGGGTAGGAAGAGACGAGCCTCCTTTCTCTATTTGTAGATTGAGCAGGAAGGGAGGAGCTTTCTTTCAGAGATAGAGGGTTCATGAAAATTAAATGAGTTTAATTGCATGAGAAATGTAGAACATATCACTTATTACATTTCATGCTTATTATTATTGTAGCACCTGCTTATCTAAGGATTTATCACACACCCTGCAATTTTATGTTTCTTTGTTTTATTCCTGTTAACGGAACTGTATTACTAAGGCTACGCTGTATGAAATTATGTGTGTTGTATATCAATCCATCTGACCGTCTTCTGCCTACTTTCAAACAACTCTATCTCCTGAACCGTAACGGGTGCGTAGAAAGTTTTACTGAAGCCCTCATTTGCAGATATATATGGAGATTTTGTTACACTTGTACTGTGTCATGGTACGGACAAATCCTTCCAGGACTTCGCTCGTTTTTCAACTGAAAACTTCTTTAGGCATACTGTTTTCTGAACAGTGGTTGAAACTAAACTGTCAAAACTGGGTCGATGACGCTAAATCGCATAAATTTAGAAAATAATGTACTAAATTTTTATTTCTATGTGTGGTCATAAACACACGCAATTTTGTAACCAACCTAGTTTAAGATAACGAACGTCTTTTGAAAGCGTTTTTTTGTCTTTTATTGACATCCCTATGGTTATACACAAGAATAAAGGGCGTAACTGTTTCCAAATTAGTTTTTTTCTCTTTGGCCATCAAAGTTTAGCCACAATCAGCACATTGCATTGCTTTTCGATCCACGCACTCCCATGCCCAAATGCGTAGGCTAAACGTTTCCTAATGGATGTTTGCCAAAATACGTTGAGGAGGTCCGCCTTGCTGGACCGCACCGCACAATTTTTCAGTGGAAGGTTCCGTACAAATGATTAAATCAGTGCCCAGGGGTCACTGCCTCAGCACAACCCGGTGTCAGCTGCTTTTTGTGGCTATTTAGACACCACCACAGGCTAAATCAATTTTTTTTTGCTTGTTGTGTATTTGAAAATATAAGTAATGAAGCCACTCTCTCTCTCTGAGAGAAAGCCCGTGCCCTGCAGTGCATATATGCTACATAAAAAATGTTTGTACTTCGTTTTCTTTCTTTTGTTGTTTATACAACATCAATAATCTGTTTATTTTGTTGCTGTGACGTGTCTTGCTGTTGTAATATTTTTTCTTCTTTCTGTTTAATGGTTTTTTTTTTATTAGTGTTTATTCAAGACATTTACAGAATACTATTTAAATACAAAAAAAACCTTCACTGAAACCTGTACGGGTTTATCTGTGAGGTGAGTATTATAAGTTCCATACAAGGGCCTTACCCCTCCGGGACCGGGAACGTGCCAGAACCCTCTGTGCGTGAGTCAAACTCGCACTTAGCCGGATTATTGTGATGCTGTTCACGTTTAGATCAAACATTCAGAAAAGGGTCTTAAAACCTCAAGTCACAAACTTACCTTTCTTCAACAAGATGATTTGATTACCATTCAGCTTCGTTTGTTCACATTCTGATTTCAACTCGCACTCGTACTAGCCTGTTATGTACGATAAGCAATATTTTCGGAAGTCACAAGACAGACACAAGAACCCTAAAAGAAAATGTAATCCCGTAATTTCTGTGCAAATACTATTGTGTACTCGATCTTGGTGGGTGTCTGAGGCGACACGGTGTTCCCTTATAACAAGTGGCATTAAGGTCAGATTCGTACAATAGGACATTAGACAAACTAGCCTAAAGATATACTTCTTGGTGACCTAAGAGTCATTGTAATAGTATGAAACTAGGGATCTCTTAAAGCTGGATCTAGCAACTAGTACATAGTAGAGTAGTAAATCAGATGATTTTCATTACCATCACAGTATTGAATAGTGATGGGGTAAAGTGGAAACGTTTTTTCTTCGAAGTACAGGTTGACAATACAATATCTCATCTAGTGTGAATGAAGGTGCCACTGAATGCTGTATAAATAAACTCATTGCGAAGATGCAAAGGCCAAATTAAGTTCCAGGTTGACGAATTTGAAATCTTCAAACTTAAACTTTCGTACCTTATTACACCTTATTCAAATCAAATCAACTTATTTCAACGTACAGAAATTACATTCTGTATGCTGAATGTCAACGTACAATTTAAAATGTTAGCCGAAGAAATCTCTTTTAAATATAAGCTCGGCACTTCAGGTTTTAAGAATCGAGGTCAGAATGGTACAAGATATTTGTAAATATTTTAGTCTGTAAATCCCAATTCAAAGTTGTAAAGAGCAGTTTTAAAACTATTTTCTCTCACAAGTGAAAAAACAATTGAGTCAACGGGCGCTGACCACAAATCAATTTTATTTCAACGTAAAAAATTACATTCTGTTTGTTGAATGTTAATGAACAATGTAAAATGTAAGCCGCTGCCTTCGGGCCGTAGTGTAGTGGAGAAAAAGGCAGTGGGAAAAAAAACTCCACTCTTTCTCTTCTCTCCAGTCATCTTAAAGACATCAGTGGCCACCTTCACGTACAATACAATAATATTCCATGATTGCCATCAATAACTTTAAATGCCAAAGCATAAGTTAATTTTTAAAAACCTATTTAGAGGCTAAAAATTCCACCCATGCCGGGACTCGAACCCTCGACCTCTGGTTAGAATTGTCCTTAATACGTGTTAGTGCATAAAAAGAATATAATAAGTTTAGTGTTTTACAAAAGTACGGAAAACATAAATGCTCGTGAAAAAGTAAGCCGCAAGACGCTTAAACCCTAGTTTTTCAGAATTTTAATTCTATTTGTTCTGATATTATCAGTTAAACAGACATAAAAACTGCTAGCGCCATCTCACCGCTACCGCATTAGTTTGATTTATAAAGTAAGCTTAGGTAACCCAACCTTTTATTAACTTATTAGTTTATTTTTTTTTAACTTTTATTAATTTATTTTTTAACTGTGGTCAGAATTACTCCTTAATTTTTTTGTTAACGACTTCTATATCTAAAGAAAGGATCTGTAAAAAGTAAGCATCTTGATCAGTGATCTGAAGCGTGAGTCGTACTCGATATTGGCGGCTTTGTTGAATTTTTTTCTATGGTACAAAGAGGGCGCTTTCCGTCAGTGTCACTCGCTATTATCATTATAATGAGCCGGTTTCAGTCCAATGATGGGCATAGGCCTCTCCCAAGACACGCCACTGAGCTCATTCTTCGGCTCTACTCTTCCAGTCGCTGCCAACCGCTTTGCGAATGTCATCAGTCTACCTGGTCACAGGGCGTCCTACGCTGCATTTGCCGATTCGCGATCTCCACTCAAGAACCAATCTAGCCCAACGGTTATCGTTCTTGCGGCAGATATGACCATCCCACTGCCATTTCAGTTTGCTAATCCGTTGAGCTATGTCGGTCACTTTAACTCACTCGCAATATTTTTTTTTATCAGCAATAAATTAAAAAAACCGGTCAAAGACCACGTGGCGGTTGAAACCTTCGGTTTGCGAGACGAGCTAGCACTTGGCTGGTGGCCTATTTAGAAAAACTTACCTTTGTCTAGCAAAATATTACCATAAACGTTTTGAACAAAGTTGAAACTTGAATACAATCGCAAAACTTCAACTTGAGCGCAGACACTATCATGCTAATCTTTTATGAACTCATTTAAAATTCAATCGTAAAAATACAGTTTAGGAGCCTAGACAGTCAAAAGTTGTGCTAAAAAATTAACATAAAAGGATCATTCGAATGCACTCTCAATAAGAATAAAGATAGAAAGCATTGGACCACAAAAGGTAGACAAAACTTTCACAGAAAGTCCAGTTTATTACATTACTGTTCATGAGTATGAAAAACGTACAGATTTTTTCCACACAAAATATCTGGACGTTTGTTTTTCATCACATATCTTGCACACTTTGCTACGAAGTACAACGTCCATACACGGTGCATAGATGTTGTGCTATATTTCAATTCATACTATTTTTATGCATAGAAACTCTTTTTTTCTCTCTTCTAATCTTTTATACAAAGATCTAAAAAAACATTTACAATATAAACTCTTTATTAGGCATTTCATCGTGTATAGATGTTGTGTGATTTCGTGACCTTTTGTGAAACGATTTATGACGGTTGTTCGTGCTGCGCGCAAACCTGTTAAATGAAAATATACACAGTTTTTTTTTGTATCGCCATTGATCACAGTAAAAACATACTGTAACTTTAAAACTCTAAACAAAAAAAGGCTGGGAAAGTACATCCTTTATGGAACAATGTAGATGCTTCAACAATAACATCCCCGAAGATATAATGAGTTTAACAAAGACATGGGTTGCTATAGCGATTACCAGAGATTTGTTTTCATAACAATCTCGAACTAGCTTGAAATGGACACGGAAATAGTGAAGATCAATAAGTCACAGTTTCTGTTCTACAGTGAATAAAAGTTTATCTTTACATGTTTTATATCATTATCTTATCACAAAGCAAAGCAAGATATTAACATTCACACTTTCATAATTCTAGTGGACGCGTTCAACAATATATTCTTCTGTTCTTTCCTTCACTCACTTTTCCCTGAACTAGAGGACAATGTAAAAATAGATACACAATTCTACTCTTCTCTTATTTCATCTGTCATACCTGTCTGCATTTTTCAATTACTTCAGCCGGGTTCGTTCCATTCCCAATTTAAAAACGAGTCTAGTGAACGAAAAAGCCCATCGACATGCTGTCGTGTAGGTACGATTTATGTTTTTTGCACGGTCCAATTCCACACTTATAAGTGATTAGAAACGGGTTCCTGTTCTCAGTTTTTGTAGTGTTTCAAACACATACTTGTAGTTGATAGATACTTTTTAGTACAGTGTCTAACCGATATTCTACTACAACAACATTAACTAGATATTCAGGGTAACGAAAGTTGCCTGACTGAAATACCGTTTTGCTAGTGTTATGCTATCCATAGCGTAACACTAGCACCCTCCGACCAGGTGGGATGACGATGTGCGAAAAACTGCCGGCAGATGCTGGATGCGGCAAGCTGAAGACAGGGCGCTATGGCGCTCATCAGGGGAGGGCTATGTCCAGCAGTGGACTAATAAAGCCTGAAGAACAAGAATCCATAGCACACACCAGTAAAGTTTGCTCAATTGGAGCCCCTTTTCTGTTGTCACGAAAGCACCTTTTCTGTTGTCAGGGGTTTGAAGTCCGCGGCTAAGTGCCATAGACATGCCATATTATATTCACGATTGTTTTAGTATTTCTTAATGATTCGAGATACTCATACATAGTTATATATTAAAAGGGTCTATAATTGACTAACAATAATTGTCTGTACCCGCCACTCTAGTCTATCGGTGACCATGGCAACTGCAACACTGCCGAAACATCGGGATTAGGGTAATTACGTCTTACCTAATAAACAATCGCGATTAGACCCGATTAATATATAACTATGGACGATTGTTATGTTTTTTTTGTCATATTTCGTGTATTTTACGTGTTCACCTACTTGTTTACTGTTCGTTTCCGTCACAATATAAATAAATGTCTTTCTTTCTTTCCTTTGAGCACCTAAACATGCCATTGCCTAGCAGGAGGACACAATAATGGTTTATTCCCGAAAAAATCGCCAACAAAGTAAATGATGATACATATCGACATCGTCTATACTTGGCACAGCGTAGTACATCACTAGAAGCAAACGTAAATGCGTAAAGGCATGTAAGTACCTATTATACATCCGGTGATCATGAATGCTACGAAAGCCTGATCTCTATTGCTGACGGCTTAAGAGCGGGTGTCGCCCAGAATTAGTCTACCTCCCAATATTACTGACTTAGTGGCGGTTCGTAGGATAGATGACTTGAATTATGAATTCAATTGTTGGTTCATCATGCCATAAATTATGCAGGCGAGATTCTCAGCTGAGCTAGACAATCGCTATAGATTAAAATCAATTAAAAAGGTGACCGTGAAACTCGACGAGATATAACATACTTTATAATCAACATATAATATGATATAAATTTACGCCTGTATCCCAAAGGGATAGCCAGAGAAACCTCCTTCGCTTCATTAACATTCAATGGAGTGCCAATAGTAATATCAGTATTTAGTGTAACAGAACATTAATGTGCAATGTATTACCCAACACTAGTGATTTAGACACAACTGCAGCAAATCAACTGAATCGTCTAGAATAACACTGTATTAGCACGTATCATGAACAGTTACATAGTTAAACAATGAAAATCCGGTTTCGCAAGAAGTGAAAAGAACTGTGATATTTTTTTACATTTTCTAACATTCTCTGCTTTGTTATTAAATATTTGCAAAAATTCAAGGCCTGTACTTTGCAACGTACAAACTGCCTGGCAACATGCAGACAGACTGTCAAATAAAAACACAATGTAATACTTCGCTACATTAATTTACAGAAATGATAGGAGCCTACAACTGGCTAAAACAATTTGTCAGCAAAATGTTGTTTTTTCTTTCTTTTATTCTATAAAAAAAATTCTGATAATTTTGTTTCTAGTGCCAGTATTTTCCTTCGTCAAAACATAGACGACCTCTTTTTCCGAGCGCGACTTTTCTTTCCAGCCATCTGTGCGCGTGATATTGTTAAAGAAAACAAGCGTCATTGGCACAATCGGATGGCAGAAATCGCGCGCGTTACGTCAACACGCCAAACAGACGCGTCACGTGAGCTCATAGTCAGGCACAGACATGTACATGTAAGGCGAAAAACGCTATAAACAAAAGGGATATTATTAATTGCACATCAGATATATAATCACCTATCAATTTCTTTCTATCATTTATATACTTTTTACATGAAATAAATTATTTCACTACAAATAAAATAAATGTTGAACAAAGCTAGTAGGTACAGAAGGTAAGTATTTTTAGGTAAGTATTTTGCTGTGCAATCAGTAAGTTTGATAAGAATTTGGATTATTTTTGGACACAAAAATAGTTTTTTTCAGACGTAGCTGTTTTACGTTTATAGATACGTGCCTCAGTCGTGCATAGGTCTTCTCTCAGAGGGAGAGAAGGCCTGTGCTACTGTTGATTGGAGAGGGTATCTTAATTGCTGTGTGCCTACTGCAAATTTGCAATTTCAAGTACTATGTGAACACTGCAAACACTCAGGTTCGCTCACGATGTCGTTCACAGTATTGGTATTGGTATTTGGTTAAGAAATATTGTGTAATTTTATTTTCTATGTACAATAAAGTGTTCTCTATCTATCTATTTAATGGTACCTATGGTACTGTAAAACGAATCTAAATACACGCATGTAAATGTATGCTTTTGTGTTTATAAATGTATGTTATAAGTATAAATAAAAAAACAAAATATATCAGTTTGCTTAATTACAAAATGAAAATGTTTTTATTGTGGCGTTGACGTTGATATTTGGGTGACTTGACTTTCAAAGCTCAAATTAGGTGTGTACAAATTAATTATCTTGCATAATAGGGTATCTTGGTACAGGGTGTAAGATATTATGTAAGTTATACTCCCGATTTCTGTAACACCAGAAATCTGTTTTATATCGCCTCAATTACGTCCCACTGTTGAGCAAACGCCTCCCCTGTCGCTTTCCACTCTTCACTCTCCATGGCCCCCTCCTGCCAGACTGGTGAAAATCTGTTAATTTGGAACGTTGTATATCCTTTACAAATAATAAGAAACTGGAATAACTTCAGGTGTTGTTTTATCTGATGTAGATGTCTATTTATTCTTACTTGTCCAATTTAGAAAACAAGACTCTACCCTTAAACTGTGACATATTTCCATAAATGAAGTGACCTGGAACACTCTTTTAGATAACACGCTGCCAATTTTATAAACATAGTTCACAATAGTTCATGAATTTGCGAGAAAATGTCTAGTTTAGGCATCTAATCTCAATTTTAAGGTTAGAATCTTGTTTACTAAATTGGACAAGTAAGAATAAATAAACTGTATAGTAAAACAGAGAAACTGGATAAAAACGGATAAGCAGGTAAAATAATCAGATCTGGTCGAGGGGTAAATAGTAATTATGAAAATGAGGGAAATTTCGAAATGTGTGACAAAATTTAAATATTTGAAAATTATAGATAGAAAAAGAAATTAAATGGTGTACAGAGGTTTGCGCCGTTACAAATTCATTTTTAATAACTGTCAATTGTTTTTTTCTGCCCAACTGACAGCTTAGCAGATTTTGAGTTTATGAGAAACGCGGACTATTTATACTTAATAAAAAAATATTAATCTAATCTTATAATCTTTTCAAAAAAAGATCTACATAACATTTAAACTGATCCAATCTGCCTGCTAATCTGCTGCTAAGTATGTGCGGCCTCGGTAGCGTAGCGGTTTGGCACGCTAACTGTAAAACTGAAGGTCTCGTGTTCGATCCCCGGCCGGGTCAAACTAGGAAACGAACTTTTCTAGTTTGTCTCGGGTTTTAGATGTTATTTATGTACTTATTGCATTAAAATCTATCATCGAGTTAGCACCTGTAACACAAGTCATTCAGTTGTACTTAGTATAGGGCTAACGAGATCTGTGTAAGATGTCCTTTATATTTATTATTATTATCATACAAGGTACTTACTTCGTCGTGAATTTGTCATATATAAGACAGACACCGTTTTTTCTTAACTTTTCTAAATTTTTTATTTTCATTTGCTGATGACTGTACACGCATTTTAACGCTAACGTATCGAGTATGCTCTAATAAAGCAAGTAAAATCGTAAGTAACGCACACTGCAAACAGAATATAAAGTAGTTATTAATGTAATTAATGAGCGGTTCGCGCAGCGGTTGAGCGCCGGCCTCACAGTCGAAAGGTCGTGGGCTCGAATCCCGGTATTTACCAAATACATGGTTTTCGTGTCACATTGTACGTTTGTGAGTTTGAGCTTTTGAGAAAACTCACAGAGTCGTTAAATGTTGTAAGTGTGAAGGAAAATACCGTGAGTAAACCTGAGGGTTTTTTTTACTATGGCCAGTACAAGTGCGGTTTCTCGGTTTCTCCCCCAATCCGCGGTGAGCACGCCTGGCAATTAAGCCTATACCTACTCTCTCTCTTAGAGAAAGCCTGTGACCTACTGTGGGACGTATGGGCTACATAAAAAATCAACTAATTTCATATTTAGCTTTAGGTACCTTCCTGATTATGTTATATTGCGTTTTTTTCTCCCATTCAGGGCGTAAATAACGTTGTGATAATTGATACTGGCTGAAGACACTTATAAAAATGAGAGATCGAAAGAAAAACTAAAAAGGAATAAAAATCTCATAGGTATTAGGTACCCACAAAATTTAAATTAAGAATTTGACGCCGTGCAGGATCATTTATCGTCATAAATGTATTGATGGTCTTAATTGATACCAATTCGTAGGTCTAGCACGTCTAACTGGTAGTACCCAACGTAACACCATCTTTATTTTTTTACCAATAAAGTTTAAGTTTCTAGTCGTATAGACAGTTTTTTTGTAGCTGACTTTTCTATGAAAATAACAACGTATACATTTCTTATTTACAACACGCAATTCTTTTAAAGCACTCCTTAGAGTAATTTCATTTAGTCTGTGTTTACGTTTTTTCCTTGCAATATCTCCGCCACGGACTCTTATAATTGGAGTTTTTGTAGTATTTTAAGAAATTTTGTTTTTCAAATAAGGCCGATAATATTTAAACGGCAGGGGTGCCAGGTGGGTAGGTAGCGCTACTGGACTAGTCGAACCGAGTGTTTTTAATCTATCACTTGAGTTAAGCAACTACAGGCGCGGTCTGGTGCAGGATGGGTGACCGTCCCGTGACTACCGCTAGTGGCATTTTTCCTAGAGCTTACGTGGTGCGCAAGGCACGCTAAGCCGTTGCTGCCGGCTGTCTGTAATGACAGTATTTAAGCCATCAACCCTTGTATGTCCCCACTGCTGGGGCACGAGTCTTTTCCTGCATGGCAGGAAGGTTAGGCCATACTCCACCACGGGGGCCAAGTCCGGGTTGGCGGAGGATTGTAAGACAGTGGCGGGCCTTACTGTCAGAAGTCATCAAGCCGCCCATAAGGCCTCTGACAGGGCTTAACGACTGCCATTACATGACAGCCGGCACCAACGGCTTAACGTGCCTTGCGAAGCACGGAAGCGCTCGGAAAAATGCCACTAGCGGTAATCATAGGACGGTCACCCATCCTGAACCTGACCGCGCCTGTTGTTGTTTAACTCAAGTGATTGATTTCAATCACTCGGTTCGACTAGGCAACGAGCGCTTGTTTCAACACTCCAGGTACTTACTCGAGGAAATTCCTAATTGTAGCGATGTAGCATATTCTTCGAAATCTTCGTTTTCGAGATATTGATTTATGCCTACCATTACGTTTTTACTAGGTTTTCTTAAAAGCAGGCCCATTAAAAATAAGAACAGAAGCACTTGTACAACTGGCATGGCAGCTGATTAACCAGTACATTATAGTTCCAAAGAGACTGTACTGCGTTCAGTTCTATGCCTTTGCAATATGTAAATATGGTTGCAATATGAATTGAGAATTTCTCTAAATAAATTATAAGTGGCTGACTAAAGTATCTGAACTAAAGTAACCATAAGTTGCTGTCTTTAGGTTTCTTGAAATATACAGATTCATGCAATTTCAAGTCAGGAACTGGCCGTCAATTATTTTTAACTATAAAGATATTTTGTTTTGTTAAAACGTAACATATTTCTTACACATTAATGCATATATATCAGGAACTCAGCATAAACTTAGCGAAGTGTGTAATGTTCTTAGACGATTATTATTCTCATCGGAAGAGCACTTAACTCACATCCGAAAGGTCCTGGGTTCGATTCAGATAAGTACCGATGATTTAGCTTTCTTCGTTACATACATTTGTAAAATACTTAGTAGGAGGTGCATTGGGCACTTAAAATTAACAATCCGCGGTGGGCACACGTGATGACTAAGCCCATTTCTCTTTCTCCCTCTCTCTCTGGGAGAAGGCCTACAGTGAGACGAATGCAGATAATAACATGTATTCTATAAGATAAGATAAAGATACGAAAAAAATTGTATTTGCTAAAGCATGGTAAATACATTGAAGTAGCTCAATGAAAAAGTTTAACAATAGAACATGCATACTCTACCAGTTAAGGTGTTCAAATATTAGAGATGAATTTTAAATCAAACTCTAAAGCCTTGGTTTCCTAGGACAGCGGCTCTTCTTGCAAATTAGCAATACCGATGTATAGAGCTGACTTGCGATTCATTTTCGCTCGTAACTCTAGCTCGTATCTAAACTAAGAAATCTGCAGGATCTCGTCTCTCTCAGTCTTCATTGTGGCTTAATCCGCAAGTGTAAGCGAGAGCTATGTTGGAAACATGAGACGTATGAAAATGATATGTTATCCTTCATGGATATTGCACACTGCCCGGGCGTCGCAACAATATTGCTTAGTTATGGATATCTGTGAACCTATAAATCCAAAACAAAGAGTAACATAACGTACCCACCCACCCTTGTAGCAACTTGATACCTATATTTGACCATTAGAAAAGTCTTTGAAAATACATGCTTTTGATATATTACGGCAACTTTGTACATTGCTGAAGAAAAAAGTCATTTCATATTTGATTAATGACTTACGCCATAGATGCGCGCACGCAGTACCTCTTTTAATTGATACGGCATTATTTATAGATAAATATATTTTTTTTATTGTTACAGGAACATAATTTACATAAAAATATAGTAAACTTGGCGGCCTTAGTACTGATGACAATTTCTTCCTTTAAAACCAATCTAGAACTGTTTTTTTCATTTCAACTGGTTTTTCATTTGTGGTTACATTCTCGATGTCAAATCTCCGCCACAAAATATTTGAATCTGTGTTTTTGAAGTTTTAAAAACATATTTGTTTGTTTTTGAAGTTGTTAAGTAGTAGAGTTTTTTTTTAATTTAGTCTGCTAGTCTACAACCTAAAAAAAATATATGTCCGTTCCATCTACTTTTACACACTCACTCATACATTCTCACTCTCTCTCAGGGATAAACTCGCCTTTGTACATGTTATTTCTTAAGTAATGGCCTGTGAAATGTTTGTGTGCAATAAAGTTTTAAATTTATACTCTATACACACCAAGAGGACCTAACCAACCCACTATACATGTTTTCGGTTTATTACAAAATAACTTAGTTAGAAAGTTCTTATGTTTCAAATACTTACAAACTTGACAGCCGTAACCCTATTTCTATTGCACCATCCTACCTGTGGGGTGCGGCACTGTATGCTGAAACAGAGGCTAACCCTTATTCCCCACATGTTCACACAATACAAACGATTGTCTTCGCTCTAGAGTCTAATACTTACCTACATAGTTTTGTCAATAGAATTATATAAGGACGACAATGGTTGTCATTGGCCTCAATTTGGTAGTCTAAAGCAATAGCAAGACAAGTCTTCCAGGGGCATAACCCGCGCAAATTAAACAGGCATCTCTCGCGAAGAAGATCGAGTCGCGCGAGGCGCCGAGTGAAGTAACACGGGTTGGTCACTAGAGTGCATGGAACGACCATTACCAGACTGTATTGAACAACAGTGCATTTTGGAGACAAGCCCCCCTCTGGTCCCAATCTGGCCATTATGGTGCCAGACTAGAACATTAAAGAACACCCAGGCTGACACCAATTTATACAAATCAAAGTACTTACGGCGACCCCCAGTGAGAATCAGAATCAAATTGGCCGAAAAATAACGAGACAGGCATTTGCTACTCTTTACTTTGTTAAACAGTGCATGTACCTATTTCCTGCATGAATCATAAACATTAGTGGAATCATTGTGTACCTACCATGTAGTTACCGTATACGGCTAATCTCTAAATAATTAGTCATTGTTATTATTTGCACTCATTTAGTAATCCCGTTTTTTGTAAAACCACGCTTTAAAGACGGCTTAAAAGACTCTTCGAATGCAGTTTCAGTTGATGTTGCCACAGACCACCTAAATTACATTTCAAGATTGTTTTTATAATAAACTTGTTGTCCCGATGAACATCGTACCACCACAGAATCGTTTACACGATTCTGGTTACAATGGAAAGGGAATTAATAAATATCTTAGAGTTTGGCTAGAAAAAAGGTTACGGATATCATCTCACGGGAACGCATTACCGGGATATCAAGTATCCTGTGTCTTAAATCAGATTTTTGTCTATAAATTATGTACGCCAAGTTTCATCTAACTCCGTTCAGCCGTTATTACGTGATTGAGTAACAAACATCCAAATTTATTATTATTATTATATTTATTACATTTATATTTATTATTAAGTTTATTTGTATATTTGGTTAATTTCTGTTGTACTCATGTTGTGTTAATTTTGTGGTTTTTTGTTTCTGTGATGTGTCTTGTTGCTATAATAAATGTCTTTCTTTCTTTTCAAATATCTTCATAAACTTTCACATTTCTAAATAATATTAGTAGAATAAACACTGTAGTTTGTATAATATTAATAGTCGACAGCAAAGGTTGACCATTACATTTTTGTTGGAAAATCGCTCTTAACGTAACTTAGTAAAGGGCATGAGTATAAAAATTGATGTGCTGTCCGCTGTACCTACTCATTAACCATGACTGCTTGTTACCAAAATAGAAATGAATAAATAAACATTTTTTTAATTCAACGGATCGATTATTGATTTACTTTGCCTTTGTCGCTAATACGAACATCAAATTACATTTGGAAACAAAAGAACGTCGCTTTTTCCGCCAATTAATAAGAGAGCAGGCAAAATGCCAGTGTATTTTCGTCGCTATCATTAATTTAAAATTCAAGCAATTCTTCTCAAAGACGACATCGTCGTTCCCCTGGGCATTTTCGCAGAGCGGATAGTATTAGATTTTTAGGGTTTCGTAGTTACTTATGGAAAGACGGAGCCATTAAGCGATCTCTGTCACA
Source organism: Yponomeuta sedellus (assembly GCA_934045075.1). NCBI lineage: Eukaryota > Metazoa > Arthropoda > Insecta > Lepidoptera > Yponomeutidae > Yponomeuta > Yponomeuta sedellus. Next base: position 5,414,438 of record OW203735.1, on the reverse strand, counting down.
AGCCCATCTTATCTATCTATACCGACCGAAAGAAGCCCACTATTGGGCATAAGCTTCTTCACGGCAACTATCACGGTCCCCTGACAATATTATTTTCTCCTGTATTCACTTTAAAAATTTGAAATTTAATACAGTCAGCACCGCATCGACATGATTTGGAGTCAAAATGTTAAGATTGACCTGCCGTTGCAGACATTGAAACTATGTTCATCTTGCAGAAGAGAGTGATCTTATTTATATACAGGCTAGTTTGTACGGATTTCTTTACAGAAATTAACATCTTAACGGTTGCCAGTCAATAAATACATCGATGAACATTTGCTGATGAACACAATGCTAGAAAAACTATTAGCTATTTTTTTGGTAGCCATTATTAGTAGCCATTAGATTCTAGGAATAAACATTATTGATGTCATGACAACATTGTCATTTCCACGATTTAGACTTGCTAAAGTAAATATAGGGATTATGGGCGCTGAGTACGGTGCTACATTAAGATTCTTCAAGATATTTCGGAGTTACCACCAACGCGGTTAAAAAAGTCTATTAAACATAGTCTGTACAAAAAAACCTACTAAAAAGTATTATTGAATTAAGGATTAATAAAGATACATTGAGGATTATTTGAAAGACAAAGACCTGTGCTATTCAGATAATGTTAACGGAGACGATTGTGTCAGTGTCATTTTGAATTGTAAAATTCTGTTAAAACCTGTTGTGAAAAGAACAAATATGAAGTTTCTTCGTTAGCTTCTTCTTCACATAATCCAATAATCGTATAATTGAGAGCTTTGACGTTCATCAAGTAAACATCTTGTTTCTATAGTAAATGCCATCCCATCATTAAGTATAAGGTCGATAAGGTAGAGTAATTTATTAATAGGAATCGTACAGAACCCTCCCCACACGAGTCCGGCAGGCACTTGCCGGGTTCTTATGTTGTCATAATAGGGCGTTCTGTTTAAATTGTTGTACGAGTACAAGATCGAAAAAAGAGTGGGACATTTGACCTCAAAAGAAATTTAAATGAAGGAAGAATATCGTAACGCAAAGGATAACTCGCTGGTAACATTTATTTTTTCGGGCCGTATTTTCGGGACTCGACTGAGTTTGATAAATTTATGTAAACTCGAAAAATATGTACATTTTTTTATGTAGCCTATGAACGTCCCACTCCAGGGCACAGGCCTTCTCTGAGAGGTGAGTATGGTCTTAATTACGAGTACCACGCGTGCCCAACGCGGATTGGTAATTTCAAGCGCTGAGGTATTTCAACACCCCAGACACTCAGGTTTCCTCACGACGTTTTCCTTCACTTTAGCGAGTGGTCGAAAAGGGGTCGAAACATATAAATCTGATAAAAACCTTATTTTATTTCTTCATAAAATAAATAAAATAAAGAAAAGAATAAAAGAAAGGTTGTCGTAAAACACGCAATCCCAACAACACGTCAATAATAGAGTGTCGCGTTTTCAGAATAGCGCATTTCAAAAATAGCCCTGTAGAAAGTGATGTCAGTGTTCCAGACAACGCTACAACTGATATTACGGATTAGTAATACCCGCTACCCGACTTTTTCTATTTCCATCAATAAGCCGTTTTCAGTACAAATTCACAAAGCACTTCATGGAGCACTTCTGTGCCATCATTGGGGGTAATGCCCATAATCCCCACGCTGGGCATGCGGATTGGGGATCGCAGTTTAGTGGAATTGTACTGCACTACCCTCCAGTGGAATTGTACTGCATTTTCTCCACTACAAATACGGCCCGAAGGCAGCGGCTAACGTAGTAAATTATCGACATTCAGCGAACAGAATGCAAATGCTTACGTCATCGTCATCGTCAGGCTATACTAGTCCACTGCTGGACATAGCCCTCTCCTAAAGAGCGCCAGGTTGTGCTATCATAGGGGGTAATGCCCATAATCCTCACGCTGGGCATGCGGGTTGGGATTGCAGTTCGGTGGAATTGTACTGCAGGGGGCGTTGCTGCCCACCCCCCGGTTTGTCTCTCGCCTTCTACGACACACCCGCGGGAAGAATTTGGGTTGGTGCTATTCTATAGGCCGACATCACACAGCATTGACCATTGACGTCTAGTAGGTACGATGTATCTGCGTGCGTACACTTGAACCAGCAACGACATTAACTCGGAATGGTCATGCGATTGTCAAAGTACCACAATGTATTAGCAGATTCTTGGCCTAAGCTGATTGATTCATTGATTGAAACTCACGCCCTATCCTGAAAGGATTTGCCAATTGCCACCTGACAAAACTCTTTCGTTTCATAGGTTCGATGTACAGTGTGTTAGTTTTTAGAATATACCTCGGCTACTATCGGATAGAATCGAATATATTCGTGTAATAGAAATATCGGAACTGATATTATGACTCTTAACTTTGCATAACTTTTCAAACTAGTGAAGAAATGTTTTATACAGAGTAGAAAGCTGTACCTCAGAGGTGCAGCTTTCTATTGTTCTGTGCTACTGAACTAATAGAAGAAAATATTTTGATTGTAACGATGTACTGGAACGGAAGAGAGGAAGAAACATTTTTTAAACATTTAGAAAAAATACTCCATCACATAAATAATAAATACAATAAATTAAAAATAATATTAGGAGGTGACTTTAATATTAACATATTGCAAAAAAATACAAAAACAAATAATTTCTTAAATTTAATGAAGGAACATAATTTTTTTCAACACATAAATCACCCTACACATGTAACTCCATCTATATCTTCATGCATAGATTTAATATTTACAAACTTCAAAAAGGGAATAACACATACAAAAGTAGAAGATTTTGGACTTTCTGACCACGCCGCAACAATATTAGCCTTACAGACATCTAGGACGAGCGTTCAAATACAATGGAACATAAAAAAAAGATTATTTCATAGTAAAAATATAGAAAATTTTAAATCTAAGCTAAAATCAATAAACTGGCATGATACTATAAAACAAGATAATAATGTTAATGAAAACTATAATTCTTTTAACGCCAGCCTACTACAAATCCTAAATGAACAAATCCCAAAACAAAATATCAAAATAAATAAAATATTTAAAAAACACTGGCTAACTATAGGTATTAAACAATCATGTCAAAACAAAAGATTACTAAAAAATTTTTCAATGCATGCTAACAACGAAATAATAACCAAATATTATAAACACTACGAAAAGATACTTAAAAAAACTATCGCAACTGCAAAAAAACTGCAATATATAAATAAAATTAAAAAATCTAATAATAAAACTAAATGTATGTGGAGTATTATAAATGAAAGAACTAACAAAAAATTTAAAAAGGAGAAAAATAATATAACCTTACAACTAGACCAGACGCGAATTACAGATCCGAAACAAATAGCTAACTTATTTAATAATTTTTTCTCCTCGATAGGCAACACACAAGACCCTAAGAAACCCGTTCGAAAAGGATATTCCGTTATTCAACCTACGGAAAATTCAATGTTTCTAAAACCGGTAGAAGAAAAAGAAATTTTTAAAATCATCAAGAACCTAAATGATAAAAATAGTCATGGCTTTGATGAGCTTCCCCCATCCTTAATAAAAAAATGTGCAAAAGAGCTAACTGAACCGTTCACTATGTTAATAAATCAATCATTCAAGGAAAGCATCTTCCCAGATAAACTTAAAGTAGCTCTAATAAAACCATTACATAAAAAGAACAAAAAATCTGACCCTAACAATTACCGACCCATTGCATTGTTACCCACAGCGTCAAAAATTTTCGAAAGAGTTATGTTTAACCGTATCTACTCATTCTGTGAAAAGTTCAAGATATTTGATGAATGTCAATATGGTTTTCGGAAAAAAAGATCTACAATAACAGCAGTATTTAAATTTATTCAAGAAGCATTAGAAATAATTAATAACAAAAAATATGCAGTCGGTTTGCTGCTCGATATGTCGAAGGCTTACGACAAAGTTCAAAATAAAATCCTTTTGAATAAACTATATGGCATAGGAGTTCGTGGAGAAGCACACGCATGGCTTGCTTCCTACTTAAAAGACCGAGAACAGTCAGTAGAAATTGAGTTTTTCAACTACGAGCTAAAACAAATTGAAAAGATAAGGTCAGAACCTATAATTGTTAATGCATCTATTCCACAAGGCAGTGTTATTGGTAGTTTATTATTTTTAATATATATCAACGATCTACCCAAAATTTTGGACGACTCATGTATTTTATTCGCGGACGATATCTCTCTGCTCACATCATGCCAAGATAGCACAATTATAAATTCAAAATTACATACTATGCTTTTTGACACGAATGAATGGCTAAATAAACACAATTTAGAAATTAACTTCCAAAAAACAAAAATTATTACTTTCCACCCATATCAAAAACGCTCATTAAACATAGATATATCGTTTAATGGGTTTAAAATAGAACAAGTTGATAATATATCATTGTTAGGATTAATTATAGATAAGCACATTAATTGGAAAGCACATATACAAAAAATTAAATCAAAATTGTCATCCTTCGCATACGGTCTTCGAGAAGTAAAAAAAACAACTAATGTGCAAACAGCCCTCTTAACTTATTACGCATACGCTTACGCCTGGCTGTCGTATGGAATTATAATGTGGGGTAACAGTACAGACGCACCGCAACTCTTCACCCAATGCAAAAAAAATTGGTTAGAATAATGGCAAATATAGTGAATACCGACAGTTGTAAACCTTATTTTATAAATTATAACCTACTTACCTTAACATATATTTACATATTAGAAATTTCAAAATTTGTCAGACAACATAAAGAACTTTTCATAAAAAAAGAAGATGTCACTATAAGACCCATAAGACACAAAAATAAATTGTTATTACCCACCTCTCGAATGCAATTACACTCTTCCAGTACACAGGTAATGGCTATAAAAATTTATAATAAACTCCCAAATCACCTGAAAGAACTAAATAACGACTACAGTTTCAATAAAGATTTAAAGAAAATACTAATTTCAAAATGTTATTATACGATAGAAGAATATTTAAAAGATAGTATAGATGAAATGAGATAAATAATTGTATAAATGTAACTTTATAAATATAATCAATTAAAATTGTATGATAATTAATTAATCAAATTAAATTTAAATTAATGTAATACATACTTTTATATAGCACTTTAAAATGTTGCGTGCCCTACAGGGTCCACAAAGATCTTATCAAATAACTGTTAAGTTATAATGTAACAACCTTGAAACTTGTGGAATGCAATAAAGTATTGAGTATTGAGTATTGGGTAGACAATAGTAAGTCCACTTTTTGAGAAAAAATTTTTCTACATTGATGAGATAGCAAAAACGAGCTCTACAAGATGTAATACAGCATTAAGTCCAATAGTCATTAGTTTAAAAGATAGCCATTTTGAAACGACCTTATCTACAACATTGGTTACGAGGTACTGAATACTAATGAACTATAAGGTTCTCTACCTCTAAAGTGCCCAACACTGTTCACTGGACTTGATACTGTTAATCTCCCGATACAGCACGGCTTCACGCGATTAACTCATTCAGAGTACAGCAACATTCAGAATTTGGAGCAAGATTTAACCCTACGCAACCTTCCACCCGCTGAGGTTTCTCCTACGATCAACCAGCAAGTTGATAATGGGGTTCTTCCTGTACTTTGCGAACAAGTTACTCGTGTCAATAATGCTACTGATGATTGTACAGAACCACATGTCTCCGTTTCCATAACTGATATATCATTAAATAATGTTGTACCAGCAGCAGCAAAATTTCAACAAATAAATATGAGAGTTGAACAACATTTAAGTCTATGCGACCTTCCACTCGCGGAGGTTTCTCCTATGACGAGTGGCAGCTAACAAGTTGTTGATGGGGTTCTTCCTGTACTATGGGAACAGTTACTCGTGTCAATAATGACACTGATGATTGTATAGAACCATCTGCTTCTGTTTCAACAGATATTCAATCAAACAATGTTGTACCAGCTTGGCGATTTCTCGCCCTCAGTTGATGATAAGGATTATGTCCCAAATAATGATGAAGTCTTACCAGCTGGAAGACAGGTCCTTATACCAGAGAGTTGCTTAAATTACAACGATATTGACAGTACACTGGAGCAATCATCTGAAATACAATCTGTGGAAGTTTTACACTCTGTTTTTTTGTACTGATTTCGAAGAAAAACAATCATCATGACGATCACCTCGCGGAAGCAAGCTGTCGGTACTCAATGAAGGCATTTGATAAGGTTTATGCTAACAAAAGACGCCATATTTTACCATTATTCAGATGTAATTCCGAAAAAACAGCATAGGCTCAATGTTCTACAAAACATTCTTCGATCAAGTAGTCTTCGACGAAGTGAGTTTTGTTAGAAAGATTACGACAAGGATTTTCTATTTCTTCGCCGAAGCTCATCCAAATCAATAATACCTACTAAATCTTTCTCCAAACTAAAAAACAATGATTTGAAGAAAACATTGCAATACCGACCGTGTTCCACGATTACCTAGTACAGAAATCTGTCGACAAGTGATGATGTTTCAGAACTCCTAGACTTTAGGAGTTCAGAAAAGTCTCAGACTTAGAGGACTAAATCCTTCCCCAGTTTGCGACTAGATTATAAGACTGATCAAAATAATAAACATTATTATTAAAATTACTTTAGCTCACATGACCTGAAGCCAGTACCAAAATTGATAGTTATGAGGCCATGACTCCGAAGAATATAGCATGGTCGGTCTTGCCGACCTTCATACTTCGCCGTCGTATGAAGGCGCCATATTTCATACTCCATACGCCGACCGATACTCTTCACAGTCCTGGATGGTTTACCGTCGCCATATACGAACACTGGACTGTTTCCACCTAAAATGTCTGCGGAAAATTCTCAACATTCGTTGGTCTGATCGTATTCGAAACACGGAAGTGCTGCATAAGGCCAATATCATGGCGATTGATCCCTATCTTATGCGGCGGGCAACTCCGTTGGAGTAGACACGTAACGCGTACGTCATGTCAGATCAACGTACGGCAAAGTGCATCTTTTTCTCTGAACTTGAGGAGGGCAACCGTAAGCATGGCGGACAACTCCTCGGGTACAAAGATGTATTTAAGCGCCAAATGAAAAAGTGCGACATAAAACCCTTGGATTGGGAACAAACAGCCGATCGACGACCGGAATGAAAGGCTCTGGTAACAACCAGAGTGAAAGATTTTGAAGAAAGTCGCTGCTCTGAATTAGATGCTCGACGCAACGAACTGAAAGCACGCCCACCCTGTACCATCATGTTTAACTACTGCAATGGTGTGCTCTTACTGTTTTTTACCACTGCTACCCCGATATCTTATTTTATTTTATTTCCTGTAGCTAAACAATCTTAAGATCCCTTAATACTGTATTAATTTCATTTAATGTATTTGTATTGGGAGGTGTATAACCTTAAGTCCACAAAATAACAGTTATAACATTATAATAATAAAATCGCTCTACAAAGTAAATAATGCTGTCTAAATTATGTAAAATACAGTTTAGAATATTCCAATATCTGTTATAAATCCCATGCATTCTTGCATTAAAAATTCAAACTACGCACTTTCCGTAAATTTTTGTACACTCGTGTGCTTCCGGCGAAAACCGAAGTCTACTCTAGAGCCCGAGGTATATTCTAAAAGCTAACGGACTGTATGTGCGCGCGTAGACTTGAAACAAATGAAATCATCATAGTTAGAATATTTTCGGGGCTTAATCGCGTAGTAATTTATTGCTATTTTACCTCGACGTTTAATAAAATATTCTAACTATGTGTACAAGTCGCGAAAGTTTAAATTATGAAATAACCATGTTCATGTAATTGTCAATGCACCAAAATGCACGTCAAGTAGCAGAATCTAGGCTTTGGTCGGCATCCTACGCTGCGGTGGCCAGATCGTGGTTTTTGGCAACCTTTGCAATTTTCATTTTAAACCTCAGGAAATTGGTAGGGGCGAGTCAATTAGCCAGTTGAGACGACGTTTATCTAGAAACTGGGGTGTCGCAAATTGCTCGCCATGTGGGAAGCAAAGTATTGTAGTCGAGACAATTAAGCTCCTTTGGTAGACGAGTGGGGTGGCCATACGGCCGACTCTCGAACATCTCACTCGCTCGCACATTCGGATGTAAACATTCATAGGTCAGTAAAACTTTAGTGGTCACTACACAATATTACTTAATCCCAGATTTCCTTACATTAATTTTTGTATTTTTTTATAATTGTCCGAAAACAATTGAAAGCTTTGTGCAATTAGGGAGAAGCTCCCCTCCCAAACGAGTGATAAGAAGTGTGAGGTTGATATGGAAAGAAGAGTAAAAGCGGGAAATTTTGTAATGCGCCTGAGTTCGATATCAACCCTTGAATGTCCCCACTGCTGGGCACCGGGTCTCTTCCTGCATCGTAGGAAGGTTAGGCCATACTCCAGCACGGGGGCCAAGTCCAGGTTGGTGGAAGATTGTAAGACAGTGGCGAGCCTTACTGTCAGAAGTTATCAAGCCGCTTATAAGGCCTCTGACAAAGCGCACAAGTGCATTGCCGACAGAAGCAGATATTAGTTTTTAATCTTTATGTAACTTTTTTACGTACCTACTGTTATTTTAAAAACACAACAAACCGTTTGCTTGATATTATGTTGTGAACACCCCCATGTCTCAGATACCTTTACATGTACCGTAAAAACACCTCGTTATAGACACCTTCGTCCTACTTAGTGCCGATGCCGCAGACAATGGTTACCCTACCCGCCACACAGTTTCCTACAGCGCCTCTGGCAAAGACGTGTCCCATATTCCCTGAAAAGCTTTGTCTCCGCCGCTATTTCTGCTCTTTTATCAAAGCACACGGGTCCCTCTGACTGGAAGAAAAACATCGTGCCGGGACCCTCGGGCTGCGACCTAGTTAGTGCTACGCTTACCGACCCGCTCTAGGTAGGTACATATAAACGGCATATAGAGGGTGTAACAAAATTCTCATAATTATATTATCCGAAACGAAGAAGAAGAAGAAAAACATTTATTTAACAAAGTACAGAAAATAATAATAGTAGAATAGTATAATAATGTGGGTACAGTGATATCATTCCGATGTAAAATCTAACTGCAAAGTAGGTAGTCGGGGCTGTAAGTGATGCAATTTGCTTAAGCCAGATGTCGCTGCCTGTGCGTAATACAGAGAATAGTGTAAAGAGGTTCGAAATTTCACTGATGCCGGTGAGTCGCCCATTGGCTCAATTGGTAGAGCGCTGGCACGGATAGCCAGAGGTTGCGGGTTCGAATCCCGGCATGGGTGAAATTTTTAGCCTCTAAATAGGTTCTTACAGAAAAGAAAGCAGGAGTAACAAAAGCAGAAGAAAAGAGGAACTACAGATGAATGAAATGAACATAAATTCGAACGCTACACAGTATGTCGATGCAGGGGAAAAAAGGCCTCTTGCTCAGTATAAGCTGAGGGTTTGCACCCACAACACTGATTTTCAGCAAGGGTCTTCTAGTGACTAACGGAGCATCAAAACGGAACAAACACGCACTCACACTCTCATATGCAGCCCTTACACGCATACAAGCACATTCACATATATATACACACTAATAAAATACAGGGTTTTTATTCTCAATACGTACAAATATACAAAAACGTGACTGCCTCATTGGTCTAGCGGTGTCATGTCTATATTTTTTGTTGCATTAACCCGTGCTAAGGACATGTATCATGTCATGTCTGTTTACTATGCCGGAGAGGTCGGGGCCTAAATTCTTACTGGGTGCCGCCGTACATTTGTACAAATACTCTCAATCTGTGTATTTCCAGTTTTTTTCTGTTGTCATTGCCTAATCACCATAACAAACTTCTTAAGGCTATATTAGTCCACTGCTGGACATAGCCCTCCCCTATAATGAGCGCCAAAGCGCAAGGTTGTGCCATCATTGGGTTTTAATGCCCATAATCGACCTCTGTGGCGTATCCGTAGCGCGTCTGCCTACCATGCAAGAGGTCCCGGGTTCGAATCCTGGCTGGGAACAAAAAAAAAGCCCAGGTCTTGGATGTTTACTTGTTTGTGATGTCGTTGTTTCTGGTTCCCACAACACAGGGTATCCTAGTGTGGGGCCAGAAGCAATGTATGTGCTTGTATGTAAATGTTATGATATGTTATGTTATAATCCTCACGCTGGGCATGCGGGTTGGGGATCGCAGTTTGGTGGAATTGTACTGCAGGGGGCGCTTCTGCCCACCCCCCGGTTTGTGTCCTTAGTCGCCTTTTACGACACCCACGAGAAGAATTTGGGTTGGTGCTATTCTCTAGGCCGACACTACACAGCAAATAGCATAGCAATAAAACATGAAAATTACTTTGCTGAATTCCGCCAAAAATCCCACAAGCACCATGCGGTTAGTTAATGCACCGCCCTCCCTCCCACTTTTTCAAGCAGAAACTTGCTTCTCTGTCTTGACAGAAGCATGTTTCACACCACCACGACTCCAATACTTGTGTGACGTGAGGCATCCTCAGGCTCACAAGTGCAAGTCCTTTGCACGTGCTTTGCTTTGGATTTCCGCAAAGTAGCGCCTAATTCCATATACCGAATTATTACCATAGCACAAACTGATATGCTGTATGTATTATATTTGGCTACATACATATATTTGGCGATATGGTTTGACAAACACCCTATCATGACTTGAATATAATGCTCTTTCCATAATACTGTTAAGTACATCCTTTAGTAATAAATAGCACATAGGCATGGGTGGGCACATAGCACGCAGAAGTGATGGCCGATGGAGCCTAAAAGTTCTCGTATCGAAACCACATATCAGCAAGCGCAGCGTAGGATGAACAGCCACAAGATGAACAGAAGATCTCATCCAAGTGGCAGGAAGACGCTGGATGTAAGGCGCTTCCAACCTGTCTGTTTGGAAATCCATGGAGGAAACCTATGTCCAGCAGTGGACTTCATGTAGCTGGCTGGTGATGATGAAGAAATAAATAGCACAGGGTATCCTAGTTTGGGACCTGGACAGGCGATCGTGTGATTTTTTCATTGTAGTTAAAATTTTAGTAAACCTCATCAGATACAACCTCGGTGGCGCAGCGGTTTGGCACGCTGTCTGTAAAAACGTCTCGGGTTCGATCCCCGGTCGGTCGGGTCAAACGAGGAAACGAACTTTTCTAGTTTGTCTCGGGGCTTGGGTGTTATATCTGTTTATTGGATTAAATCTATCGTCGGTTACCACCTGTAACACAAGTTGTACTTAGTATAGGGCTAACAAGATTTGTGTAATATGTCCATGAATATTTATTTATTAGATACAAAGTACCAATCGTACCTGTCGCAATTTTCCATGAAAAATTGATAAAAGACATTTCATTGTTATTGTAAATACATTTCTGCCGCAGAGAAATATCTTTTCAGCTACATTCGGCTCAGAAAAGGTCAAGTGACGATTGGATTGATTTTTCAGAAGTAAGTAATTTTTCTTTCTAGTCACTTTGGCACAATTGGCGGCGTTGAACTTTTTGTATAGGTTTGTTATTTTATTTTGCTAAGAAGGGACCTAAGTACCAACTCGAGAAGGGTGCCAAAAGACCATTACTTTGTTTGCGTATAATATAAGGAACGTAACATAACAAAATCTCATGCCTGTATCCCACAGGGGTAGGCAGAGGCCAGGGACTGCCACTGCCACGATCCTGGCAGATCACCGTCGCTTCATCAACGTTCATTAGTCGTTCCACGCATGTCGGTTTCGGGTACCTTTTATCCACGATGTCGATATCTACCATTGTATATCCCCACTGTAGAGGCACGGGTCTTTTCCAGTATCGCAGGAAGGTTAGGCCATACTCCACCAGGGGGGCAAGTCCGGGTTGGTGGAGGATTATAAGACAGTGGCGGGCCTTACTGTCAGAGGTTATCACGCCGCCCATAAGGCCTCAGACATGGCTTAACGACTGCCATTACATGACAGCCGGCATCAACGGCTTAACCTACCTTGCGAAGCACAGAAGCGCTCGGAAAAAATGCCACTAGCGGCAGTCGCGAAACGGGCACCCATCCTGCACCCTGACCGCGCCTGTTGTTGCTTTACACAAGTGATTGATTCCAATCACTCGATCCGACTAGGCCACCGACTAGTGCTTCCATTATCCTCTTATCTTGCTCTTTGCTAATGCATCCCCTATTCGGTCGAACCGTGTCCGCCTGGGACGTCCCTTACTGGCTCTTCTCTTATTAATTAACTCTTTGGTTTGTAAAGCCCATTTAACCGTGATTGTTTTGCGTTTATATTCATTATAGTGTCCTGTTTTTTTCACATTTCTACAATTAACGTTTAGCTGGGGACAGGACTGTATTTAAGAGGACATAAAGCAGTTCATGTATTTTTTTATTAGATTGGATTAATTATTCCTCGATAATATTTATTTATTACTCAACTACCCTCTGGGGCCAAGTTACACAATGTTCTTATTTTTAATCATGCAATCTATTTTTTTTTTCTAGGAACTACGCTTAGTTTGATGCGTTGTTTTTTAAAATAAGGTCTCTTGGCAATATAGTATTGCGTCTCAGTCTACCCGTGACCACGGCAACTGCAACGCTGCCGAAACGTCGGGAACTAATGTAATTACGTTTTACCTAATAAATATTCGCTTTTGGACCCGTTTAATATATACATAACTATGAGCATCGCGGTTCATAAGAAATACTATAGTCTTGTATCTATACGAGTATTAAAGTTTAATCGGGCATGCCGCATGGGTAAGGTTGTATGATTTTTTCACTGATTGTGGACTTTATTTCAAGTTGATAAGGTTCAATCAAATGTACGTGTATGCAATGAACGGCACTATTGTGGCGTTGCCTGGGTAAGGGTTAATATTAAAAGTCAAAATAATTTATGTGATTTGCTGGGCAAAGGCCTCCCCCAATTCAGTCCAGAGTTGTCAGTCCTGGGCCGTCTTAGAACACTCCGGCAGATGGTTGCGGAGAATATGAATTAGTTGTTTAAATTTGTCCTGACTGAAGCTCATTTTAGCCAGGCCATAAAGAAGAGCCAAACCAAAATTGTGATTAGAGAATGATTAAAAAAATATATTTTTGTGCTCGAGGAGCCCATTTTGAATGACACGGTTGATACCTAAATATGCAATTGCTGCGACTTGAACCACTTTAGCAAATTATAGTTTACGACTCTACACGTGAATTGCTTCAATTTAGCTCAATGGATTAGTTCGAGAACACATGTAGACTGAAGATTTGAAGAGGTACATGATACGCCTTTACAGCAGAGTTTCATAACCTTTTTGCTGTCCACGGGTCTTATAGAATTCTTTCACAATTTCGAGGACCTCCTTAATAAGAAAACAGAGGAATAAATTTCGATTAATTTTGCTTAGTACCTACTGCAAAAAAAACGTATTAATGTGGAGGTTGGTGGTGCTTTTCTGTAACTAAATTAGTTCTTTGGGTTGATGTCATTACTTAGTTAATAATAATAATTACTTCCACCGTGAAACATATAACCTGGATGAATTTAAAACTAGAGTCAGCCAGTTAAATAACAGGTAATCACGTAACATCTTAGACCAGATGTTCGTTTCCCATCTGGCGTGTCTGTGGTCAAGTGTGAACCTGTCTTACTTAAAATTGAAAATATAACATACTCGCGGAGTCCAATTTGAATCTGTTTCTATATATTATAAGATACATTTCTATATATGTACGTCTTAATATTTATATTTTTTTATATTTACCTCTTGATGTGATATTGAAGATCCTTTGTAATTTTCTTTTTAAACATAACCTTTTAAAGCTGAGTTGAATCACATGATATTTTTATTAATTATTGTTTTTTACCATTGAAATGCCGATGATATCTGACATTTATTAATTATATGTAAGAGATGCTGTCGGACACCGAGTCTATTAAAAAAACACAGACTCAAACCTTGTTTAAGATTTCTTAGCAGTCGGGTTTATTTTTTTATAAAAATAATTTTAATCAATTTTGTTATTCCCCTTCCTTCAACAGGATATTATACTGAGCTGGTGAGGAAATTCCGCAATTTCTGACGGCATCCATTTAACGTCCTGCTGTGGCGAAAAAAACCGTCTGATTGCAAAAGGTTGGTTTGCAAATGGGTTTCATTACGATTGCAGTATCCTAAAGAGGTGTTTTATCAAGTTTTCACTATACAATACTGTAAGGAATCAGGCGTAGAAATAATAGAAATGAGTGCCCTTTCAGAAATTTAATTCAATGTCAAATTCCTGAGCCACCTTCGGGCTGAAACCGTAGTGGAGAAGAAGGCAGCCAAGAAACTCCACTCGAATAATCTTTTCTCAAATAGTCTTATAAGAATTTACAAAGCACATAGCACTCTAGTTACAAGGAACACAAATCAAAAGTAACGGAAATATAACCTCACCAGACTGGCGACAAACCACGATGAACCTACTAGAAGTAAATCCAGACAGCAAAAGAGACCGGAGCGCGTACGGCGCACGCTTTATATAGGAACGGTGACTTCATGAGATTGTTGCCAGTCTCTACTACTAAAATATTCCTAACAATACAATAGGACTTATTCCAAAATGCGAAATGGGCATTGTCTTAAATAAACAATAAATGTTAAATTTTGAAGGTGTAAAGTCAGTAAATATCGTCGCGTTTGCCCTTCTATTACGTCACATTCCACTCTATCGAGTTAAGCATTTAGACGACTCCAAAGGGTCCATATCTGTATGTATTTGACAGCTGAAGTAGCTTGAAAAATGTAAAAACCGACGTCGCTCAACTCAAAGGATACTTACATAATAGAACCCTTGGCCTTCAAAGAGCTTTTGCCAATAAAATTTTCAGAATGTGCTATATTCGGTAAATTAGATTTTCAAAAATGTGTAATAATACTAACAAGCTTACTCATTCACTTATCTAAACATTACGTTTCTCTACACTTATAAATAAAGTAATACTTGCAGAGTACAAGGCTTCAGAGCACCATAAGGCATAATGCCTTTTCCTACTAACGAGAGGAAAAGTTAATTATTACGTACCTACGTAACGAACACCTCAATTGTCTAAAGCGTTTTCCAAAATGGCGTCGGTGACGTCACGCACACAAATTCGGAAATAGTATATTTCATTACAAGTGCGGAAAGGCTGTCATTGCAAAGAGTTCCGACAAATGTCGACCCGAGCCGAGGCGCAGCCGAAGGTGAGGGTTGACAGTCGGAACAAGTTGCAATGTCGGTTCCGCACGTGTACTGAACGACTATTTTTAATACAGTTGCGAAAAAATTAAGCAATTTAATAAAAAAAAAATATTTGGAATATGGCGCCAACGGTAATAGTTATTTGTTATACAAGAGTGCAAAGTTGCTTTTTAACCGCGTGTTCAATTTTGATGACCAAGCAAGCGAAGGATTCTAAAATTGGATTCCTGAGCGTTAGCGAGGGAATCAAAAGAGCACGAGGTGAAAAATCTTTGCACTCGAGTGCAACACGTAACTTTTCATTCCACCTCAGCGAGGAAATGACTAAATGCAAAAAAAAACGTTTACAATCACAAGATAGGTAAACTTTTATTTCAGTTTAGGTATTAATTACTACATTATGACAGGTAAGTATTACAGAATAATCTTGAAATTATAACAAAATAATACTAAGGTATAATTAAGAAAATTTTAAAGTAACGTTGCTACAGTTATTTAAATTGAGTGTAATATTTTTTTAATTCACAAACTTAGTGCACACGATGTTCTAAATTTAATTTACTTTATCCTCTAGAGAATAAAAACGGCTTTTCCAATCAGATATTGAAGATTAAAAATCTCTTTCCGAGATGGTGGGATGAAAATAGTAGATTATGCATTAAGGGAATAAAACCATGTATTACGTCATGGGCGGTATATTGAACCCTGAGCGGAGCGAAGGACTCCGAGTTAACTCGGTAACGAGTTTAATTTTAACTCCTGAGCGAAGCGAGGGAGTTATGTAGAGTCCTGAGTGAAGCCAGGGGTTCATACCGCCCGAGACTAAGACATGTTTTATTCCAGAGGTGAATACTCTACTTTTCACACCATCTGGGAGACAATAAAATTTTTCTTTTTTTTATTGGTGTTTCGCGCGGTCACACGACACAGTAGTTCAGAAAAAAAAGAAAAAAGGGGTGAGTTTCGAACAACAATTCGAATTTCGAATTGCAATGCGGGGCTTCTTCATAGTTTTCATGCGAATTTTGACATTCTAAATTCAAATCACTTTATTCCCTAGGGAAATTCTTCATTATTATTGCCCTCGAGAGACAAGGCTATGCTTTACGATGATATTTGACGGTACGTAATAAGGCATTGTCGAGCAGGAGGTGTGAAAAGATATTTATGCCACACCTGGCAATAAAGTGGCTTTTTCCGCACGCTGCGCGTACGGAAAAAGCCGCTTTCTGGCCAAGTGTAGACATAAAAAGATGTACACAACACGGGAGGTAATAAAGAAAGCTCTCGATCGCATATGCGCTCGCTTGCAGCTCGGGCCGCAAACTTCTGCGATCTCGGCCTTTCTTTGTATTACCACCCTAGTTGTGTAATGTACTATTTTAGTGAAGACATTTTTTTTTTCTTCAGCCATTCTGGTAGGCAAAGGGAACTATGCCCATACAGCCAAGTCTTCAGTAGGTAGATTTTTGTTATTGATATGAAATGAAAATGAAATTTAATGAGATGAAATGAAATAAAACCTAACCTAACTCATTCAATCAAATCATTAAATCTAATATTGAAACAAATTAGTAGCTTCTTTTTAGAAATATAAATATTTGCATGAATCATAAAAACTTCTATGAATTGTTTCAGTAAAAACTACATGGTTGGTTTTTCTTTTTAACAGACATTATTTTGACAGTTGGGAAAGAGAACGCACGAGTGCGGGAAAGGTAAAAAAAAGCACGAGTGTGTAATAGCCCACATCCCGCACGCTATACGTCCTTGCAATACGCCACTTTTGAGCAACTGTATTAAGAATTTAATTTCCTTATCAAATATCTTTGTCCAATGTACGATTTGATCAAAGAAATTGGAAGAAATTGGACGACTTTATCAAATGTCTTGGAAACACCGATATTTGATCAAATATTAATGACACTTAAATCAAAATGGCTGTAAACAAGATATCGTGGACGATTCCAATGACAATTTTTTTAATAAATACTTTTTTTTCTTTTGACTTTTGGTTTTTCATTAATAACATAACGATAATAATAGCACCACTTAAAGACGCAATAGCAGCACATGAAGACGCTCCACGTTCCTCCATTTTCTTAAGACTATGCAAAAATATTGGGCACAGTTATTGGACAAGTGGAATGGGCTTACCTCAAAGAAATTTTATAAAATATTTGACAGCAAAATTGGACAAAGATATTTGATAAGTGTAATATCACCCTAAGCATTTATTGTTAATTACCTTTTACAATATTTATAAATAAAATAATATTTTCTGAAGAAGCTGACAAGGCTTCAGAGTACGCTTCAGGAGATTCGAGGTGTGGTGCTTACCTTCTTATTACCTTTCATATTTTCTGTTTGTCTGTAGGTAAATCCCATTTATATTTCCTATCATGCATGCTATTATTACT
The DNA here is from genome assembly GCA_934045075.1 of Yponomeuta sedellus. Classification (NCBI taxonomy): domain Eukaryota; kingdom Metazoa; phylum Arthropoda; class Insecta; order Lepidoptera; family Yponomeutidae; genus Yponomeuta; species Yponomeuta sedellus. The sequence continues at coordinate 5,396,741 of OW203735.1, read as the reverse complement.
GAATGTTTATGTATTTTTGAAATAGTATTTAGCTATGTAAGTTTATTTTATTACGTATACGTACATACATACATAACCTCACGCCTGTATCCCAGAGGGGTAGGCAGAGACCAGGGACTGCCACGTGCCACGATCCCGACAGATCACCTTCGCTTCATCAACGTTCCTAAGTCGTTGCATGCACGCACGCCGGTTCCGGGTACTTTTTATCTTTCCCTTTGCTAATACATCCCCTATTTGGTCGATGTAAGTCCGTCTGGGACGTCCCTTACCAGCCCTTACGTATACCTATGTACGTTAATATTCGATGAGCACCGACAGAGGTTGCCTGGAAGAAATTGCTATCAGCAATAAGGCTGCCAATTGTACCTCTTCTTTTGTAACTGTTGTCTCTGTAATTATTTTCTGGTGTGTACAATAAAGAATATTCTTATTTTATCTTACGTTCTACTTTGGCCAAAGGCCTCGCCATACAGCGAGGCAATACCGCCAGAATTCTTGGTACTCTACCGCCCGACAGCGATCTAGCTCAATAATTCATTTAAATTAGAATATAGGTTTTAGGTATTATTTCGTTTTTATATTAATAAGTATTTTTTCCATCGGTTTTATTCCACTATTAAAAAAGCAGTCTATTAAAGTACTGACACAATCGATATTTTTTTGGGTCCTCCTCGAATGTCCGACAGTTATTAAACAAATTTTCAGGCCACTTTGAACTCAATCTTTTGTTGCCATACTCGTAAATTACAGTAAGTTCATATGTTGCTTAAAGTTAAAGCAAGAAGTTCCGGGTTCAAACCCCGGCTGGGGACAAAAAAATAAAACTCCAGGTCTTGGATGTTTACATGTTTGTGATGTCGTTGTTTCTGGTTTCCACGACACAGGGTATCTTAGTGTGGGGCCAGAAGCAATTTATGTGCCTGTACGAAAATGTTATTTTATGTTAATATTGCACTGGGTAATTTAACCAATAGCCTAACAAACACATAATATCTAGCTCCCCAAACAGAGACAAACCAGAGACACTCTTTCAGACGATAGGTGCGATAATCGCTTGGCGAGTTGCGGGTAAACGTCGTTTATTCAGCATGCAAATGAGTTTAGACTTTATGTAAATTGGCACTCGAGCGTTATTGGGGAATTCAACATTAAAACACGTCGCAGCCAGTTGGCCAATCCCTGGAGACACCAACTGTGTCATAAACTACAATAGGCTATTTGATAATGTCAAAAAAAAAGATTAAATATATACATTTGTGAGTTTTAAACCCGATTTAAGGCATTTTAATTAAAAAAATGGATTATGTCTGAAAAACAGGATAAGACTTATTTTTTTTTTATTATTTCATATTTTTATGAAAAAGGGCCAGGATTGGTCGAATCTATTATGACGTCACAGCTCAGTAAATATGATGGGAACCCGTGACTTGACATTTAATTTTGTTTGTGTACTGCCCAGTGATGTCACAAATTCCTGTGCGACGCCATATTACTCAAGAGCGTTTTAGCGGTTTATTTTTTAGAAAAAGATTAAAGCTTCAAAAACTATCACTTTCTGAGCACTTATTAAATACCAACGAAAAATCTGAGTTAGTTTTCAGAAACCTATCAAATAGCCCATTCATGGTTTTCTATAACAATTCAATGTACATTGCAAAGTCGCTTAACCCACTGATTAAACTAATTAGACTCTACAACGAATCTCTACGCACCCTTCAGTAAATCAGGTAGGTACAGCAGAAATTCAGCGGTCACCTATGACTAACATTTTGCTGAACCGCAGCCTTTTTCTTTAGCAGCACTTGCGTTCGGACGATTGTATTACTAACATTTTTGTGGTTTTGGTTTTCTCCATGACTTTGTGCCGCGCAAGGTGTCCCGAGTTCGAACCCCTGCTAGGGATAAAAAAACCCAAATCTTGGATTTTTACATGTTTGTGATGTCGCTGTTTTTGGTTCCCACGACACAGGGTATCCTAGCGTGAGCCCAGAAGCAATGTATGTGCCTGTGTGTGAATGTTATGTTATTTTTATTTGTGTTACAATGGAAATAAATATTATTCACTTTCAATTCAATGTACAACTACGAATTGCAGTTTTATGGAACATGCTTCAGCTTGTGAGCTGCTTAAACTGATGAATGTTCCCATTGTTTCCAAATTCCCTGTGGCAAACTTAACGAAATTCAATCATATTCAAATACCTAGACACCGCTCCGCCGCCGCTCTGATTTTGACCTCAAATACAAAGACGATTATCGATCCAGCAAACTATTTAATAACAAACAAACATAGATCCTATTTTATAATTCCATGCTAATTTGACAGTTACATTACATACATATTTACATATATACATACAAGCACATCCATTGCTTCTGGCCCCACACTAGGATACCCTGTGTCGTGGGAACCAGAAACAACGACATCACAAACATCTAAACATCCAAGACCTGGGCTTTTTTTTCCCTTCAGCCGGGATTCCAACCCGGGACATCTTGCATGGTAGGCTGACGCGCTATCGCTACGCCACAGAGGTCGTCATAAGTCGTCAGTTACATCTATACCCAGAAGCTCCTACATCGGCAGGAAAATAATCTTTAAGGGGTTATTTTACTCATTTCAGCCGATTCTGTGTGTTAACCAACTTGGTGATGTAAGTTGTCACTGGGGACCCTGAGTTGCACTCCCTTGAAATGAGGCTCAGTTTGTCAGAAAATATTGATCTTCGTAAACCACTATCAGCGGTGTTCTCAGCGGGATACTCTAAGGGATGTGTTAATTTACTTTATTCACGTGTGTAGTTTATGTGTAACTCATCCTGTTGTGACGCCAACAAATAAATAAATAAACCGTTCTAAAACACTCTGTATTGTAGGTATAATGCACCCTTGTTTTATCTTCTTATTGTGTGATTGATTTCCATTTCTACCTATAGATAGTAAAGCAAGAACTGCCACACACACATATATTCACGCCCGTAACCAGGAGGAGTAGAGATAGACCACAGTTTGCTACTTGCCACGATATTGACAGACCTCTTTCGCTTCATCAACATTCATTGGGCAGTGCGCGCACTCACCACAGAAGTTTCAAATTTTCCACTCTCCAGTTAAATCATCTTGCAAGTGCTATAAGCGGTGGTGGCCCTGTAAAACAATGGAGTCGGAAGTAAGAGACCCAGAGTGCTTAGTGCGAGTTTGACAGATCCAATCGAATAACTTTACTACCGCGTTAATCGAGCATTGAGTAGTGAGTATGAGTAAGTTAACCGTTCAAACTGGCATAACGCTGTCACAGTACAACTCGCACTCGCGTTTATTCGTGTTTTGGCTGGTAAATGTGTTCAGCAACTTTAATTTCCATACTTCGCTAGGTGGCGCTTCCTCGATGCCATAGAAATATGAGTTTACGTTAACGCGATCGAGTAGTTAAAAAACTCATACTAAGCACTCAGGTTCGATTTTGGTGCAGTGTAGGCATGTACCTTTGATTTTGTTTAATTTCAAACTTGCGTACATTTGCGACTTGTAGTAGCAATACGACACGCTAACTATGCAGGACTTGCATTTGGGAGCCTGAGGATGCCTCGTGTTAGAGGCGAAACGCGTCCCGTGTTTCCTCACACAAGTATTGGTGTTGGTGGTGGTGTTTTCGTGTCTTGCTTCTGCTTGAAAAGGTGGGAGGGAGGGCGGTGCATTAACTAACCGCATGGTGCTTGTGGGATTTTTGGAGGAATTTAGCAATGTAATTTTAACTTTTTAATGCTATTATGGATTTCCGCAAAGTAACGCCCGATTCTATACAACATGCAGGAAAACATTGTGAGGAAACCTGCGGCTTGGTTGGCTCGGCACGTATTGACAAGTTTTTCCTGTGGTCTAGGCCGACTTAGCTATCAGGATGGTAAAGGTGCTGGGCAAGCCTACACCATCTAAGAAACAATGTCCCAAACACTGCAGCGTCCGAGTGGTCCCTTCACCCATCTATTCTTTATTTCCTTCTAGTCCTCGGAATTCCAAAACTCGGAATGCAAAAGTCCGTTTCACTGGTTTCCTCCACACAGGTTATCCTAGCGAGGGGACCAGGCTTGCAACTACCATTAGGTACGGGTTGAACTTAGTAGGCCACTAAATCAAGGAATCTCCTTTTTGTATTTCCAGTTTTTTTTAGACTTAATTTGTAACCCTGTATGTACCTACTAAAAGGCAAATAAATTAATAAATAAAATGAAAATAAAATGAAAATCTAGTACGAGTGAAGGTGCCACTGGACGCTGTATAAATGATATCATTACGTAGATGCAAAAACCAATGTAGTGCAATAACCCAGATCTGATGTTTTGGTGTTTATTTTGTTCATTCAACCTACTAGAACCGTTAGAGGCACGGGAACATTATGCAAGCCGTCTAAATGTAGAGCGGAGGAATTGATCGATGATGCAGGAAAATATTGAAAAGAAAACTGCTGGGTCGTCGCCCTCGTATTGGGTTATCTATCAGATCCACAAGTAAGGTTTCCGGACAGTCCTGATGACAGGATACACAATAGTTTGATTAGAGAACAAAATAAATGTAATTTCTTTCGCAGTCTTCTGTGTCGAAAATTATAGTACAGGGTTACCTAGTTTGATTTTCATAACATAATAATAAACATACGTTTTTGTCACACTTTACCTTCCTGTAAAAATAATGTTTGTACTTTTCTGAAGTAATAATGTGAGGCGTTCGTAAATATTTATAAAATTTCTTTATTTCTTTAAATGTTTCTTTTAAACTTATTTTTGTTTACAGACTTTGATCAATATGTGATCATATTAGCCCCATCAGACCAAATTATAACATGCTTTCTTACACTACCTTATCCAAGTATAAGTACATTTAATACACTGTAACTATAACATTACTAACTTATAAATCTTATAATATACCAAATACCTCCAAATTTTTCGTCAAAGTAGTCTTTCCACATTTCCTCCTTTGTACCTATTAGGGTAGCGTTGCGAAACAACAATTTACATGTTTCGTCTGAGATAAAGTATAATTTACTTTCTTTATATTACACCAGAACACATAACAAAAAAAAACAAAGCTATGACAAACCTGAGGTGTTCAAATACCTCAGTGCTTAAAATTGCCAATCCGAGGTGGGGAGGCGCGGTAATTAAGCCCATACTCCTAGTATCTTCTATATTTCTAGAAGATATTCCTGTATTAGTAATAAATAGCTTTCGCACAACACCTGGTCCCAAACTAGGATACCGGGCACTATCATAATTAGGCAAGGACATCACAAACTGGAATGGAAAAACACTCAGACTCAGGCATTTCGTGCAAATAAGATAATATAAGAATATTCTTTATTGGACACACCAGAAAATAATTACAGAGACAACAGTTACATAAAAAGAGGTACAATTGGCGGTCTTATTGCTGATAGCAATTTCTTCCAGGCAACCTTAAATCGGAAAGATTGCAGAAAGACAAATACAAATGTACAAATGTACGGCGGCCCCAGTGGGCATCAAACCTTCGACCGGCATTGTAATCAGACGTGATACCGCTAGACCAACGAGTAAGGATCAATCAATTAAATTCAAGAAGTGGCGAAACTCCGGTTTCTGTATCAAACCATGTTTAGATGGCTTCAGCCACCGAAACTGAACTAGGCAATAAACCTAATTTAGTTTCAACGTACCAGCCAGTTAAAACAAATAACGAAAATGTTTGTTTAGATACTTTTACAAACATGACATCCGTGATGAAAGTGACAATCTGACTTATATGAGTTATTTTTCTTTCTATCAAGGAAATATGACACTTAAAGTAAAGAGATTTGGTTTAAAAAGTAATTCTTTTGATCAATATTGTATGTCACATCGGTGTCCAGACAAGTTGCCGGAAGGTCCCGTAGAACTTAAGTGGATCCGTAGCTATAACTAGCGCAAGTAATGAAATAAATCATAACACTTCTTTTGCTTCCGTGCTTCGCAGGGCACGTTAAGCAGTTGGTGCCGGCTGTCAAGGCAGCCATTAAGCCATGTCAGAGGCCTTATTAATAACTTCTGCTGACAGTAAATCTCGCCACTCTTACAATCCTCCACCAACCCGGACTTGGCGAACATTATTAGAGATTGCTCTATGTGTAAAAAAAAGAAATGTCTTTTGTCCTTTAATAGCGCTAGTGTTACTCAATGGAACCCCTAGAGTGGGCTTATCAAGTCTCTAATAAAAATAATAAATATTATCGAGATCGCAAAAAATAATATCAGCTCTTTTATTCCAAAGTTACCATCAACGCCATTTAATGGAACCATTCAATCAATAAAATCAATTTATTTCAAGGTAAAGAATTTACATTCTGTTTGCTGAATTGAAAACTGTTTTTACACGGATTTATGCTCGTTTACTAAATTTTTACAATTTTCCGACGTTTCGGCACTTTTTCAGGTGCCATGGACTCGGATGACTCACCTGGCACCCGAAAAAGTGCCGAAACGTCGGAAAATTGTAAAAATGTAACAAACGAGCATAAATCCGTATAAAAACAGTTTTAATTATGTCTACTGCTCGTGTTAACCTTAGAAAATACTATACAATGTAAAATGTAAGCCTATTGAATATGGAACTTCCATTTAATTTTCACGATTTCAGTTTTCCCCACAGCAAGTGGTTCTATGCAATGTACATTGAATTATCAATGTGCATCGCGCGACCGTTTTAATTGCCAACGCGTATGCCAAGACACTGGTGACGTCAGCCGTGACGTCAGAAATCTTAGCTTGACAACAAACAACTGCGGGATTTAATGTGAAACGACGTCTTTGTTCATTGCTGCTAGGGGAGCACAAGAAGCGCTCGTGATTAGAATCAATCACTTGAGTTAAGCAACAAGAGGCGCGGTCAGGTGCAGGATGGCTGACCATCCCGTGACTGCCGTTAATGGCATTTTTTCCGAGCGCTTCCGTGCTTTGCAAGGCACGTTAAGCCGTTGGTGCCGGCTGTCATGTAATGGCAGTCCACTTGCGATGGACGTGGAAGTAATTGAGGCCACAGCTATTAATTAATTTACTATTTATTTATTTACAAGTATTACAGAAGTATGTACAACAACAAAGTTGTTAAATAAAAATGGCGCAAAGGGCGCAAAATTACGGGCTCAGATTGATATAAATCAATAAACTTGAAGGTCTATTGATTTATCTTCATTGTTCCGCCATACGGACATTTTGGGCGATTTATAATCCAAGTAGTACTACAAAAAAACATCGCAACAAAAAAAGTACCCTATGTCTATCCCGGTCAGCGGTCGGTGACGAATTAAACGATGATGGGCCACTGTGTAAACAGGGATGGGCCACGCTACGCCAGGATTCCTTTGAAGTGTGCCCAAAAAACCGACAACTGTCCGATTGCGCGCCACGATAGGCAATTGTCCGCCACTACAGACCATTGCCCCGTGCACACAATGGCAATGGCGAGCAGTGGGCCAGCATGGGCCATTGTGTACCTGCGGGCTTTACATTTCTCCACCAACCCGGACTAGGAGTATGGCCTAGCCCTCCTGTGATGCATAAAGAGACCTGTGCCCCAGCAGTAGGGACATACAAGGGTTGATACCGGAGCACAACGTCACGATAAAAGTTTGATCCCGTTATCGGTTAGCGTCATCCTGCTTTATTTCACCGCGTAAAGCGAGATGCCGCTACGTGATAGTGGGACGCCCTAGTGGATGTTGCCACTATTAAATCGACGCCTTACTGCTAAAACCGACTATCTGCATGAAATGTTGTTATGCACACAATAACAAGTTTTAGTATAGTTAACGACATTCGAACCTTAAACTCGAGTTTTCTCGAAACAACATTTCATGCAGATAGTCGGTTTTAGCAGTAAGGCAACAAGTTTTAGTATAGTTAACGACATCCGAACCTTAAACTCGAGTTTTCTCGAAACAACATTTCATGCAGATAGTCGGTTTTAGCAGTAAGGCGTCGAAATATGCTTTTACGTCTATGGTAGATATTTTGGGTAGCGGTGTTTAGTGGCAATTACTAGACATCACTTGATAGGCAAAGTGACCGCTCAGACGCTGTAGTAGCTTATAAAATTAGCCATGTAGGTTATAGGAGGATGCAACCTTCTTACTAAACTTCCTAGGTGTTGATTTGTACAGCTAATTTAACCAGTTGACTAAGAACCAATTGAATGCAAGACTTACAACTAAGATTCATTTAAAACACTTAAATAAAAGTATAAAAAGGTTTTTGAAGGACATTTTTGGTGAATTGCACCTTATTCTAAGACGATAAAGGTTATTTGGGTCATTTCTAACGGGGTACGTTATGGATATGACACAAAAGGAGCCATACCCTGTACCCTGTTGAAGAAAATATTATATTATAGTATATTAGATGAACAGCAAGTTGACATCGTACAAAATCATTATGCCTAGAACGACTAAGCAAATGGATGAAAATGTGCAGTTAGAATGGCAAATAAAGTCATCGACAAATGTTGAAAAAAACTTTTTTGTACGTACTATGACAATATTGTACCAATATTTCAACCCTATCTAAAAATTTCGGACTCGAACCCGTGACCTCTGGCTAACCGTACCGTAAATAGGTTTTTAAAAATTGTCCTCAACACGGGTTAGTGCAACAAAAATAATATGATATTGTACGAAGCCAAGCTTAATGCTAGATAGAAGTTTCTCCAGCTAAGCCACAAAGCGCTCGTGGCTTTATCGAATCGAGTGATTGGAATCAATCAGTTGAGTTAAGCAACAACAGGCGCGGTCAGGTGATGGATGGGTGACCATCCCGTGACTACCGCGGCAGCAGATGCGCTCCTTGCCTAGTCTACCGAGAGATTGGAATCAATCACTTGAGTTAAGCTACATCAGGCGCGGTCAGGTGATGGATGGGTGACTATCCCGTGACTATCGTTAATGGCATTTTTTCCGAGCGCTCCTCTGCTTCGCAAGGCACGTTAGGCCGTTGGTGCCGGCTGTCATGTAATAGCAGTTTTTAAGTCATATCAAAGGCTTTGTGGGCGGTCTGATAACTTCTGACAGTAATGTCCGCCACTGTATTACAATCCTCCACCAACCCGGACTGGGCCCCCGTGGTGGAGTATGCCCTGTCCTTCCTGCGATGCAGCAAAAGTGCCATGCCCTAGCAGTGGAGACATACAAGGGTTGATATCGTATTGATAGACCTACTCTAGTCCAAATTAGCTAGGAAGGAAAATATAAATGAATGTTTTGATGTCGGTGGTGGTGTGTTCGTGTCTTGCTTCTGCTTGAAAAAGTGGGAGGGAGGGCGGTGCATTGACTAACCGCATGGTGCTGCTTGTGGGATTTTTGGTGGAATTTAGCAAAGTAATTTTCACATTTTAATCTATAATATAAAAATTAATCGCCGAATGTGTTGGTAAGCGCAAATCTCTAGATCAGCTGAACCGATTACGCTAATTCTTTTTTTAGAATATTCCTCGAAGTACGAGGATGGTTCTTACGGAGAGAAAAAAGAATCGTCTGTTAGGCGGTACGAAGTTCGCGGGGTCAGCTAGTGCTAAATATAAATGAATGAACTATTGCTATTAGCAGTCTGAAGACTGTACCGCTTTTTCTTTTTGCGATTTCATATGTGCCCCGTCCCTTTTCCTTATGACGTCATCGACCTTTCTAATTCGGGTTTCCCCGCGGTGCGCCGCTTTGGTCGGGTCTTCTTCATTGGAATTTGGGATCATAACACCTGTTATTTGCTTTGTAGGTATTTAATTTATTTGTGGTCTTATCGTAGCATGTGGTTGTAAGGGATACGTTGAATGTTCATTTTGCTCCTTACTTTAAAATTAAGTACGCATGAATACAATAAATTTAGGACGGTAAAATAAGGTAGAATAATCTTTATTGTATTGGGGATACTGGTGCGGTGGTATTCCTGTTAGTAGAACAATGGATTCGTAAGCGAGCTACCCAGGTTCGAACCCTAGTGCGGGCATGCACCAATGACTTTGTTTAATTTCAAAGTTACGTAGATTAACGAATTTATAGTCGTCATACCACACGCTAACTGTGAAGGAAAACATCGTGAGGAAACCAGCGGTTTCGTTGGCTCCGCACGTATTGACTAGACCTTCCTGTGGGCTAGCCCGATTAAGCGTTAAGGATGGTAAAGGTGCGGGGCAAGCCTTCATCATCAAAAATCATTGTCCCAGGTGCTGCAGCGTCCGAGTGGTCTCTCCGAGTCCGAGTGGTCAGATTCGACGAGCAGTTTTCTTACAGATTTAAAATAGTTTTATAAAAAAATGTTTTAACCTTCCTTAAACTTTAATTTCGATCGATATCGACCCTTGTATGTCCCCACTGCTGGGGCACGGGTCTCTTCCTGCATCGCAGAAAGGTTAGGCCATACTCCACCACGAGGGCCAAGTCCGGGTTGGTGGAGGATTGTAATGTAAGGGGTGCGATGCCAGATAACCTTCACGTGTACCCCTCCGCTTTCCGTTCCATCTGATTCCATGAACCAGATGGAGGGGCAAGTGGTGGGGTCGGTGCACCCTGAGCGTTAGTCAGTAACTTCTTCTTGTCGGATCTTACTGGCTAACGGCGAATAATCTGGCGGGAGGGGTCGCGTGGGCCCTGTTTCACTTTGTGGAGCGGGACCCAGGCGACCAACCGAATGAAGGACCGACTGGGGGGGGCGCCGCTGCGCGGAAGCGCGCGCGCCTCGTACCAGTCGGACCAAAGTGGCCGCCGGGACGCGGAGGGTCGGGGGACCCTCCGCGTCCATCACGGCGGGCCGGAAGGCGCCCTTGCGTGTTCCGAGGGTGCCTTCTGGCACGGAGGGGGCCCGCGCGGTCGCTCACCGCCTTCTCTGCTTTCAGAGAAGTGCTGGTGGGCGACGTGACGGGCCTCGCGTTTGGGGCGTGTGGGGGCCAACAGGACATTGGCCCCCATGCGCCCCAACGAGGAGGTGCGCCGCCCTCCTCTAACCCCATTGGACCACACAACAATGGGATGGAGGGGGCGGCGCGTTGGGGCGTGTGGTGGCCAAGGGGTTCGCACTTGGCCACTATGCGCTCCAACGAAGAGATGCGGCGTTCCCTCGCCCCGTCGTTCGGTCTGAATCGATGGGGCAGGGGCGCCGCCGAAGGAGTGCCCGAAAGGGCGCCCGCAGACGGGGTCGCGGAAGTGTGCGTAAGCGTCCCCGTGGCCCCGTCCTTTGCGGTGCGGAGGAACACCCCAGGAGTTTTAGTCGGTATACCGCCCTTTTCAGGGCGGGGAGTCCGACATAACCACCGTGCTCCCCCGAGCCGGTGGTACCCGTAATTGGGGTTTCTCCTGGGTGAAAAAAAAAAAAAAAAAAAAAAAAGGATTGTAATGTAATGTAAGACAGTGGCGGGCCTTACTGTCAGAAGTTATCAAGCCGCCCATATGGCCTCTGACATGGCTTAGCGACTCCTATTACATAACAGCCGGCACCAACGGCTTAACGTGCCTTGCGAAGCACGGAAGCGCTCGGAAAAATGCCACTAGCGGTAGTCACCCATCCTGCACCTGACCGTGCCTGTTGTTGCTTAAGTCAAGTGATTGATTCCAATCGCTTGGTTCGGCTAGGCCAAAAGCGCTTCTTTAATTTATTATTGATATACAGTTTTTTTAAATAAATTTTTTTTTGTAAATAACAAATGTGTTCCCGCATTATGGAAGAGGATTTAAAAATCTTTCGTCATGCCTATTGTACTTACTGACTTCGTTACTGTTGACAACAAGTTTGTAGTTTTCAAATCAAATTCGTTCGTTCTCACAGAATTCGGGATACTTATCCACATTATTTGTTTATGACTTCGCCCTGCAGGACCAGCGCTGGTGAGAGGGCACCACTAAATAGAATTGTTAAAAACTATAATACCAACTTTCACTCGCTTGATATATTTGCCCTCTCTGCGGGGTTGTTCAGGCAGGGTGTATTGTCCTTGATGGGTGTCGGGCCTTTATAATAAGGGGCTCGATATGAGGAAGAATATATGCCCTTCTAAATAGTAAAAGTTCAAGTGTACTTTTAGTGCATTTCAAGTTAAACTGAAATGCACTGAAAGTATACATTGCTTAAAATAATATATTAATCTGGCTAGTTATGTTGCCCAATTCAGAAGTTAGCTTTTTTTTTTTGAATATCTCTCCTTTCTTTTTCTCTAATTCGTGGTAAGCGATGCTGGTTGTACAATTACTTAATACTTTAATGTTATTTAAGATGCTGTTACCACTTATTGTACAATTGTTTGTTTACCCTAATAAAATAAAATCATAAAATAAATTTCGGATTCGTATTCTTCTAGTCTTGCTGTGTGGTGTCGGCCTAGAGAATAGCACCAACCCAATTCTTCCCGCGTGTGTCGTAAAAGGCGACTAAGGGACACAAACTGGGGGGTGGGCAGAAGCCCCCCCTGCAGTACAATTCCACCGAACTGCGATCCCCAACCCGCATGCCCAGCGTGGGGATTATGGGCATTACCCCCTATGATAGCACAACGTGGCGCTCTTAAGGGGAGGGCTATGTCCAGCAGTGGACTAGTATTGCCTTACGACGACGACGATGTTATAGACTAGGGGAACGTTGTCATATTTTCTCCATTTTGTTTACTCCATTGCGTCAGTTTACGTTTAGCTAGTACCTACGCGTCAGATACAAAGACGTCAGTCTAGCTAGACTTATGTAAACACGTCCTATTATCAGCTACGATGAACTTGCACCTTGGTTCGACTCGTAAAACTTGGGGTCAACTTGAGATTGCCAGTTTATACGAAGTTTATAATTATATGTATGGTGCGCTCTGTCGTCAGTCAATCTATGTATTTATTTATTGGTACTTTTTTGCACTTACATTTCAAAAATCATGCAATACGGCTGACTTAATGCCATAAGAATTACCTACCAGTCAACCGGAGGTATCTGACTATAATACGGGTATGGTGTATTGTTAGTTTTATCATATTATGATCAATTGATATAAAAATGAATCGCTGAATATGTTAGTAAGCGCAAATTTCGAGAGCAGCTGAACCGATTTCGCTAATTCTTTTTTTAGAATATTCCTTAAAGTACGAGGATGGTTCTTACGGAGAGTAAAATTAAAGAATCGACTGTTAGGCGGTACGAAATAGTTAAATAAATAGCTAGTATTAAATAAACATTCATAGATATATTACACAGATCTTGTTAATCTTGTTGGACATTATATTATTAGGTGTTATATTATTAGGGACATATTATTAGGGACTATTGAATTGAACAAAATTAAACGATTTTTTTTTCATCTTTTTTTATTTGTATTAATCGAAGTAATCGCCCATGAAATCAATGCATCTTTGCCAACGCTGCGGCAGTTTATTGATGCCCTTCTTAAAGAAATGAGCTGGACGGGAGGCAACAAATTCTTCAAAGGCATTTTGCACTGTCTCTCGGGTATTGAAATTCTTTCCCGCCAACAAGTTATCCAAATTCTGGAAAAAAATGTAGTCTGTAGGCGCAAGGTCTTGCGAGTACGGCGGATGACGGAGAGCTTCCAACCCCACTTCTTGCATCTTGAAGACCGTCTGCTGTGCAGTATGAGGTCGCGCATTGTCGTCCGAAGCAGCGGAGACGAGCGATTGACCAATGCTGGTCAGAGATGTGCCATCATTGTGTTCAGTTCTTCACAGTACACATCTGCAGTAATGCTCACCCCGTTTGCTAAGAAGCTGTGATGAATCACACCGGTGCTAGACCACCAAACAGTGACCATCACTTTTCTAGGGCTGAGTTTTCGTTTAGGGCATTGTTTAGGTGGTGAAAAAGGATTCAACCAACTTGCTGAGCGCTTGCGGTTATCAAACAGAATCCATTTTTCATCGCAAGTAACAATGCAGTTCAAAATTCCTTCATTTGTGTGTCTGTTGAGCGATGCAAGGCGTGTCTCGACGCGTACTTCGCGCTGGCGATCATTGAGTTCGTGGGGCACCCATTTGTTAAGCTTTTTTACCTTACCAATGTGACACAAATGGACCAATGTTGTTTTGACGCCAACGTCGAAAGCTGCTGCTAACACCCGTAGATTGGGTATCATCGGCTTCCACAATCGCCTTTAATTCGTCATTGTCGACCAAAGTCTTCGGACGAACTTTTAAACCTCTATTTTTTCAATGCAAATTCTATCACCCACGTATCAACAAACATGCCTCAATTCGTCTCGCAGCTCGTAGCCGAAAATTCGCTCCAGACACCTAGGTAATAAGTAAGTGCAAAGCAGCGGCCACACAGAGCGGACGGACGTGGGATGCGACCGCGGTGGTAGAAATCTCACCCTCTCGCCACGACTCTTCATTCTGTATTGCCTTCCATCTGTCTCTACAGGAGCTAGGCGTTGCTAACTAGCGCCACCAATGCAAAAAAATCATAGCGCTTTCAGTACATTTATTATTTCAAAATCAACCCCTTGTATGTCCCCGCTCTAGGTCTCGGGTCTCTTCCTCAGAAAGGGGAGCCACTTGCGCTTAGCGCGATATTCCGAATTTGCTTACGCAAATATGACCATTTCAATATGATATGACCAAATAGGGAAGCAAAGCGTACCTTATAGCGAGGTTATGTAGGTGCTGAAGTATATAAAGTTGCTCTCCGGTCAAATCTAGACTGCTGGGATCACCATAGTCGAAGATAGAGAGCAACAAGATTCGATCGTTGTCAAGCCTTGTGTGTCTCCACTGCTGGGGCACGGGTCTCTTCCTGCATCGCAGTAAGGTTAGGCCGTACTCCATCACGGGAGCCAATTCCGGGTTGGTCCGGATTGGAAGACAGTGGCGAGCATGTCAGAAGGTATAATATATTTTAAACTTTCGCGACTTGAAAACATTGTTAGAATATTTTCAGCGCTTAATCACGTTATTGCTATTTTACCTCGACGTTTCAAGAAGAAACGTCAATGAATTTAATTTCATAGAATTTCAGAAGTTATCAAGGCCCATAAGGCCTGACATGGCTTAACGACTGCCATTACATGACATGCCATACACGGAAGCGCTCGGAAAAATCCCACTAGCGGTAGTCACGCGACAGTCACCCATCCATGAGCGGGGCTGATGTTGCTTAACTCAAGTGATTGATTCAAATCACTCGGTAAGACTAGGCCACGAGCGTTGTGCTAGCAGCAGTGAACGAAGACGTCGTTTCACATTAAATCCGGCGGCTGTTTGTTGTCAAGCTAAGATTTCTGACGTCACGATTCCTGCATCTGACCGCGCCTGTTGTTGCTTAACTCAAGTGATTGATTTCAATTACTCGGTTCGAGTAGTGCTTCGTTTTGCGTACATTTTAAATGAAAAGTTTGCTATTCCCGCGTTCTTTCTGTGTGGCCGATGCTTAGCAACCTAGTGGGTGAACAAAAGATAAGTTGAGGAAGACAATCGAGCGAGTCGAGAACACAAGAATTATGCATGACAGACTGCGCCGTGGTGACGTTTACGAACATAATACATTGTAAGGAATAAAGCCGTATTTGCCTATGTTTCAGCATGGAAATAGCAGACAGAGGTCCTTGAAACGAAATATTTAACACTTGAATGACATACCCAGTCAGTATTAGTAGAGCAGAAGAATCGCAGCGGATACTAACAGTAATTAACTATAGAATAAATTCTATCCAACCAAAAACTAGCAAAAACTTAATGTAATTAAGTTTAATATATAGTGGTGTCGTATTATGACACCACATGCACCTAAGTTTGATCTTGATGGCGCAAGTCACGCGTTTTTTTGGAGCTAAAATGTAAGAATTTTACAATTAATACACATAATTAGAAAGTCTACCCTTTACAACAACAAAAAAAATTCAAATCAGTCCAACGGTCTTCCAGCAATCGCTTTTATTTATTTTGACATACATAAATAAAATATAAAGATTCCCAAGTATCGAGAGCCTCCTCCTGTATTTAAGTCGCTTAAAAACAGTCGCACATCTTGCCATTGATTGGTCAAACCAATTTAGTCGTCACCTTATCAGCCGAACGTACCTAATACGTAATCTGATGGTCAAACATTAATCGTGCCATAGTTTTTGTGATTAATCATAGATTCTACGATAACGCTGCAGATACTGATAACGCACAGTTAGAGACTTTGGAGATGTCAAAAGACGCTCTTGTGCCGTACGCGATACGAGCTACGTGAGCTAGCCAATGGTAGATTGAAGTGTACGTAAGTCGGGTAAGTTTGATATTCTTTCTTATTTTATTTTATCAAGGACATCAACAGCGAAAACAAATTATTTCATCACATTAATAACAAAGGTACATTTCACGGAGGCAATATAGTGGATATCCACAAATAGGCAGTTCATATTTACTAAAAATATACCACGACTACGCTTTGTGATATACAAATACAAGCTTTCTTTTTATTTTAACTATTAAATTAAGTATATCACATTATAATTTGCTAATCAAGATTTGCCAACTTTATAAGTATTTGTGAGTGTGTGTGTATTGTGGGTGTGATGAATGAATGCGAATAGGGTTGAGGTTCTCCAATATATTACGGTTCTATAATAAAATCCCTGAGGATTTAAGCATGCCGAAAACGCGGTTCAAAAAATGTGTTAAGTAGGTACACTTTGTGCCAAAAGGGCTACTGTAACATAAAGGATTATTTAGATGACAATGATGTCTGGGATTAAAGCCAGTACAATGCATGAGTTCTATGTTTTATAATAATTATGTGAACTCTGTTTATTAAGAACTTTGAAAAGAATAAGTTTAGAGTTTATAATTGTCCATTTTTTCTCCAAAATGATCTAGATTTTGAAATGGACACCTATTTTGAATTGTAACGTTCATTAAGCCGCAGTTTCTGCGCTACTTTGAATAAAACCTTTTCATTTCAATATTACGTATTATCATTGAGTATAGTTAAAATACTAGGTATAAAAGAAAGTCTTAGGGCCTAGGAAAGGATTAGCCGAACAAAAGCATTTATTATAAATGCAAACCATTCGTATTGAATAGGGATGCAAGAATAATTCGGACAGAGCCCTAGTTAGATAAGAGTTGGTAACTGGCCAAATAACGTGTTAGTATGTGAACTAATATTTACTTGTGGAGCGTAAGCGTAGAGGGCACAATTTAAACGATCAGCTACAATTACGGTTTTGGTCGCCAATAAAACATTATATAATAATGGTCAGCAGTAAATTCCAAATCGATCAGGAGACAATTTTGAATTGATCGACAGACAATTACAAATCAATCGACAGTAAGTTCTAAATTGGTCAGCAGTAAATTCTATTTAGAATTCATTTAGACCTATTTCGGTCTGACGTAAATTATCGATCAATCGATCTGCTGAAAATCCTAAATTGATCGGCAGCAAGTTCTAAATTGGTCAGCAGTAAATTCTAAATAGGTCCGACGAAAATTACAAATTGATCTGCTGAAAATCCTAAATTGATCGGCAGCAAGTACTAAATTGGTCAGCAGTAAATTCTAAATAAGTCCAACGAAAATTACAAATTGATCTGCTGAAAATCATAAATTGATCGGCAGTAAGTTCTAAATTGGTCAGCAGTAAATTCCAAATTAAGCAGCAAAAAATTCTAAATTGATCAGCAGAAAATTCCAAATTGATCAGACAAACATAACAAATTGATCAGCTTACAAATATTTTTTTTTTGCTGTAGCCTATACATCCCACACAAAGAGTCCTCTCTCAGAGAGAAAGTATGGGTCTAATTAACGGATTGGCAAGTTCAAGCGCTGAGGTATGTGAAGAGCTCATACACTCAGGTTTCCTCACAATATTTTCCTTAGTGGTTAGCGAGTGGCATTGCTACTACATCAGTCGAAAGGTTACAAAACAAAGTCATTGCTATATGCTGGGATTCGAACACACGACCTCCTGAATGTGAGACCAGTGTTCATCGCTAACACCGCATTTTATTATTAGTCAAGTTAATAATGAGATAACTTTCAGTGATGATCCCGCCACCAGATTACCTTCAGGAGTTTCACTGCGTGATCGAATCAGGAATGAGGAGATCCGCAGAAGAACCTGAGTTACTAATTTAGCTCGATGAGATCAGAGTGGCACCTGGGTGCCAATTCTCACTTCATTAGCAAATAAGTCGTATACGACTCTTAAGGTTTATGACTTGGAATTATACGTAAAAAGTCGAGCGATACCCAAAATCTGTATTCTGAACGCCATTCTATATACATTGAATTTGAATGAGAAGATAAATGTCTAATGACTATGTCGAATTATCTTATTTTTATTCGACAAATGTCTAAGCCTTCGAGTATTTTGCGTCTACGCTTTCAATTCGCATGGGCGAGAATCAGCCCCCTGGTCGGACTCTTCCGACAAAAAGTAAGTTAATCCGATTGTACTCGTAATTCAATAATCTATGTAATTTCCGGTTCTGTGAGTTAGGACGTAAAATAGGGTAGAATAAGAAAAGGCTCAATAAGAATAATAAACATCTTATCTCATCACATGATAAATGCAACAGTTTGAGGAAATAATGCTTATC
This sequence comes from Yponomeuta sedellus, assembly GCA_934045075.1. NCBI lineage: Eukaryota > Metazoa > Arthropoda > Insecta > Lepidoptera > Yponomeutidae > Yponomeuta > Yponomeuta sedellus. The sequence goes on along the minus strand of OW203735.1, from coordinate 5,378,168 downwards.
AAGTTATATCTGCAGTGTGGTGTCGGCCTAGAGAATAGCACCAACCCAAATTCTTCTCGCGGGTGTCGTAAAAGGCGACTAAGGTACACAAACCGGGGGGTGGGCAGCAGCGCCCCCTGCAGTAGGTGCAATTCCACCAAACTGCGATCCCCAACCCGCATGCCCAGCGTGGAGATTATGGGCATTACGTGTTAATACCTAATACTAACTTGTGATAAATGTACTAACTTTTATGTGGGCAAGGACTGAAATAAACGATTTATTATTATTATTACCCAAAGATGGCACAACCTTGCGCTGTGGCGCTCATTAGGGGAGGGCTATGTCCAGCAGTGGACTAATATAGCCTGAAGAAGAAGAAGAAATTATATCTTTTGGTCACACAAGTAAAGCAGGATCATCTCGTCTGATTCGAGAGAAAATTATTTGGTTTTTGCTTTTTCACTTCTTTCTTTCTGTCTTTCTTTCTTTCTTTCTTTCTTTCTTTCTTTCGTTCTTTCTTTCTTTTGTTTTTTTAAATATATTTTTTTGAAAATATCTTTAAGTATCTCTATTCTATATTATTTTTTATGCACTAACCCGTGCTAAGGACAAATGTATAAAAACCTATTTAGAGGCTAAAAATTCCACCCATGCCGGGATTCGAACCCGCGACCTCTGGCTATCCGTTCCAGCGCTCTTTCCAACTGAGCTAATGGGCGACTCACCGGCATCAGTGAAATTTCGAACCTCTGTACAATATTCTCTGTATTACGCTGCCTGTACGTAATACAGAGAATATTGGTACTTTCAGCCTCTAAATAGGTTTTTAAATATCTCTATTCTACTTAACACTTGGTTAAATCTTAATCCAAACGTACTTTTACAGACTTGTTTCTAGCTTTCTGTACGGCGCGCGGCGTCTGGATGGCATTATTCCAGAAGAATACAGGGAAGAGAAATGGAAATGGCTAGACTTACGCAAGAAGCCAGCTGCGTGCGCCCAAAAAGAAAATGTAATAAGCGGGATCGCAAATAGCTCTGTTATCTACAGGGTGACATCGAAGTTGTTTCCAAAATATTATACACGTGCCTCGCTCATCTCTGCGCCATAGATAATCTCTCACCGAACACGATGGATCTAAGACTTTATGAGTTTGTGCTTGCGAATTTGAATGGGCAATTAAATAGAGACAATGGATTATCACTGGTCCAGTAAAATGTGTTGGAAGGCGGTTAAATAAATGGTGAGTCGCCCATTAGCTCAGTTGGGAGAGCGCTGGCACGGAGCCAGTGGTCACAGGTTCGAGTCCCGGCATGGGTGGAATTTTTAGCCACTAAATAGGTTTTTTTTAATATATGTGTTAAACACACTCTGTGCCGAAAAGCTTCCTATAACATCAATAGAATGTTATATCTAGTAAGCTTTTTTAGAAGACAAACACTTTTAGTATTAAACTGTAGAGTACCATTAAAAGTTATTTAGAGGACGATTGTGTGTTGTGTTCAAAACATTCATGTGTAAAATGTTTTAAGTTGGTTATATTATTTTTAATGCACTAACCCGTGCTAAGGACAATTTTAAAAACCTATTTAGAGGCTATCATGTGGGTACAGCGATATCATTCCGATGTAAAACCTAACTGCAAAGTAGGTACTCGGGGCTGCAAGTGATGCAAATTACTATACGTAATACAGAGTAAAGTGTAAACTGGTTCGAAATTTCACTGATGCCGGTGAGTCGCCCATTAGCTCAGTTGGAAAGAGCGCTGGTTCGGATAGCCAGAGTTCGCGGGTTCGAATCCCGGCATGGGTGGAATTTTTAGCCTCTAAATAGGTTTTTAAAAATGTTTTAAGTTGACTAAATTTAAGTTTAAGTATTTTTGGTAAAGAAATAATGTGGAGTTTTTTTCTTAGCTTCTCCTCCATAATAATTTATTAATTGTGAAAGAAACAATTTTGACCTTCACTAAGCAGACGTGAATGTCGTCAATAAAAATATTAGAGTTGATTTTTCTTGAACCAGGGACCTCTTTCATGGAACTAAATTTTATTTCATTACTAAGACAATTCAATATACCTACATTGCAAGCCGAGAGACAGATTAACAAGTTAGAAGACTCGGATACCCAATACACATTGAATTGTCATAATAAACTATGAATGTAGTTTTATGAAACGCGGCGCAGAACCCACCCGAACAAACCTCAAAATGTTCGAAGTAACAAGTTGAACTTTGCCTATTGCCAGGAACTTGGGAATGGCCAAATCCAAAACGATGCAATCATTGTCACTGTTATTAAATCACTTAGCTGGTACGCCTAGTAAGCGCTGGTAGCCCAGTGGGTAGAGCAATGGGCTCGGAAGCGAGGGACCCCGGTTTGATTCCCACTACGGGCCCGTTTATGACATTGTCTATTTCAAAGTTACGTGCATCTGAGTAGTAAAAGCCAGACGCTAACCGTGAAGGAAAACATTGTGAGGAAACCCGGGACTTGGTTGGATCCTCATGTATATTGACCTGTTTTTCCTGCCTTCCTGGCTAGGCCGACTAAGCTGTCAGGCTGTCCGGCTGTCGGGATGGCATAATTGCTGGTCCCCAGGTCTTGGATGTTTACATGTTTGTGATGTCGTTGTTTCTGGTTCCCACGATACAGGGTATCCTAGTGTGGGGCCAGAAGCAATGTATGTGCCTGCATGTTATGTATTGTTAATGACCCAGGCACTGCAGTGTCCCAATGGTCCCTACACCCATCAAGTGTGAGTGAAGGTGTCACTTAACGTTGTATAAATCGTCACATAAATCAAAATATTAAATCATCTCGTAGATGATTATGTCTGGAATTTAAGCCAGTACAATGCATGAGTTCTATGTTTGAATTTTTGTGTTCTATTTTTGGATTTATCGATTAAATTGCAAAAATAAACACCACGGTAAACACGTCCATCGCTATTCGCGTCTGAGGGGGAAGGGGGATTATTATTATCTTTGGAGTTTTTTTGTCCATTATTTCTCCAAAATGATCTAGATTTTGAAATGGACACCTTGTTTGAAATGTAACGTTCAATAAACCGATTATTGAACGTTACATTTCAAGCAGTTTCTGCTCTACTTTGAGTAAAACCTTTTCATTTAATTTCATTTCGTAGATACAAAGGCCAGTTTTTTCAGATAGTACGTCTCGAGAAAAATGAGTATGGACGAAGAACCGTGCAAAACATTCGCTAAGCGAACGCAGGTTGAAGCGATTCCTGTAAAAAAAGCCTTTCTACATGCTGAACGAAGTATAGGCTGATCTCGCAGCGTCGAAAGGCCAAATGGAGAATGGACGAAGAATTGCGCAACAAATTCGCTAAGTCAACGCGGGATAAGGCGATTCCTGTCTAGATAAAAGCCGAGAAGCTTCATTTTTATTGCGGCGCTGAACTTGCATGCCTCTTGAAAGGGCAAATGGAAAATGGGTGAAGAATCGCCTTAGCGAAGGCGCTAAGTCACCAGGATAAGGTGGCTCCAGTATTGAGAAAAGCCTTTCTCGCTGAACTTGTCCACCTCGACAAAGCCGAAATTGCGAAAGACTCGCGCCACCTCACTCTCATCCACTGCGTAAAAACAGGATGTGGCGATCCCTAGACAAAAGCCTGTATAAAGTCGCATCAAAGGCCGAGCAGCCTCGCCTCCAGAAAGAGGCGGAAGCGCCGAGACTCATCACAAAAACATAACAAAAATAAACAAGACACCACGTCCTTGCGCGTCGGCGTGCAAGAGCAATGTCACGCAGAAATAGAGCAGTTTGGTGATGTTGAACCGGTGCCAAGTTGCCGTGCCGCGGAGATGGGAGCAGACAATTGTTCCACGGCTTTGTCTCTCTTTTGCCTCCCCAAAAATACTCAATTGTCTGTCTTAAGGTGACTTTCCACAGATCGTGATATCACCATGTGGGTGCGCGTTCGCATCGACGACACACCATTGAAAGACGACCATGCGTGATAATAAGACAGTGACGCGCTCGCAGTGGTACGCCGCCGGATCCGCCGAGAGTCTCGAATTTGGCAACACAGCTTTAAGGTGTGTACATGGGCCCTATTTAATTTGTATCGTTTTTACTTACCCTTTTCTAGACATTGAACATTATCACTTTGAAATAAAAATTTAAAACCGATGAAAAATTTATACTAGCTCTGCCCGTTAGTAAGTTTTTTTATATTTCAGTAGCTTGCCTATAAATGTGCCTACTACAGGGCGCTGGCCTTCTCTCAGAGGGAGAGAGACAGAGTGTGGGCTTAATTACCACGCGTGCCCACCGCGGATAGTATCGAGAACATTGTGAAATAACGAACACGAAGGCGCCATAAAAGTTAAATATAACTACAATTCATGGTTTACCTACTATGACAATTCGATGTACATTGAAAAGTCGTTAATTAACCCACAAATGGATGTAGGAAGGCTCAGCAATGTACCTACGTGGTAGGTACGCACTTTTATTAAACCCTGCCCATGATTTCGTGGAAGCTTAATTAGGTTAAAATTGTTGATTTCACGAATCCAATGACCACATCACACTAAACAAAAAATACAGTAGGGTCGCCCATTTAACTAGATTATTAATACGTTATTTATTCGTTAATATCAGCCGTAGACACCGTGCGAAATAATTCTAAGCCGGCCAAGTGCGTGTTGCGTGTTGGGCCAAACGCTGAGTACAGGTTCCGTAGAAGGAAGGGATATTTACCTGCTTTGTTTACTTCAAAAGACTTCATCAAAATATTTTTTAATGGCATGGCGAGGTTGCCCTTTTACAAGTTGGGCGCCTGTAACTCGTTAAATTGTAAATGTTACTTAGTCGTGATAGTTTTGCTTTAAGTTCATTACGATGTACAACTGCCCTGAAATTAACGTTTCTACAACCAAACCTTGAGCCGAGAGATAGGGGAGGGTCCCTATTCTAACAAAAAAATCGGCTATAAAGCTTAATATTTCGCAAACGGATCACTTAATAAAAAATGGTTTTCTTACACTGGAAATAATTTTAACGACCAATCGAGTTGTGTGAACATTAGAAAAAAATGCAGCCCTTATTTAGGTGCTATTGCTATTGCTTTTAACAATAAGGCCGCCACTTGTACTTTGTATCTTTACATGTTTTATAATTATGTGCTCTGGTGTACAATAAAGAATATTCTTATCGTATCTTATCTTAGGTGCAACAGAGATACCCTAAGCTAATTCTAAGATTATATCTTAACTGTTTTGTTGGCGCTATCAAGATGTATCTATGCCAAATTTCGGCTAAGTAGTACTTGCCGTTTGCTGTGTGGTGTCGGCCTAGAGAATAGCACTAACCCAAATTCTTCCCGCGGGTGTCGTAAAAGGCGACTAAGGGACACAAACCAGGGGGTGGGCATCAGCGCCCCCTGCAGTACAATTCCACCAATCCCCAACCCGCATGCACAGGGTGGGGATTATGGGCATTACCCCCCAATGATGGCACAACCTTGCGCTATGGCGCTCATTAGGGGAGGGCTATGTCCAGCAGCGGACTAATATAACCTGAAGAAGAAGAAGAAGTACTTGCCGTATGCGTGCTAAACCGCAGACGGACGTCTGTCCGGACAAACAGACAGACAGGCGGACGGACGGTGTTGGCTACTGGCTGCAGTGCGACCTTTTTCTACTTATTAATTTGTCTTTTTGGTTTTTACGTTGTCATATTGGTTGCGGCTTGGTTGGCTCCGCACGTATTGACTAGTCTTTCCTGTGGGCTAGGCTGACTAAGCTGTCAGGATAGTATAGGTGCTGGGCAAGCCTACACCATCTATAAAAACCATGTCCCAGGCACTACAGCGTCGGAGTGGTCCCTTCACCCATCTAGTGTGAGTGAAGATGCCACTGGACGCTGTATAAATCATCACACTAAGTAGATGCAAAAAGGCCAATATTGGTTGCCAGGATTACTAAAATCTGTCTTGAAATTGTGCTTTATTTTTTAATAAATTTCTATCATCTAATCTGTGTTTCCATAGGTATTCGTAGTTTTCTCATACAGTCGGATACACAGACAGAGGGTCATGGTGAAATTATCTGGGATCTTTGTCGACTACGGAACCCTAAAAAACAGGTATGCCATACAATGACATTATATGTCATAATAATCCCTTCTAATCCCTATTGTTAACTTAGGTATTTTACTGTTATTAACTTACACATGTCGAAGCTACATAGATAGGTACCTACTATATTGAACGTTGAAGTGCACTGTTGTCTGAGATACAGGTCTAGAACCTAGTTCAGGCACAGAATACATGTGCTCATATGCAGCTTTGCCTCAAATATCGTAAGTAATACCTCCTAAAATGTAAACAATCACTATTTGTAAAGGAATTAAAAGAAATAAACATAATTATTATTCTTCTGCTTTTTGGTCTTTTTACTCCTCCGTGAGTCTGTGGCTGACACAAGGGCTTTCAATTTATTTCTGTTCATGGCTAGGGATGGTAGCTCCGAGTTTTTCCCTTCTTCTTCGTCTCAGAGAGAACGGATCTCTTCCACGTCAAATGAAATGAAAAGGTTTTATTCAAAGTAGCGCAGAAGCTGCGGTTTAATGAACGTTAAAATTCAATCTAGGTGTCCATTTCAAAATCTAGATCATTTTGGAGAAAAAATTGATATAAAAACTCCAAAGATAATAATTAGTATTAAGAAAATAAGAATATTTACTTACTTTATTCATCAATGATGATCCAAATACACTTAGCATCTAGGTACTTGGCTTTTATTTTACAATAAGATTTAGAGCCTTTTATTTTACAATAGAGCCTCTGGTTCCTAGAGGGATGAGACCCTGTAGCTTAGGGTGCTCATCCTCAGTCACATGATACACAAATTTATAACGTTTTTATGCAAATAATATAAAAACCTATGCATGTCTGCAAAAACAAGCATCTCTACAACACGGAATGACATTACCTGGCATGCTAGCTCACTTTGTAACTCCATACAAGAGAAAAAAAAGTTTTAACTAAAATGTGAAAATTACTTTACTAAATTCCGCCAAAAATCCCACGAGCACCATGCGGTTAGTTAATGCACCGCCCTCCCTCCCACTTTTTCAAGCAGAAACAAGACACGAACACACCACCACCGACACCAATACTTGTTGGAGAAACTAGGCGACTCGTTTCGCCTCTAAAACGAGGCATCCTCAGGCTCTCAATTGAAGTTTTAACTATTTATTTCATTTAAAAAAATGCACAAAATATTCTAGCTCTGGAAGCTAAAAATCTTCTACATAAGATTATAGTGCTTCCTGAGGTATCAGAGGTACTTACTGGCATGTATCACGGCCACGACCATAAGATCATGCATGACGTAACGATATATGCAAGATACGACACGCTTACAAACACAAAATGGAACAGTCTGTGCAATGACACCGGAAAAAGTTAAGCTGCGTCAATGAGGGCATCCTTTAGACCTGAAACTCTTTATGGAGATGATACTAGGTAGCCACTGAATGCCTGCCAAATGCCAACCGCTGTTACTGAGTAACTATATGTTTTCTTAACAAACATTCAAAGTTAACACTCGCTAACAGAGACCCTTATTGCTCTTACAACAAGTGCTAAAATTGGTTATCTTCGGATTATCCGGTAGGTACTTATCGCAGCCAAAATCGTAAATACTGCAATGCACATTTTGGCAGTCTTGACATCAGATAGCGCCAGTAGATTAAAAAGTAACTGGCTCTTTCCGTTCCATTTTTAGGGTTCCGTAATCAACGAGAAACCCTTATAGTTTCACCATTTGTATCCGTCCATCCGTCCATTCACGACCTAAATCAAAGGCAATAAGTGTTATAGAGGGCTGAAAATTGACGAAAATAATATATACAGGGTGTCCCACGGCTATGCCACATGGAGGGAAAGTACGAGCTTGAATATTGTAGGTGGATACACTATTTTTATTTTTTAATGCACTAACCCGTGATAAGGAACAAATTTAAAAACCTATTTAGAGGCTAAAAATTTCACCCATGCCGGGATTCGAACCCGCAACCTCTGGTACGGATAGCCAGAGGTTGCGGGTTCGAATCCCGGCATGGGTGAAATTTTTAGCCTCTAAATAGGTTTTTAAATATTGTAGGTGGATTTTTTAAAAACCTTTAGAGGCTAAAAATTCCACCCAGGCCATTGTCATATTGTAGGTAGAACATTTTACTGAAAGAAGACATTATTTTAATTTAAAAAACAGTTTGAACTGCGTTTATAGATTTTAAAATAATTAAATGGTTGAAACGGTATAGTCGAACCAGAAAAATAATTATCCTGCAGCTTTATCATATCGATCGAAAGGCTTCATCATAAGGATTTTTTTTTTTTTGCTAAATAACATAGTGTCGGAAATAAAAGGTAGACCATGAATTTTAAAGGTCCGACACGCACTGGCCATAGTATTTCTTAAAGATACCTACTCATAAATAATTATATATTGGCCTTTTTTGCATCTACGTAATGAGATGATTTATACAGCGTCCAGTGTCCTTCACTCACACTAGATGGGTGAAGGGACCACTCCGACGCTGTAGTGCCTGGGACATGGTTTTATAGATGGTGTAGGCTTGCCCAGCACCTATACCATCCTCAGTTATATATTAAGACCCGTTTAATATGATTATAATTATGCACTGGCCAGTTTTTCAAATTTAAATTCGGAACGTAATGTGATGATTTTTGATTTTTTCTTTTTCTTTCACTGGCTACATGAGTGAAGTCAGTGGCATTTGATTGAAATTGGACATCTGACTGGGCACCTCATCGCAACCTGATAAAAAACTAGTAGCACGATTCACAACTGAATCGCATTTACTACAACTTAAGACAGTAATAAAAAGAAGTAATCAGGAAAAACCTGTGCTGTCACGCACACTTTGTTATTAAAATGCCTACAGTCGGCTAACACGATACTAGCATTAATGTTATCTCTTACATTCTTACTGATCCGAGATATAAAGAAAGACTAGACTATCACTCCTATATTATATTGTTTACTGGCACTACCCCTTCCACTGTCCGCATCATCGTGGATTAGCTGGAAGAAGATACTCTACAGTTTATTTATCCTTACTTGTCCATTTTAGTAAACAAGATTCTACCCGTAACGTATGGATTTTAGTCGCAAAGCGCCATATTCCCGTAAATGACGTAATCGGGGAGACTATTTTAGATAACACGCTGTCAATTTTATAAACAAAGTTCATTAAGTTTCGAGAAAATATGTCGTTTTGGCATCAAATATCAATTTTGAGGTTAGAATCTTGTTTACTAAATTGGCCAAGTAAGGATAAATAGACTGTAGTATTAAGCTCGCCTTTGTACAAATGATGTTTTTAGTGCAATAAAGAATCTTCATTTATTAATTTATACTAGACTGATACTTTTACCTACAGACTTACTAAGAAAAACAAGTTAGGTTAGCCTATTCGTCCATTAAATTTGTTTACAAGCCCGATAACAGCGTTATAATGGCTTTAAATCTTCGTTGCAGCTCAAGGAACCCGTGTGCTAGTATTGTTCAACGGGGTCTTATCAGATGATATTAAAATGATCGCCCGAGTGCAGATCGCAATCGCGAACCGTGGGTTCTGTATAATAAAATTTAACTCCTACACAACACATATACATAAAATCAGACCGAAGTGGACAATACCGATACGTTAGAGTATCAGAGCAAAATCTGGTTTTATTTTTTATTATTAATTGTTCGATAATCCGCAGCGTGATAGATAGAGAACACTTTATTGTACATAAAAAAAGGAATTTACGCAGATATTCCTAATCTAAGAGCACAGACAGCGGCCTTATCACTAAAAGTGATCTCTTCCAGACTACTTATTAATCTGTGAAAATATCAACTAGGTAGCTAATAACCTATTACCTACAGTTTTAGATATAAAAACCTTTTTAGGTCAGAAATGGCTGTCTGCCTGTCGATATTCAATAGGCAAATTACTACTTAATATCTAACGTCATAAAAGTGATTTAAACGTAGATGGCGCTGACGTCACACGTTTAGCGTGAACGGTCGTTCATTGCTAACTAACATATTCAACGTTGTATGAAAATCGTGTTTTCGCTTTTTCAGGGTCTCGAAGGGCGAAATGGAAGCGCAAATTTAAAATTACATCTTAGGTACAGTTGACAGCAGGACATTTGCATATTTTATGCAAAGTCACCCGTAACGTAGCGCATAGCGCGTAGTGCAAGTGGTAATGTAGGTACCTACCTCCTTTACCAGATTTTTATTGGCTTAGAAATTTTCTGTCGTCGGAAATGTGAATTAATCTTAAAACTCCTACTAAAAAACATAACCCACACTAAGCTCTTTGTTTTCCATGCAAAAAAAAAACCATGGCTGAGAGAAGCAAGATATTTTTTTCTTGTCCATTCAAAACCTATGAAATTGTCTAAAGAAGTGATAATTATGTCATCTGAATGGAGCAGCGATTTTGGAGAAACGACGGAGTTAATCTTCTGTATTTATTACGACAAGTAAAGTAAGTAAGTAAAAATATATTTATTGCCACCAACAAAACACTGGTTGAAAGAATAAAGTTTACATTTGGTTAACATATACATTTTACCAACTAGTCTCAGCCAGGTAACAATAATTTATAAGGTTCATTGGCACTTTTTATAATTTATATAAAAACAGTGACCCATAATATACGCAGTTGGCAGCAAAAGGCACAGTGCTCAGCGCGGGCCGTCAGACGTCGTGGATTTCACGCCCTCCAACGGCGCTGATTTTCAGCACTTACCTAACTAAAGCTAAAATACTTAAAACTACTTAAAATGAAACAAGCTGAGCTTTATGAACATGGATTACTTACAACACTATGGATCTATATCACTGCAAAGATTTTCTATATCTTCACGGATATAAGGTACAGGTTACATAGGGAGCGTTCTATCCGTTCTATGTTCACTTTAGGATTGGATCTAGGATATAGGATTGAATAAAGATTGTGTGATTATGTGACCACATACGGCGTCTATTTTCTCGTAGATTTTAGTAACTTCACTAATGTACAACTCGACGTACATTTGTGAAGGTGAGACGTGACGAAGGTTTTCACGTGTGTACGACTCGGCTAGATGGGCGAAAGTAGTCCTCTTTAGCTAGTACGAATCCCTGTCTTAAATGACGTGTTTAAGAAGGTTCTGTATAACATTTTATGGCATTAAAATGTGAAAATTACTTTGCTAAATTCCGCCAAAAATCCCACAAGCACCATGCGGTTAATTAATGCATCGCCCTCCCTCCCACTTTTTCAAGCAGAAGCAAGACACGAACACACCATCACCTGGTGCTTGTGGGATTTTTGGCGGAATTTAGCAAAGTAATTTTCACATTTTAATGCTTTTAACGTAACGCCTGATTCTATACAATAACATTTTATGGACAAGTGGCATTTAAAAATTATGTATATTTTAGATATACCCTCTTACATAAATTTACTGGCTCGTTGGTCTAGTGGTGTCTCGTCTGATTACGATACCGGAGGTCGTGGGTTCAATTCCCACTCGAGGCCGCCGACATTTGTACAACCAAGCTGTGTTGACGTTATAAATGTTATTCGGAATTCAGATAAGTACCTACTTTTAGTGATAAGACGGCCACGTCTGTAGATATTACTTAGTAGATTACATACTACGTTATGAAATGGAATTACCTACCTACCTATTTGGCGCACCTCAGTGGCGCAGCGGTAGCGCATCTGCCTACCATGAGAGAGGTCCCGGGTTCGAAACCCGGTTAAAACAAAAAAAAAACCCTGGTCTTCGATGTTTACATGTTTGTGATGCCGTTGTTTCTGGTTCCTACGACACAGGGTATCCTAGTATGGGGCCAGAAGCAATGTATGTGCCTATATGTGAATGTGATTATTTTTGTAATTCATTTTTGTTGGTCAATAAAGTTTTTTTTCCACTCTAAATGCATAATACATTTTAACGAGCTGTCAAATGTGAAACAACTCGTTCACCTCAGAAATTAATTCTTTCGTTGTAATCTGACTTAAATTATGATCAGACGCGCTTTAGGTATCTCGATAGTGAATGGCCCATTCCCGCTTTGAATGGGTTTTGTTTTAGATGGTTAGCAATATGTCTTGTCCTATTTCTTAACTGAGTAAAGTGGTAAACGACAACGAGGTCTGAGTATAAATAAAGAAACATTTCCGACAGCGGATTTCGGAAAATATGCATCGCAATTTCAAGAGCGATAGTTCTTATGGACGAGATTGGCAGGACACCGAGAGGCTTGTCGTGCCTCAAAACCTGAATAAACGAAAAACCGGATTTTAAAAATGGGTTAAAACAATGTAAACCAGTTTATAATATTTCAGTTTAGTTATAAAGACCGGTTATAACGAAGCTGAAATATTACAAACTGGTTTACATGGTTTCGACCCATTTTTGAAAAACGGTTTTGACCCTAGTGACAGCGACTGGGCCCAGCGGTAGGCTCTTTTTATGCCGCGCCTTGATTATGTAACTTTCTACGTATAGTAGCGAAAGTGTTTACTTAGTTGCTCCGCCGTATAGATTTGAGGAGTAATATGTATCACACATAGTGGATACCGCGTTTTAATTTATATCTGATACGTGTCATACGTGACAGTGATATGGGCCACGTAAGTGTACGACAAAATCCAGTAAATATTTCGTTTTTGCACACATGTAGGTACGTGGAAAGTTACGTAGTCAAGGAGCTGCTCTTAAATGAGGTTCGCGGATTGCAAACGTCAAAATTTGGTGCCTCTGGGTAGACTTAATGGCAAGTTGACGACAAAATCAGTCAATACATTCTACTTACGCTTTCTACGTATACTTTATTGCACACGAAAAACACAAAAAAGAAATTACATGCATTCAATAGACTATTAAACAAACGATTAAATATTTTATGTTTGTCTTTTCTTGGTGCACAATAAAGAATAATTAATCTTATCTCATAAATGTATACAGTACCTACTTTCCAGAACAACAATGAATATTCAGTGCTAAGTGGTTCCTTTCGTAACGCCGAATCAGCTCTTGACCAGTATTTTTATTTATAAGCTCACGCTTATCGGCTACCGGACTACGTGCTAGATAACCAGGTGTGTGAGCGCCTAAACAAAAACACCGATGTTTTGTCGGCACCACATCAACTTACACACTTACGTGTACTCTAATCAGTTACTTTACGGGCGAATTTGCAACAAAAAGGTTCCTTCTGTCGCATTCGGGGAGGATCAAGGATCCTTCTGTCGAAGGACGGGAGATGATCGGGTGGTGAAGAAGGCACACAAGGGGGCTTCCAAGCGGCCAAAGGCCAACCCTTGTAACGTGACTTCCTACTCTAACGCGTGCATTTAGACGACTCTCAAGATCTTTTTTCTGGCTGTGCAATAAAGTGTTTTCTATCAATCTATCTGAAGTATCAAAATATGTATGCATCTGACAGTTCAGAGTCCCCTAGGGACAAAAGTCCCTGAATCGTAAAAAATGTCCTACGAGTACTTATCGCAGACTCAACGCCTACGGTGTGCGGTCATTTGTTCCCCAGAAATTGAGTGAAGCGTACGCTATGAAAGCAAATATTGAGATTACATTGTGTTGCAATTTACATGAAGTTGAAAAAGAAAGAATAATAAAAATTATGATAAACCTACACAAACGATAATACATCGATAAATAAATAAATAGATAGATACAATAATTATACGTTCATACATATAGAACATAATAATTAATGTCGATTACTTACAAATCAATAATGAATCAAATAACCCACTAAAATAAAACACTACGTACCTACATACGACAGCATGAATGCTCGCGGTGTAGTTACATTACACCTCGTAACGTTGGTGGGTACCCAGCTTAATGAGTGCTGTTATAATATGATACTCTTTGTATTGTAGATTGGTAGGCCTGGAAACCTAGCATACGGATCTTTTGATCTAGTTTAGGCTCCAGTCTTTCCACAAATAGTGCATTCTATTGCTTTGTATCATTTATTCAATGTTTTTTTAAGTATACGAATGTAATTTGTGCACAGAAACTAAACGAATATCTTATCCTATCTATGTTATATTTGTATTTTTTAAAATAAAACGGTAAGTTTTTTTCTAAATTACTACGAAATCACATCATTGAAGATCGGAGTGCGACCTCGAGCGGTGCCATGCGCAGGAGCGACTTTCCGTTATCAAGTCGATAAGATAGTCGGACCAATGTTTCTAGACGTTATCTACCGCGAAACGCGCATGTTTTGCTCGGAGACTGTACCTACGAATAAAAAAACCATAGACGTACAGTGCTACACAAGAAATAAGTCTCGCGGATGTACCTGCGCAGATGACCAAATTTTGGTTGTGCGGCAAGTTGATCGACCAATCAGATAGTTTCATTTTATGGCAGGCCGCGCGCCTTTGTTGCTATTGGTTGATTCAACGTCATCGATGCAGGTGACTATTTGTTTGGCAATATTAGCGTGAGCGAAATAGGTAGCGCTACTGCGGCAATCAATTCTGCACCTTAACCGTATCGGTTAAAGATCATGTTGAAAGTAATTATAGCTTCGGGTAGGTACTTTCGTTACACTTATTCCTAGTCTGCGCGAACGTAGATTCCCGCAGGGACTTTTATGATGTGTAGTACTGTACGAGCTGGTGCCCGCGACTTCGTCTGCGCAGGAATAGTATTTCGAGCAGCTTTTATTTGCGTTGCGTAGAAAAGAACCTCTGATCTGAGAAAAGAACTAACATTATGTTATGTTATCAACCCTTGTTTGCCCACTGCTGGGGAACGGGTCTCACGGGACATAAAAATTATTACCTAAAACACTTGGGTCGCATTTGAAAAAAATATATTGATTTATGACATCTAGAATTCATCTATAATATCTAGTATTGTCAAATTTGACATCAGGTTGTCTGGAAGAGATCGCTCTTAGCGATAAGACCGCCAATTGTATAACATTACTTAGATTTAAGAATCATGGTTGTAATATTTTTCTGGTTGTGCAATAAAGTGTTCTCTTTCTATCATCTTCCTCAGAATGATGTACTTGTACTTTTATTTTTTATTGAATATTTTAGGCATTTGCTTATTATAAGAGACGATGGTGAATTACGACCTAAGTAATAATAATAACTTGAAAACTTCTTACAGTAACACCAGTCACTAGTCTTATAAGCTCGCACCAATCCCTTCGCACATATACCTTCCTTAGAGACCCGTGCCCCTCGGTGGGGACATTATGGGTTGATGATGATGACGAATAATATAACTTCCACACAACACAATCACTTGTCATGATACCAAACGTGTTTTTTTTTGTCTAGGTTACTGCCACCATTGATAACGTGGCAACCTTTTAGTCAATATTATGTAAAAAATGAAATAATCCAATTTAATAAAACACTGTGCAATTTTACCAAATGAGTTTGTCAAATAAAAATATTAAAATGTCCTTATATTTACTTAGCCTAATGGGTTAAAATTTGTTGTCTTTTTGGTTTCCTTTTTTTTTTCTTATTTAGAACTCATTTACAGTACTATCGAATAATTATAGCATAAGAGCAGTCAATAATAAAACCAAGAAAAATCGATTAAAGAAAAACAATACTTAAAAACAAAATAAAATTTACATTTTAAAATTAAATATAAATAGTGTTTTCCCCGACGCCTTATCTCTGTCTACTCCGACGAGTAGTGACAAGCGAGGCGCCGGGTACAAAATAAAAGTAATTAAAATTATTATAAAAATACTTAAACCACCTCTCGCTCGGACGGACAAAAAATAAATTTATAAAAGTTCTTGAGTAAGGGTATTTAGCTCGCCCGGGCTAAAACCGGCCCCCATTCGCCCTTCCCAAACGTGTTATGGTAACCGTGAGTTACGGTAACCAGGCAAGCAAATCGCAAACGTGGAAGTATACTACGGCCCACGACTTGCGCAGCCCGGGTTAGCTCATTTAACTCGAGTTAACTGGTCAAATTGATAATTTTGCATGCGAAATGATCGATTTACCCGGTTAACTCGAGTTAAATGAGCTTACACGGGCCGACTCAAGTGGGTCTAACTACTATTTAAGCATAGAAAAGTAGTTTATACTATAAAGTATCTAGCTGTTTATGGAAAAATTATTAAGAAATTATTTGGCTTCGCTGCGCTGCCTATTTTGGTATCATCGCATTAAGTGCCCACCTACTTATCATGCATGCACTGCATGCTGGCTTAGCATGATCTTTGCATAGAGGTCGATAGAGCGATAATACCTAGTTGCTCCGTTTCACTCACGAACTTCTACGTAAAGCAAGACGGCATTAAAGTGCTACCAGACATGTGTCTAGTTGACATGACAACAGAAGCACCGCCAGTAATATTAGGATTTTCACTTCCAACTGACGGAAAGTGGAAAGAAATGTTTCTTTTCTAAAGTTCCTTACCCAAAGAGTCGGGGGTCTGTACCCTATTGCTAAAACTCCTTTGAAAGTGAAAGTGTAAAACCTTTTTCTCCATTGTAACACAAAAATAAAACTAAGTCATGAAGACAAACAAAAACATTACTAATACATGAATAACAAATTAGTTCTTTTTTCGGGGGCAGGGTCATGTAACGACATATAAAGGGTTGATACATTCATTACTATAAGTACCTAATACAATCGTTGCCGTAGGTGATGATCAGCGCTACTCTTCTGCCGCGCCTGATTCGCTGCGGTCTGATAGCAAAGAAAAACAAAAAGTTTTACGAATGAATAATTTAAAAAACCACTCGCAAATAAATTTTGATTAAATAGAAACATAGAGTTTATCAAAAACAAGTACAATTTCAATTATATAATGGGATAAAATGGTCCCATCGCCCATTGTCCGTCTGTTTGTCTGAATCTCATGAACCGTGCCACTTAGACAGAGTGATGAATTTTTCTCAGATGCTGTAGTTCTGAAGAAGTCGAGGATTATTTATAGATAGGTATTTATCCTGGTCACCAAAGCTGGTTGAAGTGAGCCGGAAAATATTCGCTTCGGCGGCTTCTCTGAGAAGGTTCCGGAATTTCCTGCCAACAGCAACCAAGATTGCGCCCGCGCAATCTTGTTGCTGCGTGCTTCGCGGCGTTTGTGTCGTGTAAAGTCTATCTTTAAGCCATGTCAGAGGCCTTATGGGCGGCTTGATAACTTCTGCCTGCCACTGTCTTACTATCTTCCAACAACGTGGACTTGACCCCCGCGGTGGAGTATGGCGTAGCCTTCCTGCGTTGCAAGAAGAGACCCGTGCCCCAGCTGCAGTGGGGATATACAAGGTTTGATATCGATCGAATCTTGTATCTCCCTTTCTTTGACGATGCTAATCCCATCTATCTAGATTTGACCGAAGAGCAACTTTTAATAAACTTCACCACCTCCAAAACATCGCTAAGGTACGCTTGGCTTCGCTATTTTTTTCTTGCTGTACTCCGTACTGTTCAATCCAGCCACTCCCCTTTATCTCAGAGTGTTTTAGTTACTTCAGTGACTCCCACAGCCGGACCTTACGAGCTACCTTCTGAAAACACCGAGTCATTCGACAAGGTTTGTTACCAAATCATTTACTGTGAGGGTGGTTCGGCATTTTATGCTCTCCATTGCACGACAAAAGTGTCTTACTGTTGGGCAAAGACATCCGTTTTAGACCAAGATGTTCATCAGTAGCGAAATCGCCCAGTGGGTAGAACAAATAGAACAATATACCGATACGAAAGGAGAGACCCAGGTTCGGTCCCCAGTACGGGCATGTACCAATGACTTTGGGTTTTAAGTTTTAACATTTGTGTAGTTATACGAGTAGCAATACCAATCGTTAACTTTGAAGGAAAACATCGTGAGGAAACCGAGGTGAGGTCTACGAGGTGTTCAAATACCTCAGCGTTTGAAATTGCCAATGCGCGGTGCGTCCTCGAGGTAATTCCACAGGCATTCTCTTAGAGAGAGAATACTCCCTCTAAGAGAATGCCTGTGCCCTGTAGTGAGACATATGAAGGATACACGTTTATAGGCTACATAAAAAAAAAGTTTAGCAGTATGTGTATCTAGTATTATGTAGGTATGTATATTTTTCGTTCATGTCCTATGTTTTTTTGTTTTTTTTTGTGTATGTTTATTTTCATTTATTTCATATTTATGTACCGTTTATTTATGTGTATCAACTATAAAATATGTTATCTAATATTGTTTAGTTGCGCCGACTACCCGTATTTCAGTTTCCGTTTCTTCTTTTCCGTCAATGGTTGTCTGGAAGAAATAACTTTTAGTAATAAGGCCGCCACTTGAACTGTACTGTTATTTTATAAGTCTCAAGTAATCCCTGGTGTACATGCAATAAAGAATATTCTATCTATCTGTTAGCTTTTAGAATAGGCTCTAGAGTAGGCTTCGGTTTTCGCCGAAAGAATCTGCTCTGTACCTATAAATCTTTTCGTCACTATTTTGAAAGGTTATGTAAAGTTAGAAATCAAAAATCAGATATCCGATTCTATCCGATAGTAGCCGATGTATATTGTAAAAACTAACAGACCGTAACTACTGAAAACGCTGAATATCGATCGAAATAGGTACCTCTATGATATCAAAATTCTAAAGACAGTGTATTGTGTTATTAACTGAACATTACCAGATGTTTTATTTCTACTGGTCTACATTAGTGTGCGTTGGCCGCATCACAGAACATAAAAAAAGAGTAGAAGTAGCGACATGACACATTAGTACGAAAACCAGTGTAACCAAACTGATACTTATAAACCAAACGCACACTACGAATGCCGAGCTGCCATTGGTAAATAAAATCAATGCCGAAAAGGTGTACATCATAAAAGTTTCAATTACAATATGCACCTTTTTATAATGTTAACAATGATCAAAGTCAAATGACAATGATGAAATTAAGGTTGACATTTTGTAGTAACGCTACTCTACACTAGATGGAACTACCGCCGTGTCGGACCGAAAAGAACTTTTAACTACTAAGACATAAAGGTCAAAATTGAGAAACAACTACATTCTCAGTTTGGGATGGGACAATGCGAGTTCTAGATTGTCGATAGGGAGAAGCTATCGACAAATTATACCCGTACAAACAGCTTAACACATTAATGGCCGAATACGAATTCTGGTACTTAGAAGAATTTTTAACTATTTATTTTTTGCCTACGGGTTGACTGGTAGAAAATGCATCTTTTTCACATTATCATTTTGTGCAATAAAGATTCAACACTAATAGGGTAAATAGATGCACAAAGAAAACAATGTGGTAGATTTCATATTTTAAAATGTTCTCTTATTTAAAACTACCTTTAACTCGCTGCTTCGCGGGCGTTAGAAAATATAACACGGGAAATATCATGTATTCTACGACTCAATTCAGATCTTTGTCTATCTGTACGCCATGTTTCATACGTTATACTAATTTTATTGATGATGGTACTAATACATTTCAATTATACGCAAGAGTCTAACCTGGAAGTGAAGCACAATTTTTCTAGTATTGCTGCATAAGTGGTGGCACTTATGCAGCAATACCAGAAAAATTCCGCCTTTTTTTAGTTATTATGAAGTGTTCATGAAAATGCTCTGAATATATTGTGCTCATAGTCGTTTTGAACCAATTTTGCCTTCCTATCGCTGCCATCCATTTTACTTTCGTATTCGGTTTCTTAGGAAAACAAAACGAAAACTCACTTCCAAATTGTTTTGATTCCGAGAGGGTTGTTGTATCATTGCCACGGTTTTCTGTTGTATTTGATTAAAATTACTTTGATAGTTTCTTAGATATTTCAGTCACTGATAAACTCGTGAAGAAAAACTATATCGCGATCTAGCTGTGCTCCAATGACAGTTTTCACATGCACAACAACCAGCCGGCGACAAGAGCTCATACATTACTACTTTACCCGGCCCGGCGCCCGGACGGCGACCGGAAGCATTTGAAAAGGCACTTAGGAAGTAGGTATAAAATAACAATAATTATTTTATGCCACACCTGGCAATAAAGTGGCTTTTTCCGCACGCTGCGCGTACGAAACAAGCCGCTTTCTGGCCAAGTGTGGACATAAAAAGATGTACACAACACGGGAGGTAATAAAGAAAGCTCTCTATCGCATATTTACGTCCCTCGCTTGCAGCTCGGGCCGCAAACTTCTGAGATCTCGGCCTTTCTTTGTATTACCACCCTAGTTGTGTAATGTACTATTACCTACTTAGACGAATTGGAATTTACAATACCTAAGTACCGTTAAGTATGTATGACTACTACGTCATAGACAATAAATTATCGATAGATTTTTATCATGTGTGCCCCCATCCGTAATTGAGTAGAATTCAAATTTTGACAGAAACTTCTAGAGAATGTAGACTTTCTTCGATGAAAATGTAACTTTATTAACCAGTTAATAAAGGTGGTTTCACTTTTCATTTTCGGATTGGTTTCCGTGTTCATGTCATTACAAATTTAATTAAAAATACAATGAAATACATCTTACAGATGAAATGTTACGGCATGATCGGTATATTTTGGTCCCCAACTTTTATTTTTGCTCTATAACACAGCATAACAAGGCATTTTAATCAAGTTTTCACCATTTTTTCTTTACTAGACGCGCACTGCAACTGAAGTCAACAAAACTGTCACCGACTACGCATAGGCAATACATTGCTAATGTGAGGCACGCGGGCACCGCCCACTTACGACTTCTACTATTTTTTTATGTTCTGTGGGCCGCATAGTAGTAAGTATACGCTAATTTTTCCACACGTTGCCCCGTAATTATTTTCAAGGCAAAATGTAAACGGCCACAATATTGTATTGTTAGACATTTGTGTGTAATGTTCAAAGTAGGAATTTGTGGTAATTTACAACGTTCTGCGCCAAACGGAGAAAGATTTACAAGTTACAATACTGGCCACCGGGTTTCTCGACTACAGTCATCATAAAAGTCCCTTCGGGAATCTACGTTCGCGCAGAATAGGAAGAAGTGTAACGAAAGTACCCGAAGCTATAAGTACATTCAACATGATCTTTAACCGATACGGTTAAGGTGCAGAATTGATTGCCGCAGTAGCGCTATTTCGCTCACGCTTATATTGCCAAACTAATAGTCACTTGCATCGATGACGTTGAATCAACCAATAGCAAGAAAGGCGCGCGGCCTGCCATAAAATGAAACTATCTGATTGGTCGATCAACTTGCCGCACATCCAAAATTTGGTCATCTGCGCAGGTACATCCGCGAGACTTATTTCTTGTGTAGCACTGTACCTAGATGTTTGACTGCACGATTGGTCTAGCCGTTAAGGCGCTTGGGTACCGAGAGACAGGTCGTAGGTTCAAATTCCCACTGGGGGCCGCCGTACATTAGTACAAGTGGCCTCAGTCTGGGTGTATTTTCATGTTTGTGATAATCTTGCCTGGTTGCCATAGTACAGATTGGATACTCTTTACTATGGTTTTAGTTTCACAGTCAAACCAAGTAATGGTTTTGTGGGGCCTTATTATAACATGTAACGTGTTCTCTTGGCACTGGCTGAAAATCAGCGCTGAAGGCTTGTCCATCAGCATTATGCTGAGTCAGTTGCCGTTTATAGCGGCAGTGACACGCCGTTACCTTTAGTGTTCTTTTTTTTATTTTTATTTAATGTTATTTAGTAATGTGATTTAAGTTTGCTTTGTTATTGTGGCGTTTGTACTGTGGCTATAATAAATGTTTTTTCTTCTTCCCTTTTGAAGATGCCTCAGATCATAGTGCAAGTCACGCGTTTTGTGGCGGTAAAATGCCAGAATTTGACGAAGTCGCGACTTGACCTTAAAACCCGCGACTCGCATCGTTATGCTACCTATGCTAGACCAGAAATACATAATATTAATAATATTATTATGTATTTCTGGTCCAGCATTAAACAGGTCTTCTTCTTCTTCAGGCTATATTATGTAGTGGTCTAATCGCGATTATTTATTAGGTAAAACGTAATTACCTTATTTCCCGACGTTTCGGCAGCGTTACAGTTGCCGTGGTCTCGGGAAGACTGAAGTGGCGAGTACAATCAATTATTGTGGGTAGTCATTTTTAAATAGAAATGCAGCCAGCTGATGAGCAGCTACCTTTTTGTGCCCACTCGCCCTAGAAACTACTGGAGTTTGGGGTGCCCAGGGGCACAGATTAGATAATAGTTACTACCAGGGGAGAGTTTTATTAAGGAGATAGGGAGTCGTCTCAGGAACCGTGGCTTTGATAACCGCTCAGGGGCATTTTTGATGCAACGGATAAGACTCGGTGTGCAGCGTGGTAATGATGCCTTTGCGTTGTATATGTCTGGGCGTTTTATTTCATGGGTTTGTTTCTTCTATAGGTACCGATTTATTCAACTTTTGTTTATTTTATTTGACATGGTGAATGAGCTTCTATGTACCTAAGTAGGTAAGCGTTTTGTTTATGATTGAGTTTTGATTCCAAAATTTATCATTTTGGATAGGTATGACTTTTCTTTATAAATAACTACGCGTAGGAAAAACCAAATTAGGTGTATTCGGAATATCCGTAATTTAGTAGTTTATTTATTTATCAGAAGTTTACTGATACGAGTAATTAATACTACAATATAAAATACTTGAACCTGTAAAATTGTGCGACGGAGACAGCATGCTCCGCGTAATACCAGCCTAAAAAACTCTTTCTAGCAATGTCATAGAATGTGCAAACGAAATGCAACAGTAAGCTATAGTGCGTTCACATTAACTTGACGCGTGAGAGAATTGGTAACAAGGACATAACATGTGAATTAGCTTTTGGACCTAATCGGAAGATGGTAAAACAAGCCCTCAATCCTTTTATTTTCCCCAAGTAATGGGAATGATTTCTTATTTAACATGGTAACAGTAAACATCTCAGTGCTACCAATTCTCTCCCGCGTCAAGTTAATGTGAACGCACTATACCTCCATATTTTTTTCAAACGATAACAAAAGATGTTTACAGTTGATTTGAATATAAAAGTCACGCTTGATAATTTTCACGCGGTCGTGGCTTGACAATCGACTGGCGAACGGCAGGCAATGTTCTCAGCGATATTACACCCGCGAACACTCCTAATGCGCAATGCATAAGAGCGGATATCGAATGAAACATTTTCTCGCCGACAGTACATAGGTACGTACCTGGCTACCTATTGCGACAGGTAGGTGTACTGGAATCGTTCCGCTAACTACATGAACACGAGTAGGCAAAGGTAACGCGACAAAGTAGGTAAACAGTTCTGATAATTTCTGTAAGATATAACAGTCGGTAATAATAATAACGACCGCCTTTTCTGTTAGTGACTGAATTCTACATGGGGCTTTTTATGTTGAAAACGGACACCGTACTATATTTTTCCTAGCTTTGTAGGAAAAATGCATAGGTAACGTTTTGATATTCAAAGTTATTGATGGCTATCAATCACGGAATCTTTTACAAGCTACAGAATATTAGGTGTAATTAGGTTAGGATGATTTGAGAAAAGCTGTTCAGTTTTTCGCTGCCTTTTCTCCGCTACAAATTGGACCCCGAAGACACCGACTAATGCACAATGGTACATTGGTATTCAACGTTGAAATAAAACACTTTGCTGTTTTAGGGTTCCGTAGTCATTAAAGAAAGATAAAAGTACAACTTCCTACAAATTCCATTGAAAATTACTTTGACGAAGTTGTTAGTTGTATAAACCCTCTTTCTACAGGGATAGGATAGGGACTAACAAAGCCCGTAGCCCGACACGCATTTGACCGGTATTTTATAGCCTTTATAGAAATGAGGTGCTAACAAAGAAGGTGGATTAATCTTTGTCGTTTGTTATAGCAGTCAGCAAAGACTGACTAATGTGACACACGTTTGTCAAGCGTAAGTACTTATTTCTTAATTAATATCAACAGCACGATGCACAGTACTCGGAGGTAACAATCATTAGCGTTTTATTCGTAACACACACGATTTCGCAAATCAAGTTTTTAATAAGATTCACTTGACTTTCTAGCGGGCGGGCTTCAAGGTTAGGCCTTGGTTGAGCCGAGCGCACATTTTGAACATGCCAACTGGCCGTAGGTTAATAAAAACAGGCCTCAAATGGGTGTTGTATGCAGGACGATACAGACAGCCATGTGTCTGCGCTTTGACTGCTCTGATGATGAACATCCTGTCCGATAATAACTCCATAAAGTAGATATTTAATCGCTTCTATCGGACATTTCTGGCAGGCTCCCAAACAGGTGTTTCGCTACGTAAGACAATACATGTAACGTTCACCTCAAGACGGGCGCCCATCCAATTTTTTACTTCACACTTTTTGAAGCTGTGAATAAAAATGTGGAAAATGCTCTGCAAATCCCGGTGGCTCACAAATACTTTTAGTTCTAACAATGATGAAGTGCGGGCGAGTTGGATGGTACCATCACGTTCAGTTTTTATTAGGAAGCTACACATTAAACGAGCACTGGCATCCCACGTGCAATAAGTCATAACTCGACCCTTTTGAAGACTAACTCTTGAGATTGTAATACATGAATGGCCGTCTAAACTGGACACGTAATAAATATTATCGAGTGTTAAAAATCAAATACGATTCAATACTGTTACATCGATATTTTAATTTCATCGTAATTTTATGGAAGATCAATACATGGTGACAAATAATTGCTGAAATTAACTGTATTTTTACACTTGAACTTTCAATGCTATAGGCACTCGATATTTAATAAGTATAGATCTAGACGTGAACATTTTAATATTAATATGCACAGATTATAAAAAGATTTTACTGCCTTCAAATACACTTACTGTCACACTAATAATATTATAATATCCAAAATGGCGTTTTAAAATGTTCACATTAGAACTTCCACATTGCGTGTCGATGAGCAAGTCGTGAAGCTAGTGGAATGAAGGGTCTCTGTCATCGAAGCTGATATCAAACCTCCTAATTATTACTGGGGAGACAATCACTCTAAAATTATAAACGATAATAGTAATTAACAAAGGGTACACGTCAGAAAGTTCTTACTATAATATTTTATACAATAATAAAAAAATGCTCCGAGACTACATATAATATGCACAAAAGAAGAGATTTGTTTTAGAACATACCAAGTAGCGCTATATACCTTGAAATGCTTGCGAAACAATGTCTAAACGGTGAATGTCATTGAGAAGCTCGATTGGGACGATTATTAGATAATAACGCTCACAGAGACAATGGAAATTAAGATTTCCTTTACTTCTCACGTAAGAAAAACTGAGTTAATAAGACTCGACGGCACAATGGTTTGAAAGTGCTGTGTGAGAACAAATAATGTTAAAAGTGGCCATTTTATAAAGAATCCTATACCTTCGAGCTACGACGTCATGACATCATGGAGAACAACTAAATAACCTCAAAAGCTTGCACTTACAACTAATCTTAATTAAATCTTATTAAAACGAACTAAATATTAATAAACCGCAGCCCAAAACATCGAGAATAGGAAAATATATAACAAATTGACTAGCTACTCACGATACAAATAGTAAATTCAAAGATGGCCAGTATGTACGATTTAATGTAGATGTTATACGAAAGTACACAATGTAAATCAATATTTAAAAACACCTTTAAAAGAAGTACTAATAAAAAAGTGCATTACTTAATTGTATAGCAACCTAGGAATTCATAGTATTGAGCTTACTAAATAAAATTTATATCTGACACAACTTATGGCACAGAAAGTTAAATTGTAGATTTTGTGTCTTCAATTATTTTTCAGGATCCTTAATATTATCTACATTTTGTTCTTGAAAACAAAAGTTCTTTTGTGTACCTCTTTATTTACTATGGACATTTCACCATTTGAGACATTGTTGTTAAATCAGAGGTTTGCCTTTTACAGACGTCACAATAATTTATTTACAATTACGAGGACGTCACTTGTTGTATTATCAAAATTGTTTTCGACTGCTTTATCGAAATTACGTAGTTGTTTTAATAAGAACTGCCTGGTGAATTTTTAAAGATTACTATTAAATAATCTGATATGATTTCATTGAATTTTATAGCATTGTACATTGTTTAGATTTATCTAATACAGACATTGACAATCATGCAATAGCTTCAGGTTACACAGACAGAGTTGGGAAATTATAAACATACAGTGGCTAAGTTTTAAGTATCCATTCAAAAAATATCCAACCTAAAACTATTACCACAGTTTCGCACAAATGTTTTCACAATGTAAAATGTAAACTACAAATAACTAATTTATTTGTACAGCCTGGATCAAATTCCTACGTCTATTTAGCTAACAAACTTTATGATAAACACTGCTATTTTTCCGCTGACAGATACTAACTCACGCCAAAGACTGGGAGTGGTTCCCATATTTCCAATTTCCATTATTCCTTCGAATAATTATACGTGTTATGGCTTTAGGTCACGCGAAATTATAAACACTCCTGTTACAAGACACTTGCCACAGGCTACTATTTGCGATTACGCAATAGTAAAATTGGTACAAATAGTAAGTACGGAAAAACGGAATAAACGGTAAACGGGAACCACCTGCGCTGGTGGGAGTTAAAAGCGTAGCAATTTGATTGATTAGATTGATTATTACCTATCACCTAAATACTTATTGATAACATCAGTCTCTGACAAGATATTGCCAAACTGGCATTGAAGAATGTTCACATTAGCCTCTTCCAGTGAAAACAATATCACACAAGAGACACTTTGTGCGAACCAAACGCCATGCATGTCGGATTACGTTATGCAAGGGACTTAAACATTTTATTAACTTTACATAATGTGAATATTGTTTCTATTCGAAGAGTTGTGTATTTAGACAGTGAGATATTTGAGGAAGTTATTGCTATTTTATTAAAACTGATGCTAGCAATAAGTTTGACATTACAGTAGGACTTTCCGATGGACATAGTCTGAGTGCAAGATGTACTTCTTGTGTACAGATATAAAAGAGATATCACACTACCAAATAAGGAACTATACAAATATTACATTTAAATCCAAATAAACGCATTCATCAGATCACAAACACATAGGTAAGTCAAATTGCACGATTGAAACTACTGATACAATAAATTAATCTCTTTTTGTTGAATTGTTGATGTACAATACAGCTACAAAATAAAATATCAAACATTATAACAATACAACTTAAAAATCGATAGCAAAATGTCAATTAATAAAACATGTAGATATTCCTTCGAGTCACCTATAAAATTACCGAGGAAATTTCTTCGTAGGATATATTTAAAATAATTAGTAGCTCTTAACTTATAATAAGTAGGAAGTGATGTTGATGATGATAGCAATAACTATGATTGTGAATAAAGTACCATGTAAAGAATTATTTAAGAAACCTTTGATCAATTGACGTTTTGAAAACTCAAAATTCTTACAAAACAAACATTGAACTTCAACAGCATCATAAACAATTTTATCCAACAGCTGCCAATGATGGTACTGAACATAATCCAATGAAAGAACGAATTCTATAGGTACTGGCTAATTACATCAGTAGCAATGCATCTCAAGAGGACATCACCAGTAAAAGGGAGGTCTTGAGCTCTCGCTAACTGCTCTATGCTGTACCAACGACTCAAGGGCACTAAGCAAATGAACGCCACCGAAAATTCGGAAATTAGTTCTACTATCAATTCACCTACACTCCATACTTGACCCACCTGAGGGGCCGGCGCCCGGGCGCTTCTGCGTCCATTGTCACACGAGGTGGCCGGCACCAACTCACACTCACATCCCTTCCATCGCGAGGACAGAATAGAAGGCGCACTGACACAAAACACCTACTCACGGGAGTGTCCGCGGGCAGGTATCGCCTGACCGCTCAGAACTCGGCGAACTCTTTCGCGCACTTCTCAGTCGATGAGATACGCAGCGCCTCCTCCTCATAGTCATCAAAGTTGCTCGTGTCACCGGGCCCCTTGCAACGGGGGATAAACGGCGCCTCGATCTTCTTTTGGAAGACGGCAATCCAGTCGGTGCTCGCGAACCACTTGTGGCCCTTGATATCGTTAACACCGGCTTTCAGATTACCGTAGCGTTTCGTTAGATCGACCTGGAGGAGGTTGCGCAACAGATCTTTGAGGTCAGAGCCGAAGTGCGAGGGGAACCGCACTTTGCCCGAGACGATTTTTTCGTAAATCTGGATGGGCTGGTCGGCGAAGAAAGGCGGGTAGCCAGCGGCCATCTCATAAACGAGAACGCCGAGCGCCCACCAGTCCACGGCCTTGTTGTAGCCTTTCGACAGAATAATCTCAGGTGCAAGGTACTCGGGCGTGCCACACAGCGTCCACGTGCGGCCTTTGACGCGCTTCGCGAAACCAAAGTCGGTGACTTTGAGGTAGCCCTGCGAGTCTATAAGTAAGTTCTCGGGCTTGAGGTCCCGATAGATGAGGTCCAAATAGTGCAGGTACTCGAAGGCGAGGACAATTTGCGCCGCATAGAAGCGCGAATGCGGCTCGGAAAAGCGGCCGACCTTGCGGAGGTGCGAGAACATCTCACCACCAGGAACATACTCCAGCACCATGTACAGATTGGAGTTGTCCTTAAAGTGGAACTTGAGACTCACCAGGAACGGGAAGTTTATCGCCTGCAAGATCCGCTTCTCGTTGAGCGTATGCTCCACCTGTTTCAATTTGACTACTTTTTGTTTGTCGAGTATTTTCATGGCATAGTACTCTTTCGTCGGCTTATGTTGGACTATCATGACTCTGCCGAAGGAGCCAGTGCCGAGTGTCTTTATCCGCTCGAAGTCGTTCAGTCCGGCGGTGTTGGTAGGATTTTTCTTCCATTTCTCCTCAAAGTCCTCTTTTGCCTGGTCGAGGAACTCCTTGACGCTTTCGGCGGCGTCCACCTTCTTATTGGCGGTGGCAGCATTGTTGCCCATGGCTCAGACCACGCACGGGAACTGAGTACGAGTCGCCGTTATGGGGAGGGCCGCCTTATTGCAATAATCGATCCCTGCTTTGCCTGTGCACGGCCGTGGAACAAACGGGCCAGGTCAACAACACAATCCAATTTTAAACACGTACATTCTCAATTCTAACAATCGATCTACACGTCACAAACGACACTCGATACAGGCACACATTGACACGATTTTGAGTACAAAAATTCCAATAAAGATTTCGTCACATTCACAAAAAGAAAATGGCCTCCACAACCGGGCTCAATCGACGGCGACAGAGCGAGATCGAGCGACCGAACGGATGACCGAATAGGACGATTTTACTCACGGGTGGTGCAAATTCTACCGAAATGTTGTCAGCATAAAAGTAATATTTCTACCACAAAAATATTTCTAACCTAATCAATTTTGTCCAGTCGGTTATAGTTCAGAAAACAATGTTATTTATCGTAATATGGAGCGAAAATAATTACTTACCTCGAGTCAAACTCAATTATTGCTTGGTCTTATTTTTCCTAATACTGTTAGCAGACTGACAAGTAGATACTTACAAATTAGCATTTATTTCTTCTCGATGCTCCTACATACATTTATATTAACCAGAGCTCGTGTCGTAAAGTGACCCGTGTATCAGAAAACATAGATATCCGTCAACTTCAAACAGCCTATATATCCTCATCTGCAGGGCAGCCGCTTTCTCTCAGAGAGAAAGTATAGGCAGCACCGCACAGTACTAATACGATGCTGTAGCGTAGTTTAAGCTTATTTTATATTAAATTGCACATGTTTGTTACTTAAGTACCACATGCGGAAACTTTTAGCTTATAGTTACACTAAGATCAATGCGTTTTTATGTAAGCTGAAAATTTTCAACAATTAATATATTATAATTAATCACCACGCGTGCCCGCCATGAATTGGCCATATCATGCACTTTCGATTGGCAAGGGGTGTTTTCAATCATTGTTAGTGAGTTGTCTCATAAATGTTTATTCTCATAAGATATTGGAAAATAACATTTTGACTGTGAAATTTGTTGCGCTACCACCGAAGGCTGTAAATGATATGGAAACCTTGATTCACCGTACGAGGCCATTATTACTTTTTATGTTTTTATCTTTTGATGTTGAAAAACACAAGCTGTTTATTCTGTTTATGTGATGTGTTGTATTATAAATTAATAATAAATGTATTTCTTTCTTTTTTTACAAAAAGGACACCATTTCACAACTGCAACGTCAAAGAAATGTAATTTAATAATTCTGTCCATTTAGTGTTTTGACAACCCTGGAAACCTGTCCCTTGTAGGTACGTAAGATAAACTAACGTCATTTCAACCCCACTAGGTGCCATTAATTATTTTTTTGTAAATTCTTTCCCCAATTTTGTGCGCTTCGCTTACAGTTCTTAAAATGTATCTGTTTTTTATATGATGTCTATTATGATAGCAACAAAGTAACAATCTCACCCTTTCATCCCCTTATAAGGTATAGTTAACGCCTACGAAAATAAACTAATTTAAAACATACCTATATAAGGAGTGATCCGTCTTAACAGGCCTATACTCTAATAAGAGTGCAAAGTTGCGTTTTATTTCTTTGTCCTGAGAGCCCTGAAAGAGACTGTTACACTTTTCCAACTGGTATTACAGTAAAACCTCAGTATTTCTTAAAAACTCGCGATGCTTATAATAACTAACAAAAATAGTCGCGTTTTGCCCTTTTTAACATATAACATAATAAAACCTTTGTTCTTTTGTAGTAAGTAGGTAATCCTAAAAAGTTTCATTGCTCGATTTATATTTCTCTACCATATTCCATTGTTTTCCCTGAGGAAATTCATAAATTGTACATGTTCTTTTGTATATCCAGACGTATTTCCATCATATGAAAAGACATATACACCACCACACACATCTGGCAAAAACTACTAAACTCGAAACATATTTTTTCGTTCGGCAACATTCACTGAAGTTTCGAAAGGTTCCCATTGGTGGCAGCACTGAGCTGCGCAGTCCAGTTGCGCCGAGCTGCGTGTGCTGTGTAGCGAATGTTTGTGCAATGTGCTGCCAACTGCGGCCTCTTGCGTAACTAATTTCTTTTAATCGATATCTACCTATTTTTGCCTTTCCTGCACTTCGTTCACATTACTCGTCTCGAAGCTAAAAATTGGTTTATAACGTTTTACACTAGTGAAACTTTTGCCTGAGGTTAATAAACATACAAACTAGGTATTAAAAAGTAAAATATTGTAGGTAAGTGTAATGATGATGTTTCAGCCAAATGATAATTCGTATTACTATCTATTTTTTCATAAGACGTAAATGTTTGATATCAACATTACGATTTGAATCAGTAAGCATAAAATATCTTATATAAATAGTAGTAATAGTTATATAGTGAAAGTAATTAAAAAAAAATGTCTTGACCAAAACGATACCGGAAGTGAAACTTTAATTTTTAAAACTTTTTCGGTACATAAAGTACTTCAATTGTTTTACCGAGAATTCTGATAATTTATTTTCTTAATTTAAAGCACCATAATTATTTATACCTAACCTTTGAATGAAACTTCTTACGATTTAAATATTTGTAACTCATGTACATGTATGGAAGTAAAAGAAATTAACCGACAGAGACATAATATACCGAATAAGTGAGTGTAGTTCTAGTACTAGCAGGAGGGGTTTGCTGATTTTACATGGAATTTATAGAACATTTTCTCCTCATTTAAGCTTAGAGTATAAAATACTAAGTACTGAATCTAAGCTTATAAATTCATCGACTCAGTATCACTCGCCAACTTAATGTATATCTATGAAAACGTTATGTACGTCAGGAAAAATATCAGGAACTTTAAAACTGTAGGTAGCCAACACAATGTAAATACTAGAAATAAACATAGGCTTTTTTTCCCAATATTTAGACTGGCAAAGGTTAATAGATTAGATTAGATTGCTTTATTCATAACATAATACCTAATTAAATTACGTGTCAACGGTTCATTATAAAATAAAATAAATTACAGGTCAGTTATTGATTAACTGGATAAAAAAAATCATTAATGTCGTATGGTGCCATCTCAAGAACACTACACGTCAGTTTTGTTTTAAAACACTCCTCAGATGCTGTTTAAATACTTTGTAAAAGGAAAGACGTAACCACAGGTAACCTAAACTGCATCTGGGGTGTGTTTTAGGGCAATCGAGTTTTTATAAATAAGACTGTAACGATACAATGTTCAACAAGATATAAAGTGCTGCCATTTTTTTAACTAAATCATTCGTAAGCACTACCCATTATTTGTTATCTCAATAACGGTCCTGTGGAATAAATCAAACTAGGTGGTTCTTAGCATTGAATTTTAAGTACCTAGGTTCTTAGAGTTATGTTAAGTACATTAATATTAATTATAATGCAATAAGAAAAGGTTGTCTGGAAGAAATAAGATCGCCATCTGTGTAATATCCATTTAATGTATGTACAATAAACTGTTCTCTATAGATCTCTACTATCTACTTACCTAAATAGATTGCTAAATGTATGCGGCAAAACTTAGATATAATATGTAATGTAAGCCTTTTAATGTACCTACCTATTTTGTTTTCTGTTGTGTACAATCTGTTAGCTTTTAGACCTCGGCTATATACGAATATACCGATAATATTTCAATAAGGTAAGGTTCATTTTGTTCGGCGAAAACCGAAGCCTACTCTAGTGCCCGAGGTATATTCTAAAAGCTCACATACTGTACAATAAATAGTCTGTCTTATCTAATCTGTCTATCTCGTTAAGGCGGTCTTTATGGTTCTCTAGCGCCACCAATAAAAATCTAAAAATACTATTAACTGCTAATTACACTTACTGTACTAGACTCCGCGTAAGAAGACCCTTAATATGATTGAAAGATTGATCTGACACTTTTTGCACTGTATGAAAATTATGTTTTTTTTTTCATTGGTGGCGATGGCGCAAGAGAATCTCATGGAGCCCTTAATAAAAAAAGTAAATTATTTCTGTGGCCTGTTCATATTGGTAGTAGTTCGCTTTGAGGGCCACAAGGTGGCGCTACTTGTAAAAATATAGCGTAGAAAAGTTCAATCATTTACAATTTTACACCTGTCTAATTTGTGACAGCAACGGCGAATTTGGATCGGCGATTCCTGAAACGCTCGCTCCAATATCGTTCGCCATACAATTTCAAGGACCATCCATCACACACGACGACGTTGATAATTATATGTTCATGTTTTCGGAAAATAATATACCTAACATAAAATATTATAGATTTTGCGCCGTCTGTAACGCCTTTTAACCTTGTACTGATGACTGAATAACCTCTTAAAAGTACAGAGGATTTTCCGCGAAACCTTTTATACTCCGTTCCAGATTAACTTTCCCTATCTGAAAACAAAGAATTGATAAAAATTGTGAAATTAGAGAAAATTTCTTTTAGTTTTTTTTTAATCTTTGCTTTGGTTTGTGTGTAAAAAAATCAGACAATTTCAAGAAGTTGATAATAGAGGTTGATATTTTTTTAATTAACAGATGGAATCAGTGACCAACCAATTTGATAGACATTATTGCTAATTTTAATCAGCTGTTTAGCACGTGTAGACTGTAGCTAAATGGTACCTAATGTAGGATTAGTTAGGTTGCTATCACTGAGTGGTTGTAGACTTGTAAATCATTCATTGATTCAAGTAACTGCCATCCCCATTTTTTATTTCTTCCTTAAGAACGTATTTAAAAAAAGCTTGTATACGTTTTCAGGATGTTTTCTGGGGGCGAGTCTCTACAATGCATAGTTGTTTAATCCTACTATTCTAATAAACGCGATAGTTTGTAAGTATGGCTGCATGGATGTTTGTTACTCTTTCACGTAAAAACTACTGAATGGATTTTAATGAAACTTTATAATAATATAGCTTACACAGAATAACACATAGGCTACAATTTATAAAGATATTGTGCGAATTGTCCAAAATATGATGATAAGTGTCAAGTAGGAAAAATCTTCCAGATAATTCTGCGCAGACGTAGTCGCGGGCACCAGCTGGTACAGTCATGTAAGTCCGGTAACGGACTTTTTATTCACACTATCGGTAGTTTAGTAAGAAACCAATCGCATTGCAATGGTATAACCGTGCTACTTACTCGGGGCATCGGGGCGATTCGATTTTCTTCGCAAGAGATGCCTATTTAATTTGCACGGGTTATACCCTGTAATGACATTGTACTTGTACTATTATTGCATTGTAAACTAGGTACCAAATCGAGGCAAATAATAACCATTGTCGTGCTTATACTGAAATTATATTGAAAGTAGTAGGAGTAGTAGACTCTAAGGCCTGGATCGGTGTATATCTATTATTAAAGCACGAATCTTCGAAAATCTGACGAAATCACCTCGTCACCGTAGTATCTTGCCAAGATTTCTTTCAAAAGCCAACGACCTAAACAGTGACACACACAGGCAATCCGTAAGCCACGCGTTCCAATTTACGCGTTACTGTTGCCACACCTTATTGCTTTCGGATTAAAGTGGAGAATCCTATAGCCAATTCACCTCGTTTAAAGTTCAGATTGGCCTGATGCCGGCTTGGCTGATGGTTTCACCCGGTGATTTCTTGCACGAGTGTATACTCTGTACCTCATTGATTTCCCTGAATGTAAATAAACCATTTTTTAATACGAAGTCAATCGAAAATATTTGTGTCCTTCTTGAATAAAAAATCCAGGTTTTAAGAAACAGCTAGGTATATAGTAGCTATATACCTAGTTATGTTTTGTTAACCAAAAACTAAAACTGTCTAAGACGAGTGTTTTAGAGGAATCGTATTTTTATAAATTGGACCGTTAGTTGTATTAGGTCTATTCGTCGAAGTGATTTTGAAGATTATTGGGACCTATATTTTTTATTACATAAGTATTGCACAATCTTAAGTATACAGACAGATTAAATAAAACAATATTCTGAAATCTCTATCCCTCCAATACATTAATGTAAAAAAACTGGCGAACTTCTCGTCGAAAACTATAAATTATATGTTATATTTAAAAGACCTATTTAGAGGCCAAAAATTCCACCCATGCTGGGACACGAACCCGTTAGCGAAGGTAAGCGACCTCTGGCTAACCTGGGTCCCGGCATGGGCGAAATTTTTAGCCTCTAAATAGGTTTTTAAAATGGTCCTCAGCACGAGTTAGCGCAACAAAAAGAATATAATTATAATATGTAAGAAATCACCCAGTTTTTGGGATTTCATGACTTTTAAGAATTCTGATAAAAATTGGCCTGGCGCACTATTACAATTATTGAGATTTTAGTTCTAAACCACTTTATGCCATAGAAATATGTAGTATCTACTTAATATACTCCAAGTTTTATGCACAAAAAAATTATAAAAAATAATACGGTTTGTCTTTTATTGACGGCACGTTTCAATTTAGTGATTCTTGTAGCTTTTAGCCATGGGCGGACCGCGTTGATAAACTACTTCTTAGCAATGGGAGTTGGCGTTGTTATTTATTACAAAGTTAATACAAATTATGTGGTATCTTATATTTATACCAACATCATAGACGTGATTATATGAGTGGTATGATGAGTTGACGGGCGTATGAACCATTCAGAAAATAATAATAGATTTTTTCTGAACTGTGCAGGTTGTACCATTTTTAAGCCTACCGCACACCAGCGCAAAATTGCGGTGGCGATGGGGCGGCGGACGCAGCGGCTGTGTACGCCGCGCGCCGTCACGTACCGTGATCGGAGAGCACCAGACTAGTAACTATTATCTAATCTGTGACCAGATGCTTTGTTTACTTCCAGGGAATATGCATTTGGCTCTAAGTATAAAAGGCACACAATTAATTTTGTGGACTGTGGTTTTGCATTTTTATCTTGACTCAGCGCTGTTTTGAAGAAGATGTGAACGAGGTGGTTCATGTTAACACCAGAATAAATAGTATTTATACTCAAAGCTCCAGAATTATCAACTTTTCCGAAGTGTCAAAATTAATAATAATAATATAATTAATAAGAAATTAATATCCTAATGGATTGGTTTGAAACCCTCGTACATCCTCTAAAACATTATGTGACGCTCTTCCCGCACCTCAATCACAAGCGGTTGATTTGGGACCGGACGTTACGGCATTCTGCATGGTAACTTTTTGAATTCGTTTCTCCGTATTTTGTCATATCATATCATTGCCTCGTTGGTCTAGGCGTTAAAGCGCTCGGGTACTAAGACAGAGGTCGTGGGTTCGTTTCCCGCTGGGGGCCGCTGAACATTTTTACAAGTGGCCTCAGTCTGGGTGCAGACATCCTTGCCTGGTTACCCTAGTACAGTGTATCCTAGTTTGGGTTATACTAATTTTTATTATGTAACCACAAGGAAGCATGATCATTAGACTAATATAAATGAGTATATTTTCTTGTTTTTCGTATCATTAACATGCCCAAATATGAAATTTTGGAAATTCGTCATTATTGGCGACGTCATTGTCAGCCACATGGCAAGAGCTTAGTTTACTAGATTTTAGTTTATAAAATCAACAATTCTCAAATCTTCTTAAACTTTTATAAACAAAGAAACAAGTACAACCACATTAAGACTCTGCGAATATTAGCTTAAAATAGTGAAAGTATCTATTTAACTTCAATTGAAGACATTTCAACAATTTTAAACAGGTTTTCACATATTTTCCACAAATTGATGGCTTTATTAGACTCTTCTCCTGACGTTGCTGAAAGTATTTTAGTAAATGGTCTCCCGTGCAATCGCAATTTTCGTTCAATTTTATTGATTCGGTTCTACCCGTCTTAAGCAAAATACTGGAGAAGATTATTACTAGGTCAACTACTTACAGATACTTCAATATATATCAACTACTTCATAGCCTCTACTTCACTACTTCAGCTTGACGAAAGAGCGTTCTACGACGAAAGTTGGAATTATATGTTCCTCTTCTTTGCTTTACTCTTCCATGGAATCCGGGGCTGACACAAATGGGCTTTCCATTCCATTCCCATATCTGGCTAGGGATGGTAGCTTTAGCCAATTTACTCTCTTCTCTGTCGTCTCAGACATGGAGTCATCGAATTAGAACATAATACTTAAAACGACTCTGACGATGCAAATGACGTTACATAATTTACACATAAATACATACATAAACTCACGCCTGTGTATCCCAGAGGGGTAGGCAGAGACTAGGGACTGCCACTTGTCACGATCCTGACAGATCACCTTCGCTTCATCAACGTTCATAAGTCGTTGCATGCACGCACGCCGGTTCCAGGTACTTTTCAACTTCCCCTTTGCTAATACATCCCCTATTTGGTTGATGTATGTCCGCCTGGGACGTCCCTTACCAGCAGTTACATAATTTATACTTTCAACGTGGTATTGGGGAATAAAAAAGTAGACCTTGCTGAAGGAACTGGTTTTCTAGGATTCACAGTTAATTCAAAGGGTTAATGGGGTCCTCATATAAAAACGTTACCAAAAACGCTTAGTACTTACTGCAATATGTGCAGCTAAAACTATCTGGGAAGTTACCTGACGTTGCAACATTTTGGCTTGTTTATCTTAGTTACTTCCACGGTACTATGCCGTATGGCATACAACCGTGGGGAAGAGCAACAGACAGAGATATGATGTTTTGAATAAGATGTTTTCCCGCAGTAAAAAGTAGCCTATGTGTTAATCCAAGTCTGAATGTGATGTGAAGGGATGTCATGTGATAGTGTGACGAAGCGATTATTGTAACACTCCGTCATTAGGGGCAACACCGATATTATTGTAAACATATTTTGTATTTTGCAAAGAACAGGATATTTTGGGGTGCTTTCTCGTTGGAGTGCTGTGAGAACATCCGATTATTAGGTAAGTGGCATCATACATAGCTACAGTTCTGACACGAAATAGGATCTCTGACACAAGTTCTACAAAATATATTTTTTGTACTTATGAAGAATATTTTAGGAAGAACCACCCAGCAACCTTAAAATCCTTACAATAAAGAGAAACAGGAAAACACCACGAACAACCTACCTAGCAGCATTTTTAATTAATAAAGCTACTGGACCTACTAAACTCTGTGTAAGTTTTTGTTGCTTTCAACATCGTCAGAAAATAAATTCGAGGAACGGATTACGGATAAGTTTGGCCGAAAAACTAAAAAGGTTGATTGGGTGGTAAGTACCTAGTAGGGACAGTCGACAGCACATCAATCTGTGCAGTGCAGTGCACTCACGTTACGTTTAAGTGACTTGGCATGGCAACTAAAGTTGTTGTTCTATCGACTGAACGTACCTATACATTGTATTACTAACTAGTTTCTACTAAATTTCCATTCCACTGGAAAATTAAAATTATGTTCATTTCCTCGAAGTTGGCAGGTACACACGGTACAGGCAGACGGGCGAGAAACATTCTATCTACCTACCTGTCTCGTTCTCACGGTGTTCCGGTGAATTCAAGGCCTTTTGTGTGAGAGCTGTAGGAATTATGCGATCTCTTTTCATTTCATACGTTTCACATGACGCTGTCTCAACGGATTGAAGAACTTGCACCAACTTCACCGTAGTTCAATGCGCCGCGCGCGGCAATTTTTCCCCCTCCTCCCTCCATCATTTGGTCGCTGTCGTTTGTGAAGTGCGGAGTGTTGTACGTTGTGCAGAGCACGCGTGTTGTAATTTATTCTAAGTTATTGTCAAATTATACTAATAAAAATGGCAGATGCTGCAGTCGAAACCAAGTAAGTCATCTAAATACTAAATTCATATGTAATTTTCAACAAGTTTCTTGAACTTTTTATTTGGCGGTTTCAAAAACGTGATCAAAATGGCTTCCGTTTATAAGTGTTAATCTGTTTTATTGCTTGCCTTACGATTCAGTATTGTGCATTTTGTGTTCAGTGTTCGTGTCATGAATTATTCTGCAATAGTGCGTTCATAATTGGTTAGTTTTGCCGTATTTAAAGGACTGACGCCGACGAGGTAGGTACACGCGGGAAAAAGTTGTTTTTTTTGTTGTATTGCTGTTTCGTAGCTTTATTGAGACTTTGTGTTGTGAGAGTGTTTGTAAACTGTTTTCGAGTTTTCCGTAGTTACAAATGCCGGATCTGTATTTAAATATTGCTGGAAGCACGCCGGTCGAAGGCGCGGGTCGCTTCCAAGATGGCGCTAGGTTGCGCGGCGTGCCGGCGCTTTAGCGTCGCTCGGCGCGCGCTCATTTTGAATAGGTACCGCTTCGGCGACCTGCGAGTTTTGCAAGGTGGTTATGGTTACGTTATCAAGAGGGACGCGGCGCGCAGTGTTGTCATTGGTTATTTTTAACGCTGCTCGTTTACCTCTATTAGAACTCGTAGTGATGTGAATACGTAGTGAAGCGCACTCGTAGTGAAGCGCAATATTCTGTAATCGTGTTTACGTCCGGTTTCCGCAAGTGCATGCAACTTTCCCACATGCAGCCTTGCGTAACCGCCACTTTTTGTCTCAACTTTTCCTTTTCACTGGCCCCCCTCCGCGACTACGAAGTTTATCTACGTTCATATCTATTGTTCTGACGTACCTAGCCTCATGCATGCTACGGCGTTCTAGTTTCTAAAGCGGGTATATTTTGCAACACAGCCTACTTACTCTACTTCATTCCATGCTAGCCCAAGGTAGGCCTTTACGAATCTACTTAGGTACATATATATTGTAACACCAGGTTGACGTGTAACTTAACGTACCCACCCACCAACCTATCATTGATCTTTCCAGGGAGGTTGCGCCCGAGGAGGTGAGCTCAACTGAGGTGTCCAAAGAGTCTCCGGTGAAGAAGTCTCCCGCCAAGAAGTTGGCAGAGGCAGTCGAGAGCAATGGCAAGGAGAATGGAAGCGGGGACGCGCCAGAGGAGTCTCCCGCTGAAAACGGGGACGCTGAAGAGAGCAATGATGCCGAAGAGAGCAATGACGCCGAGGAAAGTAATGACGCCACCGAAAATGGTGATGCGAAAGGTGAGAGCAATTCTTTTTAGTGTATGGCATGACTTCTCAATGGCCTGACCTATGAGAAGAGGTTGCTTACCTCTTTCTACCAAACTTTTTATAGGCATTCATGTATTATGTAGTTACATTTTAATCAGAATACAAAGTTGTCAAGACTCATGCACCCATTTTTATTAATTGGGTGCATTAAGTGGGTCAAAGTTATTCTGCACACAGGTGAAATGAGAGGCTTTCTGTATTTGCTACAGAGATATAACTCTTTGTAAACTGTTGTTCCTGGTAATGAGAGTAAACCTACCTTATTACTAGTAATAACAATGTGTTGACAGATCCTAAAGTTTCCTTCCCATTACAAACTTATATCTTAACTAGAGATCACTTTCCGCTCATACTGCAATAAATAGATCTCAATTTCATCACTTATTAAATAATTGCTGACTTGAGCGAAATAGATTTCCTTAAACTTGCTTGTTGACTATGGAAATGAAATACACCTTATTGAAAATCTATCTATTATAGTCACAAATAAGTTAAGACTCCAACTTTACTAACAGTATTTATTTATGACCTGACTAACTTAGTTTGTTTCTTCTTTTTATAGAGCAAAATGGTGCTGCTGTGAAGAGGAAATCCACAGCTGACAATGGCACCACTGAGAAGAACACACCTGAGAAAAAAGCGAAAGTAGTGGAGGAGGCAGAGGCGCCCAAGGAGGCGGAAGAAGCAGCAGCCTAAGTTCTATTAGTCTCAGATCTAGCTTGGTTTACTGCAATGCAACTGCACATTAGAGTTCAACTCTCACACTGACTGATTATACTATACTGCACATATCCTTTCGATTGCCCTCTAATTATACCAAATCTACAGATTTTTACATATAACTAAATATTTACTGACAATTTGAGTTGAGCTCTCTTGTGACAACTAAGTTTTAAGTCCTCTAATTAATACAGTGTGTATTGATTAAGCCTACCTGAGAAGTACCTGTAAAGTGTAAATTAATGTTGGGATTGTCGGTTTGATGACTTGCTGTGCATTGTAGTGAACTGAACATTGAGGATACATTGAGTCGGTGTTGTATGCTGTTTCGACTATTGGTGTCTATTTCAACAGACAGTAGGTGGGATTTTGAATTGAATCGTTTAACATTGGTATTGATAAGTATTTCACCAGTTATGTACTGCCAAAGTAATTCACCAAGTGTGAAATCAATTCGCATCCGTTCTGTGAACGACGCGTTTCTTTAAACAGCTTCTGATTAACTAAATGGAAATACTACAAATGATTCTAGGACTAAGGTTTAAATGTTTAGATAAATAATTCAGTTGTAAAATTTAAGTTAGCAGTAAAATATCGCACTTTATATTTTTCCTAAGCATATTACCATTTAAAACATTCCTTCAGTATTTTGAATACATTGCAATGTGAATCAGTGTAATCATTTGTCAAATTTGTGTCATCTTAGTACTTAAATCAGAGGAAATCTTCACCATCATACCATACAAGCGAAAGAATAGTACTTACATATATTTAATCTAACAGGGTTTATGGTATGAGCAGGTTTCAACTGCTTTATAGGACAAAAATGTTCACAATGTAATTGTAACATAATATTGGAAAATTAAAGTTCAAATTCGACAAGGTGATAGTTCATATGACATAATATTGTTCGTACTATTTTGTATCCTATTTGACGTCTTTATTTTTCATATATCCAATGTTTTGTAACTTATTTTTTGTTTCATTGATATGTGATATAAACAACCTCGAATGAAGATTACACCTATGGAAACGAATCTTTTTTTATTGCCAAAACTAAAAAGTAACATGTGTTCTAGGGGATTTAGTTAAGATTTTGACTAACTTTTTCAGACATTAACCATTTCTGACATGTCTTATTTCAAAGTACATTTAGTAATAGTTTTTATAGTAGCATGTACAGTTTAAACACTTCCTCTATTTGAAGTTAGTGTTGTAAAATGTTTCTGGCAATAAAACAGTCCAACCAACATATTGTATTATTTCAATCGACCTATTGTCTGCTATTTAAGTCAAGTTATTAATCATAGCTATGTCTCCGAGCGTCTTACCTTTACATTATGTACACTAAACACAAGCTACAGTACTTAGGTACCTACGTGAAAGTGAAGTACATCTTGATGGCTTCTGAGGCACCATCAATAAACCACGAATACCAAGGTCGGGCATCGCCTTGGCAACTTTACTGTACACAATCACACATGTGTCTGATGAGACATTAGTTCAGTAGGGCACAGACTGCCCATGGTAACCCTTGCACATCTATGGAGAACAAAATTCCAAAATGAAAAACTAATGTGTCAATAAAATTGCCACAATGATTGGGCTATTCACACTGATTCTCTTGCGGCTTTTTCAGTTCAGTGTTTCTCAAACTACGCAGAATATCAACGTCCGTAAGTACATTGATGATATTTATGACAAATCAGTGAGGTCATCTGACTGAGTGGCTGGCTTTCTCCTAGAATGGCTGCCGAAGACAATCGTCATTTGTTTTTTTTTTGCAGTACTAGTGAACGAGGAGAGCAACGCACTGGCCGAAAAAGCGTTTGAAGTGGCCAAGGAGTATGTACGACGGAATCCAAGTTTGGGGTTAGCGGTGGATCCTGTAATCGTGGTCGGCAACAGAACTGATGCCAAGGCCTTCTTGGAGAATGGTAAATGTTCCTAAGGGGTAGGTACATACATGCAGAATAGATTAATTTAATGAGGAACCAAGTCTGACAACGTGTACGGTGATTCATAACTAGGGGCGCTGTGGAGGAAATTGTGTTTATTTCGGGTGTTTGCCTGTTAGCTCGAATGTTTCAAGTGTAGAATATTCGATCATTTCTTGCAGTTTGCAGAAAGTACAACGACATGATCCTATCTAAAAAATCGCCACACATCGTTTTGGATTTCACCATGACTGGCATAGGGTCAGAGACCATCAAATCATTTACGTCTGCCCTATCTCTACCCACTATTTCTGGATCTTTTGGGCAGATGGGGGACTTGAGACAATGGCGGTCTTTGACCACTAATCAGACCAAGTTTATGTTACAAGTTATGCCACCAGCGGATATTTTGCCTGAAGCGATAAGAGCCATTGTTACCAAGCAAGACATTACAAACGCTGCCATTATATTCGACGAGTTTTTCGGTTAGTACCTAACCGCCTCCTAGCTACTTGCTTTATCACCTTGTTTTGTTGCGCGACATGTGGGAAAACCCTCGCAAGTTGTCGTTCAACAGTTTTAAATAATTTTATTTACAGTAATGGACCACAAATACAAGTCGCTGCTACAAAACATACCGACGAGACACGTCATCACGCCTGTCAAAAGCTTCAACAGAGACGAGATCAAAAATCAACTGAAGAGCCTACGAGAGCTGGACATTGTCAACTTCTTTGTCTTAGGCAGCTTGAGAACCATAAAGAACGTTCTAGACGCTGCGGATGAGAACCAATACTTCGGAAGAAAGACAGCGTGGTTCGCCCTATCTCTTGACAAGGGGGACATTAGTTGCGGCTGTAAAGACGCCACGATCGTTTATCTCCGACCTACGCCAGATGCCAAGAGCAGAGACCGTTTAGGAAAGATAAAGACAACCTATAGCATGAATGGGGAGCCGGAGATAACTTCCGCTTTCTATTTCGACCTGTCCCTACGGACATTTTTAGCCATCAAGTAATTAAAGTGCTTATTAGTTCAATGCCAGAACGGTTGAAAGCTCCACGTGTAAAATATTCTAATTTTAACGATCGTGCGATAGAGTTTAACATTTTATGTGGTTCCAGATCACTGCTGGACTCTGGCAAGTGGCCAAACGACATGCGATACATAACGTGTGACGATT
This sequence comes from Yponomeuta sedellus, assembly GCA_934045075.1. NCBI lineage: Eukaryota > Metazoa > Arthropoda > Insecta > Lepidoptera > Yponomeutidae > Yponomeuta > Yponomeuta sedellus. The sequence goes on along the minus strand of OW203735.1, from coordinate 5,334,269 downwards.
ACGACGGCAAGAACACGCCCAACAGATCTTTGGATCTGAAAACGGCTTTTCAAGAGGTGTGTTTCGAGGAGAAATTCATTATATTCTTTTTAATGCAGTAACCCGTGCTAAGGACAATATTAAAAACCTATTTATAGGCAAAAATTCCACCCATGCCGGGATTCGAACCCGCGACCTCTGGCTATCCGTGCCAGCGCTCTTTCCAACTGAGCTTATGGGCGACTACTTAGAGGCGAAATTTCGAACCTCTACAATATTCTCTGTATTACGTACAGGCAGCATCTGGCTGAAGTAATTTGCATCACTTGCAGCCCCGAGTACCTACTTTGCAGTTAGGTTTTTACATCAGAATGATATCGCTGTACCCACATGCTTTGTTCCTATCTGAAACGAGTTGGTCTCTCAAATTTTTAGGTCAAAGAAATCCCAACGTACGCCCCGTTTTTCATTCCCGAAGACGACCCAATGAACGGGAGAAGTTACATGGAGTTCAACACTGAGTTGTCTGCTGTCACCGTGAAAGATGGCGCCTCTATCGGTAGCCGGTCTCTAGGGTCTTGGAAGGCAGGACTAGCCAGTACCTTGTCATTGACTGACCCTGAAAACATGAGTGATTATTCAGCGCAGCTGGTCTACCGAATTGTGACTGTCGAGGTAAATTTCTAGAATGATTGATAGTTAAGTAGGTACATACAACTCTCGTCTGAGCAATACGTAGGTACTTCCAAAGCCAAACTTTTGGTAGACAAACAAATACCTTCGCAACCGGCGATCATGCAACTTCTGAATGAATGTCCCAAGTTTCTAAACTAAGGATTGATCAATGATTTAAAACAATCTTATGGTAAATTAAAATCAGAAGTTGTATATATTTAAAACTTCTGATTTACAACGGAGTAGAACTGTGTTGTAAATCAGGTGTATTACTTCACTACACAACTGTATTACAAACACACACACTATCACACGCACATACACACCCTGAGTCACACCTAACACACAGCACTGTCAAACTATGGGCTATTTGACTAGTAATTTCAGTTTTATTATTGTAACTAAAAGCTATGTAAAACTATATTTAGAACATTAATACCCACTACACAGGTAATGCATTACTGTGGGCGCTCCTTGGGTAACGCATTACTTGTGGGCGAGTTGGCGAGCGCGTAGCAAACACTGCCGTATCATCCTTTACTAGAACCATTTCGCCACATTTTCAGGCCAGAACGCAGAAATTTTCGTCATCCAGTAAGCGATAATCACATACTTAAAATCTAAAATTTCAAGTCTGAGGTCATTTAGTTCCCAAGTTAAGCGAAAACAAAGTTTCGCATTTATGACACTCACTCACTCATGACCATCAAAATAGAACTAGTACTTCCATGTTCTGTGAGTACTTCCCATAAACTCAGAGAGCTGAAATTTGGTACAGAGTTAGGGTTTAATGACCACATAAAGGGAAAACTATAAAAAGTAGGATAATCGAAGATCTGGAGTACCTGGTGACCCTGATTAGAAAACACAAGAGCCCATATTGGTTTATTTTATAAGAAAATCTAATAAAATAAATCAATACACGTTTCTACAAAAAGAAGTGAAATTCCACCATAACATTCTGTGAAAAACTAGCCAAGTCTCGATGGAGAAATCTAGACAAAGTCGTGCCAAGATCTCCAGGAACCTTAGACTTGGCACGACTTTGTCTAGATTTCTCCATCGAGACTTGGCTAGTTTTTCACAGAATGTTATGGTGGCATTTCACTTCTTTTTGTAGAAACGTGTTTTGATTTATTTTATTAATTTTCTTATAAAATACACCAATATGGGCTCTTGTGTTTTCTAATCAGGGTCACCAGGTACTCCAGATCTTAGACCTTACCAACCTTACTGCGATTTCTTTATTATTTTACTTAATGTTGTATGACTTGGCCGTGATTAGAAGTCCGTCTGTACTGGAAATATGTTTTTATACTGTTTGTTTTAGGCTCGCCTATACGCAGCCTACAATTGACTGGTTATTCAATCAACGTTTTCCAAGTGGCAATTTCCCATTGGCAATGGGTAGCGGTTCTGGCGACAGATTGGTGCAATGGTGTCATGGAGCACCTGGTTTTGTACCCTTGTGTACCCTTCAACGGCCAAATCACACAACATTAAGTAAAATAATAAAGAAATCGCAGTTCCTTACCTTAGACTTCGCACGACTTTGTCTAGATTCATTACTTTTTAGAGATAAACGAGCAGCTCCATCGAGACTTTTTCTTTCATTTTCACTAGTTCATTAGGCTAGGTTTTTTACAGAATGTTTTTGGTGGGATACACTATACTCGTACTAGTTTATTGAACAGAAGATTACATAATCTTCTGTTCTTATACACTTTTTTAGGTTAGTGCATCAAAAATCATTTTTAAAAACCTATTTAGAGGCTAAAAATTCCACCCATGCCGGGAACCCGCGACCTCTGGCTATCCGTGCCAGCGCTCTTTCCAACTGAGCTAATGTGCGACTCACCGGCATCAGTGAAATTTCGAACCTCTACAATATTCTCTGTATTACGTACATAATAATAGCATTCCTTTCCTTGTCTGGTGTAAATGCGTTACTGCCTGTATTCTTACTTTATTGCCATTATACTATATAATAATGGAGTAACCAAAATTTGTCTACGAGTAGAAGGTAAGGGTAGATAATGGTCAGAGAAATCAAGGCCAAAGAGGGAATGTTGAGGGGTCAGGTCCTAATAGGCTAAATGGAAACATGGGCGCTCCCTTATCTACGGGGTCAGTGGGACATATATGTGCATTGCAGGTCAGATTGCTAGCCAGTCCATTTCATTCTTACCTCTTTACTGCAAAAATCTACAAGTCACTGAACTCCGGCCTCGAGATATCGTAGACTATTTGATCAAATGGCGAATAGGGATGTACGTACGCCATGCCATGACGGTTTTCCTTTGTTGGTAAAGTCGTTTCGTTACGTTGTGAGCTCCGAAATTACTGCGGCGCATTAGGATCTTTTAAATACTGCGGCATTGTTGACACCTGCTTGTGACAATGCTTGGCTGCTCGGTCAACGACTGGGGCTATTCAGTCGCATGGCTATTTAAAATTATTTTGTCTCAATGTCCAGTTGACCTGGACTACAATAGCCACAGACCGATCGCGATGTAGGATCCATGAAGACTCATACGTTCGACAGTGGACAAACAAATGCTGAAGAAGAGAATAATGTTCTGTTAGGCCCTGTTAGGGATATCTGTAAAATAAGCGAGTGAGGGAGGGTTGCTAATATTAGGTAGGTACTATGGACATTAGACCAGCAACTCGCTTCTTAGGTACTAAAGAAGCGAGTCTTTCTGTCTATCTAAGTATATTAGCTTGACGATGAGATTCACTCAATTTTTTCCGACCAAACCAGAAGTCATTTACTCGAATCGCCGCGCATTGTTTGTACAAAAAGTACCCCATGGAGTTTTCTTTGTGTTGATCATGGTTTTCAGCTTATTACAGTTTTACTAGGCAAGTTAACCATAGATTTAGATCTAGGTAGCTCTCCAACATGTATTTTTGAAAGATTGTGAATAGTCCTCCGAAGATCATCGCTTTCTTGCACCATTTTTCATTCAGGCTTTGGGAGCTGCTTACGAAACTTTTGTTATCTCCTAGAGGGCTTTCTCTTCTGCTTTGAGCGCCAACGATCTCGTACTATCAATGGACAAGATACCTATCTACCTACCTACAATATTTTCATCATAGGATGGTCCGTTTGCCTACTTAGCTAAGTGTGTATTGTGATGATCGGTTGGTTGTTACGGTCTTGTTACTTGGTTACGCATCTAGGTAGCTTATAACTGGGTTAGACTTTGAGTGCGTTTCGCTCTCGCAACTCAAGAGTCTAACGTGGGTTACTCTCGCAATCTTGTAACTGACGGATATTTTTAATATCTTATATATACAGTCTGTTAGTTTTTAGAATATACCTTGGCTACTATCGGATACCTACAATCTGATATATTCGTGTAATAGAAATATCGGAACGAATATAAAGTATAGTAAAAATTATTCATTAAGTAAAAGGTAATTGGCCGTGTACAGTGTCTGGTGGGCCCCACACTAGGTAAATCCCGTATCGTGGGCTCCCGTTTGTGAATTTCTAATAGTAGAAAGTGCCACTGAGGCAGGAAGGGTGTTGCGCAAGAATTTAGGATTTAGTTAAACTAAAGCTTTAAACTAAAAGAAACTAAATTATTATGATATGATACTTAATGATATGATACTTAACTTCACATAACTTTTCAAAATAGTGAAGAAAAGTTTCATACAGAGCCGAAAGTAGTACCATTACACTCGTGTGCTTTCGGCGAAAACCGAACCCTGCTCTAGAGCCCGTGGTATATTCTAAAAGCCAATAGACTGTACTTAGCTACATTGCGTTCAAATTTTCAATCTTTCTCAACGCGTAGCGCGCTACTACAAGTACAATAATAAAGTATAATAGGTATTTGAAAACAGTATTTTTATATCCTATCTTATGTACTTAAAGACCAAAAGTAGGTATGCAGTTTTCTTCAGATCTTCCGATGACTATGTTTCGGAATGTAGGTATACTTACATAATTTCCTCTTTCGACTGTTTTTATAGAATGATCTAGGTAACAGATATAATACCTGTAAATACTAACATCCTTTCTATCAAGCTCTATTTGGTACCACAGTCTTTGAAGACGCTTGCATATTGTTCGTCTTGTTCAGTCTAATAGGCCTTTGCAGCAGCAACATTCATCGGAATTCAGGATCAGCTGTCAACAACTTCATAACTTGTCTCCCTAGCAACAGCCCTTCATAATCCGCGACGACGAGGCACCGAAGGGCTTCAAGGGCTACTGCATCGACCTCATAGAAGAGATCCGTCAGATAGTAAAGTTTGATTACGAGATCACCCTCGCGCCAGACAACAACTTCGGTGTGATGGACGATAACGGCAACTGGAACGGCATTGTGAAGGAGCTCATTGAGAAGAGAGCTGATATAGGTGAGTTACCATTGAGCAAACATTCTTGTCTCTGAAATGATAATGTCACCATAGGATTGTGCTGATGCATTAGGTACGTGTGGTTTCCACTTACGGGTTTGGCGATAAGTATTTCCGTAACACCACTTTCGCTGAGTTTTTGGGTATTGCAATATAGCCTCATTTGCATTCGCGGCGAGTTGCGGAAACCGTCACCAATATTATCATTACCATCCGTAGCTACTTTAGGAAAACAGTAGTCTCGGGTGACGCACCAAGCTTGCTGAATTGGTCCCGTCTTACCGAGGAGAATTACTTTAACTGTCTTTGGTAAGCCAAAGTCGGAAAGTCGATATGTCTGTCTCTGGTTACAACCGAGAGTATTTTTTCGTCCTATAATTTTCCACACATTCGTAGAATAAATCCACTGAGAAGCCAAAATTCTTGTAGGAACTCTTTTGACAATTAGTTTGACTGTAAAAATTTCGTGGAGTTCGACACTCCTTGACAATTTTCTATTTAAACTTGAAACTTCGTGTGCTTAATCGGGTCAGATGAGATTCAAAATCAGAATATTGAACCGTAATTCTGTCATCGGCATTAAATGAAATGCACATGTCGTGCCACCCGGAGACCGTGCGTGTGTGTGTGTGTGTGACCCTGGCAGAAATAGTCGACTTCGGCTGGCTGCTATCACTCAAAAATTTTAATTGAATAATTTTTTTACAGGACTGACCTCTCTTTCCGTAATGGCAGAGAGAGAGAACGTGGTGGACTTCACGGTCCCTTATTATGACCTGGTCGGCATCACGATCCTGATGAAGCTTCCACGGACGCCCACCTCCCTCTTCAAGTTCCTTACAGTGTTGGAGAACGACGTCTGGCTCTCGATCCTGGCCGCCTACTTCTTTACGAGGTAAGTCTACTTTACCTAGTCTATCGATTGAGTTGACCAATACTTTCTAGTCTATAAGTTGAGTTGACCAATACTTTCTAGTCTATCGATTAAGTTGACCAAAAAAGGCGTGTATTAGCCGAGATTAGTTCAAGAAACTGGGGTAGGTGCGTGCAACGTGCAACTGCAACGATTAAGTGAAGTTAGGTTTCTGTTTCTGAATTGAGAAATTCGCTAAGTACAGCTCGGCAAAAAAGTCTAGATATTAATTATGGCAACAATATCCATATTAAAGTAGCAAAAACTTACTTTTCTCCTTACAAAGTTTTGTTTTTAAATTTCTAAACTTTTTCGCCAAACTATAAATAATTAACTGTAGTGCTGCAAGTGAAATTCTCAATTCAGAAAACGGCTCTGAGTAGTTGGTCGTCTGGTCGTCTTAGGTAGGGTAGCTTGCAAATGAGCCGCCAGTTAATCAATGTAGATTGGTTGATAATACATTTGAAAGAAAGAACGAAGATATTTATTTAAAATTGCTACTAAAACATAGACAAAGTAGATGCGAGGAAAGAAAAACAACATTGAAGAAAAACAGGCGAGTGGTTACGGCGGCATTGAATTCCGTTTGTATTAACGAATTCTGATGAACCCTCAGAACGACTTTTGACTCTCAATCATCGCTGCCTACTTCATTAACATCGAGGTTTCTTTCGCCATGTTTTGAAATACCTACCTCATCAGAAAAATGCGACACCTACCGTGATTCACCTAGTATTAGAAGAAAAACCGACCAAGTGCGGATCGGAATCGCGGATCGAGGGTTCGATACAAATTTCTAGGAAAACATAATTATTAATAGTTTAGGAATCGGTTCTCCTTGTAAGTAAATAAGGCATGTAGGTACATAGGTATAATGCCTTATTTGTTTATAACTTTTGATTTTTAAGTTATGTACATTTGTGAAGTTGTACTAACAATACCACTTGCTAACCGTCAAAGAAAACATCGTGAGGAAACCTAAGAGTCTAAGGTGTTCAAATATCTCAACTCTTGCAAATTACCGACACGCGATGGGCACGCGTGGTATTTAAGCCCATACATACGTGGTAGGTGCATACCGTGTATTATGCACCTACCCACCTCTTCTGTATATTAATTAATTATGTAACACCTGCTGCTGTAACCAATAAACGCACTTACTTACTTACTTACTTACTTACTTACTTACTTACTTACTTACTTACTTACTTACTTACTTACTTACTTACTTACTTACTTACTTACTTACTTACTTACTTACTTACTTACTTACTTACTTACTTACTTACTTACTTACTTACTTACTTACTTACTTACTTACTTACTTACTTACTTACTTACTTACTTACTTACTTACTTACTTACTTACTTACTTACTTACTTACTTACTTACTTACTTACTTACTTACTTACTTACTTACTTACTTACTTACTTACTTACTTACTTACTTACTTACTTACTTACTTACTTACTTACTTACTTACTTACTTACTTACTTACTTACTTACTTACTTACTTACTTACTTACTTACTTACTTACTTACTTACTTACTTACTTACTTACTTACTTACTTACTTACTTACTTACTTACTTACTTACTTACTTACTTACTTACTTACTTACTTACTTACTTACTTACTTACTTACTTACTTACTTACTTACTTACTTACTTACTTACTTACTTACTTACTTACTTACTTACTTACTTACTTACTTACTTACTTACTTACTTACTTACTTACTTACTTACTTACTTACTTACTTACTTACTTACTTACTTACTTACTTACTTACTTACTTACTTACTTACTTACTTACTTACTTACTTACTTACTTACTTACTTACTTACTTACTTACTTACTTACTTACTTACTTACTTACTTACTTACTTACTTACTTACTTACTTACTTACTTACTTACTTACTTACTTACTTACTTACTTACTTACTTACTTACTTACTTACTTACTTACTTACTTACTTACTTACTTACTTACTTACTTACTTACTTACTTACTTACTTACTTACTTACTTACTTACTTACTTACTTACTTACTTACTTACTTACTTACTTACTTACTTACTTACTTACTTACTTACTTACTTACTTACTTACTTACTTACTTACTTACTTACTTACTTACTTACTTACTTACTTACTTACTTACTTACTTACTTACTTACTTACTTACTTACTTACTTACTTACTTACTTACTTACTTACTTACTTACTTACTTACTTACTTACTTACTTACTTACTTACTTACTTACTTACTTACTTACTTACTTACTTACTTACTTACTTACTTACTTACTTACTTACTTACTTACTTACTTACTTACTTACTTACTTACTTACTTACTTACTTACTTACTTACTTACTTACTTACTTACTTACTTACTTACTTACTTACTTACTTACTTACTTACTTACTTACTTACTTACTTACTTACTTACTTACTTACTTACTTACTTACTTACTTACTTACTTACTTACTTACTTACTTACTTACTTACTTACTTACTTACTTACTTACTTACTTACATTCCTTCCTTCCTTCCTTCCTTCCTTCCTTCCTTCCTTCCTTCCTTCCTTCCTTCCTTCCTTCCTTCCTTCCTTCCTTCCTTCCTTCCTTCCTTCCTTCCTTCCTTCCTTCCTTCCTTCCTTCCTCCCTCCCTTCCTCCCTCCATCCCTCCCTCCCTCCCTCCCTCCCTCCCTCCCTCCCTCCCTCCCTCCCTCCCTCCCTCCCTCCCTCCCTCCCTCCCTCCCTCCCTCCCTCCCTCCCTCCCTCCCTCCCTCCCTCCCTCCCTCCCTCCCTCCCTCCCTCCCTCCCTCCCTCCCTCCCTCCCTCCCTCCCTCCCTCCCTCCCTAATCCCTCCCTCCCTCCCTCCCTCCCTCCCTCCCTCCCTCCCTCCCTCCCTCCCTCCCTCCCTCCCTCCCTCCCTCCCTCCCTCACTCACTCACTCACTCACTCACTCACTCACTCACTCACTCACTCACTCACTCACTCACTCACTCACTCACTCACTCACTCACTCACTTACTTACTTACTTACTTACTCTTTCTTTGAGAGAAGGCCCTGCAGTGGAACGTTATATACGTTACATAAGAAACAAGCAAAATATTTTTTTCAGTTACGTATCCATATCAAAGTTTTCGACTCCTCCAAGTTATCTTCATGTTGTCTGCCGAGCATTGTACTTACTATTTAAACAATCAGCTAAATGATCAGTTTTGGACAGCAATGGAAGTCCTTGGAGCAGTATCTAGTGGACTAGAAAACTTAAATTTGATTCGCATTGCAATTTCATCCTGGGCGTGATACTGCCTTCGGCTAGGATTTCCCAAATCTTCATCCTAACTCCGATTAATAGCTTCCAAATTTTTTTTTAAATATATTTTTGAATATATCTTGAAGCGTTTCTGGCCTAATCGAACCGAGTGATTGGAATCAATCACTTGAGTTAAGCAACAGGCGCGGTCAGGTGCAGGATGGGTGCCGTCCCATGACTACCGCTAGTGGCATTGTTCCGAGCGCTTCCGTGCTTCGCAAGACATGTTAAGCCGTTGGATGCCGGCTGTCATGTAATGGCAGTCGTTAAACCATGTCAGAGGCCTTATGGGCGGCTTGATAACTTCTAACAGCAAGGCCCGCCATTGTCTTACAATTCTCCACCCACCCGGACCCTCCCCCCCGTGGTGGAATACGGCCTAACCTTCCTGCGATGCAGGAAGAGACCCATGTCGAGTGGGGGCATGCAATGGTTGATATCGAAATATATTGTTCCGACGCATAGTAAGCTCTTTGTAAGTTTCCCAAAGCGTCGATGGATAATAAATAGGGCATCCAGTCTGTAATCAATAACCGCGCAGGTCGGTGCAAGTAGGTAGGTCCTAGGGCTACCAACTTTAAAAGTGAAAAAAGACAGACGTCGTTATATTGACCACTTGCCGCATACTCTTTATACTTATTTTTAACCGACTTCGATATCAACCCTGGTATGTTTCCACTGCGGGGCACGGGTCTCTTCATGACAGGAAGGTTAGACCATAACCCACTTCGTTATCGATTTTTTTTTAAGAAAATTGAAAAAAAAGCTTATTTAAATGTATACTAGCAGCGCCCTTGCAGGGTTCTTGTTTGATACTTTAACAAGGTATATAAGACATCACATCTTATCTTATATTAAAATTATAATGAAATTTTAAAAACCTATTTAGATGCTAAAAATTCCACCGATGCCGGGATTCGAACCAGCGACCTCTGGCTATCCGTGCCAGAAATAATAGTAATAATAATAATATAATTAAATTACTCAAGAGTTAATATATTTTTTTATGAAATAATAATAAATAATAGATTTTTTTTATTAAAACCGATCTTAGGACAACCGTGTCCAAATATCACGTGACAAATTAAATACGTAAAAATTGGATAATTTTAAATAATACGTCGTTGTACAATATATAAATAATTTATGTGAGTAAATAAAAAAATTCTACGGACCCGAATGAGAATAATAATTATAATATTAACTCGGAGCCCGGGTATGTAGACTTCCAGACCCGGCCAGACCAGACGTGGCAGCCCTGGTAGGTACCAAAGTGGATGGTCACACACGGGCACGTGGCACCCCCTCCGTAACATTTTCCATTATTTCTTATCTTGATTTTATAGAACGAGGTCAACTTAGTACTGTCAGCCAGCTACACACGGATGGACTACTCTCTTACCTCTTTTGTGAAATTCGCGCCTTATATCACCTATAGCTACGGTCTTTAGTGGGGTAACAGCCTGAGCTATTGAAACTGACTGGCTATCGAGGATAAAAATTATAATACTAGTAGATTAGCGCAATACTGTAAAGTTATACCTTAATTGCACGGAAAATAGAGTCTACATTCCCTAGATACGCTGACCTATACCTACTCTGACCACCAGAAGTAGCACCAAAGTGTGTCATAGTTACCTTAACAACCTTTACTGCATGGACATAAATGGTAAACTAAAGTTCAAGTCTCCCTTTTCGAGTTTACACGTTCAGTCTGGCGTCAAGTCAGTTCAGTCCGTGACCTTGATCAAGCTCGGATTGATGCCAGACTGAGATGAAGCATCAAAATGTTAGAATATCCGTCAGTCTGGTCCACTGAATAGACAAACTGTCTGCCGTCAGTCTAACCAGGCTGAAGGAATTGACTGACACCAGACTGAACGTTTAAGCTCCGTCTAAGGGTAAGAGTGACTGTGCAGTCAGGAGTGATGGACGAAAATACTCTTAACTCCTATCACATGTTCGTCAGAAAAGCGTGTAGGTATAGACTATAAAATGTTTCTGGGTGCTGAGTGTAATTACGTCATAGCCAAATCCGGATCCGGAACTTGCATCAGAAATGTATTGAAGTAACAAAAAACTAAACCATAAAATATGGATTAGAAAAATATGTTTTTCGGGAATTCGATTAAATTAAACTGTTTAACTTTTTTCTGGTACACACCAGATGTTTTAATCTCATTGGAGAGGCTGTGTCAAAAGATAATTGGAAAGATTTGTTTTCTCTGCGAGAAAAACCTTTTTACTTATTACTTTTCATAATATTATAATTATAATACTACCTGGTGCCCGCGACTTCGTCTGCGCAGGATTAGTATTTCGAGTAGCTTATATTAGCGTGGCGTAGAAAAAAACTAACATTATGATGACATTAAAATATCACAATTTGAAAAAGATATCACATACTTTATAAATTGTAGCCTATGTGTTATTCTGATGTATAAGCTGTATTATTGTAAAGTTTCACTAAAATCCATTTAGTGGTTTTTACGTGAAAGACTAACAAACAAACATCCATCCATCCATACTTACAAACTTTATCAATATTAGTAGGATATCCTGTAGAAAAGTAATGCTAATCGGGCTTAAATGATGTCACATGCAAAATCCTCGTAATGGCTTACCGTTGTACTAGTAAACCAATATCAGTATTTGAATTAAGACGTAAAATATTCGATAATCGGACTTTAAACACTTTTGGAATTGAATGTAAAAATCTAATAAGTTTTTTTTTCATTATTAGAGTAATTCTTGATTGATTTTTCGAGATATGTGAAACCCCGAAATAATATTTGTATGGTTGTGTTTAACCTAAGTATTTTTGGGTCAATCTCGTGCCCCATGTAAAATCACAAGCTAATTCTAACGGCCGCCACTTTACAGGCTATGTGTTTAGTGTGAACAATTTTAAGCCAGGTTTTCACGGGCTTAGTGCACTCGGTCCGAGTGCGCCATCCGAGTAAACTAATGCTTGTTGTCACGAAAAACCGTCCAATCAGATGCATAACTTTACTCGGATGGCGCACTCGGTCCGAGCGTACTATATATATTGGCCTTTTTGCATCTACTTAATGAGATGATTTATACAGCGTCCAGTGGTATCTTCACTCACACTAGATGGGTGACGGGACCACTCCGACGCTGTAGTGCCTGGGACATGGTTTTTATAGATGGTGTAGGCTTGCCCAGCACCTATACCATCCTGACAGCTTAGTCGGCCTAGCCCACAGGAAAGACTAGTCAATACGTGCGGAGCCAAACAAGCCGCGGGTTTCCTCACGATGTTTTCCTTCACCGTTAGCGAGTGGTATTGCGACTACAAATTCGCAAATGTACGTAACTTTGCAATTAAACAAAGTCATTGGTACATGTCCGCACTCGGGATCGAACCTAGGGCTCTCGCTTGCGTGTCCATGGTTCTACCCACTGAGCTACCACCGCTTCGTACCACCGCGAGCGTACTAAGACCGTGAAAACCCGGCTTTATTTAATAAAGACTGTTCTTATTATTTTTCAGTTTTTCTGTGTGTTCATGTCTTCTATGGTATACAATATAACTTCAATCTAAGTTTGACGCAAGTGTGACAGTTAAACTGTCAAATTCTGACATTCTAGCGTGATGTAAGCGCGGCCCGCACGGTCATGGTGCCCGGGGTGATGGTTGAGGTCGTAAGTTTGTAACGAAGCGTGATGTAAGCACATACAAGGTAGCTACCGACACTCGAGCTATTATCGTACACGGATCACGTTCTATATAGGTACACGCATGTTCGAGGGTTGCATCTGATAAGTTGCACACTTCTATGAATATCTGGCTACCACATACGCCTAGGCCGCGTATCATAGAAGTAAAATGCATAGTTTAAAATATGATAATCTGAGAAAAAATCAATGTTGCGTAATGTTGTTTTTTTTTTGGTAGATTATTAAAATCTTGATATTAGTAAAATCTTGTTCTTTTTTTAAAGCATTTTATTACATAACACAAAAGAAAAATACATATAAAATATATCTACCCTCGACGAAATCGAGGCTATCGAGACGCCCCGCGGTCTTGAGGAAGCCATTGGAAGGTACACTGCGGCGATTCACGGTGCGTGCGAGGATTTGATCCCTCTTCTGGCTCCACCAAAGGCACCCAAACGGGTGATTTGGTGGAGCCCTGAGTTGCAGGCGAAGAAGCGCAATCTCATTACAATGAGGGGTCGAATCCGGCACGCGTATCGCCGCAGAAGTGATGGGGTAGTTGAGGAGTATCTGGTGGCCAAGGAGGACTACAAGGCCGCCATAGAGGCGGCCAAGACCGCCAGCTGGGTGGAATTCTGCACAAAGCAGGAGCATGAGAGCGTGTGGGACGGCATCTATAGGGTGCTAAGATGCGCCGCTCGTCGGAAGGAGGACACCCTCCTCAGCGGCGCGGATGGACGCACCCTGGATGCCGAGGGTTCCACAGCTCTCATCGCTGATACGTTCTACCCAGCTGACGATCTTCAGTCCGAGTAACATACTCATGCCCGCATCAGGCAGGCAGTTGCCCGCATGGAGGATGAAGCCAGTGCCAAGCCGCGGGAGTTTATTCCCTTCTCCCAACACGAGCTCTCGGGTGTCTTGAAGGGCATCCACCCTAAAAAGGCGCCCGGGGGGGACGGCCTCACGGCCGACATCTGCAGTGCGGCCATCAGGGCAAGAAATGATGTATTTGTTGCCCTGATGAACGCCTGCCTCTCTCTAGGATACTTCCCCAAGGATTGGAAGGCCGCTGTAGTCAAAATCCTGCCTGAGCCCAGCAGAGATGACTACACGCGGCCTAAGTCATACAGGCCAATTGGGCTCCTGTCCGTCCTGGGGAAGATCCTGGAGAAGATGATGGCCGGGAGGCTGCTCTGGCAGCTCGGGTTGGGCGGAGGACTGAGCCCGCGCCAATATGGCTTTATGCCGCAGCGCAGCACGGAGGACGCCTTGTCCAGCTCATCAGAGATCACGTCGGGCAGAAACGCATTGTCGGAGTAGTCTCCCTCGATATCGAGGGGGCCTTCGACAATGCGTGGTGGCCGGGAATAAAACACCAGATCCTGGCCACCGGATGCGACCAGTCTGTCTACCAACTTCTGTGCAGCTACCTGAGCGAAAGACAGGTCACAGTCAGGTACGCTGGAGCACAAGTAGAAAGACCCACTTCTAAAGGTTGCATCCAAGGCTCGACGTGCGGTCCCCTGTTGTGGAACCTGTTACTCGACCCTTAGCTCCGGCGCGGCGGGGACCTGAGAGCTCACCTGCAGGCGTTCGCGGACGATATCTTAATTATCGCCGCGGCGCAGACTGCGGGTGAGCTTGAGGGGATCCTAAACGCCGCGTTGGAAGCCGTGTCTGAGTGGGGAGAGGCGGCTAAGATGAGGTTCGCCGCTCGAAAGACCCAAGCTATGGTGGTCACCAGGAAGCGCGATGTAATCCCACCCAAACTGAGTCTTGGGGGGGAGGACATCGCGTTCTCGGACGACATCACCGTACTGGGTCTGACGATCGACAAGAACCTCAATTTTCTTAGCCACCTCAACAGGGTCTGCGGCAAAGCTATGGCTAGGTTCCAGATGGTGTCTAGAGCGGCCAGGGCGACTTGGGGCTTAAATGCCGATATCGTCCGGCTGCTCTACACTAGCGTCATCGCCGGAATGGGTAGAATTTTTAGCCTCTTTTTAGGCTTTCAAGTACAATTGTAGTGCTATTAAATTGGGCTGTGGTAGTCTGTGAAAACTATTGTTTAATTTTAAAGGAGCGGTTTCATAAAATAGAACATTTCTAATTAATTTATTAAACAGCTATAGGTACTTTATTAATATAAACTTAAACAGAAAGTCAAATTAAATTGCGAATTGTACTTAATTAATTCAAAATTGCGGATAAGACATTTTTTTCTTGTAATGTTCAAGTTACTCGTATTGATTGATTTCAAATTTATAAATTATGGAAACAACTTTTTTCATGAAAAACAAAGGAAAACAGAACTTGATATGAAAAGTCTGTAATATTATCATCTGTCAAACAAACAGACCCCACAACGTTTTTAGTGATTGTACTATAATAACATAATAATAATATTTATATAGATAGATAGAGAACACTTTATTGTACATAAAAGTGGAAATTACACAGATATTTTTTACCCGCCGGCCGCCGTCTGCTTACCCAAGAGTGCAGACGGCGGCCTTAAAATAATAATAATTGATATAATTTATCAAAACTATAGGTACTCATGTTATTACAATCACTTAAAATGTAGCAAGACAGCATACTCGATGCTACAACTGTGGTGCTCTAAATAATGAAAAGGAAAGCAGACACAATGGCAATAAAAAATATCGGTACATCTGTATTAAATTTTCTCTCCAAATCTCACTTAGGTGGCCTACGCTGATGGTACACTGCTGCTACTGGAATTTTCTAAATTGGACTATACCTTTCTTTCACCCTCGTTCCAGCTTCCTGATGTGGGTCTTTGACAAATGGAGTCCCTACAGCTTCCAGAACAACCGGGAGAAATACAAGGACGACGAGGAGAAGAGAGAGTTCACCCTCAAAGAGTGCCTCTGGTTCTGTATGACGTCACTGACGCCACAAGGAGGCGGCGAAGCCCCAAAGAACCTTTCTGGGCGTTTACTGGCAGCTACTTGGTGGCTGTTTGGGTGAGTTTTTTTTATCTTTAGTGTGCGTGTTTAAAAAAATATATTCAAAGGCATAAGACCTTTTTTGAAGCCGGCAAAAAAAAACAAAGAAGTTAAAGAAAATATCTCTGGTACTTTCAATCTGTGTGATGTCACTGAGGCTCTCTAAGGAGTCACAAGCGCTGAAAGGAGGCCATATGCGATGGCAGGAGGCGAAGATGGCAGTTACGTGGTACTGATTAGGCGACTTTTTTTTATTTTGGCGGTCGTTTTGAACGAATAAAAAAGAAAAATACAGTAACGAATTAAAAAAAAATTGCAATTTGTAAGTTAACGCTGCCGCATAGTATCGTAGCGCCATCTTTCTTTACATAGAGAAATAAGGCAGCTGGCTCAAGTGCATGGGACGATAAAACGTTTATCGCGGTGCGGCGTGCTAAAGGGGCTGGGTAAGTGTGTATGACATCATTTGAAGTAGGTCTCGACTCTTTGCGGTCGGCTGACCTTTGTGTGGATGTTTGCTTAATGATGACATTATTTCAATAGCACTTTTGATACCTAGGAGACTCAAAGATTTTGGTGCGGTGATTTTCGAGTAATCAAATCAATTTATTTCAACGTAAAGAATTAACATTCTATTTGCTGAATGTCAATGTACAATATAAAATGTAAGGGGTTGTTCCACTAATCCCCATTGAAAATCCCCATTGATGGGGATTTGTGAACTTTTTGTCCGTAAATCCCCATTGGTGTATCTTAGTATTGGCAATGGGGATTTGTGGACAAAAAGTTCATAAATCCCCATTGGGGTATAAAACGAAATATAAAGGACACATTAATTATGAATCACAAAGTACTTATTTTGTAATACTAATACCTACATTATACAAACACAGTTTTTCAACAATTTATAAAATCAGAGTTGTAATCATGAAATGAAAAGGAAATGAAATGAAAATGTTTTATTCAAAGTAGCACAGAAACTGCGGCTTAATGAACGTACAATTCAGACTAGGTATCCATTTCAAAATCTAGATCATTTAGGAGAATAATGGACAAAAAAAATCCTAACTTAGTCTTTTCAAAAGTCCTTAATTAACATAGTTTACATAATTATTGTAAACATGGAACTGATACATTGTACTGGCTTTAATTCCAGACCTCATTGTCATCTAAATAATCCTTTATGTTATAGTAGCCCTTTTGGCACAAAGTGTGCTTAACATATTTTTTGAATCAGACATCCTTACCTAAATTGAACATGAGTTTTACATTTACTAAGTAAATCACAGATTCTATGTAACTAGGTATTACATTATTATGGGCATTACCTCCCAATGATGGCACAACCTTGCGCTATGGCGCTCATTAGGGGAGGGCTTTGTCCAGCAGTTGACTAATATAGCCTGAAGAGGAAGAGGAGGTATTACATAAAAATCACATTTTCACCGTCATTGATAAAATCACATGTTTCTTATTAACTAAACCAGTTTTTTTTTACTATCTTTATTTACTTAGAAGCCTTGGGTAAAAGAGGGCTTCATTCAAATATGGTGTGCATTTTGTCAGAGCAATCGCACTAATAATTTAGTCGAATCATGGAACAAACAAATCAAACATCGCGTGGTGAAAAAGAATCCTAATCTTATAAAGCTTCTCACTTCGTTGGCTGAAGATGCATTGTACTACGAAGTCCTTGCATTGCGGCTTACTCAAGGGAGCATAGGGATTACAGAAAGATCAATCCAAAGTATTAATCGCGATGTTTACATACGGGAGGTCCAAATGGAGCTTGTTAATGGCGAAATTACGATTGGCCATTGCTTGGAAAAATTAAGATGATTGAAATATAGAATTTAATTGACAATAAATATGTGATTTTATTAATGACGGTGAAAATGTGATTGTGTTGTAATAACAAGTTAATTCTATTAATTTTATATTAACGTTATTTACGTTAGTGTAAAACTAATCCATCATCTCTGATTTGATAAATTGTTATAAACTGTGTTTGTATTATATATGTATTACTTAGTAGTAATACAATATAAATACTTGTTTCATACTAATGTGTTGTTCTTTATATTTGTTTTATATACCAATGGGGATTTATGAACTTTTTGTTCACAAATCCCCATTGGCGTATCTTA
Source organism: Yponomeuta sedellus (assembly GCA_934045075.1). NCBI lineage: Eukaryota > Metazoa > Arthropoda > Insecta > Lepidoptera > Yponomeutidae > Yponomeuta > Yponomeuta sedellus. The sequence goes on along the minus strand of OW203735.1, from coordinate 5,316,174 downwards.
GTATTGGCAATGGGGATTTGTGAACAAAAAGTTCAGAAATCCCCATCAATGGGGATTTTCAATGGGGATTAGTGGAATAACCCAATGTAAGCCGCTGCCTTCGGGCCGTATTGTAATGGAGAACAAGGCAGCGGGAAAAAACTCCACTCTCTCCATCTTTTCAAGTCATCTTAAACCAAATAGGTAGGTACTCGTACGTCAGTTGCCACGTATACGTATAATAAGAATCCATGATTGCTATCAATAAGTTTAAATGTCGAAGCATTCGTTATTGTCTTACATCTATCAGTCTTATAAAAAAAATACTAAGTATTCCTTAACTTACTACTGTCACAGTCATAATGCAGTTCAAATGTGCAGAGGGAAATTCCCTCTACGCTACATCCGTAGAGGACGATTGAGGAGATTTCCCTCAGGGAAAGACCATTCATTCACTGTTTTTGGGAGTGTTTTATTCAAATTTTTCGTTGCAACGAAGCCCTCAATGTAACTGAGTGAAGTCAGTGACTTATCTGATTATGTTGACAGCTAGCTGATAAAAAATCAACTTAAATGGCTACCTCCTACATAATAATATTTATTGTATTTTTCCAATAACCGACTTCAAAAAACAGGATGCGAAAAAAATGGGGCGTGGACCGATTTGATTTTTTTTTATTTGGTGCAAGTTCAAATCGAAAAAAAGTCTCGGTGAGTGATTTCCTTAGAGTAAAAAGTATATTTCCATGGGGCTTTCACGCTGCTTTATGAGATGACAGGCTACAACGTCTATTATTATTACCTATGTATGATTCCTTTCTAAATTCCGAAATATTTTGATTATTATGAACACAACGAAAATAACTCGTTAACATTTTTCAACGGAAGTATCTTTTAATGAGTTCGTCGACTTTGTGGTTCTTGCATTTTTGATTGCTCAGTGTAGGCATTTTGCCGAGCGTTGACCTTCGCGTCTGTGTGTCGTGTGGAGCGTAAACTGCGCGAGGTGTGCTATACTCCGTTCCAGATTCACTTTCCCTGGATGTATACTAACGATTTTTTAACATGATTCAATGTTTACACTATTTTGTTTTTTAATGCACTCACCCGTGCTAAGGAACAAATTTAAAAACCTATTTAGAGGCTAAAAATTTCACCCATGCCGGGATTCGAACCCGCAACCTCTGGCTATCCGTACCAGCGCTCTACCAATTGAGCCAATGGGCGACTCACGGCATCAGTGAAATTTCGAACCTCTTTACAATATTCTCTGTATTACGTACAGGCAGCGACATCTGACTTAAGCAAATTGCATTACTTACAGCCCCGACTACCTACTTTGCAGTTAGAAATTTCACCCATGCCGGGATTCGAACCCGCAACCTCTGGCTATCCGTACCAGCGCTCTACCAATTGAGCCAATGGCCTTTTTTAGCCTCTAAATAGGTTTTTAAATTTGTTCCTTAGCACGGGTTAGTGCATTAAAAATGAAAATAGTGTAATCATGTGGGTGTACAGTGATATCGTTCCGATGTTAAACCTAACTGCATAGTAGGTAGTCGGGGCTGTAAGTAATGCAATTTGCTTAAGTCAGATGTCGCTGCCTGTACGTAATACAGAGAATATTGTAAAGAGGTTCGAAATTTCACTGATGCCGTGAGTCGCACATTGGCTCAATTGGTAGAGCGCTGGTACGGATAGCCAGAGGTTGCGGGTTCGAATCCCGGCATGGGTGAAATTTTTAGCCTCTAAATAGGTTTTTAAATGATTCAATGTCAAAAAAACCTATTTAGAGGCAATTTTCTTTTAATTGATCTTAGATATAAAAATGGAAATTACACAGATATTTCTTAACCTAAGAGTACAGACATAATTATTAATGTCGACAAATGGAAACTAGGCATCGGTATTAACGGGTTGATTTATCGAATTAACGAGATGAATTAATCACTGAATACCTACTTGTCCCGACAGTCTAAAACACATACTTTTTCAATAGAAAAATATATGAAATCGCAGAATTTTACATAAAACTAGCTGTGCCCGGGAATAAGGTATTTTCCCGCAGTATTCTATGTGTTAATCCAGGGTGTCAGCTAACTCCATACCAAATTTGATCAAAATCGCTCCAGCCGTTTAGACGTGAAAAAGTAACAAACATACACACTCACAACTTTCGCCTTTATAATATTAATATTAGTGTGATGTGATGTGAAGTGTGATTACACATAAATTGTGAGTTGAAAGTTACTAGTAAAATTAGATTCGAAATCTAAATCATTTGAATATAAGCACGATAATTATACTAGACTTGTTATTCCCCTCTACTTGGTAGTATGCAATAGCAGTATAATGTCATTCCCAATGGTATAAACCGCGCAAATTAAATAGGCATCTCTCGCGAGGACATTCGATCGCGCGAGGCGCCGAGTTAAGATGCACGGGTAATACCTCAGATCATAGAATTATTTTTGTGTTCTGAGGGTAATACCGAATGGTATCCAATAATGGCATTGCAATCAATGTGTTTGCAATTGCAATCAATGTGAGTGATTAGAATATATGGTTGTTTAGTTGACACTATTGGTAGTCAGTGTCCACGAAACAACCATTACCTACCGTACTGATGTCACTTTATAGGGTGAGTGGGTCGTTTACACCCTGCATAAAAAAAATTGTTTGATATGTTGATAATATAAGAAACTATTTAAATGGAAATAAAACTAATATTGGAACTGCTTATTTAATTAAATAATTTCTAGGTGTAAAATTGCAACACCTGACGTCACGTGTTCTGACGAGACCGCTATTTGACTCTCTTTTCAAGTAAGTCTTAAACGGTAAATAACTCTTCCATTAGACCAAAAAATATTTTAGTATATTTTTTGAGGACCTAAAAGCAACATAAAAATATATTTTAAAACTTCATTTTCCTAAACAGCCAAAAACGCGGTCAGCCATTTTTGTCTGTGGTTTGAAGTCCAACAAATTGTAAACAAAGTTTGACATTCAATTTTCTGTAAGTGATCTCTGAGCATAGTGAAATAACAACAACGCGACCATGATTTCATCGAATTTACATCCAAAATATACCAATTATCATTATTGCGTTGTTCGAGAATTTTTTTTTTTTTTTTTTTTTTTTTAACCCTATAAAGGGCACCCTCCGGAGGACACGGGGGAGGGAGGTGGTGAATGCTCATGCATAACAGCACGGACCCGGCCGTGCTGCCAATGTGGGACTCACAAGAAGTGCGCCTACCCACTAAACACCACCTTGGGACTGGTTTTGGTCCTAGAGACCCCTAAACCCACATCGGGAGCGACCCCCCTCGAGGCCGAGGAGGGCGCACAGCGGAGCTCCCTAGCGGAGCGTCCGCTTAGAAGAGTTTATATTACAAAACTGCTATGAAAGAGCAGTGCCCCCCCTAGGGGGGACACTGGCAGAGGAGGGGGGCGCGTCTGACTGAGACCGAGCCTCTAAGAGGTGGTTCAGGTCAGACGACAATTTGTCGGGCGGGTCAACGAGTACGTTCCTGGGCCTGCGCACCAGGTAACGTGGGTCCGTCGTGGGCGGAGAGTAAGCCGCTGCTTCGCGGATCAGGGGGTTGGGATGTTCTTCAGCAGTGCTGAAGAACGTCTCTGAGAGGGACCTAATAAATTGCTGCATGGTTGGGATTTCCATGTCCCGATGTAGGTCTGCGTTCCTGACGCACCAGTGAGCGTTCAGTGCCCTACGAATAAAAATGTTCTGTACCCTCTGCAGTCCGTACAGGGCTGAGGGGGACGCGTGAGCGAAGACGGGTGCCGCGTAAGTCATCACGGGACGAATGCAAACCTTATAGAGCGTTCGCTTGTTCCTAGCTGACATCCTACTGTGCCGGCCTATCATGGATGATAGGCGGCCTAGGTAAAATCGGGCTGTCCGGGTCACCTTCCGGATGTGTGGGACGAAAGTCAGGTTCCTATCTAAAATGACACCTAGGTACTTGGCGGATTTTTGCCAGGGGACTGGGGTCCCTAACATGCGAATGGGGGGGTCCTCGCCGAGAAACCGTCCACGCTTGTGTTCAAAACGCACAGCCGTGCTTTTCTCCGGGTTGACCTCGATGCGCCATAGTCTGAACCAGGCTCCTAGCTTATCGACCGCGGGTTGGAGTTTGCGGAGGATACACGACATCTGCCGACTCTTGCAGTAGAGTGCGGTGTCGTCGGCAAAAAGTGACAATTGGACCCCATCGCCGGGAATGGGAATGTCATTTGTGTACGAAATGTACAGGAGGGGGGAGAGCACGGAGCCTTGCGGGACCCCGGCTCTGAGCGGACGGGGGGACGAGAGTACCCCCTCGTGTCTAAAACGGAAGGACCGATCCTTCAAAAAGCTATATATGACGCGGACAAGTCGGTCGGGGAGACCCAGTTCGTACAATTTGTACACGAGCCCTGCGTGCCAGACCTTGTCGAAGGCCTTGGCGACATCGAAGAAGACGGCTACCGTCTTTTCGCGCCTAGGGAAGAAACCACTCAGGATATACTCTACTATGCGGTGGACTTGTTGAGGGCAAGAGTGCCTAGCTCGAAAGCCAAATTGGTGATGGATGATGAGAGGGGGTCCCTCTGACGGGAAGAGGTGGTTTCTCATACGAGTGAGAATAACTCGTTCGAAGAGCTTGCCCATGGCCTTAAGAAGGCTGATGGGGCGGTGGCTAGATGGGACGTTGAGGGGCTTCCCGGGCTTGGGAATGCCTATGACTGTCGCCTCTTTCCATGCGGATGGAAAGTGACAGAGGTCAAAGCAGGCATTGAAGAGAATGGCAAGGAGGGTGAGCACCTGGCCGGGGAAGTTTTTGAGCGCTAGGTTGGCAATACCGTCCGCTCCTGGGGCCTTTTTACGTTTCAGTCTTTTGATAAAAAGCTGAATTTCGTCAGTGGATACCGCGATAGGGTCGTCAGTTAAGGGGAGGGAGGTCTTTTTACGGACCTCCTCCTCAACCTTGCCTATGTGAACTGGGTCTCTATGCTGGACGCTGGGAGAGCATTGAGCCTCAATGCTGTCAGCGAAGCATTCGGCCTTTTCGTCGTCCTCGAAGGCGGTAGTGCCATCGGGACGCATCAGGGGAGGGGTGTGGGTGATCGCGTCAACCCGAAGGGCCCTAGCTACTTTATAGTATGCTACGTGGGAGGGAGAAATGGTCTCCATGAGGTCACCCCAATTGGAGTTGCTCAATTCGGAGAGCCGCGACCGGACTTGCCGTTGGAGGACGTTTGCACGTTTCCTGTAGGCAGGAGTTGGGTAGAGCGAGGCCCTTCGAAGGGCGGCTCTTTTGGCCCTTATCAGATTTCTGACGTCGAGAGGGAGCTTACGGTCATGGACCGGGACTTGGTGTTCGTTGTCACGGATGGCTGTTTGGATCACATGCGTGAGGGAGTCTACGGCGCTATCTATTTTATCCGTGCTGTCAAGACAGCCGGGTGTGAGCACAAGCGGCGAATCGGGGGCTTCAGCAACGGTGACTAGGGAGGCTTTAACACCGTCCCAGTTAGTGATAGTCTTAACAGAGAGTGTGGAGTGAGTCGGGGGACCTAGCTGGAGCGAGACCGGTCGGTGGTCGGAACCTAGGTCGTCGAGAGGCTCGATCGACCTGAGGTTGAGGCTGACGCCCTTTAAAAGGGCGAAATCTAGCACGTCGGGGGAGTGCGCTGGGTTGTCAGGGTAGTGAGTTGGAGAAAACGGACATAGGACGTCTAATTCCAACGATTCGGTTAGACCGAGAAGGGCAATGCCACCAGAGTTCGTCTGTAGGCAGGTCCAATCCGTGTGTTTCGAGTTGAAATCCCCGAACATCACGGTATGGGGGCCTAGAGCGAGGATGGCTTCGAAATCACTCCGTAAGGGTAGTGTTCCGCTTGGAATATAAATTGAAGCTACTACTAAGGACGGATGTCCCGTCATACCTAGTCTGCAGACAGTGGCTTCCATGTTGGAGAGAGCCGGAGTGGGGACATGGGAGCAGTGAAGGGAACTCTTGTAATAAATGGCAGTGCCGCCGCCTTGACGGCCGTCGGCTCTGTCATTTCTTACGAGAGTAAACTTGGGAATCCTCAGTCCCCGAGTACGGGGCTTGAGCCAAGTTTCCTGCACTAGGAGCAGGTCCACTTCGTTGACTTTAACGAATTCCCTGAGTTCGTGTACATTGCTGCGGAGACCGCGAGCGTTGTACGAAATAAGCGAGACGCCCTTAGGCTTGAGTCGGCCCGTGCTGACGCGCGGGGGTGGGGGAGTGTCCTGAGGGACCGGCATTAGTTAGTTTAGCTATAAACTAACTAACTAAGCAAGACGAGAGAGCATATAACTATGCTCGGCAAGGGCGGCAAGACGCGCGCCGGGGGAGGTCGCGGTGCGCAGCTTGTGCGCCAATACGGAAATCTCCGCCAAATCAATATTTTGAATGGCATCACTGATGACTCTAAGGTCGTCAGCTGTCTGAGACCTGATTGGGGCAGAGGGGGGACAAGCCTGAGTGGCCGCTACGGGCCTTGCTGTGGAGGGAGGAGGAATAGGGCGGGGGCCCCATGCTGGGGTTGGAGGAGGGGTGGGTTTCGCACTGGAGCGGCCCAGGGGCGGGAAGGCGGGAGTGTTCAGTGCCGGCACTGATTTCCTCTGGGAGAGGGGGGCCTTTGGGGCCTTGGGAGCCTTAGGGGCGGAGGGGCGGGGGGCACGCGGGCACCCCCGGTAATTGGCCGTATGGCCGGACTGGTTGCACAGCACGCAAGCCGGAGGGACTTCCGAGTCGCGAGTGCGCAAGCACTCCCCGGTGGCGTGAGGCTCTAGGCACTTCACGCATCTGGGAGGAGCGGAGCAGTTTGCCGCCGCGTGGCCATAGAGCTGGCAGCGGTGGCATTGGCCGGGGTGGCCCCGCCTATGGGGCTTTTCAACTTTGATGTTCGAGAGCCCACAAACTGTGGGGACTCCCGAGAAGATGGAGCGGGCTTGGGGGGAATTGGTGAGTATCACCAAGACAAGGGGGAAGGACTTCCCGCGGCTGCTGTGCATGGGATGCACCGCCTCGACGGGATGACCTTGGGAGACAAGGTCGTCCTTGATGGCGTCCTTGGAAAGTTCCATGGGAACGCCTCGGAGCACGGCCCGCACCTTGCGCTCCTCGGGGAGCGCATAGGTGTGATATGGGACCTTGTGAAGAGTGAGGAGCCTAGTCAGGCTCCTGAAGTGGTCGGTAGTCGCGGTCTCGATAACTATGTTATCGGCGTTGTTCCGCGCCCTGAGGTAGTGGACATTATTGTCCTTACATAACTGCCCGACCTTAGTCCATGCGGACTTGTCCCGTAGGTACACGGGAGGAGGGGATTTGGCCTTCGAAGGCTGGGGGGAGGACCGTGAGAACGGCTTCGGTGGGGCGGGAATGTCAATTGACATTAGCGGACGTATAGTATCCGTGGAGGAGGGGGGCGCGGAGACCGCGGGGGAGGGGGCGGCGGGAGCCGCGGGGGATGGGGCGGCGGGAGCCGCGGGGGTGGGGGGAGTCCTCTTCGAAGAGGCTAGCTTGCGCTGCCTCTTCTTCCTGGACGTGACGGTGGTGAAGTCACCGGTGACGGTGTTCACCTCCGAGGAGGAGGAGGGGGAGGAGCAGGAGCTCCCGGGCCGCTCGGAACGCGAGATGGATCGCTTCCTAGTGCGGGACGTGGCGGAGCCCGAGATGGACTCGGTATCCATCGGGGACGGGGAGGGGAGGATCACGGGAGAGGCCGGGATAACGGTGGGGGCAGGGGGGGACTCAGGAGAGTCAGAGATGGCAGCGGGGGCGGGGGAGTCGGGGGAGTCGGGGATAGCGCCCTGCACTTCATTGAAAAATGACTGTACTTCGTGATCAAGCGCCCGACTTGTCACGAAGTTAAGGAGCAGAGAATAGCTCCATTTATTTGCCATAGTGGCGGACGGCTCCCCTGCCAGTGGCAGGGGAGCGGGAGATAACGTGAGTTTAGACGTAATGCCTAGCAGTTACGTTACAAGAAAATAGAAAAAACAATCAAGCAAAGCGGGGAGTAATACCTAGTATAGAACCTAGGCACTTACTTGAGCAATCCGGCAGGACGGAGCACTCGAACTCTGAAACAGAGAGAAGAGTGTATTAGAATACAGTACGCAAAACTCGCCGGCAATGCACGGGCGCACTGTGCACGCGAGCGAGTGGCCGACAGCGGAGAGGGACGCGCGATGCGACCGCTCTCGACGCTGGTAAACGAACTGTGATGTTGTTCGAGAATGAAAAAACACGTTAATAAAGACCCCCGGGAAGTTGTGGATTCGTGTACCCAGTGAAATTAACATTCGAAAAACTTGGCTCAAACTTGCCAAAAGAGACCCCGAATCTTTATCAATGAGGGCTTTTCAAAGCGCCATTAAAAACAAAAAACACTACCGCAAGATACCGATAGATGGTGCTGACGTCATATATGAGTAGTCCAGTTACAAAACTGGCTAGTTTGCCAAAATCCAACTTCGAGAAAAGTAGAAAAAACTATACTGAGATATCTGTGGACAACAAAAGCACAAAACCTGTGGCAGATCGTTGTCTATGGGATTAAATTAAAGAAAACAATAAGTGTTCATTGTTTTATTACCAAGTTTTATTAAAAAATGAGATCAAAAATTACAAATAACCAGTTTTGCAAGTTGACGCCCTAAGTAACTAGTTTTGCTACAGTAATGAATTGACTTAGCTAGTGTTGGCACAGTGTCAAACTAGTATAGCCAATTTTGCAATAGCATAGTCACACCTGTTGAACATTCAAATTCTGACATCACTTATTTCTTCCATAAGAGTATTCTCATCATCAGTTTCCGTTGAAGAATGAGTCTGAGTTGAGTCTGGGATGTCATTGGGTTGGCCAGCGTCTGTAGCTAAGAGATTTAAGAAAAAATGAAGAAACTCTCGGTTACGCCATTCAATGCCAAAATGTTTGACCAGCAATTTATTAATAACCTGTAACTTAGCAGATTTGACTTCAGCTCCAACATTTAACTTGGTTGGTTCAATATCACTAGCTGTTTTACCAGTCTTGAATACATTACCAAAGTTGATAGTGTCGGTAACGTAATTGGGTTCTCCTTTTACAGCAACCCGGTTGCGGTCTTTTCTGATCATAAACCTTTTCGACAAATTAAATTGAAAATGCCAGGAGCCAGGGATCTTCAAAACTGATTTTACACTGCTTTTCCAGTCATAAAAGTCGAAGTCTTGACCCAACCTTAAAACAGTTCCAAAACCGCGAAAAGTTTCGTAATACTCATCAGGAGTTAAAATAATTTCTTTTTGCCTGATTTGCCTTTCAATATTACCAAACACCCTATCAGGGGGTAAAAAAGAATGTCCGACTATGGGAAAATAAATCGTGATTTTTTGAAATAAAGCGTAATATTTAGCAATCGATCGAGATCACGAGTTTGCAATCAAACAAAAACAGCAGGACTATACCTGTCTAAAAAAACCGTTAATTTTAGGCATAATGGAGGCAAATGCAAGTAAACAATACCAACATAACGACTTTTGCAAGAGTATAAGCTAAGTAGTGACTTTTGCCGGTGGACGTTTTGTGAACTAGCCAGTTTTGCAGAAGTCGCACATATTTATCTCTAAATTACAGGCAAACGAGCCAGTTCTGTTGCATGTTTCAAATATTAAATGGCGCCTTTTTATGAGCAGTTTCAGATTCGCGCCATAATTCAAATCCGGTAAAAAAGTCAAATAGCGGTGTTTGCAAGTGGACTACTCATATGTCAAAATTTACATCATTTAGGAAAACGGTCAGTGCCTATGTTTTTACAAAAATGCTTAATGCACGGGCTAGCCATTAGTTAAGACACAATTCACGTACGTATGTAATGTACAAAGTAAAAATACTTCAAAACTTTCAAATTTCAACAGTTTCGAAACATAGTTTAGCTTAGATCACAGACTACAAAGAGATGTTTAGGTTATCACAAATAATAATATGTGCGTACAACAAAACGCGATAAAACGGATAGGTGACATTTGTTCTCCTTGCAATGCCATCTAGTTTTTTTTAATGCAATCAACTCACAGCTGTCATTGAAAAGCCCTCATCGAAACTGAGGTGTATTTATGTGAAGATCATTTTGATGTAAGTCCTATAATAATCAATGTCCACTGGCTCTGGCTGAAAGATGTTTGTTAACATACTTTAGATGGTTTCAAGATGGCGGATAGCGTTTTCGCCGTTACGAATGAAACGAGGAAAAAAAATTTTTACTTTGCAAATTTTCAGCCATCCTGCATACTTACTTAGCAAAATCAATATATTTAGGTTTCTTACGTTAAATAATATTCATTTATTGCGTCAAATTTGATACGTGTCAAATAGCGGATTACGGGGAGGAAAAAATCACGAAATTTGTGTGACGTACTTTATGGCCCCAAATGGTAGGTTCCATTTGAGGCCATCTACGAGTATAAGGTTCGGGTCGGTAGTGTCTTAGCCTACGCCTCTGAGATGCAGGCGTGGGCTTACGTAAATAAAGTCTATTTACTTATTTAGTCAAAGGTTGTCTGGAAGAGATCAGTTTTAGTGATAAGGCCGCCGTCTATCTGTACTCTTAGGTTAAGAAATATCTGTGTAATTTCCATTTATATGTACAATGAAGTGTTCTCTATTTATCTATTTATCTATCTATTTAGTAAAGCCCACTTTTCGAAAAACTATCTACATTCTGACGTTTGTCCGTGGCCTTGGTTGTGTTCTAGACGTCCAGTGCGAAGGTTACGGTCGAATTTGCATTTTAAATTGAGTTTTTAATCAAATTCGTATCGCTCCGAACACCTCGGCGCTACAATACATGTTTGAAACAACTAATATTATCGTTATTGTTATCAACCCTTGTATGTCCCCACTGCTGGGGCACGGGTCTCTTCCTGCATCGCAGGAAGGTTAGGCTATACTCCACCACGGGGGCCAAGACCGGGTTGGTGGAGGATTGTAAGAGTGGCGGGCCTTACTGTCAGAAGTTATCAAGCCGCCCATAAGGCCTCTGACATGGCTTAACGACTGCCATTAATTATATGACAGTCGGCACCAACGGCTTAACGTGCCTTGCGAAGCACGGAAGCGCTAGGAAAATTGCCACTAGCGCTAGTCACTGGAGGCTCACCCATCCTGTATCTGAACGCGCCTGTTGTTGCTTAACCAATTGATTGATTCCAATCACTCGGTTCGCCTAGGCCACGAGCGCTTCACTAATATTAAACAAACGAAATTAATGGTTGTCAGTATTGGATTTATCGGCGGTAGCCTCACATGGGAGAGGTCGCAGTTTCGAATCCCGGCATGTTCCAATGACTTGGTTTTCTATCTACCCTTTGTCTTAACAAAGATGGCTTAACAAAAATTACAGATAAAAAAAAAATACAACAACATTATTTTTTTTATTTATTATGGCCTAACCTTCCTGCGATACAGGACCGCGATACCCTTTTAAGTCCCCAGTTCCTGTGGGGACTGGGGACATAAAAGGGTTGATATCACGCAAAATTATTTTACATGTACTTTTTGAAAATTGCGAAAAAGTAATGAAATCTTTAATTTAATACTTTAGAATTTAAAAAATTCTCTGTAGGTACATATATTTTTTTTTATTACTTAGTGTTTATGTTATTTTACATTGATCTGTAGAATAATTTCATATTTGTAATTTTTAATAATAATGACTTGTATATGTCATATGACTAAAATAAAAAAATAGTATTAGAACTTTAAAGAAGCGATCTTTCTAAATTCCTAAGATGTATCTATCAATCTAATGGAATGGTCTTGGAAATAAATCAACATCGACATGACGGCTCAAAAGAATAAATTCATACAATTCAAGCAAGCAAGTTGAATTGGCAGTGGAAGTAACATCCAAGACGTGCGACAAACTAGAAAAAATCGTTTCCTAGTTTGACCCGGCCGGGGATCGAACCCGAGACAGCGTGCCAAACCGCTGCGCCAGCGAGGCCGTGATTGATTGATTGATTGAAGTCATATTTCCTCCACAGCTTCATCATCATAGCCTCGTACACGGCGAACCTTGCGGCTTTCCTCACGGTGTCCCGCCTGGACACGCCCATAGAGTCTTTGGACGACCTGTCGAAGCAGTACAAGATCCAGTACGCCCCTCTGAACGGGTCCTCCGCCATGACGTACTTCGAGCGGATGGCCAATATTGAAGTCAGGTTTTACGAGTAAGTAGCTTGTAACGGTGCAAACCTCTTTACACCATGTTTATTTCTTTTTCTATCTATCATTTTCAAATATTTACATTACGTCACACATTTTTCGATGTCCCTCATTTTTCATCACTACTACTTTACCCTTCGACCAGATCTGACTATTTTACCTGCTTATCCGTTTTTATCCAGGTTTTCTGTTTTACTACACTACTAAATCTACAAATAAAAGAACACCTGAAGTCGTTCCAGTTCTTATTATTTGTAAAGGATATACAGCATCTCAAGGTTTTTCATAGAGCACCGATCTAAAGAGCACCCAAATGTGGAAATCTTCATATCAACCCTTTTGTATGTCCCCACGGCTGTTGCACGGGTCTCTTCCTGCATCGCAGGAAGGTTAGGCCACACCACCAAGAGGTCCAAGTCCGGGTTGGTGGATTGTAAGACAGTGGCGGGCCTTACTGTCAGAAGTCATCAAGCCGCCCATAAAGCCTCTGACATAGCTTAACGACTGCCATTACATGACAGCCGGCACCAACGGCTTAACATGCCTTGCGAAGCACGGAAGCGCTCGGAAACAATGCCACTAGCGGTAGTCATGGGATGGTCACCCGTCCAGCACTTGACTGACTGACTTAGTTTGATTAATTCCTATCACCCGGTTCCATTAGGCCACGAGCGCTAGGTGGAAATTTTAGCTACGCTAAAAAAAACTAACATACGCACAGTCGACAGCACACCATCATTTACATTTTTGTTAGCAATCCTGTCGACCGACTTCGCTTCACTGTTGAATTCACTGTCCAGCAGGTCATCAACCTTTACATGCTGCAACTAAAATCTTTGTTAATTAAAAACGTTTGCTGCAATTTACTAATCACAAGTGTTTGCTCAATTTTGCGCTGGGGGCAAACGGAAAATCAGCATATTATTACGTTGAGTTTTATTAACCATTATCACTGTATCGACTTTACTTACGTCTGTTTTTTGGCAATTTTAATTTTATTAATTATAATAATAATTACACTATTTTTATTTTTAATGCACTAACCCGTGCTAAGGAACAAATTTAAAAACCTATTTAGAGGCTAAAAATTTCACCCATGCTCAATTGGTAGAGCGCTGGTACGGATAGCCAGAGGTTGCGGGTTCGAATCCCGGCATGGGTGAAATTTTTAGCCTCTAAATAGGTTTTTAAATATAATAATAATCTTAAACGCAATTATATATTTTTTTATGCACTAACCCGTGCTAAGGACAATTTTAAAAACCTATTTAGAGGCTGAAAATTCCATTAAAAAATATATAATCATGTGGGTACAGCGATATCACTCCGATGCAAAACCTAACTGCAAAGTAGGTACTCGGGGCTGTAAATGATGCAAATTACTTCAGCCAGATGTCGCTGCCTGTACGTAATCAGTGAATATTGTAAAGAGGGTTGAAATTTCACTGATGCCGATGAGTCGCCCATTAGCTCAGTTGGAAAGAGCGCTGGCACGGATAGCCAGAGGTCGCGGGTTCGAATCCCGGCATGGGTGGAATTTTAGCCTGTAAATAGGTTCTTAAATGCAATGTTTGAATAGCTGATTAATTTAGTAAACGCTTCCAATTTCAGTTTCAAATCTAAAGGATGATCACCTATCGACGCTACCTAGTTACTGATTACATAGCTTGTGTTTGCAAATGCCTGGTAAGAAACGTTTTGTTATCGGTCAAACTGATAAGCCATTCTATAAAATTCACTCGCGATATCAGTGTTGATTTCCCACAAGATGACGTCATGCCATCACGTTACTCAAACAGTCATGCATGACCGGCAGAGCACTTTAATTTATTGCACATGAAACTTTTAACAGGACTTTACATAACAAATAACATGCAAAAAAGCGAGATTACGAGTATCTCTATAGCTGAGATCCAGTAAAAAAGTGGTAAATAACTATTATGAGAATTTTGTTGCATAGAGATTGGTCGGTCTCATACTTCTGTAATTCGGAAAGAAAATACATACATAAACTCATGCCTGTCTCCCGGTGGGGTAGGCAGAGACCAGGGTCTGCCACGTGCTACGAAAATTTCCATCTTTTTGCAGATTAATATTGAAACTCACGGCGAGTCTACCCCTCTGTGACACAGGCGGAGGATATTTATTTATTTAGAGATCTATGGTAAACCAACAGCTATCTTCTATAATATAAAAATGAATCGCTGAATGTGTTTGTAAGCGCAAATCTCGAGAGCAGCTGAACCGATTTCGCTAATTCTTTTTTTAGAATATTCCTTGAAGTACGAGGATGGTTCTTACGCGGCCGTTTTTAGCGGAAATCGGTTAAAGTCCTAGTATATTAATACTACATTCTAGGTTATATATTCTAAAAATAATTATCACAGTTATTACATTTTTTGACGTTTAGGTACATACGTAATACAGAGAATAGTGTAAAGAGGTTCGAAATTTCACTGATGCCGGTGAGTCGCCCATTGGCTCAGTTGGATAGAGCGCTGGCACGGATAGCCAGAGGTCGCGGGTTCGAGTCCCGGCATGGGTGGAATTTTTAGCCTCTAAATAGGTTTTTAAAATTGTCCTTAGCACGGGTTAGTGCATTAAAAATAAAAATAGTATAATCATGTGGGTACAGCGATATCATTCCGATGTAAAAACCTAACTGCAAAGTAGGTAGTCGGGGCTGCAAGTGATGCAATCTACTTCAGCCAGATGTCGCTACCTGTACGTAATACAGAGAATAGTGTAAAGAGTTTCGAAATTTCACTGATGCCGGTGAGTCGCCCATTGGCTCAGTTGGATAGAGCGCTGGCACGGATAGCCAGAGGTCGCGGGTTCGAGTCCCGGCATGGGTGGAATTTTTAGCCTCTAAATAGGTTTAGGTACATTTTGAAAACGTGTTTTATAAAACTAGTTATGATTTTTATTCCATAGTTGTCACCACGTAGCGCTTTAATAAAAGACGTTATGTTGTGCCAGGATCTGGAAGGAGATGAGCCTTAACGACAGCCTAAGCGACGTGGAGCGCGCGAAGCTGGCTGTGTGGGATTACCCAGTCAGCGACAAGTACAGCAAGATGTGGCAAGCGATGAAGGAGGCTGGTCTGCCCAACTCCATAGAGGAAGCCGTGCAGCGGGTGCGAAACTCCAAGAGCTCCAGCGAAGGTACGTCATCGTCAATCTGGGTCACTGGCTGGTCCTTTGATTTGATTATTTATTACGTTACATAATATACAATACTAGTTAAGGCGTTTCGGGGCGCTTACTAGCGGCACCAATGGAAAAAAAATCACTTGTCACTTAACACACATAAATTGTTTTGTAACACGTTTTTATCTAAAAGTGAACATGAGGCTATGAAAACCTATTTAGAGGCTAAAAATTCCACCTATGCCGGGATTCGAACCCGCGACCTCTGGCTATCCGTGCCAGCGCTCTTTCCAACTGAGCTGGGCGACTCACCGGCATCAGTGAAATATCGAACCTCTTTACAATTCTAAAATATATCTCGGGCTCTAGAGGGTTTCGTTTTTCGCCGAAAGCATACGAGTGTAAAACTTCCTGCTCTGTATAAAACTATTCTTCACTATTTTGAAAAGTTATGTAATTACTATTACCATTGAATTTAATTTTAAGCCATCTAACGTGGAGTAGCATAGACTAGTGAGATTGGGCACAGGCAACTCATTATCAAGTACCTACGGTAGCTGACTGGGTTACGAAAGATATATTAAAATAATTAAGTTATCTTGATTTTAATAACTTATTGATTAAATCATTAAATTTTTTAATATTAATTTATGAAAAAAAATAAACTATTAGGGAAATGTGGTTCAATTTCGTTATTTCACAGAAAATGTAATAAGTTAGTCACAAATTTTACCGACAAGCGACGTCAGCGCCAGGATCCGAAAAAAGCTATTGAATGATCTTCTATCCTTACTTTAAATTCAATGCTATTACATAACTTTTTATACATTTCTATTACACGAATATATCCGATTCTATCCGATAGTAGCCGAGGTATACTCTAAAAGCTAACAGACTGTACAAAGGTAGTTAAGTCGTCGTCGTCAGGCTATACTAGTCCACTGCTGGACATAGCCTAGTTAAGTACCTTACACCTAAACTAGAAGTCGAAGGGAAACGTTAGCTATTAAAGCTAGTCAAGTATTAGCTTAGTCAAGAATGCTGTGTGGTGTCGGCCTAGAGAATAGCACCAACCCAAATTCTTCCCTAAGGGACAAAACCAGGGGGTGGGCAGCAGCGCCCCCTGCACTACAATTCCACCGAACTGCCATCCCCAACCTACCGCATGCCCAGCGTGGGGGTTATGGGCATTACCCCCCCCATGATGGCACAACCTTGCGCTATGGCGCTTATTAGGGGAGGGCTATGTCCAGCAGTGGACTAATATAGCCTGAAGAAGAAGAAGTAGTAGCTCCGCTCGACTCGACTCGCTCGCCTGTTCCAGGCTTCGCGTGGCTGGGCGATGCGACGGACGTCCGCTACCACGTCTTGACCAACTGCGACCTGCAGATGGTGGGCGACGAGTTCTCCCGCAAGCCATACGCCATTGCCGTCCAGCAGGGCTCACCGCTCAAGGACCAGTTTAACAACGCGTGAGTACCTACCTATTGTATGGAATTAGGCGTTACTTTGCGGAAATCCACAATAGAGAGAGAGAGAGAGAGAGAGAATAATTTAATAAATAGCATTAAAATGTGAAATAGTAGATTGTTAACCGAGGGTGGATAGAATCAATTCCCGAGGTATTTAGCGGCTATAGTCCGAGTAGGAATTGATTCTTTTACCCGTGTTAAATAAACACTCTACTTTTCATTTCCAATATGAATAATAAAACCTAATTTTTAATATTCAAATCTTAGCTTATAAGATTATTATCTATTTTATTTATTCCATCACAGATTGGTTATTGGTTAATTACCGCGTAATTGTTGCGGCTTATTCCGCCCAAAGAAGTTTGCGCTATGTTCACAATAGCTGTTTAGAAACTTACATGGCCGTTTTTTTTTTCATTAGTTTTTTTACATGAAACTCTTCACCGCTGACGGTAGTTCTATTTGTAAAGTTCATTCCGGCCCTTATTCCGGAAGTAATTTGAATGAGTTTTTCCCTCCCTATGGAGGCAAGCAGCATTTTCCACCCAATAATCAGATCAAAACAACACTACTTTCCGAGTATAAGAAATGAAAATTACTTTGCTAAATTCCGCTAAAAACGCGTGAGTATAAACGGTAACGTGCTGAAAGGAAAAGAAGCAGAGGACGAGCACCAATGCGGAACGGTGAACTGGGGAATAACGCTGTTAGCAGTAAGCTCGTATTTGTGCTTTTATTTATATTTTTTTACGTTTATTTTTGAGTAAAAAATCTTAAAATGAAACAATTTTAGTGAGGCTGCAAAGCAGTTTGTTGACGAAGCGCTCTATTTGTTAAACCTTATTATTATACGTAAACAAGGTTACTAGGGTTATTTAAATTCACTCAACTTCGATCCATATGTAAACAAATCGTTGTTGACTGAAATCGCTAAAATACGGACACGTACCGTGTGATTTATTTATTTGGGCTTGAACATAGTAGATAGTGAGTTATAGTATTTGTATAAATCAGACTTAATTAATTAGTAAAACTGTAGTAGGTACATTTGTAATGATTAATTAAAGTTTGATTAATTATCTACTTGATCCACTACCTGGTATAAGAATTTGTTGCTTCATAAAAGCGGAAAAAATTAAGTAATCATTAAAAATGAAATGGGGTGCAAGTGATGCAAATTACTTCGGCCAGATGTTGCTGCCTGTACGTAATACAGAGAATATTGTAAACAGGTTCGAAATTTCACTGATGCCGGTAAGTCGCCCATTTGCTCAGTTAGGAGAGCGATGGCACGAAACTTTTAGCCTCTAAATAGGTTATTAAGATTGAAAAACATGTTATTAATAAACGCTATTATCCCATTTATTACATCTGGAGTATTATGGTAGTGACATATTTTAAAGCACAGAGCCTCAACTTGCCTTCATTTGAATCTTCCTATTTGTTAATCTGCAGATCGATCCACTTTGCAGTGTATTCCGAATGGGCTTAAAAATTGTAAATCATTAATTTTAATTCTATGAAACAGATCCCAGAACTATAAAATGTACGTAAAAGAGGATTGTGAAATGGCTAAACGATGTATTTTCCTTATATTACTTCAAAGTAATAAAAGGTTATAAAAATACACCGCATAACCTTCGCTATTGTGTTTGTCTTCAATTAAATCGATTCGTCGTATCCATTACTTTATAACTTCGTGTAGCTAGGTAGGTATCTAACTGAAGTCTTTCAATTAGACGTTCCGCCAGTATTACTGGAGGCTGAAATTCTAATTAGTATATTCTACCTAGAATATACTGCATCTATTGGTAGAAGCGCTCGTGGCCTAGGCGAACCGAGTGATTGGAATTAATCACTTGGTTAAGCAACAACAGGCGCGGTCAGGTACAGGATGGGTGAGCGTCCCGTGACTACCGCTAGTGGCAATTTCCCTAGCGCTTCCGTGCTTCGCAAGGCACGTTAAGCCTTTGGTGCCGGCTGTCATATAATGGCAGTTGTTAAGCCATGTCAGAGGTCTTATGGGCGGCTTGATAACTTCTGACAGTAAGGCCCGCCACTGTCTTACAATCCTCCACCAACCCGCACTTGGCCCCCGTGGTGGAGTATGGCCTAAACTTCCTGCGATACAGGAAGAGACCCGTGCCCCAGCAGTGGGGACATACAAGGGTTGATAACGATAGGTAGACGGCCTCTGTGGCGCAGCGGTAGCGCATCTGCGTACCATGCAAGGGTCCCGGGTTCCATCCCCGGCTGGGGACAAAAAAAAACCCAGGTCTTGGATGTTACCATGTTTGTGATGTCGTTGTTTCTGGTACCCACGACACAGGGTCTCCTAGTGTGGGGCCAGAAGCAGTGTATGTGCCTGTATGTAAATCACAGAACATAATCTGTGTTGGTTACACTGGTTTTCGTACTAATGTGTCATGTCGCTACTTCTACTCTTTTTTTATGTTCTGCGATGTAAATGTTATGTTATAGGTAGATAATTTTCATAAAAAACTATTTAGAGGCTGAAATTTCCACCCATGCCGGGACTCGAACCCGCGACCTCTGGCTAACCGTGCCAGCGCTCTCCCAACTGAGCTAATGGGCGACTTGCCGGCATCAGTGAAATTTCGAACCTCTGCAATACTCTCTGTATTACGTACAGGCAGCAACATCTGGCCGAAGTAATTTGCATCACATGCAGCCCCGAGTACCTTACTTTGCCGTTAGGTTTTACATCGGAATGATATCGCTGTACCCACATGATTATATCCTTTTTAATGCACTAACCCGTGCTAAGGACAATTTCAAAAACCTATTTAGAGGCTAAAAATTTCACCCGTGCCGGGACTCGAACCCGCGACCTCTGGCTAACCGTGCCAGCGCTCTCCCAACTGAGCTAATGGGTGAAATAGGTTTTTAAAATTGTCCTTAGCACGGGTTAGTGCATTAAAAATAATATAGATAATTTTCTTATAAATAAATATTAACTTCCACACAATTCTTCATTTGTCCTGGTCCCATACTAGGATTTCCTGTGCTATGGTAGCTAGGAAAGGACATCACCATCATGGAAATATACAAGACAGACGCCATTCGGACAAATCAAAATATCAGACAATAATCTTCTAGATGTACCTAATATATATATTGGCCTTTTTTGTATCTACGTAATGAGATGATTTATACAGCGTCCAGTGGTATCCTCACTCACACTAGATGGGTGAAGGGACCACTCCGACGCTGTAGTGCCTGGGACATGGTTTTATAGATGGTGTAGGCTTGCCCAGCACCTATACCATCCTGACATCTTAGTCGGTCTAGCCCACAGGAAAAACTAGTCAATACGTGCGGAGCCAACCAAGGCGCGGGTTTACTCACGATGTTTTCCTTCACTGTTAGCGTGTGGTATTGCAACTACAAATTCGCAAATGTACGTAACTTTGAAATTAAACAAAGTCATTGGTACATGCCCGCACTCGGGATCGAACCTGGGGCTCTCGCTTGCGAGTCCATGGTTCTACCCACTGAGCTACCACCGCTTATACTATTTTGAATTCTTCTATATGCATGTGAGCATGCAACGACTCGTAGAGCTGGTGGCCTAGGCGAACCGAGTGATTAGAATCAATCACTTGGTTAAGCAACAACAGGCGCGGTCAGGTACAGGATGGGTGAGCGTCCCGTGACTACCTCTAGTGGCAATTTCCCTAGCGCTTCCGTGCTTCGCAAGGCACGTTAAGCCGTTGATCCCGGCTGTCATATGATGGCAGTCGTTAAGCCATGTCAGAGGCCTTATGGGCAGCTTGATAACTTCTGACAGTAAGGCCCGCTTCTGTCTTACAATCCACTAACCCGGACCTGGCATCCGTGGTGGAGTATGGCCTTACCTTCCTGCGATGCAGGAAGAGACCCGTGCCCCAGCAGTGGGGACATACAAGGGTTGATAACGAACGATGCAACGACTAATGAATATTGATGAAGCGAAAGGGATCTGTCAGGATCGTGGCATGTGGCAAACCCTGGTCTCTGGCTACCCCTGCGGGATGCAGGCGTGAGTTTATGCAGTATTCACGATTTTGTATAGGTTTTCATAAACTATTTGCCTCCCACCAATACACATCAAAACTTTTTTGAATTGTTGTCTTCGTTGAACTATTCTATTGAAACACCGTCCAGAGTTACCATTTATGGTTCAATATTTTATGCAATAAGTAGTTTGCAAAGCTTGAAGAAAATGAAACGTGGTCAAAGAAAGTGGATCGACACAGAATCTAGGAGTTGGATAGTAGTCAAAAGAGAATTAGGTATCACACTTCACACTGATATTATAATATTATAAAGAAAGTTTGTGAGTGTGTATGTTTATTACTGCTTCACGTCTAAACGGCTGGAGCGATTTTAATAAAATTTGGTATGGAGTTAGCTGACAGCCTGGATTAACTCATGGGCTCCGGTTAAATGCGGGAAGATATCTTTTACTGTTAAAATAATAATTGCTTTTAGCAATAAGGCCGCCAATTTTACTTTGTATCTTTACATGTTTTATAATATGTGCTCTGGTGTACAATAAAGAATATTCTTATCTTCTTATCTTAATATATAAAACACTTAGTAAATTGTAAGTGATGCAATTTACTTCAGCCAGATGTCGCTGCCTGTATGTAATACAGAGAATAGTGTAATGAGGTACGAAATTTCACTGATGCCGGTGAGTCGCCCATTGGCTCAGTTGGAAAGAGCACTGGCATGGATAGCCAGAGGTCGCGGGTTCGAATCCCGGCATGGGTGGAATTTTTAGCCTCTAAATAGGTTTTTAAAATATAAAACACTGTAAACACAGAGAAAATGTTGTGAGGTGATCCATTGCAACTGGATTGTAACCCATTAGAGTTGCAGTGGAGTACATTACTCTTTTTCTCTCTCTCTCTCTATTATCTGTATAAATGCTCAATTTTAAGTACTTATCATCATAGACGTGAGTTATGTTGTGTACTAGTTACCATAAACGGTTAACTCTTAAATTTTATTGATAAATTAGTTGGCACTCTAAGTCTTTGCATTAAGTATATTTTCACTGTAACAATTTATAAAACTGTGACTGTCTGTTGCCAAAATAGATATAAATAAATAAAACACAATTTATTTTCCCTAATAAACCGCGGGTCAACCGCGGGGCACAGCTAGTAACTTATATTATAAATCTATCGTTATAAACTAATCTAACCTAACTTAGTAGCATTGTCAGCGCATCTGTAGACCCCGTAAGTACCTAACATGCATGATATCGTGGGTATGGATCCCGGCATTACATGTACAGTTGACGCCACATCATCATATACATCCATGCACTCTGCTCCGTCGTGATACGGGCAACTTTGCAACTAAAATGTATAGGATGATATGCTGTCGACTGTACGACTACCTTTCTAAATTTGTAGTGGCAATACAACACGCTAAGTAGGTAAAACATCGTGACTTAACGCCAGTATCTGAGTGGTCCAGATACCTCAGCGTTTGCTTACGTTCAATTATTATTATTAATAATTCTTTATTGTGTATTTATTGTAAATCAATTGCTTACTATACCTACTTTATTTTTACTATGCTTTAAGAGTGTATGATTTAATTTTGTCATTTAAACAGTTTTTTACGTTTATTTATTGTACAGAAGATGTGTACAGAAGGTTGACTTAATGCCAATTACGTGTTCTACCAGTCAACCCTCAAGAGGTACAGTGACTCAACTTTAAGGCTAAGTCCTTTCCATCTAAATGCTGTCCGGAAGAGATGCGACCGCAAATTATACTCGTAAAACCATTACAAAATCATAATTATTTATGTCCTTTTTCTGGTTGTACCAGTTGGTTGTTTCTGGTTGAGATTACCCGCACTTACGAGTATCTAGATAAGTGCGGGTAACCTCACTAGTTCAACTTTTACACAAATAATGGTCCTCAACAAGAGCCCCGTAAAGGCACCGCATATAAATAAATATTTTTCACCAAAATAACGATCTGCGAAAAACTGCATTCAAATGCTGGATGCGGTAAGCCGAAGACAGGACGCTAGGGCGCTCATTATTGGAGGGTTATGACCAGCAGTGGATTACTATAGAGCCTGATGATGATGACCAAAATAACTTTCTACCTAACTTGTTCTAATTGAATTTATTTTTGCTATCCTGCCAGGATCCTCCAGCTCCTGAACAAGCGCAAGCTGGAGAAACTGAAGGAGAACTGGTGGAACAACAACCCTTCCGCCATGAAGTGCGAGAAGCAGGACGACCAGTCTGACGGCATCTCGATCCAGAACATAGGGGGCGTTTTCATCGTGATCTTTATGGGCATAGGGTTGGCGTGCGTCACTCTGGGCGTCGAGTACTGGTGGTACCGGTGGCGGCGGCGGCCGCTCGTAGGTGACGTTACGCAGGTTCGATACCCACTTTGTCTGAGTAAGTCTGCGATCCAAGAATGCCATTAGAGTGAAAAAAAGTCTGCCTGCGGCTTAGAGTATGAAGACTTAAGGCCTATGGCCCTAGAATGTGGATAAAGAGAGGCTGATTGTGACGCTAGAATGTCAAAAGTGTTGTCGAAAGAGATAATTGGCCTGCTAAAAGTGCAAGAAATCAAAATAGTACATGTGTACTTACGTTGCTAGAACGTTAAAGAAGAGAGAAAGTTAGCCTGCAACGCTATAATATCCTTAGATACAGTCGGATTGCGTGCTATAATTTGTAATAATGAGAGAATGTTGACCTGTACCGCTAGAATATTAGTTGAGAGAATTGATCTGCTATGCTGTTATGTTATTAGAATAATGTTAGAGAGAAAGTAGCCTGAAATAGGGGCGCAAGAAGACCAGTCTGAAGGTATCTCGATCCAGAACATAGGAAGCGTGTTCGTTATTTTCATGGGCATAGAATTGGCGTGCGTCACGTTGGTCGTCGAGTATTGGTGGTACATATGGAGGCGGCAGCCGCTCGTAGCTAGATACCCACTGAGTCTGAGAACGGCTGCTAAAAGTGTTAGAAATCAAAACAGAGAAAGTGTACTTACGTTGCTAGAGTGTTAAAGGAGAGAGAAAGTTAGCCTGCAACGCTAGAATATCCTTATGCTTAAACGTAAGTAGAATGGGAGAGAAAGAAGACTAGAATATCGCGTGACATACAAAGGGATTATTATAATGCCTTTGTCTTTCTAGAAAATAAATGGATTCTGAAACAATACGCCGACAGTTGCTTCGTCGTTGAACTGTCTTCCGATAGAACGTTCCGACAGAACCTTTACACTATGAACGATTCGCCGACAGAATCTTTAGACTATGAACAATTCGCGACACAATCTTTGGACTATGTACTTATGTACTATGTACCACTTTCGTCGCCCTTGAAGTGTGTTCCATCTGTTGTGCCACGATTCAAGAGCATTTTGTGTCAGTAGCAAGTGTGATACATGAACGGTTCTGTCGGCAGCCCGTCAACCGTTGAAAGGATCTGTCGGCGAAACACCTGCAAGCGAAACGTTCTGTCGGCGAATCGTACATAGTCTAAAGATTATGTCGGCGAATCTTTCATAGTGTAAAGATTCTGTCGGCGAATCGTTCATAGTCTAAAGGTTCTGTCGGCGAAACACTCACAGACGAAACTTTCTATCGGAAGACAAGACAGTTCAACAACGAAGCAACTGTCGGCGTACGGTTTTCAGAATCAAAAAAATGTTTTGATTATGAAAAAGATCCCGCCTGTCTGCATAGTAGGTGCTACAAACCGTACTGTTACTGAAACTCCTTATTGCTTATTTGACAAGATTCTCCACAATCATACATCTTGTCTTGTTACAGGTGGAGGCATCCAAAACGGTTCGTAACAACGTGGGGCCCGAGCATACGAAATTCGGCGACGGATTCACTTTCCGCGGTCGTAACCTGGGCTTAGCTCACCTTAGGTCCAAGTTCTAGACGCCAAGCTTCAAAGCTGGGGAGCGAGTCTCTTAAATGCATAGTTGTTCAATAGAGTCATATTAGTCCGGTAATGGTCGTTTCATTCACACTATCGGTAGTCTAGTAACAATTGTATTGCAATGGTGTAACCCGTGCTAATTAACTCGGCGCCTCGCGCGATTCTTTCTTTTTCACGAGAGATGCTTATTCAATTTACGCGGGTTATACCTTTTGTTATGACATAGCACTGCTATTGCTTTGTAGACTACCAAATTGAGGCAAGTGACAACCTTTGCTGTGCTTATTCTATTGAAAACTATGTAAGTATTAGACTCTAGGGCCAGGATCAGGGACTGGTTATGCCGACGTGATTTTTTCTCACTAATGAAATCCAACCATAAAAAATCGACTTATCGAGGAAAAAATCGACGATTGGCTCTTGATCTCCTTAGTTATGTATTCAAATTAGCTTTACTTCAGTTTTAAGAGAGGTATTTTCAAAGTGTTCGTTACCGTGTAATTTATATGTGATGCAAGTTTAGTATTAGGGTCTGCTCCAGTATTTTTAAATGCAATGTGTGTTTGCTAAAATATATCACGATTTCACTATAAATATTTGTTTCAATTTTAGAATAATCGGCTTATAATAATAATTGTAGACGGGCCAAGCATTTGAATGAAAATCCAATGCTCGGTGTGAAATAGAGCTTTTATTAATTAAATTATCTACAATAACTTAGGGAAATTATCTTGTAACACCTACCTACGATACAAATTCTGATAGACTATACATTATTCTAACTTATAAAAGTAGAAAATTTACAATTATTAAGCCGTTGTGTGACAATCGTTACTTAACGTTGAGTATTATTTAAAAACTGAAGTCAGGCAGGTTATAAACCTTTACTGGGCCAGCCTAGTGCGGAGATCCTACTTGATTCACGACTATTTTACTTACCTTCCTGACTCAAGTTCCACTTTTCTAGTGCTTAAACAAAGCTTCAATCAAACAAGGACCTAAAGCTAAACCTTAGCGTGCTATGTACAAAATGCAATAGTAGTAGCCTTCAATGCTGTCATTGGTATTCTACAATTCGATCGTTGTCTTTCCGTGCTTTGAGTTCAGGTTTTTCGCGTTCTTATTGCTCAATTCTAGCTCCAGTCTCAGGCTATCGACTTCAGCTTCCAGAGTGCGCGATCGCCGGAACATCTGCACGTAGTTCAACTGTAGCTGCTTCTGGTATCTCAGTACTTTGTCCTTCTCATCGGACCACTTTCTTCTTTCCACGTTGAATTGAGCTTCTTTGCTTTCCAGCTCGCACTTGAGTCGCTCCACTACGGCGTTTGTTTGGCAAGGTTCAGTGCACGAGTCAGGGAGTTCTCCGTTGAGTCTTTGCACTTCCGCGTCTTCTAGGGCGCTGTCGGAGGAAGACCAGTGGTACTCGTTCGTCTTGCAGACGTCGTAGATGCCCCGCATGGTTCTGCCGCATTCGATTCCCTCGTAGCCGCTGAGGGATACGTCTGATAGTTCCTGTCTTAGCTCCTTCAGTTCAGTTTTTAGTCTTTCGATCTCGAGTTTGCTGGTCTCTTTCGTCTTGGTGAGATCGGAGACGCTTTCCATTAGGTCGTTGGTTAGTCTGTCGACTTGGGTCTGGAGTCTGTTGACGCTTTTGTCTTTCTCCTCGGATTCTGTTCGGAGTCTCATGATGTCTTTTTCCTTCTTGTCGAGGGCCTCCCGAAGTTGTCGGCAGTCCGCTTTCAGTGTTAGATACTCGTGGCCCTTCGCTGTTTGTTCGTTCTGGAAATTGAGAGAAATTATGGGTCAGGCAAGAGATACACAGTATTCCACCGACTACTCGTCTCTAATTTATTTCATGTCTCCGTCTATGGTTGCCTGGAAGAAATTGCTTTTAGTAATAAGGCCGCCATTTGTACTATACTTTTATATATAATTTCTGTGTACAATAAAGAATATTCTATCTATCTACACACGTAGCGGTAAGATCATCTTTCCACTAACCGGGATTCAACGCGTATTTTGCATCAAGAACTCTTATAGCACGCAGAGCAATGGGTACTTGGCGTTGATGTTCATTGTGGAGGGCTCGCTATCCCGCTGATAAGGAAAGACTAAAAGAGAGAGAAAGGGAGAGGAAATGTCAAAAATAATGTGTAATGCAACGTTTCAATAATGGTCAGTTATTTCTCTGCGTTTTTCTTTTCTCTGGCAGTAACAGGTTGCTGGTCCGAATAATCTCTACCTACGATATGTAGACTAGCTTATTTCCCCCGCCCTCTGGCTTAATACAGTATTTATGGACTTTACAGAATGAAGGATGTTATAGAATTGTTCAGGTAAGTAACTACCTGTGCATCCTGGAGTTGCGTCTTGAGTAGCAATATTCTCCTGCCCTCTGGTAAGCCAGAGGGCGGGGAAATATAATATTAACATTGTTATATAATTTGCCAGGTAAGTAACTACCTGCGCATCCTTGAGTTGCGTCTTGAGTAGCGATATTTACCCCGCCCTCTGGCTTAATATTAAATAGTATTTATGGACTTGTTATAGAATTGGTCAGGTAACCTACCTGCGCATCCTTGAGTTGCGTCTTGAGTAGCGATATTTCCCCCGCCCGCGCCCTCTGGCTTAATATTGAATAGTATTTATGGACTTGTTATAGAATTGGTCAGTAACCTACCTGCGCATCCTTGAGTTGCTTTTTGAGTAGCGATATTTCCCCCGCCCTCTGGCTTAATATTAAACCGTATTTATGGACTTGTCAAAGAATTTGTCTGGTAAGTAATTACCTGCGCATCCTTGAGTTGCGTCTTGAGTAGCGATATTTACCCCGCCCTCTGGCTTAATATTAAATAGTATTTATGGACTTGTTATAGAATCGGTCAGGTAACCTACCTGCGCATCCTTGAGTTGCGTCTTGAGTAGCGATATTTCCCCCGCCCGCGCCCTCTGGCTTCATATTAAATAGTATTTATGGACTTGTTATAGAATTGGTCAGTAACCTACCTGCGCATCCTTGAGTTGCTTTTTGAGTAGCGATATTTCCCCCGCCCTCTGGCTTAATATTAAACAGTATTTATGGACTTGTCAAAGAATTTGTCAGGTAAGTAATTACCTGCGCATCCTTGAGTTGCGTCTTGAGTAGCGATATTTCCCCCGCCCTCTGGCAGAGGCTCCACTCGGTGTCCTCAAGCCGCTGTCTGAGCAGCGCGCGGTCTCTCCGCAGCCGCGCCAGCTCCGCCTCCCGCCCGTCCTGCCCCCCTCTCGCCCCGTACCCCTGTAGCGTGAGGCCGCGGGATGCGCGCACGCGCACCTCGTGCGCGCGCATCCGCTCTGATGTGCTGGAATAGGCATGATGAAAAGATCTTTAAATACTTTTCCATAATGTGGGGACATCTCTATTTTAAATAACCTATTTAGAGGCTAAAAATTCCACCCATGCCGGGACTCGAACCCGCGACCTCTGGCTATCCGTGCCAGCGCTCTTTCCAACTGACTCACCGGCATCAGTGAAATCTCGAACCTCTTTACGTTTAAAATTGTCCTTAGCACGGGTTAGTGCATAAAAAATTATATAGACACATATTATTCACAAAAAAAACCGATATTTCAGTAATAAACTAAAGTTTAAAGAAGTTAATAGCCATTTTTCTAAAATTATTTTTAATCTGTGGGAAAACAGCTCGCAGTGTCATGGCGTCGAATCTGACGACACGTGGGCGTGCATCCTTGTAAAGAAACATCACCAGTGCCTTGTTTGACAGGCACGGGTGAAATTTGACGTCACGCGGTGTGATTGCTGCGTAGATAGAATTGCTGTTTCAGTAAAAATGGCGGAAAGCAATGGTTAAAAGCTGAAAACATTCAGTCACTCAATCAGTGTTTAAATCTTTTTAACACGTACTTTCTCATAACATCGTTAAATCTTTTATTATTGGATACTGTCGTCACGCCTAGGTATTAGAGGAAGATACGTATTCGTTGAAACTTAGAAAGTGAAATTTAACTACATTTATTGCCAAACACACAAAGACGACCTCAGCCAGACCTCGTGTTATTCTGCGGACTATATAATATTGAAAGAATAATTATTATCAGGTGCCCCGTGAACAGGTGGACCGACGACATTTGCAAAGCGGGCAGTGACTGGAAAAGGAGAGCCGGCTCAGTAGCGTGTCTTGGGAGACGCGTATGTCCAGCAGTGGACTGGCACCGGCTGATTATCGTTTCGTTATCAACCCTTGTATGTCCCCACTGCTGGGGCACGGGTCTCTTCCTGCATCGCAGGAAGGTTAGGCCATACTCCACCACAGGGGCCAAGTCCAGGTTGGTGGAGGATTGTAAGACAGTGGTGGGCCTTACTGTCAGAAGTTATCAAGCCGCCCATAAGGCCTCTGACATGGCTTAACGACTGCCATTACATGACAGCCGGCACCAGCGGCTTAACGTGCCTTGCGAAGCACGGATGATTATGATGATGATGAATTATTATCAGAAGCGGAATAATTTGGAGTATTTAATTTATATATTAATAGTTTTAGAGGTTTTGGCTCTACTAGGGGTGGGTTTCCTCTACGAAAAAATACCTATACTTTAATCGTAGTGAGTTGCTGTCGTATTTTCCTGGACAGCTCTTGAATCTAAGTGGGCAGTTAATGTGCTCTTAATGGAAACTATTACTTCGGTACCTGTCCATTACGAAGCGGGCATGCGTGTAATGATATGGGTCACGGTCAAGGGCAGAGAACAATGCTTACATTCACGGTCGACTACCTACTAGAATCAGGCAGGCACCTTATTCTTTTTAAGCCAGGTCAACGATATTATTACAATATCGTGGTGCCAGGTGCTTGTTACCTGCTCTTACACCATGTAGACAGTAACGATAAAGTTCCGAAGCTTGGCCCAGAATTTGCGCATATTGAACACCATAACAAATTTATTTATCCATAACATTTTGATGCCTAACTAACATACAGCTTTCTTTAAGCACGGAGAGTAAGAAATTATAAACCAGTGCTATGCTTGTTTGCGAATATCGTCGCTCCACCGGTCACAGGGCGTCCTACGCTACGTTTGCCGATTCGCGGTCGCCACTTTAGAACACTCAGGGCGAGATAAATAGTCGCTTCTAAGAACGAGTCTTAGCGAAAGCACTTGCTTAAGAATCGATTTGTCTATCATAGACAGTACTTTGGCACTCTCTAAGTCGCGAAACCCGGACTAATTCTTAGCATTGGCCTAAGAACATGCTTAGCTAAGCAAACGTCTATTTTAGTAACGCATTGATACTTAGCTAAGTTAGCCTGAAGTAATGCTTAGGGAAGCATGAGTACGGACTTGGGCTAAGCAACGACTATTTATCTCGCCCTCAGTGTCTGGAAGGGAAGAGCCGAAGATCTGGCTCAGAGGCGTGTCTTGGGAGAGCCCTGTGTCCAGCAGTGGACTGACATCGACTGATTATAGGTAATGTTGATAGTGCTTCTTTGAGATGACTTGCTTGAATACATTGCTTGTTTAAATTTCAAATTCGTGGACGAATACGGGTTGATTCATTTATGTACCTACCTTTTTTTCATATTTCATTTCATAAATCGTAACCGTACAATATCAGTTGGTTAGCGTAGCCGAGTCTGCCTACTTGTTAATTTGTGGCTTAATCGGCTTTGCAATGTACATCGAACTGTCCAAACCATGTGTGTCGTAGTTTTTCTCTCACCTGTAATCGTGGTGATGATCTTCCGAATGCCTGCCATCTCTCTCCAGCTCGGAGACGCCGGAGTCGGCCGGGGACGGCGCCGGCGCAGGTTCCTTGCCCTCTGCTGTGGTCAGCATCGTCGAGCTGGACTTCGTTCTGGAAACAGGAGAAAGGTTTCAGTTAGGTCATGGGGAGTTTTTGATGACGATATGAAACTGGACACCTGTCCTAGTTTATCTTGTAACGTTCAATAAATCACAGCTTCTTTGTAATTTTCAATAAAATACTTTAATTGAACTTTTGTAATGGCGAGGATTTTTGGTGAGATTTCAGGAAAGGCAATCGACGAGGAAGTAGTAACATATAACATAACCACACGCCTGTATCCCAGAGCGGTAGACTCGGCAGAGACCAGGGACTACCACTTGCCACGATCCTGACAGATTCAGATCACTTTCGATTCATCAACGTTTATTAGTCGTTGCATGCACGAACGCCTGTTTCGGATACTTTTATCTTAGTCTTTGCTAATATATCCCCTATTTGGTCGAAGTTGTCTGCCTGGAACGCCCCTTATCGGCCCGTTCACCCACATTCACTATTATATTTGTTTCGTCCTCTTTATTCTTTCGACCGAGGAAGTAGCCTTTTTCATAATTGAATTCTTCTTCTTCTTCAGGCTATATTAGTCTACTGCTGGACATAGCCCTCCCCTAATGAGCGCCATAGCGCAAGGTTGTGCCATCATTGGAGGGAAGTGCCCATAATCCCCACGCTGGGCATGCGGGTTGGGGATCGCAGTTTGGTGGAATTGTACTGCAGGGGGCGCTGCTGCCAACCCCTCGGTTTGTGTCCCTGATTAATATAATTGAATTGGCGATCGATAATTATTTCTACCCACTTACTGTCAATATTTGACATTAAGTTGTATGGAAGAACTCAAATTTTAACTGGTAGTAGTTATACCGATGGATCGTTTAGACCAACCGTACCGTATTGGTAACTAACTTGCTAAAGTTTTAAGAAACAACTGCAACCGATCCCATTAACGAAGTTTGTAATCTGATTAAAATTAAGGTAATTCCACTTTGTCGGCGCGGATTTAACCTACATGTTGGACACATCGGAAATGAAACACGTTATAAATTTGCGGCAGACATTTTAAAGCTACGGAAAGACTTCTTTATGGTCATCGTGATCATCTTAAGTCGGTTGATGTGCGAAACGGAATGATATGGGTGGATGTTACAGAAAGTCAATATCGCTTTTTAACTAGGCCCAGCTGGTAACATCACAAACATGGCAATCTATTTAAACTGAGGACAATACAACAGTTCGGCCTTCAGCCGAAATCGAACCCACGACCTCTGTTTTGGTAATCAAGCGTGTCAATGCTAGACTAACGAGGCCTCCAAATATTGTGCATTTTATGACTGTAAAAAAAATATTCTTTTGATAAGTAAAGTAAACAATGTTAAAAGTAGATATACGTTTACGTGCTAGGGTTCTAGATTTGGAGATAAAACGCCAATGACAACTTATTACGATTTATTCACTCAGATTCTTTTCTTCGGTAGACGTAACGTCTCTAGAACAGTTTCATGTCATAGAGTTGTTAACCTTATGTTAGTAGATATACGAGTTATTATTGCTTCCAGCGTAACTAAAACGAAATATGCGGCTACTATTCGGTAGGTTTCTAAAACACTCCATTTTAGATGGTTCGATAGGACCGCACAGTATGTAAGTAGTGAACGGTACATTATTTTATTTAAATTTGTCTATTACTTAGAGTTTAGTTACGTGCCATTGTTTCGAGGGGTCCTTAACCTAGGCTAGGCCTGTATCTTATGGAACCAAGTAAATTAATGGATTTTTGTCATTAAACTTTATAAACACAAAGTGGGTTCTGATGCTTAGTTCGATAACATTTCCAACATTCGGAACATAGTTTTGCTATCGTATAATAAGTTTTTGATTGAGAAAATTTGCTACTAGAACGAATAAATTTCGAAGAAACTTTTCGTTACTAAAAACTTATTGTATTTATTTATTTGGAGAAAAACAGGTAAACAATTTTTCGGAGTGATTACTTAAGTTAAAAGATTTTTTAGTAAAAGAAAGCAAAACTGTTTTTAAAATGATGTACGCAATTTCGTTGCATAGGAAAGCCTCAGACCACATTTTTTCTTAAGTATCTATTTTCTGCAAACATTAAAAATGCCAAATCGTGCGAGCCAGAGCGCACCAGCCTACAATCAGAGTTATCGTTTCTGTCTGTGAATTGTACCTTCTGTGTAACTTACGTTTGTGGCGATATAAGACGGCGAAGTGTCGGTTTATATGTTTACTTATTTTATTTCCATACGTTTATCGCCACTACTGGTGTGGTTTCTTTACGGGAAGCATAACAATTTACGATTAGGGAGATATCGTTTGACGACCGCTGCCATCATGGGTTATTTTTACTAACTTATGTATGCGCCCGCGGGTGTCGTAATAGGCGACTAAGGGACACAAACCGGGGGGTGGGCAGCCACGCCCCCTGCTGTACAATTCCACCAAACTGCGATCCCCAACCCGCATGCCCAGCGTGGGGATTATATGCGTTACCCCCCAATGATGGCACAACTGCATTAGGGGAGGGCTATGTCCAGCAGTGGACTAATATAGCCTGAAGAAGAAGATGAAGATGTATGCAGTAGTTGTTCGTTACCATAAGCGTTTCTGGTACGTGTTGGTCTTCGTATCGTGCTCTACATTGGTACCAGACCAAGAGCAGCCGAAGAAAAGAGCTCACTGGTGGGCATACGCCTTTTCCCTGTAAGTAACTTAAACTCATCGGTCCCCTGCTAAACTGCTCAATCGTTTTCCAAAGGATTTCTAATGCCACAGTCCCATCAGGTCACTATTCTACTATTCTATGCATCCAAACCGATCATTTAACAGAAACAAAAATAGAACAATTTAAAGTAGGTACTTAAGACCTTTTATGGCCAAATTAATATGCCTTTAAATACTTGTCTTAGAATGTCAGTTTCAAAAAGTCGCGTCGAAAAATTTCAAAATATTCTTTTTTTAGATTTTTTATATTGGTTATTGATTTCTTTACCTCTCTCTGTATTGAGAATTTCACTAAGAAAATACTTGAGTAACGCTCTGTCACGCTCTTTTCTAAGAAATTTGAAAAGACAGCACTACTATTAAGAAATTCTCCATTCAGAAACTAGCGCTTTATTTCTAAATCTTCAGAGAAATCCGAAAAAGACAGAACGAAATCTAAATGAAATTTGATTGTAAATTTTGGAAGCAGGCGGTAAATGTCATATATACCCCTACTTGTGTCTAGACAATATGTGAATCTACATTACGGTTTTGTAGTTCCGTTATAGAGCAATAAGTGCAATGACATACCTAGAGTATTTTCACAAAATTATCTCCTACGGCCCAAAAACCGTCTCAACTACTATACGCTTTAAAGATTGCGTCAAGCGTGACATGGTAGCGTTCGACCGACCACGAGAGCTGGGATAAGCTTGCTGTGGACAGAGACGCCTGCAGAATACTAGTTCGGACGGGCTGCAAGACCTGCTACGATTGATACAGACATAAGATAAGAATATTCTTTATTGTACAGCAGGAAAAACCAAACATAAAATAATTATAATGATACTACAATTGGCGGCCTTATTGCTTAGAGCAATTTCTTCTAGACAACCTACCATGCAGAGTTGCTGAAGGAAAAGTGAGACGGGTAGTTGGTGCAAATATGCATACAATACATACATAGGTACATACATAACCTCACGCTTGAATCCCAGAGGGGTAGGCAGAGATAAAAATTAATTTTTAAAATAGGCCGCTAAAGGCTCTTGAGTAATATGGCGTCGCACAGTAATTAGTGACGTCACTGGTCAGTAAGCAGAGAAACGTCAAGTCAACCCTCGGGTTCTCGGGTCGCTATATTTACTTAGCTGTGACGTCATTATCGATTTGACCAATCCTGGTTTAATACAATTGCTACAGATACGAAACTATTAAGCTTTATCCTGTTTTTACAGAAAATATGTTTTTTTTTAGTTAAAATGCTTTAAATCAGTTGTAAAACTCATAATTTATGCAAATGCATATACCTAATTGATACTTTTTTTCACACTGTCAAATAGCCTATTATAAAAAGTATACCTCTTAGCCAGCGGCACACCTACAAAACTGACGTGGGACGGGGGTGTGGAAAAGGCGCGACGCGTTGTATAGAAATCGCATCCTAGCGGCTCCCGCCCTTTCAGTACCTACATTTTGTATGAAACGTCTTTTGCGCGTCTTTTCTACGCCCTTTCTGTGTGACTGTTGGCTCAGGAACTGCTTAAATCTTTCGTAACGGACGCAAAGGCGTATGATGATGGCTGTTCTTAAGACAGTTTCAAGTGCACCGTTGTTTCCTTTCCAATCCACAACATCATTAACCAGCAGTGGCTAGCTTACCCATGGTAGTCCTTATCGCGCTTGTCATAAATGCCAGTATCAAATAAAGAAGGTCTGAGACTGTCTCAGCCTGTACACCACACATTCGTGGCATAAGTGTGGCAATCGGTTTGTGTGCCTAGCACTTACTCCACGTATGCTTACTTACTCGAATCATAATGGGAAACCTTTTTAACTATAATTGAGATTTGGATAAGATAGTATACATTGAAGAAGAGCCCGCTGTCCATCCAAAGAAAAAGATTGAACCCGAATAAATTTTGATATGATATTTTTTTTTAGATTATGTAAATATAAAAAAAATACATTTTATTAGGTTTCAATAAAAAAAATTTTTTTCTCATTTATAAAAGTTGATCCCACTGAAACGGTATTAAACATAGTATAAAACATAACCGAATTAAAGTCGGTTTATGTGAGCAGTTTCTGGTGCAACCCGTTTTTATGATGATGGTGATAGATGGATTATGCCAAAGCTTAAGCCCGTGTATAAATCGTAATTAAAAACCCTAAGTAATTGAAAATCTATTAGCCTCTCGCTCACCAATAAACATCAGTATATTAATAAGAGCCAATTAAATTATTTATTTTAAATATTTGGTCAGTTACGTTAATAAATAAACCATGCTGCTATATGGAGTGCGTGCTAGGTCTGCGAGCGTCTCGCCTTGTGAGCGTTCTGCTTCAGCAGTGGACCGAAGAGGACGGTACTTACTGCTTATGCTAAGGAGGTTGGATCTGAGATTGCTGTGGGCAATACTGCAACATTAAGTGAATGAATGAAGTTGGCTGAGTGATTGATGATGAACGTATAATTGACTTTTGTCTACGGCCGATATTAGACTATCATAGAAATATAATCACAGATGTAGGACTCGTATTTAAATGAAACATCTATGACAGTGTAATATCAAGATATGATTCATATTATCTATGATCACATACGTTTCATCCTATTTGACAGCAAGCGTACAATTATGATCATTATGTCTAAGTAACCTCAAAATAAAAAATGGCGTGGTGTGGCAATCATTGGGGAAGTAAGAGCAGCATCATAGGACAAACATATCCAAGAGTTTGACAGATATGACATCATATTTCTATGATGAACATATGATAGTCTGATATAGCCCTATCTGTCTTCTGGCGGGCGTCCGCCGTCCTTGATGGAGTTAATTTGTTGTTCCTGTCTAAATTCATTGTGTGCACATACGCCGAGCATAAACATACGTGCGCATAAACGCCGAGGCCATCTACTTGAACCAACGGTATTTTCATAAGCACAGCACCAAAGCAGCTACCGCCCATTGCCCACTAACGTATCTACAATTACTTTAATTTACTTCCCAGGTTCAGCTTTCGCTTTAGACTTTAGGGTATCTAATTCACGCAAACCTATCTATCGTCTTCAGATTATAGCGTATAAAGATATAGGTGTTCACTCGACAGGTTTTAGCCATGACAGGAGCCTTCGCGAACTACGTCCATACTAAGACCAGGGGGCTTATTCTGATAAGTCAAATGTTTACAAAACTAATAGAAAGTCACGATTGTATTATTTTCTGGATGTGCATTAAAGTGTTTTGTATCTATCGATCGGACAAAACCAGCTGAACTTTAATTGAACATATTGATGCGTTCGTGCGAGCGAACTTTTAGCAGCAATGCAAGGTTCAACGCATTTTTATATTAACAGAATTTGGGCAATATATGTGGTAACTATACTGAATTTAGTGGAATGTCGCAAATAATTGGTCGATATTGCCGAAAAATTATAATTTAGCATAGAGGCATAAGTATGCCTACTTGCCAAGACGTCAAAACAAAGTTGCGAATGAATTAGAAGAAATGCATAAGTTGATACAGTGCTACACAAGAAATAAGTCTCGCGGATGTACCTGCGCAGATGACCAAATTTTGGATGTGCGGCAAGTTGATCGACCAATCAGATAGTTTCATTTTATGGCAGGCCGCGCGCCTTTGTTGCTATTGGTTGATTCAACGTCATCGATGCAGGTGACTATTAGTTTGGCAATATTAGCGTGAGCGAAATAGGTAGCGCTACTGCGGCAACCAATTCTGCACCTTAACCGTATCGGTTAAAGATCATGTTGAATGTACTTATACCTTCGGGTACTTTCGTTACACTTCTTCCTAGTCTGCGCGAACGAAGATTCCCGAAGGGACTTTTATGATGTGTAGTACTGTACCGAAAATGACTTCGAAAATTCCTTTTCTTTGCATCTCACTGTAGAATGCAGGTAGGATGGATAAAGCGTCGAGAAACCGTGACTGAGGTTCGACACCAAACTGACCTCTGTATGATTTGCCAGACCTTTGATGCTATGGGAAATGATTCCTATCTTAAAGTACCCGTTAGGGCCTCAAGTTCTTTGGGTCAGCGGCCTGCTGTGGATTTATATTTAGGGCTATCGAAGGAGTTTTGATGAATCAAACAGTGGTATAACGAACCTGTAAGTTGATTTGAAAGTCTGGAACTTTGGGTACATAATTTGGGGACATGCAGATCAGGAGATGTGCCGACTGTGTACCTATTACAGACTATTGTCGTGATCATGTTATGATACCCACAACCAGAGGGCATTCGGAAAATTCACGAAGCTGGCGAGGAAGTGAGCAAGTGGATTAATGGCCTCCCTTTCGTATTTTAACCCGCTGTATACCCTAGCACGCCGATCCCTTCCTACGTCCAAAAACGGTCTCGTCAATACAACCAACTTAAGCCCTAGAGAAAACGTTGAGATCGTGAAAAAATAATAACCAGTAGTTCACAAATTGATTAAAACGTTTTGAATTTTTTTTGTACATCTATGTTGTTTTTTTAAATAAAATATAATTAATTATAACGTCACCATCTGTTGCATTATAGTGTATGGAACAACTAAGAGTTTTGTCGCTATTTTAATGTTTTGCCTACAGATTAAGTTGTTTGTATTGACGATTAGAGCCTTCCATTTTCGGATATAATAAGAGTTTGTTAACACGCAAACAAACGGAAATTTAATTCCTTTAAATTTCTATATGTTTGCGACTTATGATGTTTTTAGTGTATTCGAATTTCTGAACGCAGCTACAAATTAATCCTGACAAACAGCAACTGACGTAACATTTTTAAAATGGCGGTAGCTTGACAAAAAGTTTGACATTGGCATTTTGCAATTCTGTAATTAAAGGAATTTTCGAAAATGAGACAAGGAATTATTTCGCAATCCATGTTAGGAAAAGCAGTCTAGCGTAATGTAGACGATTGTTTTTTTTTATTTATTTATTTATTTATTTATTTATTTATTTACAAAACCCACCGCACTACTAACTTAATACCTACTAACAGAGTTATAAATATAATTTATCTTAGGCCAAGTACGGTCTTATTTTAAGCTAGCTGTCCAAAAGGGGAATTTAGTAGAATTTAATTCATTTCCGCAATGTCGTGTGTACAACAAAAACTCGTCTGTTTGTTCGAACATTACCACTTCGACATGGAGCGTGCCCATTCGATTCTAATAGCGTGTTTGGAAATTTAAATCGCTTCCTTAACACCGGTGACTTTTGTTCCTGGCACCTTGGGACATACTTGTACACCTTATAAGGCAGTGTTAAGGGTCACATTGGTTTGGCAGGTTTAGCCAAATCGTGCTGTGGAAAGTGTAGAGAAAGGTAAGTAGAGACAGAAGGAATACTTGTAATTGTTGTTTTAAATGTTCTTTATTCACATGAATTATTACATTACCCAGTGTATTTTATTCCTAGGTTAAAACAACTTTAGGTGGACAGGTTTTCAAAATCGGTTACGTTATAATAAATAATAATAATTATTATTATTTATTAAATTTGAAATTATTATTATTATTTACAAAATTAAATTTTATTAAAATCGCACCAGCCGTTTAGACGTGAAGAAGTAACAAACATAGACACTCACAAACATAGACACTCACAAACATAGACACTCACAAACATAGACACTCACAAACCTTCGCCTTTATAATTTTAGTGTGATAAGATAACTCAGGCACTTTAGCACTTCTTTTCTGTTGGGTGCTCATAGCTCAGAGCTTCTGTAAGTTCCTCTTTCACCGCACAATCTCACTGGCTCCATGCTCCACATCCCCCGGGCCGTGTATCGCGAATAAAATAATATGTTAAGCACAGTGTACGGTTACCTGAATAAGTAGATTTCAGATTAATGCTGGAATTGAACAGGCGCGCGAGGATTGCGCAAATACAATCTGGCTGCTCTGTAACGGGATTGGCAGGGCACCTAACGGGACGGAACCGAGTTAGAAAAGGGGTGTTTCACGGATCTCTTTTTTGTGAAGGTAACGTAAGTAAAACTTTATTTAATGCCGTGAAAGGAAATACAGAAAACAAAGCAGGTATAAAACAAAAGCAGAATAAGAGAAAAACTACAAGTGAAATAGAAAAACAAATTGTAACGCTACAGGTAGTTGTACAGTCGCACGCTAGAACCTTGTCATATCAACCTCTTGTAGCTAAATGTATGAGCAACACCGATTTTCAGCGAGGGCTACTCACGGAAGTCACGGAGCATCAGAACGAAACAAACACGCACTCACACTCCCATAGACAGCCTTACTAGACGCACACAAGCACACTCATACACACACACACAAGGATACATACATATATATATATATATATATATATATATATATATATATATAATCATCATCGAAATAATTTAATAATTATTTCGATGACAACTATGTCTGGTATTAAAACCGGTAGGTATATCTACGACAATGTTAACAGATATTTAGAGAATGATTGTGATGAAATGAACTTTAAGGTAATTGACTAATTGAAGTAATTTAAAAGGTTATAAACATACAGGGTTATTTACACAATGCGATTCAAACGAAAAAAAATTTGAAACATCGGTCGGTTAGACAGATAGAGACAAAGAACACGTCATTATGGCACAACCAGAAAAAAAAATTTAAATTGTGATTTCTTAAATTTAAGTAATGTACAACATTGGCGATCTGATCGCTTCGAGCGATCTTCTCCAGACAACCGAATGTTTGTACGTAGTGTTTGTCATAACTTTTGTTTAAAGACAGTTTTCTTGCGAAAGCTAAATTTACAATGTTTTATGTATTTTGGGTGGATTTGACAGATAAAGATTGACAATCATAATTAAGCTTATAACGTTACGCGTTAAATAGAATACTGAAAGCAATATGAATGTCAAGAGCCCAAGGATATTTTAGCCAGTATGAGACAAATAGTGGAGCTCGCAATTGGATTACACACACGCCGGTTATAAAGCCAAAACGTAACGTAACTGCTAAAAATAGAACCATAAAGTGATTATGCCACCTGACCCACTTTACAATAGATCCGTCAAAAATATAAGACTTTAATTAATATGGGGTGTATGAAACTCAGTAGTTTTGGTGACATTTGAAGCGTTGCCGTCGCCATCTGAATTTGCTTGGTTTATACGGAATTTGTGGTTTTTCTCGGTAGTCTTATTTTCGTTCATATATTTGTTATAATATAATGATGCAGCCTATATACGTCGCGCTATAGGGCACAGGCCTTCTGTCAGAGAACCAGTTTTCTTACTTCTAGAACCTAATATAATAAATTTTCTTTCTGTCTTTATGAAATATTTATAAATCAGAAAAGACACTGTACCATAGTTAGCAGCACAATCACTGGTTGATCCCAAGCCACTTTTTTTTTATGTAGCTAACTTACGTCCCACTGCAGACTACAGGCCTTTTCTCAAAGAAAAAGAGAATAATATGGACT
The DNA here is from genome assembly GCA_934045075.1 of Yponomeuta sedellus. Classification (NCBI taxonomy): domain Eukaryota; kingdom Metazoa; phylum Arthropoda; class Insecta; order Lepidoptera; family Yponomeutidae; genus Yponomeuta; species Yponomeuta sedellus. The sequence continues at coordinate 5,275,389 of OW203735.1, read as the reverse complement.
TAAGCACTACGCGTGCCCACCTCAGATTGGCGATTTCAAGCGCTGAGGTCTGTCACACCTTAGACACCTCAGTGGTATTGCTTTACAAAATTTGTGAACGTACATTTAATGTACGTAAGTTAGAAAACAAAGTGATTAAAAAACATGCCGGGAATCGAACCTACGATCTCCACAATGAGAAGCCGGCGTTGTACCGCTTGGCTACCACAGCCTTATTGTCATAAGTTCTCATAGAAACAGGTAGGTACGTATGTCCCGAGTATAGTTCCATCAAAAGAAGGAAGTACTTCTAACAAAAAACCTTTGTGGCTTTCAACCAAGCATTACTTAGCCAAAACTTTTTAACACCCTGCATAAATGTTATTGCCATTGCGACATAAGTTAGCGGCCTCTGAATTCAAGCCAATTCCAGCTCTCTATGAATTGCTACGCATGTGTCATATTTTTTTGCAATTTACAACGTTAATTACTTCAGTTATGCGGTAAAATATTACTCGCTATAAATAATGTAGCCATGAATGTAACATGTAAGTGTTTGCGTGACCACATAACAATTAGTAGAGGCTTGTTTGTGACAGTCTCTACTCTAGATTTGTGGTTGGAGGTTAAGCTTTGCGTACTTTTTTCCGCATTTGTGATATATTAATTATGTAAAATTGGATATATTCAACGTTAAGCATCGGGGCACACTTTATTTAGGGCCAACCAGACCCAGGGGTAACTCGGTATTAGGGTGGCCAACAACAAAAAAAAAAAAACGTCGCGAGGGTTGCTGAATATTATGTGAGAACGAAAAACAATTAGCTTATGCGGATATCGAAATAAGAAAATTCATAGAAAATCTTATACAGCTCGGTAAATAGGCCAGCTACACTACGCGACCTAGGGCCAAGGGCCAGTGCTGCGAGTAGCGTTGCCATCTCTAAAAAGTCGGACTGTTGGGTCCGAGAGCCGGACATTTAGGAAAATTATGGATATTTGACAAATAAAATTATCGAATGAAACACATATTTAAAAACCGAATCTTTCTGAACTTCTGTTTAGTTGCGAATGATCAAATCTCGTCTCACTCGCTCGTTCGCTACTGACTGAAGCGATTGAATTGAACGATAGTAACAAAATCTGGACGGGCCGGAAGAGTCAAATTTGGCCGCACTAGAGGTTAAAAAAATTAACACTGTCCGGCTTTATCCGAGCGGATGGCAAGTCTGCCTCTTGTAAAGTGGCCAATAAAAAATATCTTTTACAGATCATTTTTGAATTCTCTGTTCTCGCAATCATATTCTATGCATATTCTATCAGTCAATCAATCTCGTCATTTCAATCTCGGACCTATGGACGATAACCTTAAGCTAAAAACTTAATAGACAACATTAACGCTAAGAGCACTTTTTCTATTTTTCCATATTATGTATTCCCAGGATCCTAAATTTTCGGTCGTTGAACCTAAAACCACCAGATAATGATTGAGAGAATAGAGTTTCATCATCAGGCTTTATCCATGAACACATGCAAATTGGTTGGAGGCAGCGGCGCGTACTTCCCTAGTACATCTACTTATCAGTCCTTTGTTAGGTACTACAGCATCCGAGGTCTGACGATTTCTAATTAAGTTATGCCCCAACGACACGTTACACTGAAGTTTAAATTTACTTGAAGTGTCTATATGTAATACCTGAAGCATAAGAATGTTCCTATCTTATCTATATTGATGGATTGATTGATTTTACAGTATGCAACAGGTCCAAAAATTATAATTGTTTATTTTTTTTAAAACCGACTACAATGAAAACACGCAACTTGCACACCTAACAATCACTTGTCCTGGTCCCAAACTAGGATACCCTGTGTTATGGTAAGTAGGCAAGGACTTTACAAACATGGATCCGATGACTTTCTCATGGATCCCATCAACAGATCTTGATCAAATTTATACATAAATTTATAGGACAAATCTGGAAGTGCCAAATTTCCAAACGTCAGCTTTCTAGTATCTACGATTACTTGTCTCTGTGGTCGCCGCGGACAGAGAGACCGAGCGCCAGGTTTCCGATTGAGAATTTCGTGAACTGTAGTGCTGTCTCTACGCATTTATTAGCAAAGAGCGTGACAAGCGTTACTTATGTATTTCCTTAGTGAAGTACTCAACTCAGAAACATTAAGGGTAACGCTTTTGTTACTAACTGTTGATGATGCTGATCTACATTTTGGAATAACCCTTTTGTTACCAACCGTTCATGATAAGATTTTCAAATGAACACCTACTTTTACTTGTAACGTTCAGTACCTAATTCACAGTCTCTGTGTAATTTCTATAAAATACTTTGATTTGATATGACTACGGTACCTTAAAAATCTTAGTAATCAATAACATAAACGCGTAATCTTCGACACAGACCTCAATCTTTTTTTAAGCGTTATCATAACTTACGTTTGCTCGCTAATCAGTTCATTTTGTTCGAATACAATAAGACCTCACAGACTTAAATTGAATTCTAATGAGGTCCAAGGGTCCTCTGCTTATACTACACTTTATCGTGCAAGCATGAGTCATTCATATTGCATTGATTGCAGACCGTGAACGGAAGGTTGCGTAAAGTGTATAATAGTGTTGACGGAAACTGCTATCAGTGGGTGCCTAGATGTAGTAGACAGCAAATCGGCTGGAACTCTACTCGGTCCACTTACGGACGAACTTGCAACGAAAATGTTATGGCTTTACAGCTGTCGCCTGTACAGTCAGCGACCACAGAATTACCATTCATAGTATTATGACAATTCGGTGTACACATACATACATACATGCATGCATGCATGCATGCATGCACATACATACATACATACATACACCCTTACATACATACATACATACATACATACATACATACATACATACATACATACATACATACATACATACATACATACATACATACATACATACATACATACATACATACATACATACATACATACATACATACATACATACATACATACATACATACATACATACATACATACATACATACATACATACATACATACATACACACATACATAACCTCACGCCTGTATCTCAGAGGGGTAGGCAGAGACCAGGGACTGCCACTTGCCACGATCCTGACAGATCACCTTTGCTTGATCAATGTTCACAAGTCGTTCATGAACGCTCGCTGGTTCCGGGTACTTTTTATCTTCCCCTTTGCTAAGACATTCCTTATTTGGTCGATGTAGGTCCGCCTGGGACGTCCCTTACCAGCCCGATGTACACTGCGTAGCCAATCAGTACAATTAGTCTTCCTAGTTGTTAATCGGCTATGGAATATACATAGAATTGTCTCAGTAAGCCATGAATTGTAGTTGTATGAAATAGGTCCGACCAGCAGGCACAGCATGTGCCGAACTCAAGGAATAGTGAGCGTCGGTCTCGCTGTACGTACGTTATAGGGTCTACTACGGAGATAGTAATTTCGCTCGATACAAGTACAATGTTGTTTCATGAAACTACCGGAGATATTAGATAGATAAATTCTTAATTTACACACTCACTCACTCACTCACTCAAACACACACACACACAAACACACACACACACACACACAGCGAAACAGGATACAAAAGAGTAAAGTGGGTGTGAGAAACAAAACAAAGAGACAAACATAAGAAATTGAATGTTCTATCCCTTTTATAATGGATAAAATTGTAGACTTTTAGTCCGGACCTAAGTAGGTCCGGACTAAAAGTCTACAATTTTATCCATACGGGTGTTGTTATATCGGAAGTGCTTACGAAAGTTTTAGTTAAAAAATGGATAAAATTTATTGAATAGATCCAATAATACTATACCTTGGAGCTTAATGCCAAGTACTTTGCCATTATACTTGTAAAACCTCCTTGTTACCAATTGAAGTCAAGCCAGATGAAAGTCGAAGTTATGAAACAGGATTTATGCTGGCAAAAACTCCGTTTTCGAGGTCAAATCTAATGCATATTACATGCATCTTTGTACCTAGTTATTATCAGACCAGAACCCCGCATTTTCGTCAGTTGTGGACGTAATTGAATAAATTATGCCAATAATTTCGGCATACTTCACAAAAGGATGTGGGTAATTGAAAACGTAAATTGTACAATAAAGTGTATCAAAAAAACGAAATAAACTGTCTAAAATTTCGTTGTTTTAAAACAGCTTCGCGTGTACAGTCAACTACAACGCGATATAATTATTCTGATACTAAGCTTTATGTTTTAAGAACTATTTACGAGGCTTAGGTCTTACTTCACTGACTACCTTAGAATTAAATTGTCTGTTATTACGAATGACTCCTTACCTCAACATTCCCGTAATCATTTTAATAGGTCCAATCCAAAAATTAGCACTGATTAAAATACCTCATTTTCTTCAACAACTCATAACACAAACCGAGGCTTTATTATCATAGCCACTTAGAAACTATGTAGATATTTATACTGGCAATGAAAAATGTTACTGGCGCGATGCAGGATTTTTTCAGTCAGCGAACTGACTGGAAATTCAGTAAGCGCGATGTACGTTTGATCGGTGTCGCGTGCGGTTACACTACTACGGTTGCTCGTCATATCGCACGGATGGGGCCACTCGCTCGCTGCGCCTGAGTCGATGCGCTTGCGGGGCTAAAATGTTGTTGCAATATCTGTAACATTGATGGAACAGTGTTTTTGCTCATCTAACAGAACTATCCTTTAATCGGTCTTTGATAGGTGTATTTGGTTCTCGGCACTTGGCGTGTAATTTGTATTATGAACCATCAAGCTGTATATTTTTGTAGAATAATTAAAGAGATGTAAGTTTATAATAATAATTTATGATTTTGTTACTTAGCAGAAGCAAATGGGAGTGCAAGTTTTTTGTGCTCAAGTATGTCGATATTTTCATGAATGTTTAATATTCAAAACGCGAACGATAATCAACGTAGAAGTAATTATCCAGTATGGAAACATTTCACTTATCAAAATCGCCTAAGTTAGATTTGAAATATTTCTATTAGTCTTGCGTTCGGAGCTCGAAGCAAGTATAAATTTTGTGAATAATGTGATGAATCGCAAATTACTTAGTTACTGAATCAAATTATGGTAAATATTAAGGTACTATTCTACGTCATAAATTTCAATAATACTCGTTAATTATTGGACTGACAAATTACTAAAATTATAAAAAGAAAATGACATAGAAAATGAGGAATAACAATTATTCACATTTATTAGTTTAATGTTATCCTTATCAATGTTTTTTTCTGTTAAAATTCATTAGTAGATAACAAATGATTCTCTTTTCAAATTCTCTTTCACGCAATACGTATGTATCAATATTCAAATTTGCACTGGCTACCCGTCTTTCTAATTTCCTTCAGCAACTTTCCATCGTAAGGTTGTCTGGAAGAAATTGCTTTTAGCAATAAGGCCGCCAATTGTACTATGTATATTTGCAATTGTTTTGTATTTGTTGTTTTTCCAGTGTACAATAAAGAATATTCTTATCTTATCTTACGTAAATTTTAGTAGGATTTAACTTGCGATTTATAAACGTCTCTTTCGCGTTTTTCATTTTGGCCTTCCATTACCATAAATCCGTCAATAAATTACTCTAGACGATTTTTAGCCTCTAAATAGGTTTTTAAATTTGTTCCTTAGCACGGGTTAGTGCATTAAAAATAAAAATAGTATACTCTAGACGATTTAGAATAACCAAAACTTACTTACAGAACTAGATACAGCGCCGGTTTCTAAATTGAGAATTGCACTATGTAAATACTTATGTAAAGTTCTGTCACGTTCTTTGCTGGGAAATTCGAAGAGACACCACTACCGTTGAGTAGTTAGTTAGACCTGAGATTTCCGCACTTAGCTTCGTTGTTGGGCCATTGTACGTAGCAAGCGCTGAGGTACGTTAACACTTCAGACACTAGGGTTTCCTTACGATGTTTTCCTTCACCGTCGGCGAGTGGTATTGCTACTATAATTTCACAAATGTACATAACTTAGAAAAGAAAGTCATTGGTACATGCCGGGGTTTGAACCCACGACATCCCGATTGAGAGGCCGGCGTTCTACACCGCTCCGCTACCGCTGAGTTAATACTCCGTTGAGTATTAACTCAGCAAAATTCTCAATTCATAAACTGGCCCATAGTCTGTCAAACAAATGAAAAATTACCGGCTACAGCAGCATTTTACTGCCGCCCGCCCAGCGCAATCACCCAGCCACCCATTCATAAGTTTAGAGAAGCTCTTACGAACAGTCTGGTCACGCAAACCCTCACGTATTATCACCAAACTAACTTGGCCTCTGACTTCACATTGGTATAGCGAATGCATAGCCCGCCAGTCTTCTCATCGTTTGGCTACAACTGTAAGCTAGTGTAGTTGGTAATTAAACACGAAATGGATTAATTGAGCGCCTGACAAGAACCACCAAGAGCGTTGCTCTGATGTGTCAATGACATGTTAACTTGGGGAGAGGATGACTAAGTTGCAATTGTACAGTCGAACGCAGATCAGCTTTTACATTTTTTTTCTCTCTAAGTTGTCCTTAACGTAACCGATTAGAGAGCTAGTATGTAAATGTAGATGTGCTGTCGTGTATAAGGAGAGTTGTATGAATCGGGGTAAGTACATAGTTACCTACTTTTTACTTTATTATTCTAAACAACTTGAGTTCAACAAGTTTTGTTATATCGCGAAAACCCCAAATAGGTTAGATTTTGATTTTTCGGTAGGGTCTGAATGTCGTATTGCTTTTAAGTATAAAAAAGAAAAAATGGTTTAAATAGCCACGGAAACACACAAGTAAAATCTATAAAGCTGAACCGATTTCGCTACTTCTTTTTCTAGAATATTCCGAAGATAGTAAAAAAAAATTAAAGAAACGACTGTTAGGCGGAGCGAAGTTCGCTGGGTCAGCTAGAAAGTACCTAATAAAACAAAATACATGTAAGGAAAGAACAAAATCAAGTCAAAGAATTTGAAGGAAAGTTACGTGGAAATAACGAATTACATTATTCAAAAACACGAGTAGAATAGCCATGTATCATAGAAATTTGCATATTACGAGTATATACTTCTGATTCGAAGACTACCTAATATCGCTCATGGAACACTGACCTTACCTCTTCATAATTTTAATTTTATGGCTACCATAACGAAATCATTATTTTACGGCGAGCAATTATGATCGGTAATTAAATAATGCCTTCCAAAACTCGCGCAACGATTCTGGCAATTAAACCCAAATTGTGCAAAAACTAGTCATCTTCACAGAAAACACGTATTACTTTCGCGAATTCACACGTAAACAAATAACACTTTTATACATTTAGTAATAAAATGCGAGCGCGAAAGGAAGATACAGATATTGTTGGTATCTGAAAAAAAAGAAAATATAAAAACCCGACACGGGAAAAACCTTAAGGTTGAGTTTGAAATTACGACAAATATAAAAAAAAAAGATAAGGTTAAAGTAGCTTGCAGTTTGCAAAACATGAGAAAAACATGTTTCAAGACTGTATTAAAAAAAAAATATTGAAATTGCATAAGTGAACGACACCATCATAAGGTAACCTAAGCGTTTGAAGTGTTTACATACCACACTGCTTGAAATTGACAATCCGCTGTGCTCTGCTGTGTGACATATAAAAAGGACGTAAAAAATATGTCGCTTCATACATATTATTTAGTAATAACGTTTAATTATTAAAATTGCGTTAAGTAATAACGTTCTGACGTGAAGATGTACTCAAACTTTTAAGGTTATTCAGCGGCCTAACTACAGACATGACTTGAAAATAGTCGTATCTTCCTTTACTCATCGAATTTGCGAAAATTTCTGTACAATTTCTCTGGCAGGTTAACAGTGATTTTACAGGGATCCACGACAGGAGTTCGAACCTGGGACTACATAACATTTATGCCAAAAATTACCGTTTTTTAAGTTAATCTATTCTAATTTAACTTAATGATTCGCGATACTCACACAAAGTTAAATATTCAACGGGTCTAATCGCGAATAATCGCGATGTCCGCGGGCGTAGTGAGTGTTGTGTGTCGGCCCGCTGCGAAAAACTAAAAGTGACTACCCGTGACCACGGCAACTGCGACGCTGCTGAAACGTCGGGAATTAAAGTAATTACGTTTTACCTAATAAATAATAGCCATTAGACCTGTTCAATATTTAATCTATTCTAATATCAGACATCAAAATCCGATAGGTCTCTGTGACATACACACTACACCCGCGAAAACCACATTCCTTCTCTTCTCACACGGTCGGGTAAAACAACATTATGAACTACTGACCGTACGATCATTATCTCGGAGCCGCATTGTTTCGCTTGTACATTTGACGAAAAAACAATGATAAACCTATTTTGTGTCAGACATTAGACAATGTAATGTAGAGTCATCTAAAACCCATATTTTGCATGCGATTTCATATGCATTCCGCAATGTTCCTATTAAAACTTACGTCATGGAGACTCGGCTTACAATATCTAATATTCCGGAACGAATTGGTATTTGATCTCAAATCGGTTTCGTCAGCCACACTTAAGTGTCGTCCACATAAGGTGTGTAATAATTAAATATTATTCAACGAAAATGGACAACTGACAGAAAACTCTGTTCTTATGTAGTAATATATCAAATATATCGTTGTTCTAATTGACAACCCCATTGGTGTAGAGGAGAATGTGTTTTAATGTGGTAGACTCACCACTTACCGGATACCTTCAAGGTATAAAATATTGACACCAGACTTGAAAACGGACATCAAATTAAACTACTTCCCATAAAAATATTGTGGTTTAAAGTGAATATTACCAAACAAAATTGGGTAATCGAAATTATATGAGTAATCGTTACGCATAATATATTGCGCGGTTTACGCATAATATATGTACTTTTAGCACAGAGAGTAAATAGAAACCAGAGCTAGGTACGCTTTTTTTTTATTGCATTGAACGTTAATATTCGATTTCTAAAAGAATGCTTGAAAATCTCGTAAAGGTTCTTGGGAAGAAATATTGCGAAAAAAAGTTACTTTGTGCATCAATATCTCCAAAAGCGTTGATTTCGCAGACATGGTGCCTGTGACAAAATACGTAATAGTAGGTATTTCTTAATGATTCGCAATACTCATACATAGTTATATAGTAAACGGGTTTAATCGCGATTATTTATAACGTTTTACCTAATAATCGCGAATAGAGCCGTTTAAGACATAACTAAAAGATGTAATGATGTGGAGAATAAATGGGTTTAACGGGTTCCGTGAATGACGTCTGTAGACTGTCTACAGACGTCATTCACGGAACCCGTTAAACCCAATTTTATGATATATTTTTCAGCAGGTCTATAACGTTCTTTCATCATTATCCCTCATCCAACGTATTGCACTAAAAACACTAAGGCGAGAACGGAAGAGGTGTTCAATCTAGCCGCTGTATCCCGTTGGTCGGTAAAAAGTACTGGATCATCGCTAGCAATTTTGCTCATTGACTACCGGAAAGCGATTATGAGCAAAAAGTAGTATACTGAAGTAATTTATTTTTGAATCACCTTATTATTTTTTATTTGTGATTGCCCGAGTTGACCAAATCCCAGGATTTGTCTACTATTGTAAGTAAGTAACTAACTGAATGTTCAGGATTTAAAGTTGTTGACAGCTCCCATCCCATCCTATCCCATCCCAGGGACCAACCCGGACTTGGCCCCCGTGGTGGAGCCTAACCTAACCTTCCTGCGGTGCAGGAAGAGACCCGTGCCCCAGCAGTGGGGACAAACAAGGGTTGATAACGAGACAGCTCCCATAGTTTTTTTTTATGTAGCCTACAAACACAGGCCTTATTATAGAGAGAGACCATATCGACGCCTTACTGCTAAAACCGACTATCTGCATGAAATGTTGTTATGCACACAATAACAAGTTTTAGTATAGTTAACGACATCCGAACCTTAAACTCGAGTTTTCTCGAAACAACATTTCATGCAGATAGTCGGTTTTAGCAGTAAGGCAACAAGTTTTAGTTTAGTTAACGACATCCGAACCTTAAACTCGAGTTTTCTCGAAACAACATTTCATGCAGATAGTCGGTTTTAGCAGTAAGGCGTCGATATAGCTTATGGTCTCATTTACTAAGACAGCATATCATTACATATATTGAAACCCGCGTCCCGGAAGATTAGGCAGAGACCAGGGTTTGCCACGATGTTAGCAGACTTCTTTTGCTTTCGCATCAACATTCATGCACGCACGTCTATCATTATATTATTTTTAATGCACTAACCCGTGCTAAAAAAAACCTATTTAGAGGCTAAAAACTCCATCCATACCGGGATTCGAACCCGCGACCTCTGGCTATCCGTGCCAGCGCTCTTTCCAACTGAGCTAATGGGCGACTCACCGGCATCAGTGAAATTTCGAACCTCTTTACAATATTCTCTGTATTACGTACAGGCAGCGACATCTGGCTGAAGTAATTTGCATCACTTGCAGCCCCGAGTACCTACTTTGCAGTTAGGTTTTACATCGGAATGATATCGCTGTACCCACATGATTAAGTATATTCTTTTTAATGCACTAACCCGTGCTAAGTACATTTTAAAAAACCTATTTAGAGGCTAAAAATTATTTAGTCGAAGTATGTCCTAGGATGTCCCATCCTGAATTAGCTGTATTAATGTATTTTTACATCAATATTTTCTCCATAATTATTATCAAAAAACGGAACAAAACGACACGAATCCATAAAAATAGTCTTCAAACACAGAAATACATAGGAGTTTGTTTATTACACTTTCCTGCAGACCTTCGACAGAAAACTATTTAGTATTCCAGCCGTCAATCACAAAGTCAAGCAGAAGTACTAACTAAGACGTAAATAGTGATACTACTGCAAGGAAGTCAGTTACATAACGGACGCATTTCCTCATTGGAGTCACGACTTTGACACTCCATTCATACTTGCACTTTCAGGGCTTTTGGATAAGTCGGTACCAAACCTGTACCTATATTGTATGTGCTTATTTATACAGATTGGAGAATCATCAGCTTACAAAATTATGGTAGTAATAAAAATAGGTTACTAAGAGCTAATAACTGATTCGCGCCAATAGATACAACGCAACAAAAAAATTATGGACTTCATGCTTCGCGCTGCAAACACAAACTTAGTCTAACTGTAGACAATAAAATAGTATAGATGATTTTACAATATGGATATTATTATATTTAAACACTAATATTTATCCACCTGCAAAGAATGGCGCACTAATTATTTAGAACTTTATTTAATTCTGGGTACATTAATTTTAGAACCACTTCCTCTAAACACTCGCAAAACTCCCGCTGTTTCATGAATAATTGTGTGTAATGAATGTCACACAAGTTAATTTCTCCTAAATTCACACTTATCATTGTCGCGATAAGAGCTATCATTGGTAAATAATAAGTAAGTCGCTGCCAACATCGACATTTTCAAACGGTCGCCATAAAAACCTGATAAAAACCGCTTTAGTCTCACGAGACCACACGGCGTTTTACAAAAAACAAAGTAAACACAATGCAGATTCCTAGCGGAGGAGGCTAGACTACTCACACGATAGCGGAGTGGTGTCTGTGGTGGAGCGGAGCGGGCAGCGAAGCGGGCGGCAGAGCGGACAGGGATGCGGGCTGCGGGGAACCACACCACCGCGCCTCGCGGACATCTGATGAGCCTGAAAGAGGAGAATGTATTTCTACAAATAACTATAGATATAAATCAGTCAGCGAGTGCACATAATTTTAATGCGAAATCTCCAAGAACCTAAATAGTTTGTAATTGTTGGCCGTTTTATTACTGGCGAGATGAAGTGGCCAAAGATCTGGGTGAGCTCTAAGCAGGCGACTGACACAAAACACTCAGGACAAAGGCTAGTGCAGACTTCTTGCGTCGGAAGTCAAGAACCGCTTCGGCTAGTTGAGCCAGCGGAGTAAAAAGAGTATGAGTATGACGTGAAATATGGTTCCTTGTCTTGCAGAACAGGAGTGAGTGAGTTTTTTTTATATTGCCCCGTTTGTATTTTACGTCAAAAAATGTATTCGGACAAAATGGAGGCCTTCGCCCGAATTATCCTTCCTAAATTTAAAATTAAATATATAACTTTATCTGCAGAGTAAAGGCTGGAAAGGCATCAATGAACGTTTGTGAAACTTGGACACTATATATAAATTTAAACACTTACTGCCATAAAGAGTCATGTGTGATGGTGGCCGGCTGGCCAGAACCGGTGTGGAACCATATCTCTCGCCACCAGCTGACAACCGCCCGCCGAGCGGTTTGAATGCTATTGGCCGGATCACGGATTTGCCCTGGAGACAAAAGAAAGAGAAAAATCAGGATAGAGTAAGTATATCAATTATATCAATCAATGCCCAATAAAACATTACTTAGGTCTTAGTTTAGTTACCCATCAACATTTTATGCTTACATTTGATTTACTTATATGCGTCCCTGTTTAGAACCTAACACAACAAAAACCTAACTCTCTAACTCTGCATAACCTCTGAAAATTACAACGAAAAAATTGGGTCTTTTATTTCATGACCGAAAATTTCAGCGTTACTGACATATACCCTTTTTAGCGTCCATGACCTAAGCGTGACGGTTCGGGATATTATACTTTTCAGACACAGCGCAGTCTTCAGACAATTTCTTTCATAGATTTTAAAGCGCCTTAAGAAGTTCTTGCTTAATTTTTTTTATTAATCTAGTTATACTTTGCTAAACGATTACGAATCGCTCCCGCTCCGCCTATACTATGTAAGCGCGCCTTTACAACAATTTATCTATTCAGTGAGCGTATCTAATGGATGTACTAGTATACGTGCTTAGTGTTAAGTTAAATGCTACTATAACAAAGTAATACCACGATATTAAAAGTGCAGCGCTTAAAAAAACCAATCTGAGAAACAATTACTTTAATTATTTCCTTGATTGCTTCAGCAGTAGCGGGTTTTCGATTATGTAGGAACGCTTTATATTACATACATGTAATAGTCACATAACCATAACCTCTTTTTTCTTTGGAGGTGGTGAAGCCTTCAGGTATATATGTATAAGGTTGTCTGTAAGAGATGACTTTTAGTGACAAGGCCGCCGTCTGTACTCTTAGGTTAAGAAATATCTATGTAAGTTCCTTTTTTATGTACAATAAAGTGTTCTGTGTGGTGTCGGCCTAGAGAATAGCACCAGCCGAAATTCTTCCCGCGGGTGTCGTAAAAGGCGACTAAAGGGATACAAACCGGGGGGTGGGCAGCAGCGCCCCCTGCAGTACAATTCCACCAAACTGCGATCCCCAACCCGCATGCTCAGCGTGGGGATTATGGGCATTACCCCCCAATGATGGCACAACCTTGCGCTATGGCGCTCATTAGGGGAGGGCTATGTCCAGCAGTGGACTAATATAGCCTGAAGAAGAAGAAGAAACTGTTCTCTGTCTATCTATCTATATTTTAGAATCTCAACTACCGAAAGTTGAATGGAGGGTCTCTTGAACCTCTGGAAGCATTATAATCGTATATGAAAGATTTTTAGCCTCCAGAACAAGAAAACTTTTGTGTATTTTTTTAACTATGAAATAAACAGTTAAAATGTTTAAATTTTGTTTTTTGAACCATTGTTATTATCCAAATAAAGTGACTTATTCCGATACAAGATTATCTCTGCAGTGCGAAATTCCTGGAATAATTCAGTTACTTTATCATTTACAGCTACTGCAGAGTGGCAACTAAAGGCCAGACCTGTAGTTCGACCCCCAGCTAGGTGGCGAGACGACATCGACAAGGCAATAGGGAAGACCTGGAGAAGAGCAACGCAAAGCAGAAGCGACTGCCGCCTGCAGGAAGAGGCCCTTGTCCAAGAGTGGATATTGAGGGGCTGAGGATAAAGATGATGACCATTTATGGCACGGCATATTTGCTTAAAGTTATTTGCAAATATTAACACTCGCTAACTGTAAACATATCATTATATTCTTTATGCCACACCTGGCAATAAAGTGGCCTTTTCCGCACGCTGCGCGTACAGAAAAAGCCGCTTTCTGGCCAAGTGTAGACATAAAAAGATGTACACAACACGGGAGGTAATAAAGAAAGCTCTCGATCGCATATTTACGTCCCTCGCTTGCAGCTCGGGCCGCAAACTTTTGCGATCTCGGCCTTTCTTTGTATTACCACCCTAGTTGTGTAATGTACTATTTGCACTAACCCGTGCTAAGGACAATTTTTAAAAACCTATTTAGAGGCTAACAATTCCACCTATATACGTACGTACCACTGAAGGGCACAGACTTCCTCTCTGAGAGTGAGAGAGTATAGGCCGAAGCCCACCGCAGTTAGGCAATTTCAAGCGCTCAGACTCACGATGTGTTTACAAACCTATTTAGAGGCTAAACATTCCACCCATGCCGGGATTCGTACCTACTAATACGACCTCTGGCTATCCGTGCCAGCGCTTTTTCCAACTGAGCTAATGGTTTCACTGATGCCGGTGAGTCGCCCATGCAAGAATAGTCGTGCCTTAGCAGTGGGGACATACAAGGGACATCTCGCTTACACATTAATAGTCAAATAAGTACAACGTTACATGCTCTCTTCTTACCCAGTAGGGTTACCCAGACTTGGCCCCCGTGGTGGAGAATGGCCTGGCCTGGCGATGCAGGAAAAGACCCGTGCCCCAGCAGTCGGGACATGCAAGGGTTGATATCGATATAGTCTGAAGCGTGATAATTACGATTTAAGGATAAGCCCAACGATTAACTCGAGATGTACATTGGTAGAAACAATTTGGAAATTTCAGATGTAAATGACATTTAGTTTACACGGTGAAATTGGTTTAATCTTAGTCTGGATATAAAATGTTCGTAGAACGAATGGCGACCTTTAGATCGTGGTTGCGTGAGCGCGTGGGTACCCACTAAGTACGAAATTTTACAGTTAGACCTTTTTGTTCAATACCCGCACTTATGTCTTGAGTGATAGGAGCTGCGATGGCGATGTTCGGCGTACTTATCAAAATGTCAATTCCGTGACGAACAAAGGCAGATAGCAGAGTTATGGCTCCATTAGCTGTAGCTTATGCACTTGTGCCGCGGAGATTGGTTTGTTATGGTTGTGAAGTTTATTTCTCATAAAAAAGCGGATGGGTCTGTGTCGGGTCGTTGATTTAAAGTGAAGCGTTTATACGAGTAAGTAAGCGTTATTACACTATTTTTATTTTTAATGCACTAACCTGTGCTAAGGAACAAATTTAAAAACCTATTTAGAGGCTAAAAATACAGAGAACGTAATACAGAGAATATTGTAAAGAGGTTCGAAATTTCGCTGATGCCGTGAGTCGCCCATTGGCTCAATTGGTAGAGCGCTGGTACGGATAGCCAGAGGTTGCGGGTTCGAATCCCGGCATGGGTGAAATTTTTAGCCTCTAAATAGGTTTTTAAGTAAGCGTTACTTTGAGCTCAAACTGCGCGATGCGTTATGCGGCATAGGCGCCAGCCATCTAGCGACACGGGTTAAGATTATCTGAGTAATGGCTACTTTGATCTACTCCACGAAAAAACATTGCGAGCTCATTTCACCAAGGTACCTTGCAGAAATAGGTAAGCTCGCAATGTTGTTTTTATTAATTTTTTTAATATAAAAACCTATTTAGATGCTAAAAATTTCACCCATGCCGGGATTTGAACCCGCAACCTCTGGCTATCCGTGCCAGCGCTCTACCAATTGAGCCAATGGGCGACTCACCGGCATCAGTGAAATTTCGAACCTCTTTACACTATTCTCTGTATTACGTACAGGCAGCGACATCTGGCTTAAGCAACTTTTAATATAGTTTTTTTCTTTTCAATTATACTTTCTTGCACACGAAAAATTAAATAGGACATTGCATAAAAAATAACATGTACAAAGACGAGCTTATTCCTGTAAGAGATTTCTTCCAGGAAACTTTCATCTTTTCTTTTATGTACGATTTTATGTATGTCTTGGGTGCGATATTTTCTGTATGAGCCCATACAATCAATCTTGCACCTACACAATCAAAATAACCCTCTCACACTCATACATACACATACACTCTACACACCGCGAGGAAAACACTAACATTTATATTTTATTTCACTTATTTTTTTCTCTTTTCTTCATAGAATTTCAAAGTTAATTATAACTGCATTTTTACTGTCATAATTTGTTTTCTGTGGGTAAGGCGCTGTTTGCCGAAATACAGGTTCTAATCTGGTTCGGCAACGGAGGCCAACTTAAATTATAACTATATTGTGTCGGTATGTAACTTTTCTTTGAAATATATTTTATTCCATACTTTACTGATCACGGTTAATCACAGTCCACAGATCAGTCACTTGCTACGATCCTGACTAGCCTATTTCGTTCCATTAATCGCTGCACATACGGTCGGCGGACTCGGCTTTTGATCGACTGTTTAATTACAACTAATCATAATTATGACAAAAACTTGCAATATGGCATCCACTTTTTAACTCGGCGAACATCCACGAGAAATTCGAACAATCCAGCTCTTCAATAAATAATGACAATAATTATCGATAACTACTGAGGCATGCATTCAAAACCCACAAACAACGTAGAGCGTATCCCGACAAAAATTCACCGCGTTTTTCTAGTCAAGCAAATCATCCGATGCAATGCAATGGATAGTTATCTCAATTCTTTTGTCGAGAGGTGAGCCCTTGAGTTGCACTGACTAGGATGGATGGTGTACAATGTAGATTTGGACGGAGAAAAAATGAGTTAGCGGTAAGAAGTACACCGAGAATTAAATTTAGAAAAAAATGACACAGAGTGAGCCTGAACAAATCTTTTATCAATTAATACTCGTAAGGCTAGTTTAGTTTAGTTAAGACGAAGCACTCGTGGCCTAGTCGAACCGAGTGATTGGAATCAATCACTTGAGTTAAGCAACAACAGGCGCGGTAAGGTGCATCCCGTGACTAGCGCTAGAGGCATTTCTTCGAGCGCTTCCATACTTCGCAAGGCACGCTAAGCCGTTGGTGCCGGCTGTCATGTAATGGCAGTCGTTAAGCCATGTCAGAGGTCATGGGCGGCTTGATAACTTCTGACAGTAAGGGCGGCCACTGTCTTATAATCCTCCACCAACCCGGACTTGGCCCCCGTGGCCCCGGTATGTCCTAACCTTCCTGCGATGCAGGAAGATACCCGTGCCACAGCAGTGGGGACATCAAGGGTTGATATCGAAGCTAGTTTAGTAATGAATTCATAAAAGATTTGTTTTTATACATCATAAAGCTAAAACCATTTCGAGAAAAGCCATTATAAATCAACAAATCATTAAATTCCAAATAAAACAAAATTAAATCTAAAGTAATAGCACAAAAATTATACTTAATAACACACTCTAATCGAGCTGTTTTAGAAATTGCGCTTTTTAGAAATAGCCCTGTTTAACAGAAATGCTTTTATATTTTTAATGTTCTATGAATAACCTTTTATGGCCAATGAATTAAATTAACATTTCGCGACAATCTGCATTTGCAACGATCGCCGCGATAGGTCCGTTTACTGCTGAGGCCACTGGTAAGCGTACTTTGTAAGTGCTATTAATTTTGGTGTGCTCTGATTAGATTAAGTATAAAACTTGTTAAGAATCTCTTATAATAAATAAAGAGTTTATATTTAACTGAAATTGCGGCGAAATAATTAGTTATGTATGTTCCACTGGCTTCTACTCTTTTTTGCCAAGTTGATGCCGCGTTGTTATATTTTTTATATATTTTTTATTATATTATTATATATATTTTTCAAAGCTCACCTTGCGTCAACCGACTTACTTACTAGCGATAAAGCCTTCTGAGTAATGTCATGCCGTGACCAACCGAACGAATGGGAATGACCGAATGTGCACCAATTTATTGTTGGCGTCACGGCGAAAGCGAGCGAACTTATTAACCTCCGTTCGAATTATTAGAACACAGCAAGTTTACATTCAAGGATTACATACATGTAGGACGAATATTGTAAATGCCAAAAACGATAAACTTCCTTGTTGGAGCACAGAGACAAATCTAGAAAAGAAGATGAAGATGGAAACAAATTTTCTCACAACAGTAAGAGGTACCTACACATTTTAATAATATTAAACATATAAACTTCAAAATCAAAACTTGGGCCTATCCCCAGGTTTTCATTGAATCTATATTCAATGAAATCTACGTCGACTTCATATCTTTGCTACTTTAAGTCTATGCACGTTTCAAACCATCTAGGTGTCAATGGTTTGAAAAACTGCCATTGTATAATCAGGGCCCATGTCCTTTAATACTAAAAATTATAAGCTCGATAGTCCGATGAATTGAGCCTTATTCCACGTTTTTGTGGATTGATATATGGCCAGGTTTCTAAATTGATAAATTCACGAAGTAAGTATCTGTTTACTTAGCGAAATTTTCAATTCAGAGACTGGCAATATGCCTTTGCAGTCCTACAGCGGGCCTCTGCATCTACGTAATGAGATGATACCATCCTGACAGCTATTCGGCCTAGGCCACAGGAAAGACTAGTCCATACGTGCGGAGCCAGACAAGGCACAGGTTTCCTCACTATGTTTTCCTTAACAGTAAGTATGTGTTATTAAGACAAAAAATCGCAAATATACGACGGGATACAATACAGAATTTTAGTACATACCTATTTTTAAAGGCGCGACGACGCGCATACATAGCAACAGCCGTATGAGGGCCGGTTAGCGAGTGCCTTCATTCTCATACGTTCGGTCGGTCTAAACCCAGCAACAGACATGCCGGAGGAGCAATGATGTTGAACGGTTACTCACCGTGACGATTGGCAACCTTGAACAGGGCAAAAAACCGCCCAAGGCATGAGGCTCTAGTAGTTTCGGCTAACTTTGGTTGATGCGTACCTACCTTCGTTAGACTTGCAGATATCTACTTTCCATTGATCACGCTTTTATCATGATCAAGCAAAAAGGAGACGCTGAACCAGCCCTTCTAGTTTTTATTTTAAAATCTAGCGACACAGCTGAGCGCGCTTCCTATTGCCAAAACAAATATCATGATAAGACTATGAATATGAAGTTTTTTTTTATTACTTATCTGTAAGATTTCGTTCTTGTCTTGCATGAGATTTTTGGCTGTAAAACTTTTTATTCTTATTCCTTTAGCAAGTGGTCAATAACTTTGAAATGAAAGTCATCCGTGCCGGGGTTCGAATCCAAGACCTCCCGATAGAGAAGTCGGCGTTCTACCGCCCCGCTACCACCGCTTACTGGTTGTAGTATTAGAATTAACAAAATTTAAATACCAGTTCCATAGCGAATGTACTATACAGATGATAATATTTTTGCAATTTCATGGTGGTCTCATAATAAAACTTATGGTGAGTACTGAACCTTTCTGCAACACATACCTACTTATAATGTAATTAGCTGACCCCGCAAAGGTTTTTTTGTCTTATTAATTAAGTTAAGCAACTGGTGCGGCCAGGTACCTACTGGATGGGTGACCATCCCGTGACTACCGCTAGTGGCATTTTTTCCGAGCGCTTTCATGCTTCGCAAGGCACGTTAAACCGATGGGTCATGTAATGGCAGACGTTAAGCCATGTCAGAGGCCTTAAGGACGGCTTGATAACTTCTGACAGTAAGGCCCGCCACAGTCTTACAATAAATAATCCACTAACCCAGACTTGGCCAACTAGTGGAGTATGGCCTAACCTTCCTGCGATGCAGGAAGAGACCCGTACCCCAGTGGTGGGGACATACAAAAGGTCGATATCGATCGATATCGATTAAATAGCCTACGACCTATTGAAACGAAATGAAATGAAAAGGTTTTATTCAAAGTAGCACAGAAACTGCGGTTTAAGGAACGTTACAATTCAAACTAGGTGTCCATTTCAAAATCTAGATCATTTTGGAGAAAAATTGACAAAAAAACTCCAAACTTAGTCTTTTCAAAGTCCTTAATTAACATAGTTTACATAATTATTATAAAACATAGAACTCATACGTTGTACTGGCTTTAATTCCAGACCTCATTGTCATCTAAATAATCCTTTTTATGTTATAGTAGCCCTTTTGGCACAAAGTGTGGTTAACATATTTTTTGAACCAGATTCAGGCAAGCTTAATATATCTTCAGGGATTTTATTATAGAAGCGTATACAATGCCCCATGAAGGATGTATTAACCTATTCTCAGACTTACCCAATATACACAAAAAATATATAAAAATCGATGAAGCCGTTTCAGAGAGTTCGATAAAAAACACCGTGACACGAGATTGTTATACATCAGATGTAAACAATTTATTACCACATGTCACAGGCCTGGGTCTAGGTAACCCGAGTTAGGTTCAGATTAGGAATCAGGAAACCTCAGCGGCTATTACCATATCTGGTTCGCGACGCATCTTCTACTCTGCGACCTCAGAGTACAGTTGGTAACTAAAGTGATTACATACAGCTTCATTGAGGCAGGGATAAGTCATGCTATTTTTTTATGTGGTGTAACTTATTGACTACAATATTTATTATATTTAACTTATCAAAAAATATAATATTGTTAATACTTTACTTTATGCAAGACTAATAGTTTTTCTTTAAAAAAAAACACCCATACGCTAGCGTATGCTACGCTCTCTCTCTCTGAGGGCAGGCTTGTGCCCTGCCGATAGTATTATTATTAAAATTCTTTATTGCACTATTTAAAAAAAAATAAAAGTACAAAGGCGAACTTAATGCTGACATAGTTATCTTCCAGTTAACCTTAATGGTAAAGGGAAGTAAAGTAATAAGTTTTTTATTAATTAAAAATGGTTAAAAACCAATTTAGAGGCTAAAAATTTCACCCATGCCGGGATTCGAACCCGCAACCTCTGGCTATCCGTGCCAGCGCTCTACCAATGGAGCCAATGAGCGTCTCACGGCATCAGTGAAATTTCGAACCTCTTTACACTATTCTCTGTATTACGTACATGTAGCACGGGTTAGTGCATTAAAAATAAAAATTGTGTAAAAATGGTTACACAAATGAATAGTTTACAGTGGTCACCACGCTACGTCAAACCCGTTATAGTACTTATGAACACTTGCATGACATGTACCTACCTAACTGGATCAAATTATTTTATGTGTCTGTTGTAGCTTGTAACAAAAACTACAAACTTGCCAACAGCGACGAATTCGCGACAATTCGAGCTGATCTGCCCTTTAGCACCCGTCAGTACAATTAGATCGCTCGACCTACTTCGGAACCTGTCGCTTTCCACCTGGGTGGCGGTGGGTTTATCAATAGACGTGAGTTAGATGATACGGGAGCCGCAGTGGCTCTTATGACACTCGTAGTAGCGGTGGTTTTTGTCTATATTAGCGTGGCTTTGAGTAATGAAGTCATGACTTTACGAGGAATCCTGGGCCTCGATTCTGTTAGCGCATTAGTAGTACAGTGATAGATTCACGGTCGGGTCAGCGTATGCGTGTTTTCTTGTAGCGTCAAGGAAGTAACATCGATTAGAAAATCAAGGATTTGTGCTTACGATGTGTTCGCCGCTTGTAGCGTATGAGAACGTCTATGCGAACTTTTTTTAGGAATTTAATGACATTTTTGAATGCTAACTTCAAGTCAAATCCCAAAAATTATATACCTATTATTACGTCACTTTGAGGAAAAAGTCTATACTCTTAAGCCCAAACAAGTCTGTCTTATGTATAACAAGAATTGCTTGTTATTTCACTATAACTACATGAACCCTGTAAATTAGGTAACTGTGGTGCTCCGCGCTAAATTCGAATGTGGCTGTACTTGTGTACTTTGAATCCAAATTATCTTTCCCATACAAGGCAACTTCGCAAAAGTCATCCCGACTAATAGCCCCTTCAAACTAAGGACCTATTCACACGCGATCCGCCCACAGACTAATCGCTAATCAGTTGCAAAAATCGAAATTTGCATGTCACTAAACAACTGGTGCCGGTAATAATAGATTTGCGACACCGCGGGCGAAATCCCACGCTCCGGACCACTGGACCACGTGTTCCGTGGACTAACAGAGGCTGTGGCCCCGTTCGGCCTAAAATTTGAGCCTAGTGGTCAAAAATTTCGCTGGATATTGGTAGTTTTTAAACACGAAGTCAATGAACAAAATTATTTATTAGTAAGTTATCAGTAGGTACCTAGTTAGTTATAAAGAATCCTTAACTGAGTTAGTTGGAGTATGGAGGTTTATATTGACGAAAGGTCATTCTAGCTGGTCAATATCTAAACTAAATTTATCTTAATGACTAGCTCACTAGGTGCTAGCCGGATATTAGGAAATTAAAAACCCAAAGTAAATGTACAAAATAAATTAATAATAGATTATTAATACCTAGTTAAACAGTATTCTTAACTGTGGACGTTTATATTGAAGAACTTAGTGAATAACCCACTAGGTTCCCAGTTTTAAATGTATTTTTTGTGTTAATAGGTGACGTCCACGTTCCATGTAAACGGTAAGTAGGGTAGGTACAAATTACTAACAAATTTCGGGGGAGGGAAAGGCCTTTCTCATACATAATCAACAAAACAATGAGTTCGCATAAGATGATAAATGGGTTCAATGGAGATGTTCACGTCCATTTAAGCAAGAAAAGAACACCCGTTCCGTTCTAACATAATACGAGAGAAAGGGGCACCTAATCGATGTTATCTTTAAAAACAGCCTCCGGCGATATCCCAGGCCTTTATCAGAGATTTACACTCGCGCGGCGTATGAGCGGAATTATGAATAATTTCCAGGGCTTTTAAATACATTTTCGGGTTGCATGCCACATTCGGGACGGTGATTTTAATTCCAAAATTCCGCCTCGAACGTCCCTTTCCGATGCGTCACGCACGCAGCCTTTAAAAAAATTCTTTTTTAAAAATGGCGTCCGCGAAATTTGCGCTTCACCAAGGAGGTTAAAAACTGACGTGACCTACTTTTGCAACAAGGAAAATAGTAAAACAGGTAATATTGATTTTATGGTTGGATTATATACGTCGTAAATCGAATGTTAAATTAAATTAAGCGTTAATATCGAATGATAATGTTATAATAATTCATCACAACAAAGGCCGACGCCGCCGCACGCCGATCGCTGCAAGATCTGCAACATGGCCGTAAATTAACTGATTACAGAACTCAACAAGAGTAATGTTGTGTTCATCCTTGGGCAACAACTGTTATGCGAGATAGAAGTATCCGAACGTACGTTCGATTAACTATACTAAGTGATGTTCGGTTTTGCAATCCATACGTGACATAGGAAAGCTATAGCGAATTAGTAGACACATTTACTTTTTCGAAATTTAGATAAAGTAATTTTGGTTTTTCGGATTTTAGATTTTTGGACGATAGTTATTTATTAAGCCGGTCTAAGTGAAAACGTAATTATCTTAATATATAACTATGACTAGACCCGTTTAATATATAACTGCGTATGAGTATCGCAAATCATTAAGAAATACTATTTCAAACGAAAGTACTGTATAAGCGAATGAAAGTACTCGAAAAGCGAACTTAGTACTTTTATTTTTACATAGTGTTAATTATTAAACAGGCAAGTAGGTAGCAACATTCTATTGTGGGATTAATGTGGGAAACCAGTAATTTTAGTGTTCGTTGACGGATTATTTGGTCCACAATCGCCTAGATTTTTTAAGAGAGCATTTATCTACTCGTTGAGAAACTACGCATTTTTATGACTTACAAAAACGTTAATTCCTTAACAATAAAATGAGAAATACAGAAAAAATACGTATTTTCTTAATACTTGTTACCCTTTCCACAATTTTGCTGAATTCTTACCTAATAGTTAACGAATCCTTTTGAAGCTCATAAACGTAGAGGAAAAAGTGAGATATGTAATCCTTTTAATGTATTTAGTTTTCTGGTGTGCACAATAGAGGTCTAATCAACAAAATTCTGTATTCTTGATACCATAGTAAGACATAAACTTATTATAGATATAGAAAATATTTAATTTTACACATAAAGACACGCACCGTCGCGATTAGCGACTGGTAAATTTTTTTTTTACTTGATGTAAACTCTATGTGAGATTTAGATAGAGTGAAAAATGTTTCCGTACCGGGCATTAGTGTAGTACATGTACTCGTAGTTAATTGAAGAAACAATCCAGATAAAATACACGTCGTAATGTAGCCTTATTATTTTTTTGTCTTTACCAGCCAATGCAAAACACAGTTTTTCTATGCAGCCTATTTTTTCGCAATCTTTTTTTTTCTAAGTTTCCAAGGCGACTCAAAGCAACACGTGTAAGATCTTGAAATTGACAATGAATCACTTGCAGTGGTTCCTAATCTTTCATCGCACAATGACCACTTTGATTGCTATGCTGTTTCCAAGGATCAGACGACATGAGGTTTTGCACTCATAAAGTAATAAAAGTTCTCATAAATATTTTCATCTTTACAGATGTTTTTCATTAGCATAGATAGTTTCGATGTGAAGTTGCACAAAGAATGTCGCATTACGTCCGTCCTGATGCGCTACAGTGCAGCTCGGAGAATCTCATTTCATCACGTTCCAGCGCGATCGCAGTCTTGGCGGTTTTGGTACCTAGATGTCTGAGGAAGAGTCGCTTCTTTTATCACTATTTATTGGCAATAGTTTCATATGTGGAGTCTGCGATCCACTCTTGCGTCTCTCACAGAACACGTGTGGTCCGCGGACCAAGGTTGGAAACTACTGCTCTAATGAGTCTGCAATTGTAAAGCACTCGTATACAAAGTATGAGCCTGTGGCAGGCCTGTGGTAACTTCCTACAACATTAGATATTTAGTAGGTACAGTCGACAACTCAAGTCTTCGCTCGTAATGTAAGTTGATTTGTATGAATGGAAATTATCACATACTGATCTTGTGGCCCATTGGTAGACATTTTGTTTACAGATAGTTCTTAAAGTCAAGGCAAAAAGTTGAATTTAGATTGTAAATTGGGATGTGGTGATCTTGGTCACACAAGGAGATCTGGGTAAGCGTATGGTCCATTTAGACACGTGGCAAGCAGATGTCTGAGGCAAAAAATAAAGGATCACATAACAGCTGCCCGTCAAATACGACACTCCCTCTTTGGAATGGCTATGCAATTAATTTAGGAGTCAGCCCTGGAATAGACTCACGAGGGGAACATCTCATAGCGCACACTACGAAGATAGTATTAAAAATAATAACTTCCACACAACACAATCACTTGTCTAAACTGAGATTTGCTGAAAATAATCGTGATTGCTCACACGCAGGATTTATGTCGAGCAAACTTATTTTTATCAAAACGTTAAGTTTATAAGTCCGTTAGCTTTTAGAATATACCTCGGCCACTATCGGAAAAAGCATTTTTCATTTTTTTTATAACGTTTACATACTGGCACATACATTGCTTCTGACCCCACACTAGGATACCCTGTGTCGTGGGAATCAGAAACAACGGCATCACAAACATGTAAACATCCAAGCCTCGGGGTTTTTTTTGTCTCCAGCCGGGATTCGAACCCGGGACCTCTTGAATGGTAGGCAGATACGCTACCGCTACGCCACAGAGGTCGTCATCAAACTGTGTTATAAATGGTAAAGAGTACTTACCTAGACCGATGTCCATTATATTATAACAAAAAATCTATAAACCAAAGTACGGCTACTTCCAGTGGAAATCGAACCTACACCTGTGTTGGTAGTTATGGGTGTTAACCGGTAGACCAACGAGGCAGTCAAAGGTGCTCGTTTACGTGAAGTTAGTATCTCATCGAGAATTTAAATTAGAAACTATAATATTTGGAACCGGACTTGGCCCCCGTGGTGGCCTAACCTTCCTGCGATGCAGGAAGAGAACCATGCCTCAGCAGTGGGGACATACAAAGGGTTGATATCATAATATTTGACACAAATTTAATCACTCCATTGAGGCAATGAACTTGTCTCTAGTTTGCTTAAAATCGTCTGTAATTTCGTCCTATTTGAAATAACTCTAGACTGGGTTAGGTCACTGCTATGCCCCAGAAAAACTATTGTTTACTCCCTAACCTTGAAGCCCAACGATGGCCCATAAAATGCCCGACCGTCCGTACCGGATGTGACGAATCGATCCGCTGACATAACTTTTGCAGTAAATAAAATTGGTACCACTTTATCGGCAAAATGGTGGAGGCAAACTTGCAGAAGGACAGATGACTTATCGAGATCTCTTCGAGTTGCTCCGGATCGAAACAAAGCAAATTCGTGACAAGAGATTTGAATATGGCACGAAAGTTTACAAGGCGTGAACACTGCCGGACGCCTAAGTTATTATCAGAAACTAAATATCCTTATATCCCTGTGACTACCGCTAGTGAAGCGCTCGTGGCCTAGTGGAACCGAGTGATTGGAATCAATCACTTGGGTTACAAACAACAGGTGCGATCAGGTAGGTACTGGACCATCCCGTGACTATAGTTAGGGGCATTTTTCCGAGCGCTTCCGTGGTTCGCAAGGCACGTTAAGCCGTTGATGCCGGCTGTCATGTAGTGGCAGTCGTTAAGCCACGTCAGAGAGCTTGCTAACTTCTGACAGTAAGGCCCGCCACTGTCTTACAATCCTTCACCAACCCAGACTTGCCCCCGTGGTGATTATGCCCTTAACTTCCTGCGGTGTAGGAAGACGTACAAAGGGTCGATATCAATATCAAATATCTTTAAAAGCTTCTATTCCAATTATATTCAAAAAACACTTACGCGGATTCACACAGGAAACATTCTTATAATTAAACATGTTTGAAACAAGTATTTTTATAGCTTTTCTTCTATTAAGTATCAGTTCAATAACCCTAAGATTGCCAAATAACAGGTAGGTATTGAAGTTTAATGCAAAAGTATAACAATTTTTTTTCTAAAAACCTATTTAGAGGCTAAAAATTTCACCCATGCTGGGATTCGAACCCACAACCTCTGGCTATCCGTGCCAGCGCTCTACCAATTGAGCCAATGGGCGACTCACTGGTATCAGTGAAATTTCGAACCTCTGTACACTATTCTCTGTAGGTATTACGTACAGGCAGCGACATCTGACTTAAGCAAATTGCATCACTTACAGCCCCGACTACCTACTTTGCAGTTAGGTTTTACATCGGAACGATATCACTGTACCCACATGATTATACTATTTTTATTTTTAATGCACTAACCCGTGCTAAGGACAAATTTAAAAACCTATTTAGAGGCTAAAAATTTCACCCATGCCGGGATTCCGGGAAATTTTTAGCCTCTAAGTAGGTTTTTAAATTTGTCATTAGCACGGGTTAGTGCATTAAAAATAAAAATAGTATAATCATGTGGGTACAGTGATATCGTTCCGATGTAAAACCTAACTGCAAAGTAGGTAGTCGGGGCTGTAAGTGATGCAATTTGCTTAAGTCAGATGTCGCTGCCTGTACGTAATACAGAGAATAGTGTAAAGAGGTTCGAAATTTCACTGATACCGGTGAGTCGCCCATTGGCTCAATTGGTAGAGCGCTGGCACGGATAGCCAGAGGTTGCGGGTTCGAATCCCGGCATGGGTGAAATTTTTAGCCTCTAAATAGGTTTTTAAATTTGTCCTTAGCACGGGTTAGTGCATTAAAAATAAAAATAGTATAATTTTTTTTCTAACAGCATAAACGTGAAATAGACGTTTCATAACTTTTTTGAGAACTGTCATCAACATTCTGTCAATAGCTCATAGGTAGGTATCCAATGCCAAACGAGCCGAAGGCAGTTCTTCTGTCAGTAATTATTGAGGAAAAAACGAACAGAAAGCCGACCACGGCAATCAAGCGCACAATGCCGGTGAACAGCCGACGACAACTGAAAAATGAAAACAAACAGCATAGCGTTAGTTGACTATTAGTTCCTATGCTTTTTTCTATAACCTAGTTTCTTCGGTGACATTCGTCTAGCAGAAAAATCTAGATCTTTGTTATATTGCTTCACACTTTTCTGCTGCATCTAGTGGTATCCCTGGGTACAGGGGTGAGTTGATATAGGCAGGATTACTTCAAAAATGTGCAATTCCTGCCAATTACAGTTTGTAACCACTAAGTAGATAAATAATTAATTTTTTTACAAAAATTTTTGTTCATCTTAATTTTTTTATTGCAATTAAGAGATCGCTTTTAGCTATGAGACCGCCAATTGTAAACGGCAAAACTTAGTACGTAATACGTAAGCCTTTTATCTATTTTGTTTTATGGGGTGTATAACAATTAGTCTATTGCAATTCAAAGCTAGAAGTTAGAAATATTAAAACCATAAGTGTTAGGCTAGGTTAGAATACGAGACAAACATCGAACAATTTTTTCTTGTTTATTTTTTATGTAAACGTCCCACTGCAGGGGACCCGCCTTCTCTTAGAGAGAGAGAGAGAGAGAAAGAGAGAGAGAGAGAGCACAATAGTACATAAGTACTTTAATATTACTAGTGTGTTTTTTAATAATAATAACAAATAAACATTAGAGGGGATCGTGGCAAGTGCCAAAAAGTGGTCTTTGTTTACCCTCTCCGGGATGTAGGCGCGAGTTTATGTAAGATAATGTTTAAAAGAGAAATGGTCACGTGTAGGCCCCCCAGGTGTGCGTATTTTTAACCGACTTAAAAAAACTGAGGTGGATGTAGGGGGTACGTGTTATCTATAATACGAGCATAAAAATGAATCGCTGAATGTGTTGGTAAGCGCGAATCTCGATAGCAGCTGAACTGATTTCACTAACTCTTTTTTAGAATATTCCTTGAAGTACCTACGAGGATGGTTATTACGGAGAGGAAAAAAAATAAACGAAGAAAAAAGAAATCGACTGTTAGGCGGTACGAAGCGAACTTCGTACCGCCTAACAGTCGATTTCTTTTTTCAGCTAGTGTTAAATAATAGTGTTATTTTGTTGGCACGATGCTCATTATGAAATTTGTTACTTCGTTATCAACCCTTGTATGTCCCCACTGCTGGAGCACGGGTCTCTTCCTGCATCGCAAAAAGGTTAGGCCATACGCCACCACGGAGGACAGGTCCGGGTTGGTGGAGGATTGTAAGACAGTGGCGGGCCTTACTGTCAGAAGTTATCAAGCCGCCCATAAGGCCTCTGACATGGCTTAACTACTGCCATTATATGACAGCCGGCACCAACGGCTTAGCGTGCCTTGCGAAGCACGGAAGCGCTCGGAAAAAAATGCCACTTACAGTCGTCACGGGACGCTCACCCATCCCGTACCTGACCGCGCCTGTTGTTGCTTAACCAAGTGATTGATTCCAATCACTCGGTTCGCCTAGGCCACGAGCGCTTCAAATTATGAAATTTGTTACTTAAAAGTAACAAATTATTGAAAAATAATTATTTATTTTTATCGTAGTCCCTATTTGGTCAAGATCTGTGGATCTACGACCAATCCACATAAAAGGCCCAGTTTCTGAATTGAGAATTTCACTAAATAAATACTTAACTGAAGTGATGTCTCTTGACAGAACGTTACTGATGTATTTATTTAGTGAAATTCTCAATTCAGAAACAGGCCGAAAGTCATTGAACTCTTTTTTAGTGTGTGCTTTTCTTCAAGTCAGTTTTATTTTTTGTAAAAAAAGTTATTGTCCAAGTCCGCTTGGCTGCAGTTGAACCGATAGTGCGATGCGGACTTCGGACAACAGGTCTCGCGGTCGTCTTTTTGTGGGCAGGAGAAAGTAGTCGAAAGTGGACTCCCAGCCGGGAAACGACCGACACATCTACACGCAGAAGTACTGATGATTGACAGCCGCTGGCACCTAGGCCGCGTTGCTAAAACTACTATTCAGTGTGTATCTTCAGTGTGTATCTTCTCAGTCGAATTTAAATTGCGTAGATTAGTCCTACTAGTTAGCTTTCCGCGTCCTTCCAGCGTCCCACTGTAGGGTACAAGCCTTCTCAGAGAGAGAGAAGAGAGAAAGAGAGAGAGATATATAGAAAGCGAGAGAGATAGAAAGAGAGAGAGAGATAGAAAGAGAGATAGATAGAAAGAGAGATATAGGATTAATTACCAGGCGTGACCGCCGCTGTTAGGCCATTTTAAACGCTGAGGTACGTAGTAACCTCAGACGCTCAAGTTTCCTCACGATGTTTTCCAACACAGTTAGCGAGCGGTGTTGCTAACATAAATTAACAAATGTACATATAGTGGGTAATTTAATTGAAACACCGTTTGTAATGAGCGAAATAGAAATAAAAAAAATAATAGTTTAAGAATTTAGCTAAGTCATCCTTATTATAAGAAAGTGGTAGTGTGCAAATATTATGTAAAAAAAACGCTATGTAAAATATCTGATAAAACTATTGTAAACGAGACTGCTCCCACAGTCAAATCAAGTAATTGGTTTTGTGGGGCCTTATTCATAACATGTATTGTGTTCTTTTTATATTAATAAATAAATACATACATACAATACATACCTGAAAAATACCTTTCGAAGTCATCATGCAAATTGACCGCGTCGCGTGCAAAATGGATCAACTCGTTACATCATAAAGCATTATGTTATGTGTTAAAGCTGTTATAAAGTAAATTGCTCATGAGGCGCCTGTATGAGTATGGGTGAGATTAAAATAAAATACCGAATTGGACAGACAGATTGATGTATCAAGGACAAAGATGTACACTTGACCATGATAAATATCAATGACTGTCCATGACTTCCTCGTTAGTCTAGCAGTTAGGGCGCTTGGTTACCAAGACAGAGGTCGTGGGTTTAATTCCCACTAGGGGCCGCCGTACATTTGTTTAAATGGCCAAGTCTAGTTGTGTTTTTATGTTTGTGACGTCCTTGCCCGATTACCATAGTACAGGGTATCCTAGTTTGGGACCAGATAAAGTGGTTTTTTTAAGTTCCGAGATGTATTTAACAATTTCGTAACAACATAACACAGTATAATATATGATTACAAGAAAAATAAGGCTTTCATGTTTACAGGCTAGACTCACCTCTTAAAACAATCACAAAACATTAATTTCATATGGTACACTTATATAATTTCTGTTGTTGTTTATTCATTCATTCGTTCCTTCGTTCATTCGATCATTCGTTCGTTCGTTCGTTCGTTGGCTCGCTCGCTCGATCGTTCGTTCGTTCGTTCGTTGGTTCGTTCGTTCGTTCGTTCGTTCGTTCGTTCGTTCGTTCGTTCGTTCTTTCGT
Source organism: Yponomeuta sedellus (assembly GCA_934045075.1). NCBI lineage: Eukaryota > Metazoa > Arthropoda > Insecta > Lepidoptera > Yponomeutidae > Yponomeuta > Yponomeuta sedellus. The sequence goes on along the minus strand of OW203735.1, from coordinate 5,244,108 downwards.
TCGTTCGTTCGTTCGTTCGTTCGTTTGTTCGTTCGTTCATTCATTCATTTATTTACATTTGTAACTTACAGCTAATGCCAAATCGCTACAACTTATCTTGCGTATCCACTCAAGTTTATAGGAATTTAAGTCGAATTCCTATATGTAAAAGCTAATTTCATCTTCGGTCAAGTGGTTGTGTTGTGTGGAAGTTATTTATTTATTTATCAATATGAATGAAGCGGTTCTTCTACTGCTATTGTCGTATGCCCAGCTTATCAATCGGAGATAGCTAACATCGATAGCGCAAACTGTATCGTTGATGGGATGGTTTTTTTTTGTTTAGGTCAGATTTGAGATGATAGGTCAAGTTGTGAAAGTATTCGATGATCGCGAGGAAACAATTGACAGACAAAATGTAAGTTTCGTGCGTAATCTTTGAAAAAGCAATGATCGAACGGCAATAGTGAAACGGAGTAGATTGATATCAACTTATTGTATATCTCCACTGCTGGAGCACGGGTCTCTTCCTGCATCGCAAAAAGGTTAGGCCATACGCCACCACGGAGGACAGGTTCGGGTTGGTGGAGGATTGTAAGACAGTGGCGGGCCTTACTGACAGAAGTTATCAAGCCGCTCATAAGACCTCTGACATGACTTAAAGACTGCGCGTACACGACAGCCGGCACCAACAGCTTAACGTGCCACTAGTGGAAAAATGACACTAGCGGTAATCACGGGACGGTCACCCATCCTGCACCTGACCGCGCCTGTTGTACATTTACTCAAGTGATTGATTCTAATCGTAGAGAATGCAAGTCATTTTATATGACCAGTCTATACTTACTTTAAACTATACTCAATATGCAAACCACTCTGATTAAATGGCCAACTGTGGCGTATTTACTATAACTGTGGTATTCTCTTAATTGCTGGAATTAACAACAACTAGGTTAGCTTATTGTAATTAGGGCTTGTTTATTAGGCTGTATTCAACCATATTTACTGTTCGAATATTGGAATAGTAAATATTAACTCAATTATTCGAATCAAGCGATTTTTGGAGTATGCTATGTATGTTATCCGACCAGGTGGGAGGACGATCTGCGAAAAACTGCCGGCAGATCCTGGATGCGGCAAGCTGAAGACACGGCGCTATGGCGCTCATTAGGGGAGGGCTATGTCCAGCAGTGGACTACATAATATAGCCTGAAGATGAAGAAGAATGCTATGTTATGAAGAAATGTCTTATTTTCCTTCTATGATTGAAAAACCTATTTAGAGGCTAAAAATTCCATCCATGCCGGGATTCGAACCCGGGACCTCTGGCTATCCGTGTCAGCGCTCTTTCCAACTGAGCTAATGGGAGACTCACCTTCCTTCCTTCTATGATTACCATTTTTAAGTTTTCGGAAGAACTCACTAAATAATAATATAGTAGTTTAGTTATATTTCGTTAAAATAAAAAAAAACAATCACTTTTTAATCTTCGAATAACGAATAACAGCAGCAGTTTTAAAATGTTTGCTTAAAATGGCACATCAAATATTTGACTTGAATTCGACGAAAACGCGTCAATATATGATAAGTAATGGACTTTACAAACAGTTTATCGTTACCGTTGGTCCGAAAGTAATTTTTTTCGAAAACAAAGTCTACAGTATAAGAATAAAGTCTACAGTATAAGAATAGTGAAACACTCCAATAGTCGATTTTTTTTATGAATATTCACTCAGTTTATGACCACTGATACGCAAAGGTTCCAATTTCATGGAACTACTTAAAATTTATGGTTTTCCATGACATTTGGATGATTTGCATAGCAGATTTACTCCACAGATTAACAAGTACTAGGAAGAGTAATTTCTACTAATCGGCTTTTCCATGTACTTCAAATTGTCATAATAAAATATGAATTGTGGTTTTATGAAACGCAGCCTGGTTTATCGAAGGAAACGAGAAAGCCAGTAAATCGTAAGTCACAGTATCTTACTAAAATTGAGTGACACATTTAATAAACTAAATTGAATTTATTACAACTTGAATTTTGTTTACAGATAGGTAACTGAGAAATAAAACCAAATATCATACGCCATTTTCTTGGTACGTTCTTGCCCTTCGCAGAGTTTTGCAATATTCTCAGCAATCTTTTAACGATAACTTTTGAAACTCAGACATCATTTACTACCTAACGCAGATAGCGAATGCTTAAATCTGGTTATGAAACCAGATTTAATTGCAATTGAATAATTTGCAACTCACCTCATTATTGAAAAACTGGCGCCGGTCGCGACACGCCATAACATATAAAGTCTGTTTCAGTTCAAATGTAACTAGGCTTAAATAGAACAACAAGTAACTGATAATGATATAACTATATTATAACATAAGGGTCACGGCAAAGTAATTGTGCAATGAGTGTTTGCCTTCGGTTTTCATTCAATGAACTAGTCTTAATTTTGAGTGGGTCTTCTACGCTCTTCCTATTGTTGTTATGAATAGTCCACATTAGTGAAATACTGGGGACCTTGGCATACATAGGGCGATAGAAGCACAACTAACACGTCGTGGTCGTGACGATCGCATAAATAATGCGATTTAACTCGCTCACGAGCGCAGTGATTTCAGCACTCGAATTATGGACGAAGAAATGTATGTAGCCAACAAGGTTAGCGCCTTGTAAAGCAATTATTAAGTGAAGCACAAGAAGGCGAAACTGGCCGCGCTATCAACAAGCGAAAAGTATCCTACTTTGGTAATGTGCTAACAAGCTACATTCCGGACGATGCAGTGATGCAGACCATTATAAGGAAGAAGAAAGCCGGGAAGGAGATGGATGTCATGGTTGGGCAAAATCAAGTACCAGTGTTACACCCACAGAAAATCCCACAGATTTCTTAGAGTTGCAACTGGCTCTTTATAAAGGGACCTTTATAAAGAGCCAACTCCAGTGATGGAGAGGCACTTTAAGAAAAAGAAAGTAATTACAGCCGATGTTAATACCGCACACTTTTCATAGGGTAATAATCATAAGGCAACCGAGATCAATTGTAATCTCAAATCTACCACTGCTCCAGATGCAACTATGCCAAGCGAAAACTATGTTTCATACATAGGCTGCTACTTATGTATGCGGAATCTGGGATTCCAATAATTTTAAACGCAATGTCTGACCTCCATGGTCAAATTCGTTATTTTTTTAAATACTGGCCGCTAATATATTTCTCTTATATGCGTTAGTGTTTTGTTTTTGTTGGGTTTAAAATGTCATATTGCTGAAAAAATGGAACTCACTCGTGAAAATATTCGTGCTATGATTTATTACGATTTTCGACGTGGTTTAACGCAACAACAGTGCGTAGATTAATTAACTTCGACTTTTGGTGGTGAAGCTCGATCAAAAACGACTGTGTATCACTGGTTATGACGAAGTTAAAGAAGGTCGCCCGAAATCGGTGGCTGTGCCACAAAATATTGAAGCTGTGCGAAAACTAATAATGCAAGACCGCCATGTTACGTATCGCGAGAAAGAGGCTATTCTGGGCATATGTATGACGAGCAATCATAGGATATTACATGAACATTTGTCTGTAAAAAAAATTTGTTCGCCTTGGATCCCGCACAACTTAACTCAGGATCAAAAAGATGCTCGCGTCGAATGGTGCAAAAACCTTAAAAAAATTCAACGGAGGCGACTCAAAATCTGTTTATAATATCTACACAGGTGACGAATTCTGGATCTACGCGTACGATCCCGAAACTAAACAACAATCAACAGTTTGGGTGTTTCAAAATGAGCCGAACCCCACGAAAGTGGCTCGTGCACAAAGCACTGTAAAGCAAATGGTGGCCTGCCTTTTTGGTATTAATGGCCATGTGGCTACAATACCACTGGAGAATCGCAGAACGGTTAATTCGGAGTGGTACACGACCATTTGTTTGCCGGAAGTATTTAAAGAAATACGCCAAAACAATCAGCGACGCAGAATCATACTTCACCATGACAATGCCAGCTGTCATACATCTCAGGAAACAACTACATTTTTGGATGGTCAAAAAATAGAATTGATGGGTCATCCACCGTACAGCCCTGATTTGGCTCCCAATGATTTCTAATTATTCCCAAATGTAAAGAATAAATTACGTGGTCAACGATTTTCGACCCGTGAAGATGCCGTAGATGCGTTCAAACAGCACGTTTTGGAGATACCTCAATCAGAGTGGAAAAAGTGTTTTACAAATTGGTTTCATCGAATGCAAAAGTGAATGATCGATGGATCATAGTGGAGAATACTTTGAAAACCAATAAAAGCATATTTAGCCATATACATTTGTTTATTTTTTCTATTTCGCATACATAAGTAGCAGCCCTCGTACAAAGCTCATCCACACAATACCATAACTCATTAAGTCCCCTTAACAAGCGCTTGAATAAGAGAAGTTAATACGAAAAAGTGATAGCAGCTAGCAGACGCCGTGAGTACAACGAATACTTTGGTAATCGGACCCACAACCTCTCCGCTTCATACAAGTGTTAAAAACTTGCTGTTGACGTTAGTAGAGTGAAATTCTCAATTCAGAAACTGTCGGTATGTAACTAGCCAGCCAGACCTTGAGAAAACGTAGAAAATAACGATGAAGTATTTTATTCGTTAAGAAAAAAATGCACGTTCGTGTAAACAGAGACAAAGTTGCTTCAACGACAGCGCCGATTAACATACAATAGGTGGAAACAATTGCACTAACAAGAATAGATTACAACTTGAAATAGCTCGAGTTCCAGATTCGAATTCAGAAATCGCCACAGGCTAAAGAGGAACACGCACATTTACATTTGTTGCAAAATGTCTCTATAGAATTTAAAAAAAACTTTATGTTAAAACAAAATCTCGATTGTGATACTAGCGCCGCCCAATACGTTTCATTTAACAACTTATTTGTTAAAATGGATCCGACCATTAAACTTCTGCATGGTCGTAAAGAAACATGATCACAATATTTACATACATATGATCGTGAACATAACCATCCTTTGCGAGTAGATATAGATCATTGCGCTCAAACCCGACCATGAGCAAATACCTCAGTAATCCAATAAAATCAGTCATCAATCAACGAGTTAAAATTTCCTCCGATGCAACGGCTTGATGATTGGTAATTCTCGATGGAGGCATTAGTTTTGCACAACGCCGCGTCTATTGTTCGCTTCGTGGGCGTACATTACACGGACATTATCAGATTTTGTCAGTAGCCTCCCACTTATTGCAAAGAGCGCGACTTTATATCGTTAGCTACGTTCATCTGTTAGTGATGAAAAATCGAAAGCATCCATCAAACAGACCAAACAATTAAAGCCTTTCAAGACCACATTTATTTTTTAAGACGAAAACACATACAGTAAGTAACAGCCGTTCCAGAAATATATTTTTCTTCAATCCTTTTACTTCTCCGTGGAGAATGGGGCCGATATTAAGGTCTTACACGAACGTCTGTCTTTAGTTAGTGTAGTCTGGAAACTTAGCAGAATAGCCGCTGGAAACCTGCAAAAGGTTCGTCACCATCCACTCCCTCGAAAACTGCAAGAATTTAAAAATTACTGATCCGTATTTAAAGACATCAAATAAGCTAAGCTTTTTTTGCTTAGCCATAACCCACGACACATAAGTAAGAATTTCAACTTTCACATTGTGAAAGAAAAAACAATGGGATAAACAAATAAATAACGGTCGTTTCATTAAAAACAATAAAGCTATTGAGCTGAATGACAATAAGCTTATTGAAATGGAAAGCGCATGTTAGAATTGATAGGTGAACATCACTTTTGCTATTCAATACAAATCGTTTAATGACAAGAGGAGAAACAAACAAACGACTGTCGGAAGGAAGTTAAAATGAATACATGAATGCTTGCTTACACCAGTGATTCTCACTAAGAAATTATACCTAGTTGCAATTCTTTTTTCTCTCGTAATACTAGTGTTCTTAATCGATCTATCTAATATACTTGGTTTCAGATATGAGTAGTTATTTGACGACACTGCGAAAATTGTTGTTATAATGTGCATCACCATATCATTACATACGTAAAGAGTTGTCTTGTCAGTGTAGCATGCATACTTCGGTCACAAAAAACAATAATGAGCGAGGGAGACTAAATTAGATCGCTGGATTGATGTGTATAGTACAATAGAGTTGACAAGTCATCAAATCGAACATATTTTACTTCGGAGCATTGGTTTGTATCAGGCATAGAGTCGAATAAAATTTAAATTAAAACAATATCTATGTGTTGTCGACTTGAAGCAAAAAGTAATGGTATGAGAAGAATTTTGTGTTAATTTTGCATCACATTCTTGAGACACCAAACGGTAATAAAATTAAGTAGGTACAACGAAGCTTTTCGATGTCATAAAACTAATGAACCTCGCTTAATGATAGGCTTCCGACCATCTAATGTCGGTGTTGAGTCTAGACACATCTCTTTAAAAAGGAATGATTGATACCTACTTGATTTTTACCAATTATCCTACCTACAACCCACTTGCTTATTTTTTATTCAATCGAAGCCAACTTACATTGCGAATTGATTATCGTTGCAAATTTAGGTGTGGGATGTAGATTCTTCGCTAGTAGGTTTGGTGAGGTATCACAATATTGTCTAACTTTTGCTTTTAACATCTGAACTGCAAAGCACCGAAACATCTTACACCGAAACAACGAAACATCTAATCGAAACATTTATCTCTTTCATTAAATGACCCTTTTCAATGACATATCTTCACCCATAAATCTTATTTATGATACTTTAATAGCCACTAACTCTTTAATAGTTTAAGTCGCACTTAGAACATTTTTGCTACATACTTTGTAGAAATCGTCTCGTTGCGATTCTTTAAAGAGAAGCATTGAGTTGTCTGACCGAGAATGCAGGCAATAAAAGCCTGGTTGGAGGACGCAGAAGCCTTTTTAAATCATAATAAACACAAAGGAGGTAATTTTATACGTACAATCGCGTTTATTCAGTGACAATCGCTGCTTACACCAATATTTTCTTTTAATTTACCTTGGACAAGAAAAGTGTATCTTTGCATCTAGAACATTTTCCTGGGAACATTTTTAGTATCCTAAGGCCATTCGAGTACCTAGAGGTTCTGCAATGGTGTATACTCCTCTACTCGGTCCTCTACTATTCGTATTCTATGAGTTAAGATAAAAATATTTTACGCCAGGAAAAAAACAGACATAAAATATTTTCAAAGAAACAGTACAACTGGCCCAACAAGTAAAAACCAATATGTACTAAGGGTAACTTACTTTTACGAATGCCTTACTACCGGAATAGAAATTAAATCGCGCCGCAGCAAATTTTTCAATAAAGCGACTCTCACTTTTCTTTTATAACTCCTCGCATGACATAAGCTGCACTGCGTCAATTATTCACATTGCTGTTATTTGGTGCATGTGAGGTAAGCTTTCTAATAAAAGTCGAGCCTTCTGCATCTTCTCATTGTATGTGCAATAACACTGCGCTACAAGAATTTTAATCAAGGAACCAGACTGACACCTACCTTCGTCGTCTCGGTATAGAAAGCGAGAGTGATATGCTCGTGTACAAACTTCATTAAGAAGATCTTTTTATTCACAAGCCGCCATTGTGATTGATGTTTGTTTGACTTGTTTATTTGGCTTGTGTATTTGGGCATTGTTGTCTGCACAACTATTTGCCGAATTGGATAATTGAGTTTTCAGTTCACCTATCACGATAGCGAGGAAATCATCGTCAATCGAACCTATCATCTTGAGGAAACCTGAGTGTCTGAGGCGTTTACCTACCTCAGCGCTTGAAATTGTTAATCCGCTGTGAGCATTCATGGTAATTAAGCCCATACTCTCTCTTTCTGAGAGAAGGCCTATGTCCTGTAGTAGGACGTAAGTTAGCTACATAAAAAAATATGATGGCTTGGGACTAACCAGTAATTGTGGTACTAACTATGGTACAGTGTCTTCTCTTAATTATAATATTAAAAATATTTCATAAAGATAGAAAAAAACTTGGATTATAATTATTAGGTTATAAAAGTAAGAAAACTGGTTCTTCTTGAAACATCTATCATCAAGAGATACTTTCGAAGCACTTCTTAAATATCTATAAACAAACGTTGCAATTTTATCACGTCATAGTGCTTTATAAACTGTTAATAAATAGAGCTGTCAGCAAATTATCAACTGCACGTAGGCGACATAAGTACTGTCATCAACAACTCGACTGCTATTAGGCACAAACGAACAACTACAGATAACATACTTCAAATAGTACGATGCGACTGCAATATTATAGAGCCTTGTAGAGCTGGCGAACACTTATCTCATCCAAATTCATTAACTTGTAAGCATTTGCAACTTAAATATATCTTAGGCGAATCTCTGTTAAGGTATAGAAAAGTCAAATACTTGCACATTCTTAGACGTTCTTCTGTGACATTGGTGAGAACAAACCCAGCTTGCCACAGCGATTAGACAACCGTGTATAATCCAGAGCATTGTATAATCCAGAACAGAGAGAAAAGTCAAATACTTGCACATTCTTAGACGTTCTTCTGTGACATTGGTGAGAACAAACCCAGCTTGCCACAGCGATTAGACAACCGTGTATAATCCAGAGCATTGTATAATCCAGAACAGAGAGAAAAGTCAAATACTTGCACATTCTTAGACGTTCTTCTGTGACATTGGTGAGAACAAACCCAGCTTGCCACAGCGATTAGACAACCGTGTATAATCCAGAGCATTGTATAATCCAGAACAGAGAGAAAAGTCAAATACTTGCACATTCTTAGACGTTCTTCTGTGACATTGGTGAGAACAAACCCAGCTTGCCACAGCAATTAGACAACCGTGTATAATCCAGAGCATTGTATAATCCAGAACAGAGAGAAAAGTCAAATACTTGCACATTCTTAGACGTTCTTCTGTGACATTGGTGAGAACAAACCCAGCTTGCCACAGCGATTAGACAACCGTGTATAATCCAGAGCATTGTATAATCCAGAACAGAGAGAAAAGTCAAATACTTGCACATTCTTAGACGTTCTTCTGTGACATTGGTGAGAACAAACCCAGCTTGCCACAGCGATTAGACAACCGTGTATAATCCAGAGCATTGTATAATCCAGAACAGAGAGAAAAGTCAAATACTTGCACATTCTTAGACGTTCTTCTGTGACATTGGTGAGAACAAACCCAGCTTGCCACAGCGATTAGACAACCGTGTATAATCCAGAGCATTGTATAATCCAGAACAGAGAGAAAAGTCAAATACTTGCACATTCTTAGACGTTCTTCTGTGACATTGGTGAGAACAAACCCAGCTTGCCACAGCGATTAGACAACCGTGTATAATCCAGAGCATTATACATCTACATACGCAACACTTCAGGCAACTTTTGATAGGACTTTAATACATACCAGAGTCGGTATTGAGAAAGAAAGGAAGACATCTATAGGCACAAATTAATACATAACAGGAAAGAAAACGGGTATGTGTTGCTGTGCTTCTTGTCTCTATTAATGTTGTCTCCAAAACGTAGGTTAACTGGTAGATAATGCTATCGCCTATGTTCGAAGTTTTTAAGCAATAAAGAATTGTAATAATTATATAATGCTTGCTTTATAATAAGTGAAATCATGATATAGCTGGCTTAAAAATAATGCCAATGTTAAATGCTCATATCCGAACACATCATATCACAAAAAAATAACGACTGCAACTTACTTGCGGGACACCACGACCTTGAGACAAAGATGTGTTAATCCAGATTATCTGTGTACCATAATTCTAATTCTATAATTTGTAAATCCACAGTCTAAATCCGTAATTCGTTCTTAGTTTATGCGTAAAATTAAACAAAATCAAATCGATTGAGCAAAAACCATTCAAACGTCTAAACAAACTAAATTTCACATTTATTATATTAGTACCACATTGAACTACAGGGCCACTCCAAATATATGTGAAAAAAATATATTATAATAATTGAATGAGTAGTTTCGGAATTACCTCCTCGTACAGCCAAAATTTACATGAGTCGGAGACGAGCAACCGAGACGCAAGCTCTCTATTCATCATAGTTAAGCTCTGCGAATCAGAGCGAAACTTGATTGGACAATTCCTACAAAAAAAAAATCAAGAGTAAAGTCAACAAACCTTACCTCTTTATAATATTAGTGTAGTTACGGTTCCAAAATCCGAACTTGCAACCTGTACCTCTTTATAATGTTAGTGTAGTAACAAACTTGGAAACTTCCTTTATTAAAATTAGTGTAGATAACAATCACAAACAACACAAGAACAATAAACACCTAGGAGAACCACAAGACGAAGACATCAGACAAGCACTAAAAAGGACGAGTTCTAACGGTCCCTGCATCGAAGTGGCACGTACCACAAACGGATTATATCATAGAAGGACTACCTTCAGCTAAGTTTGAATTAAATTTAAAAATAAATAACGGTCCCAACTGAAAATCAGTTTTGCTGGAGATGTGTTGTTCATAACACACACCAGCAATGCATGCTGAGTTGGTGACCTTTTTTTCGTGCCACGGAGGCACAATCATTTGTAGGAAGATATTACTGTCTAAAAAAAAGTAATCTATCTGCAACTGTAAATACCTGCAGAGATAGAGGCAGTCCAACTGATGCTAGGGCCAACCTAATGTATTATGTTTAATATTATTATTATTGACTTCTTTATGGTAACAGTAAAGATTGTGTAATTGGCGAGCTTAATACTAAATAGTATTTTATTCTAGCCAACCAACAGGTGACGTGGAGAAGGTGGGGGAGTCCCAAACAGTGAAATGATATTTTAATGTAATTATCAATTAAAATTTAGCAATATAATCTACAATAATTACGTGATAGGTGAATGTTTTTGTAACAAGAAGGTTGTTCGTTGCCATTGTCTTCATTACAAAATTGACCCGAAGACAGTTTACATTTCATTGTACATTGACGTGACTAATAAGAATGTATAATCTTTACGTTGAAGTAAATTTCTAATTTATCATTTCTAGGGTACTGGTGGTAGACGTGGTGAAATAACAATAATTATTAATTATTATAGGAAGTTATTGTGATTTTTTTATTATTACTTAACTTCAAATGTATATATAAACCTATAAAATCATACATACATGTTGATGGAAATGATGTCTTCAACGCTGAAACTAAAGACTGTTTTAAAAGTAGCAAAAACCTTGCCAAGATTCGTAGGTCAATAAAAACAAATGAAACCTCTTATACGATCTGTCACAGAATCCGTTTATACCATTATTGTTACCATGGCAACGCAATAAATATTTTAACTATAAAATATTGTCCACGGGAATGTAGTAGAGGAATATCAAAGTATCCTATGTCCGAATTCAGATCTTTGTCTATATGTATGCATTTTAAAGAGTAACAAACATCCAAACATGTTTACAAACTTTCACATTTGTAACATTATATATAATAGGGTAAAAAATACACGATCTATTTGCTACTGAAGATACAAAGTATTCACGTAAATTGTGGATTTAAAACTGTCGACAATATGACGTTATCCTAAGTCAGAATCATGGACGTACGTGAGCTTCTGCGCCAACGCATTTGCACCACCACAGGTAACTGCAACAAGTTAGCGAGATAGCGTACCGTGAACGATATGCAAAATACGCCGCCGGTGGTCGCTGATGCGCCGGAGTTGATAGCACTAACCGGCTGGCGATGAGAGATGTCTGGCGAATGGTGTCGATTGCACTTGGTTTGTTTTGGCTCGCTAAGCTTGGTGATTCTAGGAAATATAATACTTGTGTGAGTTCGTCTAAGTTGTGGCGATGTTAACTCTCCAAAACACTCAAAATTGCTGCAACTTTTTTTTCTTCGGTGAATTTCCTAGACGGACTGTTCCGACATGAATTCAAGTAAATGTATCCGGTTTCAGTTAATAATTTAATTCATTTTGTCAATAAATAATTCTTAGCAATTTAGTATCAAGATCAAATTGATGTTGTAAGAATCTGCATAATTTTGAGTAAATATCTAATATAGTCTCAAAGTTACTTAATACCAAATTGCTTCATCAATAGAAAGCAATCAATTGTTTCGAGATAATCACAAAATTAAACCATCGTGAAGGCGTACGTAATTAATTCAACAAAAACGCTCTATCATTAATTCATATATCAAATGGATTGTATAAGGCGCCCACAATTGCACTAAGATTTGCATATCGGTGTATCCAGTCCAAAATAAAGCTTAAAATAGGAAACAAAAGATCCTCCTCATAAAGACTGCAAACTGGATCAGACAAAAAATACAGAGAGAGAAAAAACGAGCGTACACCCTTTTGTAACTCTTGTTAAAATTACTCAAATGGTGTGATACAACTCTGAATTTTAAGTTGTGCAATACTTAGACAAATATGAAAATGGTTACAACAGTCAACTGTATAAAGAAACGGATCCTCTGTGACTTCCTACTTTAAGTCCGACTGGGTTCTGGGTCAGAGCTTTCAGGCTATTTGCATAAAGTAAAGACCAGGTTTTAAAAATAAACTCACGGATACGCCAAGGAAATGGGACACATGATAAAAAAAGACAAAGAGGCTCGTGAGACACGAGTCGAGGTTCTTTCGTATCTGTGGGTCGGAGGTACTTTTCTTTTTTACCTGTTTATTTAGAGAGACAGTTTCAGGTCGACGACGATTAAGCTGTTATACGAGTTTGAGACACCTGAGAGATGCTGCTGTTGCCAAAATAAATAATAGGTACAGATAATATTCACTGTTTACCTATATCCCAGACTTAGACAGTCAAACAAACAACCGGCCAACAGCGTGTTGGCACCACGTGCGGTTCCGTAGTAAAAGCGTTTCTTTACCTGCTCTACATAACTAACAATTTCTTCAAAGTTATTTTCAATGGAATTTATGATATCAACCTTTGAATGTCTCCACTGCTGGCGCACGTGTCTCTTCTTGCATTGCAGGAAGGATAGGCCAAACTCCACCGCGAGGGCCAAGTCCGGGTTGGTGGAGGATTGTAAGACAGTGGCGCGCTTTTCTGTTAGAAGTTATGAAGCCGCCCATAAGACCTGAGATGGCTTACCGAGTGCCATTACATGACAGCTTTTACCTGCGAAGCACAGAAGCGCTCGGAAAAAATGCCAGATCCCGCTACGGACTATATTTTACGTGAAAACGTCAGAAGAAAACATTGATGAAAAATTGCATACTTTTATGAATTGAGTTAAGGGGGGAAATAATCATTCATTCATTCTGTTAGGACGGCGGTCCGCGGGACCTTTTTAAAAAAAGATTTTATTACTGCTAAAACCAAAATTTATTCACTGCACAACACACGGACTACAATTAGAAATTTACGTGTATGTCGGACGGAGGTTATGGGTCGACTCTCTGACAAAACAAGTGTGAAACAGTTTTATATAAAATCAATTCGCTTGCCTCAGCATTTACTGCAAACTAGGACTGATTATAACAATTCATTCATTCGTTCATTCGTTCGTTCGTTCGTCCGTTCGTTCGTTCGTTCGTTCGTTCGTTCGTTCGTTCGTTCGCTCCTCACTCACTCACTCACTCACTCACTCACTCACTCACTCACTCACTCACGCACTCGCTCGCTCGCTCGCTCGCTCGCTCGCTCGTTCGTTCGTTCGTTCGTTCGTTCGTTCGTTCGTTCGTTCGTTCGTTCGTTCGTTCGTTCGTTCGTTCGTTCGTTCGTTCGTGTGTTCGTTCGTTCGTTCGTTCGTTCGTTCGTTCGTTCGTTCGTTCGTTCGTTCGTTCGTTCGTTCGTTCGTTCGTTCGTTCGTTCGTTCGTTCGTTCGTTCGTTCGTTCGTTCGTTCGTTCGTTCGTTCGTTCGTTCGTTCGTTCGTTCGTTCGTTCGTTCGTTCGTTCGTTCGTTCGTTCGTTCGTTCGTTCGTTCGTTCGTTCGTTCGTTCGTTCGTTCGTTCGTTCGTTCGTTCGTTCGTTCGTTCGTTCGTTCGTTCGTTCGTTCGTTCGTTCGTTCGTTCCTTCGTTCATTCATTCATTCATTCATTCATTCATTCATTCATTCATTCATTCATTCATTCATTCATTCATTCATTCATTCATTCATTCATTCATTCATTCATTCATTCATTCATTCATTCATTCATTCATTCATTCATTCATTCATTCATTCATTCATTCATTCATTCATTCATTCATTCATTCATTCATTCATTCATTCATTCATTCATTCATTCATTCATTCATTCATTCATTCATTCATTCATTCATTCATTCATTCATTAATTCATTCATTCATTCATTCATTCATTCATTCATTCATTCATTCATTCATTCATTCATTTATTTATTTATTTATTTATTTATTTATTTATTTATTTATTTATTTATTTATTTATTTATTTATTTATTTATTTATTTATTTATTTATTTATTTATTTATTTATTTATTTATTTATTTATTTATTTATTTATTTATTTATTTATTTATTTATTTATTTATTTATTTATTTATTTATTTATTTATTTATTTATTTATTTATTTATTTATTTATTTATTTATTTATTTATTTATTTATTTATTTATTTATTTATTTATTTATTTATTTATTTATTTATTTATTTATTTATTTATTTATTTATTTATTTATTTATTTATTTATTTATTTATTTATTTATTTATTTATTTATTTATTTATTTATTTATTTATTTATTTATTTATTTATTTATTTATTTATTTATTTATTTATTTATTTATTTATTTATTTATTTATTTATTTATTTATTTATTTATTTATTTATTTATTTATTTATTTATTTATTTATTTATTTATTTATTTATTTATTTATTTATTTATTTATTTATTTATTTATTTATTTATTTATTTATTTATTTGCATCTGCAGACACACACTTATAGAAAAACAATTGAAATGACACCACAGGCAATAACAAAGCAAAATTTCACAGTAATAGTACAAACAACAGCAACAAAAGTGGGTACAGGCAAATCAACATAAAGTATAAAGCAGTTTTGTGGGTGTGGCAAATGCAAAGTATTTATAAATACGTGTAAAAGGATGTCATGAGTTTTTTTAAGGTATAAAAAATGAATATTATTTATTGAAACATAAACAAAAAAAATAGTACGTACACACACACACACATACAGACATTTTGGAAATGTTAAGTAGTTTCAGCACAGGGCCCCACAAATTCAAGATCCGCCCCTGGTCATGGGACGGTTACCCATCCAGCACCTGACCGCGCCTGTTGTGGCTTAACTCAAGTGATTGATTCCAATCACTCGGTTCGACTAGGCCACGAGCGCTTCTCGCTTCTCTCCCATGAAATTTGTATGAAATTTTCCTTTTATAAGTTGGTCGCCTATTTCTCGTTAACTAGTAAAGCCTACATAGCCGTGATAGTTCCTTTTAAGCGCATTGTATGTGTTAAGTACTATGCTGATTTTTTTTTAACGTTTAGCCGGGAGAGGGGACGCTGTACTTGAGTAAAATGTTTGCTCTGCAAAGCTCTCTATATTGTAAAATGGTTTTCCTATACCCATAATATTTTTAAAACGACCAATCCAACAATACCATACACTATGGTGTAGGCGAGAAAAAAATAAGACCGGAGGTACCTTAAACATTTTTTCGTAATATTTTATCTTATCTTATATCTATGGCTTTTAGCGATAAGACCGGCAGTTATGTACTAAGTAACTTAGATATTTAAGATTTTTGCGAACTTTTAAATTGTATGGTGTGCAATAAAGAGTACTATGCTAATCTTATCACTTTGACGACCTCTGTGGCGCAGCGCTAGCGCATCTGCCTACCATGCAAGAGGTCCTGGGTTCGAACCCCGGCTGGGGATAAATAAAAACCCCAGGTCTTGGATGTTTACAAGTTTGTGATGTCGTTGTTTCTGGTGCCCACGACACAGGGTATCCTAGTGTGGGGCCAGAAGCAATATATGTGACTGTATGTAAATTTCAGCTTTATAGTAATTATCGTCTTTGTACTAAAACGCGGATAGACAGTCAGACGGACGGACGGGCGGACGGACGGCCAGACTGTCGGGCAGACGGAGGGACGGACACAGACAGGCTGACATGGTAACACTTTACGGTTCCTTGTTGACTACGAAACCCTAAAAACAACCCGCTACGCAACTACAGAAAAGTTCTTAAAAGCTCACTGCGAAGCCACGCCACTAAAAATATTACTAAAATATGTGAATTTCGTGATTGCCACTCATGTTAAGATAATTATGCAAGATGCGATTTTGAGATTCGTCTGTGAGTTGTTGTTGGGGTCATCAATTGGGAAGTCCTCGTAATAATGATCAACATTTCGGTTTTCACCTTTCGGTTTCTTCTTGTTTTGTGAACAAGAAGAATCAAGCTGCGGTCGTGACCGTGCGACCATGAACAAGTCCGAACAACGGACCCTGCAACATCACGTCTCATCCTCCACAACTGTATCTCCGAAATCGTGACGTTTGCAACAATAGAAGAGATGAACCTTCGGATATTTCACAAGACCATAATGCTCTGTTTGTTCAAGATCTGTGTCATCTGGCAAAATGTCAATCGCCTTCAATTAAACGTAAAAGTCAACAACGAAGACACTCATAAAGACAATCGTGCTTATAAATATTAACAAGAAATAAAACATAGCCAATAGAGCATCGCCATGGGCTCGGTATGGAAATGCAAAAACAAAGAACCACTGATAGTAGGTAGGTAATCTACCGTACCTGAGTGTTCGTGACCACCGGATCTTGAATGAGTCCGGTACTAAAACAAATCTGGATAGCCTTGGCTTATATCCCTATACAGCATTACTTTGGCTTCTGCAAAGGTCATTTAGAAAGTGCCCGGCTGCCGGTATTTGAGGCTATTGTCATGGAGATCGGATCGTTAGTTGAGATGCTTATCTAGCCGCTGATTTAGGACAATGGGGTCATATTTTAGCTGGTGGGACTCAGAATGGTAAGCAGCAACAAGTTAAAAATTAAACCTACCATAACATCAGAAGTATCGACGGGTCTGTGTAATTATCTACGAACAGAAGTATTGGTAATACGAAGATAAACAATTTGTGCAATCTGTGATGTAAAAAGAC
Source organism: Yponomeuta sedellus (assembly GCA_934045075.1). NCBI lineage: Eukaryota > Metazoa > Arthropoda > Insecta > Lepidoptera > Yponomeutidae > Yponomeuta > Yponomeuta sedellus. The sequence goes on along the minus strand of OW203735.1, from coordinate 5,226,942 downwards.
GTGCCTTGAATAAAATTTAATGAGCAAACTCAAGGCCAAGTTCAAAACTCCAAAAACACGAATACTAAACCTACTTATCGAAGTTGCACATGCTAATAAATGTTGCAAATATTATCAGTTACATTTTTTTAACTGCTTCACGATTTTTGGTAATCATACTCGTATATTATAGAATTGACACGTTTTATACATAGGACGATTGTTTTGTTCCAAGAATAACATCTACAATATGTTGATGAAACTGCTTTTATACAATATGCAACACTATAACTAAAAATTTGAGAAAGCTTTGTTGTCCCAAAAACAACTTTGTACAAATGCGAGCTTATTACGACCGAGGTAATACGAGACCGATATTAGATAATGATAATATTACTATATAATTATATTGTAATATTATCATTATCAAATATCGTATAATAAACACCTAATATAAATACCTATAACATAGGCTTAATTTACAAAGGCCTCCTGTAATGTATTGCGTTATTATTAATATTATTGTTAATATATTGCGTGCCCTCCAGGGTCCACAAAGATCAATATTTTTAGTTATGCCATCTGTATATATATACTTGTGGAATGCAATACATTATTGAGTTTTGAGATAGTATTAAGGCGGTATGACTAACACATCCGACAAGTCAATCTTGTTTCAGGTATTTTTATGCTGTATTTATAAGGACCTTCTTAAAACAATAAGAAACTGTGCTATAAAGCGGTTCGTCATCTCAATCACCATAATCGTTGACCGGAATATCTTTATGCTAATCGTTTGGAATTTCTTGAGGCTAAACCTCGCCTGTTTAGCGTTGATTATCACCAACCTAACAATGTGGGTGGAAAAGCAACAACGCCGGCAGAGCGATGGCAAAAACAGAATGGTTTTACGACCAAATTATGTCTTTTTTTTCTGACGGCAATAAAAAAACTGTATCAAACTGGCAGTTTATTTTACGTCTTTTTGGTGATCCACATTCGATTTGTGGGCGAGCGAGTGTGGTGTGAATTATGTCTACCTTATAAGTGGAGTTTGTGGGTAAAAGTTTGATAAATTGCCCATTCTGTTGAACTATTGAATATCGTTTTTTTATGGTTTGTGGATGTTCTGGTATATTTTGTGAGACAATGCCAGCAACTTATTTCGACTTCTATACAAGTACAAACGTTTATTTTTTTACTCCGCAAAAGAATACACACTGAAATCCATTAACAAACCCATCAACTTATCATCCGCCCAAACAAACACCAGAGTGGGAGCATCAAATTAAGCGTGTGACTCTAATTTCTCATTATCCATGCGTCATCCTCGACTTGGTAAACTACGGCGCAGAGATTTCTTCACGGTAAGCATCATTAATCTGGTTGTAATCGTTGAAACCGTTCGAGCTTCAAGTATACAAGGCTCCCACGCTGACGGAGATAAGACTTAACCATTTAGTAATGACTAATTACCGCTTATTGGTGGAGATAAAAGCGAAGGACTAAGAATGTCGTCTCTATTTGGTAAGAAGCTTGTTAAGCCACATTGAATCTTACAGCAACAGATCCTTTTGTAGAGATTCTCTAATAGGAGAGATATACTGTTGTTAGATTGTTAGGATGATAATTAATTGTTGAAGCCACAATTGAATTCATATGCAATTACTTCAAAAGAAGTGATTAATTAGATAGTAAAATTCATGAAGAGTAGAATACTTCCCTGCGAATTATGTGGGTAGATGAACTTAGCACAAAGCCAAAGGCGAATGACAAAAAAATCCTGCCTCGCATCTATTGAGCAGGCTTTTTGGCCTCGAACTATTGAATGGCGTGTCGAAAGGAAGCGTATAATGGCAAAGAATACCCGAATAAATACAAAATAATGTCAGTAACACAATGTTGGACAAAACAGTTAAATTGGCGAGGTAATTTATGCAGCAACAAGACATAGTCACGCAGACTGCGAAAAAATAGAAGACAAAAACGATAATATGTTTTATATATCACAAGTAGCATAAATATTAAAAATTCGCAATGGCCCCGCTGCCCCGCGTGCTTTTCGTTCCTTTACTATTTTTACATTTAGATGATTAGTATCTACAATAATTTGTACTATGCTATTTCTAAATTAATACAGACAATGGGTTCGCTGGCTCTAATTAATTGCTCAATTGTTTGGATTTTGTAATTACAGTTTGTTTTAAATAAAAGTCTTGAGTTCACTTGAAATGTTGCAAAATTTAAATTTTAGCCTTAAAATATATGTCAATTATGTTATTTGCATGGCAAAAAATTTTAATCGTTTTTCATTACATTATTACATGCGGAACTCCAGAAACGATAATTAATTTTTAACCGACTTCAAAAAAGGAGGAGGTTATGAATTCGACGCGTATATTACTTATAATATAATTTGATTATTTTAAGTTTTGTTTAGGCATTTTACAGAAACTGTATAGCCAATTCAAGGGTTTATAAAATCACTGAACTAACAACATGAATTTGATTTGAATCACAATTGATACTATTTGAACCTGAAGCAATAATAATATAGGGCAGCGAGGTCCTTGCCCAGACATCCATGGCCAAATGCGCGTGAGTCACCACCACCACGTCGATGACGTTATCGACCCATAAATTCGCCGTCATGTAGGACCTATTCTCTGTATCCAGAGTTGCCGATGGAACTTCAGTGGATTCGTCCTTGGTAAAGTTTGCGGCGAAATATTGGACAGGAACTGGAATAGCCTCCCAAATTAAGTCATGTCAAATTAATCATAACTATTATTTAACACGACGGATCGTGTTAAATTTTGAATAATTCACTTATTTCATTACGTAAATAGGTACATACCTTTTTAGGGCGTGATAAGTTCAATGACCTGACAAAGGGAGCTGCTTGCTTCCTACGTTTATAAAGCATATATTTTTTTGTAACAAACAGCTAGAGTCTTGTCACTTTCTAAAACTGCTCATGCCTTGTGGGCAACAAAGAGTATCGTTTATGGATATGTGATAAATGACACATTATTTACATCGTAAGTGGATAATTATCACAAACGTATTTTAAGGTTCCGTTAAAGCACATATTTTAGAAAGCTCTTGAGGAGAATTTTCAACTCGACTTTAGGGCCGGTTTTTAAATTTGCACGTGTGTTTAAAATGTAGTAGGTATTGACATAAGATATCAGAATTAACAGAAACTCGCTTTTTCACAGCTGTTGCCGACTTAATGGCCCTACGGACCCAATATAGTGGAATGACAAACGGGTATTTATAACTACGGACATCAAAAAGGTGACTTCCTTCACAAAACCAAAGCATCAAAGCGCGGAAACAATAATAGCGGAACCGCTAAAAACAAAAGGAAATACTTACTTATTATACTACCCATATATATAGGTAGCTAGGGCAATGAGCAAGTTTAGTTTGTCAATATTGAATGTAATTGTTGTTATATTCGATAATGAGGTATAATACAAAAATAATGGCGAGAAAGAAAGTAGACGCATAAATGCATAGGATGGATACGGGCGAGCTTTCAAACCACGAGATAATGAGGCCTATCGTGAACATTATCACAATTTTGACTGAACATGAACAAGTGAAAGTGTTTATTAGAAATTCTGTAGAACAACACCGGAGCATTAAAACCATCTATCTTGCTGGGCCGCTATTAGAAATACTTTGATGCGACACACATTCTACAGCTAAAAGTTATTTGGTATAATTGATGTTATGGGCTGCTATCGAATGGTTAATCATAGGTCTCAAGAAGCCAGAAATTACATTGGTTTATCGAACATTTTAATTTCGAGGCCACGAAAACGCAGTATTTAAAAGTGGTTCCGAGAAAAGTATTAAAAAGGCGACGTTCTATAAGGTGATAGTGATATCAGTTATGTTGACATATCTCACGAATATCGATGCCGATTGAATACGTCCATGTAAATATTGAACATGTAACGGTCAAGATTAGCAAAACATGACAACACTATTAAAAAATTTAAAAATAAAAACCGACTTATGTACACTGAGGCACCAAATTCGCAGAAATAATTTAAATGAACATAACCTCTTCATTCGTCATTCGTATATATCTAGGTATTGTAGAAGAATATTTTGGAGTTCGTGCTCAAAATGTATGTGCTGGTCTGATACTTCTGGTCTGGACTCCAATATATACTTCTATAGTACCTAGCTACATACAAATTTCAGATTTCTGCGTTTTAGTGCCTTAGTGTACAAAAATCGGGTCTTGTTCTTTTTTTAACATGCATGGACATGAACGTATGCGCAGAGTGAAAAACTGAGCAAAAAGTAGAGTGAAACTTATTTGACAGAGTTCCATTTTAAAAATTCGATCTCAAAAACTTTTTGCAGTAACTTTGAACAGTCTACAAAACTACGACTACTCAATTAAGTTGCACACTGAAATTGTTACTATTACGGTAAGGGCGTCTTCGCAACCAACATGAAAAGGTTGACCTGCTGTCGACTATACTAAAACCTGCCCGTGAACTTGCTACTCGCTCACAGAACAGAAACCCTCCAAGTGAGAACTGACGGCTGTAAATATTGACACACTTCCATTCAAAGACCAATCAATAGCTAACAGAGATCTATAGTCGGAACTGCAGGTCGTGATCGTTTCACAGTAAAGGTTACAAAGCAAAGAATACCCATCGAAGCATCGCTAACTAAAGGCTCATTGGTGGACCATAAAGACATATGTTTCTGATATTATGATCATTGTTATTATTGTGGTTTTCTGTCACAGATGACAATGATTGAGGTGTGTAAAATAAGGGCGTGTAAGCTTTCGTTATGAAAAGTTTCTTGAAGATTTTATTAATGTAGATTTACTTCAAATGAGTCTTTGGCTTAAGCCAGGTTATCCTGGGTAAACGGGTTAACACGTTATTCTAACAAAATATGGGCGTGGCCTAAATGTTTCGTAAAACAAAAATACGCAAACTGTTATCCTAGATGGACGGAAAACCTGTTAGACGTTACAAAAACACAATAACATGTTGCAGGGGACCCGGCTTTAGGTACGCCGAAACAATCAATCAGCAATAATGCTCAATTTACTCAGCAAATTAAGTTTGTTATTTTGATGCCACTTGTGAAATTGGATATTTATTGGTACTCTTGAATGAAGTCGGCAATGTTCAAATGTTCACTCGGGTATTATTATTGTGTCTAGTCTACTATAAGGACGTATAAAGTTACGGGCCTAAGGTATTCTTATCGAATCGTCATTAGATATTTATGATGATGCTATTAATCCACGTAAAAGTAGGTGAGCCAGGCGGAACCTGTAGTGAAAAGTGAGTCAAGTTACCTATCACACGGCTTATCAACTAACTTAGAGCTAAATGGTTCTTGTAAATGGCCGTGCCTACACCCTCGTTCGACTACGAATGTCCAATTACGAAGTGTTGAACTTATGCCCTATTTTGCGAGTTTACTATGTTGTTTTACAACATAAACCTCATTAACATAAGCCCCGCCATAAAAATGTATGACCTGAAAAAAGGTTTCTATTCCCTGTTCCCATCATCAGCTACCGTCGACTAAAAAAATTTAAAAGTTCAAACAACGGTAGAGGCAGTTTCTCAACTAATTACTCAACAAAACCTTTTAAATGCCAGTAAAATGTCGACCACTTACCTCGTGGTATAGAGACGTCATCTCAGCAGCACCCTTTCAACCGCTTTTCTTTTAGAAAAAAAAAACTTTTTGCGAACGCTATAAACCAAGTCACTTTCATTCATTCACAGTCCAAAAAAAAAAAAAACAAAATAGTTCGTTTAAAATAAAAACGTCTAAAGTTCCCGCCAAAAACTCCGCGTGAGTTAAGGAAAAAAATAAACCGTAAAACGGACAACGACACGACTCTCGAACAGCCACTTCGAACGCGCGAGACGCGTTGAATGTTGTATAGTTTACGTTTCCGACCGCACAGGCCCAGCTAGTGAGCGGGGACTGAATGAGTGGCAAGCGGCAGGCAACTGGCGGACCCAGCTCAATGGAAGTCAAGTTCGTAGGTCGAAATCGACTTGACCCCTATCGATCGGAATTCAAGTTTTTTCTGTAGAGTCAATTAACCTAAAAACATAAAAAGTAATTCAAATACGTTGGCCACTGCAGAAGATTGCGTTCTCATGTAGATTTATGGACTTTAATAAAATTAAAACAAAGAGTCCCATAAATGCTTACCGGCGGTTTCTGAATAGAAATTTCGCTCAGTAAAAGCTTATTTCTAAAATGCGCAATCCATGAAACATGTCAATTAGAGTTCGTCCTTTAAAACTTTTGTTCTAATAGTTTTGAATTGTTGATTGTAGTATTGTTTTCTTCAAATTATTTTTTGTCGGAAATTTATAGTTATGACTTTTCTGCTTTAAGGTGGTGTTGTTCGATAGATATTGCATAAAAACATTATGGGGACATAATTTTTCATTGTAAAGCGCAAAAAGCGTGAATTTAATAAAATTTACTAATAATAAATTTATTTCAAGTATAAAAAATATCTCCAAAAGAACCTCATAGAACCTCATGAAAAGTTTCAGGAATGGGTAGTGTCCCAAATATTGACAATAGTTACAATATGGTATTTTAAAAAGATAAGGTCATTAAATATAATGCTACAATCGCAAACTAATAATATTCACATATTTCCAATATTTTTGTGCTTGTATTTCTGCATTAAAAAAAACAAATACAGACTATTTATTCTTACTTGTCCAATTTAGTAAACAAGATTCTAACCTTAAAATTGAGATTTGATGCCTAAACTAGACATTTTCTCGCAAATTCATGAACTATGTTTATAAAATTGGCAGCGTGTTATCTAAAAAAATGTTCCAAGTTACGTCATTTATGGAAATATGGCAGTTTTGGACTAAAAAGTCACAGTTTAAGGGTAGAATCTTGTTTACTAAATTGGACAAGTACGAATAAATAGACTGTAGATCTCGGTACTCTGTAAAAAAAGTAACGTCTCAGATTCGAATTTTTTCAAAGGTTAGGATTCTTTTCGTTTTGTTAGTCACAGATTAGGATTCTTTTTTATATGTTTGTTTTTATACTTCTGGTTTCGTAACTTTGATTTTTTTCGCCCATATCTAAATAATCGGTCCAGGTCTTTCTGGAACGGAAAAACAGATCATCTCTCTTTTTGGGACAGTGCCCATTTCGTATTTTAAAAATAACTTTGCATGTAACTGTCTGTTTTATTCCTTTATAGGAAATCTGAAGAGATATGCTTATACTTAAGCACTGGCACATAAAAATACGTACGCTTGTATCCCGGAAGGGCAGGCAGAGGCGACGGTTTGCCACCAACGTATTTCAAAAACAACTTAGTATGTAGATAGCTCTCTGTTTCATTCGTTTATAGGAAATCTGAAGAGACATGATTATACTTAAGCACTGACACACACATAAATACGTACGCTTTTATCCCGGAAGGGCAGGCAGAGGCGACGGATTGCTACAGAACGGCATTAATTGGGCATTCAGTTATTAAAATTTATATTTCATAAAGCAGCTAGTTTAGTGCTTGTTATAATAGCCACAAAAAAAACGTACCTAAGTCAATTTCCTCTAAAAAGTAGGAAAGCAACACTAAAAAGTTGCATACAACAACTGTTAAATCCGGATTATAGTTGAAAGTTTACGTTAGATTTGACAAAATTTAACTACCCTCAGTCGGTTAGCTTTTAGAATGTATCTCGGCTACTATCGGATAGAATCGGATATATTCGTGTAATAGAAATATCGTAACTAAATTAAATAAACTTAATAAGAAAAGATCTATACAGAGCAGGAAGTAGTATTACACTTGTGTGCTTTTGGCGAAAACCTAAGCCTACTCTAGACCCCGAGGTATATTCTAAAAGCTAACAGACTGTACATACTTTGAGTATTAAGTACTTATACTCTAAGCCTACATAATAAAAAAATGCCCTTGCTATAAAAGAACGGAAACATAATTCGAGTTACGTTTGTGAAGATAAACAATGGAGTTTGTGAAGATAAACAATAGAGATTGTAGACTTTTAGTCCGGATTTTTACTTACGGGTGTTGTTATATCGGATAAGTTCGACCAGGTTCGAATGGTAGAGATGAAACAATCTTCTAAACAGGTTATAAACAGTAGGCGAATGACGAAATTTTGTATGCAGTAACCAGTGGCGTATTTAGTGGCTAACCAGTGGCGTATTTAGTGGCTAAAGATGACGAGGCGGCGGAGTGCGAGGGGCGGGAGGGCCGAGCTACTTCATAATTTTTTTAAAGAATACTTTAGGTACAGATTTTATTTTCGTCCTTTAAATGAGTAAAATTACATTTTTATTTATTTTTAAAACATATAGAAGCACACTGTATGTAGGCCTTCTTGAAGCCACCATAATGTGAAAAGAAACACTGTTTATATTATTATTTTTAATGCACTAACCCGTGCTAAGGACAAATTTAAAAACCTATTTAGAGGCTAAAAAATTTCACCCATGCCGGGACTCGAACCCGCGACCTCTGGCTTGCGGCACGGATAGCAGGAGGTCGCGGGTTCGAATCCCGGCATGAGTGAATTTTTTAGCCTCTAAATAGGTTTTTAGAAACACTGTTATTATTCCGATTAATATAAGATAGAATATAAGCACATATAAGGATCAATTCCTTAGAAGTAACTTAGGAGGTAAAATTTTCCATCATGAATGCATTTCACCCCTGATTACCGGATATGCCGCAGGTCCTGGTTCGATTCCCACTGGGATGCCGTACATTTGTACAAGGCGTCAGCCTGGGTGTTTATCCATGATGTGATCTCCTTGCCTGGTTACCATATCACAGGGTATCTTAGTTTGAGACTAGGACTAGTGATTGTACTGTGTGAAATTTTGTATGCACCGCTTTTCAAAAATGATACTTAAGTAGACATCTTAATTTTCTACAAAGACCTTTAGATACACTCACGCCAGTATCCTGAAGGCATAGACCAAGTGTTTGCCACAAGATCGAAGAAGAGAAGACAAGTTAGAAAAGATCCTGAATCCTGACAAACCTGATTCGCTTCATTTACTAGTCGCTGCACACACGTTGATTTGGGATCGATATCAACCCTTTATATGTCCCCACTGTTGGGGCACGGGTCTCTTCCTTTATGGTAGGAAGGTTAGGCCATACTCCATCAAGGAAGCGGTAGTCACGAGATGGTCACCCATCCAGTACCTGACCGCGCCTGTTGTTGCTTAACCCAAGTGATTGGTTCCAATCACTCGGTTGCGCTAGGCTACGAGCGCTTCGTAGATTTGATAAAATTGATTTAGTATAGAACATTTTAAATATAGTTTAACACAGTAGTGCAACATGAAATTTTACATTAATATTCAAGGAACGGATACCCTGTATGAATAAAACTATTGACCCCTAATACGCCAATTAAACTATCAGTATTTTCGTTAATTTATGGGGCGACAAACCGTGGAGGCCCAGGGCGCCAAATCTTAAAATACGCTTCCTGTATTTATCAAATCGGTTATGTCAAATCTAGTGGCGCATTTCGTTCGAATATGTTTCCATATTATGCATATTCAATCCTGAGCGAATCCAATCGTCTACCTATCAAATTAGTATGTAATTCGGCAGATGAATGAAATCACTCATTTGGATTTGGTGCGCGCTGATCTCTCACGCACTGCCAGCCTAAAGCGCACACTATGCAGAGAATTGCGCCATGTCGCATTATATAACCTACACCATGTTTATAAAATAAACCATACTAATCCAGTGCAAATATAGCTCCTATTTCTAATGGGAGAAAGGTAATGAAATCAGCTCACATTGCGGTTTTTTGCAACTGTAGCCATTGTTCCGAGATCGTGAGCCATGAACTCAGAAATAGAGCAAAAACGTAAAACTACAAGCCATAACAAAATTGCAAAGTTATTCGCGCAAGCCTATGTTCCTAAGTTTAAGGTCTTAGAGGTAGTATTTGCCTACGTTTCAGGTAAATATTTGTTGTTTACTGAAGGCTTAAGTTGATCTCTTCGTTGAATATTGTGCCTTGTTCGGTAAAAAGTAAATGTTGGTTAAGTAAGTCTTGTAAGCTTTCTTCGATAAGCATTTTCCCGTAAATTATCTCTATGGCGTCCGGCATTTTGCAGAAGTTTTTTTTCCGGGAATGAGTTCAGCTATGTACTCGTATGTAAACCTTTTTACGTTGTAAATCAACGCCAATTTTATAATTATGACAACGAAATTTTTTTGCCAATGTGGCAAGGGCCCTCTCTTGGCCGATCATTGTTGATTAGACATGTCTCTTTTCCATCGAAAGCCACAGCCTGGACCTTTTGGGAAAGGAGCATTTTGGGAACGGGACATTCTGGGAAAGGGACATTTTGGGAAAGGAGCTTTATGGGAAAGGCAAAGAGACATTTTGAAACCGGGTACATTTCGGGAGAGAGGCATTGTGCACCTAAGCGGTACATTATTTATCTTTAGATAATCATAAACTTTATTGTCATAAGCATTTGTACAAAGCTGTTAAAACAACAATATTTGTATGTAGGTAGTTGGATAAAATAAACAATTTTAGTAACAGCAGAAAGAAGACTTGTACTACCCTCCGCGCTAGTTCACGCCGTGTTGCGGCAGAGTAGCATTCGCCGTCCTCTACGTGACGAGTATTGCATACAAGTATCAAACTTCACTACACGATTAAACATGCAAAAAGGGTGCACAATCGTATGTGAAGATGTGTGCCCTCTGCTCGTCGCGAAAGGACAAGGATGCAACAAAGATAAGTTCTACTGTAAGAGTCTGTTTGAAAGAAAAATCTTAAATAACCTGCATGCCGTGTGGGATTATTCTAAAGTCAGAAAGAACTTCAACCTTTGGATGTGTGTACCTACTTCACTCAGCTACGTTACGGGCGACTATGCAACAAAAGTGTAATGTACCCGCAACTAACTGTCTAGGGTCGCTAGCTTTAAAACTGGGCGTTAAATTAGAGTTTTTTCCAATACTAACAGGGAACAACATAAATAAGTAGGTAAAATACTACACGATTTTTTTAACCGACTGTGGCGGTTCGTATCTATTTGTTCTTAACGAACTTATTCAGTAAAATGAACTATTTTCCCCTCATTTCACTTCATTTTACAGTAAAGAATATTCTATCTATCTATCTCACTGTTATATTTATTTGTACGTAATACAGAGAATATTGTAAAGAGGTTCGAAATTTCACTGATGCCGCTAAGTCGCCCATTAGCTCAGTTGGAAAGAGCGCTGGCACGGATAGCCAGAGGTCGCGGGTTCGAATCCCGGCATGGGTGGAATTTTTAGCCTCTAAATAGGTTTTTAAAAATATATTTATTACTGTTAAGGCGCTTTGGGGTGGGGTATTATAAAACAAGTTATCACTTTTATTGCAAAGCGACTTAAAGTAACTGATTGTCACAGTTGGCGCCATTTTATTAGATTTTTAATTTTTCCAGTTCATATAATATTGGCCTTTTTGCATCTACTTAATGAGTTGATTTATACAGCGTCCAGTGGTATCTTCACTTACACTAGATGGGTGAAGGGATCACTCCGACGCTGTAGTGCCTAGTGTAGTTTCCAGTTAGGCTTACTGAAACTTGAGTAGGACTCTATTAGGATCATTCAAAAATCCAACTTTAGGATCATTCAAAAATCATTATTATCAATCATCGTTGGTATTGTTGGAAGACCAGCAGAATGGTTAAATTTGTATAGCTCTGCTCTATTAGATATTTCATCTGTAGTTTGTTTGGTTTTGCTGCTGTGGCGCGCTTGTTGCGTAAAAATAAAATAATTACAGTAACTGCCATAGGATCGGTCGAATTAACCTATTTAAACTTTTAATTTATTATATTATTTATAAAATAAATACTTATATAATTAGTAATTTACATATCTATACATATATGTATATATATATATATATATATATATATATATATATATATATATATATATATATATATATATATATATATTCATTATTTTTCATAACTATCTATTGTGAGTCTTTTGTTTCTTGCTTGTTTTACATATTAGGTGCCGACAGAATACCAGCGTTGCAGAAGGTATTCCTTTTGTTGCTGAGTCGGGTCCTTTCACAAACGCAGTGCACTGATATTCCTTGCTTGTTTCTTTTTAATCTAAAATTAATAATCCTGTACATTGTTATGTATATTCTGTCATTGTACTGTGTTTTTAAGTGAATAAATTATTTCAATTCAATTCAATTCAATATTATTTTTTGTAACGCACTAACCCGTGCTAAGGGCTATTTTAACAACCTATTTAGAGGCTAAAAATTCCACCCATGCCGGGATTCGAACCCGCGACCTCTGGCTATCCGTGCCAGAGGTCGAGTAGGACTCACTGATTATTTTTGTCAGTGCAGGGGTACATGAAAGGAGCCTCCCCGAGCGGCGTAGGTACTCACTGAGTCCTTACGTCTGGCGCACCCAATTCGATGTGTTTGGTTTGTTTATCTGATTCTGTACTCTTATCACAATCGACTCGTCGTATTTGTGCGAGTGTTAGGCTGTATTAAATCACCATAATTATGAAAAAAATCACTTCATCATTATCAACCCAATATGTCCCCATCGAGAGGCACGGGTCTCTTCCCTGAGGAAGATACTCCACCATACTCCACCACAGGGGCCAAGTCCGGATTGGTGGAGGCTTGCAAGACTAGTGGCTTACTGTCAGAAGTATTCAAGCCGCCCTAAGGCCTAAAAAAACACTTAAATAAAAAAACAAAAAAAACAATAACCCGACTAAAATCAACAAGTTACGTAGGTTGGGACCACGTGTTTTTAGTTTGATATTTATTGTGTGTGTTTTTGGTATTGTAAACTATCCATAAGATAGATAGATAGAGAACACTTTATTGTACGTAAAAATGGAATTTACACAGATATTTCTTAACCTAAGAGTACAGACGGCGGCTTTATCACTAAAAGTGATCTCTTCCAGACAACCTTTTTAGATAAGCTTTGTACCTATCGATCTATCTTACACAGTGACTAGTTTAGTCAATAATTTAGGTGATTGTCAATTAGATCAATGTCCATCGAATGATCAGACAAACCAAATAAATGGCGCAAAGCCGTTTTAACAATTCTCGGCAAAGCTGCACAAACTTCCTCAACTCTCGACATCAGAAAAAAGTTCGCTGCTAACTTTAATTAAGATTTCACACCCAATTAACTGGTCCAATAAGTGGAAATATCCGTTTGGACGGCGAAGGAGAGTAACTCTGAAAGGAAATTCCAATTTCACACGATATCAGTCACTCAGGTAAAAAATAACTACTAAAAAACAAATCGTGGGAGTATCGACTCAAGAATGCTGATGAACTGAAAGAGCACCGTGATTATCGTGGCAAGTGGCAAACCCTGGGCCTAGATTCTCCTAATGCCTTGTGATTCAATGACAATTGCATGAACAATGCGATTTAATTTCGTTGCTGCTTCAAGTATACGCGCGCACACACATCGAACCGTCTAGGCGCCAATGGTATGAAAAACAGATGGTATGAAGCGCCAATGGTATGAGAATCGAGGTCCTGGTCGCTGGAAACACCTCCGAGATAGAGGCGTAAGTTTATGTGTGTAAGCCACTGATCATCATCATTATCATCATAATCGGCCGGTGTCAGTCCAATGGTGGACATAGGCCTATCCTAAGACACGCCACTGAGTGCGATCTTCGGCTCTTCTCTTCCAGTCACTGCCCACCGCTTTGCGTAAGTCACTACTAGCTAATAAAATGAGCACCACATTATCTTATCGCATTTGCTTAAACTAGACCTAAATTCACGAAAGTAACGAGTTAAGACGAACTAAGTTAGAACCTGTATTTCAGCGAACAGCTGAAATACATTCCCCACAAAATATGCATAATTACATTGAACTTCTTGAGACTCTATAACAGTGGTTTTGAACCTTTTAGTCATGAGGGTCCATATTACCAAATTTCTGTCTTGTCAGGGACCATTCAGTTGGTTTATTGTTGATATGCGGGCCCTAAACATAGGTAAATAAATAAAGGATCGTTTGATCTATATATGAATAAAACACGTATAATTTTTCTGCTGATACTCATTTCCTCTTCATGGCCGCGCGGATTATTTAGAATGCCTCCAGAGACCAGGTTGAGAACCACTGCTCTAAAACAATGACAAATAAAAACACATTTTGCACGTTAATTGCGCCGGAATAATCCTGATAGGCAATGTTGAGGAGCTCGTGAGAACAAGATGTAAGGCTTGCCGCTCTTCAGATGAACTCGGCAATTTAAATAGCCTCACAGCATTGTGGTGGTCACGGTAGAGCATGAGAGAGAGTACCATGAGATAGGGACCTCTGGGTTTATTCGGAGGAGGCCTTCACCTGTAGACTCTAACATGAATCTGAGTGATAGTACAGGCTTTTTCCATTTTATTTACTTATGCTTGCCATGCCTAGTTATATATAAAACGGGTCTATTATTTATTAAGTAAAACATAATTACCACTATATTATATTACTGGTAACTGGCTTGCCTACCACCATATCCTCTACTTAAGTACCTACATTGAATAAAGTCCACATGATGAGATTCAAGAGTAAGCGCCTTGAATTCAGGTTTCGCACGTGTAATCGAACTTTAATCGAAGCTGGTCCAATTTATATAAAAAGGGCCTTTTCATATTGAAGCAGAGTATCGACACGCTCATTACCAACGATTGTTGTTATTAAACCGTACGATGACTATCAGTAGGTACCACTTTACTGGTTTCCACAGATACAAATTCTCTGCGAGTGCTACAATTTTAATAATAATAACAACGAAATGAAAAGGTTTTATTCAAAGTAGCACAGAAACTGCGGCTTAATGAACGTTACAATTCAAACCAGGTGTCCATTTCAAAATATAGATCGTTTTGGAGAAAAAATGGACAAAAAAACTCCAAACTTAGTCTTTACAAAGTCCTTAATTAACAGAGTTTACATAATTATTATAAAACATAGAACTCGTGCATTGTACTGGCTTTAATTCCAGTAGACCTTTTGGCACAATGTGAGCTTAACACATTTTTTGAACCGCGGTTCAGGATTATCTAATCTGTGGTTCAGGCAAGCTTAATAATATATCTTTAGGTATTTTATTATAGAAGCGTATACAAAGCGTATAAAAGACACCTGTCACCTCAGTCATCCGGGACCACGGCACCTGAAAAAGTGCCGAAACGTTGGAAAATTGTAAAAATGTAATAAACGAGCATAAATCCGTATAAAAACAGTTTTAATTATGTCTACTGCTCGTGTTAACCTTAGAAAATGCGTATACAAAGCCCCCACACGTACATTTGTGTATTTATAGTAGTAATACCAACCCCTAACGTGACGAAACCCGAGTGTATGAGGTATTCAACTACCTCAGCGCTTGAAATTGCCAATCCGCGGCGGGCACGTGTGGAAATTAAGCCCATACTCTCTTTTTCTGGGAGAAGGCCTGTGCCCTGGAGTGAGGCGTCCATAGGCTACATAAAAAAACCACACAACACAATGACTGGTCCTGGTCCCAAACTACCTCAGCTGCGGCCCTAATCCGCGGCGGGCACGTGTGGAAATTAAGCCCATACTCTCTTTTTCTGGGAGAATGCCTGTGCCCTGGAGTGAGATGTCCATAGGCTACATAAAAAAAACAAGACAATGACTTGTCCTGGCCCAAATCGGGTACCATGTGCTATTGTGACCAGGCAAGGACATAACAAACATGTAAATAAATACAGACTTTTAGTACAAATGTACTGCGGCTGCCAGTGGGAATCGAAATCACGACCTCCGGCATGGTAATCAGACGTTATACCGCTATACCAAAGAGGCATTCAACTAATAGGTTATCTAGTGATGGACCGTACGACAAATTATGAGAGGACAAAACAATCGATAAGTAAATTCTTACTATGGGAACATGGGCGAATAACATTGCCTTCTTGGCAATGCTTAATGCAAATCCATAATTTTAAGAAAAACAACAGCTTATACGAAAGGCATAAGTTTGTTATTATTTACAAAATTGAGATGGTTAAAGTCAATAACTAGGTTTACATTGATAAACACAACTAAGTTTGGAATTATGATACCGTATTCATAAAATTTTTGAAGTTATAGTGAAATGCATTTTTCAGTTTAGTAGTAACCTTTATGTAGAAAAAGAGTACCTACATAAGGAATGACAGAGAAATTTTATGCAATCCTCTCTATCCATCTAAATTTAACAGATAGCATCTTGATGGATAGATATAATGCGGCGCCTGCCGCGTTTACAATAAAGGGATGTCGTAGGGATGGGATAGGCAAGTAGGAGATCGATAAATCAAATAAAAAACGATAAGCAAAGGAAGTGTATGGTCAGGCGTAGTGTAGGATTCCATAGCAGTGGCTTTTTACCTAACTTAGTAAACTTTTAAACTTTTTACTCAATTTCATCAAAAATTATTTCAACAATAATTGGTTCTAAATTTTCTTATTACAAGTTGGTCGACTATTTCTCTTTAACTTGTAAAGCTTACATAGTCCTGATAGTTTTCCTTTTGAGTTCATTATATGTGCTACTGCCACGAGTTTCTTCACGTTTCTAATTTATAGAGTCAACTAGAGCCGTAAGAGCTGTAAAATAGAGCTGGAAGAGGTGGGGCACTCTACTCTAACAAAAAAGGCGCTTTACATCTTAGTATTTTGCAATCGGATCCCTAAATCCGGAAAATATTTTTCCTACACTGACAATATTTTTAAACCACCTTTCCGACGATATTCAACACTATGGTATAGGCGGGAAAAAATGCATCACTAATTAAAGAGGTAGGTACCTACTTTAAAAAAAAATCAAGAAGACTGAAATAATTTTCTCAATGTTAAATCTCAAAGAAATATTTGTAAATATAAAAAAATATGGATAAGTATGATATATTTATATTGTATTAGTAATTACTAGGTATATGTAAATTAATATATGTAAATGATTTTCCAAAGCAAAGAAAGAAAGAATCACTTTTCGTTTCACACAATAAGTTCTCTCCAATATTAATAAATAATCCCTATTTCTTTAGTATGGTCTAAGCATCCACGTTTAATAGACCAATTAATTTGCTGTGTGAAAAAGAAAACATCCAGTACTTTACAACCCAGGTTCTAAGCCGTAGATCCAATTTATCGATAAAACAGGGAATATAAAGAATCCCGTACCTCTATAGAAGGCTTGGATGCGCGTGCGCAGCTTATCGGCCGTCGGATCGCAAGCGCAATATGGCGACGAAAATGCTTAGCACAGAAGAACCACATTGATAATTGATGTTTTTCAGTGCAACAACAAAATAAATTCTAAAATGTAGAGGCTTACTGTCAATTTGTGGGCAAAATTAATTAACATCCTTTCCAAATTCACGAATGACTGGTAAAATAACTGTTCGGTACTTGATTTTTAACATTTATGTTGCTAATAAGTGGCGACTAGACTTATGAAGTGCTCAAAATTTAAAATTGGTCAAATTATGCATTTTAATTTATTAAAATATTTTACAAACTCACGACTGACTGGTAAAATAACCATTCGGATGTTAGGTTTGGCAAACGACAACTTGTACTGTTTCTGATTTGGTTAGCAAATACAAATACAATAACTTGTATTTTTAAAGAGCTATTTTGTTGTGAAAAGAAATAATTAGATTTTTGCTGTCCATCTAAGAGTTCGATTGAAATTTTATCTGGTTAAATCTGTTTTCTGACTAGTCTAATGGTTTTTCTAATTTCAGTTAATTAATATTTTTTATAGATTTCTATTGACTAGATTTTATTCCTAACGATCTAACAGTAAAATTCTTAATAATTTTAATACCAAAGGTCAAGAAACCGTCTCGATTTGGTGCTCGTAAAATTGTGTTACTGAGTCAGTGGGATTACTGCGTGGTCTTTGTTTGTGACAATGGCGCCGGCGACGATTCTAAATCACCGGTTTGAAGAAAAAAACAAAAGAACTGCCTTTGTGACTCTTATCTCATGGCAATTCATTATTAATAGGCTTCAAGGAGTTCCGACTTTGCTTCGTGTTTTTACTACTTCATAATCGAGTTTTTACTACTTCATAATCGAGGAAAGAAACGGCATGATACACTTATCATGCCGTTTCTTTCCTTTTAGAAAGACCGCTAGGGCTGTTGCCGGTTTGGTAAATCCAATTTCAATGTTCGCTTGTCTCTTTTTTCAGATTTTCAACTGCAATCAATGGAGTGATCCTAAAACCAGATTAATTACATTTATTTTAATTATAAGATCAAGATAAAGATATTTATTGAGCAACAGACATCGGTAGGTATACGTGTGAAGTTATGCTAGTTTACAGGTTGACTTAGATATTAAATATAAGTACGTAATTTTCTATCACAACAGAAACCAAGCTATGCATAGATCCTGTATTATGGTTTTTAACGCCCCCCTTCGGTTATTGTTAAGTCAAATTTAAATTTTTGTAAATACAGAAAATCTAGATGAAATTACACTTTCTTTCCTTTTTTCATTAACAATAATCTGTTCCTGCATTACGAGCACCAAATTCTGAGCGATCGTGTATTTGTCAAATCCCATACAAATTATATAACAATCTTCACATATGCTTAATCCGTGAATTTTTAAACTCAACATTATAACACTGTACACTCTACTTATTTTAAATGCTCTTACAGGCGACTCCGCAACACTCCCACAACATTTTGGACTTAAAACTGCTAATATACGTTTAAATAACGTTCCTTGCTGCCGATTTATATTTAAATGTCGGTCTGAATTCAACTCCGTCTTTCTATATAGCAGTTTTATGTCCAAAATGTTATGGAGTAATGTTATTGTAGGCTGATTTGAATTCGAATAAAAAAAGGAAGCGTTGGAAAATTATCACTTCGAGGCCTAAAGGGTTTCCAAGTTCCGAAATACAACCTCTTAGTAATTCTTTGCAGTATTCACAGTAAGTACATTGAAACACACTAACACTCGTTAATTCCATGTAAAACGTGCTTCATTCCATAACTTTGTAGTGTGCTAGCATTGTGTTTTCTTGCAGGAAAAACACGTGAAAAACCAGTTTGCATTTCCATCCAGCATGACCAAGAGAAATCGGTGGAGTTGCAAAATACAGGTGCATGTAACCAGATCCTCGTACTCTCCACGTAGACACGAAAAAGCAGTACAAAATAAGGCAATTAAGGGTAATCGGGCATCGATCTAAAACACGTGCGTAGCAGGCAGCAGGGTTTCGCTCGCAAATTCGACGTAATCTGGTTTTTATGACAACTTTCTAGAGATTCCCACATCGACAGCACGCACCCCTAAAAGTGCGAAATTTGCGTGTCATGAACAGAAATTATGGCGCGATAGAAGGCATGAAAAATCTGGCTGAAGTTAGGTTCAAAGATTTAGTAACGTACATAGTTATCTTTGATTGTTGAGAAAAGAAACTTAAAAGTTTGTATCATTTATCTAAATGATGTTGTTAAGCACCGTATGGTGCACTACTTTTCTGTTTTAATAATAAATATTTTATTTATAAATCCGTGTTTATTTACAACCATATTTTACAATACAATTAATGCCAGATAGAACAGAAAAATAAATTAAAAAAACTGACATAAGTAAAAAAGACAATATGTACAAAAAGTCAAAATAAAACAATAAAAAATGTCTGTCGCCAACAGATGTCGTCAAATTCAAATTCAATTCAAATTCAAATAATATTATTTCAACGTAAAGAATTTACATTCTGTTTGCTGAATGTCAATGTACAATGTAAAGTGTAAGCCGCCGCCTTCGGGCCGTAATTGTAGTGGAGAAAAAGGCAGCGGAAAAAAAAACTCCACTCTGACCATCTTTTCTCAAATCATCTTAAAACCAAATACATCAGTTGCCATATGTAAACCTAATAAGATTTCATGATTGCCATTAACAACCCTAAATGCCAAAGCATTAGTCAAATGTCTCACAATAATAGGGGAAAACATAAGTGCTGCGGCCAGACACACGAACAGCACTCGTTCACGAGCATAACGCAGTGCTCAGCCATCATCAGTCTCAACCATTTTGGAGGGAGATAGATGACCCGAACACCACGCTACCATTCGAATGACCTTTAGCAAACTTGCAGTTAAGTTTTTGTCAGTTATATAAGGTATCATATAGTTATTAATATGCAATCACGTCGTCTGTACACACTTGTATTATAAAATATGTTATACTTAGTTATACTTAACAATAAAATCGCGGTGGAATTGGTTTACTACCACGGATTAGGATCGTTTATATAGTCGTCTATTCTATAATATGCCTTTTTACATAGCGAATTTTTAATGAAAGTTTTAAATTTATTTTCAGACAAGCATAGAACACGTTCTGGAATTTTGTTGTAAAAACGAACGCAGTAACCTACAAATGATGTGCCTACCTTGGCTAATCGGGATTTAGTACAAGCAACCTTGTTTCTATTCCTTGTGTTTACGTTATGAACGTCCCTATTTAATTTAAACATTGTTATATTTTTTCGGACATACATTATATTATCGAATATATATTGGCATGCCAGTGTAAGAATGCCTATTTCTTTAAAACGCTCCCTTAGCGATTCTCTACTGTTTAAGTTGTAAATAGCTCTTATTGCTCTTTTTTGCAAGACAAATATGGTTTCTATATCTGCTGCCCGTCCCCATAATAACAAACCATACGACATGACACTGTGAAAATAACTAAAATAGACCAGCCTCGCCGTCGACACGTCTGTAAGTTGTCTAATTTTTCTGACTGCAAACGCTGCTGAACTCAACCGACCCGACAGTTTTCCAATATGCTGACCCCATTGCAGTTTTGAGTCTATCGTTATGCCTAAAAAAAGCGTGGACTCTACCAGCTCTAGCCTCTCACCAGATATTTTTAAACTCGTGTCAACATTTTTAACATTGGGTAGTGAGAATTTGATGCATTTTGTCTTTTTTGCATTTAGCATCAGATTGTTTATAGTGAACCAGTTTAGAATAGTAGATAAAGCATTGTTTACATCGTCTACATTACTTATACCTCTCTTTACTTTAAAAATTAAGGAAGTATCATCTGCAAACAACACTATCTGCGAAAACTTTTCTACTAGGTAGGGCAAATCATTTATATATACCAAAAAAAGGAACGGACCCAGTATAGAACCTTGAGGGACTCCTACTTTTACATCAGAACCCGAGGATTTAACTCTATTAATATCAACCTTTACAGTTCTGTCTGTTAAGTAAGATCGAAGAAGACTTAGTGATTTATTACTTAAACCATATCGGTGCAATTTTATGAGAAGTGTTTCGTGGTCAACGCAGTCAAACGCCTTAGAAAGGTCACAGAAAACCCCAATGGCATCCTGCGACTCCTCCCACGCCTCAAAGATATGCTTTAATAACCATTTAACCATATAACCATTTAACCATATCGAGTAGAATTATCAAATATTTTAAATACAAAATGTTTTTTTTTTATTATTTTTACAATAGCCCCACATAAGCACCATTATTACATGATCCTCCATTCACCTCCTCATACAACCATGATATATAATAAGAGCTATTCTAGCTAAGATAAGGGACTATTCACATTACGACGGGCCAGCGACGAGCAAGCGCTACAATACATTCAAATTAAACTTGCGTTTAAATGTATTGTAGCGCCTGCAAAATTAAATAAAATGTATAAAAACCATATTATTTCTTCTTACAAAATGCATACTCATAAACGGCCCAGTCCTGTCAATTAGTCTTAACCAATGAAATGAGCGCAAGATGTGCTGCAGAGTAAATCACTATGTGATTGGTTTATTGAAGCCTGATGCGAACCTTGATTGGGCGATAGTAAGTGGCAGCGTAACTGATGGTTGGATGTATACAAAAACGTCAAACCAATGACTTCGTAGATGTATAATCGGTCGAACGGTACAAGATCGTTCTCCATCACAAGATGGCGGTCTAACGGTGACAGGTGCATATATATTTTGCCGAGTAGTACTGAACTCGCTATGATTGGTAACACGATTGATATCGCCCGTCATCAAACAATTGAACTTTAGTTTGGCACCTACTATCACTGTGAGTGAAGAGTCAAAAATCCCTTTTTTTTTTTTCATTTGCCATTTGGGTGGTTGGCCAGCAAGCACGCTTTTTTGCACTTTATTGTGGTACCTATCTGAAATGAAAGTAATTTATCTAATCTAATGGTTGTCTTGAAAAAAAATTACTAACTATTATTGCCAGCCTTACTACAGCACAATTGGCAGCCTTATTACTAATTCCTTTGGTAATAAGGCTGCCAATTGTACTGTATGTACGTTATGTTAATTAAGTCTTTTATGTAATTCCTGGTGTGAATATAACAAAAACTATTCTATCCATACATCCATCTATCTTGCTTTACTACGTACGTCGCCGGCTCGTGGTAATGTGAATAGACCTTACATGCTTACCAAAACTGGAGCAGCCTCAAGCAGGTCGGCCAGTGGCAGGTTTGAGCAAGTGACAAACGAATAGACAAGCGTAGGAGACACGAGCGTGTGTCAAGACGTGACCGGTGTTCACGAGCCGGCCCGGCGAGACATGGCGGTGACGGCGACAAGTGACTTTGGGCTTTGGCTTTGGGACTTTTGCCCTGGAGGCTTTACAGAATGTTATAATCAGTGTTACCATAATTGTGACTTTGGTTACAAGTTTCGTAACTTTTGAAACCCCATGGTAACTTATTGTGACATGGCTTAGTTTGTAAATTGTATGTGATTTTTAAAGTCTGTATAAGGTTGAAGTATTATTTCCCCCACTATACTAAATTCCTTATATAACATTCTATGTAAATGAGTAAATTTAATATTGCAAATTGCACTACCTGCTAAATATTGCCTCGAAAACTTAGGTTAGCTGATAGATAAAGCTAGGTAGCATTAAGCTCACCTATGTGCAACACTTTTAATTGTAGTATTTCTTAATGATTCGCGTTAGTCATACACAGTTATACATTAAACGGGTCTAATCACGATTATTTATTAGATAAAACGTAATAACCTTATTTCCCGACGTTTCGGCAGCGTTACAGTTGCCGTGGTCTCGGGTAGACTGAAGTGGGGATTGCAATCAAATATATTTGCGACCAATTGCATCACAGGAAATAATATATTTTGAAATTATAACTTTTGTATAATTTTTTGGGACATTTTCAGTTGCTCGTGTAAGTTTTACGTGCGGGCTCTTGCAACACTGGTTATAATACTGACGCTCGAGCCGACAGGTTCGCTTATGAAGTGCACATGCAGCCTGAATTTTCGGCGGTTCGAAAGGTATCGAATACGCGAGTTTGTTTTTTTTTAAAAAGGTACTCTTCTAAAATATTTAGACACAAAGTCGAATCTATTATAATCATCCAGTAGTCAGCCAGAACGGTGCGTGCGCACCGCGACTCATTGTTTTGATAGATGGAGAGGCGGTACTAATTGTGTGCGAATATTTTAAACAAGATTTGTCAACAATTTTGCTTTTTATTTTCCGTTCATACCTACTTACTTTTATTACCATCGTAATCATACCATTTCAAGTGAAATACACGCGAAAAAGTGAATAAATTCTCTCAAAATATCTCGAAGGTTTTCAGAGTTTCAAATTTTGTGCAAATCTTTGCACTCAACTTTGTACTGTTTTTTGATACACTTTTTCTAGTTCTTTCAAATAAACCTTTAGCTTATGAGGAGGAAAATTTCACCACGATTACAAAACTCTTTACGAAACTGAAATCGGACGTATATTAGAAAAGTTATCATAGTTTTAGTGAATCACGGGAAACACCGCCGTGTTCCCGCGATTTTCCCAGTAATAAGTGGATGTGCTAATTGCAATCTGTTAATAATTTACAGGTTAAAAGTAATAGCCTAAGCAAATGCAATTTTTTATTACCAATTACCTTTACCACTTCGGGCGCCGGCCTTCTCTCGGAAAGAGAGAGGGAGAGTATGGGCTTAATCATGTGGATGCCCACAGTGGATAGGCAATTTCAAGCGCGAGGTAATTTCGGGGTATTTGAACACCCCATTCCCCCTGAGGCAGACAGACAGAGGCTGCATTATTGTTACTACATTTAAACTTTCCACTTTACTTTTTCAAGTTTTGTATAGTAGATATCCTACTATACAAAACACTATATTAACAATTTGCTCGACAGTTAATTTTAGTTTGTGTTTTTGCGTGCATATTATATTATTATTTTTTCTGACATATTTTTGTGCTTATTTATATTTTTTATATTTTATTACTTTGGACGAAACGTTTGTGGATGTATATTTTTATGCTTTTATGTGTAAGATTGTGCTCTGTATTTTATTCTATGCAAGTGATTTTATTTAAATATATATACTAGACAATATTACTGTAAAAGTTTTTGAAAATATTTGGATGTTTATTACTTATATAGGTAAGGTAGAACGGATTAAGACAAAGATCTGAATTAGGGCATAGTTTGAACGCATACAATAGGATAAGCCATACAATGGGAACGGCTGACACCCAGGGTGTTAAACCTATTTAGAGGCTAAAAATTCCACCTATGCCGGGATTCGAACCCGCGACCTCTGGCTATCCGTGCCAGCGCTCTTTCCAACTGAGCTAATGGGCGACTCACCGGCATCAGTGAAATTTCGAACCTCTTTACAATATTCTCTGTATTACGTACAGGCAGCGACATTTGACTGAAGTAATTTGCATCAATTGCAGCCCCGAGTACCTACTTTGCAGTAAGGTTTTACATCGGAATGATATCGCTGTACCCACATGATTATAACATTATTTTTAATGCACTTACCCGTGCTAAGGACAATTTTAAAAACCTATTTAGAGGCTAAAATTATTAATTGAATTAGATTTACACCCAGGGTGTTTAATAAAAATCTAATTCATAATAATGCATTACGACAATTCGATGTACATTGCAAGACTCTACTTGTTAATCTTTCTACTTGTTAATCTGTGGGTTGATCGACTAACGACTATGCTTGTCTCACACTGAGACAAGTGTGAGACAAGCAACCGACGACGCGAGCTCCGTCTCTGCTCACCATGATTAAGCTCTGCGAATCGGAGCGAAACCTGGTCGGACTTTTCCGATATAACAACACCCGTAAGTAAATCCGGACTAAAAGTCTACAATGTGTTGTGCTTACGAAAGTTTTAGTTCAAAAAAGACTATGCAATGTTCGTAGTTCTATGAATCAGACGCCACGTTTTCTCATGATGTTTTCCTTCACAGCGAGTGGTATTGCTAGAACACATTCACAAATCGCTATTTGCTGGTAAAACTGTCCTAAACCCCTATGTGACAGTCCGTACAAATTGAACACTTAACCGGCTTTAAGTATCAAGATTGGTACAGCGCATTAGCCTCGCTTTAATAGTCATGCGGGTCCCAGATACAAGAGTGTTCTTGATTGAAAGTGTTCGTTTTTGTTTTAGGATTATTTATTGGCATAGATTGTCAAGAGTCGTGAGTTATTGGCCTGATAGAGCTACTAGTGGGTCAACAATCCGATAGAGCTTAATGGAGTTATTCTAACATCAGTTTTTATTAAAGAACATCATTTAATGCACAGGATATTTTATTTTATTCTATTCAGGACAAACAGTCATACAGAAAACTAATTAAAACTAAGGTGATCCATCAGGATCGTGGCAAGTGGCACTCGCTGGTCTCTGCCCTCTGGGATACATGCGTCAAGTTATGTTATTTTAAGAACCGACGGACCCGAAAACTTTTTGGTGTATGCAGGAACTAATGAACATTGATGAGGCGAGCGTGATCTGTCACTATCGTGGCAATAAGTGGCAGTCCCTGGTCTCTGCCTACCCGTCTGGGATACAGGCGTGAGGTTATGTTATGTATAATATTTTAAGATTGCTACACTTCGTGGTTTACTATGACAATTCGACGTACATTGTAAAGACAATTAGCCCACATATTAACAAGTAGAAAGATTCGCGCAATGTTCCTCGAGTTTTTATGAAAAACTACAAATTGTAGTTTTAAGAAACTCTGCGCAAGTGCTTCCCTGTCTCGAAGTGGTAGGCACGTCACATCCTTACTTCTTTCCTTCGTTCGATGCACGAGGGATCAGAATTTTGTATGTAACCGCCAATATAATGCGCCACTTCAGAGTTACTACCTTTATGAAGAATGTGTAAAGTGATGAGCATTCGTCTAAAACATACGCCGCGCTTTTCTCGATTTGACTCGTATATTTGATGCCTTTATTATGCCTTCTCCACACGTCGCGGTCGCGGTGGGGCGGTTTTATCCGGTACAAAAATTTAAATCTCCTGCATGGGTATAGCTTGCGCCAAGAAAGTTGTCCCATGAGTTTTAGAAACGCCAACATAGTACATATAAACCAAAACACGGGTTATTATTATTATTATCTTATAAAAACAGGATTCCTCTAAAACTCACCTCAGAGGCGGTTCAAATAATCTGTGGTTACGTTTTTCCCTTCACACAAGAGTTTACACTGCATTTGAGGAGACTTAGAGGGTAATCAAAATCTCGAGTTTGTTATCGTACCTACTCTTCGAAACAGCTTCATCGATTTATATGAAAAGTTTTGTGTATATTTGGTAGGTCTGGTCGCAGGTTAATTAGAATGACAAACGTTCAAATCTCTTTCAGAGAAGCTCGCCTTTGTACATGGTTTTCCTTATGTAATATCCTGTTACGATACAAAAACCTGTAGCCCAAGACATCAGGGAACGCAAATGGAGTTGGTTAGGACACACCTCGCGGAGACCCGATCACCACATCCCGCCGGAGCAGCGTTGCCAGAAGGTTACTTTTGTAACCTTTTAGGTGATTTTTAACTAAGTCAGGTTACTTTGAGGTTACAAGACACAAAAGGTTACTTTTGGTTACTTTTTTGTGAAGGTTTTTTTACTTATTTTGAAAAACGGAACGCAAAGATCTTTTGCTTGTTGGCAGCATTGTTTCGTTTCTTCGTTCAACTCACTCACTTACTCCCTTCCTGTCTCTCTCTCTCTTTGTTTCGGTCTGCTTGCTCCAGGTCAGGTCTCTGCTAAACTAAACTTTGCTTTGCATTGAAAAATATATTATATTATTTTGTGATCAAGAAGCTTGATAACAAGGTAAGCATAAACTAATTTACGTGCTTCCTTAATTAGGATAACTATTATGAAGACAAAGGTATATTTTTTTTATATTTCATTTAGTATATAAATTTATGTAATTTAATTTTAATAGATATTTACGCAATTTTTGTAAACCCAAAAAAAAATAGTACATTAAATACCTACTTATTTAAAACAATTTGGCTGAATTGAATAATGATCTGTATTTTTAAGGCCTTTACATAAATTTTGGATGATATATTTATGATATGTCCTTATTTCAAGTGCACGGGAAAGCAAGCGAGTAGTTAAAGAAAAAGTGTAAATAAATTAAAAAGACGTTTTTAGCCAGCTAAAACTGATACAATCCGATCACAGCACTCTGCTTGGTATTGACGCAATATCAGCACTTACCTATAGCTACTAAAAGAAGCAATGCAACAATGCGATAACATTTGAGCCTTCAAAATTTATGCTAAAAACTAAAGTTAAATATCGATTAAATTTTATGAAGACAAAAGTATAATTATATTATTTTTAATGCACTAACCCGTGCTAAAGACAATTTTAAGTAAAGCAAAGTAGGTACTCGGGGCTGCAGGTGATGCAAATTGCTTCAGCCAGATGTCGCTGCCTGTACGTAATACAGAGAATATTGTAAAGGGGTTCGAAATTTCACTGATGCCGGTGAGTCGCCCACTAGCTGGGAAAGAGCGCTGGCACGGATAGCCAGAGGTCGCGGGCTCGAATACCGGCATGGGTGAAATTTATGGGTAAATAGGTTTTTTAAAGGTATAATTTATTGATTATTTTATTTTTTTATAATTTCATTTAGTATTTATGTAATATATATATATATTATTTTCCTGGTCACGCGACCAGATAACAATTAAAATTCTATTGTCCCGGGCACTGCAGCGTCTTGTAACCACAAGACGCTGCAGTGTTTACCCAACTATCTAGTGTAGGTAGATGACAGTGCCACTAGATACTGTATCTAACAGGTTAAACCAAGTATTGAAACTGACGGCTGACTTAAGTAGTTTTATGTATGACATGACATATTTTAGGTGCACGGGAAAGCAAGCGAAGCTATAGAAAAAAAAAAAAACAAAAAATGTAAACCGACATAGCAGATAGGTACATGTAGATAAAAGGTACGATAAAATACTGAAATTGGCCTGTGAGTATTCACAAGTATTAGGTATGTATCCCAATTATGTTTTAGTACCTTTTTTATTGGTGAGGTGACTTTTTACACCAAAAGGTTACTTTTTTGCCTATTTCAGGTGAATTTTTACAAGGCCAGTCTGGCAACACTGCGCCGGAGGCTCACGACGACCCGGAAGACCGTCCCTGACGTGGAAGAGATCTGTTGTCTCTGAGACGAAGGTGAAGGGAAAAACTTGGCTGGAGCTACCATCCCTAGACTCACGTAGAAATTAAATGAAAAGGTTTTATTCAAAGTAACGCAGAAGCTGCGGCTTAATGAACGTTACAATTCTAACTAGGTGTCCATTTCAAAATATAGATCATTTTGGAGGAAAAATGGACAAAAAAACTCCAAACTTAGTCTTTTCAAAGTCCTTAATTAACATAGTTTACATAATTATTACTATTAACATAGAACTCATACATTGTACTGGCTTTACTTCCAGACTTCATTGTCATCTAGATAATCCTTTATGTTATAGTAGCCCTTTTGGCACAAAGTGTGCTTAACATATTTTTTGAACCGCGATTCAGGCAATAGGAGTAAAGGGACCGAAAAAGAAGAAGAATATCCTGTGAAATGGTTCGTGTGCAATAAAGCATAATAATAATAATAGCGTTTCAGGGGTCAGCCAAATATTTTGTCAATTACTGGTAAATAAAGATATTCATTCACATCCCAGTTATAGGCATCAACAAGTTATGGTTTTAATGCTCCCCCCATAGTAAAAGTTGGTTATACTGACTAGCAAAACTGTTGGCACACGCAGCATTGAATTGCCATTAAAGTTCTATTCAAGAGCGAAATTGCGTCCCGGATCTCTCAGTCAAACGAGTACATAAGCAAATCCACCGTGAAATTACCAAGGCAATTTAAACTCCACTCCGTGTGTGCCCTATTCGGTATTATTAAGTTATTCGTGAAGTTTTCTTTAGAAAATATTGAAGACTAGCTCACCTCGCAAACGTCATCTTATATCTCAATTTATCCTTGTGTATCTGTACTCCAAGTTTCATAAGTTTTCTGTAAGGGCGGAGTCTATAATGAAATAAATAAAATAAATATATATCCGTTCAGCCCTGAGTAACAACCATCAAAATATTTTCAAAAACTTTCAGTCACAGACGGCAATTACACACTGTAAGATACCTAGCAGGATTATGTTGGACTAGAATGCATTTTTTTACTATAAACACTTTAACAAAATTCAGTGATAACGATAACATACATAAAACTCTACTCCCGCCTGTAACCCGGAGGGGTAGGTAGAGACCAGCATTTGTCACTGGCCACGATCATAGCAAACCTTGCCTCATCATCATTCATTAGCTGCCTGACCGATTTCTGATTTTTACTTACCCTTCGCTTTCTTTATTATATAGATATAGAAAACTTTATCTTTTATCTATAATTTAAAAATGAATGCGCGAATGTGTTCAGCTAGTCTATCTATAATATAAAAATGAATCCCTGACTGTGTTAGTAAGCGCAAATCTCGAGAGCACCTGAACCGATTTCGCTAATTCTTTTTTCAGAATATTTTGGAAGTACGAGGATGGTTCTTACGGAGAGAAAAAATAAATAAAGAATCGACTGTTAGGCGGTACGAAGTTCGCTGGGTCAGCTAGTCTATAATATAAAAATTAATCGCTGAATGTGTTAGTAAGCGCAAATCTCGAGAGCAGCTGAACCGATTTCGCTATTTTTTTTTAGAATATTCCTTGAAGGACGAGGTTGGTTCTTACGGAGATAAAAATAAAAAAAATTAAGGAATCGAGTGTTAGGCGGTACGAAGTTCGCTGGGTCAGCTAGTTTTACATAACAATGGAAATTACAAAGATATTTTTTAACCCAAGAGTACAGACGGCGGCATTGTCCGTCCCTTAATATATCTGTATGGTCCAACCTCAATAGCCCGATGTATTTCGTAATAAAAGACTTACGAGATGAGAACTTAAAACATTTTGTAGAAGGTTCTAATCTAACCTGCCTGCAATGAGTCATTGGATGGCCAAGGGCTATATGTAATAAAAGATAGCTTCTCACACGATCATTATTATTAATACACATTTCGTTTCCTACACAATGTAATTTCGAACCACACCCAAGAACTAAATTGTACCGGTTACGTCAATGGATTGGTGGTTAACCTTTACACTCCTATATTAAAGGCGAAAGAGGTAGCTGCCTCGACCGCCTCTAGCAGTAACGCGCTCAGCCAATCCAGAGGTAGAGGTTTCGATTCCCGTTGGAGGCCACCGCACTTGATTTGTACCAATGGCTTCAGTCTGGGTGTGTCCATGTTTTTGATGTCCTTCCCTGATTACCATAGCACATGATACTGCTTAGTTGTATGTGTTAGATCGATCGCGAATACTTTATTTGACACCAAAATAAAGTACTTTAGGCAGTGCTAAACTAAAAGGAAGCGCTCGCGAAACCGAGTGATTGGAATCAATCACTTGGGTGATTGATTCCTTGCCTTTTACGGCAACTAAGGGACACAAACCGGGGGGGTGGGCAGCAGCGCCCCCTGCAGTACAATTCCACTAAACTGCGATCCCCACCCCGCATGCCCAGCGTGGGGATTATGGGCATTACCCCCTATGATAGCACAACGTGGCCCTCTTTAGGGGAGGGCTATGTCCAGCAGTGGACTAGTATAGCCTGACGACGATTTAGTTTTAGACCATGTTTTATTATGGCAACATTGATTTACATTGTTATTGTCACTATTGTAAACTGAGTCCGCGCTTTGCCGCTTCCGCACGCGGTTTACTGATTTTATGATAAACTCTTAAAAATAGTAAATCTCGGTTTTACTTAATCACCAGCCTATAAAATACAGTTTACTAAACTCTAAGTGTGTGCTACACTAGAATTTCCGTGGTTTAATTTAATATATCTGCCTAGCCCGAAAGATATTCTTCAGTGTCGAAGTTGGTGATTGAAAAATTGTTTTCGCTTGTAAGTTTTAATGGGTTCAATGTTACTTATATATAACAGACTACAGCGCTACTTCTGCGCTCCAACCAGCCGAAGCCTTGGGGTCATGGGAACGCCCGGGGCTCCGCTGACGGCCCTTTGATGCGCGACTGGAGCGACGGGAAATTCTAACCGCGTCCGACTGTGGAGATCAGGATGAGCATTAATTTCATGTGTTGCAATAGCAAACAATGCAGAGCTGACTCCCAACCTTCAATGATGAAAAGGCAATTAAGACATCATTTAGAAAGGCAGAGAACTATATATTTTTAACTAGCTATGCCCCGCAGTGTTACCCGCAGTTTATCGATTTTTCCACGGGAATAAAATATTTTCCCGCAGTAAAGCGTAGCTTATGAAAATACAGGGTGTCAGCTAACTCCATACCAAATTTTATTAAAATCGCTCCAGCCGTTTAGACGTTAAGAAGTTACAAACATACACACGCAAACGTTCGCCTTTATAATATTAGTATGATGTGATGTGATACGCCCTCCGACCAGGTGGGATGACGATCTGCGAAAAACTGCCGGCAGATGCTGGATGCGGCAAGCTGAAGACAGGGCGCTATGGCGCTTAGTAGGGGAGGGCTACGTCCAGCATGGACTACATAATATAGCCTGAAGAAGAAGAAGAAGATGTGATGTAACCTCGATGGTGTCCCACTTTCGCTTTGCACTTCTCCCTGTTCATAGCCACTTCTTGCCAGCTTGGCAAAAAGGACGTGAGTTCGTCCCACCATCTCCTTTATTGTATACCGTAATGATACACAATAAAGGTGGTCTGGAAGAAATACCTTTTAGAGATAAGGCCATTTGTACTCTTAGGTTAAGTAATATTTGTCTAATTTCCACTTTTATGTACAATAAAGGGTTCCCTGTCTATCTATCTAGCGATATCTTCGCATTGTGGGGTCAAATCGGAGCGACTGTGTATGAAAACCGAGTCGTGACTTTTAGCCAATTTGGCTAGCACAAGTACCT
Source organism: Yponomeuta sedellus (assembly GCA_934045075.1). Classification (NCBI taxonomy): domain Eukaryota; kingdom Metazoa; phylum Arthropoda; class Insecta; order Lepidoptera; family Yponomeutidae; genus Yponomeuta; species Yponomeuta sedellus. Next base: position 5,194,528 of record OW203735.1, on the reverse strand, counting down.
ACTCGTACTTACCTTTTGCCTCCTTTCCCTCCGTTTTCCCGCTCGATCGAGGCGTTTGCGTAACGGTCATGCTGGGCCATATGTGGGTCGCATACACTTCCTCGTACTGTGAAGGGAGCCCTTCATATCTTGAGCAGCCACGTGGCTCGCTGACCCTATTGTTGGCGAGAGTAGGTAAGAACTTGTAGTTGCAGGCAGTACATTGAAGGCAGTACATCTACTTTTACACCAGCAATGTGAATTCAACTTTAGGTATTTAACATACAGTTCATAGTCAGACGTCGACGAGTTACAGGAATGAAGTTAGGTTAATATGGTAAGGTTATGTAGAGAAGATGGCCAACAAAGTTTGCTCTGACCATATTTTATCGACACATATACATAGTTTCCTGCGATGCAGGAAGAGACCCCTGCCCCAGCAGTGGGGACATAAAAGGGTTGATATCAATATCGATACATAGTTTATAGTAGGTAGTTGTAATTTCAGCAGAGAAGAGAAACTGCGAACGTACCTACAGACAATTTTTCATCCTCAGATGCAGATCGCATTCCTTGTAAAATATTTTTTCTATTCATTAATCAACATCACTGCATTTGATATTGGCGCACAGTCTACAGAATACATTACTGGGTCGTTAAGTAAAGCTTCTTCCTCTGACATCGCTTATAAGTGCAATGAAGTTGCTGTTTTGTTTTCAACAGTATCTTAAAATGGACAGTCAAGTGCGATCACAAGAGATAAAAGCGCTTGATTAACACGGCCCTAAATTATACTTTATCGCAGAATCCAACCTCTTTGGGCATAAAATAGGTTCTATGTGTAATAGCTTCCGCAATCACGAGGAAAATACCATCGATTGTTTGAGTGTCTAAAAAATCGGTTCTCACCACAATGGAAGAAAGAGGCTATGAGAAACGTACACCCTGATACAATCAAATGTATAACAAATAGGTAAAAACGGGTTATTTGACTTCAGAATAATTGCTAGCTATTTGTTTTTTTTTGTAAATTTAAATTTAATGTAAAATGTAAATTTTGGAATTGTAACTTTCGGCCATTTTATTTTTCATTCGAATGTCATAGTTTAAATCAGTATAAAATTATAAACTGCTTGATGGAAATGCTGGCAGTACGTTTGCAGTTTTTTTTTTTAATTTGACGTTATTGAATTCAACGTTGTAATTAATGCTTAGTATTTAATGTTCCAAGGCGAGATGTAATCTAACAATTAACATTTTGAATGGTGGAAGTGTAAGTTCGTTCAGTAACAATATACAACCGATCCGAAGATTACAGAACGATTAGTATGTAATTCTTATCCCATCCCAGCAATACCGAATTGAAACAATGCAAAACACAAAAACCGTTATTTCAGCATCGATACTGAAACACTTTAGTCATTGAAATTTATTAAAAAAAATCTGAAGAAAATTTCTTAATGATTTAAGATGCTTATACATAGGATGCATTAACACATAGGATGTACATCATCCAAGTCACACACACACACACACACACATTTTAAAGAATAGGAATTTAGCAAAATCGTCCCTCTGTATGTTTTTAGTTTATAATTACGTATGAAACTCAAGCGCGGTAAGTTCAAGTTCGCACAACGCCTGGCAGCCGACACAATGTGCGATTGTCTCAGTTTTTTTATGGCAATTTGAAATAATTATGTGCGTTTCAAGAACCTGAGATGTACGGTCTATGAAATTTGCAAAATAAATGTGTAGGTAAGTAATTAACTTTCAATTTCAAGCGAAGGTGAAGTAAGCGTGTAGTAATTTCCGCTAGTCCTCAATTTTTACTTAAAAAACCAAATTGACGTACATACCGGCCTTATTTGAATTTAAAATATTAAAATTAAAAACAAAAGAACTTATGTATAAAAACGAAACTAAACCTAAGACCTATTTTCTAATTAAAATAAAACATTTCAGCAAGATTCCTGTCGGGCGGTAGAGTACCAAGAAGGCTGGCGGCATTGTATTATTAGAATTTAAAGTAACGATGTTCATTATTCATGCAAACTTCCCTAAAAACAATTTTGAGCTAAGATATGTCTTGATCCGAAATACAACCGGCAGTTAAAGTAGAACAACTTCGGAGTTACAACAGGTTTGAATCCATAAACATGACCCTATAAAGGTATTATTATAATTTTTATTTTTAACTTAGGTAAAACATTGCTTTCTTGTTTATCTAAATTTTGGGCAATAAAAGTTTTTATTATTCTATATTCTGTGTGAAAAAGTAAGTAGGTTAATGTTTAGATATTCTTGAAGCAGAATAATTTATTTGCTAAACGTAACTGAAGGAATTTACAGATCTCGTTTATTGTTTAGTTCATTCTAATTTTGATTCATAACATACACAAACTTAGCATATGCGCCTGTATCATAAGGGGTAGGTAAAGACCTGGGTCAAAAACGTTGAATACCCATCAAATTAATTGGACAATATTACGTTAATGTGTCTTATCTTCTGGCGTGATAATACAGAGTTTTATTTTATAGTTAGTTTAAGTTGTCTATCAATTGGTATGTGTAAATATTATTTGTAAGTCAGTTAGTTTTTTACCCACTCACTCTCTTCATCTATGAGTTCCGTCCATCCTTAGGTTGTATGGGAAAGATCGCTTTTAGCGATAAGACCGCCAATTGTATACGCAAAAACTTAGATATGTACCTTAAGCCTTTTAATGTGTTTTATCTTCTGGTGTGTACAATAATATAATCTAAAGTATTACCGCATAAGTCACTGAGTCAAAACTTACGCCACATTGGTCTTACAAACTCAACTGATACAAACAAATCCATCGAATCAAAGCGTTTCAGAACAAATCACATTAGATTACTGGAAACAATGCGTGTGTAAATCAGCCTTTCCAACTAAATACAACCCAACTACCTAGAACAGATTTTACGGTAACAAAATACAACGTACAATCACAGCAACGGACCGAAATTAAAGAAAATGGCCGAAGCGAATCGCTGGAGACATCCTACGGTCCAATTTACACAAATTGCTGTGAGTTATTTACAATTCATCGTGACAGTTCATTTATTTATAACACGGTCTTAATTAGAGCGGGGGCGGTACTCTAGAAATGTAGAAATGTATGTTATTTATTTGGCGTACAAGACAAGTTACAACTAGGTATTGCATCCTACAATACAATAAATGTGAAAGTTTGTGAAGATGTTTGGATGTCTGTTACTCAACCACGCAAGAAAGGCTGAACTTCAGATAAACGAAGGTCTGGGTGACATTTGCGGGGTCAGCTATTCATATATAAGTACCTAAGTAAGACTATAATTTAAAAACTAAATTGTTTCTAAAGCATGCACACACAACATGAAAACATGTAATTTTGAGTGAATTGTTGATGATGATATCAACCCTTTGAATGTCCCCACTGCTGGGGCACGGGTCTCTTCCTGCACCGCAGGACGGTTAGGCTATACTCCACCACGGGGACCAAGTCCGGGTTGGTGAATTGAATTTGAAAAATTTTTGGAGCATCTCTCGAATTTAACAAAATGACTATCGATATCGACTTCCGAGCTAGCTGCCACAACTTCTTCATCAAGTTGAAGCTTTAATAGTTGTTTCAAAGGGTTCTATCGCGATTTCCGACCCTGCCATAGAAGCGAATTGGAATTAATGGTCCATTTAGGGATTATTTTTAATTTAATGTTTGACATCTTCCTTAAGACCACCTTCATTTTTAATTTAATGTTTGACACCTTCCTTAAGACATCCAATGCTGAGTGTAGGTCTCTTTAAATGCACGCCATTTATTTCGGTTTTGGGCTTTTTACATCCATTTTTCTCCTGGCATTTATGCAGGTCCGAATTTCATAAAACTATTAAAAATATATACATTTTTGCGTATTTCCTAGGATTTATATAAAGTACCCGGAACCAACGACTACTTATCCAACGACTTATGAACGTCGAAGAAGTTGATCTGTCAGGAAGTGGCAGTCCCTGGTCTCTGCTTACCCCTCTCGAATACAGGCATGAGGTTATGTTATGTTTAAAAGATAATGCTTAAAATCACATGAGGTCTTGAATAGAATTACACTTTTTTTTATGTAGGAACGTGATACTGTAAAGCCATTGGGTGGAGCGCAGAAACGTCGGATTTAATAAATGATGTAAATCCTGATATCTAGAAAAAAATCTAAGGAAAAAATCATAGAACAAAAGTTTTAAAACAAACTCATATTTTCTCAATTTTGAGGTAACCCTGTGTATTGAATTAAGATCAGAAAATCCCGCGGAAATGGTGAATTAAACTATAAACTACATAATAAAGATTTTCTTCTAACTGCAAAGCTCTAGATTAGCAGACAGTCGTAGTAGACCCCTAGTACCAATTTAGTACCAATCCCGAGGAGACGATACAAAAGGGAACTTAATGAAGTTAGTGCTGACAGCGCTGGAGTTATGGACACGTTTACCTACTGTAAGTTTATAATAAGAACGAGTGTGTAGCAGACTAGATGCACTTTGAGGTCTACAGCACAGATTAAAAAGACTCTGACAGCATTTTGAGGACTATCAAGAGGTTATTATGCGTCAATGAATAAATTGAAAATTACTTTGGGTCAGGAAACTATAAAAACACGCTTTTTTGTATTTTTTGTAAGTCTTGAGTCCACTAGCTGATAAATTGGTCACGTCTCTTGGGCCATAATCCGGCAATAGACAATGCCTCTATATTTCAATAAGGTCCGATTGAAAATGTAGGCTGATTCTAGGGCCTGGTCTACAGGGCTACCTCTTAAAATTAATTAAATTAACATTAAATCATTTATTATATTCTTTTTAATGCACTAACCCGTGCTAAGGACAATTTTATAAACCTAATTAGAGGCTAAAAATTCCAACCATGACAGGACTTTACAATACTCTCTGTACGTAATACAGAGAGTATTGTAAAGAGGTCCGAAATTTCACTGATGCCGGTAGTCGCCCATTAGCTCAGTTGGGAGAGCGCTGGCACGGTTAGCCAGAGGTCGCGGTTCGAGTCACGGCATGGGTGGAAATTTTAGCCTCTAAACAGGTTAAATCGTTTACTTTTCGACCAAAAAGGATCATACAAATTGTGACAGTAAAGTAGTGTTCTTAAACTATATATTGCGAATGTGAGCGGAAGCGCTGGTAAGGGACGTCCCAGGCGGACATACATCGACCAAATAGGGGATATATTAGCAAAGGGAAGATAAAAAGTACCCGGAACCGGCGTGCGTGCATGCAACGACTTATGAACGTTGATGAAGCAAAGGTGATCTGTTAGGATCGTGGTAAGTGGCAATTCCTGGTCTTTGCCTACCCCTCTGGGATACAGGCGTGAGGTTATGTATGTATATGTATGTGTCTTAAAACTCTAGTTATTGATACAGGCAGACAAGTATAGGTACTTAGTTGTAAATTAATACTGATACTACAATACACGTTTTTGACAATCCTTCCTGTATACTCGGGTATTTAAGTGTTTCATGTACTTTCAAAATGTATGTTTTGCAATAAAGGCAGACAATAACATATTTTTGTTATGCAGTATATGGTACCAATTAGCAGTGGCTTACATACTGCAAATCGAACCGAATGCGTTATTCCTGAATGAGACGTCAATAACGTCTTCTTCATCAACGTCCTATGTATAAAAGCACTACCCTTAAAACACTCGATAAGCCCCGCAGTTGTTTAGGCCTACTCCATCTAAAAAACCATGTCCCAGGCACGGCAGCGTCCCAGTGGTCCCTTCACCCATCTATTGTGAGTGAAAGTGCCAGTGGACTCTGTATTTTATAAATCATCTCATAACGGATCTCCGTTATACGCACAGATACACTCGTAAAAATAAATAGTCTTTAGTAGAGATGTTGCAAACAAGTTAAGCGATACGAACCCCTCTTCAGACCTCTGTTTGTGTCCTCTCTACGTATTGACAAAGTTTTATTGATCCGGGGTGTCGTTCGTAAATAAAATGATAAGTACGTTTGTATGGGAATTGCTCCTTGAGGAGAGTGCCTGTACAAAGCTGAACATCGGCATATATTTTTTTCTTTAGAAACTCATCAAAAGGCGCAGAATAAATTTGTTCTCTAACCTAAATGTTTCGGGAATTGCGCATTTTATGAGCAAGAATATCTGATCTATTCTACTGCCATTTTTAAGCCATCTACACTTTTTACTTTCCATCTAACACGCAATGGATTCAAGCATTGCCTATACAGCGCTAATGACAATGTTTTTGGAAACATTTTTAAAGGTCGTAGAATAAAAGTGGTTTTAAAAGACAAACTCTAACCAATGTATTTCAAGAATTAGGAATTTATTATTTCATACCTACCACGTTCAGCATTTTAATGTGACAAACGTTAACCTTTTAACTTAGATTTGAATATGACAAAAGTAAAGCTTCCACGTGTCGTAATCGATTAGAGATGCGCTGTTCACTGTACAAACATCATATACACGTGAAAGAAAACGTAGTCCTTTTATATTATGTATTCTAGTGCCAATTCTTACATCTAATACGATACATGTACAGTGCTACAAAAGAAATAAGTCTCGCGGATTTACCTGATTTGTTGATGATGCAATGCAGATAACCAAATTTTGGATGTGCGGCAAGTTGATCGACCAATCAGATAGTTTCATTTTATGGCAGGCCGCGCGCCTTTTTTGCTATTGGTTGATTCAACGTCATCGATGCAGGTGACTATTAGTTTCAGTCAACTGCTAGATTTGGTTCATGTCAATAGGTGTCAATCAATTCTGCACCTTAACCGTTTCGGTTAAAGATCATGTTGAATGTACTTATAGCTTCGGGTACTTTCGATACACTTCTTCCTAGTCTGCGCGAACGTAGATTCCCAAAGGGACTTTTATGATGTGTAGTACTGTACTATATTTTATTCGGTGCAGAAATGATAGCTAACAATAACAAAGAAAAGGAAACACGCTTGCATCCCAATGGGGTATACTGATACCACGATTTACCACTGAAAACTACACAAGGCAATGAAACTACCAATTTGTTCTGCACTCGGTCAAAACCCTCCAGCCGCCATCATTTAAACGGCCACTCCACCCACCTAGTGAAGGAGAAAGTGCATAAGTCACCTGCATTGGGCGTGCAAGGTTTGAGGGTCGAGTATCAAACATCTTTAACTACTGACCCATTGACCAGAATCTCACTGCCGGTAGCTGCACCAATCAAGATAAATCGCTACGCCGAAAAAGCCCGGTCACCCACGTGGGACCAACTGCAGTTGGATTTTGAACTTTATGTCAAAGAACATAAGAAGGTTCGATTGGAGAAGAACGTTTCTTGGTGTAGTCAAAGTGAATAAGTGGCTATTAACTTTGGGTGAATAAGGTGGACATTAACTTTCGGATGGAGATCTTGTACAACGTGTTTTAAGCCGACATACCAGTATATGGTTTTTTTCTTTGCACATAACGCATATGGCAGCAGTAAGAGCTTTTGAAATTTTCACAAATATACCAAACTTCTACACAACGCAATCAAAGCAATCAATCAATCAAATCAATTTATTTCAACGTAAAGAATTTACATTCTGTTTGCTGAATATCAATGTACAATGGAAGCCGCTGCCTTGGGCAGAATTGTAGTGGAGAAAAAGGCAGCGGACAAAAAAACTCCACTCTGACCATCTTTTCTCAAGTCATCTTAAGCCAAATACATCAGTTGCATACCTAATAAGATTTCATGATTGCCATTAACAACCCTAATCACTCCTCTCCCTCCTCCACCAACCCGGACTTGGCCCCCGTGGTGGAATATGGCCTAACCTTCCTGCGATGCAGGAAGAGACCCGTGCCCTAGCAGTGGGGACATACAAAGGGTCAATATCGAACCCTAATCACTAATCCCTAATCACTTGCCGTGGTCCCAAACTGGGATACACTGTGCTTGTATAGTAGCCAGGCAAGGATGCCATCACGCTTAGGCTAAGGCCATTTGTACAAATCAAGTAGATACGACGGCATCCAGCGGAACTCGAACCCACGACTTCGTTTTTGGTAGTCAAATGTGTTAACCGCTAGACCAACGAGACAGTCACGATAGGCAGACCCGAAATCTCAATACTCAATTTACTCAAATGTAGGGGTTTGTTTCAGTATTATACAATGAGTGTTTGTTCTTTTTGTTTCTATTGCCTTTTTAGCAAATTCTCCGCGAACTGATTCGTAAATAGTAAAAAAGACTTGTAGACTTTTAGTCCGGATTTACTTACGGGTGTTGTTATATCGGAAAAATCCGACCAGGTTTCGCTCCGATTCGCAGAGCTTAATCATGGTGAGCAGAGACGGAGCTCGCGTCGTCGGTTGCTTGTCTCACACTACGGGCAAGCGCGCGGCGCGCCCGCGCCGAGATAGGTGGGGCGGGTGCCGACACTGGCTGCGGGGGATTCCCGCTGGCTTGCGCCGCAGCGCCTACTGCTTTCCCGTCGTCAATGCCACTAGGCATGATGGCACAGACACAGCTCACGACATCTTCGTTCTTGCAGTGTCGATTTCGATATTGACTATTACTGCACTTTCGTAGAACCGGTTTCCAGGCCGGCGGAAGAGCCCATCCACTGTCTCTATTGAAATTCGGGTGGCGACTTATTTCAATAGCCTCGCGCATTTTTCGTGGCACATAAAACTTGTCTTTGGACAATACTTGTGCCTTATCGAAGCGGATAAAGTGACTTGTGTCCTGGGTTAACGCGTGTTCTGCTACCGCCGAGCCATCGATTTTTCGGTTTTTCATACAGCGTATGTGCTCCGAAATTCTGACCGAGATATTTCGTTGTGTCTCACCTATGTAGCATTTGCCACAGTCACATGGTATCATATACACTCCGGGGACATTCAGTGGGTCGCTATCCTTCGGCGAGCGCAGTAACTGTCTGATTCTTGCTGGGGGGCGATAGATCGTCTTGATGTTGTATTGCCTGCGTAACAACGCGTGGATTTTTCCGATATAACAACACCCGTAAGTAAATCCGGACTAAAAGTCTACAATGTGTTGTGCTTACGAAAGTTTTAGTTTAAAAAAGACTTCATGTCACTTTTAGAGAGAAGGCATGATAATATGCTAAGCTTGCCTGAAACGCGGTTGAAAAAATTAGTTAAGTACCTACACTTAGTGCCAAAAGGGCTACAATAACATAAAGGATTGTTTAGATGACAATAATATTTGGAATTAAAGCAGTACAATGCATGAGTTCTATGTTTTAAAAAAAATATGTAAACTCTGTTAATTAAGGATATCGAGTTTTGGTCCATTTTTGGTTTGGAGTATTTTTGTCTATTTTTACTCCAAAATGATCTAGATATTGAAATGGACACCTAGTTTGAATTGTAACGTTCATTAAGCCACAGTTTCTGCGCTACTTTGAATAAAATCTTTTCATTTCATTTCATTCCATATGGCACGAAAATTACTGCTATGTTTTGCGACTTTTCTTATGAAATACCTTTAGTGCGTATGTTACGCCTAAAGTCAGGTGTAGTGCTAAGTAAGACAAGCTTTGACTAAAGTACATCAAAGAGTGAAACAGTTATTAGCCTCACGCACTTTCGCGCCCTCTAAGCGTCTAGGTCTAGTACATCAGCCACGGCAGTGGGCTCGAGACAAGTTGCCAAGTCAAGCGTAACGTCTAATGGTCATTAAGACGGGGCAGCAACGCGTGGGCCCAACGATATACTCGTAAACTAAAGTTGACTTCACTGGTTGCCAAATGTTTCTGGCACTAAGTCCGCCGCATTGTTCTTTTATGATGTAAGTGCAATAAAAGTATCAGAAAATAAATCGTAGCACTTTTTAGGTTGAAAGTAAAAGCATTTGATATTTGTCACTTCTCTAACTCTACACTCTATATTAAATCTGAAACATTTTGTTTACGGTGATGTGATTGCATTTATTGAATATTTTGGTCAATAATAAACGGTTTGTTATTAAAATAACTATTAAGTGATAGTTTTGGAACTTGGCACAGTTTTACAACGCGTGTTGTTTGATCGGATCTGTGCTACGGCAACCCTTTCTAACTGCCGTTGCAGCTTATGGATATCGTGATGCGATAGGGAAGGCCTTTTCTAGGTTAATAGAATAGGTGGGGAAATTGGTGTTCTGAATGGAAAAGATAGATAGATGACGTATCAAGGCCTATATTTCAGAGTTATGGACTTGCTACACGCCCGCTCGAGAAGTGAACGATCGTTGGTATGAAAACAGGCTAGATTGTGTTAAATTACACTGACGATAATAAAGTAACCCTTTCCACGTTTGTTACATGATTTATGGCGTCTAATGGCCACAGTGTAAGAATGTGTGGCCGCCACACATTTTTACACTAAAATAGAAGAAGTGACTACTTCGAAAGTCATATTTTTAGATTTAGTTGTACTTTATTGTAGTATGCAACCCCCATACAGGACGTTTTATTAACATTTGCTAGCGTAAATCTTAGGAACAAAAATTTATGTTAGGGTGAAGTGCTACTTCGTAAGACAAATCATACTTACTGGCAACGGAATGATAGTTTACTATTAGCAAAGACAAAATCCAAACATTCACAAAAAGCCTCGTCATAAAAGAGCGCACACCAAACAACATAAAACTAAGATTTTAAATTAATCAAAAATACCGCCCCGGGACAACCTCGACCCAAAAGTGCCCATGACGCTAGCAGCGTTACCCTACTGCACCACTAGGGAAACCCTTTGCTACAGATATGCCCCGAAACGAAGGTTGTACCCATGACTCCTCAAGCGCTGACCAATTCTCCGATATCCCCCAAAAACTTTTCTCTCATCCCCCAAACTCCCAAGGTAAACACTTCTGTAGCTACGTGGATAATCCTGCCAAGGTAGAATTAAACAAAAACTCTTCCCTCGTCCCCCAAACTCCTAAGGTAAACACTTCTTTGGTTATGTTGATACCCCGGCCAAGCTAGACCTAAATAAAAACTCTTCCCTGATCCCCCATACTCCCAAGGTAAACACTTCTGTAGTTACGTAGATACTCCTGCCAAGGAAGAGTTAAATAAATAAATAAAAAAAAATAAAAAAATAAAAAAAAATAAATAAATAAAAAAAAATAAAAAACGTTTATTATAAGAAAAGGATTTTGACAAGACATTGGATCATTGCGCCTCCAACACTAGGCGCAGCTTGTGTCGCGGGTGGCGGGTAGATTACACAAAAACAAAACAAAAAAGTTAAACAAAAACTCTTCCCTCATCCCCCATACTCCCAAGGTAAACACTTCTGTAGTTACGTGGATAATCCTGCCAAGGAAGAGTTAAACAAAAACTCTTCCCTCATCCCCCATACTCCCAAGGTAAACACTTCTGTAGTTGCGTAGATACTCCTGCCAAGGTAAAGTTAAACAAAAACTCTTCCCTCATCCCCCATACTCCCAAGGTCTACATATCTGTAGTTACGTGAATACTCCTGCCAAGATAGACTTAAACAAAAACTCTTCCTTGATCCCCCATACCCCTAAGGTAAACCCTTTTGTAGTTACGTAGATACTCCTGCCAAGGTAGAGTTAAACAAAAACTCTTCCCTCATACTCCATACTCCCAAGGTAAAGGTAAATACTCCTGTAGGTAGGTTGACCCTCCTGTTAAGGTAGAGCTAAGGCCATAGAAAGTAAACAAAAGATTAACAGCACATTATTTATCAACAACAGCACATCTGCCGGACACTTTCAACGCGAAGCCGTGGCGTGTCCGAATTATGAACGTTATTCTTATTTGTAGGCTGTACATCGACTTTCACTGGACGGAGGCTGCATTGTACAGGCGGATACAAAACGGATACACTGTTAACAGACTGTTAAGGCGAAACGGCGGTCCACTCGAGTGATCGTTGATTTTCACTTTCTTTTCTCGATATAAAATTATAGTTATTATTACAATTAATTTTAATTCTTTTTACCCGTGATATAATATTTATACTTTATCACTCAATGAATATTCTTATTTAACCTTAAGCAATATTAGTGAACATTCTTATTAAAACATGTTCGATCAGCTATTTGTCTATCACTCACGCACGCATTATTTCCAATAACATCGTGTGAGCGAGAAGCAAATATGCGACCCGAATGTACGTACGTTTACTAAGCGTTTGGACGTTTCAATCTTCTTATCATGAAGTGTTTAATTAATTAATGAGGTATTCGACGTACATTGTGTATGTAGGTGATTAATTTCTAACACTCGTGAATGTGCGGGATGAAAGACAGAAAATAAAGAGAAGCGAGTAGGCTGATATCGACTTTAAGCCCAGTTTTCACAATCGCATATTTTTGATGAAGTTTTCTTAGGTTTCATTGAATAGTTTTGCATGTTTTGATCGGCAGTTCACTCTCCAAAACTGTGGAATTTGATAGTTTTGTGACCATTTCTTGCCAGCTGATTTGAGCCATATAACCCGAGGTATGTGATTTCATAAAATAGAGACTGCAAGGGGCGACTGCACAAGTAAAAGACGGATATTAGTTTGTTATATAACTGGCCATTTTAAGTAAACAGCGTCTACACATGAACAAGCCACTTTTGTAGCCGACAGTACGTAAAAGCTTTCATTCATATCTTGTACCTCTTGCGATTTTTCAAAGTGTCCTATTGATCGTCCGTCACTCAGTCACTGCTTGCAATAATAGCGAAAGTGTATTCTTTCCCCACTGTAATATAAGGAGATCGTAGAAGATCCACTGAATAATGGAGGCATTGGATCAGCCCTACCATAATCAACTCTATCTCACACAAAAAAATGATATCAGGTTGCCCGTGAAATAACTTAAGCTCTACTAGGTATAGTACATACGAACTAATCACGTTTCCGTGATTTTTCCTTTACTAGGCGTTCGTGGCGAATGCCGGATTAGATAGCATCACATCGGAATTTGTCGGAACCACGTCCGATTCGAAGGTTTACCTAGAACTAGACAAAGAAATACCTCAACCAATTTTAGTGTTCGAACTGTCGTTCGATTTGACCAAGTAAACAGTTGTGTACTTGGTCAAAACGGACGAAGAGAACACAGTTCGAACACTAAAATTGGCTGTTTTCATGAGTGTGTAGATAGACGTAGATTGCCAGCAGTCAATAATTTAACTTTTGCGTTCCGCGCGCACTAAGATCGTGAAAACCGGGATTTTAAGTTGCGTCCCGTGGAGATTGCCAGATGAGAAGATTTATCGCCATTTGCGCTAAGTCGGAAAGTGAAATGGCAACCAAGAATTGCATTCGGCGACCAGTCGGCAATTGGGCTACCTTAATTTTTTTTAGACGTGTTTTGGAAACTGTTTTTGTCCAGATTCTGACGACGTTTGTCGTTCAGAATCTGGCAGCTCAGTACTGACAAATATAATGAATAATTGAAGTAAAGCAAGGCTTAAAAGGGCTGTATTTTTTCTAGCTAAGTATGACCATGATTTTTTACCGACCCGTGGTCATGTCTTACACGATGATGTGCTATCTGTTAAACCCCGCGCTTTATTATTTTACCGGCAAATTGCGAAGCGCGAGCGACGTAAAATATGATTTGTTGCCAGACTGAATGGGTTCGAGAAACGCATAAATCTTGGGCCTCTTGTTTTAGACGGACAAAGGGTGAAGGATGGATTTGTTGAAGACAATGTTGAGCGATGAGCAATGGCTTGTCGTAGGAAAGTGGCCAACACTGGTCGGACAATGTCAATAAATTTTAGTGGCTTATATAGGGTTAACTCTACAGGGTTATTTCGTGGATGTGGAATTCAATTCAATTTATTTCAACGTAAAGAATTTATATTCTATTTTCTGAATGTCAAAGTACAACATGAAATTGAAAGCCGCTGCCTTCGGGCTGTAGTGTAGTGGAGAAAAAAGCAGCGCGGAAAAAACTCCACTCCGACCATCTTTTCTCAAGTCCTGAATTAATGAGACACTCCAATTTGAGGTTACTTTTGACATTAACTTTTGATCTCTGTTTCCACAGATTACTGAGCCTGAGGCCTTTTTTCCGCCGCATGGACATGGCTCGCATCCCCTTACAGTCTGATTTTTAATTCCGTAGAATTCTGACAGTTATCATTTTTTGACATATCAGAGATTACAAACCTTTTGGGCCAGGCACATTTTTCAATTTCAATACGAGTCTGAATATCTGAGTCTATTTTAGAATAAAATATCTATAATAATTGCCTCAAAAACCAATAAGCCATCTTCCAAAAATCCAAACACCGAACACCGAGCAACAAACACCGAGAACACATCAGCGCATTCGAGCATTCAAAGAATAATAATAAGTTTATTTCTATAAAAAAAGCATTACAAGAATTATAACATAGATAACATATAACAAGAATTATAAAGAAGTCGAATGAATGAAATGAATGAAAATCAATCAAAGTGACAGACGTGACAGCTAACATTCTATTCTTCTAAAAAGGTTTACTAAACCTTAAATTAGGTGGCGGTGTTGTCAGCTCTAGAATAAAATAAAGTAATTAAAGTTAATTCGATGTATTGTTCATGATATTGAAATATTTGTTATTTTTGTATTAAGTCACTTAAGCAAGTAAATACTTACGTAGATTTAACCTTATGTAGGTAAAACATAAAAAATACGCTGCATTTATTTTTTTATTATTCTGAAATGGGTCAAATTTGTCTCTTTTTGGGTGGAGAACTCTTTTAGTAGCAACACTTACGAAATGTCAGAATTCTACGGAATGAAAAATTAGACTGTAGTGTGTTTTGCTGGGTGTGATAATTTTATTTTTTCTCTCTTTATTTTACGCTGTATTTCTAATGTATTTCTCTTTTTTTATGTTCTGTGTTCTTCCTCTTCATAATTTGATTTTCCACGGATTATGTTTTATAGACTTTACACACATAGACGTTTTATAGTTTACGATTTGCTTAGAATTCCCCCTACGGATTAAAATAAAAATTTATTAAGTACAAAATAGGAATGGAGATAATGCTTATAAATTCTCGAAGTTTTCTCATAGCAAAAATGTTTAGTGATTAGATTATTTTGGATTTACAACAAGATTGAAACATTTGAATTGAAACAAGATTGAACAAAAGCTTGCAAAACATTTCAATTAAACCACTTTCAATAATAAATAAAATAAAAAAAATACATCTTAAATGGTTCCCTGATGGAAATGACTGACTATCGACACTGGAGAAACAATTTTGAGGTTTGGCCTTATTACATTACACGTTGTAATAAGGCCACTCACGAAAAGGTTGGTCCACCAGTTCAAAGTCGCTCAGCGAGCTACGAGTATGGAGAGAGCTATGCTCGGAGTTTCTCTGAAGAATAAGATTCGTAACGAATGCATCCGACTGAGAACCAAAATTATCGACATAGCTCAGAGAATCAGCAAGCAAGTGTCAGTGGGCTGGCCATATCTCGCGAAGAAACGATTTAAACCGTTGAAGTAAACGTGTCCTTGAGTGGAGACCGCGACTCGGCAAACCTAGTGTAGGACGCCCTCCGACTAGGTGGTATGACGATCTGCGAAAAACTGCAGGCAGATGCTGGATGCGGCAAGCTGGAGACAGGGTGCTATGGCGTTCATTAGGGGAGGGCTATGTCCAGCAGTGGACTAGTATAGCCTGACGACGACATTACACGTTGTATTTGGTACACCCTGTATATCCCGTGGAGTACCCTGTATACCCCCCAGGACAAGTGTAAAAGTAGGCCGCTCACGAAGTCGTCGGCACACTTATGGTCGGCCACTTTACCGCGCAAAGGCTATGGCATATATTTATGGGACTGTGATCCTTAATCGTAAGAGTACCAATAACCCAAAAGGGGCATCACCTTTTCAAAGTTATACATAATAAAAAAACAGAATCAAAATCAAATCAAAACAATATTTTTTTTAATCTATAAAACTTATTCTCTCGCTTTCCCATAGATAATTAGGATTATAATAATGTAGCATACATACGTCTCACTGTAAGGCACAGGACTTCTCTCGGAGAGAGTATGGGCTTAATCACCACGTGTGCTCACCGCGGATTGGCGTATTTAAGCGCTGAGTAATGTGAACACCTCAGACACTCAGATATTCTCACAATGTTTTTGCTTCACAGTTAGCGAGTGGCAATGCTACTGAAACTTCTCAAATGTACCTATGTAACTTCAAAAAATAAATAACCATAACATCCGACTCTGCTGTGTGGTGTCGGCCTAGAGAATAGCACCAACCCAATTCATCCCGCAGGTGTCATAAAAGGCGACTAGGGGACACAAACCGGGGGATGGGCAGCAGCGTGCCCTGCAGTACAGTTCCACTAAACTGCGATCCCCAACCCGCATGCCCAGCGTGGGGATTATGGGCATGACCCCCTATAATAGCACAACGTGCCGCCCTTTAGGGGAGGGCTATGTCCAGCAGTGGACTAGTATAGCCTGACGACGACGACGACGACATCCGACTCTTTCGGCTCTCTCCTTTTAATATTCATTGTTTTTTCGGGGTCACCCTGTTCGATATCAACCCTCGTATGTCCCCACTGCTGGGGCACGGGTCTCTTCCTGCATTGCAGGAAAGTATCTAAGGCCATACTCCACCACGGGAGCCAAGTCCGGGTTGGTTGAGGATTGTAAGACAGTGGCGGGCCTTACTGTTAAAAGTTATCAAACCGTCCATAAAGCCTCCGACTTGGCTTAACGACTGCCATTACATGTTTGCGAAATACAGAAGCACTCGGAAAAATACCACTAGCGATAGTCACGGGACGGTCACCCATCCTGCAACAGACCGCGCCTGTTGTTGCTCAAGTCAAGTGCTTGATTCCAATCACTTGGTTCGACTAATCCACGAGCGCTTCTATGGATAAGCGCCACCCTGTATATTCATTTCATATCCCTTACTCTCTCATTTTTTTTTATTCATAATCTTAAGGCCACTCTGTATAATAAAACAGTAGGTACAGACATACACAGAACCTTAAAAAAAGCTTTTTTCGAATTGTTCTGACAGTTTGTTCGAAATCACCCCATTTACGACCGGTTAAATTCACTTTACGTCCGTCATATAATTTTGAACTCTTAAGAATGTTACATTTTATTTCGCTCTTTGTGATCCAGTCTCCTTTGTGACGTGCCGAGTTTGAACCTGTAACCATTGAATTTAACAATGCTGTAACCTACCACTCAATAGTTATTGTTCTATCACCGTCCGTGTGCCTATCACCAACTGCAGCTAACGACTGAAATTACGTAGAACACTGTATAATTATAAAATATAAAGTTTAAAGTTCTGTACAATTGATAAGCTCAGAAACAAGGAAGTCGTGACATCAGGGCCGAGTTTCATAAAACTACAATTCGTAGTTTAGTATGACAATTCTAGGTACATTCCGTACCAGAGAGTACTCGTTAATGATTGGGTTAATTGACGTTGTATATCGAATTGTCATCGTAAATGATTCATTGTAGTCCTATGAGACTGGACCCAAGGAATGGACGGATGTGGCGTCGAATACCTGTATCACAAGAAAGTAAGGCGAATACATGGAGGTGATGGCTAACGTCTGGAAGGTCTAAAGGTTGTCTGGAAGAGATAGCTTTTAGCGATAAGACCGCCAATTGTATATGGCAATAGTTAGATATGTAAGCCTTTTTATGTATTTTGTTTTCTGGTGTGTACAACAAAGAGTTCTAATCTAATCTAACGTCCATGAGTTATGAGGCACAGGAAAAAGAAGAAGCAGATAAACTGCACATCAATCTTTCCACAATCTGATTAAAGTGCACTTAAGCCTCATTAAGTTCTCACGTTTAAAATCGCTCTCACTTAAGAATCGGCGACGCAATCTACATTGAATTGTCATAGCAAACTATGTTTATGTTTGTATAATTTATAATTATACAAACATAAACAAACGTATAATTTATGTTTGTATTACTAAGTAATACAAACATAAATTATACGTAACACGAATAAAATTCTAATTATTAACTTATATCAGCTTCACCTGCTGTTTGTATTTTTTAATATTATATTAATATAATATTAATATATATATATATATATATATATATATATATATATATATATATATATATATATATATATATATATATATATATATATATATATATATATATATAAATATGTGCACTAACCCACCCATGCCGGGATTCGAACCCGCGACCTCTGGGTATACGTGCCAGCGCTCTTCCAACTGAGCTAATGTGCGACTCACCGGCATCAGTGAAATTTCAAACCTCTTTACAATACTCTTTGTATTACATGTTTGAATCACGGCATGGGTGGAATTTTTAGCCTCGAAATATGTTTTTAAAACCATTAGTGAAGTTTTACAAATATTCCGACAGTTTTTTTTTTCTATTGCGTTCCGATAGCATCGCAACGACTACCTTCCTAGCTAATTAAAATGGACTAATAGGCGGAACCTCCGCTTAAGTGTAGGATCCATATCGTTCTTTACCGTGTGCAAAATATGTACACTCCTCAAAGTGCCTCTTATTGCCTGTGTCATAACCATGAGTATTGCACCACAGTTAGTACTAACTGATGCAGGTTATTATACCTTCCACAGTATATGAGGATCGCCGTAGAGCGTAACAGATACCTTCACGGTACTTGGCCAGGCGAATTAAAGGGGTGTAAAATGGTAATTTTAGCATTGAATATTTTAGTTATAAAAAGCTCTATGCGGATCTTAAAGACTGTTTGGTGTTAGATGTCTCTTCATTACTAAGTTGGTAACTTACTCTTATTTCCTTCAGCAACTTTCCGTCGTAAGGTTGTCTGGCGGAAATTGCTTTTAGCAATAAGGCTGCCAATTGTACTTTGTATCTTTACATGTTTTATAATATGTGCTCTGGTGTACAATAAAGAATATTCTTATCTTATCTTGGTGGGATCTTTCTCGTTTTACTAAATATTTTGCTGTCGCCTTTGAAACTAGACAATTTATGAACTTCGATATTGAATTGAATTGAAAAATTCTTTAATGCACAAAAAATGTGTATGTATGAAAGCGAGCTTAATACTAATAAGTATTTTCTTCCAGCTAACCTTGGGTAAGGTGGTGTTGTGCCAAGAAAGATTTATTGCACGTATGCATGAAGTATATTATAATAAAATTAGAGATTTATAATTGCTTATATAGCAAATTTTTCACTTTTGAATATATAAACATAAAATACACATAGGTACGTACACACGAAAATAAAGTTTACTTGCACATGTATTAGGATTTTCACTCTAAAGTCCGAAATAGTGCTCATGGAGTCAACTTTTAACAATAGATTAACAAACAAATTGTAACTGTCTACGACACAAAGGCGCGGAGTATCTACAAGCACACGTTGGCCATTCACGCCCAATGTATAGAGGCTGCTGCGGCTTCCCGCCAACACAATATTTCCGATTGAGGAGCCAAGAGAAAGGATTATAAATTGATCTTGATTTCAAATTAAAACTAGTGTAATACAGCCATTCTTCCTATTTTACCATCCGCCCTAGCTAGTACAGTCTATTAGCATTTAGAATATACCTCGCCTACTATCGGATAGAATCGGATATATTCGTGTACCTAACGGAAATATCGGAACTAATATGACACTTAACTTTACATAACTTTTAAAAATAGTGAAGAAAAGTTTTATACAGAGCAGGAAGTAGTGTTACACTCGTGTGTTTTCGGCGAAAACCGAAGCCTACTCTAGAACCCTAGGTATATTCTAAAAGCTAATAGACTGTACTAGCTAGGGCGGATGGTAAAATAGGAAGAATGGCTGTATTACACTGGTTTTAATTTGAAATCAAGATCAATTGATAATCCTTTCTCTTGGCTCCTCGATCGGAAATATTGTGTTGGCGGGAAGCCGCAGCAAACTCTATACGTTGGATGTGAATGGCTAACGTGTGCATGTACCCCGCGCCTTTGTGTCGTAGACAGTTACAATTTGTTTGTTAATCTGTAACTGTACTGAATCATTCAATGCAAAAACATTACAGTTCCAGACGGTCTTTTTCTCGGCAAGCACCAGTTTCTAAGTCAAAACTGATTGATGTGGCGCTCACTATTTCCTCGGAACTTGCCTATCATCACAATAAACTTTTAGCGGAGAAATCTCCCCGTCATTTTCCACTTATTTCAAACTAAGTATATCAAGAAAGATGGCGGACACTGACGGTACTTTAAGCCTCTACATCTGCATGTTAAAGATTTATTTATGGTGTCTAATGGCACGCTTAAACTAGACGAATGATTTGGCCCCTCTTTAGTATATTTAATATCTTTTAAATAAGTAATGTAATGTTTTACTTCTAAACTCTACATACTTATTGGATTGTTGAGATTTTACCATACAGTGTGTTTCTTTTCCCTCACACTTATAATAGTCCAGTCTGTTAGCTTTTAGAATATAGGGTTCGTACTGAATGAATTACCTACATTTATAATTATAATGCTTACGAATGTTTTTTTAGTTCGAAAACAATTACAACACATTTGATCAAATACCTCTTCACGTTCAAATTGTTACACGCATGATATTTTACACATTTTTTTATTGAATTTTTTTTATTGTGTCTATATTTGTAAAGCGTGCGTCTGTTGAAAAACCTAATAAATAAATAAAATAAATACGCTGACAGATTTCAGAAATGTAAATTTTCCACTCGTTCATTTAGAAATTAATAACCCAGTGGGTTTTGGATCATCATTTGTGGAAACAGACCAAACAAAGTTTGCTTGATTGTCGTGAGAACCACTACTAAGTATTAAAGAAACTTTTAAAAAACGCTGGAAAAGTATAAACTTGTTATGAAAAAAATTACGATCGCTCACGAATGTTCCATTTTCAAAACAAGAATTGTTCCGGAGGCACTTTTTGCAAGCACTGAACATAGTATAAACCAATGACGATCGAAAAGCACTTCTATTTTATTAAAAAAAAAAATACCTCCCCTGTTTGACCACAGTGAGTGTGTTTATCCAGTATCTATGTACCCACATTTGGTCCCATTAATTATTGAGTGGTCGATCGCGGACGGATCTGGGCCTGAATGGGTGCTCCGCGACAGTGACTGATGGCGGCGCAGGCGCTCCTGGGGCTGCTAATTGGCGATCTGCATAGACCGCCCACGACTGACATTTTGCTATTTACCTACAGAGTGTATCGAAATTCTCTACGAAAGCAAATGAGGTAGGTGCTCGTACCTAGTAGAGGAGACATCCCAAAACAAGTTTTGAGAAGCTAGAGTTGCAGCTAATTAATTGGCTGCAACACATTTTGTCTATGACAAGCTTCGGTGCGAGGTATCCGTTTGATATTTATAGATATAAAAAAAAAACTAGTATTATTTCTTAATGATTCACGTACTCATTGCGTCGCGCAGCTGCGAAAAACTAAATGTGACTACCCACAATAATTGACTTCAGTCTACCCGAGTCCACGGCAACAGTAACGCAGCCGAAACGTCGGGAAATAAGGTAATAACGTTTTACCTAGTAAATGGTACTATAAATAATAAATAGTACTATAATTAAGTATTAAGTTCGTTTAATCTGTACCCGCCATTTTTGTTCCGACTTGAAATTGACCATAATATCTCACGGTCCTTGCCTTTTTGCTTACCATAACTCTATAATTGTAGAGTCAGCTATAGTACGTCTTGTTATCCGATACTAGCACTTACAACCCCGTCATAAGGGTCACTGTAACTAAATGTAGCCGACGACAGTACCTCTAACTCTACATACGAGCTCGGAGCCCTAACAATCAAAGCGCAAAAAGGCCCACGAGTTTATAGACCTCGGCGAGAGACCGTATAATTTCTTACTTGCGCGCGAGTTGCGAGCCGTGTGCACGGCGTGGCTAGGGAAAGCACAGAGGATCCCATCAGCAATCGAGCAGCCTTGTTCATATTACTTGTGTAATATGAGGGGCTGAAGCGCTCGTGGCCTAGGCGAACCGAGTGATTGGAATCAATCACTTGGTTAAGCAACAACAGGCGCGGTTAGGTACGGGATGGGTGAGCGTCCCGTGAATACCGCTAGTGGCATTTTTCCGAGCGCTTCCGTGCTTCGCAAGGCACGTTAAGCTGTTGGTGCCGGCTGTCATATAATGGCAGTCGTTAAGCCATGTCAGAGGCCTTATGGGCGGCTTGATAACTTCTGACAGTTAGGTCCGCTACTGTCTTACAATCCTCCACCAACCCGGACTTGGCCCCCGTGGTGGAGTATGGCCTAACCTTCCTGCGAGGCAGGAAGAGACCTGTGCCCCAACAATGGGTACATACAAGGGTTGATAACAATGAGGGGCTGAGACTGCTGACGTAGCATAATGTTAGTTGAACGGACTAGCGGTTGTCCCGCCAGTCGACCGTGCGGATCTCACCCAACAACACCACATTATGTGCATGTATCTCTATTGAACTTTCCGTGTTTCATCAATAAGTTTACATTCTCGAGGTCACCTCTAAACCTGCATCGATATCAAGCCTTATATGTCCCCACGCTGGGGCACGGGTCTCTTCAGGTGAGGCCATACTCCACCACTGGGGCCAAGTCCGGGTTGGTGGAGGATTATAACTTATAACACTTTTATCAAGCCTCTGACATGGCTTAACAACGGCCATTACATGAAAGCCGGCACCAACGACTTAACGTGCCTTGCGAAGCACGGAAGCACTCGGAAAAAATGCCACTAGCGGTAGTCACGGGACGGTCACCCGTTCCGCACCTGACCGCGCATGTTGTTGCTTAACGCAAGTGATTGATTCCAATCACTCGATTCGACTAGGCCACAAGCGCCTGAAACCTGCATATTTATCTTTAATTGAATTTGAAATTTAAAAATGGTTTAACCATCGCAAAAAATAAAAAAATAACCTAAAATGGACTAGGTTGATTACTTAATTGAGTGAATACGCTAGGCGACAATGAGGATCAACTAAATGCAGCGTGTGCAAACATCAGCGTCAAACGCTCATCTAAGTGATGTATATTTGTGAAGTTATAGTATCAATATTTAGTAAGCACAACACATTGTAGACTTTTAGTCCGGATTTACTTACGGGTGTTGTTATATCGGAAAAGTCCGACCAGGTTTCGCTCCGATTCGCAGAGCTTAATACCTATCTCGGCGCGGGCGCGCCGCGCGCTTGCCCGTAGTGTGAGACAAGCAACCGACGACGCGAGCTCCGTCTCTGCTCACCATGATTAAGCTCTGCGAATCGGAGCGAAACCTGGTCGGACTTTTCCGATATGACAACACCCGTAAGTAAATCCGGACTAAAAGTCTATCAATATTTAGTAGTTATAGAAAACATCATGAGGAAACTGAGTGTCTGAGCTCAACCTTAGGTCTTGAAATTGCCAATCCGCGGTAGGCACGCGTGGTAAATAGGCCCATATTCTCTCTCTGAGAGAAGGCCTTGGCCCTGCAGTGGGACCTTTATAGGCTACATAACAAAAACTAAATGTAGAATACGAAGAACTGTTAATAAATGAGCTATCATTAACCTGTGCTTCTGTGCGTTATTAAACATTATGGCGCGGCGGCGGCGCTCGCGCATATCCTGTCCAACACCGGACACCGCGCTAGATCCTCGGGCGCTTGCGCATGAGGCTCAAATAAAAGCCTGAGAGCTGAGCATTAACGTTTGTGGGAGTGCTATGGCTTGTTTTGTTTCCGTGCCGCTCCCACACGTTGGCTAACATACCGGGAGGGGTCACTATCAACAAAAAAACCTTGTAAAGATTGACCTAGTCTCAACTGTACATGCACGCTCATCATCATCAACCCATTATGTCCCCTACGAGGGGCACGGGTCTCTTCCCTGAGGAAGGTATAGGCCATACTCCACCACGGGGGCCAAGTCCGGGTTGGTGGAGGGTTCTACGGGTCTTACTGTCAGAAGTTATCAAGCCGCCCATGAGGCCTCTGACATGGCTTAACGACTGCCATTACATTACAGCAGCCACCAACGGCTTAACGTGCCTTGCGAAGCACGCAAGCGCTCGGAAAAATACCACAAGCGGTAGTCACAGGATGGTCACCTATCCTGCACCTTACCGCGTCAGTTGTTGCTTAACTCAAGTGATTGATTCCAATCACCCGGTTCGAGTAGGCCACGAGGCACGCTCGTTCGCTTGAAATCGACTGTGGCTAGTTTCAGATTGGTGGACCACCGTAACTGCTCGACCTCGTCTGACGGGTAGTCTCATACATTTGACCGTTGTACGGGCGTTGTGTGAAAGTTGTATGAATACTAGATGATATCGTGTCGTTCAGGTATTACGTTAGCAGATTCATTACATTTATTTAGCCCCTCGTCAGCAAATGTAAGCAAAGCTCTTGCCCATCCATTGTTCTTGGGAATCCCTGAAAATACGTTTCGTTACAAACATACGTAATTAGGGTTGGCATATGTGTTCAAATTTAGTAAAAAAATCGAAAAACAATAGAAATACCTCTCCAACCGGAACCCCAAGCTCCTCATGTCATCAAAGGAACCAATGCAGCATCCCCGCCCCTGTGTTGCCATCCTGTATTGCTTACTCACTTGAATGGATCCTTACGATTATCGTCAAATTTGAAACAGGGCATGGAATGTTTGTTACACCATATGGTACAAAAAAAAATTAACGAAGACTTAAATAACATACAATGTGATAAAAATGACGTGTCATGAAAATTACATGTATTTTTTTTTCGTTGAAGCGTATAAGGTTTGCCAGGATCGTGGCAAACCTTGCTTTCTATCTATCCCTCCGGGTACAGGAGTGAGTTGATATACTTAATTTACAAAGTATGTCAATTATTCAATTACAAACTTTAGATAAAAAGACAGGCACCATATCCACTAAAAGTTTCATCAAGAACACAATTAACAAATAAAGATAGATACAGTCTATTTATCCTTACTAGTCCAATTTAACATAAATGGACTGTAGATATATACAGAACACTTAGTTCAATAAAATGGAAATTACCCAGATATTTGTTAACTTATGAGTACAGAAGGCGGTGCAAATAATTTTAGCATAAAAAAATAACTAAACTAAAAAAACTAATAGTAATGACTAAAAAAACAAACTACTTCGAAAAATATCTGAACTAAAGGACCCCAATTCGCTGGCAGCATTGCCACGCAGCAGCACCAAAGAGATCCTTTGGCTGAGGTAAGTATTCAATTCAATTCAATTTATTTCAACGTAAAGAATTTACATTCTGTTTGCTGAATGTCAAAATACAATGTAACATGAAAGTGAAAGCCGCCGCCTTCGGGCCGTAATGTAGTGGAGAAAAAGGCAGCGGGAAAAAAAAAACTCCACTCTGACCATCTTTTCTCAAGTCTTAAATGTAATACATTAGATACCACTTATACGCATAATAATGTGTTGCCTTATAATTTGGAAACAACATATGATATTTCTAGAATTCCCTCCTCAAAAGCGACGCCGTCTCGACCAAGAATTTCAGCACAGAGGGCTCCCTTTATTGGCCGTTTAGGGCTCTTACCGTGCGTTACCGTCTCGAGCCAGACGAGACAATGTGCGCAAGCAGGCACGATTGACCTGGCGACTCTATTGTGTGGACTGGCATACAGTGTACAGTGTCAGTGTCCTACTCTCTAGTCGCTTGGTTATGAAGTGAAAAGGTTTTATTAAAAGTAGGGACTGCGGCTTAATGAACGTTACAATTCTAGGTGTCCATTTCAAAATCTAGATCATTTGGGAAAATGGACAAAAAACTCCAAACTTAGTATGTTCAAAGTCCTTAATTAACATAGTTTACATAATTATTATAAAACATAGAACTCGTGCGTTGTACTGGCTTTAATTTCAGACCTCATTGTCATCTGAAGAATCCTTTAAAGTAGCCCTCAAATTGTGCTTAAAATATTTTTTGAACCGCGTTTCAGGCCAGCGTATTTCTTTGTGTACAGTTACCACTCCATTAGTCGGTAATTCGGTAGTCGGTAATCGCTGGACATAGGCTACTGCTATGATAGTTGGTACAATCCGCTTTAAAGATTTCTGTACATGTTAAGTTTAAAAAAATATATACATTATCGCTTGGGTGAATGTGTGAATTGTAAGTACTGTAAATTAACGTGGACGGAAAAATTTAAAGTATAATAAAAAATATTAAGTAAAAGTAAAAAAAAGTATCGAAATAGTATCAGATTTACTTAATGCTAAAGGAATATGCAGTGCTGGAATTTTAATTGCTATTTACTTTTACAAAAATCACAGGGACCGCGATGGACATAAGTAGATCTAAGTTGAGATATATATTAATTTTATTAGAAACTAGCTGATCCAGCGAACTACGTACCGCCTAACAGTCGATTCTTTATTTATTTTTCTATCCGTAAGAACCGTTCTCCCCCCCGTGTTAAGTAAGGTTTCAGGCGAGAGTTGCACAGAACTAAGGACCAATTTCAAAGAGCCTCTTTTAGCTACTTTACGAAGTGATTGGACGAAAATACCTCATTTTAAGTAGGTACCAATCATGGTAAATAATTCCTGGACCAGCCTTGGGCTCAGAAGGCGCAGCCATTGTATGCAACTTAGTACCGATTCTCTACACTTTATTTTATATACCAGGCAATTGGGGAACCGACACAGGACCTTTATTACAATCGGCTTTAGTGACGATTTTGGTTCAATCACTCTGTCAGTTCTCTGCAAAATCGTTGAGGAACAAAAGGTGTTAGAAATTACGAAGCGTTTTTGTAGGCCTATATATATATATATATATATACACTCTCTTTCTCCGTCTTTTTCTCTCTCTCTCTAGGAGTGGATGGAATAGAAAACAGCGAGACTAAGGACATTTGTAGAAATGCCCACCCTTGCTGGAATTGAACCCACAACCTGTTTAGTCCGTATATTCGTGTAATAGTGTTTATTTTGTATTGTTATTTATAACTTTACATAACTTTTCAAAATAGAGAAGAAAAGTTTTATACAGAGCATGAAGTACTTGGATAGAATCGGATATATTCGTGTAATAGTGTCTATTTTGTATTGTTATTTATAACTTCACATAACTTTTCAAAATAGTGAAGAAAAGTTTTACACAGAGCATGAAGTAGTATTACACTCGTGTGCTTTCGGCGAAAACCGAAGCCTACTCAAAGTATATTCTAAAGGCTAACAGGTTGTACGTTGATGGAAAAGTAAATTACAGGCAGATTGATAGTAAACACTCATTTATGTATTTTATTCAATACACCCAACCTGTCAGGGATATACGCATGAAATAGATAGAATACAATTTATTGTACACAGAAATTTCAGTGACAGCAATTATATAAAAAATCTAGCATAATTGGCCGCCAATTGCTGATAGTTATTAAACTAGAAGCAATTTCTTCCAGGCAACCATAAAATAGATAGAAATAAGTGGAACTATTTCCACTTAATTCTATGAGCCACATCGAATACAACAGAGCAGACATCTCGGAAGGAGACCTCGCAAGAGCTCATAGCAACAAAGGTAACGTTATGTTATATATGACACAGTTAAGTCGCCGCTGGTCGTGAGAAACGCCAGAAAACACCTCAGTCAGATTGTTAGACCCTTGGGTAGTAAAGTTAAAGTGCTAGAAGTACCGTCGAAAGATCTACGGCTGATCATATTGTAAGATTTACACGCAACCGCAACGTAAGACTGCCAGCCTGCCATGGTCGACAGAAGCAAAGGAAAAGCTAGTGGGAAACTTTCTCTACATTAAACTTTTTAAGTATCACTAACCGCCGTCCTCGGCTTCGAGGGGGGTCGCTCCCGAAAACCAGCCCCAAGATGGAGTTTAGTGGGTAGGCGCACTTCTTGTGAGTCCTACAAAGGCAGTCCGGCGGGGTGCGTGCCGTTATGCATGAGCATTCACCACCTCCCTCCCCCGTGTCCTCCGGAGGGTGCCCTTTATAGGGCAAAAAAAAGTATTCACAAAGTAAGTTTGACTTTACATAATAAATAATCGCGTTTAGACCCGTTGTTCAAGACTATAGCAGCGTGCTGCCCGAACGGCATGTTGTCGTGGCACGCTGGCCAGTTCTGATTTTTATATTCGAAAAGAAAAACAATTGTCTTTTGTCTTTTTTCACTTTTTGGTGTCGTGGCTCTGTTAAATGCTACGAGTATCTGATCTAATCTGCCTATTACAGGCACATGAAAATCAGATTTCTTTAATTTTAAATCGATCGCACAAGCGATTTGCGATAAACGTCTTCCTTACCGTTTAATATAGATATAAATACCGTTACCGTTTAATATATAACGATGGATGAGCATCGCGATTCATTGAGAAACACTGCAGTCTCAAAATGGCTCGTAGCCCCGGCTGCCTAAGTTATCTTAAACAATCACGAAGGTTAAGCAACACAGGGCTCGTTCAGTATATGGATGGGTAAACCGTCTATGACTAACGCTAGTGGCATTTTTCCGATCGGTTCCGTGCTCCCAAGGCACGTGGCAGTAGTTACGCCAAGTCAGAGGCCTTAGGGCGGCTTGAAAACTTCTGACAGTAAGACCAGCCACTTGTCTTACAAGCCTCCACCAATCCGGGCTTGGCTCCCGTGGTGGAGTATGGCCTATACCTTCCCGAGGGAAGAGCCCGTGCCCCTCGGTGGGGACACAATGGGTTGACGATGATGACTGTTTTAAAAACCTATTTAGAGGCTAAAAATTCCACCCATGCCGGGATTCGAACCCGCGACCTCTGGCTATCCGTGCCAGCGCTCTTTCCAACTGAGCTAATGGGCGACTCACCGGCATCAGTGAAATTTCGAACCTCTTTACTATTCTCTGTATTACGTACACGCAGCGACATCTGGCTTGATGACAGTACAAAGTCTTTTCAATACAGTTGCTCAAAGTGGCGTATTGCAGGACCTCGGCTCGGGTAGACATTTGTCGGAACTCTTTGAAATGACAGCCTTTCCGCACTTGTAATGAAATATACTATTTTAATACAGTTGCTCAAAAAGTGGCGGATTGCAGGGACGTATAGCGTTCGGGATGTGGGCTATTACATACTCGTGCTTTTTTTTTACTTTCCCGAACTCGTACGTTCGCTTTCCCAGCTGTCAAAATAATGTCTATTAAAAAGAAAAACCAACCATGAAGTTTTTACTAAAAAAAATCATACAAGTTTTTATGATTCATGCAAATACGTATATTTATAAAAAGAAGCTACTAATTTGTTTCAATATTAGATTTAATGATTTGATTAAATGAGTTAGGTTAGGTTTCATTTCATCTCATTAAATTTCATTTTCATTTCATATCAATAAAAAAAAAATACTGAAGACTTGGCTGTATGGGCAAAGTTCCCTTTGCCTACCAGAATGGGTAAAGAAAAAAAATCTCTGCTTATATTCTTTTACGGTTGGCGCCATTTTCCAAATAATGTAATAATTTTTCTTTATTAGATTGCTTATTTTTTCGCAACTGTATTAAAAATAGTCGTTCAGTACACGTGCGGAACCGTCATGCAACTTGTTCCGACTGTCAACCCTCACCTTCGGCTGCGCCTCGGCTCGGGTAGACATTTGTCGGAACTCTTTGCAATGACAGCCTTTCCGCACTTGTAACGAAATTATACTATTTCACTGCTCAGCTCACTGAATAAACACTTTCACACCGTGGAACTGTGCGCTATGCTGGGGATGCCCCAAGCCCAAGGAATAGGAATCACCAGCCCAACGCCTCGATTATGTAACTTTTCACGTATACATCTGTGTGCAAAAATGAAATATCTACTGGACTTTGTCGTACAATTACGCAGCTCAATATCACTAACAGGTATCAGATAATCCACTGAAATGCGGTCACCTTCACTGTCAGAGAGTGGAAAAAAGGTACCACAATAATTGGGTACCTGCAATCCCTTCGGGAAACCAGCAGTGATATTACAGTACTGCTAGCAAAAGAGGTAAGTTGGCTGGAATTATCTCACAGCCCTACTACGTAGTAGGATCCAAATAGTACGTATGACTACCTCATTTTGAAAAAAAAATATAGAGTCGTCAAGAAAAGTGTCATTTCTCGCATATTTGTTATAATGCCATCAATCGATTCTGCTGCTGA
Source organism: Yponomeuta sedellus (assembly GCA_934045075.1). NCBI lineage: Eukaryota > Metazoa > Arthropoda > Insecta > Lepidoptera > Yponomeutidae > Yponomeuta > Yponomeuta sedellus. Next base: position 5,164,373 of record OW203735.1, on the reverse strand, counting down.
TAGGAATCAAAAGTATCTATTTCTTAAGCCGAAGCGGTTTTTCTGTCCTATCTTACTTTCGCCGGATATCAAGTCGAGTCAAGCGCGCCTCAGCCCCAATGCGCGCAATTTATGAGCATAAGAAGATTGCACTGCGCATAATCTGCGCTTGCGCCGCCGACCGTCGTTCAGGGATTAGGGTTGCCGCCGTGGGAAGTGGGCAAGGTCTAAGGGCAACAACAAAGGTGCCATTAACACTTTTCTTGGATGTAAAACTTTTTTAGGGTTTCGAAGTCCACATGGAAAGCTTAAAGTCGTCATGACCGTCCGTTTTCTGTCCGTCCATGGCTTAGAACAGACATGACTGTAAAAAAGCAGGTTTTTAAATTGTCCGGAATCTTTTTCTTTTTTTCCTAGTTATAGCTTTGTTAGCAGCGTCGCTAAGCCATGTCAGAGGCCTTATGGGCGGCTTGATAACTTCTGACAGTAAGGCCCGCCACTGTCTTACAATCCTCCACCAACCTGGACTTGGCCCCCATGGTGGTGTATGGCCTAACCTTCCTGCGATGTAGGACGGGTCTCTACCCGTGCCCCAGCAGTGGGGGCATATAAGGGTAGATAACGTAACGTATAGCTTTGTGCGTTTCAAATCTTTTTGGGCATACGAGTACATGAATAATTACATAATTTTATTTCAAAGTATGACCTTGGTGGCAAGTATAATTATGTACTATTCTCCCTGCTTATATTACGAGTAATAGTAGCAATACTATTCGCTATCGGCAAAGGAAAACATTGTGAGGAAACCTGAGTGTCTGAGGTGTTCAAATACCTCAGCGCTTGAAATTGTCTATCGGCGGTGGGCACGCGCGGTAATTAAGCCCATAGCCGCTTTCTCTCTCTGACATTAAAAACAAATGACTACTGATTAATGATTGAGGAAATACACGGTTTTTAGCCTGCCGACCCTATCTCCTTTCATAAATTACAATGCCTAAGCTCAGATGCGCGATGCAGCTTGCACTTGGCTGAGCAAATCGTTATAGAATCAGATTATACGCTGCGCCACTCGCCCTACTTCGCGGGAGAGTTATGCCTTTACTTCCATACTATAGACAGAAAGAAACAGTCTTATTTATTAAAAAAAACTATTCCTCTAAAACACTGCTCAGAGGCAGTTCGCTTAATGTGTGGTTGCGTTTACCACAGATTAATTTGGTAATGTGGTAATCTGATAGGTAGTTTGAACCAGTTTATTTTTTTGTAGAAAATAAAATGTTGGTGAGTATGTTTCCGGGCTAAAGATAAATAGCTATGTTCTATTCCACAATATAATCTAATCTATTTCTGTGCCAAACTTCATCCAGATCTTTTCAGCCCTTTTGGCGTGACTGAGTAAAATACTTCCATTCCAAACTTTCGCGTTGATAGCACATAGTAGTGAGAATTTGGACGGATTGGTGTTTATGGCACAGAACCCTCCGTTCGGGAGTCCTACTCCCACTTGGGCGATTCTTTAGATAATTTCAAAGCAGTAAAACAGCCGCGGGACGGGCTTATTTTGAAACAAGGGAAGATGCGGATTTTAGTAATAGAAACGCTTAGAAGAAAGTCAGTGATATCACAATAACATAACATTTACATACAGGCACATACATTGCTGATATGTGAACTATAAAAATCGACATTACATAATTTTCATTTTTATTGGTGTAAAAAGTGAATTAAATTTGAATTCAAATTACTCACATTCCCGAGGAATCCGCTGCAGGGCTGTATCGGGGGCGGCAGCGGGGGCAGCTCGGGGGTCCTCGGGCGGGGCCCCCGGGGGCGCGGGCCCTCGGCTGGGCCCATCGCGGGCTCAGGCAGGAGCGATGGGCATTGCGGGTGTACCTGAAAGGATCGGGTTGGTCCATGGGTCATAGGAGAAGGAGAAAACTCACAAAGATCGGAATTATAGTAGAATGAATGAACGAACGAACGAACGAACGAACGAACGAACGAACGAACGAATGAACGAATGAACGAATGAACGAATGAACGACCCAACGAACGAACGAACGAACGAACGAACGAACGAACGAACGAACGAACGAACGAACGAACGAACGAGCGAGCGAACGAACGAACGAACGATCGAACGAACGAACGAATGAATTAATGAATGAACGAATGAACGAAAAAATGAATGAATGAATGTAAAAGTAAATAAATTCATGAATAGATGAACGAACCAAAAAAAAAAAAACAACAACATTACATTTACATACAGGCACATACATTGCTTCTGGCCCCACACTAGGATACCCTGTGTCGTGGGACCAGAAACGACATGACAAACATGTGAACATCCAAGACCTGGAGTTTTTTTTCTTGTCCCCAGCCGGGGTTCGAACCCGGGACCTCCGGGCATGGTAGGCACATGCCCTACTGCTGCGCCACAGAGGTCGTCATGACTGACTGAATGAATTTATTGTTGTAATAATTCATTTTTAATTTTTTTACATACATTTTGCGGTTGTACTTGCTTATATTTAGATCTCCATGATCTACATTTTCAAGTGTATTTTGTTTGGTCTTTACATGTACGTAATGAGTTGATTTATACAGCGTCCAGGAGCTCTATTTTTGAATCACTCGTCTCGCGTCGAGCGTTCGATTTCTACTGATTTTCGTTCGACATACGAAATTCCGTATTTTTGAATCACTCGACTGCAACTAATGGTCCTTACCACTCGTCTCGTATGTCGATCGATAGATTATTTGTCAAAATTTGTGTTAATTTCAAATCGAGGAGTTTGTGCTTTTGTGCCGAATTGATTTTTTGTTTCGACATTTTCGAACAAAAACAAACCAAAGTGTTATAATTTACGATATATGACTAGTGTTTTGTTTGTTTTGCAACTAAAGGCAAAGATTTTTCATCTAAACAGCCAATAAAACCAAATATTTTACGTTCCGTTTCCGTTACGGTAGTTTCCGGTTTTTGTAATTTCTGCGTGGAACGGATAAAATACAATAAGTACCTCAAATTGTACTGGCAACACTTCAGGCGAACGATTCAAAAATACGAAAAAACGAGATCATGCGACTTAGAAGACGAGTGTGACTTATGTCGCATTCGACGATACAATTTCATACGAGTGATTCAAAAATAGAGCTCCAGGAGATCTATTTTTGAAGTGTTGCCTGAAGTGTTGCCAGTACAATTTGAAGTATTGTATTTTATCCGTTCCACGCAGAAATTACAAGAACCGGAAACTACCGTAACGGAAACGGAACGTAAAATATTTCGTTTTATTGGCTGTTTAGATGAAAAATCTTTGCCTTTAGTTGCAAAACTAACAAAACACTGTCATAGATGTTAATAATAACACTTTGGTTTGTTTTTGTTCGAAAATGTCGAAACAAAAAATCAATTCTACACAAAAGCACAAACTCCTCGATTTGCTTTCGAACACAAATTTTGTCAAGTAATCTATCGATCGACATACGAGACGAGTGGTAAGGACCATTCGTTGCAGTCGAGTGATTCAAAAATACGGAATTTCGTATGTCGAACGAAAATCAATAGAAATCGAGCGCTCGACGCGAGACGAGTGATTCAAAAATAGAGCTCCAGTAGCACCTTCATTCTCGTTAGATAGGTAAAGGGACCTCTCGGACGCTGCAGTGCCTGGGACATTGCTTTTTAGATGGAGTAGGCTATGCCTATATACTATCCTGACAGGCCTAGCCCACAGGAATGACAAGTCAATACGTGCGGAGCCAACCAAGCCGCTGTTTTCCCCACGATGTTTTCCTTCACAGTTAACATGTGGTACACCTACTACAAATTTGCACATATAAGGAACGTTGAATACAATGTCATAGGTACTGGGAATCGAACCTGGGTCTCTCGGTTCCGAGTCCATTGTTCTAACCACTGGGCTACCCCTTTTTTATAAATGTCCACACATATTGTATAAATGTAGGGCGGTAACAAGTACATAAAATAGAGATTATACTATTGGGTCGCGAATGTTAAAATATGGGCCTGAAAGTTCAGTGTTCAGGCACAGCAAATCCTGAACGCATCCAAACGTCTAACAGCCAAATTCCATACTAATTGCTATCGCAAACGTAAGGACGGATCCAGTCGTCTATATTCGTATTCCAATAACGTACTCCTGACGTTTACGTAAGAACTAGTATGGAATTTGGCCGTTAGACGATTGAATTCGTGCAGGTTTTTGTGCGCGTAATATAGAGGGTATCTTGTTCACTGAAAGAATTTTCAGTCACCAAAAAACATGTACCTAACATTTCCTTGATTGTATTGGCAACCTCGAAGTTCGAGATTCGAGACGAATTGGTTGCCAACTTCCGATAGGAGACGGCACATAAAGAAGAATAAAAAACATGGCTGCTCCTCCAAGGAGTTCAAGGCCCTCGGGGGGAACAGCCTCATACATAGAAAAAGGTGCACAACGCTCGCTTTAAAAAAATCCATAAGTAATAATAATAGGATTACATCCGGCACTTCCATCATCATAATCAGCCGGTGTCAGTCCACTGCTGGACAAAGACCTCTCCCCAAGACACGCCACTGAGCCTGATCTTCGGCTCTACTCTTCCAGTCACTGCCCACCACTTTGCGAAAGTCGTCGCTCCACCTGCCTGCCAGGACGACGCTAGACGCGCGTTTTGAATGTCAAAGTCGCGACCTTTCAGTACATTACTTGTCAAATTTTGACATTTTAGAGCCACAAAACGCGTGACTCGTGTCATCGTACTACGTTGCCTTTGCCGATTCACGGTCTCCACTCTATAACCAGTCTACCCCAACAGTTATCGGTCCTGCAACAAATAAGACCCGCCCACTGCCTCTTCAGTTTGCCAATCCTATGCCGACCAATTAAGTTCTCTGCCGAATCACTTCGTTTCGGATTCGACCCCACAGAGAAACACCGAGCATAGCTTGCTCCATAGCTAGCTGAGCGACCTTAAATTGGTGGACTATTCGAACCGTGAGTGTTCACGTCTGGGCTCCGTAACTAATTACGAGTAGAAGGCATCTGATCAAAGACTTCTGTAGGGACTGCGGTTTAGGCGACGAAGGTGAGTATTAGGCACCTTTGGGTACCCCTAAAAAGCCAAACAGCGAAAAAGGCCAAACAGTTGGAAAGAAACGAGAAAAACGTGTCGCGTAACCTCTCAATAAATTAGGTACGACGCCGACGCGGATGCGTATTGTGAGGCTATTCAAATTAGCGATCAAACCGTTGACGATCGAGGTCGTTCCTTCACCCCGCGGGTGGGATGCTGGACTGCAGAAGTTCCACTCACGGTCAAGGCGACTACAACAAAAACTACATTTGGAAAGTGTTACAAGCGGTGGTAGCGGAGCGGTAAACGCCGGCTTCTCAATAGGGAAGTCGTGGGTCTAATCCCAGCATGTACCAATGACTTTGTTTTCGAAGTTGTGTACGGTCACGTGCACTAACATGTATGTACTTCAGTGCCTTGCCAAAGTCAAAATTTTACGGCTATTTTTCAGACATCAGGCTAGAAGAGGTTAATGTGATACGGTTCTTACGTGTTTACATGTTAGTGCATGCGACTGTACATTTGTTAAGCTATATAGCACTCGCTAGCAATAGCACTCGCTAATTGTGAAGGAAAACATCGTGAGGAAACCCTAGTCTCGTATTACACATCGATCTCGTAGTACAAAACCGCGAACGCTGTTTGTCATAAAAGTGACGACCACACTGACTGGCTACTTTAAACTGTCAATTATCTGGGTTGCACTTCGCTAAAACTTTTTGGTCGACTACAGTTAACATGTGGAGTTAATCTTCTGCTCTCCAATTTTGTGGCGATCTAGAATACCTAGTCATGCTCAGACTTGGAAGTTTCTCATTTGCACCAATCTACATAAATGCTAGCAAGTTGATGTTCGAGGATTAATAATTTGGACATTAATTAATTTTGGCAAAGATGCAGCCGACTTTGATTGATATCTAAATCTTGTCGTTCGTCTGTGCTAATGTATTCTTGGTCAAATAAACGTCTAAACCACTACTGTGTACTTATCCTGGTGCCAAACTGGGATAGAAACGCTCTGGAACAATACATTTGTAACGGTGCAAACCTCTACACCTTTTTTTATAAAAATCTATTTAGGCAAAAAATTCCACCCATGCCGGGATTCGAACCCGCGACCTCTGGCTATCCGTGCCAGCGCTCTTTCCAACTGAGCTAATGGGCGACTCACCGGTATCTGTGAAATTTCTCTTTACAATATTCTCTGTATTACGTACCTTTTTTATAATTATTTAATTCTGTCTTTCATTTTCAAAATTTAAAATTGCGTCACCCATTTTTGAGATTATGAGATCAGCCTTACTACTTAAGATGTCGACTAGACCTGACTATTTTTACCTGCTTATTCCATTTTTATGTAGTTTTATTATTTATTAAAAGCTTTACAACATCACACTTTTACTGCATTCGGTTCCAGATTCGGAAAACTGACAAAAATATTCTTAGTGCTACATATGTTATAATCAATTAGTAAACTGAGGGTGTATCTTCTCTTTAATATAAAAATGATCGCTGTACGAATGAATCGCTGAATGTGTTGGTAAGCGCAAATCTCGAGAGCAGCTGAACTTTCTTTAGAATATTCCTTGAAGTTCGAGCATGCTTCTTACAGAGAAAAAAAATAAAGAATTGACAGTTAGGCGAACTTCGTATCGAAGTTCGCTGGGTCAGCTAGTTTAATATAAATATTAACAGATATCAACCTTTAACCAATTTTTCTTTACTACCTTCGACCGCTAAATCATTCGGATTGATATTTTCGTGAGAATTAAGATTTGCAGTTCTTTGGTGCCAGATATTTATTGGTTGAAGTAGTTAGTTAGTCATTAGAAGTAAGGAGGTAGGTATAGCTAAGTTTTTCTCTGAAAATTATCCTTTTTAAAATAATCGCTCTAGCGCCGTCAACATCGGCTGACCGCACTTTGCATAGATAAATGTCGTTGAGACTAATAAAAATACACAAACTGTATGTATATCAAACGTGTCCAGCAGATAACAGATCCTAAAATACCTAGTTTGGTGGGTTACAACATAATTAAAACAGAAGGACATCAGTCTCATCATTCTTTAAACTTAATCACCATAGGCATACATGATAATTTTCTGTGTTGTTTAGTCCTAGTCTTATAGCGCATTAGTCAAAGCTTTAATGCTGCAAGATTTTGTATCACATAAATAAACTATCAGAGTGAGCAAAAATTACACACGAAAAGGTTTTTTTTTTCAATAAAATAAAAATCATATATATTTTTATTTTAATATTTTCATAGAATGCAGTTGTCCCTATTATACAGCCATGGACGACAGATCTCGTGAGGCGAAAGATCTAAAATTCGCCGTTTAAGCAGGTCGGTATCCCACCAAAGAGGTTGGTGATAATGCTTTGCCGAAAAAATTACATTTTTCTTAAGAGAATGCCTCTTGGTACCAGTTGCCAGTGTCTAAGAGGCGAACGGAGGATGATCTAACCTCCTTAAATACAGGTACAGATCCAAAAAACCTATAATCGGTGGAAATACGGTGACCAACAGAAACGTATTGTAATTTTTACGTGGAATAAATCTTTATCTTATCCGTATTTTCTGGTTGCTAGTGGAACTGCTATTTATCTCGCTTCTGAGTACTATTTATTTTGTGCTAAGGCGGTCCTCATAAATAAACATAAAAACCAGCGTTTAGTATGCTAAATCACATTTAGACATCAACTAAATATAACTGAAACTCGATACGGGGTCAAAATTGACTTGTTACTTGAAACTGGCCAGGCGATTAAAATTAGTCTTCGTAGAATAGAAAATGAAATACTCATTTCGTTGCTATTAAATAGGATACTTAGATTGGACAGTGTGAGAAGTTGCAATCGGTGGTTATTAATTAATGTGATATTGTTACAAGTTACTATACCTCGAATAGTATGAAACTAGGCTCTGACGTTTGCGAGAGATATTTGTATAGAATTTGACAATTAGATGATTGGAATCGTTCAGGATTTGGTGCACGTAATATAGGTGATATAGGGCAAGTTTATGAATTGAGAATTTCAGTACCTACTTTAAAAACCTATTTAGAGGCTAAAAATTCACTCATGCCGGGATTCGAACCCGCGACCTCTGGCTGTCCGTGCCAGCGCTCTTTTCAACTGAGCTAATGGGCGACTCACCGGCATCAGTGAAATTTCGAACCTCTTTACAATAATTTTCTGTATTACCTACGTACAGGCAGCGGCAGCGATGTAAATAACTTTAGCCAGATGTCGCTGCCTGTACGTAATACAGAGAATATTGTAAAGTGGTTCCAAATTTCACTGATGCCGGTGAGACGCCCATTAGCTCAGATGGCAAGAGCGCTGGCACGGATAGCCAGAGGTCGCGGGTTCGAATCCCGGCATGGGTGGAATTTTTAGCCTCTAAATAGGTTTTTTAAAATTGTCCTTAGTACGGGTTAGTGCATTAAAAAAAAGAATATAATTTCACTTCTGTCACGTTCTTTTCTGAGAAATTGGAAGAGACAGCACTATAGCTATCTGTTTACTTAGCGAAATTCTCAATTCAGAATCTGGTGGATAGGGGCTGGACAAATAGGTCCAATTTGAATAATCGTGACTTATTCCTACGTTTGAGGCTAGAGTCCTTAGAACAAGGCAAGATCCCGCGTCACAGATTTCCAGGCCCTCTCTAACAGGAAATTATAGCTCGCAATATAAAACAATAAATAAAACCATTTCAGATTTTTAAAGGCTTCAACGATTTTTACGCATTTGCATTAGGACTTTTGCATCTACGAAAATGATTTATACAGCGTCCAGGTGACACCTTCACTCCCACTCACAGAGTGCTTAGTGCGAGTTTGTCAGATCCAATCGAATAACTTTACTACTCGTACCGCGTTAATCGAGTATTGAATAGTGAGTATGAGTAAGTTAACCGTTCGAACTGGCAAAACGCTGTCACAGTACAACTCGCACTCGCGTTTATTCGTGTTTTGGCTGGTAAACGTGTTCACTTCTCAACGTAAACCATTACAACTCGCACTCAGTAATTTTAATTTCCATACTTGTCGCTAGGTGGCGCTTCCTCGATGCCATAGAAATATGAGTTTACGATAACGCGATCGAGTAGTTAAAAAACTCGCACTAAGCACTCTGAACATTATGTTCTGTGCTCCCACCAGATGGGTGAATAGACCACTCGAACAGAGCGGTGGTAGCGAAGCGGTGTAGAACGCCGGCTTCTCAATCGGGAGGTCGTGGGTTCGAACCCCGGCATGTACCAATGACTTTGTTTTCTAAGTTATGTACATTCGTGAAATTATAGTAGCAATACTACTCGCTGACTATGAAGGAAAACATCGTAAGGAAACCCTAGTGTCTGAGGTGTTAGCGTACCTCAGCGCTTGCTACGTACAATGGCCCAACTATGAGGCTAACGGCCGAATACTCAAACGTCAGTCAAATCGATCACTCAGTTGAAGGCCATTCAAATTTGAACATCTGTTAAATATTAAGTGGTATACACAAACGTCATTCAAACCATTTCAGACCGTGATCAGCTGAAAAGCCGTCAAATAAATAACAAGTCTGTTTTCATTGACAAAATATTTAAACTTACGTAGTGTATCCGATTTACGCAGAATTTGTTCGATCAATTTTAAGTTTTGTGATGAAATACGAAGTTTTTTTTATAAAAATACAATAAATCATAATATGATTTATGAAACAAACTTAAATTATTGTACTAAATAATATTACCTCGTTTTGTAAAAAGCAAAATGTTTAATGTTGAAATAATAATATCTTATATTGTCGTAGAATGAAACGTTAGGGCTATCTCACTCACCAATGAATGACATTTGAAAAGTCTACCACAATAAAAACATTGCGGTATTGCGGTTTTTGAAAGCTATTCCCGGATAAATATTAATATAAACAAGAATTGAATGAGAATTATTATTATGCGTTATTATGCCAGCAGCATAATAACGCAGGGTTATTAAAATTTGGTCCACTGACTGCATGAATCTATTACGCCTTGTAACTGGTTGGATTGTATGTCCAAAGACGGACTCTTTCGACAGCCGGAACCGCGCATGGAAGTTTGTTTCATTATAATACTCGAAAGCATTTAACTTTGCCTCATATCTTCGAGGCACATTAGGCCCTTCCTCATCCGACAAAATGATGACATAATGATGATAAGGACATTGTTTTTCACTTAAGTTCACTGATTATTGAAACTTATTTACGATTTGAAGGACCTCGCGACCACTTTCAATTGTAACGCCTACTCAACTCGATTTGACAGCTAAATCGCGCTAAGTTGCGTTCGAGTATACGAATTTTTCGCTGAGTGATGTTTAACTGCCAGTTATTTTGTGTTCCACTTAAATTTAACACAAGCGTTTAACTAACGTTTGTGTATACGAATTTTGTGTTTGACGGCTTGTTAATTATTTAAGATGCCTTTAAATATTTGAATGACGTTTGAGTATTCGGCCGTAAGTGCGGAAATCTCAGGTCTACCTAACTAACTAGACCACTCGTACGCTGTAATGTCTGGGTTATTGAATTAGAAATACAATTAATACATTAAATAAAACTCTCACATGTTATCTGTTCCTTTGGTATGTTATCCGAAAATGAACATTAGCTCTATTCTCGACCTGTGTTTCGGATTTTAAGCCCTCAAACATAATATATTTGAGGGCTTAAGATCCTTAAAATCGCACCTTCGGTGATACAAGGGCATAACAAAAAAATTGTAAAAAAAATAAATCACCTGTAAAGTACATGGCCGCATTCACAAATATATGGGTCGTATTTCATGCAAAGAATAATCACTTTGAAGCAATACAGAGCCCAATAATAAGACATTGAATCATAAGAAAGTTTCTTGTAAAATTACAAAATGTGCAGTTGCACCCTTGTACCACCGAAGGTGCGATATAGCGTTGATCTTACTGGAAAGGGGCGTGGCGTTCCATTCATCGCGAAATTATAACCGATGGCCTTAGGCCTCCATTGAAATCGATATTGGATATTAATTTCCGATTCCAACCTACCCCAGCCTACATCACTAAATATGTTATTGTATTTTGTATAGGCTTTTTCTTCCATCCCCCTCATAATTATCATAACTTCCACACAAGACTGTTGGGTATAGGACCCACCTAAATACTAATACTAAAAAACTAATGAGAAACCAAGGCACTTACAAAGTCTGTCTTCGTCGACGCCTCTCGACTTGGCAGCCGGCGCCGTTCGGGATGGGTGCACTGGAAGGTTTGGAGATCCCTAGACCTCCCCGTCTATCCCAAGAGCTCTTTCCCCAGAAAGCTACCTACAATGCACCTTCACGGCACCACGTTCTCACTAAAATAGATATCTACTACTTTGGGCGATCCGTCGCCCGACAACAAAATACTGTCAACACTGGGATCCGTACCTGAACTTATCTTGCAGTTCACGCGAAGATATAAGCCCGGTAATCTAATTGCCACACAATTTTGGGAAATCACACGTTTAACAACCAAGAAACAAGAGGGCTATTTTTGCTCATCTGACAGATGTCACGTAGTTCCGTCCGTCATGGGTGCGTTCAAAAATCAAACTTCTATTCTAAACAAAGACAATCACTTGTCCTGGTCACAAACTAGGACACCCTGTGCAACCAGGCAAGTATGTCACAAACTTGGAAATACACCCAGACTGAGGCCATATGTACAAATAAAGTACCGCGGCCTCTAGTGGAAATCCAACAAAAGACCAATTTTTTGCTAGTCAACCGCATTAGACCAAAGAGACAGTCCTGTAAAGATAGAGGAAATAGCACTTCCTCAGCGCTTGAAATCGCCAGAGCAGGGCGAGTCGAGTACGCATTGTGGTCATACGGTTCATACAATATTTTACGCTTTCTCTCTTAGAGTATGCCTGTGACCTTTTATATTTTCTTTTTTTTTGTTTTGATTAGATTATGATTGTAATCCACTGTCCACCGTTGCGTGCAATTGCGGGTCAAAAGTTTCAAGTTTTGCCCGAAATTATATCTCTTTGCTAGAGACGTGATACTACCCTGCCGTAATACAGTTATTACTAGTACGGAGGGTGGTGGACCTTTTGTTGCATGAAACTATAATAGTTACGGCTTATTTAGGTATGTACCATGTAAATGTTGAAGAAGTGAAAAAATAAATTTCATTTCATTTTACTTATGGTATGTTTAGGTACCTAAAATTAATTTCCGACGTTTTTCAAAGATCAAACTACAGTGTCTACTGTCCGATTCCATCCAAAGTCCACGAAACTCGACCGCGCCTATCAGTTACATACAATGTAGGTAACCAAACGAAGTAACGTTCACGGGGTCTCATTTCACACGAGGGGGTCTGCGATGCCCACGGCACAGCTGATCTGAGTTTTGATAACAGCTTATTTATGTCACCTGTTCGGCTGGACTGCACTATAAGCAGAGCTGGACGGGGCTCGTTTCCAGTTTGCCACAGATACGTATTTGCTACACTTCACAGGGCCTTACATTTGCAAATCTTTGAATGTTGATATTCAAAATAAATAGGCAAATACGGTCTGGGTATAGCGTCAAAAATATACTCCTTCAACGCAGAGATCGCTGCATTGTAAAATTGAAATCCAAATCTGTCTTGGTAAAATCTTTGTAGCAGAAACGCTCGAATTGTGTGCAAAATTAGGGCACGATAAAGTGCAATAAGTCAGATATACCGACTAAATAAACGTTTTACTTCACTTGTAATAAATAACAGTGAACTTATACATATATATACTTATATGAATAAGTTCACTGATTTTTTCTTATCTTGTCAATATTAAATTAAGTCAATTGCAACATTTCCACGTAAGTTGGCTGAATTAGATAGAGAAGTCAATTGTTTACGAGTTATGGAGAGTGCATGTATGTAACGGTTGATTGTTCACGGGCCTTAATATAACTTCCTAATATAATTTCTATATATTTATTTATTTATTTAAAATAATAACTTTGATCCTATAAATAAATTATTTGTAAATTAGTCGTCTTTGTAATAGATGTTTTTAATTTTGTAAAAATCTGTTAGCTTTAACATTAATAGTCGGGCACCGCACCCAGATCGTCAGAACTTGATAAAACATAACTATGATGACGGGACTTTGGTGAAATTGAGCAAACATTTTAGGCCATATTCTCTTGTTAAAGTTTACAAAGCGCGATCATACATTGAAGTTTTATTTTTAGTGGAAACATTTAAAAGCTGTTTATTAATTTATAACGATACAAATTCCTTAGAATTCAGAACTATTGTTCTTACAGGTGGAGGTTTGTTTTATTGTAGTGTAACATTTTTTTCTCAAATGTACATCGATAAAAAGTATAACAAATCGGGAACATGGCAATGTGGAAATAAGCCTGGACTGAGTCGGCCACCCGTGAAAGTGATGGTATTGTGGGAGGCGGTTGTTTATTGCTCGTAGCTTACCGAGTCTTCTTGAAACGTGGTATTTGGAAGGTATATCGGGTTTGACGTAGGAAAAATATTACTTAACTAATTAATTAAGATGTTTTATGTAGTCTATAAACGTCCCACGTCAGGGCACCTGCCTTCTCTTAGAGAGAGAGTATAGGCTTAATTACCAAGCGTGCCCACCGCGGGTTGGCGATTTCAAGCGCTGAGGTATTTGAACACCTCAGAACTCAGAATTCCTCACCATGTTTTCCTTCGCGTTACGGACTATATTACAAGTATTTCTTTCATCAATAGCATATAACATCACCACGTTCACCACAGTAATGTTGGACGTTTTAGCAATAACGCCCTTTACCCTTTACGGTCTTATTTTTAAAAAGTATATCCCGCTAAATCACGCTTAGGACGGGATTTTTCTAATAAACCGTCTTTTAACAGTTTAGGTTTAGAGGCGTACTTATTGGTCTAAATTTCTCATGCAATTTCAAAGTGAGCGCGCTTTGCAACTATCATACTCACATTCCTACTGACAGAACCCTGTAAACACAACTTGTGTTTTTTTAATTATTTATAGCCAAGTTCTGTCTAAATATGTAACTATAGGTAACTAGCTGACCCAGCGAACTTCGTACCGCCAAACAGTCGATTATTATTTTTTTTATTATTTTACTCTACGTAAGAACCATCCACGTACTTTAAGGAATATTCTAAAAAAAAATTTGCGAACTCGGTTCACCTGCTCTCGAGATTTGCGCTTACCAACACATTCAGCGATTCATTTTTATATTGTAGAAGATAGATATAAACATTGTAAACCTTGCATGACAATAAATGTCTATTCTCTCTTTCTTCTTCTTTCTTTGAAGTTAAGGCGCTTTGGTTTGCTAACTAGCGCCAGCAATGGAATAAAAATCATAATTTGTTTTATAATACGTTTTTGTCGATTGTTTACACATCAAAAATCTGAACCACTGTCGGCCGGTTCCTAAATTGAGGATTTGACTAAGTAAATACAGAGAATTAGCAAGGTGAAGTGGCAGTGGGCTGGCCATATCGCGCGAAGAACCGACAACCGATGTAGTAAACGTGTCCTTGAGTGGAGACCGCGACTCGGCAAACGTAGTGTAGACGCCCTCCGACTATGGGATGACGATCTGCGAAAAACTGCAGGCAGATGCTGGATGCGGCAAGCTGAAGACAGTGCGCTATGGCGCTCATTAGGGGAGGGCTATGTTCAGCAGTGGACTAGTATACCCTGACGACGACGACGACGACGAATTACTTAACTAACGTTTTCTCACGCTCTTTTCTGAGCAATACGAAGAGAGAGCACTAAATTTTACTAGTTACTTAGCGAAATTCTCAATTCAGAAACTGGCCCAATGACCACTAATTTTAGAAACTACAGTCTTAGATAACAACTCAGGACTTTAATCGATATCCGCCAAAATCGGCCGTTTGTTCTAAAAATAGTTATTGCAGTAACGCAGATATTAAGAATTTTATGTATACCTTTTGAAAAAATCGTATTATAAAACGAATTACGATTTTTTTTTAACATAACATAACATTTACATACAAGCACATACATTGCTTCTGGCCCCACACTAGGATACCCTGTGTCGTGGAAACCAGAAACAACGACATCACAAACATGTAAACATCCAAGACCTGAGCATTTTTTTTTGTTCCCAGCCGGGATTCGAACCCGGCGGGACCTTTTGCATGGTAGGCAGACATGACATGGTAGGATGAGATTTCATTGGTGGCGCCATCAATTAGCAAGTACGCAGCACCCCAAACTGAAGAAAAGGTTTCAGGTATTGTATTATTGCAATAACACGTCGTATTTGCATATTTACTGGCAATATTATTTCTTAATGATTTGCGATACTCATACATAGTTATATATTAAGCACGCCCGTACATTTACTCATGTAATTAGTGGAATAAAAAAAATCAAATACATAAATATATTAAATCGCGATTTTTTAAGATAAGTTAAGAATATCAATTATTGTGGATAGTCACATTAAATTTTTCGCAGCTGGCTATACGTTTAAATAAGGTACGTTTTACTTAATAACTAATCGCGATTAGACCCGTTTAATATATAACTATATTTACTAGTAAGCTCCAAAATCATTCAGATTAATAAAGGCAAAATATAAAAAGAAAATGAAAGAAAAGCTGAAGACACGGCGCTATGGCGCTCATTAGGGGAGGGCTATGTCCAGCAGTGGACTACATAATATAGCCCGAAGAAGAAGAAAAAAGAAAATAAATAATCAAACAAACAAACTTAACAGGGTAAGGGCCGAAATCGTACACCAATCAAGCCGCCAAAGCTCCGACTCCAACCGAAGTCCGGAAAAAACCGAATAGCTTCAAAAAAGACAACTTTCAAAGAATCTAACGTATTTTGGCGGCGCCTCATGCGCCACCGCTAACACAGACAAAACAAGAATGAAACTTAAAGAAAACAGAACGTCATAATGCTTTGGTTTTCTGTCCACAATATTCCACGAACTTTCTGCCGGGGTGGCTGGGAATGGCCGGTGGCAGGGAGGAGTGGAGAGCTAAAGACAAGGCCTGTGTTCAGCAGTGGGACACTAAACTGGCTCATTAAAGAAAACAGAGCACGCTACAATTTTCAAACTGTAGAGACTCCGAGGTTTGTCCCCAATAATTTATTTCCAAGTTATTTAGATAAGATTGAGTTCTAAAACAAACGTATACCATATTTTATATAAAACGGTCCAGTTTACGCTGCTGTATCTTTTCGAATCTTTTGGGTGTCTAGTTCTTTAGCATCAGAAAACAATTTGGTAATTAAATGTACCTATAATGCTTGGAAAGTAACTCGAACAAACTACTTTGACTTCACATGGACGTATTTCGAATCTCATTGGCGAAGGGTCCGGAGCATGACTCATATTTTTTCCGTCAGCCCCTGGTCTCTGCCTACACCTCTGGGATACAGGCGTGAGTTTATGTTCTGTTTGCTCTTACGCGTTCATTGTAAATTAGCATCCCAACTGCGCAGATTTCTTAACTCCTAAACTCCCCCGCGGAGCCTAAGCTATCAACACGGAGCAAAACTTGCACGTTCACCGATTTTGTGCCGAATAGTTCGGCGTAGAGCTTGACAAAGGGAGCCCATTTGGCCGACCGCGGCCTATCTGGTTACCGAGCGTCTTAGTAAATGCTAAGAAGACTATAGCTCACCAGATTTCCGATTCGGTGATAAATCCAGCGATTGGTCGTGACTCATCCGTCTTTCTAGATTATCTCGTAGAATTGCCGTCGACCGCGTGACTTGGTGCTTTGGCGGTGCTCGCTTCGACGTCGTGTTTATCTTCCAAAACTTGGGTTTGTTATTCATTGAGAAGTGAGGAACCTGGATGTTTGCACCCACTAAAAAGTATTTAACCTCCTTGCCAGTTATAACTTACTCTTTTTCTGTAAATCGTCTTTTGTTTTTCTTCAACACATACTCGTATTAATTATTATTTTCTGCGAGGATTTACAAAGGAGACAAATCTCTTCCCAAAATGTTTATTAGCCAAGTAAACATCTGTGAAAAGAAGTTCACTGCTGTGCGAGGCCCTGCCCATAATCTTCCACTCCTCTCAGTCTTGGGCCATTTTCTTCTATCTGGGCAAAAAGAGGTTCTTCATCTCAGCCCGTTGATATCCGCTGTTGGACAAGGGCCCATTCGTACTTCAACTAATATATCTATAAAAATCTCGTGTCACAGTGTTTGTTATCAAACTCCTGCGAAACGACTTTCCTACACCGATTTGCTTGATTTTTTTGTGTATATTAGGTACATTTAAAAATAGGCCGTAGGCCAAATTACTATGGCATAACAATGCTGGCGAATCAGCTACTTTATTCTTAAATTTTGTAAAAAAATAAACTTTCATCTAAGCTAGTAATTCTATGGATAGAAACGTACATAACTATGTCTTTATTATCTCTTTCTCTGAGATTAATAAATGAGCCTTATAAGATACACAATCTTGATTAGTGACAAAGTTACCGCATCCCTTTTCTCGCTCGAAAAGACCTTGTTTCTGATACTCAACTTCAGAGCAGCCTTTACGTATTTTGTGCTATAAGTCAACGTTAGACTTGAGCTGGTAAGACGGGCTAAATGTTTACGCTATTGTGCTATCGGGGATGATGTTTGACAAACGACCGACTGTTATTGACACAGCGAGAGCTGAGGTTAATGCTTAACTGTCGAAGCACCTCTTTTGCGTTACTGGGATTTGCAATTAACATCGGTGTAATTATCCTAAGGGCAAAAATCTTTTATAGAATGTCTTTACTTGTGTTCGGTTTTTCATAGAAATACGAGTATACGAGTATTTCTATGGTTGAAAAACAAAAGAGCATTAAAAAATTTTATTTTAATATGTTAACTGATAAAGTGGGATATGCCTGCCAGTATTTTCTTTTTCTCTGTCTAAGGAGTTTATACCTCATTCTCACTACCTATTTAACACCCCTAGTATTTAAGAGCCGGTAAGTGCACTAAATAATTTGGTCCGGATACCTAGGTAATTAGTGCACTAGTAAAAGTAAGGCCATAATTAAGCAACGCCTTTGTTATCAATTTCACGCAATATCCTTCTAGCGAATCCATTAGCCACTAACTACTTAACCACGCAAAGTACCTATCTAATAGAACCGTAAGTTTCTGAACTCTTTCATGAGAGGTATTTATGACGATTCTTTGCACAGGAACCTAAACGTTCATGTTTAGAAATATGTTTTAAGTTTGTTTTGTTACTGTGGCGTGTGCACTGTTTCTATAGTACATGTTTTTCTTCTTATTCTAAACAAAAAATTATGTAAGTCATTTAATTTAGTTTTCGGCCAACAAGGATCCATACATACAAATTGTGACAATAATTATAGGCGAAAACATGGATTACTATAGTGATAGATAGTTACCGATGGAAAAATGCTAAACACTTACGCCCGAACCTAATAACGTATCCCCAATCCAAGATTGAAATCGATCTCAGATTGTTTCCTATCCGACGATCGATCTCCGATCTGCATCCCAATAACATAAAAGGCAACGCAATCTTTTTTCGGGCATAGATTGCACGGCAATCATTTTCCTCCCGTAGGTTCCTTACTACGAAAAATTAATATCAATAGTTAGATTTTATTTGAATGAAGATGAATATTTTATAATGTTATCAAATAAAAAAAATGTTGACTACCTTTTATTAAAAATCTTAAACCGTTTGGCATTTTGTCACGGCACAAATGTTTTATTCCGACTATTTGAAAAGCGTAAATTGTTTGTCTTAAAGTTACTGACGTGTTGGGCACATATGTTGACAGACATCATAGAGTAACTTAAAGAACATTTTTGGTCTGGGATTCGCAATGCTTGTCTGTCTTTTCCTTCAGACATTGTTCATCATACCTCAGCCCTTGAAATTGCCAATCGGCGGTGGGCACCCGTGCTGATTAACGCCCGAGCCCAATATCCAATCCCGACAGATAGTTGGCTATCGAAGATTGACAATGCAATCCATTTTGTACGTAAACAGTTCCAATAAGCGATCTATGGATTGTATTTGTGATCGGTGCACGCAATCCATCTGTGGGAGGAAAGATCACAGATTAAAGATTGCCCTCTGTTCGCAAATGACAGTTCTTGCGTTTCAATAACCTATCTTTCAACATTGACAGTTCTATCGATTGGAGTAAACAATCGACTCTTGTGATCCGAGGTCGTAGGCCGATTACTGATTGTTGTTTCGAAGATTGCGAGTGTTTTCTTCAAATTTCTGAACTTTCGGACTTCAGTGACGATGAAAATACAATCCGAAGACCCTCAATGAGGTTGCGCAGAGTGAATTACATGCAATCTCTCGATGATACAGACTTTTTTTTAGATTTAGGTTAAACAAAGCTGCAGTCGAGTCGCTATTGACTGAAATCATGCCACTATAAATAAATTCAAAGTTCCCACTTGCGCTAGGCTGGTTGTAGTACTGAATGGAATAGAAAGTTTCAAAAGTATTGTTTCGCGGTTTCTCGTTATTCTGTGTGTTCAACATGTCAAATATCAACGTAGTATTGTTTCGCGGTTTCTCGTTATTCTGTGTGTTCAACATGTCAAATATCAACGTTCCTTTTTCCTAGAACCAACTTTTGGGGTTTCAAAATCACGAAAAAAATTATTTTATTATTATGATCTTCTGTATTGCAGGAAATATACAAAGTATAACTGGAGACAGATAAACATATCTTTATGCCAAAAATCAAAATATCTGCTACCAAGCTACGAGACCAAATTCTCATAACTTAGCTCGGAACATTACGAGTTTTACGCAAAACGGAACCGCCGAGAGAGGACAGATAGCCGGGCAATCCAAGACCAAAAAAATATTGCGACTGTCTTTTTGGGTATTGGGACGCGGATAGAAGATCGATCTCTTGATAGATAACCATCTAGGATTGGTTTCAATCGTAAACTAAGGATGCGATATTGGGCTCGGGCATAAGACTATACGCTCTTTCTCTGAGTGCCCTATAGTGGGATGTAAATCTGCTGCTGTATCATAATCGCCATTAGATGTCAAATAGACGCCGTAATTGTATTTATCTACTCTGATACTATAATACAAAGATTATAAATCTGAAAACAAAACTCCTAAGACAAACATTACGCATAGACCAAAAATAGAAATAATAAAAGTTTTATTACGATACAGGTCTTGTATGGACACCTGCATCATAATATAACTTTTTAATCATAACGATACACCTCTACAGCTGGACCAAGAAGGTTGAACCTCTACTTAAAAAAAAAGGTTTCAATGAACGAGTCCGCGGCGACGCAACACGCATGCCCAATCGATGTTTGCTTGGCGCCAACATTTTACATTTAAAAAAACTTCTCAATATTTAAACATAGTTTGGTTCTGTTTAATATTATGTTATGTACTTATTATAGTATGAGAGTAGATAAAGTAGTGTATGACACTGTACATAACTTGGTCATGATTATAACACTCGTGTTATAATGAACCCTTATATTATGCAACAGTATCATAAAGTACTATTATTAACTATGTAGAGAGCCTTCTGTCTACTAAACAAAGTTTAAGCAAGACTCCAACACATTCAACACAAATTAGTTTTGATCTTTTACACATCGATGGCTTCTGGGAAATACGCGTGACCGACGTGAACTTGGTATTTTAATATGAGACGATATCTAACTAAGTGACTACATAAATCGATACTTACCTATACTAAACTAGACCTTCTCTGCTAAAGGCTAAATCGGAGATAATGGGCCTAATATGCGCACCAAATCCTTAGCGACGCCAATCGTCTGTGTCAAATTCCGTATTAATTTGACAGTAAGACGGTTGGAATTGCTTAGGTTTTGGTGCGCGTAATACAGCGGAATATCTGTTGATTTCATCAGTCTTGGTATCGCTTGTACTAATGGACTCTCTCGCCTATCATGTCAAATTTTGGTGGATAATTATTATTGTGATTTATTGATCAAGTATCTTAATAATAGTAGTAAGTACCTACTTAGAGGTTTGTTTTAAGTTCTTTATTGCGAGAAGTTTTTTATATTGCGAGCTGGCTGATAAATAAAAACATAAACTGAATTAAATGAATATAGACTAATACTAAATTAAGAATTAAATTAATACATAAGTAAACTAAAATGTAATTAAAATAAATTAATAATAATAAATACTACCTATACTTATAAAAATCTTGCCCCAGGTCGGTTGTATTTCCATATTTGTGAATATTTTGCATGATTACTACTGCACAGGGCCGCAGGGCTTTCTAGTTTGAAACATAATTGATTGTGTTGTGTGGAAGTTATTTCCGATTTCATTATGTCCTTTCATTTCAGCTTTTACCAGATTAAATTGAAACGAATTGTTTTTTTTTTTGCCAAAATGATCTTAAGGAAAGATTTTTTTTATTGGTTTTTTTAATGGCAGATTTTTATGAAGCCTCATAAACGTATCATTATCCCACAGTTATACGTTTAAAAGGCACAGTCACTATGGACACATAGAAGATAGAAAAGCGACAATTATCTAAGGCCCACAGCGATCTGGGTCAAAGATCGGACCTATTTAGAGAAAGATACGCTAATAGTTATGGCACTTTCACCGGCGAGATTGAATAGATTTAGGATCCCATCAGCCTCTGCATTTCCTAGGCCTAATAAATAGAACGATTTCTCCTATTCGCTAGACGGTACGATGGGTGACGCAAGCGGATAATCCACGAGGTTGAGACATGAAAGGATCTCTTTAGGTCTCTGTGCAGATTAGATTATGCAACGCAAAGGAAATACAGGACTATTCCCGTTAAACCAAAAGATATTTTATACTTATAGTAACGGACCCAAAAGACGTTGTCCTGCATGCAGCGCCATCTGCCAGGCTGATTTGTGAATCTAAACCATCCAGTGCGCCACCTAGACGCATACAAAAAAAATAATTGAATACTGTCCAGCCGTTTGGAGAAGTTCAGTGACATACACACGTACAGTAGAATTATATGTATAAAGATATTGAACGGGTTTTATAGCGACTAATATATGTTGTATGAGTATCACTGCAAAAGACATTTTACCGAAATAATTTACTTGTTTAGAAACTAGTTGTCTCGGAGAACTTCGTACCGCCACAGAATCTGTTTAGGCTTGTTATCATGGCAATGCATTTAATAAATAGAGTTTGGCTTCAAAAAAAAGGTTACGGTAATAATAAAAAAATATCCAATGTAAACTGAAAGGGATATCAAGTATCCTGTATCAATTCAGATGTCTATCTGTATGCCAAGTTTCAGCCGTTACTGCGTGATTGAGTAACACTAACAAACATCCAAACGTCTTCACAAACTCATTTATAATATAGTTAGTAGGATAAGCATACATATATTTCGTATTTACGTTTGAGTCTGTACTAGAGGTTTTATTAGAACTAATACAACATACATTTTCTGAATGCCTTCGTGTGTAGGCTGGTATAAAACGCTGGAACTTGTGGGAATGTTTAACTACCTTCATGCTTAGGACCTTTATCAGTGACGGTCAACCTCCATTAGTACTGAGACAGGAAGAAAGAGAAGTTTATGGAAGATATTAGGAAGTAATGAGCCCAAGGATAGAGGAGGGGCTAACTATATTTACGAACATTTAGGCCAGCTCAATCACCGTAAGGGGCTTTGTATGTGCTTGTCAAGTTTCGATAAAGGCGTTTTTTTAACCTGTGCTGTTTGACGTCTGTATTTTGCTTTATGGAAAATCTAATTTAAGTAATTTGCCATTCCTTTAAATGATATACCTCTCCCAGATTTGTTAATATAAATAATATGTTTATTGAGTATAATTCTAGCAAGATGGACTACAGTAGTTACTAAGATAATCCACAGTAGTTATTAAGATAATCCTGTACTTTGAGAACTAGAAAAAAGAGCATTTTTATGTGCTATACAGCAAAGCATGAAAGGAAAATACTTAAATAATTTAAAAAAAAATAGGCCTAAATTGTAAAAATTGTACATTGTTAACTAATTAATTTTACTAAATATGATAATAGATACGAAAGTGTCTTCTACAATTGAGATATTTTGGATCCACTAGGAAGAACCCAAACTCGTAGGTAATGCCTAAAACACGAGGTCTCTTGCAACACTCGGCACTTCTTTTGTTCCGATACTGTTAAGCTGAGATGCTTTAGATAAGAATAGATGCAATGCAACTTGATCCAATTGTTTTGATAGATAGGTATATATTTGCATATACCATCTGAGACCCTTCGATTCTATATTAAGTTTGGGTAAGTGTACAAGCATCAGACAATATGTGGCAAATTGCTGGCTGTGGCTGGATGAGGATGGCCCAGGCAGGACAGAAACAGCGTGCCTTCTTCTTCCTTAGGCTATATTAGTCCACTGCTGCACATATCCCTCCCCTAATGAGCGCCATAGCGCCCTGTCTTCAGCTTGCCGCATCCAGCATCTGCCTGCAGTTTTTCGCAGATCGTCATCCCACCGTGCCTTAGTGGCGGTTTGTGTTCAGCAGTAGAAGAATACGGGCTGATCTATTGATTAAGTATCGTACAGAACTTAGAAAACACCCATTTCATTAATTTAACGCAAAGTGGCAGCCCCCGCTAAATCTGACGTCTATTAAAACTACACTGAAGAACATAACAAAAGTATGTGTACTTACTATATTCTAGTTAAAATGTTATAAGCATTATCTATTAATTATTGCTATATCTCTTTTATTTTTTTTGTGTGTGTATTGTTATAAATATAATATATTGTAATCTGGAACTGTTTATTGTGAAATAAAAACATATTATTATAATGCTACTACGAAGCGAAAACACAATAAATTCATATACTTACTTACGTAAAAAAAGAATGGAAAAAATATTTCGCATCATTACCCGTTTTACACCACTTCTCCTTCATCTTCATTAATTCTGTCTGAGATATTATGATCGCCTTTGTACAATTGTAAATTCTTATGTAATGTCCTGCAAAATACCTAATAGCATTAAAGATGTAGAGCTAAGACAGATTAAAAATAAATTATTTAGAAATATGTTAATGTTTCATGTGCAATAAAAATATATTTTTTTTTTTTAGTTGGTTTTACGGCCCTGGATTCGAGTCCTTTGGAGCCTGTAGTTTCACTAAAGTTTTATTTCACTATAAGCACTATAGATTTTTCACTGAGTTCACTATGAATTTATATACTGGGGCGAAAAATATTGGATTGGCAAGTAATTCTTGAACATTGTTTGGAGTAGGTTGGATAGAAGTGTGAGGGTCCTTTTGACAGTTGATGATGTGTCAATAAAGTATAATAATAAAAGCACAGACTAAACAGGAGATACTATGGATATAGTAAAAAATTCAATGCCCGGATTAAAAGCAAAAATCAAACTTTAATTACCTAACGAGTTTCAGGAACTGAGCATTTTACAAATCACTGTACAGCTATGCCACTAGCAATTTTCCAAATTCTGGTAGCTGATAGAAGTTAAAAAAAAATATATTTCTCGCTACCCCATCTATCTAGCAACCTATATCAGATCTCGTTTCGTATCGGCAGAGAACACTGCGGCAGTTATAAGAAACTTTATGCGACATCGCGAACAATGGTTAATTTAATTACACACATAAGTACCTGTGCCTCTGATATCGTGGGCGGTTGAGCCCGTGAACTCATTGGGCTTGGAAGATTGGACCGTAACAATGCGCTCGTGGCTCAGTGGAACCGAGTGATTGGAATCAATCACTCCGGTTAAGCAACAGCAGGCGCGGTCAGGTATTGGATGGATAACCATCCCGTGACTACCGCTAGTGAAGTTTTTTCCGAGTGCTTCCGTGCTTTGCAAGGCACGCTAAGCCGTTAGTGCCGGCCACGTACCGGCTGTCATGTAATGGCAGTCGTTAAGCCATGTCAGAGGCCTTATCGGCGACTTAATATTTTCTGACAGTACCTACGGCCCGCCACTGTCTTACAATCTTCCACCAACCCAGACTTGGACCCCGAGGTGGAGTAAAAATTGTGTTTTTATGTAGCCTATAATAGTCTTAATAGAAGATCGGACTTGCTACGGGCCGGACAGCGAATTCGGTACGCTCCATACCAAATGTGTTGGTCTGGAGAGTTGTCTGCCGAACACAATTAGTACTATTTCGTATTCGCTCTGTCCGATGGTACGCCCAATCCGCTGTCCGGCCCGTACCATACCTGTTCGTCTGGAGAGTTGTCTGCCGAACATTATTATTATTTCGTGTTCGCTCGGTACGATGTTACGCCCAATCTGCTGTCCGGCCCGTACCATACCTGTTCGTCTGGAGAGTTGTCTGCCGAACATTATTATTATTATTTCGTGTTCGCTCGGTCCGATGGTACGCCTTATCGTACCTACTATATACTATAAACGTCCCACCCCACTGCAGCCTGGGTAGTACGATAAAGAAAGTCGCGCCTTTCGAACTTCAAAAGTCGCGATTTTACAAAACACGAATTTTCAAATTCCGACATTTTAACGCCACAAATCGCGCGATTCGTAGCATCGTACAGTACTACACATCATAAAAGTCCCTTCGGGAATCTACGTGCAGACTAGGAAGAATTAGTGTAACGAAAGTACCCGAAGCTATAAATACATTCAAAATGATCTTTAGCCTATACGATTAAGGTGCAGAATTGATTGCCGCAGTAGCGCTACCTATTTCGCTCGCGCTAATATTGCCAAACTAATAGTCACCTGCATCGATGACGTTGAATCAACCAATAGCAACAAAGGCGCGCGGCCTGCCATAAAATGAAACTAACTAATTGGTCGATCAACTTGCCGCAAATCCAAAATTTTGTCATATGCGCAGGTACATCCGCGAGACTTATTTCTTGTGTAGCACTGTACTACCAAAGCTGGGCAGTGCAGGCCTTCTCTTAAGAAATACCTACTACATAGTTTATCAGTGGCTTATGCTGGGTCGAAGGGTAGGCTGTACAGGTCCACCGTCGGGAAGACACCATGTGTCATTACTTGCGAAGCTATCTCGAGATCAACCGAGGGCTCTAATGAGCTGCAGCGTCTGATTTGCGAACGTTTCTGTCGTGGCCCGCTTCGCTCCTCGTCCGCTTTATAGGGACGAGGTTTATCCTACTCCCTTTAAACCGGGCTTCACCACGGGCTCAGTTTCATAGACCTATTACCTATTAAAATTCAATGCTATTACCTAGAAACCTACAATTTGTCAGTGATTTTCGCCCAACTACTCACAATAGATTGTGCAAAAATAACACTTTCCTCAAACTTAGATTGCAGTAACATTGTATACTGTGTACCATACCATAAATACATAAATACTTTGTACCTACGTACAGGTACCAGAGAAAAATGTTTTTAATGTGTGCAAAATGTTTGTACACTCTTATTAAAAATCGTTAGGATTCAATGACAAAACTAAATCTAATAAGTTTTTTTTTATTTCAGAGATACATGGCACTTTTGGGACCCGTAAAACCCAGGAAAATTATTAATTTAAATTCATAAAAAATTGTCACGTATGATAAGTATTATTCTAAAAAGTTTTACATTTTTCTGGACTTTATTGAATTTTTTGAACGTTTATTTATTTTTTATTTTTTTTTATTTCATTGGCAAAACATCCTCCTTCTTCTTTTTAATGTGCCGTTTCCTATCGGAGATTGGCAACCAATTTGCTTTTCGAGGTTTACATCCTTGGAATTACTTGTTATTTTTCTGAGCTTATCGACAGGTTATAAATAAAATAAAATAAATAAATAAAATGTTTATTCTCTAAATGGTAAATGAAAGCTTTTACATTGAATCGTTTCCGCCAAACTAAATTATAGTTTGTTGGCAGAATTTACTCTCACTTTAAAATTAAAACTAAGTAACTTTATACCTAGATAAGAAAAATCTTATTCACGATTAAATAATTTATAAATAAATAAATTTATTAATTCTCCTTTTTGTTATGTCGATTATTACATTTCAAAAAACCATGCCGTCTCCAATTATGTTTTTAGGGTTCCATACTCAATGCGTAAAAAAAGGACCCCATTATCCGTCCGTCTGTCACCAAGCTGTATGTCATGGACCGCGACAGCTAGACAGTCGAAATTTTCATAGATGATGTATTTCTGTTGCCGTTATAACAACTAATTTAGTTAGAACAGAATAAAATAAATAATTAAGTAGAGTATGTTCTCTACTCTACTTATAATTGTAATTTTATTCTGTTGTGACGTACGTCGTTTTTTGCTCGATATTAATAACGGTTACAGGTAGACGCCTGAATTAATCACAGAAAATTATTTCAGGCGTTTGTGCGTTAGTTTTGTATTAGAAACGGCAAAAAAAGAGTACCTAGGAGCTGAAATATTAAAATGTTGGGTAGATAATGGTACGGAATCCTTCGTTCGCGAGTCTGACTCCTGAGACTGAGATAGAGCTCCTAAAGAAGTCTGAAAAACCGGTATTTGACCAACTCTAAGAGATGTTAATTAGGCCTCTAAGCTCGTCAGTGCCATTAGGATTCCTGTGATCCCTATTATGTTTCATCAAACACTTCGCAAACTCGGCAAACGTAGTGTAGGACGCCCTCCGACTAGGTGGGATGACGATCTGCGAAAAACTACCGGCAGATGCTGAAGATTATGGCGCTCATTAGGAGAAGGCTAAGTCCAACAGTGGACTAACTAACATATAGCCTGAAGAAGAAGAAACACTTCGCAAAACAACGTTTATGAGGTTGTACGCCGGTATATTTGAGGTCACAGGTTTGATGAAGTCTTCCTGACATCTACACCCCTGGCAACAGTGGCATCTGCTTATTCTATCGGTCTACAGGCGTGAGTTTATGTACGTATGAATCCCGAAAATCCTTCCATAACTTAGTCGTTGCTGGTAATTAGTTAAATTATCACAAACTACCACTTAAATTGGTTAAAGTCGAAAACCTGCTTTACTTGGCACGGAATGAAGACAAATATTGGCAGCCTACCTCCACGAGAGTACACAGGGGCAGAAAGAAGAATACGTATACAGGGTGGTCCAAACCGTGACGTCCAATAAAAAAATATTCCTTTCCTATCCAAATCTTTGTGACTTGCGAAAACGTTAGGACGCTGATTATAGTATGCGTGAAAGATTAATTCAAAAGGATTACAAGGACAAAAAAATCTGAAATAACTTAATATAGGTAAACGTGAGAAAAAATTCAAAATAATTTTTTTTCAAAAAATACATTAACATACATGGGGTAAATATGGATACCCCTGGATGTGAGGAATCTAAATTTTTTTTCGGACGTCACCGTTTGCACCACCTTGTACATGTAAAAGTACCTAGTAATCATATACAAATAAATACCATGTAATAAGTGAATAAACAACTCTTCACGGAAATGTCCTAAGAGGTATACAATAATGATGCCATAGGCCTCGTCTTACCATTGAATTTTAAGTAGAGAGTACCTACCTACTTACTTAAAATTCAATGATCATAGTATATTTTTCTAGTACCCTTCTCATCGTACCTAATTAAGCCCCGTAGAACGAGTGTCTCTAGTTTGTAAATTAGTAAAATTATGCATAGGTAATGTGTGTTGTGTGGTCTGTCACGTATTGTCTTATTTAATTATAAATTGAGTTTACAGCCAAAATATTTTTATTATTAACTGTCGTCCGCCGTCATTATCAGCACCAGCAACATACGTAGGTACACTCTTTTTTTAATGCACTAACCCGTGCTAAGGACAATTTTAAAAACCTATATAGAGGCTAATAATTCCACCCATGCCGGGATTCGAATCCCTGTTGAATTTTTTGCCTCTAAATAGGTTTTTAAAACATAGGTACAGTATACGCCCAAAACTTTTCATATTTTTCAGAATTCGAATTGCCATCCATGATCAATCATCTTCACGCCAAATCGTATTTTTTTTTGTTACACAGCAAGCCAGTAAAAGCATTTCTCTACGTAGATACCGGTCGTCATTAAAACGGCATACATAAGAGCAAATCATACTTTTCTATTGAATCAATTGACAAACTTAGAAAATTCAAGTTGGAAACAAAGTATCAAACGCTTACCATAAAAACAAACTCTGAAACCGTTGTTGGGCACACACTTTTTTTGTACTGGTAACAGTCTCATTCACCTCACAAGAGTTCAGCTAACCAAATCAGCTTCGGGAGTTATATTTTTGTTTTTTAGCAGCGCGAGACGATGCGATGGGGCAAAAGCCGTTTGTTAGGTTATACCGCTGTATACTGGACCGCTAACCGGCTCGCGACTCACAAGTTTCAATAGACGAAAGTCTGTCTGGCCAAGGTTTTTGTATCGCACCTTCTCTTTCTACCGCGCTGCGGCGACAAGGATGGCACGCAGGAGTCGCAACCCGGCCAGATTCTGGCTCCTTCCCACTATTGGTTGATTTGTTTGCTGTTCTAATTCTTGGAGCTTCCAAAGCTGTGAATGGGTTGCCTACCCAGCCTTTTTGGTGGAGATTTGAAATCGTCTATTCATAAATGTCCTCACATCCTAGTTTTAACAGAAAAGTATCTAGGTAGGTATTTAGTTAATTAGGAACTAATTAGGTGGGACAGCGGTGGTAGCTCAGTGGGTAGAACCATAGACTGGCAAGCGAGAGCCCCAGGTTCGATCCCGAGTGCGGGCATGTACCAATGACTTTGTTTAATTTCAAAGTTACGTACATTTGCGAATTTTCAGTCGCAATACCACACGCTAACGGTGAAGGAAAACATCGTGAGGAAACCCGCGGCTTGGTTGGCTCCGCACGTATTGACTAGTCTTTCCTGTGGGCTAGGCCGACTAAGCTGTCAGGATGGTATAGGTGCTGGGCAAGCCTACACCATCTATAAAACCATGACCCAGGCACTACAGCGTCGGAGTGGTCCCTTCACCAATCTAGTGTGAGTGAAGATACCACTGGACGCTGCATAAATCATCTAATTAAGTAGATGCAAAAAGGCCAATATTATTATTAGGTGGGAAGGTACAGGTATTTGTTTTTACTTTGTTCCCGGCACTTGATATGTGATATATTTCGTGTTATTGAATTAACGCACAAGTTAAAAACCACTTCTTCAGGGTACCGACGAATTAGTCAAACCACAACGAAGACGTAAAATTACTTACTACTTACAATTATATTTCTCCCATTTTGACGATGAAAGTTCTTCTTGATTTACCGGAAGGAGCGACATTTAATCAAGTTACGCAAGCCCGTAGTATCTATTTAGGCAAATGATATAATATGATTATCAACCCTTTGGCAAATATAAATAAAAAAAAATTACTCGCAGGCCAGAAGCGGGTGTAAAATAAAACTACGGGGATTATAATTTCCCAGGAATCGAGAATCTAGGTATACTTATATACTGGTGCCAGATAGATATAACAGCGACGCTGGCATATATAGGTACAGGGTGCTACATAAGGTCCTGCACACCTTACTGTCATTCTTACAGCGCTAACATCCTCTTATCGTACGCTGACGTACGGCTTATTCGGCGACTCACTTCAGCACTCCAATGCAGTTTATTTAGTTACGGGCAAACATGCATCTAAAATGAAAAGTTGTGCTGTAGAGTGCGAATAAATTAATTAAAATTATAAAGCTGTCGATGCCCACACTGCGATGTTGCGTAGAAGCGCATTTTCATTCGTACGTAAAATTCAATGGTACGTCTTACGCTTGCCCGGAGTGGTGCAGCGGATCGGTAGCCGAGACGTCACATTTGGGAGATCGTGGATTGTAACCTCGGCTGTGTGCCTACTTTGTTTTCCAAGTGCCTTTGTGATGCTGATGTTATACATAGTAGTATTACCACTCGCTACCGGTGGAAAACCCCAGAAACCCCGAGTGTCTGAAGTGTTCATGAAATTGAAATTTGATGAAATTCCCTTGAAATTGATAGATGGTCCCTATGATGTATCACTGATAAACATATAATAATATAATCAACTACCTGAAAACTTTAAGCTGAGAAAAATGAGAACAAAAAAGTGGAAACAAAAGACAGTAATTTACAAGAAAAAAAAAATTTGTTCAAAAACTGTTAGTAATATGTAATTTAAATGATTGAATAAAATTTTTTTTTTTACTTATATAATTATGCTTAACCCTCAATCTCGTTGAATATGTTGCATGCTTATTATCTTATTAATTTAACGTTAAAATCTGTCATTAGACTGTATTGCAGTGCCCTTACAGGGTATCATGTGATGATGATGATGATTGGCCTTTTTGCATCTACGTAATGAGATGATTTATACAGCGTCCAGTGGTATCTTCACTCAAACTAGATGGGTGAAGGGACCACTCCGACGCTGTAGGGCCTGGGACATGGTTTTATAGATGGTGTAGGCTTGCCTAGCACCTATACCATCCTGACAGCTTAGTCGCCTAGCCCACAGGAAAGACTAGCCAATACGTGCGGAGCCAACCAAGCCGCGGGTTTCCTCACGATGTTTTCCTTCACAGTCAGCGTGTGGTATTGCAACTACAAATTCGCAAATGTAAATAAAATAAAATAGAATTTATTTGCTTAGAACGTGGTACATTATGATGACATGTTATTAAATATGAGCTCACATTCTGTTAGGTATGTTCTAACATGCAATTATATGTTATTAAAGTTTATTTATATACCTAATAGAAATCTCAAAATACCATTATGAATTACAAATATCAAACCTGTCAAGTGCTAAATCTACGTTGTTAATCTTATACAATGTCAAGGGAAATATAGTAATTGAAAAGTCAATTGCATTTGATTGTAAGTAAAATAGATTCAAATAAAATAATCTGGAATGTCAAATGTCACTACTTAGCTTTATCGGTCAGGAATTCATTTACGGAATAATAGCACTTTTGGCACAGCCAATTATATAGTTCTTTCTTGAACATCGACCATCTTAATTTTATGAATGCAACAGGTATTTTGTTATAAACTCTTACAAGCATAGAGCCGCAATTTCTACTGTACGTAACTTTGAAATTAAAGAAAGTCATTGGTACATGCCCGCACTCGGGATCGAACCTGGGGCTCTCGCTTGCCAGTCCATGGTTCTACCCACTGAGCTACCACCGCTCATAGGGTATCATGCATGTACTTACCAACAAATACCAATACCATCTGTCCCTATAACTATGAGTAGCAATGAAGAATCATTGTTTACACTAATAAAACGCGAAAGTTTGTGTGTGTGGGTATGTTTGTTACTTCTACACGTCTAAACAGCTGGAGCGATTTTAATAAAATTTGGCATTGGGTTAGCTGACACCCTGGATAAATTAACATTAAAATCTGTCATAGGACTGTATTGCAGTTCCCTTACAGCATGTACCTAGTTACCTACAAAGCCAATATCATCTGTATCTATAACTATGTAATCAAAGCAACTTTCCGTCGTAAGGTTGTCTGGAAGAAATTGCTTTTAGCAATAAGGCCGCTAATTCTTTTTTATTATTAATTATTCAAGATATTTACAGAATACATACTGGTTAAATACAAAAAAAACCTTCAATGAACCTGTACAGATTTTTCTGTAAGGTCAGTTACTCTTTTTCTAGCTAGGGTTTCCTCACGATGTTTTCCTTTACAGTTAGCTAGTGATATTGCTACTATAACTTCACAAATGTACATAACTTAAAAGACAATGTCATTGGTTCCTGCCGGGCTTCGAACCCACGACCGGTGTTCTACCGCTGCGCTACCTAATACTGCTCTAAATTCTGACAGCGCCACAAAACGCGTGACTAACCATCGTACCACACAATGCATCGTACTAGCTAGGCAATGTGCATTGTGGTGTGCGAGGACACTTTGTTAAATGAAAATTCCCAAAAAATTGTGATCGTTAGCATCTGATTTTGTGCCCTCGCCTGCAGGCAACCTTAGGCATAAATCAAGCCATAGTTTACTCACTTCTAAAGTAAAATTGCATAAATCGCCCTTAAAAATGTAAGTTTATTGTGCTATAGAAAATACACTGCTACAACCAAGCTTTATTACACTGAGCTATCACCAAAACGTGCCACTCCTGAAAATTTCACTTTAGTGCTTGCTCAAAAATACTCCCACACATCGAACACCGGATGTCATCCAAGAATTTTGACTTTTTCGAAGTAACGTATAGTGGAACCAGTCCTGTCTCCCCCAGCAAGGGGAGACAGGAGGGTTCCACTAGTCTGGAGAATCTTGATGTCTCCCCCAGGGGACCAGAGGTCGAACAGGGAAGACAAGGGTCAGCAAGGATTTAATTTTTTCAAGTCCTTTTAAATTGAACCCATTAAATAAGTTGCGAAGACATATAAGTCCAATATAAGACCTTATTGATAGTAGCACAACCTTCCAGACCCAGACACCCTGAGCCAACACTTTTCGTCCCAGTCAAACCAAGTAATTAGTTTTGTGGGGCCTTATAACATGTAACGTGTTCTTCTTTATATTAAAAGGTACAAAATGAAACATGCTTATGGATCGTATTATTTTTATTTTCTTCCCACAGATGGCAAGTACCAGAGTAGTAAGCATATTCTAAAACATGAAAAAAATGGTAACTATTATCAGGGATACACTTCTGATTTTTTTACATGCAAGGAATACACTTAACGTTTTATTTTTTATTTTTAACATACATAGCGTACTTACTAAAAAGATTTATCTATTCTGATCGATTTAAATTCGGAAACAATAGATTGAAAACATTTGAAGTTAAATAATGTGCTATCCCTTCTAAGCGCTACTACCCTGGTTATTTATTTTTTCTTTATTAGCTAATGAATTAATGATCAGAAAGAAACATTTTTTTTTACATTTTGATACGGAGGCTAACAAATGTGCTTGTAACCAAAGCTTCCGAAATTTTGGGATCAGTTACAAGCTGACTTGTTAAGCTGAGATGAGTCCACTAATATTCTATGCACCGAAGTCTCAAGTCCTTAATGGGCGAATCCCAACAGATTCAGCCCCGTCATTTATTACAAAGATGGTCCTTATTCCCTCTAGAACCTAACCATTCTTGACTCATCTCAACGAACCCACAAAGACATTTCAAACACAAATGTATTTATGTCGACTGATTACAAATATTCTGAGTGTGATAATTGTTTTTATTACAATATATCGATACAAACTATTTAAAACCACTAGATGTTATTTGAATTTTCTCTCGTTACCTGTGCTTAGAAACTTAACAGCTAGACAAAAAAAATTACAGCTCTTGTACTGATCTTGTCAAAAGTATTAGTGAATGTTTGTTTGTCGGTTAATTAACTAAGCACGCGAGTGGTTTTCAGGGACTTAACTTCATCTGATGTTAGCAAGGCTACACAATCCTTTATCATCCCATAATTTTACACATTACAAATAGGTGTTCTATAGACTAAGGCCTGTCCCTGATTATATACAACCTTAGCTACATTTCAAGTTGAGTTTTCTACAAAAAAAAACAACTTATGCTCCTTAGATGTTTCGGATGATTGCAGACAATCAAGAGCAATACATTATATCAGATTATTTACTAATCAAACATAATATTTTGCATACTTGACACATTTTTATTTTTGTATTTTTTTTTACTTTTTTTACATTTTTTTTGAGGTATCATTTAGCAAATATTTTAAAAATGGAATAAGTACAATATATAAAACTTAGTGAATGAACGACAGAGAAATAATAATGGAAATTCGGTTACTAAACAGGGATTCAATTGTCCAGATAAACCTGAACAGTGATATTATGTAGTAAAATACAATGTTGATTCCCATATCTAAGCAGCGCGTGACTACAAAACAGTCCGCTAAGTTACAAACAGAAAAACACAATCCGTAATCCAGTCTTCAGATATGGAAACAATCATAATTATTGCAAAATACATAACGATAACAACCGAAAAATAAGACTTCTACATTTATTTCTCATATACTAATATATATACATTATTTATTAGTTTTCCAATGCAACTTGTTACGAACTTTAATACGAGTTTTTTTTTTATTTATTTTTTTTCGTTTTCAGTTACTGTTATCAGATCACAAACAAGTAAATCACACTACATAAAATAATATATATAAAACACGGCACGTCAGTAGCAAAGTTCGCACAAATATTAAATGTTTTATATGAAAGTGTAGTTACAACATTGCAAGAGAATAAATAACCCTCCCTTGTTTTCATAATCGGATAAATATAAAGGGCGACGACGCAGAGATGTTAGATATACTGGTGCACTAGGATAGATGGCGTGCCAATCATAAAGACATCCCTTTAATTCGCGTCCTTTCTTAACAACCTTCCTTCGTTATACAATGAAAATATACGAAAATATAACATATAATGTATCTTATGCTTTTACATAAACTATAATAACAGTTACACCTACATGAACTGCAGCTGAGCAATTCACATTTGGAGTCGTAAATTATGTTACAAAAATTGGCGAGCGCCTTCCAAGACTCCACAGAGCGGAATACGACCTTTTATCAAAAACCCAAGGTGCTATCGTATTTACAGTTTCCGAGGCTGAGTAAGGTCTTGAAACTGCGCACACAGCGATTAATCGTAGAGCACAATGCAAACGTTATCTTGTCCAGCACATGGGGAAATCCCGGCGTCTCGCACTGTCCACGGCCTCACGTCACTACACTGACCCGCTAGGCTAACAACAGCGGACAAATCACCAAACAGTCCTTTAAAAAACCTTCACGTGTAAATCTAACGAAAGATATTTTTGTTTTGTTAAAAAAAAGAAAACATTATTTCTTTATACATAGAATTTCTGAAGTCCGCCAGACAAAAGGAAAAATTCCTAACAAAAATAAAGTTACCAGCATCTATCTACAATTTACATTAACAATTTTGAACAACTTTAGGACGATATTATTGTAAGAATTATATTAGAATCGTCCTTGCTTAGTATGGAATGCTAGTACCTATAATACAATTGCAAAAACAAAATACATTATTATTTTAAAGTAGGTGATTTCGTAAGAAAAAAATCTTCGAACGTCATATTTTTAAATGGACAGAAAAACCTGTAGAAAACAAAATCATTTTAGAGAAGTTTCTGTACTCTATACCACCTCGTACTCGCTCCGTTTTGCGCTAACCTATTCTATGGAACTTTCTGTCCAAAAAAAAATACAAGCGAAACACTTTTCATATGTTTTAATATGTTTGTAAAGTAAGAGCATTCCATAAAGCATTTCTTATGAAAACACTACAAAGAAATTGAACTAAAATTAATGAACTATATTTATACTCCCTTCCATTTCCATAGTATAATTATACATTCATCTTGTTTTTAAAGATATGTTAGCACTTCTGATTCAAATACAAACATTTCATAAAATGACAGTTAACCTCAATTTTTTATTGATTTGTTTCTTTCAAATACATATATGTGATACCCCGATAAGAATTTGCTAACATTGAAGTATTTCTGTTCCAATTAGGAATCACAGCAGTAAAGTTTGAGTTGCATTGCTGCGAAATGGATCCCGATATAAGGAAAAACCACATCATTACTGTATAGCCTTCAAATATCATACCAAAAGGTGATAAAATAAATTACTTGTCATAACAAGTTTAGTCAACAAACTGCAATATCAATAAAAAAATGCATCTTGACATAGATTCTGAAGGAAAAATATGAAAACTATTATTGTTAAGAGTTTCTTCTATAGCATATAACTTACTTTACGAGCGTGTTTTTTTTATTTATAAAAATTTTATGGCAAAAATTACTGCTTATATGATTGTAAGAAGCCAATGATTCTATGCCAAGACAAACAAATTACGAAATAAAAAGTATAATATGTAACTTCATAGTGAATGTGTCCAAGTGGTGCTCGAATCAGAAGGGTGCATTAGCTCACAAAACAATAACATTAACTACATGAATATATTGTTTAGCCAACACTGCCAATATGGCCGGAGAGATAACCATCACTTGCTGAGGTTTCAACATCATTACTATCAATCCTAGTCCCATATTTCTAATTTAAAAATTCAAGTTTTACATCCAGTTTAGATATCAAGCTTGAATTTTAAACAAGGCACATCTGTATAAGATAATAGGAAGAAGCTAATGAACAAGACCAAGGTACCTTGGAAAACCCACGATAGAAATATAGTGACAATAATGATGTTAACCTTCACAATTACCAACCAACTAACTAAACCCATCACATAAAAGCTATATCTTACATTCAGAGGCCGGATCAAACTGGTGGGATAAAATCTCGTCTGCTTGCTGAGGACCTCTATCCAAGACCAAAACTCATGTCTAAAGATCAAATTTAAGCGCTGGTATCAGTCAGGTCTCCAGCCATGTCGCGAAGCGTTCCTAACGCGTCAGCGGGCGGTCCGAGCCGGCACAGTGGAGGAAAGGGGCGTGCGGATGTGTGCAGGCGGCGTGCGGACGGCAGCGGAGCGCCGCGCTGTGCCGCCGCTTCCTGTCCGCTCCGCCCTCGACTATCGTGGCCTCAGTCGCATACTGAGCGTGCGCGGCACTTATGTCCGACAACAACTCCTCCCATTCGCGAGACAACTCGTCCGGAGCCGGCACCGTAGCCTGCTCGACCCCCACCGAACAATGGCCGCAGTAATCAGAGTCGCTCCATATGCTCTCTATGCCGCTCTGACGCATCTTCTTCGCCCCGCCACGCCGCCCGCACTCATCGCAGGCCCAAGCGGCCCTCGCATCGCCCTCGTCACTCTCCACCTCATCCTCTGTCTGCACGCCCTTCTCCATCATCCGGACTGGGAATTTCAGCTTGAAGTCCCGGTCGACCATGTTGCTCATATCGTTGCCACAACGCTGCGCTTCGGTGAGGTTCAGACGGCTGTAGTCGATGCTCCGCGTGCGATACTCGAGGTAACGCTTCGGCGACTCCACTTCCGTATCCAGATACATGAAGCCCGACTCGCTGCGGTGGAAATGCACCGCCTCCAGTTCCCCACGAATGTCGAAAGTGTCCCCGTCGGCGTAGCCACTGCCGGCTACTTCGGTAGTCTCCACCTCTTTGCGGATAGGGCGGAAGTGCGTCTTATGAGAAAGCAGCAAATCCTCGCGTTCGTCCTCATCTTCTTCGGGGAGACCTTTGTCGACCTTCTCAACAGCGACAGCCTTGGCGCGTTCGCCTGGTATACGAGGGATGACCTCAGCGAAAGAGCTGGAGTTCTTGCAGTGGTTGATAGCGGTCAGGGAGCGCATTACATCAGACACAGTAGGCACGGCCTCATATATACCCTCATAGCTATATAGCGAAAACGGCTCTTCCTCGTCGACAACTTGTATTGGCGTCTTGGGCTTCGGCTCAGCTTTGTACACATCGTCAGTCAAGTTAAGAGGCTTGAAGCGATCATGCAGAAGTTCTACGCTCCTGGTCGGAGTTTCCGCACGATGCAATCCCAGGAAACTGTCATAAGCGTCGTTCGACCAGATACTCTCACTGAGGGATATCAGACTACACTTATCGGCGGTCGGCTCAACAAACTGACTGTCAGAGGGCGAAGCGAGCAAATCTTGGAAATCGATCGGAAGATCCTGGTACTCATCGTCGGGCGTATTGGCTTGGTCGTTGGACCAGAGAGCCTCGATGCTGCGGTTGAACTTGGCCTCGAACTTCGCGTAAATTTCCTCCTCCTTCGCCGAGCGCTCACGAGGGACTAGATCGTCGGTGATGACCCACTCGGACTCAAGGTCCAAGCCGTCGTCCCAGTCGGGGACCTTATTCTCATTCATTCTGACGTTGAGCTGCGTGATTTCGCGTATCTCGTCAGTGACCGTGTTCTCGCACGTGCCGTAGCCTTCGTCTAACGCGATCGCTTTGATGAACTCCTTAATTGGGTCCTGAGTCTCCATGTCCCAGACACCCTCATGCGTGACCCATTCGGGCAGGTTCTCTTTGCTCTCAAGCGACCGGCTGTAGTTGTGACAACGCTTCTTGTTGCTTTTCCTCTGACCGTGGTACGAATTGCGACGCTCCTTCCCCGACGGGATCTTCTTGCTTTTGTGATTATTGAACTCTTTAGACAGTGACAGGCTGCTTTGCATCTTGACTTGGGTGTTATCGGGAGCTGACTTGCGACACCAAGCTGGTGGAGGCAAATAGTACTGCTGTGGTGACTCCTCACCTTTCTTTAGAGCCGGAAACGCAGCATAATACTTTTGGACAGCTTCGGTATGGTCTGGGGGATCCAAGTGCATACCTACCTTGGTAGGGCTATCTTTGATGTCCTGAAGCCTTGTGCACAGTTGGTCGACAATGATGTCCAAATCTGGTTCCTGAAAAGAGAAAGATTGTTGTTGCTTATTTTGATAAAAATAATGTTTGTGATTATGAATTAGAACTCTTGTATTGCAGGCATATCAGTTTCTTTGTTTATTAATTTAAGACAGACAAATTACTGTGTATAAGTTTACAATTTGATAAGTAAAATGCACTTTAGCTAAATTAATTTTAAATAGTAATCTTTGAATTAGATTCAAAAGCAATTAATTCATTGTAATCTATCACACTACATAGTAAGTCTAACTTTTAATGCAACTATAATACCAAAGATAAATTATACATATTAAATAAGCAAGTATGAGGTGATTAACACCCCTAGGGTCTTATTTATGCAACACAATAATTTAAAACAGTCCTCAAAGGAAGTTTAAATAGTCTCTAGAAAAAACATAACCACATTATTTAAACTGCCTATGAGGAGTGCTTTAGAGGAATTGTGTTTGTTTAACACTGCTATGCTTTAAATTACATAGTTGTAACAATACATGATTAAACTCTAGATAAATATAACTACAAACAATCACTCCCACAAACTAAAGGTGCAAAAATCAAGAACAGGGGGAACACCATAACACTACCACAAGTGCAACCAATTTCATAGGCAACAACACAATAATAATGGTGAAATTTGCAAACGTAGCAAATCTATTAAAAAATTAGGTTACCACAATCCAAACTACATTTCACATTAACTGCCTAATTAAATACAATCTTGTTGCCTAGGAAAAGTTCAAAATTGTTTAAAAGTGAAATAACCGACCTTTCTATACGGACTCTTATGGTTAACCATCTTCGTGTTTATCCCACAGTTATGAGCCCCCTGAGTCACTGAACACTTCATGTCCTTTGGGCGACGACAAAAAATAAACATTAATCAAGCAATACTTTGCAACTACTAAGCAGAGGTGAAGACCCTGCAGTTCACTTATTTTAACAAATTAGGCAAATACTTTGGACTAATTAACTAATGACAAATCATTGGAGCCTTAATTAGGTTGATATTCAAAGAATTCCATTCTAATGGGCCAAATTACTTCCAAAAAGTCATTTTACATTGGTTTGTAAAAAGATTGCATTTGTATAATAGAAGATTGTCTCAAAAGACTATTTGTGGACAATCAAACCATAGTCCCATTAAAAACTACTTATTAAATCAATGAAGAATCTCTGTTAAAATTATAATAATGAATTTTCATAAAACAATGTGACACTGGTGCAGTCTATAAATGTACAAGATAAAGAATGAAAGTAGCCTATTTATAAGATAATGTTCTTACCTGTAAAAGTGTTATCAGATGAAGGGGGAGGTATGTAGACGGAGCACAGTGGGCTCGCAGGCTTGAGCCTGTCTCACCCGTTTATGTTTACGCATCCTGCTCGGGGTAAGGCATTCCGTCATCAAACTCAGGTGTGGTGCTCATTAATCGTGGATCCATTATACAACAAACAATCGCAGAGGGCCGTTTAATTAAAATCGATCTTTCTGTACGCCTCACAACTAATACATTCTTAGTTTCTTTGGCCTGCTCTTTGCTAGGA
Organism: Yponomeuta sedellus; assembly: GCA_934045075.1. NCBI lineage: Eukaryota > Metazoa > Arthropoda > Insecta > Lepidoptera > Yponomeutidae > Yponomeuta > Yponomeuta sedellus. Next base: position 5,123,378 of record OW203735.1, on the reverse strand, counting down.
GTTCGATTTGTTAAATTATTATATAAAATAGCGGCTGACGCGTCTAGTACAGTGTGTGCGATCGCATTGTCACTAGCTGTTAGCCAAATGACGTACACCTGGTATCTGCAATATCAAAAATTATACATCAGCCTAATGAGTAGTTATGTACTTCCTGCAATATGTAAATATTAGCGAGCTAGCGCATTGTTTGGCATTCCTTAGCGAGGGAATGATGCTTCACGCCTGCCCAGCGCGCCAATTGGGTCGAGTCGATACGATGATGGCGCCAAAACGTCACTGAGCTAGAAAACGGATGGGCAACTAATGTTTAGCTCCTTCGATGGCCTCATTGAGCTGCATTGAATCAAGCCCAATATTATCAACAAAGGAGTCTCGTGCGAATCAGGCGCAATAACCTTGCGCGTTTATTTTGTACTGAGTCATTCATTACAATTTCACAAGAAGGTGACAGTATTACATGATGCACTTTCACTGAAGATGCGCGACTTACTTCCGCGTTCGGCGGACAATAAACACAATATGAATTTAATATTAACTTACCTTTTGCACTTTTGTGGGGTTAAATTACCATGTTAAAACTTTACACACACACACCCCACATGAAAAAAACATGGCAGCCAGCGAGTGAGAGTCAAAAATGTGGATTTTTGCGCAACGCCGTCAAAATTGAATGACGTTTCTGTACTGTACATTGACCAATGGTGTGGTTTCTATTTTCAAAATCATTAAACATGGCGAACGACGTAAGCAATCTCCGTCAGTGATTGGTCGAGAACCTATTACAGAGAGGTTGTAAAAAAATTGGCCAATAGCTTGGGTGCTTTGAAACCGGATGTAGCAATCATTTGCATGCTATTCACTGGCGGGAAATTTGAATGTCATTTTTGTATGTTCGAAGTGTAATTAATATTAGTGCTTGCTTGCTTGCAATACCAATATTGTACTAAACATAAAAATATGATACTGATACCACAGAGGAAAACTAATACTAAAGTTATGATAGGTGGTCACCTATTACAAGGGACCACAGTCTAAGTATGCAAGTATCGTGATTTTTACGAATGGAATGCGTATCCACATTAGTTGAATTTGGGTTAGTTGGACTGGCATTTAATTATACTGGTTTTCTCAAACATCCTTCGCCTGACCTCGCTTCACTATCGTCTAGATTAGAAATGGAAAAGGATAAAAAAACAATCGAATACTGTTACATTTATATATTTTATTTCCTTACTTCATGTACATACTTCCTCGGCACGGTTATTATGTAAGTTTAGCAGTTAGATTTCTTTATCATAAAAACTTTTTGCCACCGACCTACGACGAATTTAGTATGCGCCTTTATTTAGCCAATATTCAATAGGATAAATGTATTGAAATAGTATTACAATATATTACTTACGGATTTTGGATAGCAAGAACATGAACGTTTCAATTGTATAAGAAAAAAATACTATTCAATAAACATGAAAATACTAAGTGAAATAGAAACAACGTTTGTAAAGGCGATACGCGGTGGTATCTACCAACAAAGAAACATAATAATATCTTAGTTCATAACTCGTCTTTGGAAAAAGTGAACATCGTAAATCTTGACATCTAGCCCTTTATAGAACCTACTGACAAGAACCTAGGTCGAAGAATCTAGGACTTTAAAGCAGTTTTGCTAAAAAATGCCGTTTTTTGCGGAAATCTATTACAGTCCTAGGTTGTTGATCGTAGGTTCTAGACTGTAGGTTCCATAAATAGTTGTCACAGTTGTTAAGATTCATAGTTTATTTTTTTTTTAATCGTATTATAAAACAAGATATGATTTTTGTTTCATTGGTGGTACAAGTTAGCACCGCGTAACGCCTAATGCTTCTACCAAAAGTGTAACATTTCCATAGGTATCAACAATGTTGAAGCGAGACATTAATTTGTGCATAACTTTTTATGTGACTACAAAACTAAAATAACTCTTATGACTGAGTAGCGACATGTAGCGATCACAGAAATGCATAAACACCATACTTAACAATTAAATATCTGGTACAAACAAAAAAACATAAGTTACAAAGAAAATAAATAAGAGAATCGTAGGGATGACAGAATGGGTACCGAGTGGTTTAACGAAAATCATTGCTATTTAATTAAAACCGTGTTATATACATTATGATATCTACGTTGATTAGGAGGTTTACAAAAAATGCTTATTGTCAAGGGAACACTATAACAATTAACAATATCCAGAACATCTCCATATACAACAATATCTGGAATATTATTAACTCTCATCACTTCGGAATACCAAGCCCATACATAGTTTCCGGCCTAAGAAAGACCAGTCACCAAAAACCACTAACAATACATATCAATGTACACTATCAAATGCCATCGCTACACTATTTGTCGTACAAACGCGTAAGAAGGCTAAAAGACGCATTTACAACTTGTGTATCTTGCAAATTATGCTTTAGTACCACAGAACATAAAAAAAGAGTAGAAGTAGCGACATGACACATTTGTAAGAAAACCAGTGTAACCAAACTGATACTTACAAACCAAACGCACACTACGAATGCCAACCTGCCATTGGTAAATAAAGTCAATGCCGAAAAGGTGTACATCATAAAAGTTTCAATTAAAATATGCACCTTTTTGAAATGTTAACAATGATCAAAATCAAATGACAATGATGAAATTAAAATTGACATTTTGTAGTAACGCTACTCTACACTAGATGGAACTACCGCCGCGTCGGACCGAAAAGAACTTTTACCTAGTAAGACATAAAGTTCAAAATTTAAAAACAAGTGCATTCTCAGTTTGGGATGGGACAATGCGAGTTCTAGTTTATCGATAGGGAGAACCTATTGACAAATTATACTCGTACAAACAGTTTACATATTAACGGCCGAATATGAATGCTGGTACTTAGAAGTATTTTTAGCTATTTCTTTTTTGCTTGCGCGTTGACTGGTAGAAAATGCATCTTTTCAACATTATCTTTTGTGCAATATAGTATATTTCATTACAAGTGCGGAAAGGCTGTCATTGCAAAGAGTTCCGACAAGTTGCAATGACGGTTCCGCACGTGTACTGAACGACTATTTTTAATACAGTTGCGAAAAAAATAAGCAATTTAATAAAGAAAAAAATATTTAGAAAATGGCGCCAACCGTAAAAAAATATAAGCAGAGATTTTTTTTCTTCACCCATTCTAGAAGGCAAAGGGAACTATGCCCATACAGCCAAGTCTTCAGAAGATTTTTTTTATTGATATGAAATGAAAATGAAATTTAATGAGATGAAATGAAATGAAACCTAACTTAACTCATTCAATCAAATCATTAAATCTGATATTGAAACAAATTAGTAGCTCATAAAAACTTCTATGATTTTTTTAGTAAAAACTTCATGGCTGGTTTTTCTTTTTAATAGACATTATTTTGACAGTTGGGAAAGAAAACGCACGAGTGCGGGAAAGGTAAAAAAAAATCACGAGTGTGTAATAGCCCACATCCCGCATGCTATACGTCCGTGTAATACGCCACTTTTTGAGCAACTGTATTAAAAAATAATTAACACTAATAGGGTACATAGACGCACAAATAAAACAATGTGGTAGATTTCATATTTTAAAATGTTATCTCTTATTTAAAACTAGCTTTAACCCGCTGCTTCGCGGTCGTTACAAATTACGCCGATATTACACGGGAAATATAACGTATTCTACGACTCAATTCAGATCGTTGTCTATCTGTACGCCATGTTTCATATGTTATACCATTTTTTTTGACGATGGTACTTAATATATTTCATTTATACGCAAGAGTCTAACCTGGGAGTAAGCACATTTTTTCTGGTATTGCTGCATCACATAAGTGCCACCTTCCGCCATTTTTAGTGTTTATGAAGTGTTCATGAAAATGCTTTGAATATATTGTGTTCATCGTCGTTTTGAACCAATTTTGCCTTCCTGTCGCTGCCATCCATTTTAATTTCGTATCCGGTTCCTTAGAAAACTAAACGAAAACTCACTTCCAAATTGTTTTGATTCCGAAAGGGTTGTTGTAACGTTGCCTCGGTTTTCTGTTGTCTAAGGGGTAGGATTAAAATTACTTCGATAGTTTCTTAGATATTTCAGTCACTGATAAACTGGTGAAGAAAAACTATATCGCGATCTATGTGCTCATGTCACATCTTGTATGAAAAGTAGTAATGTATGAGCTCCAATGACAGTTTTCACATGCACAACGACCAGCCGGCGACCGGAGCTCATACATTACTACTTTACCCGGCCTGGCGACCGGACGGCGACCGGGTGCATGTGAAAAGGCACTTAGGAAGTAGGTATAAAATAACAACAATTATTTTACCTACTTAGACGAATTGGAATTTACAATACCTAAGTACCATTAAGTATGTAGGACTACTAAGTCATAGACAACTAATTATCGATAGATTTTTATCATGTGTGCCCCCATCCGTAATTGAGTAGAATTCAAATTATGACAGAAATTTCTAGAGAAGGTACACTTTCATCAATGAAAATTTAACTTTACTAGCCAGTAAATAAAGGTGGTTTCACTTTTTCATTTTCGGATTGGTTTCCGTGTTCATGTCATTACAAATTTAATTAAAAATACAATGAAATACGTCTTACCGATGAAATATTACGGCATGATCGGTATATTTTAGTCCCCAGCTTTTATTTTTGCTCTCTAACACAGCACAACAAGGCATTTTAATCAAGTTTTCACCATTTTTTCTTTACTAGAAGCGCACGGCAACTGAAGTAAACAAAACTGTCACCGACTACGCATAGGCAATACATTGCTAATGTGAGGCACGCGGGCACCGCCCACTTACGACTTCTACTCTTTTTTTATGTTCTGTGTTTAGTACCAATTCGTATTGGCTCGTAAATTATTGCTGAAGTCATACATGTCGGGTTCTGTGATGGTCGTAAATAATAACTTCAATACAAAACAATCCTCGTCCTGGCCCCAAGTTAGTTAGTTAGACCTGAGATTTCCGCACTTAGCCTCATAGTTGGGCCATTGTACGTAGCAAGCGCTGAGGTACGCTAACACCTCAGACACTAGGGTTTCCTTACGATGTTTTCCTTCACCGTCAGCGAGTAGTATTGCTACTATAATTTCACAAATGTACGTAACTTAGAAAACAAAGTCATTGGTACATGCCGGGGATCGAACCCACGACCTCCCGATTGAGAAGCCGGCGTTCTACACCGCTCCGCTACCACCGCTCTTGTCCTGGCCCCAAACTAGGATTCCCTGTGCTAAGGTAACCAGGTAAGGACATTACAAACACGGAAATGAACCCAGATTAAAGCCATGTATACAAATATATGGTGACCGCAGGAAATTAAACCTTTGACCTCAGGCATGGTAATCAGACGTGATACCTATGGACCAATGAGGCAGTCATAATAAAATCTAAGATAAATATATTTAATCACGTTTCCGACAATCATTATGTAAATAACCTTTTGACCCTAACTTGAGTTGTCCACCCCATGTGTAATTACACCATTGAAACTAAACTCAGTTTGACGCAGAGAATAACATGTTTAGTGTCAAACTTCTTTCAGTTTTACTGGTGAAATAGCTTGCTTTGTATTAAGACTCACTCTATAAAAGTGTGAATCGTTGGATCGTTTAAGTGGACATAACTTATCTAGCGCAAGAAGAAGTTTCCTTGCCGCTACACCATCTAGCGTGAATGTAAGAGGCCCAACTTTTCTTTTGTTAGTGACACCAAACTATAAAGCAACTGGGTTTGGTGAACTGTGCTTTAGCAGTTCACCAAACCCACAACTAGCTGGCTATTTTCATTTCTGTAGTGACTACAGTGTAGTCAAACCTTCCCGTTTGACCGGAATGACGTCACTCGCGCATAGCCACCTTCAGTTAACCGCACTCGCTTCAGTTAACCGCACTCACTTCCGTATTTACAGGTTTCGAGTGATTATAAATATACGCCGCTTCTACTGCTCGGGCCGTTTGCTGTCGGGTTTCGTCACGATGCCATCGGGCTTCGGTATTGTGGGCGGCGCCTGCGCTTGGTCCGCGAGGTTCGCCCCAGCCTTTTTCAGTTCTCTCCGCCGCTGCGCCTCGCGGATTAGGTCAAAAAGGTTCTGGAATGGTCATAATTTCGATTATTACCTGAACCCGAGTTATCCCCCTTAAATGGATTGATAAATCTTTAGCGAACACATGTATAGTTTGTCCAAAAATTCAAGAAACCGCAAGTGTAACTTAATTAGTGGTGTTATCGAAAATTAAGTCCAATTACTACCTTTGATTGAGCACAATACAAGTTTTAAATCAAATGACTGTAGTTTTTACTTTTGTAATGCTTGGAAGTGCAAGACATTAACTAACACAAGCAAAAAGTCTGAGCAAATCCTTACTCTTTAATTTCTAATTTTTTGGACAAAGTATAATCATGTTACATCTTAGGCTACTGTACACCTCAGATACTAAGGTATCCCGTCACATTCAGCGAGTGGTATTGCTACTACATATTCACAACAAGCTCATTCCAGTCATTGGTACTTGCCGGGATTCAAGAACTCATGACCTGTCTAGTTCAGCATTCAAACGCTCAGTTCGCCTCTACTTTTCTGTATCAATTCATCATCATCATCATCGGCCTACGGTTGTCCACTGCTGGACATAGGCCTCTCCCATTGCACGCCACTGAGCACAGTCCTCGGCTACTCTCATCCAGCTCTTGCCAGCCGCCCTGCGAAGATCATCGCTCCACAGAGTCTGAGGACGTCCTACACTACGTTTACCGATCCGCGGTCTCCACTCAAGAACTCTTCTACCCCATCGGTTATCAGTTCTTCGGGTGATATGGCCGGCCCACTGCCACTTCAGCATGCTAATTCGGTGGGCTATGTCGGTGACTTTGGTTCTCTGTCGGATGACTTAGTTTCGAATTCGACCTTTCAGAGAAACCCCGAGCACAGCCCTTTCCATAGCACGCTGTATCAATTCAATACGTGCTAATACGAGTAAAACCAACTGAACCACAGAGAACAGAGACAGCGTGAGTGTCTGAAGTGTTCACATACATTAGCGCTCGAAATGGCCACGCGATGGTGATTAAACCCATACATTCAGACATATATCTCTCTCTCTCTCGTAGTAGTCTCGTAGTCTCTCTCGACTCTCAAAGTAGGGTAATGTGTTTAGCTCCTATTTAAGTATGTCCGATTCTATGTTCCCTCATATCTCATTAACCAATGGTCCGATTTTGACAAATAAGATCTCAAGCGATTCGTCGTGTTTGCGCGAGTGTCATAGGCCACATAAAATCACCATAAGTTCAAACCGAAATAATTGACATCAATAAAAAGACAAATGTTTCTTTTGTAACTGCAATAAAAAATCAAACCGATGAGCATCTAACTAAGCAACGGGACGCAAATTCACGAATGTCTCATCGCGCCGTACTCATTGCGCCGTATCTAGGCAGTTCCTGTCAGCTTAGTAGTTAATGCTAAGCAGTTGGGTTGTTGGTTTTTTTATATTAGTTTTATTTTAAATCAATACATTCTATAGTTTATTTATCCTTACTTGTCTATTGCAGTAAACAAGATACTACCGGGAAGGATCAATGAAGTAACTGGGGACAATATTTTAGATAACATGCTGCTAGTTTTATAAACAAAGTCCATGAAATTGCGATATATTATCTAGTTTATGCATCAATTATCAATTTTGAGGTTAAACTCTTGTTTACTAAATTGGTCAAGTAAGGATAGCCTGTAGTGAAGTTACCTTTCCACGCGCCTCAGGCGCCCCCTCCTGCTCTTTTGCCGCGACGGCCGCTTTTTCCAGAGCCTTCTGTATCTTGCTCTCCACCTCGAGCACTTCCTCCTTGTCCAGAAGCTCAATCAGCTCCTGCATCTGCTTCTCGGAGAGGTTCACGTGCTCGTTGCCGATTATCTCCAGCATCTGTCGGGAGGAGAGAAGTGAGAAAAGGTTTTGGTGCATATTACATTACCTACCTTTTTGTTAAAATAAACTAGAAGCATATTTCTTTAAGTGGCAGACTCTCGTGTCTGCTTACCCCGCGGGGATACAGGCCTGAGTTTATATTATTATCTGTACATAAGTATATCTACGTTATATAATGTGTATAAGTCCTTAGATTCTTGCAATCTTTCGCTACTTGTTATTCCCATATCAATATATTTTCGATTTCCTTATTTATGTACAGTCGCGTGCACCAACATTGTAAACACCTTAGAACCTTATCACATTAACCTCTTCTAACCTGATGTATTGACTATTTTGACTTTGATAAAGCACTGAAGTGAATACTTGTTAGTGCTCGTGACTGTACATCATATGTTCTTACTATATTCTGACCAATCTAACCTGGATTTCATTCCATTTTTCACAGTTTTTCTGGAAAAGATTGCTTTAAGCGATAAGAAAGCCAATTGTATGACATTATGTACTTAGATTATACTATTTTTATTTTTAATGCACTAACCCGTGCTAAGGACAATTTAAAAACCTATTTAGAGGCTAAAAATTTCACCCATGCCGGGATTCGAACCCGCAACCTCTGGCTATCCGTGCCAGCGCTCTTCCAATTGAGCCAATGGGCGACTCACCGGCATCAGTGAAATTTCGAACCTCTTTACACTATTCTCTGTAATACGTATTAGATTATTTTAAGAAATCATATTGTTAATATTTTTTTCTGTTTGTGCAAAGTATTCTCTTTCTACGTCAAATGCAAAAGTTGCTGTGCATTGAAACTTGATTATCTAATAAACATACGCGATTGGTGCCGTTAAACTTATACATAACTAAAGAAATAGTCATGCATGAAGTGTATTCAAAGCCGACCTCCCGAAATCATCGATTCTATCAGCAATCACATCTTATCTCGCGTCGCGGATTATGTTAATCAGTAGTTCATGTAGAAAAACAACCTATCGCTCCACTTTCTAGGTCAACGCACCAAAACAAACCCAGTAACCTTCACACGTCACGGCAAAACGGATATAGTGAAATGATTGGCTGGTATTATTGCTTTGTTTACAGACAAGAAAGTTTATTAATATTGAATGAAACAAAATAATATCGCCTGTTCTATCCATTTGATTTAGTATTGTTATTGAACATCAGATGGAACAATTCACAATGTCTGTGTGATTTCTCTTTTAGGGTTCCGTAGTCAACAAAGGAACTCTTGTAGCTTCGCTATGTCTATGGTCCGTCCGTCATTCTGTCTGTCTGTCCGTGGCTTAGCACAGAGACGACAAGTTCTAGAAAATTGAAAGTTAGCAAAGATATAAATATTTATATTTTTCGTTGATAACGAAAGATATAATATTAATTAATCACGCCGACAAAACGGTAGAAACAGTTTTTTATACCTATCTTTAAGGAATGGATTTTTTTCTCACCGCCCCATAGTATGGGCTATCGTTGGATTGGTCCAATGTTACTGCTAGCCTTCTGAAGGGTTTTCCAATGATGGCCGACCGTTGCATTTCCACGACCTCACAGTGAATAGTCACGCGCGCGGGTGTTTCCTCTTCCCCTGGGTCTATCCACCTTGTAGATAGATGAATGTGGGTAGACAATATTGGACTCTCACCTTGAGCACGTCATCAACTTTGAGCTGTCCGTCGAAGTCATCGTCGAGCCGGCCCAGCACGTCCTGAATGAGCTTCAGCTTGGCCTCGTCTGGAACCTTCTGGAGGCTCTTGATTGAGAGCATCAGCTCGTCGATCTGGATCAGTTGCTCCTGGGAAGAAGATGGCACACATTTAATGGTAAGTCGCTGGAACCAACGAACTTCGTACTGACTCAGAATAAATTATTTTTTTAAGACCTCGGTCTGGTAAATTTGCTATAAGTTTTTTTGTGATGTTTTCACATGTTTTAGCTATTCTGCTATTTAGGGCGGAGACTAATAAATCCAATCATACAAATAGAAGATCAGACAACTCTGTCCAGCCGTTCTTGAGTTTAAATGGTTTAAGTAACAATGCAGACACAGTGAAGGGTCCAGAACCCATTGCCCTCCTGCCCTTTTACCAACTAAAGACATGGTCAAGTAGACGCACTAACAGGTTACACAATAATGACTGGGTCTCACGGACGGATTGCAGGCAAGCCAGAGCATCAATGCCCGGCAGAAATCCTCACCTTTCCAGATGACTTTTACGCCTAAACTAGTCACAACTCCGCCACTTAACATGCCCTAGATTTATTTTTAGATTTTTAGATAGAAACATTTTTACATTGTTTTTCAATAGAATTATATAAACACGACAATGGTTGTAATTTGCTCAATTTGGTAGTCTACAAAGCAATACCAGCACAATGTCATTCCAGGGGTATAACCCGCGCAAATTTAATGGGCATCTCACGCGAAGAAGATCGCATAGCGCGAGACGCCGAGTTAAGTAGCACAGGTAATATTATTGCAATGCGATTGGTTAGCAGACTGGGAATGAAACGGCCATCACCGGAATAATATCCTCACCCCCCAGGTCACCAATACCAATGGTCTAACTAACCAAACTTTCTAAAATCCCGAGTTGGACCTACCTTAGCCTTTTGGGGCTCAGTGCTGACTTGCTCCAGGGTGGTTTTGAGTGCCTTCTCCTTTGATTCCAGCTCGAGAAGCGCCGCATCAAGCTTGCCGATCATGTTGTTCACGGCGCGGTACAACCTGAAACAAGTTTTAAACAATATAAAGTCTATCCATAGTACAACGAGCCGGGAAAATGGTCGCTATGATATCAATCTAAACTAATAATAATAAATACCACACAATACCGTAACAAACACAATGTTGTCTCTGTAATTATTTTCTGGTGTGTACAGTAAAGAATATTCTTATCTTATCTTAACACCATCACTTACCCTAAACTAGGATACCCTGCGTTTTTGTAACGAGATAAGGGCATTGCAAAAATGGGAATATTGATGCAATGCCCTTATCTGTCATTTGCAATCTGCCGGGTGTCATTTGTTGAAATCAAGTACGGCGCCTTTCAGATGGTATTGAACCCACTGGTAATCTTTAAAACTATAATAGATAGATAAATAATAAAGATAACCAGTGCGGAAGGCTAACTTCCTGAGCACAATGTTGTGTCAGCTGCCTTTTGCGGCAATTTAGAGACTTTCTTGTCTATATTCTATTTAATGCACTAACCCGTGCTTGTAAATAGGTTTTTAAATCGTCCTGTAAAGGACCATTTAAAAACCTATTTATAGGCTAAACATTCCACCCATACCGGGACTCGAACCCGCGAACTCTGGCTAACCGTGCCAGCGCTCTCCCAACTGAGCTAATGAGCGACCACCGACATCAGTGAAATTTCGAACCTCTTTACAATCTGTATTTTTCTCTCTGTTTTTTTTTTCTATGCTATTTTTGGTTTTTGTTGTTGTTGAAATAAAAGTTTATTTTTTATTATTATTATTAAATTCTTTATTGTACCTGTAAAGATTGTACAATTGGCGGGCTTAATACTAAATAGTATTTTATTCTAGCCAACCAACAGGTGACGTGGAGAAGATGGGGGTAGTCACAAACGGATATCACTGGCGGTGCAACGGGGTAATGCTGCTAGCGTCATGGGATCTTTTGGGTCGGGTGTGTCACATAGTCATTAGGCATTACAAAACTGTTATAATTTTTGTAATGCCTTTTTCTTTGCTCTTTCTTTTATGTAGCCTATAAACGTCCCACTGCAGGCCAGAGGCCTTCTCTGAGAGAGCGAATGGGCTTAATTACCACGCGTGCCCACAGTGATTTGCCAATTTCAAGCGCTGAGGTATTTGAACACCTCAGACACTCAGGTTTCCTCACGATGTTTTCCTCCATGGTTGCGAGTGGTACTGCTACTATAACTTCACAAATGTACCAATGGCTTTCCTTTGGTACACAAATGTACCAAAGGAAAGCCATTGGTACATGCCCGCACTGGGAAGCGAGACTCGGACTTGAACTCGGAAGCGAGACACCCAGGTCGTCGTCATCGTCGTCAGGCTATACTAGTCCACTGTTGGACATAGCGCTCCCCTAATGAGCGCCACGTTGTGCTATCATAGGGGGTAATGCCCATAATCCCCACGCTGAGCATGCGGGTTGGGATCGCAGTTCGGTAGAATTGTACTGCAGGGGGCGCTGCTGCCCACCCCCCCCGGTTTATGTCCCTTAGTCGCCTTTTACGACACCCGCGGGAAGAATTGGGTTAGTGCTATTCTCTTGGCCGACACCACACAGCAGAGACCCAGGTGCTTTGCTCTGAATAAATATTTTAGTATGTTTTGAAGTGTTCTAAGTGCTTGTGTTTTTATAAAGGCCTGCGCAGACGAGGGACTATCCCCCGGGTACTTTTTTGTCCATCGATATAGATCTCCTATAAATTGTATTGAGTAAGGCACACGAAGGACTAAAAGTACCCCGTACAAAATGTCCCTCGAGTGTTACCGTTACCGAGGACATCAAGAGACCGGCGTGGACAAAAGTTTCGTGTTCTCTTTTAAAACGCTTTTTCTTTTTCAACTTCATGTAAATCACAACACAATTTAATCTCAGAATATTTGCTTCCATAGAGTACTCTTTACTCAATTTCAGTAGGCGTTGAGTCCGCGAAAAGTACTCTGAGGACATTTTTTACGATTCAGGGACTTTTGTCCCTCGGGGACAAAAGTCCCTCGTCTGCGCAGGAATTAAGGCCGATATAGTATAAGAGTGTACCTTCGTGCGCCCTTAGTGAGCTTGAGGTCGGCCTGCTTGGTCTTGACGATCTCGTGCATCTCTTTCACGTCCTCGCTGTAGTCCGAAAATTCTCCCTTCAGCTCCGAAATGCTCTCCTTCTCGAGAAGCAGTGACCTCTTCTGTTCAGCTGCAAAAGGAGAACGGTTGGGTATCATCCAGCTGTATGGCCGAAAACAGAGCCCTATGTAAAAGACGTCCTTATTTATTCGCTCTTAGCGATAAGTCCGCCAATTGTATAAGATTACTTAGATCTACGAAATTAAGGTTGTATTCTTTTTTTTGTTGTGTAATAAAGTTTTCTCTATCTATCTATAATAATTCATGGTTCATTATGATAATTCGATTTAGATTACAAAGTCGTTCACCACACAGATTAACAAATAGGAAGTGTACAACAAAGTTTCATGATAAACTATATAAATTGAAGTTCAGTTAACAACGCGGCCCCGGGGGTCGAGTTGTTAACTGAAGTACCTAATCATCGTATAGCACGACAATTGTCTAGCCGATAACACGATTGACTGCCAAAACAGAGTTAAACAGAGGTCGTGGTTTCTATACCCACTGGAGCACCCCACTTGGTATGTCCAAATGGCCTCAATAAGGGTGTATTTCCAATTTTTGTGATGTCTAGTTTGTTACCAGGGCAAGTGATTGTTACGGACGTAATGGTAATTGTATCGCGATTGGTAATAAGTAACCGAAATAACCATTCTAATGGTATACGCCGAGCATCATTCATAACTCGACGTCTCATGAGTAATTGCGATCTCGTCGGAGTTGTCGTTTGATAGAGATTAAAATACATTGTTTAGTCCACTTCAAAATATTGTCAATTGGGTAATTCTCAATTTGAAAAAACGACATGAATAAACTATATTATTTTTAATGCACTAACCCGTGCTAAGGACAATTCAACAACCTATTTAGAGGCTAAAAATTCCACCCATGCCGGGATTCGAACCCGCTACCTCTGGCTATCCGTGCCAGCGCACTTTCCAACTGAACCAATGGGCGACTCACCGGCATTAGTGAAATTTCGAACCTCTTTACAATAATCTCTGAATAACGTACAGGCAGCGACATCTGGCTGAAGTAATTTGCTTCACTTGCAGCCCCGAGCACCTACTTTGCAGTTAGGTTTTTACATCGGAATGATATCGCTGTACCCACATGACTATATTATTTTTAATGCACTAACCCGTGCTAAGGAAAATTCAAAAACCTATTTAGAGGCTAAAAATTCCACCCATGCCGGGATTCATATATATTATTATTAGTCATGTGGGTACCGCGATATCATTCCGATGTAAAAACCTAACTGCAAAGTAGGTACACGTGGCTGCAAGTGATGCAAATTACTTCAGCCAGATGTCGCTGCCTGTACGTTATTCAGAGATTATTGTAAAGAGGTTCGAAATTTCACTAATGCCGGTGAGTCGCCCATTAGCTTAGTTGAAAAGAGCGCTGGCACGGATAGCCAGAGGTCGCGGGTTCGAATCCAGGCATGGGTGGATTTTTTAAATTCTAAATGAGTTTATGAATAATCTAACCATGGTGTTTTCTTCTTCGAATAGAATTTCGAATTCCGCTCGAGATAAATAAGCATAATCCATTTGTTTAGCTACTTAAAAGAATGTAAACAATCTTGAAACGTCTATTTATCAAATAAATATCTCATAAATTTGTCCTTAGCACGGGTTAGTGCATTAAAAATAAAAATAGTATAATCTTTAAACTTTACCAATTCAATTTGAAATTTAATTTAATTTCATGAAATTCAAGTACAATGTAAGGATTATAAGTTAAAAATATGTGTGTGTGTGTGTGTGTATTTCGATAAAAAGACGTATCAAGATTGTTTAAAATTTTTAAGTACCTAACCAAATAGACTGAAGAGTAAATGGTTCCTAAGCACTAAGCGTGCAAACACCTAAGGTAGTAAATTATTGCAGTTAAATATCGACTTCAGTTGTGACTCTATAGTCACAACTGAAGTCGATATTTAACTGCAATAAATCTATATTTGGCAAAATGAGATGTATCCAAATAATAGCAATTGCTGTGCTGATTGAACAACAGAACTAGATTTTTTTTATGGTTTAAAACCATTTTTATATTTAAAATATAAGCAAATTTAAAGTTGCTATGCGTAAAATTATAGGCAAATCATTTACTTAACAGGTTGAATTGATAGATGGAAACCTCTATTAATGATATAACCTAGTATTTATTAATGACCCCCGATGCTCATAAATAGAACTTATTAAACTTAATATATTTAACAGTTGTAACGTAATTATATTAATTCCCAACATGGGTCGTTAACACAACACATTGTAGACTTTTAGTCCGGATTTACTTACGGGTGTTGTTATATCGGAAAAGTCCGACCAGGTTTCGCTCCGATTCGCAGAGCTTAATCACGATACAACAACACCCGTAAGTAAATCCGGACTAAAAGTCTACAATGGGTCATTAAGGTAATGTCATTTCACCTAATAAATAATCGCGCTTAGACCCTTTTTTAATATATGTAGGTAGCTTACTGTCATATAACCTCCTGCAAAAACAGGAAAACATATGGACAAAATTAACCCACACTTAAAGCGATACACTTCATACAAGTTCCTAGGTATAAAAATAATAACAATGACGCATATGACACGACGCCTTTTCATGTTACTCTTGCGCCATTGTGCTACAGATTACAGATATAACATAACAATGTTTCTTGCTAAACTACCTGTAATCTTCTGATCTCTATCACATGTGTGACTTTAAGGCAGCTTGACAGAAAAAGTGTAGAAGTTCTATGACCCAATATTGTCATAACGGGTATAAAGATAAAGTCAATGTTACTTAGCCATTAACTTGTTAATCGTGTCTGGGACTTAGTCTACAAGTTCACCATCCGATAATATTAATAAATAATAACTGCTAGTAACTTAAGTCCCTTGACACGTCGAACTACGATGTTTTTACAAATATTACAAAATTGACTGAGACAGAACTATCATTGTTCGGGCCTATACTGTTTTATTTGAATTGTCAATAGCTGATCAACCTTTATAGTAATGTCCTCTACGTTAAGTTACTGGCGACTTTGAAACAAAAATGTGTATCGTTTAGTCTTTTTTTACAGGAAAGGAGGTCTCATTATAATAGTAAGCCTGTATGTACTCTTCGGATAAGTAATTCTCTTATACCTATATAATATATTTATGGACATCGTAATCGAGGCCGGCCTAGAAGACGGTGGAGAGATGATCTCGACAACCATCTGCCGGAGTGGCCTGAGGTGGCCCAGGACAGGAAACTCTGGACTGAGTTGGGGGAGGCCTTTGCCCAGCAGTGGGACACAAACGCGTCTACTGAGATTACGAGTAGAGAGTTAGTCCTTTTCCTTCACTGGTGAAGTAACCATAATTATGGACGTTGCAGTGCCTGGGACATAGTTTTTTTTATGATGATCAATGGAAATACTAATATAGCCTGAAGAAGGAGATGAAATTACTAAATGACTTATTCCCTGCTGGCTTTGATTTAGAGTTTCTTAGAAATGAGAATGGACTTGAACTTCAAAAGTAACATGCCAAAATGTAAAATGAGTGTTGAGTAACAGCATTGGGAGGCTTGCCAATATTTTGCAAAGTAAACGAACTCTCTTTGAAATAGAAATAATAATAATTTTAAAAGAAACAAGAATAGTGAGGTAGAATGAACTCTTTGTCTAGAGGATAATATTAGTTTATTCACCTCTGTATAAAACATCAACAGTTCTGTTCATGACCTATCTGTACTGTACTAATATTATCACGTTTTAGTTGTTATGAAGTAGGTTATCATCGCGAAGCGCTCGTGGCCTAGTCGAACCGAGTGATTGGAATCAATCTCTCGGCTTAAGCAACAACAGGCGCGGTCAGGCGCAGGATGGGTGACCGTCCCGTGACTACCGCTCGTGGAATTTTTTCGAGCGCTTCCGTGCTTCGCAAGGCACGTTAAACCGTTGGTACCTGCTGTCCTGTAATGGCAGTCGTTAAGCCATGCCAGAGGCCTTATGGGCGGCTTAATAACTTCTGACAGTAAGGCCCGCCACTGCTTTACAATCCTCCACAAACCCTGACTTGGCCCCCATGGTGGAATATGGCCTAACCTTCCGCTACCGCGCTTCGCGAGGCAAGTTAAACCTTACAGAGATAAGCTCGCCTTTGTACATGTTATTTCTTATGTAATGTCCTTTGGTACCGGCTGTCATGTAATGACAGTCGTTAAGCCATGTCAATTAGAAGTACCCTAGCCTTTTGATGATCCATAAGTAAGTGAGTCACTGAGTGCCGAAAATTGTGATTTCCGGATCCCAACATCTCTGTAAACTAAGTACCAGAAATTTAGAATATTGGCCACCATAACCGTCCGGCAAAATTTTCTGATATTGGTGGCTTCGAAGTTGGAGGTGGGGCGAAAAGTGCTCTAAACAGTTCGGGTTAATATATGCACAGTGCGGCTCGACCGAGAGCTGGGCCAGGTGCACCTCGAAAAAAAAAGTATTAACTTACCCAATTTCTCCAAGGCATCCTCGATGACTTCAATATCCTTGCCAGACAGACCCTCTTCAGATTTTTCAGGTTTCTCTTTGGGAGCATCCACATTCAAGACTGGCGCCGCGTCAACAGCAGACGGGGCCGATTCCACATCGATGATGGGAGCTCTGTCTTTGAGTTCCTCTTTTTCTCTCTTTCGCGCATCCAGGATTTGCTTTTCTCTTTCGGCCTCTTGCATCTCTTTCTTGTCTTCCTTGATCTTGAGCTCTTCGAGCCTGATGGCTTCTGCTTTTGTCTGAAAGGCAAATGTTCATTCTGTTACTTAATTATATCCTGTAGTTCCTAATCAGTGATTTGGGCCTTTATAAAAGACCTTGAGCAGCGACTTCCAGGTCTTCCCATCCCAGCTGTGCTGTTTTAGACTCTAACAGGGTTATTTTTTATGGTCATTTATCAAAAGTGAGTCAACTTAGGTTTTTTGAAGTAAACATTTGTATTGACGATGATCCAATACTTTATACCTCGTATTGACAGTATTATACTTTGTTGCACACGAAACATTTAACATGACTGAAAGAGATTTCTAGAGATTTCGACAGTAGTGGAGGTTTCGACTGCAAATTAAAATCGAGGCCTCCTTTCTCTGTTTTAATTTTAATTCGATACCTCTACGCATTTCCGAGATAAAGGGTCTTGACAGACAGACTGCCAGATGGGCAGCCAACAAAGTGAACCTATAAGTTTTCGTTATAAGGTTTTCTTTTTGAGGTACGGAACCTTAAAAATGTCTTTTTAGTTCATAATAAAGAACTCCTTACCTTGAAGTCAACTTTACCCTCCTTTTCTCCGATAGCCGCTCTAGTCTGCGTGACAAGCTCTTCGGGTAGCGCCGAAATAGTCGCTTTCAGCTTGTACGTTGTCGGTACATGGTCCGGTACCATCAGAGCTCGCGACAGGAGCAGTAGCGACTGAGGAACCTTCTCGTTCAGTGACAAATCCAGCCAGTTTCGTAGTTCTTTCC
The DNA here is from genome assembly GCA_934045075.1 of Yponomeuta sedellus. NCBI lineage: Eukaryota > Metazoa > Arthropoda > Insecta > Lepidoptera > Yponomeutidae > Yponomeuta > Yponomeuta sedellus. Next base: position 5,105,024 of record OW203735.1, on the reverse strand, counting down.
TAAGACGCTCCTCTGACACACCATACGCCCTCATACCGCGGTTTTGGCATGCCTGCTGAAGCTCACCGAAGTTCAAAGAGTCTACGCCCTCTTTAGCTATCATCTTGTCATCAGCAGCTAAGGAACGTAGCTTCATTCGTAGATTGAAACGCAACATAGCACTGGTGCCGATACTGGTACAGTTGAGAACTCTGCATAGAGCAACTAAGTGTGGCCTTCCCAGGGAGTCCAGAGTGATTTCATCTTCAAAAAGCTTCGAGAACTTCATGATTTCTTCACTGGTCGCAACATCACCTGATGTTCTTATTCTATTGAAAAAACTCGAAAACTCCTTGGCTAGTTCTGAGTGTCTGTTACTTGCTTGTGGAGCCATTTGGTCAAGTGTCTCTTGGAAGAACTTGGCCATTTCCAGCTTGACTTTCAGATGCTGCTTCAACTTGGCGTCCTTCTGATCTCTGCTTTCAAATGTTGAAGGTAACATATTTGGAAATAGCTTTATGAATAATGGCAGAGCGAATTCCAAGAAGGGTACTAGAATGAAGACAATGAATGGCACCAGTCTGATAGTGTCTCCTATTGTGGTGACTAGCAGTTTGTGTTCTCTCCGTGTTAACTGCTCTCCCTTTAAAATTCTGAAAGCCAATGACGTTGATACTCGGATAGCTATGAACAAGAGTCGAAAACCATGATAGTAGTGCCGGAGTTCATCCATGATACGTGTCTTTAGACTTTTCTTCTTGACCTCTTTTTGAGGAACTTGATTTTTTATTGTTTCAACTGTGGCTTCAACTTTTGAAGATGGTTTTAAGGGTTCTTTCTCAAATAAGGAGCTGGTTGTAGAGAGCTGCCTTATAGTGGGTAGGATGAAGTAGTCCCTGGTACTGAGAAGTGGCTTTTGGGTGATGTCATTTTGCAGTTCAAACCCTTGTGATGTGTAATAGCTCAATGACCTTGAGAGTGCTATGTATGGTACATTTTGATATTGCCGTGGTTCTCGAAGTAATACTAGAAAGGCATCAATATTCATTAATTAATCATTCAGCCATGGAATTTTATAACAATAGATGGTTTGCCTGTGCTGCACCTCAAGAAGTTAATTGTGAATTGATTGTAATAGGATAGTAGCAGACATAATCTTGTAAAAACAAGTTACCTATAGTGTCCTTGGTCTATAAAGAATATGCCAAAAAGGAAAGGTAATTTTAAAGTGAAAATTGAATGGACACATCTCATTTCTTTCTCTGTAACATTGCCAAGGGAATGAATTTTGGTAGCAGTTTTAAAGTGTATATATCCATTAGGAATAAGGTTCTGTTTCATGGTCCAAAGGGGAAAGAAGTATGGGAAAAAAACAATCCATTTATTTATAGACAAAGGCGAGTTCATTGACAGGGAAGTTTGGAAGTTATAACTAACTACAAAGCAAAATTGTCACGACAGGTGCGGGCTAGATCAATGTTCACTCTATACCGATTGCATAAACCATCGAGAAATTACATTATTATGAATGGAATATGCATATCACAAATAATATCAAATAAGGGTTACAAATATAATGTTAAGGTTTTCAAGGTCTACGAACACAGATCGTAAAAGAGGCTGATAAATCACAAAACATCAGTAAATTTTTCCACTTAGAACCCGATAGTTTAGGTTACATTAGTCTAATTCTTCGAAGTGGAAATCAGGAAAAGCTTTTAACTTACATGATTTATTCAAACACCGGCATTGAGAGAATATTATTCTGTTCATGGCTGATAATTTTGCGAAGATTTTCACGTAAAAATTAAGGTAAAATTTATGTAAAAACAAATCAAGTTTTTCACACGATGACACTCGATAATAAATCGGTTTTCACTTCACTGGGAATAAGTTAACTGTGAACGAAACGGTGCAGAAAGATTACTCCAATGTTGTTCAGTGTTTCATTAATGAACCAATCGTAACGTGGCTTTTGAGAAATAATCCAATTGGAGAGTTCTATTACATGCCTTTATTCAACAAAACCTTAAAACGTTGAAATTGTTTTGTTAACTTTGTTTTCATTTACCACCACATCAATTCATATGCTGCGCAGAACACTAACTTGTTCTGAGTCACATCATGCTGCTCAGAACAAGTTATAGGGAAGAGCGAGTGATCGTGCTCTTCCAATAGAAAGGTAAAGTTCCCGCAGGGATGTTATGTAACAGCAGGGGCAGCAGGAGAACAGCAGGTCGAGGTAGCAAGGAAAATAGCAGCACACAGATAGCGGTTATCTTTTATTCGGTCAACCCAACAATATTAAGATGGTATTTCGTACATTCCCTCGCTTTTATATTACCCCTCCACAGTGGTGACAACTGAAAAACTATCAATCAACGGAAACATTCAAACCCATCCTAATAAAAGTAATTGTTGTTAAATAATTTATGAATTAATATGATAAATTACAATTAACTAAACTCATAAATTAATATGGATTTTATAATCGACTATTGACTCCTATGCTAGATGTTTTATTTAAAAGTATGTATGTTGTGGTGACGACAGGAACCGGATTTTATTACACTCGGCCATCCTGCATCAGCCGTGTCCCACGGCGATCTTGGGCGGCTTCGGCACTTCTTTGAACCTGAAACGATTTTAACGCAGTAAATTTTCTTTGATAAAATAAAAGCACTTACACAAAACCATTTCTGTAGTTGTAGTTTTATATAAAATAGATTTTATCGTTCAAGTACTAATAGGTAAATATGACTACGTCTGTTATTTGCTTGACTGCCCAATTGTGTAACAGATCTACCCTCATTCCTTCATAGCATGATAGATTTAATTACGTCAGACAACTGTTGGGTACTAACAATTATTTCATAGCAGCAGTAGACATAAGCAGAAAACTAAAACAGAAAACTAAATTTGAAGTAAATTAAATAAGCAGAAAGAAAAAAAAAATTATAAAGTTAATTATGTAGGTCTAGGTCAGATGATTGGCGATATTGACGGGTAAACTCGTTGGCACACAGATCCAGCTCAGTCGACTAGATATTGAAACGTACAATCGTTGGCACACAGATCTAGCTCAGTTGACTAGATATTGACGCGTAAACTCGTTGGCACACAGATCCAGCTTAGTTGACTAGATATTGAAACGTACAATCGTTGGCACACAGATCTAGCTCAGTTGACTAGATATTGACGCGTAAACTCGTTGTCACACAGATCTAGCTCAGTTGACTAGATATAGAAACACAATCACTCGCTGCCACACAGATCTAGCTTTGTTGTCTAGATATTAAAAGTTAAGCGAACAAAGAGCTAACTCAGTTCAATTGATAATAAAACGTCATTACTCGTCGGCACACAGATCTAGCTCAGTTGACTAGATATTGAGACATAATTACTCGTTGCCACATAGATCTAGTTTTGTTGTCAAGATATTAAAACTTTGTCATATATGGACTTCATAGATTATTGCAACTGGAATTACTATTTTATCAATTCAAAACAGTTTTAAATTCTTATACAAACATTTACATTTATTTTCATCTCTTTCTTTATACATGATCGAAATTAATTCATATTATTATTAAATGAAATCTATTATTTGCAACTTTAAGAATCTTAACAAATTTATACAGGGAGAAATAATTACTAAAACAATTGATAAATCGTAAATTATCATATCTGTACATCACACTCACTTACATCACACATGCAGGTTTGTACCTAACTCTCAAGTAGGTCTATGAGGTCGTCTCGGTCAACTTCTCTATCAGATTCAGTGGAGCTGTCAGAGACAGAAGGTTTATAGGGACGCAATGCTTCGCCAGGGACGACAGCACAAAACTTCCTGTACCCCTTAATGCCTTTTATACTGTTAATTGTATAACGGTCGATAGAAATATCGGATTTTGTTATTTTGTATGGTCCTGTGTAACAACTACCTAACTTTTTAGTTACGGCTGTAGCAGGATCACGAGACAAACCTCCCTTCCATAATACTAAGTCACCTACTTTATACTTTTTACAACTTTTGTGTTTTTTATCATAGCGGTTTTTCATGACTGTCATATATTTATCGATACGCACTTTAGCCTTTTGTTTACGTTCTTCTAACTGTGTTTTCGAATCAGAGTGGTCAGTACTACCGGCTGCGGGGTAGGCGGGCAAAATACTATTTTTGTGAGCGAACATCAAATTAAATGGCGCATAACCAGTTACTGCGTGTGCTGTATTGTTTATGCCCCATACGACGTCGGACAACTTTTCGTCCCAAGTACACTCGCTTTCTGTCGTAGTATTTAGCCCGTTAATTATCGTCCTGTTTACCCTTTCTACCTGTCCGTTTGAACGAGGAGAAGCCACGGCATTTAGCACATGTTTTAATTGTTTTTCATTGACAAACTCTTTAAAATATCGGCTAGTAAATGCTACTCCGCGGTCTGTAATTATTCTACAGGGATTACCAAAAACTGAAATTATTTCTTTTAGGTTTTTAATAGTTTCTACAGAGCTAACACTTCTAACTGGCCTGGCAAACACGAATTTTGTAAATGAATCAATAACAACAAGTATGTATGTATTACCCCTGCGTGTTTTTAGGAATGGCCCTAAATGATCGGCATGAATGGTATGCATGGGAATTTGCGGTTTTTCAATTGGGTGAAGTTCGCCCTCCGGCTTGCCGTAGTTACCCTTTGCGTAAGCGCATTGCAAGCAAGCGTTAACATATTTTCGAATGAATCTAGTCATACCCTTGAACCAAAATTGTGATTTTATTGCCTTTTCACACTTGTCAAAGCCCAAGTGTCCAACCTGGTCATGATACTTTTGTAGCAGACTCCATTTGGACAGTTTAGGTATTACAAATCTATTTCCATGAATAGTTTTACGAAACAAACATTGGTCGACCATTTCGTAGTTATTTACAATGTCAGGATTATTAGTACCTTCTCTCAGCTGTTTCATAATTCCTTGTACATGTTCGTCCTGAAGTTGTAACGTGAGGCGCCAATCAATGTCGTCAATGCTAAGTACAGGGACTGTCTCTATAGGGTTACGGCTTAGGGCATCAACGTGCCGCATGCGATCCCCGGGTCGATATTCAACCTCGAGGTCGAAGTCTTGGATAGTGAGCCACCAACGAGCAATACGAGGAACCAGGTCCTTTTTTGTGAGGGTACTCCGCAGAGCGGCGCAATCGGTAACTACCTTTACCGGAATACCAGTTAGATATATGCGAAAACGTTTGAGGGATTCTACTACAGCCAAAGTTTCTAGTTCATAACTGTGATAATATTGCTCTTCCTTGGTAGTCACACGGCTAAAGTAAGCAACCGGTTTTAATTTTCCATCCTCTTGATACTGTAGTAGTATCCCACCTAAACCTTGCTTACTGGCATCAGTATGGAGTTCAGTTTTCGCATGTGGGTCATAAATGGCCAATACGGGTCTTTCAGTTAGAATAGATTTAAGGCGTTCAAATGCCTCTTCTTGCTCTATTCCCCATTCCCATTCTACCCCCTTTTTGGTCAAATAAGTGAGAGGACGTGCGATTTCAGCAAAACTGTTCACGAACCTACGGAAATAGGAGGCGAGGCCGACAAATTGCCGTATTTCGTGTACATTAGTGGGGCGTCTAAATTGTGAAACGCTATCTATCTTCGATTGCCCAGGACGTACAGATCCAGCAGTTATTTCGTGGCCCAAATAACTGACACTTGTCTTCAAAAAGGAGCATTTTTGTAAATTTAGTTTTAAGTTTGCCTGCTCCAACAGTTTAAATACTTCCTCCAGGAGGTCTATACCTTCCTCTATAGTTACCGAAGGTATAGTCACATCATCCAGATAAATAGCCAATCGATTGTTAAGGGGTCCTAGGGCTTTTCGTATAAGACGAGAGAATACTGCAGGGGCATTGGCCAGACCAAACGGCATTTTTAGAAACTCGTATTGTCCAGTTGGCGTTACAAAGGCCGTTTTAGGTATCGATTCGTCAGACATTTTTACTTGATAATAACTTTGCGCCATATCAAGTGCTGTAAAATACAGTTTTCCTGAAAGCCGATTGATCTGATCGTCGATGTGTGGCAGTGGAAAGCGATCTTTAATTGTTCGAGCGTTGAGAGCGCGATAGTCTATACAGAGACGATAATCACCCCCCTTTTTCCTGACCAATATCACGGGACTAGCATACTCTGAGTTCGACTCTCTCACTATATCGGCTGACATTAACTCACCTACCTTTTGCTCAACGATTGCGGTCTCTTTATAAGATAACCTATAAGGTTTACAGTGCACAGGCATGTCTGTTGTGGTTGCAATTCTCATTTCAATCAGGCTAGTACACCCAAGTTCATTACTGCATTCGGCAAAAGAATTACTATATTTATTCAACAATCTCAATAGTAGTTCGCAATAATACTCGCCAATATCTCCCATTTCTACATCTGTCTTATCTATTATTTTATTACGCACCTGGTCTAAACAGTTTTCGTTTGAGACAGTTAACACATCGGATTGTTCGTAAACATCTGCGCGAGTGAGTAATTTACCTTCAGCCCAGCGTATGCATGACTCACCTAAATTTGTTATTTGTAAGCGATAATTTCCATCCATCAAAATCGACTGAGGAATGAAATAAGACTCATTGTTGAAGCTAAAAATTATGGGGCGGGTTATAAGAACACTACCAACGCCTAGGCAGCTTCCAACATGCACATGAACGTCTAAAGTAGCGCCTGGTTGCAATTCTAAGTCGTTGGACAGCAATAATGGAACTTTTTCTACAAAATCATTCTTAGATAGTTGTATATCCGACAAATTGTGGGTAGGGCATGAACTTTCCCCATTGTTAGCAATCAACTTGACTGATTTGGAGGTAGCAATAAGGGTTACATTGGAATGAGTAATAACTGGCTGACCAATTATGATATCTATGTCTTTTAGGTCCGAATCTGTAACTTCGGCGAAACTTTCAAGATGTAGGTCATCAATGTGTAACTGAAAATGTACTTTGCCTAGCGAAACAATTTGCGTGCCGCCAAAACCTTTCATCAACACATTAGAATGTAATATTTTTAGCTGCAAAGCTCCAACAGATTTCAACGTAATAATATTGACTTTACTGCCTGTATCAATGTAAGCAAGTACCACTACACCATTTATAGTAATAAGTTTCTTATAGACATCAGTCAGAATTTCAAATGAAGCGAATGAAACTTGACGTACCTGTTGGACGTTCCGTTGCCCTAGTGGTGCGTTGCTAGGCCGTGACGCGGCGGCGCTGCTCCCGGCAGCAAACCAGCAGGCAGCAGCAGCGTGACCCACACGTTGACAGACCTGGCAGCGTGTGAGGCGACAGTCTCGAGCTTCGTGACCAGTCTTGCGGCAGTTGAAGCAGGTCTTCGGCATACTTGATCCTCGTTGCCAAGTGGATCTCGATTCTATATTTCTTGATTCGACTTTCTTGTAATTCTCAAGAGACGATAAGAATCCGTAGTACAACTCTTCTGGTGTCTCACAGCTGAAGGCCTTGGCATTCGCTCTTAGTTCAACTGGTAGGCCTCTTATCAGGCATGAAATTGCGGAGTCCCCTTCCAGGCTACATTTCTTCAAAAGGGACATTTTGTCGTGGAAATACCTGGTCATGGTTTCTCCATTGTCCTTGGTGCGCTTGAGCATTTCTTCCAGTCTATCGACATAATCCGTGGAACGAGGGAACGCGCGTGACAGTCTATCTTTCCACAGCGTCCACGTGGCTCCATAATCTTCCAGGTCATCATACCAATCTCGAGCAGCACCTCGCAGACGAATTTGCATGACAAAGACACGGTCTCTCTCATCCCAGTGGTACATGTCACCGAGCTGATCAATTTTATTAAGCCAGCCCTTCACATTAGTGGTTTTCTTCCCAGGGTCAAATTTAGGAATGACCTCAGCGTCCAGATGATTCACTCTTCGTTTTGCAGGACGTTCCATTTCTTCTTCTCGTCGCGAAAAAAAAACTTCGTCATTTTGAGCAGCTTCTTCGTCTGTAGTCGTGTCATCATGTTTCCTTTTTCCTCTCTTTCCCAATCCGTGGACATACGGGCCGAGCATCTTGTTCTTCATCCCACTTCTGAAGTGTAACAGCAGGGGCAGCAGGAGAACAGCAGGTCGAGGTAGCAAGGAAAATAGCAGCACACAGATAGCGGTTATCTTTTATTCGGTCAACCCAACAATATTAAGATGGTATTTCGTACATTCCCTCGCTTTTATATTACCCCTCCACAGTGGTGACAACTGAAAAACTATCAATCAACGGAAACATTCAAACCCATCCTAATAAAAGTAATTGTTGTTAAATAATTTATGAATTAATATGATAAATTACAATTAACTAAACTCATAAATTAATATGGATTTTATAATCGACTATTGACTCCTATGCTAGATGTTTTATTTAAAAGTATGTATGTTGTGGTGACGACAGGAACCGGATTTTATTACAGTTATACGTGTCATAATTATGGTACATGTACCATAGTTCAGTTGTTCGTACCATGTACCATGATACATCCATTATGGTACGCGAAAGTACCATAATTTTGCCTTTCGTCTTATTTTCATGGTTCGCTTTTGCTGTTGACGAGTTGTTTTATATATACTGATATCTAGCAACAGTAAAAACTCATTCATTCATTACGTTCAGTAAGTAATTGATAAGAACGTTCATATCTGTGATAGTTTTTATAGTCTGTGGATTGTAAGTGAACTTCACAGGTGAACTTTGTATGTAGCTTTATTGGTATTTTTTCTTCAAAAAGTTTAACTTAGTCAGAAGTAGTAGAGATTAAAACGAAAAAAGCGAGTAGAGTGTTCGTTTGAAGAATTAATGAAAATTCGATGAAATTTTAATACTTTAATTAATAGTACCTACCTAATTTATTAAATCCGTATGAGTTTTCCCACCCGTACCTTATTTTTTTCAAAAATACCATAATTTTGAGCGTCTGGTGACATAATTCAAGAGTTGGCATCTAACATCCCTGAGTTCCCGCCAGGCAGATCGTATGCCTGGGGACGGCCGGTCCAACTATTGTTAGTCGGACATTATATTAATTATGGTATGTCATTGAAACACTTTGATTACGCGATGATGCAGAAATGTTGGAGTTTGTAGTGCGCGCGCAGAGTTGACATGTGCTCGCCCTCGCCACAAAGTTATTGTTCTGTCGTGGTTAGATACTCTTTGGTTCTGTCTGAGTCATGCTGAATCCGATCTGTTTGTGGTTTGAGGCTGAAACTAAAAAAATAAATCTGAGGTCGAAATACTAAGAAATACTTAAGTAACTGTTATTCATAGCATCCCATGGAAGAGAGGAGTCTAGAGTCTAGGATAGGTACACGATACGTACCTATATACTCTGCCTGAAGTTCTGTGATGGGCTGACCGCTGACATTTTAATCTAGCTATCTAAGCTCAGAACACGACACAGTTCAGGGGCATTATTATGTAACTATCCACTGAGTTGAGTGACATTAAAATTTCCTTTTTTAAAGCTACTCCAGCTGTCAAATGCATACATTTTTGACACTTTGAAGTTTAAAAACCTATTTAGAGGCTAAAAATTTCACCCATGCCGTGATTCGAACCCGCAACCTCTGGCTATCCGTACCAGCGCTCTACCAATTGAGCCAATGGGCGACTCACGGCATCAGTGAAATTTCGAACCTCTTTACAATATTCTCTGTATTACGTTCTTAGAAGTTCTTTCTTGTTCTTTGAAGTTGTCTAAATGCTTAACTCGATAGAGGATGGATTCTGCTCGTTGTGGTGTTGGTAATCGCACGTGCCACGAATTCTTCCAAATTTATCTCGCTGTAACCTGCTTATTTCCAGTGATTAGTTAGTTGTGGTGAGCTTTTGTGTTGTCTCGTTAAGTAGGTGGTGGTTTCATGGGATCTAGGGAGCCGCCCGACCCGGGCGGCGGTGTCCGCAATGTTAACTCAAGTCCCCCTGTGTTTTCCCAACAAATGGAAATAGTGGACGAGCCTTCGGCTTCACTGAAGCGTGCTTTACACGACCGTGAGGCTGATGTCTCTCACGTTCACAAAAAAGCTGTCGTGGATGGTTCATCTCCGATTATAAATGTGGATGATTCCCCAATTCTTTTTGTTAGCCCCATATTTACAGAGTCCAAAAGGTATGGTCTGGAAGACAAAGGTCCGTATATTGTCCATGTTCGTAAAGAGGAAAGAGGTGCTGACATGACTTCAGGGGTAACCCTGAGACCAATTAAATTAGGTCAGTTCTTGGCATGGAATAATGTTGGAAACATAGTCTTAGGTGGAATAAAATCTGTGGGCAGAAATAGAATCTCAGTTGAATTTAAATCTGGTGAAGACGCAAACAAGTTTCTAAATCATCCGGCTTTACCTGGAGCAAAATATCTGGCAAACATTCCAACGTACAATGTTACAAGAATGGGAGTTGTAAGGAACGTCCCTACAGATTGGTCCATGGCCCAGCTTGTGGAGCCGGTGGGTTGTGGAAAAATTATCAAGGCACGAAGAATTATAAGAAGAAACAATGATGACATTAGTGCCCGCATCCCAAAACAGTCTGTTGTTCACACATTTCCAGGCCAGTTTCTTCCTCCACATATTTACTGTTTCTACACATCCCTCAAAGTAGACCCATATGTGTATAACACCATACATTGCATGAACTGCTGCCGCTTCGGACATGTAAAAGCACAATGCAGATCCAAGACACGCTGCCCCCGTTGGTCTGAGCCTCACTCCAAAGACAGTTGTGACAAACCAGCACTGTGCTTGTACTGTGCCGGCAATCACTTCGCTACAGACACTGGCTGTCCTGAGCACATAAGACAAAAAACATTAAAGTTGTTATGTCTCAGGAATCTGTCTCATACAGAGATGCTGCGGCAAAAAATCCTTCTGCCCGTAGGTATTTTTCAGAAACCACTGGCTCCCAATCAACACAGTTGCCTACTTTATCAGATTCACCTGGCTCCTCTTATAAAAAAACTGTATCTACTTCCCGTAGCCCCAGGGCTCCAGCATCTATAGGCGGGTACATTAAACAAGTCCATCATAGCATAACCAGCACTCCAGCCTCTTCAATGAACAATGGTTGTGCACTGCAAAAGGAGGGTTCCACTTCCCCTCAGAATGATAATTTCATCGATATCCTCATATCACTACTGATAAATATTCTCATGAAATATGATGATTGCCCTCTACCGTCCAACGTTGCACAAAAATTGTCCCAACTAGTCCAAATTTATAACAATGGCTCAGCTCCTTCAATGGAATTGCCACAGTATTAAAAATAAAAGAGGAGAATTGACTTATTTGATCAACAAATATAAGCCTACCATCCTGGCCATCTCTGAGACGTGGCTCAAGCCTGATTCCCACTTTCGGGTCTCTGGTTTTTCATGTCTACGGGAGGACCGGGATGATGGGTACGCAGGAGCTGCCTTGTTGGTCAATAATTATATTTCTTTTTCTCGTATTAATATTTCTACACACAGTGACAACTTTCAGATAGTAGCTGTTAGGTCACTTAATACTTCCTTTGTCTCTATTTACATTCCTCATCTTACTACTTCTATCATACAGGAAGTTGATTCGGTGTTCTCCACCATTCCCGGTCCTTTAGTAATCATGGGAGATTTTAACTTACACAACAGTCTCTGGGGAAGTCACAAAAATGATTCAGTGTCTTACGACCTTTTGGACTTTTTCGATCACTTTGACCTCTGTATTCTTAATGATGGTTCTCCTACTCATAGGGTTTATCCCAACCAAAATCCAAGTTCAGCTGTGGACCTGTCTCTTTGCTCTTCGTGCAAACTACTTGCTTCCCTCTTGACCTGGCAAATCCTGTCATCTACTTATGGCAGCGACCATTTTCCATCTGTAATTTCTTTTCCTTCCAAGACGGTCCCGAAGAAAAAAAGAAACAGGATTGGATAAATTTTTGTGAGGGGCTCTCTCCCAGAACTCCTTCGACGTTAATTTGGAAAGGCATTCGAAGATTCCGCGGTTCCTTGAGCAATAACATTACTTCAGCAAACGACTTCACATCATGGCTTGAGAGCTTTGCAATGAGACTCGCCCCTCCTTCTGCTCCAATGAGAGAGAGTCTACTCCACTATTCCTCAGGTAGCTTCACGCACAGAATGGATGAAATTTTTTCTTTTTCGGAACTTGCTTGTGTCCTGTCTTCCCTTGTGGATTCTTCACCTGGTGTGGACGGTATTCCGTATTCTTTTCTTACATTCTCTACTACCTACACTAAACAGTTTTATTTGGATTCTATAAATAACTTCTTCGTAACGGGCATAGTACCTGATGCATGGAAAACCCAAATCGTGGTCCCTACTTTAAAGCCAGGTAAAGATCCTAGTGACGCCTCTAGTTATCGCCCTATTGCTCTTTCTTCCACGCTGGCCCCCTCCAGACCGATCTCGGGGCGAGGAAAGAGTCAAGATTGCGTATAAGAATGATTCTCGACATCTATAAATTACATATGAAATTCACCAGCCTCACTTGGTGTTTACACAGTGGCGTGGTTTGCCAGACAGCAATGAGACATGTCTCATTGCTGTCTGGCAAACCACGTCCATACGTGGAAGTATTTGCGGCCGCTGCTATTTATTTATTTTATTTTTTTACAAGTATTACAGAAATATGTACTATACAAAGTTATTAAAAAAATGGCGCAAAATTACGGGCTCAGATTGATATAAATCAATAAACTTGAAGGTCTATTGATTTATATTCATTGTTCCGCCATACGGACATTTTTAATACAAGCAGTTTTACAAAAAATCATCGCAACAAAAAAAGTATTCTATGACTATCCCGGTTAGCGGTCGGTGACGAACTAAACGATGGGCCACTGTGTAAACACAGTTGGGCCACGCTACGCCACGATTCCTTTCAAGTGTGCCCAAAAAACCAACAACTGCGCGCCACGATATTGTCCGCCACTACACACCATTGTCCCCTGTACAAAATGGTAATAACGAGCAGTGGGCCAGAGTGGGCAAATGCGTACTGGGGCCTTAACAATTAAACTAAGCTTTTTAGCACAGCCCTCCTATTACGTAGCACTGCACTCTATCGAGTGAAGCATTAAGACGACTCCTAAGTGTCAAAAAATGTATGCATTTGACGGCCGGAGAAGCCTAAAAAAAAGTAAAAATCAACGTCACTCGACTCAGTGGATATGTAAAGGCCGCAGTACACAATGGTCCATACTGGCCCACTGCTCGCCATTGCCAACTGTAAGCCACGATCACTTGCAGTTTACACCATGGCGCGTGGCTCAATGCTGTCTGGCAAACCACTTGCGATGGACGTGGAAGTAATTGCGGCCGCAGCTATTTATTTATTTTATTTATTTACAAGTTTTACAGAAGTATAACAACAAAGTTATTAAAAAAAAAGGCGCAAACGGCGCAAAATTACGGGCTCAGATTGATAAAAATCAATAAACTTGAAGGTCTATTGATTTATCTTCAATGTCGGAACATTGAAGATAAATCAATAGACCTTCAAGTTTATTGATTACCGTCGGACGGACATTTTGGGCGATTTATAATTCAAGTAGTTCTACAGAAATCATCGTAACAAAAAAGTGCTCTGCGTCTATCCCGATCAGCGGTCGGTGACGAACTAAACGATGGGCCACTGTGTAAACAGGGATGGGCCACGCTACGCCACGATTCCTTTGAAGTGTACCCAAAAAACCGACAACTGTCCGATTGCGCGCCACGATAGGCGACTGTTCGTCCGTCATTGCCATTGCACACCATTGCCCCGTGTACACATTGGCAATGGCGAGCGGTGGGCCAGATTGGGCCATTGTGTACTGGCCGCATAATAATGCCCCAGAACGAACAATCCACAATCTATTTCACAGAATAACAGAACATAAATGTTCTGTGATCTCTATAATATCTTTAAGTAGTCTGTGGCTGTTTTGCGAATGAATATATCTGTCTAAAATTTCACAATTTCACAGAGTGGGTCGTTGTCCGATTTTTCGACGACGAAACGCAACCGTTTTTTCTGGAACGAAAACAGGTCCTCGAAACGGTCCTCGTTCGCAACTGGTTTCATTGTATATGAACGAGCAAGGCGCAGAGGACGGTCAAACGATAGAAACTCTCGTTTCGTCTCGTCGACATTCGTCTCGAAAACTAGTAAAAGAAATGGTTGCGGAATGAGGTTGAGGACTAGTTACCGTTTTTCGTTCGATTACAATATTTTTTTCTTTAAATTAATGAACTTCCCTTCATACTTTTCCAGGCTTAGGACTAAACATTAAAACTAAACTTTAACTTGAGTAAAAAATTAATACAAAATTACATAATTAACATTCACAATCAGTAAGTAGCATTGAATTATTAAATCAAACTGAAAAAATGTATACAATAACCGTCACCCACGAGCTGCGCGATCGAGCGCGATCGAGCGAGCGAGCTAGCGTCGCGACTTGTTGCAATTTATTGCTAAACGACCTTAGACGCTATACCAACGACATTAAGATATACCGCAATGACCACCGCTTTGCGAACGAGACGAAATCACGAAACACCGAATAAAATAAGTTGTTTTACACGATATTCGACTGTATACTCCTAGACATAAAGATTACTTTATTGTATCACAGACCAAAACGAACGGAACGAGCAAGGAGCCGACGACGACTTCGCAATTTATTTGAATTTTAAGTTTATTTGGGAAACCAACAGCTTAAATAACAGTGAGTTCATAAAGTAGTGCAGTAACAGTTTTTTAAAGCCAATAATAGGCTTCCACGTATTTACAAAGTAGGTTAATTTATTACAAAATTCAAACTTATTTAACAATGTACGTAACAAAGCGTTATTCGGTTTGTAAATACATAATAATTTAAGGTGTGCTACAGTTTTGTTTAGCTTTTTCATCTTAGTCTTTTTTCTTTCTTCACATTAATATCATACTTATGTAAGTACTCGTACCACAATGATATTTTTGTTTCACAAAAACAGTGTTATATATAATGTAAATAAGGGTTTGGGTAAGTAGTTATATGAGATTGTATTTACGTATGGTGTTCGAGTATATAATAAGTACTACTGGTAAGAGTAAGATAAGATAAGAATATTCTTTACTGTACACCAGAGCACATATTATAAAACATGCAAAGATACAAAGTACAATTGGCGGCTTTATTGCTTAAAGCAATTTCTTCCAGACAACCTTACGACAGAAAGTAATGGAATCTTTTTTATTTAATTACACTATAAAATTAATTTCTATCTACTAGTATATCAACTATTTCATTTTTAAACGACCATTTAGATCCTGTGAATATGTCAACATCGCAAAAATGTTTATTATAAGTTTTAGGAAAGCGGGTAAGGACCGCATTCTGAACATAGTTGGTTGAGTGCTGTGGCAATGATCTCATTCATTACGTTCTCGGCTCTATTAATATAGTATTAAAGGACATATCCGAGTCAAACAATCTAAGGACTGGTCTCGCGACGAACAAACGCTGGCACTGCTTTAGAATGAAACGTAAATAAAACGGTCCTATCGTCGCGGAACACAAAACGGTCTTAGAAAACGGTTCGTCTTTGCAACGATCACGCCTAGTTTCACTACTACATATGTACGTACCTATGCTATGTGTATAAATGTAGTCGTTACTTTTACTGTAATTTGTGAATGAATTTTAGAAACTTTTGATAACTGTCCTTCGATTTTTTTGAATTATTAAATGCATTTATCTCGCTTTGTCCTTGCCGCGCTCACCAACCGTTTCTCTAGGACCCCTGCCTGCATACTCCGACCACATTTGACCAGTAAGTATATGCTTCAATTCACTTTTATTCATTCCTTTCGACTGATTTTCCCGCCACATGTTTCTCTTTCCTCAGATTTAATGACTCAAAGGGGACAGCACATCAAAGAAGGCGCTAAGCGCATAGTGTGGGTAGACTTGGAGATGACGGGCCTAGACATAAACAAGGATCATATACTGGAGATAGCCTGCTTGGTCACTGATGCTCAACTGAAAGTGTTGGGCACAGGCCCCAACATCATCGTACATCAGCCAGATGCCGTCTTAGATTCTATGAACGAGTGGTGCATCGCTCAACACGGTGAGGTACCTATTGTGAAGCTTTTTAGAATAAAAGCTGATATTTCTTTAAACATGATTCCTCTAAAACAGTCCTAAGGTAGCGGAGAGGCAGTTTAAATAATGTGTGTTTACTCCTCTACCATAGATAGACCATTTATATTATTACATCTGCGGAGTTTCATGGCATCTTTATAAATAACTCTTCTCTTCTACAAGAAGGGGTTATGTTAACCATATTCTTCACTGGCTTTGTCTTTGTCTTTGTTCCCGTAGGTTTTCAGCAATGAGGATCCAGTAAATAAAATCTTTATTCCATAAGCAGTGGTTATAGTTTAAACATTGTTGGAAGTCTGAACTATGTTGTAACCTGTATTACAGATACCCAACTCTTTCTTACTACATTCCTCTACTAAACTTGTGGCACAGTTATTATATAATAATAATATTATAGCCTCTATATCCCAAGACTCCATTTTGTATGTAATTTTCTTTGTTATGTTCCTTTAGTGTTTTGTATCCGGGACATACTTTAGTATGTCCCGGAGTTCGGTGTGCCTCTTGGCAAAGGCCTCCTCTAACGATTTCCACTGTTTTCTATCTCTAGCAATTCTTCTTCAGTTATAGCCTACTCTTAATTTTAGTTCGTCCTCCCATCTTTTGCGTTGTCAACCTCTGTTTCTTTTTCCGTCTCTAGGGTACCACTCCGTTACGATTTTGCTCCATTTATCGTGTGGACTTCGTAACATATGGCCGGTCCATCTCCATTTCATTTGATCAATCTTTGTGAGAATATTTGTCACTCCTGTTCTTTTTCTTATGTATGTGTTTCTTATCTTATCTATTCTCTTAATTCCCAGCATGCTCCTTTCCATGGCTCTTTGGCAGTGTTCTAGCACCTGTGTTGTTTAGAGCACAGTTATTATAGATCATTAAAGATCCAGTTGCAATGTTCATAACAGTATGCAAAGATGGTTGCTACATAAATCCATCTAAGTAGTAACCTAATTGTTAACTAGGATCATATTTTTATTTTTGAATAGCGCAAGTTAATTGTAATAAGACAAAATTGTCATCTGTATTAATATTTAGCCTCAAGCCACCAAAGTCGGAAGCTTATATCAATTCTCTTTAATCTGGATTACAGCTCTGAGATTACAGCTCCAAAATACATATCCCCAAATTACAATGTCATCCGAGATCAAATGAGAACCAATTTCAGCTCAATGGAACAACCAGTGTGACCATCTCAAAAGTAGAGATTCAGCTGCATATTGGGCTAAAAATCTGCCAAAAATATGAATTTAAATTATTATTGTCGCGGTCCTATCCCGAACCATCTAGAATAGAGCCTTCTAGGAGCCTATCGAATAGTCGCCGCATGCTGCGTTTTAGTAAACAATAAACGCTGCAAGCAATAATGACTCGTATGTCCACTAGCGTAAGGTTCAAAACTCTTTAAATGAGTAACTGTCCGAGCGACCTTGCCGCGTGTACCGAGTGTAGGTACGTAGTTACGGGAATGTTCTAGAACCCTGGCCGGCGGATATAAATAGCGGCCGCCGCGGCGCGCTGTCAGTTCCGTTTGGAATAGCGAAGAGTAAACTTCGAGCGAACATACCTGCGATACGAGCGATAACCTACGACCTCAGCGATACTATTGGACTACGATTGAACCTGCGATTGGAATCTACGTGTGGACTTCGTGTCGTGAAGACCTGCAGACCAGACCCTGCGTGAATAAATCCTAAGAAGTTGTCATTGGCGTTTTACATCCAAATCCAGAACCCTAGCCCGTAACATTTGGTGTCAGAATTGGGGATTTGGAAATGCCACTGACTCCGAGAGAGGATACTACTGGAGTGAGGACCAGGTCCAGAGGTGCTGCGGAGGCCACGCCCACTGCCCCTCAGGCCACGCCCACCGGCCATAGGGACACGCCCACTGGCCCCGCCCCCCAGGCCACGCCCACTGACCAAGCCACGCCCACTGCGCCTCAGGCCACGCCCACCGGCCATAGGGACACACCAACTGGCCCCGCCTCGCAGGCCACGCCCACCGACCAGGCCACGCCCACTGACCCCGCCCACCAGGCCACGCCCACCGACCCCGCGCACCAGGCCCCGCCCATCGGCCTTGACTACCAGGTGTCACCAACCGACCAACAGGCTCCGCTTCGTAGCCACGCCCACCTGACCACGCCCACCGAAGACATTAAACCTCCGTCACGTACAATGGAGGTTTTGGATATGTCGTGCCTGATGGCAATGTTGAAGGGCATGCGAGAAGAACAGAGCAAGCAGATGCAGTGCCTGCAAGAACAACAGAGCAAGCAGATACAGTGCCTGCAAGAAGAACAAAGAGGCCTGCGAGAAGAACAGAAGGCAGATCAACAGGTGATCCTTTCTGCCGTTACAAAGTTCAGTGATACGGTCGCTAAGCTACATGAAGATGTAGAGGTAGTGAACGAACGGGTTTCCGAGTTGGAGGAAGACCTAAAAAATGTGAAAACCGGCCTCACTGGACTAGAGAAGGAATTTCTGCGTATAAAAGCTGCTGGAGTTACATCGAGCGGAGTTGTCAGCATAAACCACGGGCCTAAAGTGAAGGTGCCTCCGTACGACGGTACTACGTCTTGGGTCGCCTACCGCCAGCAGTTCCAGACTGTCGCTGCTTCAAACGGGTGGACGGACGAACAGAGCCTGACAGCCCTCACCGTCGCACTCAGAGGACCGGCTTTATCTGTCCTGGAGGCACTGCCGACCTCAGGCAGCGAGTTTAAAGATCTGCTGGAGGCACTTGAGGCTAGATACGGGGAACGACACCTGGAACACGTTTTCCGTGCCCAGCTGCGTGACCGGACTCAGCGCCTGGGTGAAGGACTTCAACAATGGGCGTTGGAAATTGAGAAGCTGGTTCGAAAGGCATATCCTTCTGCTGATAGTAAGATGGTGGATACGAATATTTTGCAAGCCTTCGTCGACGGAATCAAGGATCTTGAAATTAGGGCTGCAGTAAAGCTTCGCCACCATTCCTCGTTAAAAGAAGCTCTCGCACACGCCCTGGAAGTAGAAGCTGTGCGTCATGATATCCGGCAAGGGTATAAGCTTCGAGAAGTTACGGAGGAAGTTAAAGAGATCAAGACACCGCCCAAGAAGAACACCGGGCCCATGTGTTACAAGTGTGGGGAAAGAGGGCATCTGCAGTTCACGTGTGCTAAGAAGGAAAGGCAACCGACCAAAACAGATGGCAGACTGGATGCGCGTCTCAACAGAATAGAGCAGTGTTTGGAAGAGTGTGTGAAGAAGCATGACGCTGCGCCCTCCACCGCGAATCAGGGAAACGAATAAAAGCCAGGACTGCGGGGCGGGTACTGGCTGGAGCGGAGGAAGCCCCAGTAACCAGAATCTCACAAGCATGGAACGGGAACAGTCTACTAATACGCGGTGCAGTGAACAAAATAGAGTGCAAAATCACCCTAGATACAGGAGCTTCTAGAACAATAGTGAGACCAGACCTGATGAAAGCTGTAGGGAGCCGCAAAGGCACCAGTTTAAGCAGACTTCTCTCCGCTTCTGGCCAGCAGATACCCGTCCTGGGTGAAAGGTCGGTTACGATATGTATTGGGGAAGCGTCATATATTCACGACGTAATCGTAGCCGAAATTATGGATGATTGCATTCTGGGCCTAGACTTTATGAAGAAACACAATTGTCACATCGATGTCACTAACGGTGTCTTTAAATGTGGTGATGAGGAGAACTTCATACTTGGCGGTCCCGCTGGAAATGTCACGTGCCTGAAGAAAATCGTTATACCTGGACGAGCACAAACTGAAGTAAAGGTGAAGCTGCCTTCGAGTCAGAAGAATCAGCGGAATAGGTGTGTGCTGATTGAAGATACACGTGACAGTGCAGCCAGTCAGAAATTGCTGACAGCAAGAACTCTCGTCTATGGAGGCAAGACCGCTGTAGTAAGGGTTGTGAATATAGGCGATCGTGAGATTACCCTTAGCAAAGGTGACGTTATTGGAAGGTGCGAGGAAGCCGTTTGGATGAGAAGCTGCCAATCATCTCCAAGCTTAAACACATCGAATACCAGTAGTGAAATTATAGTCACTAAGCTCCTTGAGGATTCTAAGAGTAATCTGAGCTATTCGCAAAGCATGAAAGCTAAGAGGTTGCTACTGCGCTTTAGGGATATCTTCTCTAACGAAGGAAATCCTGGAAGAACATCGTTAGTTCAGCACAAAATCGACACCGGACAGGAGCGACCTATTCGTCAGCGAGCGAGGCGCATACCGATTGCCAAAGAAAAGGAAGTACAAGACATGTTGGAAGACATGAAGAAAAACAAGATTATAGAACCTTCTGCTAGCCCATGGTGTTCTCCCGTTGTGTTGGTAAAGAAGAAAGATGGTAGCACAAGGTTCTGTGTAGACTATCGACGGCTTAACGATGTGACCAAGAAGGATAGTTATCCACTGCCACGAATAGACGATACCCTGGACACATTGAGTGGTATGAAATGGTTCTCGACATTAGATCTGAAATCGGGCTATTGGCAAGTGGAAATTGATCCGAAGGATAAAGAGAAGACAGCCTTTTCAACTGGCAAAGGTTTATGGCAATTTAACGTGATGCCTTTTGGATTGTGCAACGCGCCAGCTACATTCGAACGACTTATGGAGTGCGTACTGGCCGGATTAGTTGGGGAAGCCTGCCTTGTCTACTTGGATGACGTCATAATCATGGGTAAAGATTTTGAGGACCACTTACAAAATCTAGAGCAAGTTTTTAAGAAGATAATGGGAGCAAACTTAAAGTTAAATCCGAAGAAATGCAGTTTATTTAAGAACAAGGTTAGTTATCTCGGCCATGTGATAACCAGCGAAGGCATACAGACCGATCCAGCCAAAATCGAAGCAGTGCAAAAATGGCCTACTCCCAAAGACAAGACTGAAGTGCGAGCATTTTTAGGGCTATGCTCATATTATAGACGGTTTGTTAAGGGGTTCTCTGAAATTGCCAAGCCTTTACACAGACTGACTGAAGACAAGCAGTCATTTCATTGGGATGACACATGTGAGAGTTCATTTCAAAAATTAAGAAAATGTCTTTGCGAGACCCCAATATTGGGATTTCCACAGCCTAACGGCCAATTCATTGTTGACACTGACGCCAGTAACACAGCGATCGGAGGAGTGTTATCGCAGAAACAGGGCGACAGAGAGGTTGTGATGGCATATTTCAGTAAATCGCTATCGAAACCTGAAAGGAACTATTGTGTGACAAGAAGGGAGCTCTTGGCTGTGGTAAAGACAGTACAGCACTTCAGCAAATATCTCCTTGGCGTGCGGTTCACGCTTCGCACTGACCACGCCGCCCTGAAGTGGCTGTTACAATTTAAAAATCCAGAGGGGCAAGTTGCTCGATGGATCGAACAACTGCAGGAGTACGACTTTATTATCGAGCACCGCAGCGGAAACGCGCATGGAAATGCTGACGCACTGTCAAGAAGGCCGTGTCCGGAAGACTGCAAGCACTGTGCCAAACAAGAGACAAAGGATTTGCCATTGAGATTGACAAGAATGAGTCCTTCGAGATCTTGGGAAGATGAGGCGATGAAAGAAGCACAGGAAGATGACGAAGATGTACGGCTCATTGTCGCATGGAAGAAACGAGGCGAGGACAAGCCAAGATGGTGCGAAGTCGCTCCTACTAGTGCTGTCACCAAGGCATACTGGGCTCAATGGGACAGTTTTATTCTTCGGAACGGAATACTTTACCGAAAATGGGAGAAACCTAACGGCAGAGAGTTCCATCTTCAGATAGTTGTCCCAAGAGATAAGGTACAAGATGTCCTTCGTGAAGTACATGACGGCGTGTCAGGTGGACATTTGGGCGTAAAAAGGACTTTAACAAAGATTCGAGAAAGGTTTTACTGGCTCCATTGTCGAGAAGATGTGCAAGATTGGTGCCGCAAGTGTCCTACTTGCGCCGCGGTGAAAGGCCCACCAACTAGAAGCCGAGGAAATCTGCAACTTTATAACGTTGGTGCGCCATGGGAACGCATTGCAGTTGATGTGGCTGGACCGTTCCCAGTAACGGAATCAGGAAATAAGTATTTCATGGTAGTTATGGATTACTTCACTAAATGGCCAGAGGTATTCGCCATACCCAATCAAGAAGCCACGACTGTTGCCTCCAAGTTGTTTGAGGAAGTAGTTTGCCGGTTTGGTGTGCCCTTGGAAATACACTCCGACCAAGGCAGGAACTTTGAGTCTCAAGTATTTCAAGAACTCTGCAAAATATTGGGAATGCATAAGACTAGGACCACCCCATATCATCCTCAATCTGACGGCATGGTAGAAAGATTTAACCAAACACTTGAGAGACATTTAGCAAAAGTCGTTGACAGGCACCAGAGAGACTGGGACAAATACATACCGCCATTTCTTCTGGCCTACAGAACGGCAGAACATGAAAGCACGAAGGTAACCCCGGCGCGTGTAAATTTTGGCCGAGAACTGAGAATACCAGTAGATCTGCTGACTGGAGGCCCTCCTGACGACTCACGTTCTCTACACGACTACATTTCCGAGTTACGTGAGAAAATGCGAGAGATTTATGCCATAGTACGGGAAAACGGATTGGAGTCGAGTGAAAAGATGAAGACTAGGTATGACCGCCGAGCAAATACAAGCGGCTTCGAAGAAGGAGCACTAGTCTGGCTTCACAATGTGACTCGACGAAAAGGAAAATCTCCGAAATTGCAGACAAGATGGGAGGGACCGTACAAAGTGGTAACTCGGTTAAATGACGTGACGTACCGAATTCAACGGCAGCCAAGAGGTGCACAAAAAGTGGTTCACATCGACCGCTTAGCTCCTTATCACGGCAGTAATGAAGATGCTCGGGACGAGCATCTCTAAGAGGGGAGCAGTGTCGCGGTCCTATCCCGAACCATCTAGAATAGAGCCTTCTAGGAGCCTATCGAATAGTCGCCGCATGCTGCGTTTTAGTAAACAATAAACGCTGCAAGCAATAATGACTCGTATGTCCACTAGCGTAAGGTTCAAAACTCTTTAAATGAGTAACTGTCCGAGCGACCTTGCCGCGTGTACCGAGTGTAGGTACGTAGTTACGGGAATGTTCTAGAACCCTGGCCGGCGGATATAAATAGCGGCCGCCGCGGCGCGCTGTCAGTTCCGTTTGGAATAGCGAAGAGTAAACTTCGAGCGAACATACCTGCGATACGAGCGATAACCTACGACCTCAGCGATACTATTGGACTACGATTGAACCTGCGATTGGAATCTACGTGTGGACTTCGTGTCGTGAAGACCTGCAGACCAGACCCTGCGTGAATAAATCCTAAGAAGTTGTCATTGGCGTTTTACATCCAAATCCAGAACCCTAGCCCGTAACATTATGTCCATGGAGATGGAAAAAATCAAATACCTAGGTACATTATTTATACTAAAAGAAAATTATTTAATAAAAACAAAATATATGTAGTTAAACAAATTCTGACACAACCCAATGTTGTGTAACAATTTTATTATTATCATGCTGTATCTACATTGTAAAATTTTTCATTTTCTAAATACATAAATTTTAAATACTTATATTATTAATATTAGTTAATACACAAGCAGCTCTTAGCTGATGCGTGTATAGCACTTCTATGCATTTGTTAAATGTTTATCTAGTCTGTTTTTAAATGAGTTCACGAGCCCCGGCATGTACCAATGCCTTTGTTTTCTAAGTTATGTACATAATGCACCCTCAGAACGAAAGAGGCCTAAGTTAAAAAATAGTATAATACTCAAAAAAATCTCAAAAAATTGAGTACCTAACAATCATAGAGAGACATAAAAAGGTATGCTCTATCCGATGAGTAGTAAAACAAAGGCGCTTATTGTAAAAAAAGAGCATAGCGAATCTTCCGTCCACGGCATACCTTTTTATGACTCTATGATTGTAACTCAATTTCACTATTTTTTGACTTAGGCCTCTTTCGTTCTGTGAAAGCAAATAATTTAAAAATAATTAATAATCAAGCCGCCCATAGGGCTTCTGACATGGCTTAACGACTGTCATTATCATTACATGACAGCCAGCACCAACGGCTTAACGTGCCTTGCGAAGCAAGGGAGCGCTCGTTAAAATGCCACTAGCAGCAGTCATGTGACGATCACCCATCCTGCACCTGACCCCGCCTGTTGTTGCTTAACTCTAGTGATTGCTCCAATCACTTGGTTCGACTAGGCCACGAGCGCTTCGTGAAGGGATGGACGCACAACGGATATTCGACAATGTTCAAACATTATCGCATATTGGTTAACTTATTGTGCGGAAGCAACATGATGTTTTGTCTATGAATATGACGTTACCGCTTATAATCTACAGTCGCGATTAAAGATGTATTGGTGAAATCTGGTTCGTTTGACCGAAGATTTAAGTTGAGCTTCCGTAAGCTGAGTTCCCAGGAACCTGGCTCTCGCACGTTTTGGTGGAATTGGTCCTTGATCATACAGATTGAGTTTAGCTCTATGTATTTTGTCAGTAAGCTAAATCCCAATAGGCCCACTTTTTTGATATATTAGGTATTTAAAATGAATCCAATTTCCTTTTTGCAGAGTGGTTTGACGGAGGCTAGCCGTAAGTCGACTATCTCAGTCACCCAGGCAGAGGAGCAAGTGCTTCAGTTCATCAAATGTTACGTGCCTGAGGGCAGGTGCCCTCTAGCAGGCAACTCTGTCTACATGGACCGGCTCTTCTTGCAAAAATATATGCCTCTTTTCAACTCCTATTTACATTATAGGATTATAGATGTCAGCACTATAAAAGAGTTGGCGAAAAGGTGGTTTCCAAGTGAGTTTTCACGCCTGCCTCCAAAGGAATTCAAGCATCGCACAATGCAGGACATTTTGGAGAGTATTCAAGAGTTGAACTATTACAGGGAACATATTTTTAAAAACAAGCTTTTAGAATAATTTCTATGGAAATAAAAAGTTAGCAAAATCATATTGTTATTTGTGAGAAATATGAACCTTAAAGTTATGCTTATGACTAATCGGTTTAATAAAGCTGTAGTGGAATGATGTAGGTAGTTATAAATATCAGCATAATATTTACAGAGTTAAAAAATATAAGTGATTGATGCACGCGATTGCGGTCTAATATTGAGAAAAGTTGCCTCGACTGCAACTTCGTCACACGCTGGGAAGCGTGTGTTGTCTTGTGGGTGTATATTCCGAACGCACTCAGGTAATAGTTGGGAATTACGTACAAAGTTCGGAAATTCCCCGAAAATTTAAGGAACAACATAGGTACAACAACAAAAACATGGTGAAACCCAAATGATGTTATGTTCATTTATTAAATATTCCTTGTTCATAATTATTGTTATTTATGACAAAATTGACAGTGTGCATTCTAAGAAATATTGGATTTTAAAAGTATTTTTTGTACATTTCATTTAGTTTAATACTATTTACTATATATTTTTTTAAATTCGACGAGTATGGTATAAAACTCCTTGAAAACATGAACTACTTCTTGAAATAAAATGTATTTTGTTAATTTTAAATCAAGTTTTTTTTATTAATTTTAGACTTAAAAAAAACTTAATTTAAAAAGAAATCTGATATAATAAAAATGATGCGGTTTGAATTAAAAAAAAAAACGATTTAAGTCTATCAAGATTTGTTTATTTTTGAAACTAGCTGACCCAGCCAACTTCATACAGCTAAACAGTCGATTCTTTTTTTTCTTTCCCCTCCGTGAAATTGTATTAAAAATACATGACACTCTTATTCTGTTTTAGTGCATAAAAATAATTAAGTACTTATTTTTCCTATACGTAAGCTACTTATGTATAAAATTGCAGTGCCCTTACAGGGCTCATGTTGCGCACCATTATACCTAATATGTTTAGACCTACACTATTTTTATTTTTAATGCACTAACCCGTGCTAAGGAACAAATTTAAAAACCTATTTAGAGGCTAAAAATTTCACCCATGCCGGATTCGAACCCGCAACCTCTGGCTATCCGTACCAGCGCTCTACCAATTGAGCATGGGTGAAATTTTTAGCCTCTAAATAGGTTTTTAAATGTTTAGACCTATTCTGTACACATGAAGCAATAAACGAACTTGAACTAAGAACATCCTCGACATCCTCGTACTTCAAGGACTATAAAAAAAAAGAATTAGCGAAATCGGTTCAGCTGCTCTCGAGATTTGCGCTTACCAACACATTCGGGGATTCATTTTTATATTATAGATATGGCTACCCTGTTAGGCGTTAACACTTAACTTATTTAAAATAAACTTATTAATAAATAAAAAATAATGATGTCAACCGGGGCAATGGCGTCAGTGGGGCTATTGCGTCTTTCTGAAATTTCAAAGAAACCGGGCAATTTAGAACCACTACCGCAATCTCTTATTAATTCTTGGTATTATAGCTTCAAACTAGAAATGGCAGATGTCGCCACTAATGCAGTTTTTGGGATAAACCGCCATATTTAATTTTTTCACTTTGTTTAGGTTCTTTTACAGGCAGCACACGTGAGTTTCAATCCAATGTAATCTTCTTACAAAACGAGTTATTGACTATTTTTTACTGGTGAGTACCATGATTATGTATTGGTTTATCTCTTGACATCTTTATTTTGTCTCTAACTCGTCGATTGAGTTATATATCGGCTGTGGAAACAAGACTACGTTATGTTTATATTTTGGGGTAATTGCGTACGAATTATTGGGGCTATTGCGTCTAAGGGCGAGATAAATAGTCGCTTCTAAGAACGAGTCTTAGCGAAAGCACTTGCTTAAGAATCGATTTGTCTATCATAGACAGTACTTTAGCACTCTTTTAGTCGCGAAACCCGGACTAATTCTTAGCATTGGCCTAAGAACGTGCTTAGCTAAGCAAACGTCTACTTTGATACTTAGCTAAGTTAGCCTGAAGTAATGCTTAGGGAAGCTTGAGCACGGACTTGGGCTAAGCAACGACTATTTATCTCGCCCTAAGAGACGCTTTTGCCCCAAAGTCAGGGGTCTCAAACTGATTTTTTTCTCGCGATTATTTGAGACTTCGTTTAGATTTTGCTAGTTTTGGGTCAAATTATGGGTAATGATTTTTAGTTTCTGTCTAAGGATTCTCTTTTGTGGTATATATACCTACCTGAGAAAACGATTAATTTCAGATTTTCAACATGGTGCGGAATTACAAAAGGAAAACCGAGGATAAGTATGACGTGAAACTGTTAACGAAAACTTGACGAAGTGCGAAATGGCATTATAACTGCCTATCAAGCGGCCAAGAAATATGGTATCCCACTAACAACGATCACGGATCGTTGTAATGATTGTAAAATTGATTGTAAAACTCGATGACGACATTGTTAAGATTCTGGAGAAACCGGTTATATCCAGAAGAGGTCACGTTACTTTCAAAGAACATTTCAAAATGTTTCATCAATATTATTATCGTATTACTACATAATAATTTAATTTTTTTTAACTTAAAAGGTCATTTCTAGGTCTCATAACAGACTGATAAATGTGATAATAATGTTTTTTTATTTACTTTATGTGCCATAAAGCCTTTTAATATTAATATTTTGTAATTTTTTTTTTACTTCATGAAATGAAATTTATTTTTCGCTTGTTCAACGTTTACATGGTACAAAATAAGCCGTAACTATTATTTCATGCAAGAAAAGGTCCACCACCCTCCGTACTAGTATTAACTGTATTACGGCAGGGTAAAATTCATATTATTATTCATATTATTGATGTTTGTTTTATCCTTTTATCTTTACCTTTGATCGTTTTTCAACTTATCTTAGTTGATATAGAATATGGTTGAGTACCTCTGAAATTAGAAATGGGGCAAATGCGTCTTCCAAAAAAGAGCCAAATAGTCGCAATAGCCCCTTCGTCCCTATTTTCTGTCCTAACTCGCAAACTTGTACGTATTTTTTTAAGTATTATGTACCAAGCAAATAAAAATGTTTTCAAACATGTTCACTTGGACTGCAATGTTGCCAGCAGTCGCATTAAAATGTTATTAGCCAACGACGCATTTTCCCTACCTGGGGCTATTGCGTACGAAATCCCCATATTTTGGAAAAACACATTTTAATCATACAAATTTTTAAATATGTGAAATATTCAAATTGGATTTGAAAAACTTATCAAATAATCTTTCTAGGATTATGATATTCCTTCGGGTATGTAGAAATATAAAGGTACATTGGTGGATCAAAAATTTTTTTTTGAGAAACATGACGCCTTTGCCCCGGTTGACCTTACATTATTTTTAATGCATTAACCCGTGCTAAGGACGATTTTAAAAAACCTAATTACGTAACACAGAGAATATTGTAAACAGGTTCGAAATTTCACTGATGCCGGTGAGTCGCCCATTAGCTCAGTTGGGAAGAGCGCTGGCACGGATAGCCAGAGTTCGTGGGTTCGAATCGCGGCATGGGTGGAATGTTTAGCCTTTAAATAGGTTTTTAAAAAATAATGACTGCACTGAATACTGCTCCCTGCTCACGTGGCTTTAACCATCCTAAGGAGTTACTTATCTATTCTTAGGCTTACATACTCGCTACGTACTACTCCGGTGTGACATTGTAGAGAGGAAAGTGCTGAGTATGATGCCGTGTTGAAGGACGTGTTGGAGTCGATTTTTAATGTAGGTATGACTCCAACCCAGTGGTGCCAGGCGGCCTTGACTACCAGGCACTGGTGTGCTAGACCTTGTTACTCTTATTTTGAGTTTTCATGGTGACGGTTTTTGCATTCCCTTCGCGGAGGAGGCCTTAGGATTATGGCGAGTTCGGTGTCCTGATAGTGATCCGCCTGATCACCCGAAAATCCAGCGCAATGGGACGAGGTTGTGTGCAGACTCACGCTTGAGTTGTTAGCCGGATGTTCGGGGGTGGAGGTGGCACATTTGCGCGCTGTGTCTCTGCCTGAGTCCGGTCTTTGGCTCCACTCCACGCCTTGCCTTCTCCACCTCTAGGGACGTTTTTGGGGAACGATTCGTTGCGTGTGGTTGTTGCATTGCGCCTTGGGTGTGACCTGAGGGTGTGACATTTGCCAGTCGCATTCATGTGTGTGTGGCGCAAGTGTAGACGCTCGGGGTCGGCATTGTCTGCACTGTGTGCGTAGCGCGGGCAGGTTTTCTAGACATTTCGCCATTAGCGACATTGTTAGGCGGGCTCTCGTAACAGCAATATTCCCTGCGTTCTGGAGCCTCCGGGTCTTTGTCGTTCTGATGGGAAACGTCCGGATGGCCTGACAATGATACCTTGGTAGAAGGGGTGGGCGCTCATTGCTTTGGGATGCTACCTGTGTCTGCACTTTTGCCCCTTCTCACTTTGCGTCTACCGCGTCGACTCCAGGCGCTGCGGCAGAAGAGGCTGCTAGGTTGAAGGTCCAAAAGTATTCTGAGCTTTTGGGCCAGTACATTTTTGTGCCTCTAGCGATAGAGACAACTGGAATCTAGGGAGTGCAGAGGAAGGCGTTTGTGAGGGAAGAGAACCGAGCCCCGGCAGAGGGGACATACAATGGTTGATATCGAATCGAGACGAATTCTCGAATGAACTTTATAGATATGAGGTGGAGTCTTTTCTTTACTCGCCCTTACCTTACCATTTAAACTGCATTAAAATTTGATAGGTAGTTGTTTTATGGAACGGAGTTTTAAAAAATGTAACTTATTTAAGTACACCGTTAAATAGATAAAGAAGGGGACTGAATGCCCCGTTCTCCCCAATGGAGAAATCGCCTCAGTTTGATTGTCTAGCTAGATAACTAACAAGTCTAGATCTACTTAAATTACGGGCTGGGGCACCTTTTAGATCGAATGCTGTCTAGAGTGAGCAGCATTTCCTTAGGGCAAATCTAATTACGTAAAAAGGCCGTGTAGCTAATAAAATTGGTCGTTCAGACGCGTATTCTCCGTGGATACGCCTTTGAAACATAAATGAGATCTGCTGCTAAGGGAGCCTACTGTGAGGTAGACTAGATAAACTAGACTTGTACAGGCTCGTACTCAGGGTTTTTTAAGAAACTGCAGGTGGTTGAGGCCCTTTCTATTGGTGGTGCTAACTAGCGCCCCCAATGGAACAAAAATCATAACTTGTTTTTTTAGAACCTATAGTCTAGAACCTATGATCAACAACCTAGGACTTGAATCGATTTCCGCCAAAAACGGCCGTTTTAGCGGAATTCGATTACCTATAGTCCTAGGATGTTTATAGTAAATACTACGTTCTAAGCTGTAGGTATGTTCTAAAAATTGTTATCACAAATATTAAAATTTTCGTTTCTCTTTTGAAAAAAAAACGTAGTTATTATAAAACAAGTTACTTATGACTTATTCCATTGGTGGCGGTCGCTAGTCAGCACCTTCACTAGTGTCGTGATAAAATACTGTACTTGTAGCAAAAGACGATATTAGTTGCCGAATTTCATAGTTCTAGTAATTTTATTTTTAATGCACTAACCCGTGCTAAGGACAAATTTAAAAACCTATTTAGAGGCTAAAAAATTCACCCATGCCGGGATTCGAACCTGCAACCTCTGGCTATCCGTGCCAGAGGTTGCGGGTTCGAATCCCGGCATGGGTGAAACTTTTAGCCTATAAATAGGGTGGAATCCCGGCATGGGTGAAATTTTTAGCCTCTAAATAGGTTTTTAAATTCATAGTTCTGGGTCCCTATTTCATACCGAAAATTATTTAAATTAATTAAATTATAAAACCGTATTTCGAACAAAGAATTTTCGGTATGAAATAGGGAACCCCAACGAAAGTGCCCTATAAATTTTGTTTCCCTTGAGTGTTGAAATATAGAAAAGAATAATGTTTATTTGGTACGTTCGTTCTTTATACATTATTTTGCGGCATAAGTAGTCGTGGGGAAATCCGCGACTGGGTTGGCTGGGCAGCTCGGCACGTACCTATTGACTTTTCTCCTGTGTTTTGTTTTAAATAAAGCTCTTTTTCCACAGACTCGGGGTCCTTGCCTATTTTCGTTCCGGTTTAATTTTATTTATTTTCCTTTTTGTACTCCTTAAACTTCACTCTTAGGCTACATAAACATTCGTTTCATACGGATGGTATAGTACGATATACTCGCTTAACTTATACTAAAGGTTTTTTTTCTTTCCTGTGGGTAGGGCCGACTAATAAGCTGTCGGGATAGTAAAGGTGCTGGGCAACTCCATTTAAAAATCAATGATAATATTTTATTTGAGCATAGAAAGAGGCATTAGGTACACAATTCAAAAATTCACATAAGGCTTCGTCAAAAAAGTGACACAGTGAACCACATAAAACTGAAATTAATGAAAAATAACGCCCCGGGACACACCCGACCGAGAAGTTCCCATGACGCTAGCAGCGTTACCGCGTTGCACCGCCATCATCGCCAGAGCATATGAATTTCGAATTTATAGATCACATTCCTTTAAATTATTTCTGCGTTTTTAGTGCCTCGGCGTGCAGAAGTCGGTTTTTATTTGTTATCTGCTTTAAGATTTGAAATTGCGACCAATTTTACGCTATATCTTATGAAAAATATGCATATTACTAATGGACATAAGGCCTTAGTTACTGCTGTCCATTGAAGAGTTCCGTTCTCCGGCTCTGAGAGTCTTCGTCAGATCTTGACCAAATTAAAATGGGACCAATGGGACGCTATAACTAATCGCACATTTTTTTTTTATCGAAATCGGTTAAAATTTGACTAACTTATGCGAAAACATAGTAAAAAAAAAAGTTATACCTATACGCGTCGAATTGATAACCTCCTCCTTTTTTAAAGTCGGTTAAAAAGTGTCAAGTCCGGTCTCTTGATGTACTCGGTAACTTGAGGGACTTTTTGTACGGGGTACTTTTAGTCCTTCGTGTGCGTTATTCGATACAATTTATAAATAAAGATTATAAATCTATATTGACGGACAACAAAAAAAAAAGTAATATACGCGTCGAATTGATAACCTCCTCCTTTTTTGAAGTCGGTTAAAAAAGTACCCAGGGATAGTCCCTCGTCTGCGCAGGCCAAAAACACAAGCCCTTAGAACACTTCAAAACATACTAAAATATTTATTTAGAGCAAAGCACCTGGGTCTCTGATGTGTGGTGTCGGCCTACTTATAGAATAGCGTTAAGAAAAACAGCGTGAGGAGACCCGAGTGTCTGAGGTGTTCAAATATCGACGCTTGAAATTGCCAATCCGCGGTGAGCACGCGTGGTACTTTTTTAAGCCCTTACTCTCTCTCTCTGGGAGAAGGCCTGTATATTCTCCATACTTAGAGAATAATACTCTAAGGGTACATACATTAAAAAAAAATTTTGCTTCGCTCTCTCAGCTACTGAGTTCACAAGCAACCTTACATAAACTAAACTAATTACAGGTTCTGGGGTGAAGTGGCTTTTAGCCTGCCCCCCGAGCCCTCTGCATACCCCTATTTTTTCAGATTGACAGTATCTTTTTTCGGAAACTTTCTTTGTTTTTTTTTGCGTGAACTAATGAAGAGAAACCTTGTATAAAAAATCATTGACAGTTATTGCAGCACAGAAAAAATCATCATCATCGTCAGGCTATACTAGTCCACTGCTGGACATAGCCCTCCCCTAATGAGCGCCATAGCGCCCTGTCTTCAGCTTGCCGCATCCAGCATCCGCCTGCAGTTTTTCGCAGATCGTCATCCCACCTAGTCGGAGGGCGTCCCACACTACGTTTGCCGAGTCGCGGTCTCTACTCAAGGACACGTTTGCTCCAACGGTTGTCGGTTCTTCGCGAGATATGGCCAGCCCACTGCCACTTCAGCTTGCTGAAAAAATATCGGAAATTTTAGTAAAATGTAGTGATTATGTTTAGTATGACAGTATGTTTTCTAAACCTACTTACCTATTTATTTTCTCTGAGAATACGAGTTTCCTAAGGGAAGGGAATATTTATTGGCATAAATTATGACCAGCTGTCTTTGTGGTATTCATTTAAGGCGCTACGCGGTGTTTACTCATAATTATCTTCTTTTACAAGGCGTCCTTGAAAAAGTGAACATCATAGATGCTAATAATTAGAGTATAGCTCTTTTTAAAACCAACTGACAAACTTCTTGAAAACTACAACCTTGTCTAAGTATTAAAGATTCTGTAGCTACTTATACTATTTTTAATACACTAACCCGTGCTAAGGACAATTTTAAAAACCTATTTAGAGGCTAAAACGTAATACAGAGAATAGTGTAAAGAGGTTCGAAATTTCTTAGCTCAGTTGGAAAGAGCGCTGGCACGGATAGCCAGAGGTCGCGGGTTCGAATCCCGGCATGGGTGGAAATTTTAGCCTCTGAGTGCTTAGAGCGAGTTTGACAGATCCAATCGAATAACTTTACTACCGCATTAATCGAGCATTGAGTAGTGAGTATGAGAAAGTTAACCGTTCGAACTGGCAAAACGCTGTCACAGTACAACTCGCACACGCGTTTATTCGTGTTTTGGCTGGTAAACGTGTTCACTTCTCAACGTAAACCATTACAACTCGCACTCAGCAATTTTAATTTCCATACTTGTCGCTAGGTGGCGCTTCTTCGATGCCATAGAAATATGAGTTTACGTTAACGCGATCGAGTAGTTAAAAAACTCGCACTAAGCACTCTGAATAGGTCTTTAGCTACTGTTTACCAAATGGTAAGTAGGTAGGTTTACGAACTTCGGCACCTATACAAACAGAAACTTAGGATACGACCCTGCACCTCCAAAGTGAACAGTGTCCGCCAGACTGGAACTAAATACTGGAGGACGATATTTCCAAGACCTATTACTGAATCAAACTTTCGCTATGGTTTGTACGAACCTAGTTTCCTCTCCACTAATCACCTAACTACTTCAGGTTTGCGCCGCAAAAAGCTTTCTGAGAAATTAACTCGGCCGTGAAGCAAATAAGTACCTTGGCAAAACTTTAGTTAGGTAGGTACCTAAAAGTACACACGACAGCGAGTCAACTTTTGCATTGATGACTCCGATCCTGTCGCAGTGGTTTAGAGCTCATTTCAGATTCCCTAGGCAATCTACTTCTCCTGTCTGGACAAGGAGATGGAGTGTGCCATGTTCGAGTTATAGGAAATTCAGGTTAGGAGCTGAATAGAAACCACTAAGATAGTTTAAACGAAACAAATAATTATTTATTCTTACGACACTGGGAAGCCATATCGACTGATTCCTAGCACTGACAGACTTTGACTGAACGAAACAAGATGGCGTTAAAATCACGTTGTTAAACTCGATTATTTAGTAATCGATTTAAGATTAATTTTTGTAAATAAAATTACATAAAATCAACATGCCCCCTCAAAAATTAATCGCCACTAAAATTATAAAAACATAAATAACAATGCTAATTTATCTAAACAGACCGAATATGACTTCCAAGTGTTTCCTGGGGAAATACAATAATTATGGTCCAACATTTGTTGCTCAGGGTTAGGGAAACCCAGGAAAACCTAAGCAGACCATTTCATTTGCTTTATGAAATAATTAAATGCTTTAAGCATTATGTACCCAAAAAATCTCAATTAATAATCATCAAAAACTCTTCTATTATTCTCAACCCATTTTTCTTGTCATTTCTTGAAAAATGACCACAGGTAACGCTGCCGTGTCCTGACAAGACACTGTAATCTAAAAACAGACATTTTCCAGAAAACGCCAAAAACATTTCGTTAAGAAAATTCCGCATAGATACGTCAAATCAAAACAGATTACTTTAAAAATTTTACATGTGTTAAATAATAGTGCACATAATTATGCCGTAACTAGTTAATTTATATTTTTTGTATATAGACTCTAATTGAAAATCTAGAATTTTCGCACTGAATACCCGCTTTTTTTCTTAACAAATAGGAAAAGGTTTTAAAGTTGTTATGACAAAACACTGCATCTACAGTTATTTGGCATAAAAATCACGCGGATGTTTTGGCAAAACACGGTACCTATCTATAGAAACAGTATTTTGTCAAAACAGGTCTCTATAATATTGGCTATACAGTCTTATTTACTATATCTGATTTGCGTATTATTAAAACTTTTTCCATATTTTTTGATGCCATACCATGTACTTAAGGGCGAAGAATCGAATCATTCAATGTTACTTCAAAACACTGTATCTATAGATACAGTGTTTTGTCATAACACGGCAGAACGGCTTGGCAAATCATCCGCCAACTGCGCACCTGAGGGCAATTTGATTATTATATTACATTTTTCTCAATTTGTTCTCTTGAGAAATGATACTTAATATCAATATGTTCTGACAGCTTGTGGCTCGTTGGGTTATTGGCAATACTAATGCAGCCATCGATGTGTTTATAGATGATAATAGGCTTATCAATGATTATATTTTACACTAACTGCTAGGAATTTGAGCCACAATGCCTTGAAGCAATGCCAATTCAGCCTCCGTCGATGAAGCTGCTTTTGACATTTGAATTCTGGTACTCCAGGTAATTGTACAATTATCAAACAGTTAAAATAAATATCCTGTTATACATTTTCTATATCGTGTGTCATTTCCACACCAATCAGAATCTACGTATCCGCAGAGAACATTATCATACTTGCATTTTTAGTAATACAATTTCACATCAACAGTACCTTCCAAGTACCTGAGCACTCTTTAATAACACTCAGCTCTAAGCTCTATAAGCCCCAGCTCTTTGTAATTTTTAATTTGTATATCTGCTTAATATTACCGCTTGTGCTTAAATCTGGTCTATTGCATAACATTATATAAGCAACCAATAACATTTCGACATGAGACGTCATACTTTTTAACAGAGTTCAATGCATCATAGTTTAATTTATTTTCAAGTGAGTTAGTTACAGGGTTTGCATCAAACATATTAACTTACTTAAAACAGTTTTGATGTATACACTTTGATCCAAAGTTATTTTACCACTGCTTCTATTCACTTTTATGCCAAGAAAGAATTCTAAATCTTTCATTTCAAATTTGCTCATTAAATACATTTATAGTTTTTCATTATTTCAATGTCACCGCAAATTACAACCAAACTATCAACATATAGCATCACTTAAACATATGTTTTTACGAACATCATTAGTTATGTTGCGAACTATTATTCTCATCAGATTTAGACGTATCTGATTTTTCACCATCAGATTAATTACTATCAGATTTAGACACATCTGATTTATTGGATTTTTCATATCCAATTTAGAGAAGTCGTTGCAATGAGACTCTTCAGACACTGATTTTGACACCATGTCAGTAACATCAGTTTTATTTGTAGATTGACAATTTAAATATTTTCTTAATGCACTTTCCCACCGTATGAACTTGGCATAAAAGAGATTGAGCACACATTACATGGTCATCGTAATATTCTTTATAAGAGGAATAACCTTTCAGCCTATCACTCCTCAATTCAGTATCATTCGTATTTTTTAAGTCTTATATACGATTACAATTAACATCAGTATTTACCTCAACTGTTACGTCAGATTTACTCGTGTCATGGTTTATTTTGCAAATTTTACTAGTACAAACATGTTCATCAGATTTCACAATATCTGATTTAGAATCGTCAGAGTTTCAAAACGTTAATGGCACTGATTTAGACATACCGAAATTATCAGTTTTGCCACGAGAATTTTCAGTATTCTCTTCAAGCACAGGCCTGCACCACAAGAAATGTGTCTCATCCACGATGACATCTCTATGACATTTTTTTTGTTTTCGCATTCTGGGTTCCAAACTTTATAACCGTTTGGTTCATATCCCACAAGTATACCTTTCCATGACTTATCATCAAACTTAGCTATTATTTGTTTTAATAATATGAGCGTACATCGTTCAGCCAAAAACCTTTACAAATTATTGTATTTTACATTTCAACACAACACACATTTCAACTGGTGTTTGAGACAGTTTGAGAGCTTTAGTTGGTGTTATATTTAACAAATACACAGCAGTTAATACTGTTTCACCCCACAATCAGTGTTAAACAATGTTGCACCGCTTAACACTCAACGAGCCTTTTTTTTTGTTATAGTGTGCACAATCCAAGTCAAATGATAAGTGATTCCTTTTTCAACACAATATTTTTTTTTATATCGGTAGGCAAGTACTCGCCACCGTTATCCCAGTACAAATTAACCAGTTTTGTGTTCTTCACTTTTGCAACCAAATCTTTGAATGCCACGATCACGTCGGATTTGTAGTATCAGATAGGCAACTCAGTAATAAGAATACTGATTAACAAGTAACACGATATAGTTTATGTTGTCAATAATGGAGGGAGTGACAAGTCCACAGACGTCAGAATGAACAACGATTAACGGTCGCTTAATATGACTTTTTTTATCATGATCTTTATCAATATTCTTTAGCATGATTTTAAAAATGGTACTTGACTCGGTTTCCCGCTTATACACGCTTCTCACAAATCGTCATTAGGTACAATTGCATCAATTTGATTTGCGTCATCCACAATATTATTTTTTATTATTCTTTAGTTCCAAAAATTTTGTTACACTAAATTCACTCAAATTTCCTAAATGTTAATGTTGTAATTTTTTTTTTGTCACTATTGCATGTTTGGGAAACAGCGTGACTCGCCACAATTTGCACATGCTACAAAATCTACTGCAATTATTTTTTTTTTTGTAACCTACCTCTCGTAATACAGAGAATGTTGTAAAGAGGTTCAAAATTTTACTGATGCCGGTGAGACGCCCATAAGCTCAGCTAGAAAGAGCGCTGGCGCGGTTAGCCAGAGGTCGCGGGTTCGAATCCCGGCATGGGTGGAATTTTTAGCATCTAAATAGGTTTTTAATACCTACCACTCATTATTACTTTACCATCCGTGAGTATTTGGGTTCCTTGGTTGTCGTTTTTTTTTTAGCCCGGTTCGGTGCATTTTTGATACTGACAACAAGTTGTATGGAACTTCCTGGCAAAAGAGCACGTACGCTAAAATTCCTTGGAAGCCCATGTCACTTGCAAGATGCAAGGTCCCTTTTTGGTAGCTGAAATAAATTTAGAATTTTTAGTAACCGAAATTTAAAGTGGTGTCGGTAGTTTAATAACACTCATGAAAAAGGTCTTCTCTGTTTATAAGTTCCAATGCGCCAGAATCCAACAACATGTTATTTTATCTCCTGGCATAAACACAAGTCCGGAATAGTTTTTCGATGTAGATGGCCTGAACTGTTTTTGTTCTTTCCGTGAAATTTTGCTGGTTCATCATGTTTTCTCGATATAACGGGTCTCTTTTCTACTTGAAGTAATTTAACACTGGTATCCGTGGATTCATTCTTTAACTCCACTTCGAGCTGTCAAGATCTCGATTGTGGTCGCAACGCCATGGTAACTTGAGGATAGTGTGAGAAACAAATGAGCCACTTTATCGGTATGTTTTAATTTAGCTCCCGTGGCGAGTAATTCCGTGATGAGATCAAAGTGCATTCCAACTTTTCAAACATTTCCTTCGGCGTGCTATCTCCGCTCGCAAAGCCGAGTACAAATACTCCACAAAAACGCTCTTAGTAATTTGGTTTTGTTTTTCCACTCATTGCATTGTATTATTGGGTCGTCGTCTACCACTTTTACCACGTCCATTTCACATAACAACGCACGAATTCGAAACTTCAAGACACTGTACTTTTATCCGTCTAATGGTTTGATATTTCGTTGCTTTTTTAAATTGTCCATTTTTGTAAACAAGTAACGGTCAGATTTAAACTTTGTGATTTTTATATTCAGTCCAAATTATAGCATTAACTTGCGTTCACTGGGCTCATAACCTATAGGAAATTCAGGTTAGGAGCTGAATAGAAACCACTAAGATAGTTTAAACGAAACAAATAATTATTTATTCTTACGACACTGGGAAGCCATATCGACTGATTCCTAGCACTGACAGACTTTGACTGAACGAAACAAGATGGCGTTAAAATCACGTTGTTAAACTCGATTATTTAGTAATCGATTTAAGATTAATTTTTGTAAATAAAATTACATAAAATCAACACGAGTAAGGTGTAATAGAAAAAAACATATTTTTTTAGATCATCCTTGCAATATGTACCTAAGTACGTATTTAATATAAATAGGTACGACCGAGAACCTAGGATCACAGATCTGGGAGCCGATTCTCGCCGTGACGCGACGCGTGACGAAAGCGTATCCGTCCGCAAAATTTAATATTCGAAGGATTAGACATCTGTCGCTGACTCGCTGCTTAGCTTAGATTTTAAACGACCAATCAAACGATACGTATTTGCAACAAGGTCGAGCAGTCAGCTGTAGGTACGTGCACTCTATTCAATTACGGTACGGATATAACTGCCCAAGAAAAATGTCAAGGCTGACCTGCTCCCGGTTGTACCTACATTAATCTCTACGTAAAAGCAAGCATTTCGTAAAAGGAAGTCAACTTACTTACCCCAGATTATAACTTTGAGTTCTCTATCGCAAAGTCGCGACTCAAAGGAAGTGTATTTTAATTAGAGCTGCACTAAGTGTGCCTTTATAATAACAACCTTTCAACTTTTTAGCAATACCACCGCTGCGCCGCACACGGTGACACCTCAAGGATCAGTTGCAGGAGCAAAGGCCAGTTGGTTAGGGACCCGTAAGTCAACATGGACCCCTTAAGCCGGCTTTTCACTATGGGATGTAATGTAATATAATATGTTACATCTTGAGATATTAGTAGATTATGCATTAAGGGAATAAAACCATGTATTACGTCATGGGCGGTATATTGAACCCTGAGCGGAGCGAAGGACTCCGAGTTAACTCCCGAGCGCAGCGAGGGAGTTAAATTTTAACTCCTGAGCGAAGCGAGGGAGTTATGTAGAGTCCTGAGTGAAGCCAGGGGTTCATACCGCCCGAGACTAAGACATGTTTTATTCCAGAGGTGAATACTCTACTTTTCACACCATCTGGGAGACAATAAAATTTTTCTTTTTTTTGTTGGTGTTTCGCGCGGTCACACGACACAGTAGTTCAGAAAAAAAAGAAAAAAGGGGTGAGTTTCGAACAACAATTCGAATTTCGATTGCAATGCGGGGCTTCTTCATAGTTTTCATGCGAATTTTGACATTCTAAATTCAAATCACCTTATTCCCTAGGGAAATTCTTCATTATTATTGCCCTCGAGAGACAAGGCTATGCTTTACGATGATATTTGACGGTACGTAATAAGGCATTGTCGAGCAGGAGGTGTGAAAAATAATTTATCGCTCGTCATAACATTTACATACAAGCACATACATTGCTTCTGGCCCTACACTAGGATACCCTGTGTCGTGGGAACCAGACACAACGACATCACAAACATGTAAACATCCAAGACCTGGGCCTTTTATTCCTCAGCCGGGATTCGAACCCGGGACCTTTTGCATGGTAGGCAGACGCGCTACCGCTACGCCACAGAGGTCGTCAAATTATCTCCGAGGCTTTGCTCAGAGAATGAGAAATTTGGCGTAGGTAGATATACAAAACGGTAGCTCTTGAGATGACGACCTCTGTGGCGCATCGGTAGCGTATCTGCCTACCAGGTCCCGGGTTCAAACCCCGGCTGGGGACAAAAAAAACGCTGGCTCTTGGATGTTTACATGTTTGTGATGTCGCTGTTTCTGGTTTCCACGACACAGGGTATCTTAGTGTGGGGACAGAAGCAATGTATGTGCCTGTGTGTAAATGTTATGTTATATTAAATTTCGCCTAAATCACCGAGCCGCCACATCACGGGTTACAGTGGCAACAGTAATAGGCGACATCCGATAAGAGTGGATTCACAATAACAAGAAGACACCTGTTCGGAATGCAATTTAAACTGTAGAGCGTATTTTTTTGTTAGAGTAGGGGCGACCCTCCCCTACCGAATAAACGGTTGATTGTCGAAACGTGAAAAAATTCAGAGCACAAAAAAGGAACTTCAAAGGAAAACAATCACGGCTAAGTAGGCTTTACAAGTTAACGAGTTATAGGCAACCAAGTTATTGAAGGAAAATTTCGTATTCATTCAACATCAAGTACCGACTTTGAAGAAGTTGTTAGTACTGTAAGGCAGATAAAAAAAGCCCTTCCTTTTACGGAACCCTACAGTGCGCATGGCCTGACTCGCACTTTGTAAATCGGCCGGTTTTATTACTACGAGAGAACTTCTTTGATGCCTTCGGAAAAACCCAAACAAAGGACATCTTTAAACTTTTCTTTTTAATACTCTATAGGTAGAATCGACAACTAAGCTAGCCTCTTTTCAAACGACTGCATCAAAAAGTAAGTTCATAATATGCCGTCGACGGCACCATTTAATTTTATTTTAGGCCGGTATTGACTTCGATTCAACCCTCGTATGTCCCCACTGCTGGGGTATGGGTCTCGCGCCATACTGAACCATATACTTATTGACTTACATAGGTACCTATTTTATACAGTCACATACCTACATACTCATAATATATGAAGTAGAGATACCTAAGTTACAAAGTTAAGTTTCTAGGGAATCTGTGCACAGTTAGGTAGGTAGTTGGCAAATATTGCTGGCAACTTTATAAGTTTCAACTCCAGGGACTAATACTGAATGCTCAGATTGTTGGAGTTGCTATTGAACTTTACTTAGGCCGTACAGTCGACGAACTTTACATTTTTGACGACCTTTACCTTTACAGAAGGCAATAATGCACTCGCTGATAATTTCAAATCCAAATAAAATACCATAATGTACGGGCGATTGAACCATAATCTCAAGTTTCTCTAATCCGATTTGCCACAGGTAGGTGTTTTCTTAGTGAAAACCAGTGGTTATAAAGCTTTCTGGTGCGTAAACTGTGAATACCTACATAGATTTTGACACTTTCGAAATACCAATTTAAATTATTTTTAATGTTATCAACCCTTTGTATATCCCCACTAACTATCCCGCTATGCGTACCCCAGCACGCATAGCGGGAAAGTTAGGCCATACTCCATCACCGGGTTGGTAGAGGATTGTAAGACAGTGGTGGGCTTTACTGTCTGAATTTATCAAAAGGCCCATAAAGCCTCTGACATGGCTTAACGACTGCCACATAAAAGCTGGCATCAACGGCTTAATCGGGCTTGCGAAGCACGGAAGCGTTGGAAAAAAATGCCACTAGAGGTAATCACAAGATGGTTTCCCGTTCAACACCTAACCGCTCCTGTTGTTGCTTAACCCAAGATTGATACCAATCACTCTATTCTACTAGGCCACGAGCGCCTCATTTTATTGGTAACGAAAGACTCGGTAATCGCGAGGACAGGGGCCGTTTTTGAGTGTGAATTTTGTAGCTAGAAATACTTCTATGGTTATTTTAGTGGTAGGCCATGAAAGTAAAGCATGAATAGTACTTAGTTCTATGAAATGGCCCAAATGGGGCAGGGTTGCGATCACGTAAGTACTCCACTGTATGGAGGGGTCTGATTTAGCCAACTCTGGACTGTCAGATACATACATACATATTTTGACACTTTGTTGTCATCTAAATGTTTAACCCGATAGAGTGGAAAGTTATGTAATACAGGATGGCTAGTTAAGCGTTAGTGATTAAAGCCCACCATTTATTTTCTTCCACCACTACACATGGTTGTCTACATAGGTAATGTCAGTGTAGACTTGCGGGCCTGCCTCAAGTCGCTAAATATTTACAGGGTAAGCTACTTTGATAGACTACCCTGGCACTCTACACGACTCTATATGTGTGAGTAGGGAAACATAATGGTCCGGTGAACGTTTTACCACGGCCTATTTTTAGTAGTAGGTACAGTGGCCTCTGCATCTAGTAATGTTGCACTTGTACCTACTGTACTGTTATTTTTAAGTCTCTTATGTAATCCCTGGTGTACATGCAATAAAGAATATTCTATCTATTTGTCTATCTATGTACGTAATGAATGACTTAATGAGACAGTGTCCAGTGGTAGGTATCTTCACTCACACATCATGGGTGAAGGGACCATTCGGATGCTGCAGTCCCTGGGACATGGTTTTTAGATGGCTTGCCCAGCACCCATACCATACTGACAGCTTTGTCTGCCTAGCCCACAGGAAAGACTAGTCAGAGCCAAG
Source organism: Yponomeuta sedellus (assembly GCA_934045075.1). Classification (NCBI taxonomy): domain Eukaryota; kingdom Metazoa; phylum Arthropoda; class Insecta; order Lepidoptera; family Yponomeutidae; genus Yponomeuta; species Yponomeuta sedellus. The sequence continues at coordinate 5,061,727 of OW203735.1, read as the reverse complement.
CAAGCCCGTAGTAGTAGGTACGTAATTGTTAGAATGACACTAATAAATAAAACGTTTTGCTGAAGCAACTATTACTGCACACCAAACAATTACTTAGACATACATAAGACATATACCTAAAATACTTTTATTGTAAAAGGAAATGTACTATGCCCTAATTTGTTAGTTATTTTAGAAGTAGGTATTAAAATATGAAAAATACTTTGCTAAATTCCGCCAAAAATCCCAAAAGCACCATGCAGTTAGTTAACTTTTTCAAGCAGACCTAAATGCATGGTGCTTCTGGGATTTTTGGCGGAATTTAGCAAAGTGATTTTCACATTTTAATGATATTATGGATTTCCTCAAAGTAACGCCTGATTCCATACAATATTTTAGAAGTTCCAACCATCTCTCACTCCTACTAATATTTCTTCAACATTCTTGGATATTTTCCATGCTTAGTTAAGTTACTTTTTAACGTTACTGTTTACCTTCTATAAAATTTATAAAGTTATATTTAATATAATATATAATATAGACGACCTCTGTGGCGAAGCGGTAGCGCGTCTGCCTACCATGCAAGAGGTCCCGGGTTCGAATCCCGGCTGGAAACAAAAAAAAAAGTCCAGGTCTTGGATGTTTACATGTTTGTGTTGTCGTTGTTTCTGGTTCCCACGACACAGGGTATCCAAGTGTGGGGCCAGAAGCAATGTATGTGCCTGTATGTAAATGTTATGTTATGTTATAGGTAATGCAGCCTATATGTTCCACCGTAAAGAATTCACGCAAACCCACCTCGAATGGCAATTTCAAACGCAGATGTGTGTCAACACTTCAGACAAAGAGGTTTCCTCACGATGTTTTCCTTAACAGTTGCTGCTATAACTGCACAATACGATATTTTTATTTTTATAAAAGAGAAAAAACGGAAAATACAAGTATTGTCTCTTACAAAGATAAGCTCGCATTTGTACATGTTCTTTCTTATGTAATGTCCTATTTAATGTTACGTGTGCAATAAAATATAATTAATTAAGTACTTAAACACAGTAAGTAATTTAGCTTATTACATTTTGTAAATAACTTAGCATTCCTAACCGCTAGATAAGAGCTGCTGTGCGGTGTCGGCCTAGAGAATAGCACCAACCCAATTCTTCCCGCGGGTGTCGTAAGAGGCGACTAAGGGACACAAACTGGGGGATGGGCAGCAGCGTCCCCTGCAGTACAATTCCACCGAACTGTGATCCCCAACCCGCATGCCCAGCGTGGGGATTATGGGCATTACCCCCTATGATAGTACAACGTGGCGCTCTTTAGGGGAGGGCTATGTCCAGCAGTGGACTAGTATAGCCTGACGACGACGACGAGATAAGAGCTTAGCATGCGATAAGAGTAAAATACATAACACTGACACGGTTTATTGTCACTTGCGGATATAACAATATTTGAAATAGTTGAAGTACCTGTAGGTCTTACATGAAACCAAAACCAAACACTACACAGATAGACAAAGATCTGAAGTGAGACGTTTACGGAGTCAGCCAGTAATTCAAAGTTTATTATGACCATTCGATGTATATTGCGTAGCCGAGTTTTCCTACTTGTATTTTGCGGTTTAAATCGACATTGCAATACGAGTATACCTACATTACTTAACTTTAGCCTTTGCATCTACGTAATGATATGATTTATACAGCGTCCAGTGGCACCTTCACTCACACTAGATAGGTTAAGGGACCACTCGGACGCTAAAGTGCAGTAAACCATAAATTGTATTAATATGAAAGAGGGCCTGGTTAGCAAATAATTCGTATAAGGCGTATGACTTCAATTTTACATAAAATGTCGAGCCACATCAAAAATCTGTATTCTGAACTCCATGCTAGATTGAATTCGAATGAGATAATAAATGTCTAATGACTATGTCGGTTTCTAAGTTATCCACATTTGTGAAGTTTTAGTACCAATACCACTCACGAAGGAAAACATCATGAGAAAACCCCAGAATCCGAAGTGTAAACAGCGCTTGCTACGTAAAATGGTTCAAATATGAGATTAAGTGCGGATATCTAAGGTCTAACTACGGTAGCGACAGCGGTGGTAGCTCAGTCGGTAGAACCATAGACTGGCAAGCGAGAGCCCCAGGTTCGATCCCGGGTGCGGGCATGTACCAATGACTTTGTTTAATTTCAAAGTTACGTACATTTGCGAACTTGCAGTCGCAACACCACACGCTAACGGTGAAGGAAAACATCGTGAGGAAACCCGCGGCTTGGTTGGCTCCGCACGTATTGACTAGTCTTTCCTGTGGGCTAGGCCGACTAAGCTGTCAGGATGGTATAGGTGCTGGGCAAGCCTACACCATCTATAAAACCATGACCCAGGCACTAGAGCGTCGGAGTGGTCCCTTCACCCATCTAGTGTGAGTGAACATACCACTGGACGCTGTATAAATCATCTCATTAAGTAGATGCAAAAAAAAAAAAGCCAACTACGGTAGAGAATGTTAGCCTACCCAAATTAGCGCTGATAGAATTATTCCTCAAACACAGTTATTTTACCAAACTCCGGAAGCTAGCCCACTAGCTGCCTATTTCCGTATTCAATCAGCCAAAATACACAGTCGACGTTTGTGTCTGCACGGAAAACTAACATCTCATAGGTACTGTCTCTCTGAGAGAAGGCCTGTGCATAAAAAAATTATACTCAGTAGTGCTACTTCGCATTGTAAAAAAAATACACCAGTAATTAAAAACCCATTACGTCTTTTGTTTTCTGGTGTGTACAATAGAGTTCTAATCCAATCTAATCTATGTCTCCACCGAAGGGCACGGGTCTCTTCCCTGAGGAAGGTATAGGCCATACTACACTACGGGGGCCAAGTCCGGATTGCTGGAGTAATAAAAGTATATTCTTACAAAAACCAAAAACCAATAAAGGAAAGAAACTATTCTTTTAATTTTCTGAAACGAGGTCGGCTTCATGACAATTCGATGTACATTGGGCAGCAAAGTCTTCCTGTTAATCCGAATAGGTTAATCGCCTTTCCAACGTACATCGAATTGTCACAGTAAACCATTAGTCTCATATTTACACAAAGTTTTGGTGGGAGGAATACACAACCCGGAAATACTGGAGCAGCTGACACTGTGTGTGCCGGACGGCTACGTGGGGCGCCGCCGGCGACCGCCGCTGCTGCTGGGGCCGCGCGCGCGCACCAACCTGCTGGCAGAGGCGCCGCTGACGCGCGCACTCCGCACTCTAAATACCATCTCGAAAAAAAATTGTGTTTTTGGATGTACTCCGGGTGAATTCACTAGGACGGCATTGAAAATTATGTGTTATTATAAATTTATAATTGATGTGTATAGTATTTAGGAATTTAAAAATTGTTAGTTTAATAGTAGGTAAATAGTATTTTTAATTAATGTTTGTGAAGATTTTAAAATGTTTTTAAATTGTTGCATTACTAATCCTGTAATAATAAGTTATTATTATACTATTTTTTTAATGCACTAACCCGTGCTAAGGACAATTTTAAAACCCTATTTAGAGGCTAAAAATTCCACCCATGCCGGGTTTCGAACCCGCGATAGTATAATCATGTGGGTACAGTGATATCATTCCGATGTAAAAACCTAACTGCAAAGTAGGTAGTCGGGGCTGTAAGTGATGCAATTTACTTAAGCCAGATGTCGCTGCCTGTACGTAATACAGAGAATACCCTTATTCCGTACCGACCAACTAAATGGATCAACTAGTTGTTCCGATCGGAACTCAGTACGTTGTTTTATTCCTATCGGATCACCTACGTGTAAAGAGGTTCGAAATTTCACTGATGCCGGTGAGTCGCCCATTGGCTCAGTTGGAAAGAGCGCTGGCACGGATAGCCAGAGGTCACGGGTTCGAATCCCGGCATGGGTGGAATTTTTAGCCTCTAAATAGATTTTTAAAATAAGTTATTATGTTAAATAAATGAATTGTTATGAAACAGACCCCCGACTGTATCTCTTAAAATCTACGTAATTAGGCCGCAGGTGGTCTACACACCGTGTTCCTGTTCACTGAATTGGAAGCTGCCGCCGCTATCATCAGAGGTGGGAATCTGTTGTTCCTAACTTCAGTCCTTAACTCCCTTAGGAGTTGAAGGACCGAAGAAGATGACTTTACATTGTGTTCGACACGTCACTTGTTAACTAGTCATGTAGTGAAGTCGATAACATTAGAGATGGCCCCTGTTGAATGATAGCAGCGCTTATTCTACGTAGCATAAGAGCTACCGGTAATTCATCCAGTTGACCGTGCGAGGCAACGCTTCTATATACAAGCTGGGCCAAAGTTTCGGAGCCTTTGGAGCAAAATGCGTCGTTGTTATTAATACATTGAGCGCGGCTGCTTCCAGGGGCGTATCTATAAAACCAAATTCTCACGCAAGTTACACAAGGGATTATATTGGTTCCACTTCTTCTTAGCGTGTCTATGGCAAGCCATCGTGGCGAAAGGAGTTGCCAATCAGCGTGAGGCACTCGCTGTTGTCGTAATGCAGAACTGTGGCATATTACAAAACAAAAACCCGTAGCCCAAGACACCAGGAAACGCAAATGGCGTTGGCTGGGACACAGACCCGACCACCACATTCCGAAAGTGGCTCTCGACTGGAAACCCACCGGAGGCTCACGACGACCCGGAAGACCGTGGAAGAGATCCGTTCTCTCGGTGACAGGAAGGATTAGGGAAAAGCTTGGCTGGAGCTACCATCCCTAGCCCATGAACAGAGATAAATGGGGTGTCCCTATTGTGTCAGACTCCACGGAGGAGTAAAGGGCCAAAGAAGATTGTTGTGAAGGCCGGTTGTGCCAGATGTACCGGCTCAGTTAATACGCCGTTCGGAGAGGCTACTTTTATGCACCTTGATCTAAAAGGAAAGGAAGACAGAAAAGGGTTTTGTTTTACTTTCTCTTATAGGTAACATTGAGGGACTCCAAAACTGCGGAACTTCCGCGTTAGGAAGATGCGGAATCCTCTTCAACACTAATTAACCAGCCATGTAATATTCAGCCACAGGTACTCTCAACGTCGGACATAAATAAGGACACGTAGGACAATGAATCAACTCGTGTTCGCGTAAAAATATATTTTTATTTTCAGATGCACTTCGAAGTTGAAATTTATACCTAGTTTTATTTAATGTATTTATTTCTACTAATTATACCCTACGTACGTCTACGAAGTTGCTAACTGACATAAATTATATTATGTGTGCCGCAATTAGGAGCACAGTAACATTGAAAGTACAAAGGTCGTATAAATTTTGACTGTAAAATTAGATTGCCAATACCAAGCAGAGTATAAAACTTAGATTTCCAGACGCGAACCTTACCCTGGCTACGGCCCAGGTTGGGTAGGTTGGGTAGGAGTATATGTGGATCAAAGGGAGCATCCAGAGACTAATGAAGTGTGGTTGAAGGCGGCATTTTGCAATAGGCATATCGTATTTATAGCTATGGAGAAAGGCTGAAGGTTACAAGACGGTTATTGGGTAGGCGAGGCTGTATGCATATTTTATAAGGCGAGATTATGGTAAGATGGTGTTTAGGGGCAAGGCAGTAAGGGCAGGATTAAGTATTATTTTGCGTTCTGCCGTACAACTGACAAAACAAAGTAGGCCAACTTCTTGCCTGAATAACATTAGGTACTCAGTAACTTTACTGTAGTGAAAAAATCATGCAAGTCTGGAATTATGGGTCTAGGTGAACTTCAATGTTTGTGATGTTCTTTTTTGGTTACCAAAGGACAGGGTATCCTAGTTTGGGACAAGGATGAGTGATTGTGTAAAGTGATGTAAAGTAAAGTTTATTTCTCACTATTTGTGTGTTGTGTGGAAGTTAACTTTTATTGTTTTAGCATCTCCGTGCATCAGTCGTACTTAGATCTCACGGTAAAATGTGGGTTTAAACAAGTAAAAGTTCAAAAACTATGAACGGCTACTAATAACTTGTATTAGGTGTTCATACACGTAGAAAAATGGTAAACCACGAAGTTCGAATCGAGGTCCCCCGTTTTTGCTTACAAAATTAAAAGATTCTCACAAGTTTGGGATTTGATCCAAATAATCAGAAAATAGCGCAATATAATAACTAGCGGAGCAGCTCTATCCATCCCAAGGTTTGGAAGTATCTGGAAGAGAAAGCGATAAGACCGCAATTGTATAGGGCAAAAGTTAGATGTGTAAACCTTTTAATGTACCTATTTTGTCTTCAGGTGTGAACAATAAAGAGTTTTGATCTAATCTAAAATATAAAGTTACTAAACTCCACTCCTCAACTTAATTTTTCTGGAATGTATAGGTAGCGCATTGAAAATATCCCATTCCTAGATATCATGAAGTTTGAAACATCCCACACCTGGATAACTTCTAACAGTAAGGCCCGCCACTGTATTATAATCCTCCACCAACCCGGACTTGCTCCCGTGGTGGAGTATGGCCTAACCTTCCTGCAATGCAGGAAGCGAACCGTGCCCCAGCAGTGGGGACATACAGGGTTGCAGTGAGTCAGATATCATGAAGTAAAGTTTAATTCAAACAAAAGAAGTTACAAGTTTGACTCAAACAGTTAGTTTAAAAGCTTGCTGCAAGTTTCTAGTTTCAGCTCTTCAAACGATATTTCGATGCGATATTTTTGGAATTTGTCAGTATAGTAAGTATGGAATGGATGCCAGCCGTGTTTCATAAGACCACGATTTATATTTGAAACAAGACAAGTCAATGTCATTACATAGCCATGAATTTAATTTAGATTTCCTACTTGTTCATAGCTATAGTATGCGTTTATCGTAGACAAAGCACATAGCAACCTATGAACAGACGTGACGACAGTATCAAATAATTAAAGATTTAACGATTTTAGGGGAAAGAAGATATAATATTAAAAGAATTTAAAACACTGATTTGGTTTTAAAAAAAAACAAGACATTACCATTATTTTCAATAAAATAAAAGGTTAATACTGCTTTCAGCCATTTTGACTGAAACACCCGTCACACCGCGTGACGTCACGCTTAAGTTAACATTGGTAAACTTCACCCGTGCTTTGTTGTGACAACTAGTGATTACGATGTTTGTTAAACTGATAGTCACGTTAGATTCGACGCTATGACACTACGAGCTGTTTTTCCACAGATTTAAAATAATTAATAATAATAAATATTCATGGACATACCTATTACACAGATCTCGTTAGCCCTATACTAAGTACAACTAAATGACTTGTGTTATAGGTTCTAACTCGACGATATATTTAATACAATAAATACATAGATAACATCCATTAACGAAGAATAACCTTCATTAAACTTTAGTTTATTACTGAAATATATAGTTTTTTTAAACATGGATATAGGCAGAGACCAGGGACTGCCATTTGCCACAATCCTCACAGATGACCTTCGCTTCATCACCGTTCACAAGTCGTTGCATGCACGCACGCCGGTTCCGGGTACTATTTATCTTCCCCTAATACATCCCCTATTTGGTTGACTGTATGTTGTCCTGGAACGTCCCTTATCGGCCCTTCCAGTCACATTCGCAATATATATATTTGTTTCGTTAATCTTTCTTCCGTCATCCTCTCCATAGTTCTCAATTCTAGTCACTATATCCTCTTCAGTCCACAACGTTCTCTAATCAGACTATGGCGTATTCTGTCATTCAAAGTCGTTATCAACCCTTGTATGTCCCCACTGCTGGGGCACGGGTCTCTTCCTGCATCGCAGGAAAGTTAGGCCATACTCCACCACGGGGGCCAAGTCCGGGTTGGTGGTGGATTGTAAGACAGTGGCGGGCCTTACTGTCTTAATATTGTAAAGAGGTTCGATATGTCACTGATGCCGGTGAGTCGCCCATTAGCTTAGTTGGAAGAGCGCTGGCACGGTTAGCCAGAGGTCGCGGGTTCGAGTCCCGGCATGGGTGGAATTTTTAGCCTCTAAATAGGTTTTTAAAAGTGTTAATGTTCAAGACATAGAATCCAACTAATTATGTAAAGGCCGTTGGCTGTGAAAAACGTAAAAGAAATATTAGAGATGACTATTACTTGTGGTAAAGTAGTTAGATCTATATTTCCGCACTTAGCCTCATTGGACCATAGCACGGAGCAACCGCTGAGGTGTTTAACACTTCATACACTGGGGTTTCCTCACGACGTTTTCCTTAGCAAGTGGTATTCCTACTGTAACTTCACAAACGTACCCAGCTTAGAAAACAAATTCATTGGTAGCTGCCGGGATTCGAACCATGACCTCCTGATTGAGAAGCCGGCTGTCGATCATCGTGGTTAAGTAATAATTACGCCTGAGATCTTTTCAACAGCAAATACTTCCCAACATATTGTCTGACTAGACCGATTCCAGCATTCCTACTACCGAGAGGTTTTCGCTTGACCTCATGCGTCCCCGATAGACTACCTACTGTAACACAAACCATAATAGTAACAGAAGTATTAACGGGTCGATGTATATCCGCCTGGGACGTTCCTTACCAGCCCTTCCAGTCACATCGCAATATAGGTATATTTGTTTCGTCAATCTTTCTTCCTTTATCCTCTCCACATGATTTACTTTTATGTTCAATTGAAATGGCACATGTTCTGTGGTAGGGCAGAGAACACATGTGAAACAGTTGCCCTGCCTTCTGTGGCAGGAACGGAACACATGGTCATGTGTTCCGTTCCTGCCAATTGTGAACACATCAGACACTCAGTTTTTCTGGCGGTTGATTGCTTCATACTAAGAAAGTGGTTGCAGGCGCATCTAATTGAGAATTTAATTTAAACCTGTCTCGTTCTACGTTCGAAACTTTGAAATACTGGGTTTTCAAAAACGGGCCAGTCTCAGCATGATGCCAAACCGGCTTTGGCGCTGGTTTCTGACCAAACCATAAAAGAAAAACATATGAAATATTTACAGAATAAAAAATATTGTCAATAATTTCTTGTCATCATTCTGTATAATGACTCGTTTTCATATCAACCCATATCATCATCAACCCATTACGTCCCCACCGAGGGGCACGGGTCTCTTCCCTGAGGAAGGTAAATGCCATACTCCACCACGGGGACCAAGTCCGGATTGGTGGAGACTTGCAAGACTAATGGCTGGTCTTACTGTCAGAAGTATTCAAGCCGCCCTAAGGCCTCTGTCTTGACTACTGCCATCTATCGACGGCAGCCCGCACCAACTGCTTAACGTGCCTTGCGAAGCACGGAACCGCTCGGAAAAATGCCACTAACGTTAGTCATAGAAGGTCACCTATCCATGCACTGAACGCGCCCTATGTTGCTTAACCTTCCTGATCGTTTTAAGACCACTCAGACAACCGGCGTTACGAGCGATTCATATCATATGATGATGGTTTAAGCCATATAATTCTAAAAGAGAGTTTCTAACATTAACATTTAGCTGAGTACAAACAAGAAGAAAGATATCCTTCTATGTTTTGGTAGTTTGTACCTAGTCTCTCGTCGTTAGGTACCAATGTATTTCTAGGTAGGTAAGTATTAGAAATTGACAAATCGGCTCTAACTGCGCAGAACCAATAAAATTCCAACAAATGTACCCATCTAAGTTACCACCGTGGCTGTTGAAGACGGGACCGATATTGAATCCTATTCCAATATGTTTAGGTATCAAGATACAAAGAGCCATGCCACCGTGTTACTGATATACGTAAAGAGGATGGTGTACTTTTGTGATTTTCCGGAAAAATGGGTAGCAGAGGTCCGACCCCACAGTCTGGAAAAAAAACAGGCGATTTCAATGAGCGAAGACAGACAAGCTTTGCTTTGAAGTTTTATAATGTCAGTAACTACTTTAAGAGAATCATCTTTATTGTTAAGCTTATTATGTATGTAATTGGTTGTTTCTTATCTGTTTAACACTCCAATAAAGTAAAATAAATGAATGGAATGTTCATTAAACCACGTAGGTACTTCCTGTATCATTATGATTTTTTTCCAAAAGAACCATGTCTGGAAAACGGAAAAATTAACGGCTTAGGAGATTTTCAGGTTCAAAATAGCATTGTTGGCATAGGTATACTAGTATGTATACTGTGACATGGTTCCTTTGGAAAAAATAGTATACATACTAGTATACCTATGCCAACAATGCGATTTTGAACCTAAACATCTCCTAAGCCGTTAATTTTCCCGTATTGAACATTTATTTCCAAGGGACATTATCAAAATTTTCAAACTTTTGTTTAGAAAACGAATAGGCTACGGGAACAGCGGGTTCTCAAGCAAACGTAGCGCTGGTTTAGGTATTAAAGTCTCCTCTTTACGATCCGTGCTATAAGAACACTGAAAATGACGCCTCCATTATTCGCTAGCTTTTCTATTATATTAATAATAATAAGCCAAAGAAAGTTATTAATTTTCCAGCGATATTTTTATATTAAAGAAGTTTATTTTAGTGTCCTTGCTGAATGGTTTCAGATGGGCACTTGACATGTTTCGAGCCGCTACAAAATGGCTCACAGTGGCCGCAATGTTAGGGTGCCATCTCCGATAGCAGATGCCTCCACGAAAAGATTTTAGTGTTCCTTTTCCCTAAATAGTTTTTTTATACCCACAAAACAGATATTAGCCAGCATATCATCAAGGTTAACTTCTTAAATCCAGACTAATCCCAAAACATGTGGGTCACAGCATGGTTTAATAAAGGCGAGTTACTTAGACTAACATAACATGAATTTTATGCATTCTTACATTCAAAGAACGTTTGATCAAGCTAAGAATAAAGAAAAATTGTTTAAAAGAAGTTATCAAATTAAGAAGAAGAAGGCGACAATTTTTTTGGGCCGATTAAATGGATACAGATTGCTTAGGATTCAGATACATTATTAATGTTAAAGGTCTGATATGTTTCTAGAAAAAATCACTAGTGATTTAAAAACTTTTTCCAACACACCGTGGCCCCTTAAGAGACTCGCTCCCAGGAGGGATGCGTGTGGTCTTTCTACACCAATTCAATGTCGAGCTTTCGTTTCGTGATTCCTGCCACACCATTTTTCCTGCCACACCATTCGGCATTCGATTTCGAGATAGCGTGAGTGTTAGGTATCAAATGGAACATACCTAAGTTGCTTTTCACCAGACCATTTCTAGCGGCCAAATCAGGGGCACAAAGGGCGCGCCGTCTAATATCACGTTTTCGCCTCGGCACTTAGCAGATTTTAGGTACCTACATGAGTGGAGGGGACATTTTGCTGACGAAGAATAAGGTACAATTGCGGAAAATTTTCACCCGTGCCGTGCAAGATTTTCTTTCGGTTTACACGTTAATACGTACATTTGTGAAGTTGTAATAGCAGTACCACTCGCTACCGGTGAAGCAAAACCTCTTGAGGAAGCCTGAGTCTCTGTGTTCACATAACCCAGCGCTTGAAATTGCCAATCCACGATGGGCACGCGTGGTGATTACGCCCATATTATCTCTCGGGGAGAAGAGAAGGCCTCTGCGCTACAGTGGGACGTATGTAGGCTATAAAACAGAAGAAATTTTTTGTATGGAATCAGGCGTTACTTTGCGGAAATCCATAATAGCATTAAAATGTGAAAATTACTTTGCTATATTCCGCCAAAAATCCCACAAGCACCATGCGGTTAGTTAATGCACCGCCCTCCCTCCCACATTTTCAAGCAGAAGCAAGATACGAACACACCACCACCGACACCAATACTTGTGTGAGGAAATAGGCGACACGTTTCGCCTCTAACACGAGGCATCCTCAGGCTCACAAGTGCAAGGTATTTTTATTTAGTTTCTGGTGGACAATAAATAAAAGTCCACTAATAGAACGCCTATTGGAGTATGCCGTATTTTAATTACTTAGCTTGAATCATACAATCAGGTGCTGGATGGGTGACCGTCCCGTGACTACCGCTAGTTGCATTTTTCCAAGCGCTTCCGAGCTTCGCAAGACACGTTAAGCCGTTGGTGCCGGCTGTAATCAAAGGCTTTGAGGGCGACCTGATAACTTCTGACAGTAAGCCCCGCCACTGTTTTACCAACCTCCACCAACCCGAACTTTTCCCCCGTAATGGAGTATGGCCTAACCTTCCTGCGATGCAGGAAAAGACCCGTGCCAGCAGTGGGGACATACCTACAAGGGTTGATGTAGAATCATAAACATGTATGAAACAAGAACAACACTGTAAACATGTATTCATATTTATAAAAACACGATTTCTCTAAAACACTCCTCAAATCCGGCTTAAATATTATTGTGTAAAGGGAAAGATGAATTGAAACTGCATCTGAGGAGTGTTTCAAGAAATCGTGTTTAAATAATATTTATCATCATTTTTGTAAATGTATAGTTATTTATTAATATCGTGTCACAGTGTTTGTCGTCGAACTCCTCCGAAAGCGCTTCACCAATTTTTATGATTTTTTGTGTATATTTAGTACATCTGACAATAGCTAGTAATAAAATAACACCAGTTCGTAGGTACTATGGGTGGTCAATCATCATATGCGTTCGTATTATAGATCTTCTTTTTAGATATACGAATCTTGTTAATTTCTGTTATGTGAGCGAGAAACTCATTTAGTAATGGCTAAAATATAGAAATAATAACCGCCAACATATTCTAGTAGGTACATACTTATATTGTAATCCACGCACAAAAAGAAAAAGAAATAATTCTAACGATTTCAAAATCACGCCGCTGTAGTAACCTAGTCATGGATTTCACCTTAAATAATATATTATGTGTACCTATCTGAAACGAAGATACTAAATCGCAGTCTGAACCTGTTTTGCTTTTAGATCCGGCATTATAGGCGGATTGGCCTACAAACGGAATTCGCGCGCACGAGAGCCCAAAGGAATGATATCAAAAACATTGGCAATGAATATTTTATGTTATGTATGAGTATGATCCATCAAAGCTCACGGCTTCGGGGCATAAAATCGTATGCAAATAGTTCTTTGTTGCCTATGTCTCTGTACTAGAATATTTACGATTCTGTGGAATCGACCTCCACAAAATATATACCTATAATCCGGAACAGATAGTATGGGTTGTCTGTTCATTAACATCCAACGCGTAACTACGATCTTCAAATTATTTCTGCAGAAAGCTGTTAACATAAGACTTCTAAAATATGTTGTCTCGATTGTCAGCGTCAGAATGACTCGTCAGTAATCGTATTGTCGTCGGAAATTGTGATGAATATTTTGTGATATTTTGGTATCCATAATAGCAACGGGTGCGGAGTTTTAAAAATATGAAGGAAGCAAATCGGCACTAATTGCTGCCCTATGAGTTATTCAGTGATTCCACGAAAGTTTGATGATATGCCTAGGTGACCGGTCAACCTGACGTCAGGATGTACGGTCACCCTTAAATGTTGTTTCTCTTCTAAAATATGATGAAAGAAATTCTCTACTTAGAGGAAGCAAATAGAAGTAATAGGGCACTAAATATTCATCACAATTTCCGACGATAATACGAGTAGTGACGGGTCATTCTGACGCTGAAGTCTCGATTGACGAAAACTCAGGGCGAGATAAATAGTCGCTTCTAAGAACGAGTCTTAGCGAAAGCATTTGCTTAAGAATCGATTTGTCTATCATAGACAGTACTTTGGCACTCTCTAAGTCGCGAAACCCGGACTAATTCTGAGCATTGGCCTAAGAACATGCTTAGTTAAGCAAACGTATATTTTAGTAACGCATTGATACTTAGCTAAGTTAGCCTGAAATAATGCTTAGGGAAGCATGAGTACCGACTTGGGCTAAGCAACGACTATTTATCTCGCCCTCATAGTTTATGATGAGTTGATGAGGTATGATTTAAGTTGCACTTTTTACATTTTTAACACTTACTGCTTCTGATGGACGCCATACGTCACTGCGTTACTCTCTCTGAGAGAAGCCGTGTGCCCTATATACCACTTTACTACATACTTTAATATCAAGGAATTCTGTTTGTATAAAATAGCGCAAGGTAAATAAACTTTGCTTGTGGGGATCATAAGAAAAACAAATCAGTTTTTGTACTAAATTTTATTCCCAAAACTATGTATTATTTTGTTTTAGAAATCCTACTATTTAAATACAGTTTCAACACTGTTTTCATTTTCGTCGAGCAAGTTCTACGAGAAAAATATACGTAGGAAGGGTTGGAATGTTGACTCCTACCCCTCTCAGAAATGCCTGAATTATATTCTGGATTGAGTTTACTTAGGTAGTCTCTTTGATATTGGATTAAGCCTAATATTATATTCCTAAAAAACGTTGCGATGGCCCGCCTGCCTCTGGGAAAGGCAACGAATATTATCCATTTGGTTTCATGGATTCCTCGCTCTACCTTTTCCTGAAAGCCAAAGTGAGGTTAAAAGGATTTTGCCACATTTCGCTTCAGTAAATACTGGCACAATGGTTCTGATATTATGTAAATATTCGGTATTGTACTTAGACAAACCTCTGGGGGTGCCCAAATACAACCCCTTTCACGAACTTTCACTTTTAGGTATACGGCAAAAGGCAAACGGCCCATCGAAAACATCAATAATTCTGTATATTTCACCTTTTTAGTTATTACATAAACATTGAACTATCTAACATAACATTACATAATTAATAACATTACATGAGTTACAAATAACTCCTAATTTCATTTACTTTACACCGTGAGTTGATTGAATAGACCTTAAAGATCAAACAATCAAACTACTTTTACGAGAATAATGAATTAAGTATACAAATCCACTTATATACGTACCTAACTATTATAATAACATGTAAGTAATATTTTTGTATTATAGCTTTAATAACCAATAACGATAGCAAACATTATAAGGTTTAAAAATATCGAGAGGTGATTTTTAATTTTACCAACAAGTAAGGTTTTATATCAAAGGTAATTTAATCCAAAAATAGACTTGATAAATAAGACGAACACAATATTTACCCGTAAATACAGTTGGTAGTCATTTTAAACGTTTGAAGGAAGAGTAACTACTCGTTAATCTGATTTGCGAATTCTATGCTACACAGAGGCGAGCTTAGTGCTAAAAAGTATTATGGAAGATTTATAAGGCTTAACGTTAATCTAATGTGTGGAGAGAAAACAAAAATCTATGGAAGATTGACTTTGAAAGTTATCAGAATATTAAACAACGATAAAGGCAGCTATTTAGTTACATTTTACATCGATCGATATAAAGGCTCAAATTCAACTGAATAGCATACTTTACCGACTTATACTAAAATAAAATACTAAGGAAGCGCGAAGTCTAGACCTTGAAAGCCAAATATATAGTATTTTGAAAGAAAGCGTCGTAACTAAAAATTAACATGCCATTTCCCTGTGGGTTCTAAAAGTGGTTAGAGATCACGTTCTCATAAGAAATCTGATTTTGCCATTTCTTTCTGTCCACGGCCATCTTCATCCAACCGATGCCAGCAATACCTATGCCTGATCGTCGGTCCAACGAGCTGGGAGCCAATTATCACTACATTAGCAAATAATTCGTATACGACTCTTAAGGCTTATGATGACTTAGACGACCTCTGTGGTGTAGCGGTAGCGCGTCTGACTACCATGCAAGAGGTCCCGGGTTCGAATCCCGGCTGGGGAAAAAAACAGCCTAGGTCTTGGATGTTTACATGTTTGTGATGTCGTTGTTTCTGGTTCCCATGACACAGGGTGTCCTAGTGTGGGGCCAGAAGCAATGTATGTGCTTGTTATTAAATGTTATGTTATGTATGCTATGACTTGAATTCTACATAAAAAGTCGAGCGACAGACAAATACTGTATTCTGAACGCCATGCTAGATTGAATTCGATTGAGAAAATAAATGTCTAATGACTCTGTTGAGTTATCATATCATATTTTTATGCGACAAATGTCTAAGCCTTCGAATATTTTCAATTCGCATGGGCGAGAATCGGCTCTCTGGTGGGCGCCCTACGCTGAGTTGATCTTCACGCTACGTTGCGCAGTGTCATCGAAAGAGCGGGACTTTCCGTAATACAGATTTTTACCTAGTCCCCATACTAGGGGGGACTTTAACCTCATAAATTGTGAAATTTTTAAATAAATTTTTATTTTTCTTGAATTTACTTTGACAGTTCGTCGTCTCCACTTGAGAGTCTTTGTATTACCATCGACTATCGGTTGTTCCTTAGATAAGACCGACTGCTCCTTCAGCTTGTTAATCTAAGTGCATAATCATTGTTATATTACGAGACTTTCCTTCTATTTAGACAGACGTCCGACGATAACATCATTGTTACTTCGTTAATTACTTCGCAACTTTACTGTCAGGTAATAAAGTAAGTTGAGGACCACAGTACAAAATGCTTTATTCGGTCACGCGGACTTGGTTTACCAAAGTTTGTTAAAAAGTTTGGCGTTTCAACTCCAAATACAATGGATTTAATTTTGAATAAAAGTGACAGCCACTTCTACAGTGTAAGTAGAAGTTGCCGCATGACGCCATATAAATCATCTATGTAACATCTAAAACGAAAAATGCCTATAATGTAAATATTTATATTAAAAACAAAATACATTATTTCAAATACAGCAAAGACGACAGTCAGTTTAGGTATCTACCCTACGTTATCCGGGATGACATATTTTTGAAATATTTTGTAACGTAAAGATCGATAGAGAACACCTTATTTAAAGTTTGGGTCCTTCTCTATGTTACCCAGGGTGATATAAATCCAACATTTTGCAACGTAAAGTTTGGGTTCCTAGTGTTATCGTAACTGCGCATTCTAAAAAACCAATCACATATGTTTAAATCGATTTGATAATCTCCTAAACGTGTGGTGGAAAAGGGAAATTGACAGTTATTTATTTTTTAGATAGAACACCTAAAACTTTTTCTACAGTAAGTTAATTAGGGGACCAAAATTAAAAGTCAATGTTTGAAGTTTTTCTCCAAAATGAACTTTTGTAATATGTTTAACGTTTGTTTGACCTGTACCGTTATTAAATAACAATTAATGAGCTATACGATGATTAAAAACATGTTATTTTTACTTTGTAATTTTTTTTTATAATTTTTACTACCGCGTGAATTAAAAACAATAAACAAAATTACAATTTAAAACTTTTGCTCTATGAAAGTATTTATCGATCCCGTAGAAACGAATTTCATTCTTTGCGTTATTTCAATAACATCTCGTACATAAACCCTTACAACACGTTGTATACACTCTGTTTCGTTTTGGCAGTCGAGTCATGTAAAAATAAGATAAGATAGAAAATTCTATTCTATAATAAGCCGAGGGAGGTACTTATATTGCTTAAAGCGAGGACCTTTTGCTCTACCGTCAGACCTGGTTCAGCTAATATATTTGCCTTAGTAGAAGATTAATAAGGTAATCGAAATTCTTTTAAACTAAAAGGACACTATGCAAAAATTTGGACAAGCGATAAAAACATTCCTAAACAACTTACACAAAGAGTAGAAACATTTTTCATAGCCTCCTTTCCGAGGAATAAACGTTGTTCAGAATGACATCGGTTGAACAAAACCACTATACATATAATTTCAAATTCTTAGATGAGATTTTCCATGTTAATACTAGGTTAAATATAGCATGTAAATGTTATATCGAATGTAAATTAATGTTAGTAAGCTTTCAATAAATAGAAAGTTGGTCTTAAAGTAGTAGAAAAAATACTAGATAAAATATATTGATCACAACACACGGTAGAGTAGATTAAGTATTTACTTACATCTGATTTAAATTTCTCTTTTAAATAAACATTTTCATGGGCTTCAAAAGGAGACATTAATTATTTGGCATAATATTGGCCCACTTTATATATCCCGTGTTTTTACACTTTTTCCTCGAGAAATATGTAACTGAACTCTTAATTTCTAAGAGATAACATTTTCATAAACTGGTAGCTGGGTACCTCTATCATACATATTATAATTTCATCTATTTGTTACACAAATACCGTTAATTAATCACCTATTTATTATCTAGCTAAATATCCATGAATTTCAGTTGGTGAAGTTATAACTTTTAAATTTACCAGTCATTATGAGAGATAAAAATGCTCTACGCGATATCGGATTTATTTTGCAAAGATTTCTAACGAACGCACCAACTTTTTGATCAACACTGGAGAGTGCGGAGTTGATTAAAACGTTCCTACCGACTTTTCGGGTTGAGAATATTGTAAAATCATTCGTAAACAGTACAGATCTTACTCCCGCACGAAGACGAATTCGTTGTAATGATTCCAGCGATTTTCTTCGGAGTCGACTCCTGGCTTCAGCTCGGCCGCACCGCCCGCCGTGCCGCTGCCGCAGCTCGACGTCAATTTGAAGCCGTTCTCCTGCAGATTGTCGAACGCTTGTTCGATGAACGAGTGCTTCAAGAAGAACCGCGACGTGTACCTGTCCGCCAATCCATGATCCGGATCCCGAGATTCGTTCAGCGTCTCCCCGAACACGTCGCGGCACAGCGTCACCTTCCCACAGACGAGGATCCTGCTCAGCTTCCGGAACTTGACGTCCGCGAGGCCGTCTCTGCCGAACGCGAAGCTCCCTCTGTACCCGACGGTGATGCAGCCGCGCTCGCGGTTCGGCGGCTTCGGGTCAGCCTCCTTCACGGCGTTCTCGAGTCCGGGGAGGCGGTAGTGCCTGGCCTCTCGCGCCAAGCGTTTGTGTTCGCGGAAGCACTCGGGAAGCACGAGGCCGCCGTCGCGCAAATAGTCGAGCACGTAGCGGAATAGGACGCCGTCGCGGTCAAAGAAGATCCGGCCGCGGGCGTCGCGCGGGTGGTCTGTGTCAGATAACGCGCTGGCGGGCAAGGAGTCTGGTTCGCGAAGCACGGTCTCTCGCGTGGTGGCGTAATGCACACCGCCGACGTTCAGCTCGAGGACCACGGGCGGTGCGTCCGCCATCGCTGCTGCTCGCGGGCGCAGTGGCGGCTGCGCGCGGCCCTCTCTTCGAATCCCCTCTGGCCGGTAGTGATGTGACGCGGCAGGGGGTGGGTATCGATTGTCGGGGGTGGATGCTGCTCGATGTTTTGGCTGACTTTTTGGAACATTTTTTCTTTGTAGCAGGCAGGCACTGTTCATTCCTATCTCATTGAGATTCTGATGGAATATCGCGCATTGTCTAGTCTATGAATTAATTCAATCAATAAAGGACGTGCGTGAACAGGAAAGAAACCTTAGCGATGTGTTTTTTTTATAAATCACTAAAAGCTCACAAGCTTTTATTTTAGAGAAATGTCTCTAAAACTTCTATTAAACACTTTTTTCGCATCACCAGCCCAACGCAAGAAAAAAAAAGTGAAACTTAACAGTCCATCATGTCATCTCTAAAGTAGGTATATAGCAAAACCAAGCTTGAGGTGCAGTAGGTGACGCACATGTGTTGAGGTACGCCAACAATTTCGAGCCTAATCTAGCAACATTTCGGGTCACTCGTGACTCCAGGGTTTGCAATAACTGGATCCCATAAAGTATCTTTTGTATCATTTTCACGTACTTACCGCTAAAGTGGAAATTTTGTTTCTTTTGCATAACATAGTTGGAAACGAGCCGCTGAATCGATAGCAATTATCCCCTCTACATGAGCGCCTCACAAAGCTATGAATAAAGAGGATCTATAATGAGTGGATAGGTTAACACTAGCGTGGCAACCAAGGAGCTGAAGGGTGCCGTGTCCACGGGCGCCCAAGCTTTAGCATACTTCTAAGGTAATATAATTATGTAGCTGTTTCGCCCGCGATTTCGCACGCATGAAAATTATGATGATGACTTTTTTGACTTGAAAACTAGCCTAGGGTGCTACTTTGAAATATAACATATAAAAATATGTCCCTAATACATTCCATTCCGGTCCTAAGCGGTGGTAGCTCAGTGGGTAGAACCATGGGCAAGCGAGAGCCCCAGGTTCGATTCCGAGTGCGGGCATATACCAATGACTTTGTTTAATTTCAAAGTTACGTACATTTGCGAATTTGTAGTCTCAATACCACACGCTAACGGTGATGGAAAACATCGTGAGGAAACCCGCGGCTTGGTTGGCTCCGCAGTATTGACTAGTCTTTCCTGTGGGCTAGGCTGACTAAGCTGTCAGGATGGTATAGGTGCTGGGTAAACCTACACCATCTATAAAACCATGTCCCAGGCACTACAGCGTCGGAGTGGTCCCTTCACCCATCTAGTGTGAGTGTAGATACCACTGGACGCTGTATAAATCATCTCATTAAGTAGATGCAAAAAAAAGGCCAATATATAGTAATCCATTCCAGCCTGATGGAGTAACAAACAAGTCAACAAACACATCCCGCATTATGATATTTTTCCTATTTGGTTAACGACCCCAAATTTGTTTTTGTCCCAGTGCGTACAGCAACGGCACTATCGGTAAATGTGGGGGTCCGTAATCGGCGGAAGGAGCCATCTATCGATTAACTCCAGTGGGCCAACACTACGCTTGACCCACATCCCGGCGCCGTCGCGCGGGCCCATCAATAACGCAGGCCCGGGTTACTGACTCGACGCTACATTACACCTACCTTCCCTCCCTTAACGCAGGAAATCTTCCCCTTAAAACCATTCAAGGTCATCTTCGTCTATTATTAGCCAACAGATGGTTTTCACTCTCTAGTAAACAAAGTCGCAGAATGGCGAATTTTTTTTGATTTTAATGAGTTTCTCCAATTATTTGACCAGCCCCCTATTTTCTATATCGGTGTTATATCTTTGCGCTCTCAAACTCTTTGATAGCGCCATTAAGTAATTGTGGGAATTGAGGCCTACTTCGTTAACAAACATACATATGTTTTTACATTTACATACAGGCACCTACATTGCTTCTGGCCCCACACTAGAATACCGTATCGTGGGAACCAGAAACAACGACATCACAAACATATAAACATCCAAGACCTGGGGTTTAGGGTTTACAAGGCCAATAAATAAAAGATTTTGAACACGAAGGAAGAATCCGGAAGAGACGTGTTTTGTATTAAAGCAGGAATTAAATCCGCTGCATTTCTTTGGTAGGTTTGTGAAATAAACATGGAAATAAATAAAACTCGACTTGCCTTATTGCTAAAGAAAATGAATTGCCAGTCCTTGAATGTTCAGAAGTACAATTAGAGAAATTAAATTAACCACGGACTCAAGAAAAGTCTAAAAAAGTTATACAATGTTTTTGTAACTTTTATTCACACTCCTTTCACAGGATAAACGAAATTCTATAATATCACTGGGGATATTTCACTTTCCATCAAATACTACTAATAATACACATTACGGTAATAAATAAAATTAAATAACACTGCACCTACCGCTTAATTTTAAAGTCGTCGCATTCATACTTGGTGATATCTTTTTGATTCTTAAACACAGCCTTTTCTATTGAGCTGCTAGGACTCCCAGTTGATTTCAGCCAGTGCATCCTAGAACAAATAATTAGGATATAAACGAAACGAAATAAGCTAACAACAGCAACAGACAACAGAGAAACATGGTATGAGTATGAAGAAAGGGATTTTGTTATACAGTTCCGGCGGACTTCGTACCGCTACAGAATCCGTTTACGTTCTTGTAACCATGGCAACGTAAATGAATAAATATAACTTTAGAGTTTTGTTTGTAAAAAAATTACGGTAACAATAAAATATTATACCAAGGGAACTCATTACCGGAATGTCAAGTATGATACGTCTCAATTCATATACATATTCGTTTATCTGTATGCGAAGTTTCGTGTAACTCCCTTCAGCCGTTATTGCACGATTGAGTAACGAACATCCAAACATTAACTTCACAAACACGTTTATAATATTAAATAGGATAACAGAATTGGTAAAACAAATGACGTTATTATTTTATATAAAAAATATATCGATTATATAAAGTGACAAGTGACAAAATGTTTAATCAGGGACGGTTAGCCAGAGGTCGCGGGATCGAGTCCCGACATGGGTGGAATTTTTAGCCTCTAAATAGGTTTTTCAATGTTTATTCAGGCGAATGTACATAATTATAAATTTGTGAAGCTAATAGAACTTAGAATTAAAACAAATGTAGAATGGCACAAAATATAACTCGGAGAAGGAACAGTGTCCCCACACTAGGCATAGCCTGTATCGTGGGCGACGGTTTCAGAGTCGCTTAACAATAAATGTGGCGTGTTCTTGCTTAAATTTTAGTTATGCTTAACTATTTCTAAAGTACATAAGTATTGTTGTACATTTAGAATTTAGTATATGTATTTTTTATGTACTTAAAAGTACGTATTTGAAACTCGGTTGATATTAGCCCTTTATTTGAAATATTATATTATTATAATAGATAATTTAATTGATATCTACGAGTATATATAGATTACAAGGATCTTATCTTATCTATCTTACATGTATATTTTTTACTATATTATATACGTAGATATAAATATGTATATGTATATACACATATATATACACACACATAAATACATATATATGTATTAGTTTTGTATAAAGAATATAAAATAAAATTGGTCCTAATAATATTTATTCTATTCTACCGCAATGCTTATGATGAATGTAGCCTGTTATTTAGTATTTGCAAGTGCGGAACCTTCAGGCACTTAACAAAGTTTCAGTCTTTTCGTAGCCCATTAGCTCAGTTGGAAAAAGCGCTGGCACGGATAGCCAGAGGTCGCGGGTTCGAATCCCGGCATGGGTGGATTTTTTAGCTTCTAAATAAGTTTTTGAAATTGTTCTTAGCACGGGTTAGTGCATTAAAAAGAATATAATCATGTGGGTACAGCAATATCATTCCAATGTAAAACCTAACTGCGAAGTAGGTACTCGGGGCTGCAAGTGATGCAAATTAATTAAGCCAGATGTCGCTGCCTGTACGTAATACAGAGAATATTGTAAAGAAGGTTCGAAATTTCACTGATGCCGGTGAGTCGGCCATTAGCTCAGTTGGAAAGAGCGCTGGCACGGATAGCCAGAGGTCGCGGGTTTGAATCCCGGCATGGGTGGATTTTACGAATACACTTATCCGATTCTATTCGATAGTAGCCGAGGAATATTCTAAAAGCTAACAGACTATACTTAGCTAAATTCTCAATTCACGAACTGGCCGTAAGTAAAATAAAGTTCTTAAGTATTTTAAGAATCACAGTTTCATAACAGTGAAGAATTTGCTTTGTGACTTCTGCATTTGGAAACTGGTGCAAAGTATTCATAGAAGGGGGAATGGGACACCTAAATTAACGACAATATACACACAGTCATGCATGACTTATGTAGTGATGTGATACCTTAGTTATATTAATATATAATTAAAACTGTTTTTATACGGATTTATGCTCGTTTATTACATTTTTACAATTTTCCAACGTTTCGGCACTTTTTCAGGTGCCGTGGTCCCGGATGACTGCGGTGACAGGTGTCTTTTAGAAATCATTAACGGTTAGTTTACTACCCTCGGCAAAAATTACAAAAGTTAATTATGAAGTTACGTTCCAAAATAGACAAACCAATTATTTTTTATATAAAGTCAACAATATTGATTATTAGTAATTGAAGTTAAAATTAAATTTATAAACTAATTACTTTATATGAACTTAAAGATACCGATTATTAATTGAAATTAAATTGATTTTTTATTATTTATTCTACAGTCACACTTCTAGCAAGGGGGTCTCATGCACTTAAGCACTGGTTCCCATGCTACCGGTATGTTGCCTCACGTATCATTCTATTCATATTATTCAATAGAGATCCGCCGGCATCCAAATTTTAATAGAGATTGTGGTTGGAACATACCAGTAGCATGGGAACCAGTGCTTAAGTGCATGAGACCCCCTTGCTAGAAGTGTGACTGTAGAATAAATAATAAAAAATCAATTTAATTTCAATTAATAATCGGTATCTTTAAGTTCATATAAAGTAATTAGTTTATAAATTTAATTTTAACTTCAATTACTAATAATCAATATTGTTGACTTTATATAAAAAATAATTGGTTTGTCTATTTTGGAACGTAACTTCATAATTAACTTTTGTAATTTTTACTGAGGGTAGTAAACTAACCGTTAATGATTTCTAAAAGACACCTGTCACCTCAGTCATCCGGGACCACGGCACCTGAAAATGTGCCGAAACGTTGGAAAATTGTAAAAATGTAATAAACGAGCATAAATCCGTATAAAAACAGTTTTAATTATGTCTACAGCTCGTGTTAACCTTAGAAAATACTATATATTAATATAGTATGTGGGCATAAATAGTGTTACGGGCTAGGGTTCTGGATTTGGATGTAAAACACCAATGACAACTTCTTAGGATTTATTCACGCAGGGTCTGGTCTGCAGGTCTTCACGACACGAAGTCCACACGTAGATTCCAATCGCAGGTCCAATCGAAGTCCAATAGTATCGCAGAGGTCGTAGGTTATCGCTCGTATCGCAGGTATGTTCGCTCGAAGTTCACTCTTCGCTATTCCAAACGGAACTGACAGTGCGCCGCGGCGACCGCTATTTATATCCGCCGGCAAGGGTTCTAGAACATTCAAGTACGTACCTACACTCGGTGCACGCGGCAACGACTCTAGAACAAAGTCCTTGTCAAAGAGATTTGAACCTTATACTAGTGGACATACGAGTCACTATTGCTTGCAGCGTTTTATTGTTTACTAAAACGCATCATGCGGCGACTATTCGATAGGCTTCCAGAAAGCTCTATTCTAGATGGTTCGGGATAGGACCGCGACACTGCTCCCCTCTTAGAGATGCTCGTCCCGAGCATCTTCATTACTGCCGTGATAAGAAGCTAAGCGGTCGATGTGAACTACTTTTTGTGCACCTCTTTGGCTGCCGTTGAATTCGGTACGTCACGTCATTTAACCGAGTTACCACTTTGTACGGTCCCTCCCATCTTGTCTGCAATTTCGGAGATTTTCCTTTTCGTCGAGTTACATTGTGAAGCCAGACTAGTGCTCCTTCTTCGAAGCCGCTTGTATTTGCTCGGCGGTCATACCTAGTCTTCATCTTTTCACTCGACTCCAATCCGTTTTCCCGTACTATGGCATGAATCTCTCGCATTTTCTCACGTAACTCGGAAATGTAGTCGTGTAGAGAACGTGAGTCGTCAGGAGGGCCTCCAGTCAGCAGATCTACTGGTATTCTCAGTTCTCGGCCAAAATTTACACGCGCCGGGGTTACCTTCGTGCTTTCATGTTCTGCAGTTCGGTAGGCCAGAAGAAATGGCGGTATGTATTTGTCCCAGTCTCTCTGGTGCCTGTCAACGACTTTTGCTAAATGTCTCTCAAGTGTTTGGTTAAATCTTTCTACCATGCCGTCAGATTGAGGATGATATGGGGTGGTCCTAGTCTTATGCATTCCCAATATTTTGCAGAGTTCTTGAAAAACTTGAGACTCAAAGTTCCTGCCTTGGTCGGAGTGTATTTCCAAGGGCACACCAAACCGGCAAACTACTTCCTCAAACAACTTGGAGGCAACAGTCGTGGCTTCTTGATTGGGTATGGCGAATACCTCTGGCCATTTAGTGAAGTAATCCATAACTACCATGAAATACTTATTTCCTGATTCCGTTACTGGGAACGGTCCAGCCACATCAACTGCAATGCGTTCCCATGGCGCACCAACGTTATAAAGTTGCAGATTTCCTCGGCTTCTAGTTGGTGGGCCTTTCACCGCGGCGCAAGTAGCACACTTGCGGCACCAATCTTGCACATCTTCTCGACAATGGAGCCAGTAAAACCTTTCTCGAATCTTTGTTAAAGTCCTCTTTACGCCCAAATGTCCACCTGATACACCGTCATGTACTTCACGAAGGACATCTTGTACCTTATCTCTTGGGACAACTATCTGAAGATGGAACTCTCTGCCGTTAGGTTTCTCCCATTTGCGGTAAAGTATTCCGTTTTGAAGAATAAAACTGTCCCATTGAGCCCAGTATGCCTTGGTGACAGCACTAGTAGGAGCGACTTCGCACCATCTTGGCTTGTCCTCGCCTCGTTTCTTCCATGCTACAATGAGCCGTACATCTTCATCATCTTCCTGTGCTTCTTTCATCGCCTCATCTTCCCAAGATCTCGATGGACTCATTCTTGTCAACCTCAATGGCAGTTCCTTTGTGTCTTGATTGGCACGGTGCTTGCACTCTTCAGTACTCGGCCTTCTTGACAATTTGTTCCCATTGCATACTTGTGAGATTCTGGTTACCTGGGCTTTCTCCGCCCCAGCCAGTACTCGCCTCGGAATCCTAGTTTCGTTTCCCTGATTCACAGTGGAGGCCGGAGCGTCATGCTTCTTTACGAACTCTTCAAAACGCTGCTCCATTTTGTTGAGGCGCGCACCCAGTCTGTCATCTGTTTTGGTCGGTTGCCTTTCCTTCTTAGGACACGTGAACTGCAGATGCCCTCTTTCTCCACACTTGTAACACATGGGCCCGGAGTTCCTCTTGGGCGTTGTCTTGGTCTCTTTGACCTCCTCCTTAATTTCTCGAAGTTTATACCCTTGCCGGATATCATGACGCACAGCTTCAACTTCCAGGGCGTGTGCCAGAGCTTCTTTTAATGAAGAATGGTGGCGAAGCTTTACTGCAGCCCTAATTTCAAGATCCTTGATCCCGTCGACGAAGGCTTGTAAAATGTTCGTGTCCACCATCTTACTATCAGCAGAAGGGTACGCCTTTCGAACCAGCTTCTCGATTTCCAACGCCCATTGTTGAAGCCCTTCACCCAGGCGCTGAGTCCGGTCGCGTAGCTGGGCACGAAAAACGTGTTCCAGGTGTCGTTCCCCGTATCTAGCCTCAAGTGCCTCCAGCAGATCTTTGAAATCGCTGCCTGAGGTGGGCAGTGCCTCCAGGACAGATAAAGCCGAACCTCTGAGCGCAACGGTGAGAGCTGTCAGGCTCTGTTCGTCCGTCCACCCATTTGAAGCAGCGACAGTCTGGAACTGCTGTC
This sequence comes from Yponomeuta sedellus, assembly GCA_934045075.1. Taxonomy (NCBI): domain Eukaryota; kingdom Metazoa; phylum Arthropoda; class Insecta; order Lepidoptera; family Yponomeutidae; genus Yponomeuta; species Yponomeuta sedellus. Next base: position 5,034,751 of record OW203735.1, on the reverse strand, counting down.
GGTAGGCGACCCAAGACGTAGTGCCATCGTACGGTGGCACCTTCACTTTAGGCCCCTGGCTTATGCTGACAACTCCGCTCGACGTAGCTCCAGCAGCTTTAATACGCCGAACTTCCTGCTCTAGTCCAGTGAGGCCGTTTTTCAGACTTTGTAGGTCCTCCTCTAATTTAGAAACCCGTTCGTTCACTACCTCTACATCTTCATGTAGCTTAGCGACCGTATCACTGAACTTTGTAACGGCAGAAAGGATCACCTGTTGATCTGCCTTCTGTTCTTCTCGCAGGCCTCTTTGTTCTTCTCGCAGGCCTCTCTGTTCTTCTTGCAGGCACTGCATCTGCTTGCTCTGTTCTTCTCGCATGCCCTTCAGCATTGCCATCAGGCACGACATATCCAAAACCTCCATTGTACGTGACTGAGGTTTAATGTCTTCGGTGGGCGTGGCCAGGTGGGCGTGGCTACGAGGCGGAGCCTGTTGGTCGGTTGGTGAAACCTGGTGGTCAAGGCCGGTGGGCGGAGCCTGGTGCACGGGGGCGGTGGGCGTGGCCTGGTAGGCGTGGCCAGTAGGCGGAGCCGCTGGGCAGGTATGCTGTGTCTCCACTACGCGCGTGGCCTGGTGGGCGGGGCCAGGGGGCGTGGCTTGGTCGGTGGGCGTGGCCTGGTGGGCGGGGCCAGTGGGCGTGTCCCTATGGCCAGTGGGCGTGTCCCTATGGCCAGTGGGCGTGGCCTGAGGGGCAGTGGGCGTGGCCTCCGCAGCACTTCTGGACCTGGTCCTCACTCCAGAAGTATCCTCTCTCGGAGTCAGTGGCATCTCCAAATCCCCAATTCTGACACCAAATGTTACGGGCTAGGGTTCTGGATTTGGATGTAAAACACCAATGACAACTTCTTAGGATTTATTCACGCAGGGTCTGGTCTGCAGGTCTTCACGACACGAAGTCCACACGTAGATTCCAATCGCAGGTCCAATCGAAGTCCAATAGTATCGCAGAGGTCGTAGGTTATCGCTCGTATCGCAGGTATGTTCGCTCGAAGTTCACTCTTCGCTATTCCAAACGGAACTGACAGCGCGCCGCGGCGACCGCTATTTATATCCGCCGGCAAGGGTTCTAGAACATTCAAGTACGTACCTACACTCGGTGCACGCGGCAACGACTCTAGAACAAAGTCCTTGTCAAAGAGATTTGAACCTTATACTAGTGGACATACGAGTCACTATTGCTTGCAGCGTTTTATTGTTTACTAAAACGCATCATGCGGCGACTATTCGATAGGCTTCCAGAAAGCTCTATTCTAGATGGTTCGGGATAGGACCGCGACAATAGCTTTATGAATTTGTATAAAAATAAACACAATCTCAGATAATTTTTCGACCCATATCTGAACGGTCCCAATGAAGAAATCCATAAAAGACTTTTCTTGATTAATTATAGATAGTCAGTTGAAATATTCACTGTGTGAGGCAGATTGACCAATAAATAAAATTAAAAGAGTTTCCCTATACAAACATGATTACTTATGTTATTATATTATTCTCTATCATAAAAACAGTAACACATACATTTTTATACAGACCTACCATCACTAATGCTGCGTCCCTAGTACAGCAACGTTGTCTGTAGTAGGCGCACATAATGCTACACATTGTGTAGATTGAGCTTAAAACGGAATTGTGTAGGGGAGGGCTATGTCCAGCAGTGGACTACACAATATAGCCTGAAGAAGAAGAGCGCAAAACTAACAAACTGTGTAACAGAACAGTTTGCCAACTGGGGACACACCCTAAGAGTCTCAAACTAAGATAAAATATTGTTTTGGTAAATATATGAACATACCGGTGGTGAGGACTTAAGGCGGTGCGAGTATCCGGCTTGAACTTGGCCAGTTTTTTTCTAATTAAATCTTAACTAAATTAAATTATTCTGGCAGTACTTACATGGAGTCAATCTTGTCAGAACTCCCTTCAATATACCCTAGGACGGTGCCTTGATCCGTGTTTCTGCACCAACCTCTCAGACCCAGTTTATCAGCTTGATCCTTCGTATACTGAAACGAAGAAATACTCAAACTTACGAATACAAAACAGTGTGATAATGAAATAGAGGAATATTCAGATAGTATAGGTCATAGCTGACCATTAACCCTTCTCGCGTTTAGTGTACATACGTCTGTACACTAATCAGCCCGGCCGCGCGCAATCCCCCAAGCGCTTAGTGTACAGACGTATGTACACTATGCAACGCTCAGATTGGACTCTTTTTATCTATGCTCTGTGCATTCTCTATGGACAATATCTGTTGTTTTATTGGCTAATGGTTAGTAAGGATTACTTTCGCCAACCAATCAAATGACGTGACGTGGAAAAAAATTGAATTATCATCGAAACCACATGAGCTTGCTAGGTCAGACGCCATTTTGCGTTTTCGTCGTGAGTTGCTCCGCTCGCTAAAGTTTTATAAGTTATTTAGAGAAGGCAACGCTGCGTATTTGTTCATGTGTTATATATCAAATTACTGGGAAAAGTGTGTAGATTATGTTTCAAATAATAGTTTCGTTGTATTTGATGGAAAAGAAAGTGAAAAAAGCCTCGAACTTTTAGCCCTGATTGTGCCGCTTGTATGGGCGGTCAGTGTCATTTTACCTCTTCCTGGTAATTATTCATTTATAGCTTTATTTTGGTGAATTAGAGTATGAAAATTGTGTAAACAGTAATAGATAATATGCAGATCATATTATAAGTGTTAGTTCAGTGCTAGTGAATGAGTAATTAGTGAAAATAGTGAGACAAAGTTCAAAGTAGTGTCAAAATGGCGTGGATAGTGAAATTCATCTCGTCATTTGAATATCATGTAAGTTTATTGATAATTTTATTAGCATTACAAGTATAATAACCGGATAGGGCATTTTATGCAGATTGTAGTGATATATAACACTTATTGAATAATTACGTAGTACTTTCTCTAATTTGAGAAATGCGGAACTGTGTTCACAAAAAAGATGCAAAAAAATGGCGGTGCGAAATGACCCTGCACTATGCGGTACCTTTGAACTTTCTTTTTTCCGAGCGCGCGGGGCGCTAGAAGGGTTAAGAAAGCCCCCAACCGAAAGCACAAAGGGCGCAGATATATTATAATTACCTTCCGAAAGAAGACTCCCTGAACTCTGCCGAAAATTTCGAAATCGACCGCTTTCAATGCCATGGGTTTAGTGGCCACGGTGCTACTTCCCCTGGCGATAACACACGACAAGAAAAAAAGACTATATCGGTACATTCAGTCAGTTCCACATGAAATTATTACAGTATTAAATTCCGGCAATTTTCAATTCAATTCACGATTTTCCTGAAAACTGTTTTGTCGGTTGTCAAACAAAATGTCAATGATTGAACGAATGTTTGAATGAAAGGAAGGTATGAAAGATTGTCTTGTCTATGATGGTTTAATTGTTCTGTGCTATGATGTGATATCGAATCTGTGGTCGAAAACTTGAAAGTTCCGAAGTGTACTTTAAATACACGCATATGAAAGCTTACATAATTAGAATCTGTAAAAGCAGTCTTATTAATTCATAAAAACCATTCGTAACTATCAAATACTTACCTACATACACTGCTTTTAGTTGTTTCGTACATTCATTAGCTATAATGCAAGCAATTCCATACAAGATTTGTGCCAAGTACAGCTGTTTTGGAACGATTCAAATCCAAAAGTTTGACAGATTGACAGTTCGTCAAGACTCAGTGGTGAGTGTATGTATATTTTGCGAATATTTCTTGAATTTTCCGTTTTCCTCTATCAAAACTCATTAAATCCTCCTTGTTCCAGAAGGCTACGACGGCTATAAATAACTAACAACCGAAACAACATGGCTTTCTTTTGCTGTGGCAGGTAAATACGTTTCCAAATATTATGTAATATCTACCCTATGCTGTAAAATACCAATAACAACATTCCTACACTCATTTCCAGCATAGGTAGCACGAAACCAGTCGCGCGTTTCGTGTTGATAAATTGTCAGAATTTGATAATCTACTGGAAAGTCGAACATGCCATCGCCATCTCCATAAAAGAGAATTGAATTAAATTTTAATATTCTACCGTCACACCGCCGTGTTTCGTGCTGCCATGCTCAATACTCTATAATTTATAGCATTCTACAAGTATATACAGATGACATAACTAAAAATATGGATCTTTGTGGACCCTTTACTACTATAATATCACCAATGCAATCATCATAAACTAAGTTTATAACTTGTTCTTTTTTTCAGAATCGGCAGCAAGCAAATACTAGCTAGTCTAGGTAGATTGCCCACTGCTTTGAGCAGAGTAAGTTACGCTCAGGCGGCTAGCGTACCTCAAGTGACTTACAAGCGCTTTGAAGAGCCCAAGCTGGAACATTATGACGATAAGAATGAACGTCTGTCAAGGCCCCTATCTCCCCATCTGACTATCTATTCACCGCAACTGACAAGCATGCTGTCAATTACGCATCGTATTACTGGTAAGTACTTGTAATAAATATTTTCTATTTTCTGAACAAAGTCACCTATGCATTTACAATCTACTTGACATGTAAACACACTTACATAATAAATGTTTAAAATAGGAAGGTTTTTTGTATGGATGTGGAATTCTTACTTTATTTCTTATTTAACTTCTGTGTCCACAGCCTGGGTGTTGTCCATACTGTTGTTAATTTGAAAGTTGTATTCTCAATTAGCGTAACAATTGTCATTGCCTGGCTAACATAGCATAGTATAATAAACCTGTTTCAGCTTGGTAAAAGGTCAGTACATATGCAGAATAATTTAGTTCCTAACTTGACCAATCTTTTACAGGAATGATGCTGACAGGATACTTCACAGTCCTTGGTGTCGGTGCCCTGGTACTTCCTAATGACGTTTCCCACTACATCACCATGATTGAGGGTCTCAACCTGTCCCCAGCCACTCTTCTAATGGCAAAGGCAGTGTTAGCCGTTCCGTTTAGCTACCACTCCGTCAACGGAATAAGGCATTTGTACTGGGATACAGGTAAGGGTTTGACCATCAAGGAGGTTTATGCTACGGGCTATGCTATGCTGGCTGGGACTCTGGTTCTCTCAGCAGCTCTGGCTGCCCTGTAAATATGTATTAAAATATCTCAGTTTTAAGGTACAAAATATAAATTCCGACGGTTAGATGTCCTTTTAATTACGTAATTTATTTATGCTGTTTTATTTATATAGTGGAATAAAATTGTTTATAATTCGATATTACACTTTATTGTTATCTCTACAGTATCTTCAAATGCTTAAAATGGCACAGTTACTTATTGAATGTTCCTTTAACTCAGAAACTTAGTCTTCTTTACTACTGATTAAAAGCATTTGTGTTTCTTTGCAAGGGAACATTATTTATAAAAGTAAAGTATTTTCATGGATTTCAAGCCACACCACATGTAGAAAGTACATCGTGTATTGCTTTAAATTTGTCAAAATCTAATTTTTCCGTTGTTGCCAATCCAGTTGCAGCATTCTGTAATACAAAAAACTATGTTACCCTTGCATATAAAATAATTCTGATACATAATAATTTAATAAATATAATAAAAGCACAATAAATACGTAAGTGAAATATAAGTATTACCTAAAAGAAACAAAATGTGTAAACAAAAAAGAAACTTGTAACAAAAAAAAACGAAATATACTGCAAACTTACGTTGAAAATAATGTTGTTGTTCTTTAAAAACTCTCCGTAGATATTGAACAAATATATTTGCTTGTCCAAAAGTTCAGCCAAACTCAAAGGAGTGTGTGCTATTGAAACATCAGACTGGAAATCTTTAGCTGAAAGCCAAGTCCTTGACGGCGCCGTGGCAATGTTACATATAGGGTAGTTGTTCAAAGTGTCGCGTCCGCCGTTCTCCCTATTCAGGCATAGGAGTTCATATTGAGATGAATCCAGTCCAGCGAGGTCTGCACCTACAAAAAGTACAGACTTAGTTAAAAACCACAGAAGTTGATGGTGACATCAATCAACCCTTTGTTTGTCCCCATTGCTGGGTCAGTAGATTTGTAGCGAAGAAAAAGGCAGGGAATAAAAACTTCACTTTGACCATCTCTTAATCTAAAAAAAATTTTCATAGAATAAAAGTTGTAAACCCCATGAATATGTGACTTCTTTCACCAGCCTTTATACCGAGCGCGAGAGTAGAGAAAGAATCATGGGATCCCGTTCGCATGCCTATTCTTTGTCTTTGTTTATTCTTACTCTCGATAGGGGCTCACGCTACTCGGGCTGGAATAACGCATTTTAGGAAACCTGTAGGAGTTTAGTTAGTACAAAAATGTACGTAAATTATCCAACTTACTAGAAACGAAAGCTATGTCTCCCCTGCCATCTTGCAAGCATTTCAGTGGAGCGTTGTCACTGCTACATTGCTTCTTCAAGTTGCCGACGTTGCTTCCTGGAAATTAGAGCCGTTTTTACAGTGAGCTGGTTGTTTGAAAGCTGTTTTTTTGGGTGCAGGTTTTACGTACCTGTCGGATTGTTCTCTAACTTGTCCACTCCTGGTAGACAGGAACCTCCCGAGAAGAATTCGCCCATTCCTTGGACGCACTGAAATAAAATCACATGCAAAATTATGAATGTGTGCAAAAAATCTACGGACGTGTGCCACTTCTACTGTAGTTTTACAGTTACAGTTATGCATGCCGAAAAATTCATTGCAATTCGCAACCGTGGTATGGTATTGTTTTTTTTTGTCTGAGATTTCAGGCCTAAAATACTGAAAATCTGAAGGTGTGGCGCTTGGAGTACAGTTACTGTTGACGTCTGATCAACCTTTACATTTATCTTGAGATCGGGCTCCCCAGTTGGGCCATTGTGCTTAGCAAGCGTTGAGGTTTAAGAAGATCTCTGGTACTCTTTTCCACAAAATGAACGTACCTTGAAAAAACCAAGTTATTTATAAAGCATCGATTCCACTAAAATACTCTTAAAATACTCCTGCTATGAACCGGTGTTAGCTCTTTCTTAATAGTGTTTGAGTGGAATCGATTTTTACAAGTAAGACATTTTTACATAACAGATTTGTGTTCTTGTATTCCTGGGATTCCAATTTAGTTTATTTTAGATTTTACCGACTTTTCTGCTTCTCCGACTCAGCAAGGTTAACTGGAACAAATCTCTCACAGAGATAAGCCCGCGTTTGAGCATGTTAATTATTATGTTCTGTTCGATGTTTCGGCTGCAAGAAAGTATTTAAAAAATATGTTTCTCGTAACTGAATACATACAAGGGCACTCAGACTGACGTGATCTCGTTTGTACCATAGTGATAAAAACTCTTTTTACCTGTCCAGTAACCAATTTCTTATTGACGAGATAGTATAGAGGCGCATGGAGACCGCTGAAGCTTCCATAGGGGTTGTGGCAGGACCTGCAATACAAAAAGATCAAAAGATCTTTAGGATTAACAAACATAACATAACATTTACATACAAGCACATACATTAAAATAAAATTGGATACCGTTCAGATTTAAAATAAAAATAAAGTTTACTTTAGGAATATACCTACTCGTACCATTGAATTTCAATGCTCGTACCTAGCTTTTAAGAACTTGCTAGTCATAGTTTCATACGAAAAATGTACATAGTCATAGTACACGTGCTTTCCCCTACGACGTACTTTTAATCCGTTTGCCTCGATTCGAATTTTATTTTCCTTGTTCTTCAAGAGAGACTGCTTTTTCCATGATTGGGATCTGGGAGCCTAGGCCGATTACATTTATTAGGGGTGCTGCAGGAGCGGTAGCGAAGCGGTAAAACGCCGGCTTCTCAATCGGGAGGTTGTGGGTTCGAATCCCGGCATGGACCAATTTCTTGACTTTGTTTTCTAAGTCATAATTTCACCTTTGTGAAGTTTTAGTAGCAATACTACTCGCTAGCGTGAAGGAAAACTTCTTGAGGACACCTGAATGTCTGAGGTGTTAACTTATACCACAGTGCTGGCTACATACAACGGCCCAACTATGAGGCCAAGTGCGGAAATTTTAGAGATATTTTTATAAGTGATTGGAATCAATCACATGGGTTAAGCAACAACAGCTGCGGTCAGATGCTGGATGAGTGACCACTAGCGGTAGTCCTAGGGATTACCGCTAGTGGCATTTTTTCCGAGCGCTTCGTCAAGTCGTCAAGCCATCGCCGTATGGGCAGATTGATATCTTCAGACCAACTCTGGCCAACTCTCCCCACCCAGGCATATTTGGTCAGGTCGACGCACCACCACCAGATCTGTGTAATATGAATATTTATTTATTTATCTCCATGAATATTTATTTATCTCCGCCTCGATCTGCCACTTCGCTGGTAGCCATCGCACGGTACACAATCAGTGACATTTTTGCCCAAGAAATTTTGTAACGAATTGTTTTATGCTCCTCAGGAGACCTCACTATGTTTTCCTTCACAGTTAGCAAGTAATTGCTATTTAAACTTCCCAAATGTGCATAACTTTAAAAACAAAGTCATTGGTACGTCCCCGCACTGGGAATCGAACTTTGCTCTCCCCGCTTCAGAGTCCGTTTTTCTATCTACTGGGCCGCTGCTGCTAACGCTAACGAATCGTTTGTAGAAGATAAAACCTATACTCTCTCTGAGAAGGGAACTGTCATCTACAGAAGGACAATATAGGCTTCTTAAGTCAATCACCTCTTCCCTCTGTAGTCTTCGATCTTGTTTTGTTGCGTATTTTTCTTGACCACAGCCACGGCATAGTTGGGCGCCTTCTTCTCTCCATACACCTCGTGGAAGACTGGGTGTAGGTTGTATTTTCTCGCAGCGGCTGCCACTCGCATGTCGTCTGCCGAGGCCAAGTCCGAGCCGTTATCTTGAACCTGCATGGAGAAATATTTAAATGGTGACGTCTGACCTCCTTGTTCCCCTCGTTAAGATGGAGTAAACTGGCAGTTAACAGGAAAGTTTATGATAGAGTAAACTTGAAAAGTAAACCGGAAAGCTCATGATATCAGCCGGGACTTTGGTCAAGTAATGACTTATCGTTAAAAAAAAAACCTGATCCAGCCGCCCACCGGGAGTCTGCTTAAGATCCACGGTCCAGAAAACCGCCACGTTTATCGTATTTCTCTAACGATATTTAGGGGCGCAAGTAATCTTTCTACATAATCAGAAACATCAGCCATGGTGGCGACCGACCGACCTAATACGTATGAAGAAAAATAAGACCATGATCGAATAGCCATGACCATGGTAAATAGGTTTTTACCATGATCGAAACATATGAAAAAAAAATTTTTTCTTTGTTACCAGTTACGAAAGGGCGGATTGGTATTATGGCGGTTGAAGAGATGTGCTCAAATCGCCCCACTATAAAATAGGGAAACAAACCAAGTTCATCGCTGAACTGCATTTAGTTTGAATGGTGCAATCGATGTTCAATTGAATAATGTATACGTGGGCGTTTATGGGGATTGAACCCTCATCTTTTGTATCCGCAAGCAAGCAACTTACATCTAGAACATCTAGGCAGATTGTATTGAAGAAAAGACGAAATTGAATAGAAACTATGCTCCAGTAAGCATTGGGAGGTACCGAGGAAAGGAAAACATTCCCAGAATAAGTCGTCTTTGCCTTGGGCCCTACGTTTATACCTTGGCCCTCTCAAAGTAAAGGAAAGTCCTTGAGAAAACATACCCTTTGAAGATAATCCGCTTCAAAGGTCACGCAATCTCTTTATCCGAAACGAAACGAAATATTAGTATCAAACAAATCCTACCTGGGAGTTCTTTTTATCGTATTAAAATCAAAATCCGTAAGGAAAATCTCTCGCTTAGGTAACCCATTAAAATTACGATGTTCTGCTTCAGAGCTTCAATAAGACTAAATGCATCACTAGTCAATAATTCCAGTCTGGTTAGTACAATGACGTTAGTCGCGAGTTTCGAATTATTGTCAAAATCGCCACAAAAGACATGACTTGTGGCATCGTGCTACCTAGGCTGGAGACAAATTAAGAAAAGGAGAAGGCCCAAATAACAAATACCTACTAACTCACGGAATCAGCTATAATCGTTATCGTCATCAACCCTTGTATGTCCCCAATGCTGGGGCACGGGTCTCTTTCTGCATCGCAGGAAGGTTAGGCCATACTCCACCACGGGCGCCAAGTCCGGGTTGGTGGAGGATTGTAACACAGTGGCGGGCCTTACTGTCAGAAGTTATCAAGCCGCCTATAAGGCCTCTGACATGGCTTAACGACGGTAGTCACGGGACGGTCATCCTTCCTGCACCTGACTGCGCCTGTTGTTGCTTAACTCACGTGATTGATGTCAATCACTCGGTTCGCCTAGGCCACGAGCGCTTCAATCTGCTATAAGCGAATCGTTTATTCTAAGCTTAGACTTATACTCTCTCTGAGAGAAATTCAATGCTCTACAGTGGGACATTATAGGCCGCTTACGTCAGTCACTCAGTCTTCGAAAATTATTCTGTTGTGTATTCTTTTGACCAAGAAACCTAGGTTCTTCCTAGTTCTTCGTTTGGTCCAGTCATTCTTCGTTACTTGAACATACAGCGCCGTCCTCTACTATAGCCTATGATTGCTCTGACCGATTTCGGCCATGGCGACCACTTTGACCCCTAATCAGATATGTGGCGCTGGTGCGCTCGAAGATGGCTTAAATAGCCTATCTTCGCGGCGAAACTTCGTGCACACTGAGGGCACTTGAGAATATCGTTTTCATAGTTGTATGTTATGGCAGCAGGTGGGCGAGCCTTTAACTGGTCGCGTTTGGTATTATATAGCCTATATAGTCGTTGGGAAGAGGCGTTCCGAATGACGATGATGGCGCAGGTCTATTTGGGATTGCACAATCACCGTCATTACAATATTCAACCATTAAAATATCATTTGAATTATTATTATAGTGTGGATTGCTGTACTTGAGTAAAATTGTATCTAGCTACTTCGTCTGTAATATAACGTGATTGCCGAAGATGAGCGATGTTTCCTTGCGGGAAGTCCCATAATGTAACATCTTTTTATTGATGTTACCTACACGACACTTGACAATACCCCCTAATAATATTTTGAAAGACGTTCCAACGGCCATGTATCATATGAAAAGGAACGGAAGCAGCTGTATTTTGAATACTGTCCCACCCTTCTTTCACTGTTTTCGTCTCTCCAGTTACCTACGGACGGTACGCCTGCTAAGTAAAAAAACAGTCCTTTTGTGACGCGCACCAAATTCTGAACGACTTCAATCCTCTAACAGTTATTATAGAAATTGACAGTAAGACGATTGGAAACTGTCAGGCATTGTTGCACGTAATTAGGCCACAGATCCCACGTGGTAAAACTGTCGCGGACTACTTTCGTCGGCTATGATAACCTAACCTTTGAATCGACCTTTCCGTTTTCCCGGTTTAAAGTTCAAACACGTACGCTTTTGAGGCAGTCCTCTTCAGAGGCCTCTTGCACGCAGTCGAGCCTCGGGCGGATGTCTCGGCTGAAAGCGAACACCGACATTGCTCGACACTTCGCCAGGGCCACGCTCGACGTCACACAGAGCCTGAGAAACGGAATGGCTAAGTGAGGGATGACGCACACGTGCGGGGAAACGTGAAGCCACAACATGAGACATTAGTTCCTCCTAATAAAAACTGTTTTTATACGGATTTTACTCGTTTGTTTTACATTTTTACAATTTTCCGACGTTTCGGCACTTTAAAATAAACTAGTAAAATCCGTATAAAAACTGTTTTTATTATGTCTAGTGCTCGTGTTAACCTTAGAAAATACTAATAGTTCCTCCTGTGTTGCAGTGGTCTTACCGGGGCTAATGTTGTGGTCTTTTAAATAGGTACATTAAGACCAAATATGTACCACATGAAGCAAAAAACAATTGAACTTAAATTAGAAAAGAAACTGGATATTTGCGTCATAGCGGTGGTTAAATTGTATCTGTGACATTGAATTTGCTTTGAATTAATTTTCATGTACGGGTGCCAGTTAATAAGGACAAACTCGGTCCATCTTAGACCTCATCTTCACCATCGGGCTGAAGAGATCCAAGTAAATAAATTTCTCACAAAAAAAGGAATGTCCTCATCAAAATCATGCTAATAAATAACCTCCCAAGTCCCAGACCTTGAATAAATTGAATAAAATAACAATCGAAAATCAATGTAATTTTCAAGGTCAGGACTTAGGACGATTAAGTAAGTCAGGATAGGCCAAAGAGAGGCACATTCTTTGTTAAGGTAATTGGGCCCTGAAACGCGATGGGCTGCCACACCGAATCTCAACGCTTGTGTGCAGTAAACCAACAACCTGTTCGGGGGCACCACCGCTGTACCGAACGCGATCGTCGTCGTGTCATCTCGGTCTTACTCGCTACACAAAGTAAGATGGTTTCCCAGAGGTAAGAGTGGGCACTAAAACATCAGCGGTGTTCAGCGCACACTCGAATTCCCCATCCGTACCAATGCTTAACGCATTAGGAATACCTACTCCGTAGGAGTCTGCAACACCTTCTGTAAATTTTCTCGGTTTTGTTAGCAGTTTTCAGCTCTTCCAGTTACAATTATTACAAAAAAGTATTGCAGATTTTTTTACCTCACAACGTGTTCTGGGGGCCCATGTCCCCTCTCAATGACTTCAGTGTAGTTGGCCTTCTTTAAATAGTCCACCGGCTTGATGGGAATATTGTCGGCAACGTAGTGAATCTTCTCGGATAGCCCGAGGACCTTGTCGAACCACTGCGCCTTCGAATTTGCTCCTGCAATGGTGTAGTGTGTTATTTCGAACAGTAACGTTATCGTTATCAACCCTTGTATGTCCCCACTGCTGGGGCATGGGTCTATTCCTGCAGCGCAGGAAGGTTAGGCCATTCTCCACCACGGGGGCCAAGTCCGGGTTGGTGGAGGATTCTAAGACAGTGGCGGGCCTTACTGTCAGAAGTTATCAATCCGCCCTAAGGCCTCTGACATGGCTTAACGACTGCCATTATATCACAGTCGGGACCTACGGCTTAACGTGCCTTGCGAAGCACGGAAGCGCTCGGAATAATGCCACTAGCGGTAGTCACGGGACGCTCAGGCTCACCCATCCTGTATCTGACCGCGCCTGTTGTTGCTTAACAAAGTGATTGATTCCAATCACTCGGTTCGCCTAGGCCACGAGCGCTTCAGTAACAGAACAGTGGTATATCTAGAGTTGTCCTAGTAGGGTTATAAGTGCATGAAAAGGGATCGACTGTCACACCAAATTCAAAAGTGTGTTTGTGGTCCAACATCCTGGGATGGGGAACAGGCTCCCTCTATCTTCCTTACATTGAAGTGTATATCCATATCGTATTAACTGCTGGGTATGTTCCTTTTTTAAACTTCTGTTTTGAAAGTGGGACAAATGCAAAAGTGTGGAGGTGCGCTCGTAACCGTACGGGTAAACGATTTCCGTGGCAAAGGTAGCGTTAATTGTTTCCTTACATATTAAATTAAACATGGGGAAAAGGGGTCTATATTATCTTATTTTTTATAAGAGAAAAGCGGGAAGGGGTCAAACACTAATAAAATAGTTTTACGTAATAAAATAATGGCGCCAATGTTACCGATTTGGAAGATATTTTATCCGATCCTAAATGATTTTTTGCAGCATTCAAGTTTTACCCGAATACGTGAAATGATATCAACACTTTGTATTCGCCCATTGCAAGGGCAAGGGTATCTTCCTGCATCGCAGGAAGGTTAGGCCATACTCCACCAAGGAATACGTAAAGAACGGTAGTATTATCAATAACTCCGCACTGGTATGTGACTTACCAACAGCGGCCAGCTGCTTAATCTTCTCTCTTAGCGGCGAAATCTTGGCTAGGATATCCTGGTGTCCTAGAAGACCTTGCCATGGTCTTGCGGCCCAGGAGCAGGCCTTTTCCCTTACCGGGACCTTGCTGCCATCAACGCAGAGGTAGGCGAAGTCGTCAGGGTTCTCTGAGGACTGGCCGGCCGGGGTTGTGCCGACTGGAAGCTGCAATGGAGGTTTCGCTTATTTTGGCAGTCTCTAACATAACATAACATTTCAACATTTACATACAGGCACATACATTGCATATGGCCCCACACTAGGATACCTTGTGTCGTGGAAACCAGAAATAACGACTTCACAAACATGTAAACACCTGGAGTTTTTGTTTGTCCCCAGCCGGGGCTCGAACCCGGAACCTCTTGCATGGTAGGCAGATATAGTTCACATTGGACTTTTCTGTCTTTCCCGTGTAGGTGGGCATAGTCATGAAGAATTTTGAGGATATTCTTTGTGCCCGGGATTATAATAGTAAGTAGTCGATGTTAAATATTACATTGAGCGGGTTTTATACAATTTTTATGTCACGCCAATGTGGTATTCAGCGGGACACGTTATTTAGTTTCATAAATCAATTATATATCTATTAACTATCAATAAAAAGCCAATACTGTTAAGAATTAATGCCTCTAAGGCACTGACGACTTGTGTGGCGTAGCGGTAGCGCATCTGCCTAACATGAAAAAACCCCATGTCTTGGAAGTTTACATGTTTGTGATGTCGTTGTTTTTGGTACCCACGACACAGGGTATCCTAGTGTGTGGGGCCAGAAGCAATGTATGTCCCTGTATGTAAATATAGAAAATGTTACGATTACTCTCACTCATAGACAGCTTTCGTTGATTCCTTCAGCAAGCAAGTAAATTATTAGTTTGCAAGGATCTTACATTTATTGGAATGCATAATTGGGGTTTAGGACCGTTTCATAACATAGTTGGAAAGCTTAGTTTTATTGATATAGGGCAAACTTAATAAGCTTGTTTAGGTTCAATCGTAACTTCGTAAGTAGAACAATGTTAGAGTTTACGATCACTTAGCGGACTTTGGGCCGGGCAAAGGCCTTGATTTGGTCTAACAATAAAAAATCCTCATAATATACCAATAAACCTACCTACTCAATAAATTGTCTTGAGTTATTAACCTTGATATCTGAATTCCCAATATAACTGATTGTTTTTCTTAAAATAATTGGATAAGCTCGATGCGGTGTAATCCTTCCCACATGAATTCATACTGATCCTTGGGGGATGTTATGCTTTGTAGACTTTTACGAAAGTTTTAGTTCAAAAGATGTTCTGCTTGTCTTTATCATCATCATCATCAACCCACTATGTCCCCACCGAGGGGCACGGATCTCTTCCCTGGGGAAGTTAGCTTGCTTGCTTTGCCTGGATAATATTTTTTCTTCACACTTGAGTAAAATTCTTTAGAACATCCCTATTCGACCTCCGTGACCATAGACGACCTCCGTGCCGCAGCAGTAGCGCATTTGCCTACCATCCGAGAGGTCCCGAGTTCGATCCCCGCCTAAGGGCGAAAAAAACCCCAGGTGTTGGATGTTTACATGTTTGTGATGTCGCTGTTTCTGGTGCCCACGACACAGGGTATCCTAGTGTGGGGCCAGAAAAAATGTATGTGCCAGTATGTAAATGTTATGTTATGTTAAATTTTATTCGCTAATAAAAACCCAAACTGTTTTAAAACGAAACTTCCACTTATTTCGTTAAATCGAAACTTGAAGGACCTAAGGTGACCGATCATTATTGCCAGCGTGATTGTTGGTAGGACTACTTACCCCGAAGAACTTTCGGACATAGATGACCTTGGTGAAGGCCACTTGACCTCCGTTGTGCGCCAAACATCTTAGTGCGCCCTCATACCCACTGAAGTTGTCAGGATAGTCGCACTGAGCCGGGTGTTCGCAGAGTGAGCACAGGTGGCTGTATTTGGATTCTGAGGACGAGGGGTGCGAATGGTAGACATTCAGTTGAACATATTTTGAGCCACAGTATAGGTATACCTATCAATAGGTATAGGTATATATATTAAAATGGCGATTATTTATTAAGTAAAACGTAATTACCTTATTAACCATATTAGTATGTATGACTATCGCGTATCATTAAGGAATACTATACCTATCATAAGCGCTCGTGGCCTAGCCGTACCGAGTGATTGGAATCAATCACTTGAGTTAAGCAACAACAGGCGCGGTCAGGTGCAGGATGGGTGACCGTCCCGTGACTACCGCTAGTGGCATTTTTCCTAGCGCTCCGTGCTTCGCAAGGCACGTTAAGCCATTGGTGCCGGCTGTCATGTAATGGTTGTCGTTAAACCATATTAGAGGCCTTATGGGCGGTTTGATAACTTCTGACAGCAAGGCCCGCCACTGTCTTACAATCCTCCAAAAACTTCCACCACTGTCTTACAAATGCGCCAGCAGCGGGGACTAGTAACCAATGGCATTGCAATGATATATAACACTTGCTACTTAACTCGGCGCATCGCGCGATTCGATCTTCTTCGCGAGAGATGTCTATAATAATTTGCGCGGGACTGACATTGTACTGCTATTGTTTTGTAGACAACCACTGTCATGCTTATATAATTCTATTGAAAAACTATTTAAGTTTTAGATTCTAGGGCCAGGACAAGTGTTGTGTGAAAGTTATTATTATTATAAAATCTTTGATATACAAAAAGATATTTGATGTTCAAAAACTTTAACATATACGGATAGCTCCGTCGATTAGCCAAGTGAATGTATTTTCTCTGTACTAATGTCTTTCTCTTTAATCATATTTGAAATGAAATGAAATTCAGTTCAGTTCATCGACTTCGTAATTATATGTTTCTGGCAATGTTAGGTATGTAAATAAAGAATTTATCGTAGTTTTAATCGTATAATGATAGAAAAATTACTAGGGAATTCGAGATGCAATAGACATTTCTCAACTTAAAAGATGTCTTCATCCCAAGCAACATACGAATACCAGACCATTCTTCGATTTATTTGGATGAGGATTATTGGTGCTGCAGTTGATGACTACGGGCTGATTGACTGAATTCTTCAAACGAATCACATCTCAAATAGTTGGAACCCACGCATGTAAGAACGAGGAGGGGCTTTCAGCGTAGGAGTATGTCCAGGGACTATGGTAAGGTGACGCTGGTGGCGGTAATGACGTTCTGACTGTAAATCAATATTCGCTGGCGGTCGTGGCAATACACAAAACCGTCTTCCTGAAGGGATCGTTGATATGAGCTTGAAAAGAACTTTTTGATCCAATCGTTGTGGATCATCCATTGTTTTTAGGATACTTGCTTCTCGCTTCATTATCATTCGGCGCTCATCTTCTGTCAATTCCTCCGAGGCTACCGCGACACATCTTTCAATAAAGACCTCTAAGGGCATTCTCAAATGATTGGGCAACATTTTTATCCATTTAGAGGCTTCTTCCACGGTCGCCCGCACCTCGTTTATGTTCCTTTGCTGCATATCGCAGCTCATTATAACTAAACTACCGTTTATCCACCAGGTTGCCGACTCCATCTTTTGGGCTTCGCGTCGGCAACTTCTGCTATAAAACTTTGCGAGAGCGAAGTTCTTTTGCGAACACGCCAGCCTCGCCAATTCGTAATACAGCCAGCACAACATGAGCCCGTTTTCGCAGAGCTCTATATCTTCTTTGAACTTGTCGATTGTACGACCAACATCATGGTACTTGAACGGATAATTTGCAATTACTGAATCGTAAGATTTCGGTCGTTTAACGGGAAACCCCATCATGAAATGGATTCGGCGGCGGTTTCCTTCCTCACTCTGATTGAACGCCAGGCGGTATTGGGACAGGTATCCTTCGCCTACGAGACGGTATAGTTGATCCATGTACTCGATTTTGCCAGGCAAAGTTCTTGTAGTCTTCCTGTCGAGGAATATTTGAAAACGTTCGGCCTGAGCTATCAAGTCTTGGATGCGTTTTTTATTCTTGGAGACGGTTATCGATTCCAGCATACGTTCTGCAAGTCGAGCCCCAATTTTACGCTCTTGCGTGAGGAGTTCCTTATTAAATTTGTCCATGTATTTTGATTGAGTTTCCTCGGCATGTTTTATCGTGTAGTACGGACGTTGTGCACGCAACAATTCTTGCCGTGAGCTAAGAGCAGATAAAGCTTCTGCAACCGTGTGTTTAAGCTCACGACTTCCAGTAGTATTTGCCGATTCTAACCGCGGATCTTCGAGCAGTCCTTCAAGAAAGATCTTGTCAGATGCCATCGGACCTAGGTACTTATTAGCTAATACTCTGGACAATAAATGGTGATTGCGAGTCTCTGATTGTGTCATTCTTTTTTTCTGTTCAGGTTTCGGCATGCGTGAAACGCGTTGTTTTAGGTCTGGAGCGCGCTCTTCTTCTATTTGCTTTATCAGTGCCTTGTTTTCCAGCAACACCTGCCCGGCGTTAATACCGATAGAGTCCTGTAAAGTCTCCATTCCTTGTTTTATTCCCTGTCTGAAGTACGGCGGCTTTTGACGAATCTCATATCCGCGATAGTTCATGACCAAGGACCGCTCAAAGTTGGTTTTAGTAAAGTGTGCGTGTGCCATCGTGTTACGGATAGTTGGATTTTCTGGCGCAATACTGAATGCAAGTTCTGCGTCTTCAAAGGCCTGATGCGGTTTAACAGCTAGGGAGCAAGTCAGACTGCGTCCCACTAGTGTCCGCATATCATCAGGATTATTTTTGTGTGCTTCATCGAAGGCAGTCACTGCCTTTTCATATTGTTCGGCCCGGCGCAAGTATTCGCCCCTCGCCCGATATAATACATGCGCGTTATACACCGGCTTTGGACCCTTTGCTTCCTCCATAGTTTTGAGTAACTGTGATCTATTCATTATGTAATAAGCGTAAAAAAGATGAGGTAAATCTTCTTAAAAAATGTATAATTAAATAAAATCGAAATATAGCGTCATGCGCGAACAACTACATTACATCACAGTGTGATCAAAGATTAAAAAGAGTGTGATTTATTTTCTCTGTGCTACTATGCAGCACAGCTGTGTCTTTTTATTCTGTGATCACAGCTACACTCAAAAGCCCGTAGATAGAGTTCCCTCTACGCAACAAAAGCCAAACCGACATGAAAAAAACCACAAACTATTCTCTTGTTCTTCAGTTCTGTAACGTTAGACTGACATTGACGTCGTGTTGACATAAAAAACAAAGTTTTTAATTAGTGATACACGAATATTTTAAACACGCTTCTATTGAAAATACCTCAGATTAATGGAAATACTTACATTGAACCACAGTGAATATAGTACTTAGTTGTAGGCATTTTATAAAGTTTCTATTTAAGAGAGTATATCCTCCATAACGATGGAGGAAAGGCCTATCTACGGCGGACTCACCGCGTACCGAACTAGAGGCGACTACTTGCGGCGGATTGAGCAATACCCGCAGTCGAAGGTAGCGCACGACGAAGCTTTCAAATTTAACCCCAATGACGTTCCAAATCTAATGGGAAGAAGTCTCTCCTGTTCAATGGCATTGCAGTCCAAGGAAGCTTACGACAATGCTGAGCTCGCACTCAAATTAGAGCCCCACAATCTTCTTGCCCAGAAGGTGCAAGGTCGAGCCATGTACGCCATGACAGAATTCGAGCGCTCCATCGTAACTAACAGCCGCGGCAACAGGTTTCGCCCATCCTATTTTAAAGAGGGAGTCAATCAGGGCATAGAGACTGTGCAAGACTGCATCGGGACAAGAGCCGGCCATTGCCTCAGTGACTATCTGCCACTGATTAAGAAAACCGAAGCGGAACACATAGATGAAACGCCGCCACCGCTAAGAGTTTCACGCATACCGCGTCTTGATCCGAAACCCAAGATCTCACAGAAGGAAGCTCACCATTATAATACGGTATCTCGAGTATTGGCTATGAAGTATTTAGGGCCAATGGCCTACGACAAGTTCTTTCTTGACGGTATGCTTAAAGACAAACGTATGATATCGGCAAATAAATCTGGAAACCGCGAACTGAATAAACTTGTTACTGAAGCGTATAAGGCTCTCTCTGATCGGCAAGAATTGCTGCGCGCCTCACGTCCTTACTATTCTATTAGGTACGCTGAAAAATCTGTGTCCAAATACCAAACTAAGTTTTTGGAAAAGGTATTGGAACAAGAACGTGTGGATAGTTCTCGCATGGCTGAACGCTTATTGAAACAAGTGAAGAGAGCCAAGCGGGCTAGAAACATTAACAACATGGTACTATTGGCGGAACGCACGCAAATTTATCTTGACTCAAAAACTCCAAAAACTCTTACACTAAAAGATAAGTACATTCATAGGCTCTATACCATTGTTGGAGAAGGTTACATGTCGCAGTACCATCTATCATACAACCAAACAGAGCAAGGACATCGCAACCGCATCGCGTTTCTCATGGGTTTGGCGATGGAACGTCCAAAGTCGTACGACTCGGTGAGAGCAAATTATCCTTACAAGTACGGTGACGTGATAAACGCGATCGAGAAGCTAATGGAAATTCTCGAAATGTGCGAGAACTCAACGCAGCGCTGTTGGCTTTATTACGAGCTCTCTCGTCTAAATGTTTCTCAGAAGAAGTATCCGCAGGCCAAGTTATACGCAAAACAGTGCCAATACGAAGCAGAGGCGAATGAAAACGTAGTTTGGTGGCTAAACGGTTGCTTTACGATTTTAAGCGTGGAGCTGCAGCAAGGCAACGTCAGCGAAGTAAAGGTGTTGGTGAGAGAAGCGTTGGAATGGGCAGAGAAGCTGGAAACGTCTGGGTACGCTGTGAAGCACTTCCTTGAAAAGTGTGCAGACATAGCAGTGGACTGTATGGTCACGGATGAGAAGACAGTGATCAAGCAGCGTGAGCAGCAGCTTTTGAGCAGTATGGTCGAACCGGAGCGTGTGGAGGAGAAGTTGCTGTTTAAACGCATATGGACGGTGCCACCAGGGCGTAGGTTCTGCGTGATGCCTAAAAAGAAGATGGCAGGACCTATGGCGTCGGAGCGCAGCAGGTACAGACAGTATGGCTTGACTGTAGTCCCGGGCCAGCCGCGAACGTTGCCAGTGCCGCCAAAGACAGATGTCAGAGGACGTCTGACGGTCGACTTTTAGTTCTTGTGCTGTTCGTTTTATGTCTCATGTCTTCGAGAGAGTTTTAGTTCGCAACATTAGCTTAGCTAGGACTTCTTAGTCTTCTTATTGTACTCAATACCGTATGAGCCGCGTGGTTGATACTGCGTATTTAATTCAGTCATGATAAGCAGCAATTACCTACCTATTTGGTAATACCTAGACACTGAAAAGTCTTTTTGCATTTAGTAGATAAAACTCCACTAAAAACAAAGAGACAATTGAGGGTGAGTAGGTACATGTATTTACCCTTTTGTAAATTAGCCTTAGAGCTGATATTTATTGCTGTTTTATTTTTACCGTTATACTTTTAGATACGTATAGGAAAGTTTTAGTTTAATAGTTATAATTATTTTAAATATGTAAGTATTTACTTGAAATTTTGATAAGAAGGTTAATTGCTTATACGTAGTTTTGTTTTAGACTACTTACACAGTTTTGTTTTAGACACGTATCGAATACTAGTATTTATTTACTTGAGACGTAATAGGTTATATTATTAGTTGTATTTAAAGTTTTGTTATGATAAGTTATTGTTACTTAATGTCTTATTTTAATAAAGTGTACATTTGGAAATTCTGCTATTAATTCTATACTTTCTAGTGTGAGTTTAAGTTAACAGTCGTTGGATTAGTGAGAATTTTCTGGGGATCTGTTGGGTTGGGGTAGGTATTAGTAATGTATTTCCATGGCTCTGCCTAATTTATCTTTCAAGCTATACTTAGCGCGATCCCCATGCATACGAAGGGAGGAAGGAAGCGCAGTACACATTAAGATGGCATATTTCGGTTGCGAAGGCCACGACCCATTTTCGATGAACGAGTGAGACTGGCTCATCTGGCAATAGACGATAACTCGTAAGGATTCGACACCATTATGGAGGCATCATATATATATATATATATACTAAGGCCGCTATGCGAACAGAATTAAACATTGTTTGAAATCTGGTCTGAACTACCACCCGCATAATGTTGTGTTGTTACGATTCGTCCAAAGTAATGTTGGCGAACAAACGAATGAACTCAAAAAAGCACTTACTCCAGAAAGAATTAGTTTTGGGGTCCGGCGACCACTGGCCGACGATGCAAGACTGGCTGAAGAAGGTGGAGAGAGCTCTCAACTCGTTCTCCTTGGGCGATATGCTGAGGTCGTTCATCTTCGGGAACACCGCTCGCTTCATCAGCATGGTGAGAGGAATCTAAGAATGTACGGTACAAATACCGACATCTGACTTAAGCAAATTGCATTACTTACAGCCCCGACTACCTACTTTGCAGTTAGGTTTTAACATCGGAACGATATCACTGTACCCACATGATTACACTATTTGTGGACTATTAGTTATAATCATGTGGGTACAGTGATATCGTTCCGATGTTAAAACCTAACTGCAAAGTAGGTAGTCGGGGCTGTAAGTAATGCAATTTGCTTAAGTCAGATGTCGCTGCCTGTACGTAATACAGAGAATATTGTAAAGAGGTTCGAAATTTCACTGATGCCGTGAGTCGCCCATTGGCTCAATTGGTAGAGCGCTGGTACGGATAGCCAGAGGTTGCGGATTCGAATCCCGGCATGAGTGAAATTTTTAGCCTCTAAATAGGTTTTTAAATTTGTTCCTTAGCACGGGTTAGTGCATTAAAAATAAAAAAATAGTGTAATAATTTTATCAGCAACTAAAAATCCGCGACAAAGTCATTCGATTATCTAACAAATATTTTCGGACACATTACGTACCTAATTATTACAATTTACATTCTTTTTGTTGCACTAACCTATTTAAACCTATTTTTGGCCTCTAAATAGGTTTTTCAAATTGTCCTCCGCACGGGTTAGTGCAACAAAAAGAATATGTTCATGTGGGTACAGCGATATCATTCCGAAAACCTAACTGCAAAGTACTCGGTACTCGGGACTGCAAGTGATGCAAATTACGTCAGCCAGATGTCGCTGCCTGTAAATAATACAGAGAATATTGTAAAGACGCTTTTCGCTGATGCCGGCACTTTCCCATTGGCTCAGTTGGAAGAGCGCTGATACGGTAAGCCCGAGGTCGCGGGTTTCGAGTCCCGTTCGTCGAGTTCGGAATTTTTAGCCTCTAAATAGGTTTTCATTACAATTTATTAATTCCGGAATTAGCTTCATAGGTACTTGAGTTTTAGTCAAAAGAGTCCGACCTTGCTCTGATTTTCAGAGCTTAATCGTATGGACAATATTATTGAGTAGAGAAAGAGTCCTCGTCATCGGTACCTAGGTACGTAGCTCGTCTGTTCGTTAGCTAGCTACCCAAGACGCGGGCAGCGGGCCAGGAAACCAGGTCCGACTGTCCCGACCAAAAATCAAGTACCTAATCCCGGTATTAAGTGACTAACAAATATTTTGGCAGAATAAATAAAAGAGCAGTAAACGTGGTCAGCAAACGAACTTAAAATTTAGCTGTTCATAAATTCGAAATTTTCTGTCGTTTCATTTTATTTTGTTTTTTTGACCACCAGTTATTGCACGACATACTTTCAATGCCGGGAGAAAACATTTTTTTGGTGACAAAACAGTATTTTTTATTTGATCGTAGGTATAGGTAGAATCGTACGCATAAATAACCCTCGACAAATAATCATCTGTAAATAATACAGAGAATATTGTAAAGAGATTCGAAATTTCGCTGATGCCGGTACTTGCCCATTAGCTCAGTTGGGAGAGCGCTGGTACGGTTAGCCAGAGGACGCGGGTTCAAGTCCCGGAATTTTTTGCCTCTAAATAGGTTTTTAAAATAATCATTTCTCTTGATCCCAAACTGGGATATCCTGTGCTACGGTAGATCTGACCACGTGGCATAAGGGAACAAGACTATGACTTCAAAAATACATAGACTGGGACAAGGCAATTTGCACAAACTAAAGTACGGTGCGGCGGGTGTCCGCTTTTGCCTTTTTTTCAAGGCACTAAAAGAATTCTGGTGTGTATTTCCAGGAGGGAAAAGTGGAATATCCTGTGGGGAACGACTTGATGGGAAACATAAACGGGAATAAACGGAAGAGGATCCGAATCCGCGTATGTCAAAAATGACTATGAATTTATTTTCTAGTGTCGACTAAACCAGATTAATCAAAAGTATAGGAAGGAACGTGTATACCCATACCACGGATGTAAATTTACATCCGTGACCCTCTCACCAGGCGAATATCGTTGTGTTCTTTCCATTGTACCTATAGTTACTTATTATTTTGTAAACGTACAGTGTTAGAATTTGCGAGTGAGACTGATCAAAAAGAAAAATACGGTTGAAAGTTTTCTCTCCTAAGGTCGAAACAAAAAAGATGCAAGCCACGCTATGTTGTTGTAAATGCAAACAAATGAAACCTGACGAAACGTTTGTTCGAATAATGCATAGGTAATAAATAGATGTAGCAAACATTTAGATGCAGATTTTTTCCTCTGTGATCGACATCAACCCTTGTATGTCCCCACTTATGGGGCACGGGTCTCTACCTGCATCGCTGGAAGGTTAAGCTATACTCCACCACTGGGGCCAAGTTCGCGTTGGTGGAGGATTGTGAGACAGTGGCGCGTCTTGCTTTTAGAAGTTATCAAGCCGCCTATAAGGCCTCTCACATGGCTTAACGACTGCCGGCACCAACGGCTTGACATGTCTCGCGAAGCACGGAAGCGCCCTGTGATGCGAAGTCCTTTTTTTCACAAGGCATAGGTAATTGCGCGAGGGCAGGGGTGTGAATATGTATGTATGCATAGGTAATTTCATTTTACTTGACAGGGACCACACAATTGCCTATCTCACATAGCTGAAGGCTGTTTAACTATTCCCGCGCCGTTCACCTCTTATACGCGCTATGCTCATGAAAAATGCAAACAGAGGCACGGGGCTAAAAAAACTCTAGATAACCTGGCATAATACTCTCGCAGATAGAATGCCAATGAGACTATACTCCTACCTACACTGAGCCAATCGTCTTTATGTCGTAGAAAAGGCATATAAAATTGATCTTGAGTTATTTATAGGCCAGCGACTAACGATGACCGAATCCGACTAGACGCTTATTTTTGGCCCTCTTTACTTAAAACACATTTTCTTAATTATTACGATTTTACAGTTTCTGCCTTATAAGGTCGCCAAAGGCTTACCAAGCATTCATAATTAGTTTTATTAAGTACGTTGCTAATAGTAATTAAACATGTAATAACAGAAACAAGTCTTACTTCTAGACTTGTTTCTTCTAAAATCTTTAGAAAAAAAACCAGGATATATTTCGGAAGTCACATGCTAATTTAAATGTTTACCAAAGTTCCTCAAGCAACAATTCCCAAAATTACCTAACGATATAGTTTTATTTTACAAACGATATTCCAGACGGCAATGGCTCTTTATGAAGAATGTTCTTATCTCAGTTTTCTGCCCTATTTCACTGACTCCTACCATCTTGACGGTTATGTCAGTTTCACCACAGACAGAAGAAAGTTTCACAAACTTTTAACTGTGACTTGCGGCGCTTGGAGCATTATCCTTTTCGTTATTCGTTCCCACTGCTGGGGCACGGGTCTCTTCCTGCTTCGCAGGATGGTTAGGCCATACTCCACCACGGGGGCCAAGTCCGTGTTGGTCTGGTGCCTTTATTTTCTCCAAAATTAAAGAAATAAAATTAAATCTCTTATTTATCTATTTAAATGCCCGGCGCACCAAATACAGAACGATTCCAGTCGTCTAACTGTCAAATTCTGTCGCAAAAGTCAGGATTCCGACAGTATTTGGTATAATTCTGCCTTAGCCAGGGGTTGACAACGCCACGATAAAAGTTGTATCCCCTTATCGGCTAGCGCGCCATCTTGATAGAGTCTCCCCCTTAAGGAGCAATTCCCATACACACGTAAGTTCTTTTTTTTTTAGTTCATTTTTAATTTTAAGCACGCTCAAACATCGACAACACAACAATAGGCGTGACCGACAGTATAATCAAAGATTTAACGATATTATGGGAAAGTACATACCTATTAAAAGGATTTAAAACACTGATTTAGTTTTATTTAAAAAAAAGATCACAAAAATATTTTCATTAAAATAAAGGATTATAATTATAATACTGCGTTCCGCCATTTTGAATGAAACGCTCAAGTACCATTGGTAAACTTCACTAGTGCTTTGTTTGACGTTTGATGTTTCGTTACCTAGGCGTGACGTCAGTTCGACGGCATGATACTGCTAGTTGTTTTTCCAGAGATTTAAAATAATTTTAGAAAAATGGCGTTAACCTGCGATAAACTTTAGTTTACTACTGTACCTATTCCGTATGCCGTTTGTGAATAAAAACCAAAGTATTTTTGTATGGGAATGGCTCCTTGAGGAACAGAACCTAATTACAGCGAATAAAGCGAGATGCCGCTACCCTTTAGTGGGATAAAACTTTTATCTTGACATAGTGCTCCGCTATATGGGTCAGGTAGATTCCTACCACCCCATATCAGACTTTCAAATATTTTCGTCGAATATTGATTTAAAGCTTTTAGCTTTATACATTCCGGCGATTTAGCATTGCATGAAGTCTAGAGATGAAAACTTTATAGGAGCGCAAAACTATCGAATTTACCGAATACCTACAGTAGATCTTTTCCTTCACCTTTCACACTGGACTATTCAATATTTATAGATAGGTGTAATCTTAGCACGAATGTAATAAAAAGTTATGGTTCAAGTGTCCTAAATGCTTTTTTTTCTAAAATCATTTTTGTATATTTGTTGTGTTCTTGACAAAACTTTTAGTGAATATTGTAGGGTGTATGGTTTTTAGTAGACTAGTTGTAAGGTGTGATATTATGTAAATTACATGAAAAAAATGTTTTACACGTATTGGTGGACATTCAAATGAAATTTCTCAATGACGATGTTTTATACCATTTTGATATATCTAAGATAACAAAAGGTTTCCATCGTTTGCTTAGGAATGACAAAAGTGTTAACAAAGTTTAGTTTTGTATAATGAAATTATTGACAATGTCTATCATAATAAAAAAGTCATAGTAAAAAAACTCGTTCAATGTTTATATTCTTGTTAATGCACTAACCCTTGCTAAGGAAGTGCTCTTTCAATTTCTCAGCTGCGCAACTTTGGAACAAGCTCGAACATTATTCAAGAGTGCCTTATAACAGCTTTCAAGAAGAGATAAAAAAACGCTATCTTTCTAACGTGTCATAGTTAGTAGGTTTATCTACAAGTATAATATATGTATACGTAAGTAGCTATATTAATATCTTATTATTACTTATTTATGTAGTTATAAATATTTCTCCCTTCTACCCGTTATCTGAGTTTAAACACCCTCTGCTAAGGTAGGCTGGAACTCTGGAAGAGATATCTATTAGATATGAGTTCGCCTTTGTTACAGTGTTATGAAATAATGTTTCAAATCAATGGTTTGCAATAAAGAATATATATAAAATAGCACCCTTAAAATGTTTCATATTGAAGCTGTAGAAGATACGAAGGGCGCTGAGGAAAACGTAAAGTTTTTAGGAAAGTAGCTACTGCTCACGTAATTCATCCCATCCTACTTGGGGCTCCACTTTCTAACTTTACGTAGGTAAGTTCCTCTTTGCAAAGTTTGACTAGGACTCTAGGCTTGGGGCTGAATTTACTTTATAAGCTTCTCGAATACTCATTTACCTTGTAACCAACATTTCTGTTGACACCGGTGTGGCATGACTTTAGACCTTTGAGTTGATCCAAGTTGTTGATCGGCAAATCCTTCTTCACCACGATGACAGCTTCGTAGCGGAATTCCGCTGCAAAATTAAAAGATAAACAGTACAGATAAAGATACCTACACAGTATCCAGCGCAAGTATCTACTGCCGTTTTAGATTTGTACAACAAATTAATTAAGACTAATTTGGAAATATATAAATATAATGCAAGAAAATATAATTAAATTTCATGAAACGTTTGTAAGAAGTGGATTCACTCCGCAGCAAGTGAATCGGCATTTAGGTATAAAGCCCTGCGCGTAACGTCACAAAATGAATTAGGTAATCTAGAAGAGATCACAATAGGGTTACCGTCTGTCTTATGTTAAAAATATAAATTACTTGCATACAAAACAGTCACTTGCCCTGGAACCCAGCTTGGATATCGGACAAAGCTCAGCCCAGCTTGGAAATCGGATAACAGACAAAGATGTCACAAACATTGAAATACACCCAGACTGAGGCTATTTCTGCTAATATACCCTTTGACGAATGAACCCGTGACCACCGGCATGATAACCAGACGTGATACCGTCAGATCAATGAAGCAGTATTATGCAAATGCATCGGGCTTATATAGGTACAAGCAAGTACTGTTCTCTATATCTATCTATCTATCTATCTATCTATCTATCTATCTATCTATCTATCTATGTTATCTATCGTTACGGCTAAAACCCGAAACGCGGCTTCTCCTAGTTTTAGCCGGTTAGAACTATGTGTAGCCATTGCCTCTTGGTTAAATTCAGTTTAAGACGATTGTTTTCGGGTAGAACTAGGTTTAGCTGGTATCATTCCAGCTAGAACTAGGTCCAACTAAACCCTACTGGCTGATAGGTTTAAACATAACATATACAACGGTAGGATCCAAGTTAGGTAGGACGCTGTTTCGGTTTCGGGGGGCGCGTAAAAGACACGACCCGTTGTTATAGAATTCGCGCCCTCGCCCCGTCTCTTCTGTGTGAGATTCGTCCCGTCCATGCAGTACATTTTTTTGGAAAGATGGACTGCGGCCTCAGATCATAGAAAGACTGCGGCAGAGTAAAACGACATCACTGAAATTAACTTTTCTATATTTTCACTACGAGGAATACACGAGCAAAATACTGATTGGCGCGAAACACAAGAATGAATGAAAATTCATTGGTCGAACAAGAGTGACAAACTGACAACGGAAAAGGCAGTGTTGCTGCTAAGAAAAAAAAAATTTCTTACACTTTAAAAATTGTTTTATTGTTACAATATTCCAATACATTTTTTCGTCATTTCTCCCACACGTACCTCTGTGTGACCGCTGGCTAAAGCATTTTAAATGCAGTACGGTAGATTGTAGGGTCGACCTTTACATGATTGTTGTTCAAAATACTCTTAACGTAACTTATTACAGTGTACTTATGTAAAGGTGTTATCGACTGTATGGAGCGGCGATGAAAACATTGCGTGGAAACCAGTATGTCCCCGCCCGCCCGTGACAAAAAGTTTTCGACACGTCCCCATTTTTGTATGCACTATTCAAGCGGAAACAGCAGGAATTAATGACGCGTGCGTAAAGTTTTAGCACCAATAAATCTAGGTTAATTGTTGAAGCTAAGAAAAGCGATGAAAGGAAGAAATAGAGATCACTGAAAGAGCTCTTAACTCGAATTAGAGTCCTAAAACACTCAGGGGGGACTACCGCAGTACCTATTACGAGAATGTGTTAAGGCGCTTACACGGGCGGCAAGTGCCAACTGCAGCCGTGTGTTTCGACCGCAGCTGTCGACGGGGGATGACGGCAGTCGTCGACGCGTCGACGGCCATCGCTGACAAGTCATGGCACGGTCGAATATCTGCGTCAGTGTGTCGACGACTGCAGTCGACACGCGTCGCCTGGCGTGGATGTGTCGATGGCTGTAGTTGGCCCACGTGCCGCCCGTGTATAAGCGCCCTTATGGACCGAACTTTCCCCAATACAGTAGGACTTTTGTAGTTTTTTTTTATTTTTATTATCTTTATTTATTTGGAAGCTTTGTTCACATAGGTGAGCATGTCAGCTCCATCTAAATCTACTAACAAATTACTACCACATAGTTACACTAAGTTCTTACAGCTATTACAGTTCGACTTTTGTAGTTGTAAGCGGACTAAAAGCGGGTTGTTTACTTTGTTTCGTATATATCTCTATTTTTATGTATATCTATGATATGCTGTACATAAAAAGTTAGTTGGCTTTTAGTTTCTTTCTACTCTAATATCATGGCGGGCATTTATTCAACTTGTGACTACTTTTAAGTGAAACGGTAATGTTTTAGTTGCGTAGTAAACACACACACACACACCCTCACACACATACACACACACATAGTAAAGTTACAAGAACCGATTGATCGGAGATTCTTTTAATTTAGATTCTTTAGAGGTTAAGTTGAAACCATTTATATTCTACAGTTCCTGAAGCTGCAAAAAATCAAACTGCAAAGTTAACTTGATAAAAAGATACGCCCGTTTTTGACACTCGGGGGTATTAAAATTAGTAGGGTACTTTTCGTTAACCTAGAACTATGAAAGTTGGTTTGTAATAAGTACAGCAAAATTCTGAAAACTTACATTTATAATATCATAAAAAATGCATTTGAAGTTAGGGAAGAATGCGAGACTCGATTACTGAACATTTATAATATACAAGTAGGTACCTACAACTTTGTACGGAACCCTCGGTGGGTGAGTCCGACAAGCACTTTTTGGTTTTTTCGCTATATGGTGAAAAAGGCAATACCCGCATATGTCAGTGCTTAAAAAGCTTATTGTGTGTAAATATGTGTTTTAAATGAATTCGTTCTGTAATTCTGAGCCGATACTACGTAAATTAAAACATTTAATTTAACTTTTTTGTCGTTATGTACCTATTAACAACCTCTAAATCGTTTTGCGTGGAAGAGTTGCATTATAATTATAATTCATGGTTCACACATTTTTTTCTGATTATGTAATGTTCAACTCATATTAAGAAACTAAATTCACACTGTCAATACAGGTAAGCCGTTAAGCCGTTGGTGACGGCTGTCATGTAATGGCATTTGTTAAGCCATGTCAGAGGCCTTATGGGCGGCTTGATAACACTGTCTTACACTCCTCCTACCCCACCCGGACTTGGCCCCCGTGGTAGAGTATGGCCTAACCTTCCTGCGATGCAGGAAGAGACCCGTGCCTTAGCAATGGCGACATGCAAGGGTTGATACATTTTCTCTAAATTCCAACATGGGTATTTGAATAAACCTTACAAGAATTTAACTTATTCTTGAATAATTTAAGTTCTGAACAAGAACTTAGAAGAAACTACGTAGTTAGATACATCTTCATGACCACGGCAAAGGTCTTCCGTACAAACAACACGACAACAGATTCCGTACGACAACGGATTAAACACATGGAGCCCGATCTGTCTGTGTTCATTTAAGTTCAATAAACAAACTTCGACGTCTGGCGCACTTCCGAGAACTTTCACCGATGGTGCAATAACTCCTTACCACCACTTTATAATGACCCTTGTGGTCGAACAAACTAATTGTTTGAAAAGCTCAGTTGCCAAACAATGCATAACTAAAACGACTGACTAATTAATAGGAGGAAAGAGGTCAAAGGATTATGTCGAGACATAATTCCAATGGACGTACTTACATATAAGTTTCATAGTGAGTGTGAAAGGTAGAAAGTTGTGTAATAATATCATAAGTATATACTAGGTATATGCTCTGTGATTACAGCTACAGCTGTCACATGAGAAAGTCCTAAAATTGTTAGCTCCTTCCATAAAATTCGGAAAAGTGTGCATAAACTAACCAAAAACAGTGTTAAAGTGTTTAATTTCACAAAACGGACACGGAACTACAATCACTGATAATAATTTCCGCCGGATCGTTCAAGTAAGCCTAAATAAACGTGCAACAAAATCTTTGATGAGTGGCAAAATTTAAGTTTTTTCAAAACCACCTTCAACAATACAAGAAAAAGTTCGAGTTGTCAAGCTTGTCATATCGAATCAGATAATAGTGTTGCCAGCACAAGGCAAAGAAAATCCCTATCTTTAGCCTGAATACTATGGATAGCACACAAATGGCAATCATGATCGACCAAAAGATGGCACTATTCTTCGAAAAGATTAAGCTGGAAATGAAAGAACAGACTGTAGAAATATCAAATAGTATTAAACAAACATTCGAAGGAAGAATTACAGAATTAGAGGAGAAAAATCAAGAACTAAGTAAAAAGATAGAAACTCTAGAACAAAAAAACAGATATATGGAAAAACAGCTGAAACGAAATAATGTAATTTTACATGGTGTTGTTCAAAGAGAAAATGAAAACCTTACAGAAACCGTTTTAGACGTGTTTGCTAATGCAAGTATTACGTTGACAAGTCAAGACATAGACTATGTCCGAAAGATGGGCGATAAGAACAAATTTAAATTTCCAGTCATGATAAGTCTTAGATCATTCACTACTAAACTTATGATCATGAAAAACAAAAAAAAAGCTAACAGATCACTACATAACTGAGGATTACCCAAAGGAAATACTGGAAACGAGGCGCAGTCTCCAAGAGGAACTAAGGCAAGAGAGAGATAAGGGAAACAAAGTTTTCATAAAGTACGACAAACTTATTGTTATTCCCAAAACACAACCAAAAACAAACCCAAGCAAAAGGCCTCTGGACACGTCTCCGCAGCACACATACATAAACTCTCCAGGAACATCCCAAACACCTGCAAGTAAAATGAATAAGACGGATGCCTTCTCTGTAATGAGATCACAAGCATATTTGAGCTCCAAGAAGTAGCAACTAAAAACCACCAGAAATAAAACAACAAATAATAACGAACAGCACAATACTCATCGTAAAAAAATAGCTGACCAGGAGAGCATAAATAAGTCAGCATTTAAGAAATGCCAGAAAAATACAGGCGGCCACAGCTATCTCAAACCTACTCCTACAACTCTCAATGCACACAACATAGAACGCCCCCTGAAAATAAAAACCTTAAAAAAGAATATATATGTGGGAACAATTAACGTAAGAACTCTCAAATCAGACACAAGGCTAACAGAGCTAAGTCTAGCTCTCGACAAAATACAATGGGACATCTTCGGTATCTCAGAAGTGAGGAGAGAAAAAGAACAAATGACCCTGTTAAAAAATGGTAACATACTATATCATACAGGCTGCAAAAAAGGAATCGGAGGAGTTGGATTCATCATAAATAACAACATGAAAGATTACATAGAAAACTTCAATACTGTATCAGATAGAGTTGTGTCCATCGACGTCAGAATAGGAAATAGAAAAATGAGGATAATTCAAATCTACGCCCCTACAGCATCAAACAGCACAGATGAGGAGGTCGAACAGTTTTACGCAGCAATTAGTAAGGCATATCCACAACAACAAAATCATGAAGTATACGTAATCGGAGACTTCAACAGCCACATAGGAGAACGTTTGGAATACGAGGATCACATAATGGGACCATACAACTATGGAGAAAGAAACTCAAGGGGAGAGAGAATGATTATGTTTTGCCAGGAATACGGCCTAAAGATTACCAACACATTCTTCAAATCACGCAAAGGTAAAATGTGGACTTGGCTCTCACCAGACAGTGTTACAACACATCAAATAGACTTCATACTGGCAAACAAGTTAAATGAGATCAAAAACATCAAAATACTCAGCCACTTTATGGTGAATACCGACCATAGACCAGTTATTGCCTGCATAAAAACAAATAACTTTAAACGCAAAAGACCTCGACCAAAAACAACAACACAGTATATTCCGCTAGACGAACACAAGACTACAATACAAGAGGAATTGAATTTCGGCAATTGCACTTTATCTGTCCAAGAAATGTACGACAAACTAGAACTATACAAGAAACACAAGCAAAAATGATAACTATAAATGCTAAAGGAGTAAAAATTATAACACCAGAAACAAAAATGTTAATAGCAAAGAGAGATAAACTTAAATGGAAACAAAACAAAACTGAATCTGAGAAAAGCATGCTTAAAACCTTACAAAAAGAAGCAAAGATAAGTATACAAAAAAATATAGACACATGCCGTATGATAACCATCGAAACTATCATGGGAACAACAGGATCTATAAAAGAGATTGGAAAGCGCAGATCGCTGGGAAAGCAAATGATTCCGAACCTACTAGACAAATCTGGAAAAAACACTACATCAAGACAAGATATACTAAAGATTGCAACAGAATTTTACACAGATCTTTATAACTCTAAAGAAGAAATAAACTCGTTGAAACTTGACAATCACAATGATTCTAAAAATGTTCCACTGTTTCTAAAATCTGCAGTGGTCTACGCAATTGCAAATCTAAAAAATAAGAAAGCAACAGGAAGCGATCACATAGCAAACGAGACAATAAAGTGCTATTTAGAACAACTGACGGAACCGTTGCAGTCAATTTTCAATTCCATTCTTATAACTGGCTGTCTCCCAAAGCAATGGCACACATCACTTATAACCTTGCTTTATAAAAAAGGATGCCTAAAGGACATAAATAACTACAGACCCATTACACTATCATGTTGTCTTTACAAGTTATTCATGACGATACTGAAGAACAGGCTGTACAAAAAACTGGACGAAAGTCAGAGTGTTGACCAAGCTGGTTTTCGAAAAGGATTCTCCACAACGGACCACCTACACACACTTAACATGGTAATAGAGAAATACACAGAATGGAACAAGCCTCTATACATTTGCTTCATTAAATGCAAATAACCTTATCAGAGTTCCAAGACGCAATTACACCAGCAGGTCTAGAGCTAAATGAAACAAAGACAAAGATAATAACTAATAGCACACGTTCACCAGTGCAAGTAAATGGGACTACTTTGGAATACGTTGATGACTACATTTACCTCGGTCAATTAATCTCCTTTGAAAAAAGACTTGACAAAGAGATAGAGAGAAGAATAAGCATTGGGTGGAAGAAGTACTGGTCTCTGAAGCACATATTTAAATCGAATCTCCACATAACTATTAAAAGCAAAGTTTTTAATACTTGTATATTACCAGCCATGACCTACGGCGCACAAACCTGGGCAACCTCGGA
Organism: Yponomeuta sedellus; assembly: GCA_934045075.1. Lineage (NCBI taxonomy): Eukaryota > Metazoa > Arthropoda > Insecta > Lepidoptera > Yponomeutidae > Yponomeuta > Yponomeuta sedellus. The sequence continues at coordinate 4,999,843 of OW203735.1, read as the reverse complement.
AAGACATAGAAGAAAACTAGCGGTAAACCAAAGAGCCATGGAACGTAGCATGCTTAATATAAAATTCAAAGACAGGGTGCGAAACAAGAACATCAGAAGGAAGACTAACGTAAAGGACATTATAGACACAATATTAAAACAAAAATGGCAATGGGCAGGTCACATAGCAAGGTTGAATGACAACAGATGGTCCCGTCTCACAATGGAATGGGTACCCAGAGACGGTTGGCGAAGACCCGGAAGACCACTCCTAAGATGGATAGATGATCTGAGAGATTTCAACCCACTTTGGTGGAGGCTTGCCTCAGACAGAGACAACTGGAACACTTTGATGAAGACATATACATTCTCACACAAGAAATGATTTAAAGAAAATGTCAACTGAACTGAAAAGTCACTAAATCACCCAGCGAAGCCTGGTCAGCGAGGGTGATTAGACCACACCCCACAAACCACAAGGCTTGTGGGAGGCCAAGCATGTCCCGGAGAGGGACACCCTAATAAAAATGCAAAAAATACAATTTATAAAATTTATTTAATTATTAACTCGAGTAATACAATGATCAATATGTCAATTTCTAATTGTTGCATGTAAATAACTATTATTTTGAAAAATTAATAAAGGCTTATATTATTATTATTATATGCTCTGTGAATGTTATTTATAAAAAAAACACGATTCCTCTTAGACGCTCCTCAGAAACAGATCAAATAACTTAAAGAAGATGAAGAAGCAGTTTTACGTGATTCCCTCTTCGATGCAGATCTTTCTACCTATCAATATATACGTCAGATATGTTTGGTTTTCCTGGCGTACTATACAGAATATTGCCAGGCGGACATACTTCGCCCAAATAGGGGATGTATTAGCAAAGGGGAAGGTAAAAAGTACCTTGAACCGGCGCGGCGTGCGTGAATGCAACAACTTATGAACGTTGATGAAGCGAAGGTGATCTGTCGGGATCGTGGTAAGTGACAGTCCCCGGTCTCTGCCTACCTCTTTGGGATGCATGCGTGTATGTTATAAAGAATATTCTTAACTGCTCTTATCGAAGCGAATCAACAAAGATAACACGTTCATCCAACTTAAAATGCAAAAATTGTAGTGTCGTCTCCTGCCCGCCACGCATTTATTTCTTTTTGTTTATTCGTAAATGACTTATTTTATTCCTGTTTTTGGATCGCTCACAGAGACGTCTGAAAAAAAAAAATGTGGATAATACTCTGTCTCAGTGTTGCCAACGATTCACAGCATGATATCGCCGTTTTTCAAAGCTTAAGTAGCCTAAAGTAGCCCAATTTTTTCCGAGGTAGCCTAAATAAGTAGCCTAAACTCAAAACGGTAAAATAAAATAAAAAGGTAGTTTTAAAAAATTATTACTACGTATTTACTTTTAAAAAAAAGTTGTTATTATAATGCACAATTTAAAACATAGTAATTTGCTTTAAAAATATACTACTCTTAAAGACTTTAGACTTAAACACTAGTATATCTTTAAAGCAAATTACTATTTACATAATCTAAAATAAAAATTATTTACACAACAGATACTGCTTCATCTCCTATTAGCAACAGCAAAGAATCTACTAGCTTTAAGCCCGCAGTACACAATGGCCCATGCTGGCCCACTGCTCGCCATTGCCAACTGTAGGCCACGATCACTTGCTGTTTACACAATGGCGCGTGGCTCATTGCTGTCTGGCAAACAACTTGCGATGGTCGTGGAAGTAATTGCGGCCGCAGCTATTTATTTATTTACTATTTATTTATTTACAAGTATTACAGAAGTATGTATAACAACAAAGTTATTAGAAAAAAATGGCGCAAAAGGCGCAAAATTACGGGCTCAGATTGATATAAATCAAAAAACTTGAAAGTCAACTGACTAAACGATGGGCCACTGTGTAAACAGGGATGGGCCATGCTACGCCACGATTCATTTGAAGTGTGCCCAAAAACCGACAACTGTCCGATTGCGCGCCACGATAGGCAATTGTCCGCCACTACACACCATTCCCCCATGTACACAATGACAATGGCGAGCAGTGGGCCAGCATGGGCCATTGTGTACTGGCCGCATTAATAATTTTACGTTTCGACACTACCTTTTTCTTTTTTTAGGCTATCTCAGAGTTGCCCTCGAGATAGCCTAAAAGGCGACCGGTCGCCGTTCACATTTTTTCGTCGCCGAATTTCTATCCGAGTAGCCTAAATGGCGAAAAATCGCCCACGTTGGCAACACTGCTCTGTCTGTCTCGTTTTATTCTTAAACAGGAGCCCGAAGAGTGTATAGTGTATACCAAGTTTTTTTGCACCAGTGTGTGCAGAGACTAGATAAACAAAAAAAGTAAAAACAAACATGGCCGGCGTTAAATAAGCGCGCAACCACAGCAACCTTACCGTCCGGTTCTTCGTTTGTCCGGTACTCTTGGAACAACACGAAGTCCTGATTGGGAATCTTGGAGGCCACGTACATGTCTTCAGGGTCGACTGGCACCAGATCCGCTTGCCTTTGTTGCACCAGGTTCAGGCACTCCACCCTGCGACGATTGATCAAGTGTCTTTAAAGGGATGTTACTTGGTTAACAATTCCAGCACTTTTATTAACTTTAACGTGTAATAAATCATTCGTTTAGGTCATGGGCGCTTTGCAAAAAAATACGTCGGTACATGTCGTCTGTGCATACCTTAAACAAAGCAATGTTCCAAAGAGGTAGAAATTAATTTAGGTTCCAAGATGATTTCTAAACTGATATGGTAAGTAAGGTACATCTACGGAGGACAGTAATACAACCTTTAATCCACTACTTTATGGGTGATATTGCAAATCAAATGTGAAGGTTGAGCTGCTGTAGACTGTACCCACTGACTTAGGTAGGTACAGTCGACAGCACATCAACATTTACACAAGTGCACTAATCAGCGACAAAACTGTAAAGGTGATCTGCTATCGACCTTAGACATGAACTTTTTTATTACATACTTTGTAAATATATTTATGATATCACAGTCGGCACAGTCGACATCACTACAACCTTTACATGCATTGCATTCTACTCCTCGCTAAAACGATCAAAATGTTTAACAAAAGCTAAAGGTGTTGACTTAACTTACTAGCTTATAGATACTTAAGTAGGCAGGTCGAATTGTGTAATTTACAAACCTGTCTCTAGCCGGTACGCATTCTAATGCCGCTTTACTTTTGGTCTCAATCTCCAGCATTTCTTGACAGGCCTTCAGATACTGCGAGGCGACGCAGATTTTGTCTAGAAAACCAAGGATTTACCATACAATTAAGTACAATGCCATACTATGAAAGATACCGGTCGAACCTAAATCAATGTCTAGGTTAAAACGATATTACGCCGGCAGACAAACATTATTTTATTACGATATACCGGTTCAGTTCACCAATATTTTTTTAAAAACCACGGTAAATTACTGGAACAATCGATAAAAAAAACCGTCAACAAACATACAGGCAGTTTTCGCTTCGGCATTCTGAGCGGCTAGCAGGGCTGTGGCAAATATTATGCCTATTTTCACTATCATGGTCACTGATTATATGGTCAAGGACCGCCTGACCATTCGCGCACTGCGACGACACTGTTGAGTAGGTGTGACGAGTTTCTTTTTATATTCGAGGCAGGCATCTTTGTCGCGAGATGTAGAGTTAATTAAGTCTTAGAAGTGAAGGTTTTTTTTCATCATTTTAAAGCCAAAGTTCATATTGAGACACTTTTTTCAAAATTCAATTCAGTAGCAAAGCTTGAACTGTTAAATTATTACTGTGATTATTTGTCACAATAATACTGAATTAAGTTATAAACGTTGGCTTAATTTGTGTATTTTGACGGTATGTTGCAATAATGATCTGTAAATTGATGATGATGATAGATACTGCACCACAAGGGCTGGTCCGGCTTGGAGGAGGATTGTCAGATGTTATCAACGCGCTTATGGCATCTGACATATCTTAACGACTGCAATTACATGACAGTCGGCACCAACGGCTTAACGTGCCCCGCGAAGCACGGAAGCGGAAGAATATCTGGATCGGATATGGGATCTGTAAAACACTTTTTTTCAACGGTGGCACTAGTGAACCTTATGGAGCTCCTTAAACCTCACACTTCGCATAATCAGAAAATAACAGTAATACTTTTTACACAAAATAGAAAGACAAAGTTGTAAAATTTTAAGTTTACATTCTGGTTTCAGGTTTTCCGTTATTGTCTAGTATTTGCATAATGCTACGGTGCGTGTGACTAACATGTCCAGTAGCGCGAGAGTCAAAAGTCACCGTTCGCCAAGCGTCTTTTAACTTGCTTGTTTTGATTGAATAATAAAGAGATTACAGAAAATACCCTGGGCATCTTTTTTATACCTGGGTTACCAAAAGAATGCCGATGACAGCTTCCGAAAAATTCATAGACTTTCCAAACCTTTCAATAACATAAATTATTTACACTAACCACATTTATACATATACAAAACACAACAATACAATTTTTAGGTATTAATTAAATTTGCATTTTGTTGTGACTTTTGCATTGAATTAGCAATTATTATTGAGCTTTTGTAATTATAACAAACAGCCTGTTGCGTTGGGTTTTCTCAATATTTGAATCGAGGATATTTTGTCATAAAAACTATTCATTTAACGAAGAAGTACACACTGGCCGAGTATAAAAAATACCATGACGTAGAAACGAAAAGTACAATTTTTTTTTATGGCATGCGTCCATGAAATCTGTAGATGCAAACTTTTTTTGTTGCTTGACACTTAAATATTTTTTGGGTGCATTATAAAATAAAAAGAAAAATATTGCTGAAAAAAAAATTACAAAAAAAAGTGATGGCCACAGATTAAAAAGACTAAATCCTGGCGGGTGTAATTTGAAAATGCGTACGTTACTTTTTGTTTTTGTGGAATTAATTACGTTCTTCGATTAGCGTTGATTATTATGGATTGGATTCATTGTAATAAATGTTTTTCTCAGTTGGAAACTGGTTTGACATTACAGCTGACATCATGCGGCCATATGTTTTGCAACAATTGCTTGAGAAATGGTAAGCACTCAGTCATAGTCAAATATGTTCTATTTATATTGAAGCAGTGATTTTATATAACGAAGCTGGAAATGCTTGTGTTTTAGGAGTCAAAGAAAGTACATGCCTAATTTGCTGTGCACCATGCTCCTTAATGCCGCTGGTCGCCGATGTAAGTAACTTTTAATAACTTTCGAAAAGTCCTTATAAACTTGTTTAAAAGTAGTACTTTACAGTGTTATGCATTTTCAGATGAAACCTGAGATTCAGGACTATTTCACGGATCCGGAGGAAATAATTAGGAAGTCTTGCGAAGTTTTACAGTTTCAAAGGCAACATCGGCGTAGACTACTATCTTACTTACTTCAGTCGGTAAGCAAACGTTTTGATATTTCAAAACGTTATTTGATTGAACGATATTTGATATTTAAGTAACTTAGATTCGATTATGTAACTTTCCGCCGCATTTAATACACGTTAAAACACGAAACATGAAAGAAAAGCGTTTTCATTTTCTGTTTTGACCCGAAGATCTTTTCATATAAGAATTTGAATTAAACGCAACAGGGTGAGTTGCGGATAAAGTTTTCATTTAAACAAATGGCTAGTTTACAAAAATTATCAGGTATTTATGTATGTAATAATATGTTATTTATAACAAAGGCTCTTCTGAAATTATTATTATTTATATCTTTTTTTATAAGTAACAGTTAAGCCTTACTTATTATTAATATTATAGGTGCATATTAAGTTAAGTAGGACAGATTTATTTAGTAAACAAAAGCTTTACGTTGCTTGATACAATGTAAAACGCCAAAAGACGTTTAAGATTGTATCAATCAAATGTTTATTATAATGCTAATCTAACTAGTAAATAATTATCAGAAGTAATTTTCCTTTTAGCATTCTACTACCAAAATCATACTCTCCCGTTTTATTGCAACCTTACTTCAGTGTCTTCCAAAGCTCTTACTCAGCGTAGGTACTCAATCCCTTTGTAGGTTTTTACTAGGTACGTACTCTCTTATTTTTTACTTTTTACTACTCTGTACCTGTTTTCTACTCTATTTGCTTTGAGCGATAAAACTAATTTAATACTTGAAAACTAATTTAATATGAAGTGGGTACTACCTACATTATTTATGCAAAGGTATGTTATGTTATGTCTGGGTGAAACATCAAATTTAAAATTTCAATTTAAAAAATTGTACAAACACGAAATTTTGTATCTTTTTATTTTGCGCTCAGCGACTCTGTGATTAAGTTTTTATTGCTTCCAAAAGTGCCAAGGCTTTTGCTGAAAATCAGCGTCGGTAGTGGAGCATGTTCCCTGGCGACTTTAAGCTGAGCATAAGGCCTTTTGACAAATCTAGTTCTTAAGAAATTTTCTCAGTTGTACCTTGTTTATTTATTTTTTTGTTGGCAATAAAAACATTTCACTTTCAAAACCTATTTAGAGGCTAAAAAATTCACCCATGCCGGGATTCGAACCCGCAACCTCTGGCTATCCGTGCCAGCGCTCTACCAATTGAACCAATGGGCGACTCACCGGCATCAGTGAAATTTCGAACCTCTTTACACTATTCTCTGTATTACGTACAGAGTATTAAATTTGTCCTTAGCACGGGTTAGTGCATTAAAAATAAAAATAGTATAATTTCACTCTCACTTAAAATATTGAGAAAAACCGTGAAAATGTTTAGGAATATTTGATGTGCAATTAAGTATTCTCTATCCATCAACTTATTCTAAACTATCTGTAGGCAAAATACTATAATTAGAGAGACTGAAGTATTGCCTATATTTATTCGGTGACTGACTTTAGTACATTTACTGCATTTCCTACAAAACTATCAGCCGTTTAATTTCTATTTGTGATGGACTGCGAGGTTTTACTTCTGCACTCACACATCAGGTCTTTTGATAGCTTTGGTAAAATGAAGTTAGTGGAAAACACTGGCCTCTGCCTATCCCTCCGAGATACAGGCGTATCCCGGAGACGTAGGCAGGGACATAATCACAATGTACTGATGTACATTCATTCAAGTAAACTCCCCATTTTCATCAGTAAATGGGGATAACTTCGGAATATCAAAAAAAATATCAGTTGTCTTATACTTAAATTACCACCCGCGGCATGGAAATGTATGGAACAGTTATAAGACATAGTAAAATAATAAGATATTAATCTTGTGAGCTAATTAATACCTTAGTAATAATTCAAAAGTTACCTTTCTCTGAAAACTCTCTTTTCTTTTTCTCCAAGCGATGCTGGTTGTACAATTACTTAAAACACTTTAATGTTAAAAACTGTATTTGCACGGATATTTATTTAAGACTTGAGTCTTCCGGGACCACGGTACTTGCAAAAGTGCCGAAACGTCGGAAAATTGTAAAATGTAAAATTAAACGAATAAATATCCGTGCAAATACAGTTTTTATTATGTCTAGTGCTCGTATTTACCATAGAAAATACTAAACTTGAATGATACTCAAGATGAATAAAATTAAAATAAAAACCCCCCGACAGACAAAGAAGTTCTACACAGCCCGGACCGAGCTCAAGCGGATGACGGAACTTTGCCAGAAGCAGCATAAACAGCTGAAGGATTTTGCCAAGACGATAAGGAGCCTTGAGGCTCAGTTGGCGAGTCAATCGAACAGTGAGTCAATTGCGATGTTTGGCTGGGTTCGAAACCAGGCTCGAGACAAAAAAAATCCCAGGTCTTGGATGTATACATGTTTGTGATGTCGCTGTTTCTGGTTCCCACGACACAGGGTATCCTAGTGTGGGGCCAGAAGCATTAAATGTCCCTGTATGTGAATGTTATGTATGTATTTTTTGTATGTCTGTTCAGTCTAGACCGGAAAGAAAGATGAATATTGATTACGGGAATTCGGGTAAAATTATCAGACAAGGCAACGCTGGTTCCTAATGACTATAATGATTCGCTGATAGGTTGTCCTTTAAGTATAGTGTAGTGCCTCTACACTAGGAGGAGAAACTGCTAGGACAATTCACTGTCATCGCTGACTGATACTGTGCTGTACGAGTTGCATTGCTGGGATTATAGATAACCGTGATAGGCTTCGTAGCTAGCGCCTTATAAACAGCCACCAGCCTGGGTTGTACGATGGCACGAGTCACGCGTATATTTTGGCGATAAAATGTCAGAATTTGACCATTAATGTACCTACTGGAAAGTGGCTTATTCACACGCAAAACGCTTGACTGGCATCGTCGTACTACCCGGGCTGGTTCCTATATTATAGATCAACAATTCTTGGTTTACTATGACAATTCGAAGTACATTGAAAAGTCGACTACCTACAATTTAACAAGTAGCAATACTCGGCTACGTAAAGTATATCGAATAGATTAATTATAAATAATAAACTTTTAATAACAAAATGGCTATTGACCGTGTTGAGGCGTGGCGATTCTGGGATCTGTTTCATAGAACTACAATTTAATGGTTTATTATGACTATTCTATGTACAATGCAAAGTTGATTAACATACAGATTAACAAGTAGACTCTGTTTTGCAATCTACCCCGAATTGTCATAGTAATAAAATACTAATTGTAGCTTTATGAAACACGGCCCTGGTAGAGCACACCTAAAAGGCAAACTTGTGACATTTTAGGCATTGCCTGTATAAATTATTGTACTGTTGAGAATTGTTTGTGTTTGTAGAACAAATATCGCCGTTCAACATCCCAATATCGCCCTCCGGAAGCAACCTGTCGCCAAGTTTCGTTCAGTGTACGCCGAGCTACAAGCGGCCGGCCAAGTCTACGCCTTTCAATGTAAGTGGGTCTCCTGCCAAGCGGTGGTAGCGTTACACCGCTGGCTTGTCAATCGGCAGGTGATGGGTTCGAATCCCGGCATGTACCAATGACTTTGTTTTCTAAGTTACGTCCATCTGTAACGTAAAATATACTCACAATTGAGGGCTACGAAGAACGTTAGCCACTTGCCACGAAAAATTCAATGAATTAGAAATCAATCTGGAGTAATAAATGATCAATCAATAACAGTGCAGAAAAACAGCGTGAGGACACCTGCGGCTTAGCCTGAGATCATATTCTATGGTCTGAGGGCTTAGCTGACTCTACGCGTAATTACGGCGTAGAGTCAGCTAAGCCGCAGGTGAATCTTGCCTCAGCAATGATCGCAACGGCCGATAATTGGAACCGGCCAGCAGCCTGGATAAGTGCCAAAACAGCGTCTAATTTGGCACTTATCTCGGTAAAAGTTGCCACCGGGCATGGTATATACAAGCATCTTAGATCAATATTTATTCATTTAGCAGCAAATGTATACATGAATAAAATTGTCTTAGGTCATGCCTGCATACATAATTGAAACACAATTTAGTTGAAGCTTAATAGAACCTTATCACGACAAGTTAGTGCTCAAGGTCTATCAAGACTTTCACTTGCTCCATCGATAAAAAATCAATCGTCTAATATTCTTCTTTAAAATACGTTTTGGGAAAAAAGAAATGTCATTAATCTTAATAAAATGCCAAAAACAACTCTTTTAACCTATAACCTACATCAGGGCCAAATAAAGAATTAGATAGCATACCTACTTCCTAGAAACTATAAACTATTATTTAGAATCATCATCCATCGCATTGAAAAGATTTCCCAATTAGCGTAAGGGTTGATTGGAATGTAAGCTGATTGTTGCCCAGAGTGCATCGGAGTTCAGGGAGTACCTCGTTCAAGGAGGCTCCTTTCACGCACCCCATAGAAATAGAATATAAAATTAAACAGCCATGTAGCCAGTAACTATTTTATAAGCTTATATAGCATTATCGGCAGAAACTATTGATTCAGCCGAAATACTCCCAACAAAAAACTCTCTAGGCTTTGATTTTGGCCCCATGTTCTGGGCAGTCGGTTTCTATCGACACTTATGGAGATCCCTTATTAAAAACATATTATATTTATAAAATGACTTCATTTGTATCAGTGGCGTTAGCAAACGCGGTGATGGTCCATAAGTTGCTATGCAATTTTTAGTTATGGGAAGTGATCAGCCTATTTGTTTCCTACGCGAATATGATACGGAATTTTCCCGCAAACTTGAATAGGGGAATTCCAACTAACACAATTTGTAAATACAGTATTATCTAACTGCTTTAGTAACCTTGATACAGAAGGCCCACTTGATCAAACAAAAGTAGCTTTTACACTGAGTAAATTGAAAAAGGCGTCTTTGGAATCAACATCGTTGCAATATAGTAATTGTATAGCGAAACGTCAGAGGTAGCCCAGTGGGTAGAACAATGGATTCGGAAGACCCAGGTTTGAATGCCAGTACGGGCATGTACCAATGACTTTGTAGCAATAACACTCGCTAACGGTGAAGGAAAAACATCGTGAGTAAACCTGTGTGTTTCCGGTGTTCAAATACCTCAGCGCTTGAAATTGCCAATCCACGGCGGGCACGCGTGGTAATTAAACCTAGCTCTCTGAGAGAAGGCCTGTGCCCTGTAGTGGGACGTTTATAGGCTAAATAAAAAATTGCGAAATGATAATTTCAACGTCTGAGAGATCAACGAACAAGCAGCATTCTATTCATTTACTTTACGGGCTATTTTGCAACAAAAATGTAAAATTTGACCTGCAGTCGAGTAGATTATACAACAATACCTAAAACTATCAATGAGTTTATACATGGACCAAATAGGGGATGTATTAGCAAAGAGGAATATAAAAAGTATCCGCAACCGGCGTGCGTGCACGCAACGACTTATGAACGTTGATATAGCGAAGGTGATATTTTAGGTTCGTGGCAGTCCCTGGTCTCTGCCTACTTCTCTGGGATACAGGTGTGAGGTTATGTATGTATTTATGTACCTAATACTGAACAGTTAATACGTATTATCTAAGATCTCATCATTATCAAATGGCTATTTGACACACACTGCAGAGACCTCCCTCATGTAAGGTCCATTTATTCCTAAAGCAAGAATTTTCCTAAGCCGGCTGTCATTTTTCTGAACGTAATCGAAGCTTAATAATGCCACAATCGATTGTGGAATAATTCTTTGTACGAGTATGTTACTAAACGGAACTTCTTTATCTACCCCAGTTATGACAACACTATAAATAACATGTTGGCATGTGTTTGTGTATCAACAGAATTATCAGTCCAACCTCGTGACACCGACCCGGGTGACAAAGCCGCGATCATCGGGCAGTGCTCAAAGTCAGGTAATCTTACTTCATCATCATCCATCCTCAGTCGTTGGCGTAGGTAGGGTTATTTTTCCGGAGGCTAGACATGGAAAGCGATTGTCTCCACACTAAGGCTGACACTCAGAGACGAAAACTAAGCAAAGACTGGTCTTACAAATGTCAAAATCACGTACATTTTGACATTTCTGAGACCGGTCTTAGCTTCAGTTTTCGTCTCTGAATGTCAGCCTAAATCCCAATGCATAGATACAACGTATCATCGTATCATACGTATTACGAGTACGTATCATCCTTCGGAGAAGAGCTTCACGATAGATTCGTCTAAGCCTAGCCGAGGACCGCGATTCATGGAATTAAAATGTATAGTTTATACTATTTTTATTTTCAATGCACTAACCCGTGCTAAGGACAAATTTAAAAACCTATTTAGAGGCTAAAAATTTCACCCATGCCGGGACTCGAACCCGCAACCTCTGGCCATCCGTGCCAGCGCTCCACCAACCGAGCCAATGGACGACAATGGGCGATGTATAGTTTACTATGACAATGCTATTCCACAGTCAATTAGTACAAATAGTCTTCTTATGTATAGAGGCGTTTGAGATGTTGGTGTCCCGCAGGTGCTTAGAATGTTACCCGTAGCATGTAAATAGAATGCATTATAGTACAATTATAGAATGCATTATGCACTGTAATTTCTATTCTATCTATAGTTCAATGATTGGTTTACTGTGTGACCTGTTTTTTTTTGGGACCAACCTAAATTCCCGCCCAGAAAATAACCTTGAAAACGCCGATGGCCGCCTCCCCCTATCGACACAAATTCTGCCATACTAAAATTTCACCGAGTTCAATTCAACAGATGAAATATATTGTTTTCTTATTCTGTGTATTTTCTTATGACTGATTTCTGAAGACGGAGAAATTATCTAAAGAAAGAAAGACATTTATTACACCAATGCAACACATCACAGAAACAAAAACAGATAATTCATATACCTAATGTGAGCAACAACTGAAATAAACAAAATACACAATAGAATAAACAAAACGTAGATTTAGCCTGTGATGTGTCTAAATTGCCACAAAAGGCCGCTGACTCCGCGTTGTGCTGAGGGAGTGAGCCCTCAGAGCTGATTTTGAGTCAGTACCCTCGGTAACCTATAATAGTACCTACTACGGGGTGCATGTCATCATGCACTCGGAAAGGAATTAAAATAGATGAATAATATACACAAATAATCTACATACAACCAACTAAGAGTAATAACATCTATATTATCACCGTATTGTAATATTGCATTTCTAGTTGTCTGCGTATATGTAAGTCTAAAAATGCTGTGTATACCTTTAATTGGCATAATCGCTAGCCCTAAGTCACTTTTAGTATAAGCTTTATCATGTTTGCGTGCTTGCTGTTGGTGTACCTAATGAATAAAATAAAAATAAAATAAAGAGTAATCTAATGATAAGAAGTTGATTTCACGTGTAAAGAAAGAAATTACGTGTGGGGATGTGGTAGCGTTGACCGACTGCGCCTTTTCATAAAAAGAAGTTAAAAGAAGGGTTTCACTGTGTGTTGGTGTGGAAATTTTCATTGTATTCGATACGAATTCATTATTTCTTCCCGATCTGTTATCGAGAAAACCATTCCTTTTATAACAAAGAACAAAGAAATTACGACGATCGAAGCCTTTAACTTTTCATCTCCAATCCCAGTTTTCGTTACGAAAACAAGAATTAAATTTTCGTTGCGGTTGTATAAATCAATTTCAATACCAATGTTGTTTTAAGGTACTGCCCAGTTTATACTTGCGTTTGAGAATTCCAACTGATCGAAATTCGCTGTATATTTATAAATTTTTTGTACAGTCACAAAATGGTCAACCTCAATATATTTGTAACAAAATAATTTATTTAAAAACCATTGATCACATAGTCTACGAAGTACGATGGGCTGAAAGATGATTTCATAAACGTCTCCGGCGACTCGGTTACGTCCCTTAATAATTGTAAATTTTGACCTAAAATATTTGACATTTCATTATTATTCATTACTAGCTGACCCAGCGAACTTCGTACCGCCTAACAGTCGATTCTTAATTTTTTTTTTAATTTTTCACCCCGTAAGAACCATCCTCGTACTTCAAGGAATATTAAAAAAAAAAATCAGTGATATCGGTTCAGCTGCTCTCGAGATTTGCGCTTACCAACACATTCAGCGATCCATTTTTATATTATAGATAAACGCATTGTGTCTGGTTGTGAGGCCATTGTAAGATGACATACGATAGATAAATAAATAAATAAATACCATATTTTTAAATCATGAGTAAAAATTTTAGAATCTGTGAGAGACACGTCATGCTGTAGGTAATGAGATTACGGGCCAGTTTCTGAATTGAGAATTTCGCTAAGTAAATAGTTAACTTTAGTGCAGTCTCTTTGAATTTCCCAGAAAAGAGCTAAACAGAATGTTACTTAAGTATTTACTTAGTGAAATTCTTAATTCAGAACCCGGCCTCAGTGTGGTGATTAAGCCCGTACTCTCTCGCCGAGAGACGGCCTTGTGCCTTCTACAGTGGGACATATAGAGGCTGATTTTGGCAGATTTTATTAAACAGATTAGGTTTAAGCATACAAGAATCTATAAGAATCAATATACTTAAGAATCTGGTATCGTCATATTTAGCAGACAAGCATCATTTATTTAAAAAAATAATGCAACTTTGCTTTCAGCGTTCTAACACGTCCGGGAGGATCTCTTCGACCGTGTTCACGCCACCCACTCCGGAATCCGCCGGGTACACCAACTTTTTAAAGAATCTCTAAGTGACGAACAACGGTATTCCTTCAAAGCACTGCTTCGCGAACGCACTGCGAAATTGTTTGTCTGATTGCCGTGTTTTATAATAGCTGTGCCTTGCGGTGTTACCCGAGACTTTGTCCAGCAGTGGACTAGTATAGCCTGACGACGATGTGATTTATTAACACGATTAATAATTTTCACTTGCATGGAACTATTTTGTCATCATGTAACAAATCTAGACATTCCGTTTTAACCCGCTAACCCAACTGTCGTATGTGTTCGAAACTTTGAAAGTCACATATTTTCGCTATTTTACCTTTCACCTACGCATTTCCAATTGGTCATCCAAACGCCTAGAATCAACATTGCCACCTACAAATGCACGAGACTCCGCAAAAACTGCAACAATGGCATCATAATCCGGCCGCAGAAATGCATAGCAAAAATTTTATTAACGGCGTTCCGCAACGACATTGCATGATTTATTTTCTAGGTCCTTCCTCAGTTCAGACAGCAATGAGTCAGGGTATCTATCGAACGGTGACCTCTTGCCATTGTCGCCAAGTCTCGCTTATTGCAACGGACGAGGCAAGTGTCACTTGACGAGGAACAAAAGTGGCACGAAGATTGTGGACTGAATTACTGATTTAGATGCTGAATTGGTAGGATTGATTTTTGCTGCATGTGTATTTGTTGTCCAGAATTTGTTTGTCTAATGTTGACCAAAATTTTAATAAAAATGTCTGATTTATCTGATTGTATTATTTGTTGTCAGTTATTGAGCACTATATAGTTCCTAAGTATAAGTGCCAGTTTGAATAGTTGTAGTTTCAATTAAGGTTTTCATTCTTTATAGACTATTTTTATTCACTCTGCACCTAAATCATCGTATTTATTTTACGACTACTGGCAATTACTTTGTCAAAAATCCGTAGTGAATATTATTGTCCTGTCGTACCAACCAATGAAAAACATGCAATATTTATTAGTCAATGCATACATACCTACTTTGAAAGCCATAATGAATGTAAATTAGTTAGAAAAATCTTTTTATCACACATATCATATTCAAAACCTCAGGTTTCAAGAAAGTGTCTCAGCAGTAAGGACAAACAATGGTTGATATCAAAACAGGGACCAAAATAGCTCTTTGATCCCTAGGGATAAAAAAGGTTTTAATTTTGGAACGTAGGTATCTAGTAAAAGTTCCAATCATGAAAGAGATCAAGCACCACCATTGTATGAAAAGGCTGTATGATAAAAAATCACGTGCAAGCCAAATTAAAAAAAAAAGTTTCTAAAAAACAAAGACGCGCGAAATGGATTCTTCCGCCTTTGTTCGTGATTTTACTAAGTTTTTATAAAAAAATAGGGTGTGCAAGTGACTGATAATAAAAATATTCCGATAAATTGTATTGGACGTTAAAAATATATAAAATGTTCTTTTGTTGGACTGTATATGGACGTCCGTAACAGTTCTATTCAATTCTTATTCATAAGTTGCACTAACCTACTTATTTTTATAGAGGGTGATAAAAAGTAGAGTGTCCACCTCGGTAGCAGCAGTATTTTAGCTCGAGTGGTGGACTTTGAATCCAGTGCTCTCCTTTAGAACCCCTGGTCTAGATTCAAAGAAACACTCTCGGCTTGGCTTAAACGTAGTTGTTAGTTCCCTAGATAGGTAAACAATCTACTATTGCAATACCGCTTGTCTTCATCGTACATCAAATAAAACACCAGTAGGTTAATTCTTATACGAATGCTTTTTTATAAGAATATTTTTGTTCATTCTTTACCTAAGTAATCTGAATAGTTGTTTGGCATTACCCCCCACTTTCTCCACGTCACCTGTTGGTTGGCTGGAATAAAATGCTATTTGGTATCAAGCCTGCCGATTGTAAAATCTTTACTGATACAATAAAGTATTATTATTATTAAATTCTTTATTTTTAATAATAATAATTATTATTTTAGGACTAATGGTAAAATTTTATCTCAATTTTCGTCGTGAATGTAATTTGCCTGTTAGTACCAACCAACGAAAAACATGCATCATTAGCCGATATCTCTGCCGATTGTGCTTACATACAATACGTATTGCGACAGCCATCTGAAACTACCTGTTGTAGGAAAATTTGTTTCAGTCTCTCAGTACCTATCTTCAATCGCACTCCCCCTCGCAAAGAAATAAAACACCAACCTATTTTTATATGAATGTCATGTAAAACTCAAAAAAACAATAGCTCGAAATTCAGTCCGTTAGCCCATCAACGTCGGCGGTGTATAGGCAGGATTCCCTTGTTCTGCTGGTAGCCACCGCTGGCTTCTTGATGGCCGTGGATCGAGTGGGCCCCGAGGTTGTTGAACTTCTCCAGCTGTTCTGCGCCCCCCTTGTAGTCCTTTTGCAGAAATTCGCCCTGCAAGATAACAGGTTGTGTCAAACTTAGCCATTTCGATAATAAAGAGATAATAACGAGACATACTAAGTACAGATGTAGTCGGTTAAATCTGAAAAGTACCCAATCTATTTGTAGTTTTTGTAAAAAGCTCAGTAGTAAGAAAGATTTATATATCTTCATCATCGTAGACTTTTAGTCCGGATCTACTTAGGTACTCTTCCGATATAACAACACCCGTAAGTAGATCTGGACTAAAATCTCTACAATGTGTTGTGCTTACGAAAGTTTAAGTCCAAAAATCTTCATCATCAACATAATAACGCATTCCTAAGTCATAACAAAGTATTCCACCAACCTTGTTAGCCTTAGAATCGTCGAACTTCTGAGCGGAGACGTGGTGTCCCTCCTTTCCTTGTGCGTTCGCATCGAGCACCTTAGGAAGAAAAATCACATATTAGGCGTATCAAAACACAACAATAACAATCATCAAACTATTGGGTGACTAGGAAACGACACATAGAAAAAAGATAAGACAAAGTCTTTACTAGCATTGAAGTAATAACAAGCAAGCATAAAATTTTTACGTCTCACAACCGTCCACTATTTTCACTAATGACTATTTAACGATCAAATGTGGTAATGGACATGTAACGATCTGTCGATAGATAAGGTTTCGCTTATGTACTTATTTTGTTAAGTATAGCTTTACATTAATATGTAGGTTTACTCAATTATACCTCATGCAAGTAGGTATATTTTAAATTGCATCTTCTCTTTTCCCCCTGTTCGTTTTTTCATTTGCACGCTTACCAATTTTTCTTCCACCTCTTACGGTTGACTGGTAAAAAATGCTTATAGCTCTAAGTCCACCTTATTGTACATTTGTTTGTTTATTTTTAATCAAAAATTATAGAAAGCTTATTGATGGTTTTAGTTCCTGTGTCAAAGGGCTGTTTTTTATGATCGATCCCCGATTAAATTAAATAGGTCGACGGATCGAAAACAGCCCATAACTCTTTACCAAGCAATGGTATAACAGCGCCTATCTTAAATTAGATTTTCTCACTTTGAAATAAAGTCCAAAACCAATAAAAAATGTATACTAGCTTTGACCGTTAGAGGATTAATTAACAAGCCCTATAAATTTTTTTCATACTAAAAACTGACCTTATTCACCTACTTATTTATAAAAAAACATAACTCTTTCACAAAAAATATGTAAAGAAGTTAAATATTTTCTACTAAAACGTAATATGACACTATTGCAGTGACATGTTGCAATGTATCTCGGTCGCGACAAAATCTCATTGACTCAGCATCGTGCTTTTAATGATTTTCAGCTGCAAGTTTACCTTCTCTTCGTGAGCTCCCTTGAACCCTTGCTGCGCCTGTTCCCCGAACGATCCAGCGTTTGTCCCTACGACCTTGTGGTCACCCTCGTCATGGGCCTCATCGTAGAAGGACTCGGATTTCTCCTCCTCGTTTTTACTGCTGGATGACTTGAAACCCTTGCTCACGTGACCCTTTTTGTGACTTTTGCCTGTCTTGTGTTGCTCCTCATTTGCACCTGGGGAAATAAAGGAAAAGTGCGTTCGTTTGGTTACGTTGGCACTGAATTGGATGTACTAGATTGTGTAATGTGGTAGACTGGATGTAGAAGAAGGCATTATGTAAGAGCCAAATGGTTATTTTTTAAATCTGAAGTACACACATGCCTGTAAACCGCAAGGGTAGACAGAAACCAGGGTTTGATACTAAACACGATCTTGACAAACCTTTTTCGCTTTTCCTTTTCATATATCATTGTGTAAATATTGAGTAATTAGGGAAGAAAATAGAGTAACCGAATATAATTTAAAAATATATTGATCTAAATAAATAACGAAAAAGTTTCACGGCCACTTTTGATTAAGGTCATTTTATTTGAGATTTTAGGAATTAGTTTTTCAATTTAAAAAAATACTGCGATTTATAAACCGTTTCATCAAAGATTCATCAGTTTAATTTTCATCACTTTCACAAGTTTCGGTAGGTTGTTATTGCTCACTTACCATGTTTGTCAAACTTCTGTCCACCTTCGTAGAACTTCTCGTCACCGGCAGCTTTTTTCTTTGCTTCTTCGTCTTTGTAAAAACTGGAATCTCCTTTTTCACCCTTAGCTACCGCCGCGGCTTGCTGGTATCCTTGCTGGCCCTGTTTTATCTCTTCTTCAGCTTTCTTTTCTATTTTCTCTACGTTCTCATCGGCTCCTTTCTTTTGAGCTGCGTCGTAGGCTTTCTTGTCTACAAAGCCTCCTCCAACTTGGGCCCCAAGTAAAGGATGGTACAGCAAACCACCTCCTAAACCTCCGAGACCCCCTACGCCGATGCCCTGGTTGATCAGGCCAATGCCACCGTTGGCTATGCCCCCAACACCGACTCCGCCAATGCCAATACCACCAACACCCCCCACCTGACCAAGTCCTGCTCCTCCTACACCGCCAATCCCACCGTAGCCAATGCCCAAGCCTTGGCCCAAGCCTCCCAGGCCGCCGAACGCTAAGCCTTGACCCAAGCCGAGCCCGCCGACGCCCACGCTGCCAACACCCGTGTTCAGAATAGTGGACGCAGCTCCTTCGATCTGTTCAGGATAGTCTTCATTTTCTTCTACTTCGTAGGTGTTCGACAGGGGCAATCCAGAACGAGCATCGGTCCCGATCGCGTCTAGTCGCTCTTTCACGTAATCGTATGGGGTTTTTTCATCAGATAATTCTACTATGGACAAAGCACTTTTAATCTCTGTTGCGGCCACGAGGGCGAGGAACGCAAGAAATCTTCTCGACATTTTGCCGATGGTCTGATCGCTGAACGACTGATGCCATTTTGTTGCAACAACGCTGTTTTATAGTAAGGTTAAATTCGGTGGAACGGGGCTGCCAGTGCTTGTGATAGTTCTCCCGTGTCCGGTCGTTTCCTTCCTGTGGTATTGTTTCGACTGGTCCTAATGAGAACGACACCGCTATAATACAAAGGTGGCTACCAACAGACCTTGCTTTCCAGTCCATTGGAGACAGTTAGCGGTTGTTACGCAACGCGAGCATTGGGTGACACGTTTTCACGCCACGGCGCCAAAGAAATTGGGTTGTGGCGGGTCTGAAAAACGAAGGAGTTTGGCGGCGATGAAATTCCAACGGGCTTTGTGTGAGATTCTCACAGTTTCCGACACATGACTAGGTAAAGCCTTTATTAAATTTACGACGCAATTCCACGTAGCTGTAGTCTAGTCTTTTCTCATTATTTCGGCATCATTTTGGGGTTACATTATGGGCCACATAAAGATCCCTTCAGCGGTTAATTTTGGCTTGGAAACGACAGTTTATC
This sequence comes from Yponomeuta sedellus, assembly GCA_934045075.1. Classification (NCBI taxonomy): domain Eukaryota; kingdom Metazoa; phylum Arthropoda; class Insecta; order Lepidoptera; family Yponomeutidae; genus Yponomeuta; species Yponomeuta sedellus. Next base: position 4,980,006 of record OW203735.1, on the reverse strand, counting down.
ATTCCACGTTATATTATTTTTTGGGACCTTTACTGGGGCTTTGCTGGCACCTGTAGCATAATTAAAGTGTGAATTTATAACGATGGCACTAGCTCAGAAAGTCTGTGATAAATTATAAAACACCTGGTTTGAGAGAGCGATTAATTTATTAGCGACATGATTAAGAACTATGACCCTGAGTTAGTTCGGACGATTTCACGTTATTGTTTTCTTATAGACAAAATATATGTCGAGGGCTCTACCTAAGGTTACGCTTGTTTTAGTGACATTATTTACGGGGTAAACAGGGCTATCAAAAAGAGAAAATCCTAAAGTAACCACAAAGGTTTTTGTTAAAGCGTCTCGGTACCTACCTATTTTATTTTCTTGCTAAGAAAGAGGTTATTATTTTTCCGCTAGCCATTTATCTTCTGCCTAATTTTTCCTCCGAGACTGGCAGGTTCGCTTACCTAGGATTTTCAGCAAAAAACAGTGTTCACTTGCTTAGCTTTTTATGAAAAAAAATATTTTCTTTAGATATAGAGATAGATAGACAACATTTTACCGTATATAATAAAGGAAATTCCACGGATATTAGATAGATTTTAATAAAATAGTGAAGTCTAGTTATAATGTAATTATGTAGTTGAAAGTATTATCTCTATAAGATACGGCCCGTGCCGACATAAGTGGAAATGAGACGGACATAAGTGGAAAAATAGTATTGGAATTTAAATCAATTGCAGACAACTTGGGCGTCACTTAAGGCGGCAAGCGCCTGTGAAAAACGTATCAGCAAAAGATACGTGACGTAAATCATTGCTAACATTACTTCGAGAGGCTTTTCTTTCCATTACGAGCAGCTGCTGCTATAAAATCGGTATAAATTGTGAGTCATACATTACGGGTGTAGTATATTCTTGTAATTTGCTTGATATGCCAGACAAATCGCTACTATTTCTTACGGCTAGAGAAGCATTCCATTAAGTCTAGGAAAATGAGGTAGCTCGTACCTAGATATATGGTACCTATCTAGATATTGTAATTCTTCTTCGTTCTTCTGCAGAATTATGCTATGTTGGTATCATTAGTCAGCCTTTGCAACAATCAATAGTCCCATTGCGTCACACTGGCTTTCTCTTGGAGAGAGATGCTGCGGATTGGGATTTCAAGCCTTAAGATACCTATCTATAGTGAGACTGTGATACAGTGGCAATCGCTTGAAATTGCCAATCTGCGGTCGGTGGGCTCGCGTGGTATATAAGTCCATACTTTATCTTTTTCTCTCTTAGATAAGGCCTGTGCCCTAAAGAGGGATGTATATAGGCACCATTATGTAATAACACGTGATTATCTCTAAGATCAGTCTTGACTCTTGAGTTCCATTTCATGATTCATACGGAAACAAAAGTGAAACTTTACAGAGTATTTTATTATTTGCTATGTTTGAGGTTTTTTATCCGTTATTTTTTATCGACACAAAATTATCTCGAGTTTTAAATGAACACCGTTTTGTAACTTTCTGTGTAATTTCGCATTAAACATATTTTGATTTTGGTTTATTAATACGGACGGACGTAATAGTTTGTCGATTCGGCAAATTTTCATTTCTTGCAATTTTATTATAGTACTTACCTACCTATCTATGTTGGAAGAAGCCTTTTTTTGTCAACCTATTTATGAACGACAAAGTATTTTCTTTTTGTGTTGATCGTATCCGAGGAACTATTTATGAAGTTATGGAATTCCTTCTCTCTAAGTAACTTATTTTGCTGTATGTATTTATTAATTTCCTTTCATATACATGTAGGTATATCACCTGCTTCTTGTCCTTATAATGCACTTGTTATAGTCACTATTTATGTAAGTTTATTATTACGTATACGTATATTTATTAATATTCTTGTTTTTACCGACTACCCGTATCTATTTCTCCTTCGACAAACTCTCCGATTTGAGGTTGCCTGGAAGAAATTTCTATTAGCAATAACGCCGCCAATTGTATCTTATTTTCTGTACCTGCTGTTTCTTTATCAACTTTCCGGTATACAATAAAGAATATTCTTATCTTATCTTATTTAATCTATTTATAGGAGATTCATTCAAAAATTCTTGGACTGGAAGAATTGGAATGTAGAGTTTAAGTATGAGACAAATAATAACGATAGGTTTATTAGGTATTAGATACCATGATCATCATTGTCAGCCCACCGCTATCCACTGATGGGTCTTTTTTAGGACTTTTCCCCCAAGTTCCATTTCTCACGATCTCTCATCCACGGACCGCGACGCAGTCGACTCAACGACATCGTCGGACCCTCGGAACGATTTTGGTACGTATTCTACTTCTATATATATATATATATATATATATACCTAATATATATATATACCTAATGGCCGGCATAACATTTTTTAAAACAAAATGAATTCAATTACTCACTAACAAAAGAAGTTTGCAAACGCTTTCGGACTAAGTTTATGTTTATCATACCGAATATCAGGAACCTGTCTAGGCAAATCGCGAAGAGCAATTCACCATTAGAATTGGTATACCACCTTTCCCCAACATGTTTCTAGTCTCGATTGCTTCGCATTATGTCAAAGGCATTACACATAAGAGAAATGTGAGTCTCGAAACAACTAGATACATGTATAATATTACGTGTTGTATCAAGGGTCCATAAATTTTGGTGTGGATACTAGAATGAAGAAGAATTTTCGTCTTGGTTGCGTCAATTCAATGTACCGGAAGCGTGAACATGTTGAGAAAGAAATTACGGGGAAAATAAGAACTTTGCTAGGCTCCTCTTGAGTGCAGGCGTTTAGGTAGGGCACAATAAGAGATGCATTGAGGTTGTCTTTATGTAGTCTGTGGAATAAATGAGTCCTTGAGCTTTTCATATGAAATTATTAGATTTTTTCAAAATGCCGTTTAGATTTTTGCTGACCGCTTGATTGATAAATTATGAACATTAATAAATGATTATATTCTTTTTGTTGCACTAATCCGCACAATTTAAAAAACCTATTTAGAGGATAACGAATTCCGCCCGTGCCGGGTCTCGAACCCGCGACCTCTGGCTAACCGTACCAGCGCTCTCCCAACTGAGCTAATATGCAAGTGCATCGGCGAAATTTCGAAGCTCTTTACAATATTCTCATTTATATTCTGAAGTAATTTGTAATCATTAATAAATGATTGAAACTGTATTTTTGGCGTGTTTTTATATTGATATTATTAATTCTAAATAACCGAAACCTTAATATGTTGATATTGATAGACTTAGTGCAGTAAATAAATTCATAATAGTGTTACGGGCTAGGGTTCTGGATTTAGATGTAAAACGCCAATGACAACTTCTTAGGATTTATTCACGCAGGGTCTGGTCTGCAGGTCTTCACGACACGAAGTCCAAACGTAGATTCCAATCGCAGGTTCAATCGAAGTCCAATAGTATCGCTGAAATCGTAGGTAATCGCTCGTATCGCAGGTATGTTCGCTCGAAGTTCACTCTTCGCTATTCCAAACGGAACTGACAGCGCGCCGCGGCGGCCGCTATTTATATCCGCCGGCCAGGGTTCTAGAACATTCCCGTAACTATGTACCTACACTCGGTACACGCGGCAAGGTCGCTCGAACAGTTACTCATTTAAAGAGTTTTGAACCTTACTCTAGTGGACATACGAGTCATTATTGCTTGCAGCGTTTATTGTTTACTAAAACGCAGCATGCGGCGACTATTCGATAGGCTTCCAGAGAGCTCTATTCTAGATGGTTCGGGATAGGACCGCGACACTGCTCCCCTCTTAGAGATGCTCGTCCCGAGCATCTTCATTACTGCCGTGATAAGAAGCTAAGCGGTCGATGTGAACCACTTTTTGTGCACCTCTTGGCTGCCGTTGAATTCGGTACGTCACGTCATTTAACCGAGTTACCACTTTGTACGGTCCCTCCCATCTTGTCTGCAATTTCGGAGATTTTCCTTTTCGTCGAGTTACATTGTGAAGCCAGACTAGTGCTCCTTCTTCGAAGCCGCTTGTATTTGCTCGGCGGTCATACCTAGTCTTCATCTTTTCACTCGACTCCAATCCGTTTTCCCGTACTATGGCATGAATCTCTCGCATTTTCTCACGTAACTCGGAAATGTAGTCGTGTAGAGAACGTGAGTCGTCAGGAGGGCCTCCAGTCAGCAGGTCTACTGGTATTCTCAGTTCTCGGCCAAAATTTACACGCGCCGGGGTTACCTTCGTGCTTTCATGTTCTGCAGTTCGGTAGGCCAGAAGAAATGGCGGTATGTATTTGTCCCAGTCTCTCTGGTGCCTGTCAACGACTTTTGCTAAATGTCTCTCAAGTGTTTGGTTAAATCTTTCTACCATGCCGTCAGATTGAGGATGATATGGGGTGGTCCTAGTCTTATGCATTCCCAATATTTTACAGAGTTCTTGAAATACTTGAGACTCAAAGTTCCTGCCTTGGTCGGAGTGTATTTCCAAGGGCACACCAAACCGGCAAACTACTTCCTCAAACAACTTGGAGGCAACAGTCGTGGCTTCTTGATTGGGTATGGCGAATACCTCTGGCCATTTAGTGAAGTAATCCATAACTACCATGAAATACTTATTTCCTGATTCCGTTACTGGGAACGGTCCAGCCACATCAACTGCAATGCGTTCCCATGGCGCACCAACGTTATAAAGTTGCAGATTTCCTCGGCTTCTAGTTGGTGGGCCTTTCACCGCGGCGCAAGTAGCACACTTGCGGCACCAATCTTGCACATCTTCTCGACAATGGAGCCAATAAAACCTTTCTCGAATCTTTGTTAAAGTCCTTTTTACGCCCAAATGTCCACCTGACACGCCGTCATGTACTTCACGAAGGACATCTTGTACCTTATCTTTTGGGACAACTATCTGAAGATGGAACTCTCTGCCGTTAGGTTTCTCCCATTTTCGGTAAAGTATTCCGTTCCGAAGAATAAAACTGTCCCATTGAGCCCAGTATGCCTTGGTGACAGCACTAGTAGGAGCGACTTCGCACCATCTTGGCTTGTCCTCGCCTCGTTTCTTCCATGCGACAATGAGCCGTACATCTTCGTCATCTTCCTGTGCTTCTTTCATCGCCTCATCTTCCCAAGATCTCGAAGGACTCATTCTTGTCAATCTCAATGGCAAATCCTTTGTCTCTTGTTTGGCACAGTGCTTGCAGTCTTCCGGACACGGCCTTCTTGACAGTGCGTCAGCATTTCCATGCGCGTTTCCGCTGCGGTGCTCAGTAATAAAGTCGTACTCCTGCAGTTGTTCGATCCATCGAGCAACTTGCCCCTCTGGATTTTTAAATTGTAACAGCCACTTCAGGGCGGCGTGGTCAGTGCGAAGCGTAAACCGCACGCCGAGGAGATATTTGCTGAAGTGCTGTACTGTCTTTACCACAGCCAAGAGCTCCCTTCTTGTCACACAATAGTTCCTTTCAGGTTTCGATAGCGATTTACTGAAATATGCCATCACAACCTCTCTGTCGCACTGTATCTGCGATAACACTCCTCCGATCGCTGTGTTACTGGCGTCTGTGTCAACAATGAATTGGCCGCTAGGCTGTGGAAATCCCAAGATTGGGGTCTCGCAAAGACATTTTCTTAATTTTTGAAATGAACTCTCACATGTGTCATCCCAATGAAATGACTGCTTGTCTTCAGTCAGTCTGTGTAAAGGCTTGGCAATTTCAGAGAACCCCTTAACAAACCGTCTATAATATGAGCATAGCCCTAAAAATGCTCGCACTTCAGTCTTGTCTTTGGGAGTAGGCCATTTTTGCACTGCTTCGATTTTGGCTGGATCTGTCTGTATGCCTTCGCTGGTTATCACATGGCCGAGATAGCTAACCTTGTTCTTAAATAAACTGCATTTCTTCGGATTTAACTTTAAGTTTGCTCCCATTATCTTCTTAAAAACTTGCTCTAGATTTTGTAAGTGGTCCTCAAAATCCGTACCCATGATTATGACGTCATCCAAGTAGACAAGGCAGGCTTCCCCAACTAATCCGGCCAGTACGCACTCCATAAGTCGTTCGAATGTAGCTGGCGCGTTGCACAATCCAAAAGGCATCACGTTAAATTGCCATAAACCTTTGCCAGTTGAAAAGGCTGTCTTCTCTTTATCCTTCGGATCAATTTCCACTTGCCAATAGCCCGATTTCAGATCTAATGTCGAGAACCATTTCATACCACTCAATGTGTCCAGGGTATCGTCAATTCGTGGCAGTGGATAACTATCCTTCTTGGTCACATCGTTAAGCCGTCGATAGTCTACACAGAACCTTGTGCTACCATCTTTCTTCTTTACCAACACAACGGGAGAACACCATGGGCTAGCAGAAGGTTCTATAATCTTGTTTCTCTTCATGTCGTCCAACATGTCTTGTACTTCCTTTTCCTTGGCAATCGGTATGCGCCTCGCTCGCTGACGAATAGGTCGCTCCTGTCCGGTGTCGATTTTGTGCTGAACTAACGATGTTCTTCCAGGATTTCCTTCGTCAGAGAAGATATCCCTAAAGTGCAGTAGCAACCTCTTAGCTTTCATGCTTTGCGAATAGCTCAGATTACTCTTAGAATCCTCAAGGAGCTTAGTGACTATAATTTCACTCCTGGTATTCGATGTGTTTGAGCTTGGAGATGATTGGCAGCTTCTCATCCAAACGGCTTCCTCACACCTTCCAATAACGTCACCTTTGCTAAGGGTAATCTCACGATCGCCTATATTCACAACCCTTACTACAGCGGTCTTGCCTCCATAGACGAGAGTTCTTGCTGTCAGCAATTTCTGACTGGCTGCACTGTCTCGTGTATCTTCAATCAGCACACACCTATTCCGCTGATTCTTCCGACTTGAAGGCAGCTTCACCTTTACTTCAGTTTGTGCTCGTCTAGGTATTACGATTTTCTTCAGGCACGTGACATTTCCATCGGGACCGCCAAGTATGAAGTTCTCCTCATCACCACATTTAAAGACACCGTTAGTGACATCGATGTGACAGTTGTGTTTTTTCATAAAGTCTAGGCCCAGAATGCAATCATCCATAATTTCGGCTACGATTACGTTGTGAATATATGACGCCTCCCCAACGCATATCGTAACCGACCTTTCACCCAGGACGGGTATCTGCTGGCCAGAAGCGGAGAGAAGTCTGCATAAACTGGTGCCTTTGTGTCTCCCTACAGCTTTCACCAGGTCTGGTCTCACTATTGTTCTAGAGGCTCCTGTATCTAGGGTGATTTTGCACTCTATTTTATTCACTGCACCGCATATTAGTAGACTGTTCCCATTCCATGCTTGTGAGATTCTGGTTACTGGGGCTTCCTCCGCTCCAGCCAGTACCCGCCCCGCAGTCCTGGCTTTTACTCGTTTCCCTGATTCACGGCGGAGGGCGCAGCGTTATGCTTCTTCACAAACTCTTCAAAACGCTGCTCTATTTTGTTGAGACACGCATCCAGTCTGTCATCTGTTTTGGTCGGTTGCCTTTCTTTCTTAGGACACGTGAATTGCAGATGCCCTCTTTCCCCACACTTGTAACACATGCGCCCGGAGTTTCTATTGGGAGGTGTCTTGATCTCTTTAACCTCCTCCGTAACTTCTCGAAGTTTATACCCTTGCCGGATATCATGACGCACAGCTTCTACTTCCAGGGCGTGTGCCAGAGCTTCTTTTAATGAAGAATGGTGGCGAAGCTTTACTGCAGCCCTAATTTCAAGATCCTTGATCCCGTCGACGAAGGCTTGTAAAATATTCGTGTCCACCATTTTACTATCAGCAGAAGGGTATGCCTTTCGAACCAACTTCTCAATTTCCAACGCCCATTGTTGAAGTCCTTCACCCAGGCGCTGAGTCCGGTCGCGTAGCTGAGCACGAAAAACGTGTTCCAGGTGTCGTTCCCCATATCTAGCCTCAAGTGCCTCCAGCAAGTCTTTGAACTCGCTGCCTGAGGTGGGCAGTGCCTCCAGGACAGATAAAGCCGAACCTCTGAGCGCGACGGTGAGGGCTGTCAGGCTCTGTTCGTCCGTCCACCCGTTTGAAGCAGCGACAGTCTGGAACTGCTGGCGGTAGGCGACCCAAGACGTAGTACCATCGTACGGAGGCACCTTCACTTTAGGCCCGTGGTTTATGCTGACAACTCCGCTCGATGTAACTCCAGCAGCTTTAATACGCCGAACTTCCTGCTCTAGTCCAGTGAGGCCGGTTTTCACATTTTTTAGGTCATCTTCTAATTCGGAAACCCGTTCGTTCACTACCTCTACATCTTCATGTAGCTTAGCGACCGTATCACTGAACTTTGTAACGGCAGAAAGGATCACCTGTTGATCTGCCTTCTGTTCTTCTCGCAGGCCTTTTTGTTCTTCTCGCAGGCCTCTTTGTTCTTCTTGCAGGCACTGCATCTGCTTGCTCTGCTCTTCTCGCATGCCCTTCAACATTGCCATCAGGCACGACATATCCAAAACCTCCATTGTACGTGACTGAGGTTTAATGTCTTCGGTGGGCGTGGCCAGGTGGACGTGGCTACGAGGCGGAGCCTGTTGGTCGGTCGGCGAAACCTGGTGGTCAAGGCCGGTGGGCGGAGCCTGGTGCACGGGGGCGGTGGGCGTGGCCTGGTGGGCGTGGCCAGTAGGCGGAGCCGCTGGGCAGGTATGCTGTGTCTCCACTACGCGCGTGGCCTGGTGGGCGGGGCCAGGGGGCGTGGCTTCCGCAGCACTTCTGGACCTGGTCCTCACTCCAGAAGTATCCTCTCTCGGAGTCAGTGGCATCTCCAAATCCCCAATTCTGACACCAAATGTTACGGGCTAGGGTTCTGGATTTAGATGTAAAACGCCAATGACAACTTCTTAGGATTTATTCACGCAGGGTCTGGTCTGCAGGTCTTCACGACACGAAGTCCAAACGTAGATTCCAATCGCAGGTTCAATCGAAGTCCAATAGTATCGCTGAAATCGTAGGTAATCGCTCGTATCGCAGGTATGTTCGCTCGAAGTTCACTCTTCGCTATTCCAAACGGAACTGACAGCGCGCCGCGGCGGCCGCTATTTATATCCGCCGGCCAGGGTTCTAGAACATTCCCGTAACTATGTACCTACACTCGGTACACGCGGCAAGGTCGCTCGAACAGTTACTCATTTAAAGAGTTTTGAACCTTACTCTAGTGGACATACGAGTCATTATTGCTTGCAGCGTTTATTGTTTACTAAAACGCAGCATGCGGCGACTATTCGATAGGCTTCCAGAGAGCTCTATTCTAGATGGTTCGGGATAGGACCGCAACACTAGCTTAATGTAACAAAGTTATATTCTTTTTAATGCACTAACCCGTGCTAAGGACAATTTAGCTTCTAAATAGGTTTTTTAATAATGTAACAATCTTTTAAGTTTCTCTTGAGCTACATTTTTAATTTTTTCCTGTAAACATATGTGTATACTAAGCAGTTATTTGTTTTCATTTAGAGCATAAAATTAAATACGCAATAGTTTAACTGTAATGTAATTATGAAATTTCCGAACAAATAATAACATCAACTTTGTATTTTGCGGTAGCCAAATGCCCTGATTTATAGTGCTATAATTAGTTATTGTTTGGTGGATCGATGCTGGTGATGGCTGAATGGTAACAGAAAAGAGTGGCATCCCATATTGAAGCCCTATGGTCAGTAGTGGACTATAATGGATTGGATAGGGTTGTTGTAATACTTAACGCAATTTATTGTTACATATTTAACGGGTCTAAACGAGTTATTTATAAAATGAAAAATGCTTGCGATTGTATTTTTTATGTTTTCTTTAAGTAAATATATATTTTTTTTTGTTTACATTTGCTCTGTAATAATTTTCATTGTCACGGCTAACATTTTGTGTGTCTTCAAACATCTGTTGCCTCTCATTGTAGGATGAGTTGAGAAAGTCTAATGGACGCGGACGGGACGGTTGGAGTTTAAATGATGTGAACGAAAGTTGGAAGTTAATTGAGGAAGACAAATCGTTCCGTGCACATTTGTATTTTACCTTTGATCTTGCTTTGCAGGAGATTTAATGCCTCCAGTTAATATTATGAAATGTGAAAGTTTGCATTATTTACCATTGACCTTAATCCTGGTAGTTTTAACACAGAGTACTTTCTATCACAATGCCACGCGACCAAAGGTACCTACTTAATTATTTTTCTGAAAACACTTGGCTAGCCAGTAGATTAGACTTTTAGCTGCATATTGGTTCAATACAGTAATATTAGCACGAAAACAACAGTTTTAGTGAAAATGTTTATCGCCTGCTATCGATATCAACCCTTGTAAATGTCCCCACTGCTGGGGCACGGGTCTCTGCCTGCACCGCAGGAAGGTTATACTCCACCACGAGAGCCAAGTCCGGGTTGGTGGAGGATTGTAAGACAGTGGCGGGTCTAGGTAGTAGGGTAGGGTCTAGATCTAAATCAATCTAATATACTTTTTTGTAGATAATTGCATTCTAGTGGTACAACCGTGTGTGCGGATGCCCAGAGACACCCGAAGATTGCATAATTGGGTCAAGGCCTACAGACCTAAGGGTTCGGATGATCATGATAAAAAAAAACCTGTGCAAAATTGGAACTTCGCCCAACGTCACCCTATTCGCCCGGGGTATTTAGTTAGCGTGGGTTATATTAATGGAATTATGCAATGCGGTGTAGATAGATATATAGAGAAATCTATTGCACATCAAGAAAAAATAATAAAAAATAATTTGAAAGTAATATACCAATACAATATGGCGCTCATTAGGGGAGAGCTATGTCCAGCAGTGGACTAATATAGCCTGAAGAAGAAGATACCAATACAATATACCTAGTAGAATCTCTGTGGTAGAAAAAACAATTTTGGTGGTTGACGCAATGCCCTGAAATGACAATGCAGTACTCCCAATAGTTTTAGTTGTAATCCTTGCTGCACAATGAGGGAATATACTATCTATCTAAGCTGACTAAGAAAGAGGGGGCGGGAGAGATCGAGCACTGAGCAGAGCGTGTCTGAGCCGACTAAGCGGGCAAAGACCGATTGGCCTCCCCAGATATCGCTGGAAAGACGAAGTAGCCAAGGTCCTGCGTGAGCTCTAGGCAGCCAAATTGCAGGACAGAGACAAGCAGCACCTTTTGGTATTGGAAACCAAGACTCACTTCGGGTCCCTGAGCCAGCGGACTAAGTAAGCAGGCTAAGTAGGTACCCTTCAAATCACAATAGAACCTCTAAGTTGTTATATCACAATCACTTTTCCTGGTCCCAAAATATCATACCCTGTGCTACGGTTACTAGACAAGGACATTAAAAACACGAAAATACACTCTGACTGAGGCCGTTTCAGTCCCAAATGTACAGCGACCCCTAGTGGCAATCGAACTCACGACCTCCGGCATGGCAATGAGTCGTGATACTACTAGACCAGCGATGCGGTCATTTTATGGCTGGGTTACTAATGGCATAGTAGCCGCTAATGCATCACTTTCCTATTTCCGATCGACAACGAAGTAGAAAACTAGATGGATGATTAGCGTAACACACCCGAGGTGTACTCGAAGATTCCAGTCTGGGGGAGAAACTACCATCGATAGGCCTGTACCCAAAAGCGGACTGCTTATACATATAAGCAGTTCACTTCTAGGTACAGGCCTTCTCTTAGAGAGAGAGGGTGTGGGCTTAGGCGCCAGGCGTGTTCACCGTGAACGCATAAAGTTGTTCTAACATTTGTAAATCCAAATTTAAAACTACGTCACTCATTGTACACTTCTTTTGGATTACGACTTACCTACCTATGTAGCCTAAAAACGTCCCAGTCCTGCAGCGCACAGGCTTTTTCTCAGAGATCTGATATCTTATGTTACAACTCAGATCTTTGTCTATCTGTACGCCACGTTTCATGTAAATCCGTGCAGCCGGTATTGCGTGATTGAATAACAAACATTTAAACATCTTCACAAACTTTCACATCATAATTTATAATATTAGTAGGATTTAATCACAAGAACCCTTGTAAAATAGTAGACAGCTACACTGCAGACTGATGATTAAAGTCATATTGACGTCAAGCGCAAAGGGCTAAGACATTAGGAGTCTGGTACAGTCAGACACCAGGTCAACTCTTACATTTTTGCAAAATGATCCGTAACGTACCCAAGTAGAGTACACACGCCAGCATACAGGTTAATGTGTTGTCGACTGTACAACGTGTTTCTGAAGTATATTTTCAGTATCAGTTAAATTTATTTGGCGTCCAAATAGCATTAGTTTTAAATGCTGAAGAAACGGTTTACACGCGTCGTTTTAATAACATCTTGTGGATAACCCACTGCTGGGCATAGGCCTTCAATGAGAGAGAACATGGGCTTAATCATCACGCGTGCCCACCGTGTCGAACTAACGTAGATGTATGTGAACCCTTCAGACAAACAGGATACCTCTCAATATTTCGTATCACCGCTAGCAAGCGTAATATAACTAATTTACAGAAGGAAAATTAATTAAAAGCTTTAAGGCAGTGAAAAAAGTATTCATTGGTATAGATAGTAAAGCAATATAGCATAGGAAACCTTTACGTCATTGATATAAATTCTATTATAGTATACGTTTACTTTAACACATGTAAAGATTGATGCTAAGGCGTAGAGAAAATTTTAGATTATAAATCTAAAGGTCACTAAGCTGACGTACGTACGATACCCAAATTCAACCAAAAACTAATTTAAATTACCATACCGTACGGTACGGGTTACAATTGCCAGCAATTCAGTTTCTAAGTGGAATTATAATAAGTTGCAGTGCCTGTTCGGTTTATCTAATTACGATCGATACAACAGCCAGCTTAGCACCGGTGACGTGCAAATCTAACATCTTAAACAGTTAAACAATGAAAGTTCAAGTTTCAAATGGCTAATTGGATACGGTGTGTCGGGGTGCGCGGTAGATAGATCGTCGGTACAGTTTATGGCGCGCTCTGGGGGCCACAGACAACGCGGATTATCATAATAGAGGCATAGAAGTACCTTCCTTGTATAAAAACCTACTTTGCCCTACTGAAGTGCAGCCTTGTCTTTGGGGAGACATAATTGCCGTATGATTAGTTGTTTAAGGTGTCTTCTTGTCACCTAAACTAGATTTAAAACAATGATGGGGTTTCGTTACATTAAAAAATTATATTTACATACATACGATATCTAGCCACATTTGATTTGAAAAATATACTCCGTTGTAATGTAACATTACAGAGTTTGCGCAAATTCACTAGTGTTTTAAAAGTAAGTTGCGTAGTCGCCTTTCATCGTAAACTTGATTTGGTAGTAAATGACCGTGGGGCTATACAGTTATTGTTTTATTAAGTAAGTAAATTATGGGACTGAGAATTGATAAAATACTAAGGATATGATAGGTTACTCATGGGTGGACCACAACGGGTCATATGAAAATGAAATTATTTCACTTTCACTTTTTTATTATTCTTCTCTGGAAGATCTAGTAAAAGTGTCCTCCAATTTTTTGAAAAGTAGACACTGTTGGAAAATTGGCAAAACAACTTTCATGGAGGAACAATATTACCAAAACTATCAGATACGTTGATAGAGACGGAGAATACTATTATGCAACCAGAAAAAAGAGTAAAGTAAGGAAAATAAAGAGAACAATAAAGAACATGAATAACTTCTTTGAAAACAAAGTTCACACGATCGATCTCACTTGAAATATTTTTTTGTGAGATTTTGTTTGAGTTATTAATGGACATTCCTCTATACAGGTGTGCGTGTTCAAGTACTCGCTCCGCTTCTGCCCCCGCTGAGTCCGAGGCAGCAACATAAACGGCTGTTGTATGCGCTGTTTATCTGTGCAGAATATCGTTTGGCGGTTCGCGCTTCGCGTCGCGCCCGCGACCAAGCTCGCATCCCTATTCTATGCTGTACTGGGTGTGGCGACTGTTAAAAAACCAATTAGAACCTACTTACCAAATAGCACAAAGTAGAAAACTCTTGCAGTTGCAAAGCGTGCTGTAAAGCAACTCTTTTGCAACCGCTAATTCTGCAGGTGCCACATGGACTCCCAAAAGAGCACCTAATTCTTCCAGCTTCAAAGCGCATTGAGCAGCTCTTTCCAAACCACAAGTCCTAAGTGGATGCCATATGGTGTCTTTTGAAAGTTTGGTTACATCCAGAGGCATTACTCCAATTTATGAGCCTCGGCCACCTTCACAATTTTCGTCCAATTGTCTCCTGGTTGAACTCGCTCCATTTGGAACAGAGAATGCTGGTCTCTAGGGCATGAAAAACAATAAAAGAAAGATAATGAGGTAAACCAAGTAGTGGAATTACTATATATGAGATTCGGCATATGATGTGTAAGCTCATACTATTTTTTATTTTTAATGCACTAACCCGTGCTAAGGAACTAATTTAAAAACCTATTAAAAAGTGTTAGTGCATTAAAAATAAAAATAGTGTAATCATGTGGGTACAGTGATATCGTTCCGATGTTAAACCTAACTGCAAAGTAGGTGGTCGGGGCTGTAAGTAATGCAATTTGCTTAAGTCAGATGTCGCTGCCTGTACGTAATACAGAGAATATTGTAAAGAGGTTCGAAATTTCACTGATGCCGTGAGTCGCCCATTGGCTCAATTGGTAGAGCGCTGGTACGGATAGCCAGAGGTTGCGGGTTCGAATCCCGGCATGGGTGAAATTTTTAGCCTCTAAATAGGTTTTTAAATTTGTTCCTTAGCACGGGTTAGTGCATTAAAAATAAAAATAGTGTAACCTATTTAGAGGCTAAAAATTTCGCCCATGCCGGGATTCGAACCCGCAACCTCTGGCTATCCGTGCCAGCGCTCTACCAATTGAGCCAATGGGCGACTCACGGCATCAGTGAAATTTCGAACCTCTTTACACTATTCTCTGTATTACGTACATCGTTCCGATGTTAAACCTAACTGCAAAGTAGGTAGTCGGGGCTGTAAGTAATGCAATTTGCTTAAGTCAGATGTCGCTGCCTGTACGTAATACAGAGAATAGTGTAAAGAGGTTCGAAATTTCACTGATGCCGTGAGTCGCCCATTGGCTCAATTGGTAGAGCGCTGGCCCGGATAGCCAGAGGTTGCGGGTTCGAATCCCGGCATGGGTGAAATTTTTAGCCTCTAAATAGGTTTTTAAATGTGTAAGCTCACCAACAGATTAGATTAATTCAGAGGCTGGTAGTCTTTTAGAATAAGCATTATAAAATATATTATAAAATCAAACTTAGCTGTCAAGCTTCATGCCATTCTGAAGTATCGTTGTCTTTCCACACTGGCCTTAAAGATTTGATTAAACGCTAATGAAATGAACAGATCCGAATACCTACTGTGGCTGTTAACGTAGCTGACTTGATGCATTTTTTTTTGAAATCTACAAGAGAAAAACTTGAATTAAAGACATAATTTCTTAATTTTGCAATAAAAACTAACCTTTTCACCTTAATTCATAGTTAGTTACAGTGCTACACAAGAAATAAGTCTCACGGATGTACCTGCGCAGATGACCAAATTTTGGATGTGCGGCAAGTTGATCGACCAATCAGATAGTTTCATTTTATGGCAGGCCGCGCGCCTTTGTTGCTATTAGTTGATTAAACGTCATCGATGCAGCTGACTATTAGTTTAGCAATATTAGCGTGAGCGAAATAGGTAGCGCTACTGCGGCAATCAATTCTGCACCTGAACCGTATCGGTAAAAGATCATGTTGAATATACTTATAGCTTCAGGTACTTTCGTTACACTTCTTCCTAGTCTGCGCGAACGTAGATTCCCGAAGGGACTTTTACGATGTGTAGTACTGTACTTAATACATAGAGTTGTCTGCTTAAACTCGGCAAATCAGAACGCCAGTCTCACTCGATAAACAACCAAAACCAAGTCCTATGATTAAATATTGAACGAATCCAATCGCAATCATTTACGTATGAGCATATTCTCCTTCTTAGAGTGCCTCTTAATTACTGGAGGTTCTGTCAGCTCTTTCTTCCTTTTCCTTCTATAACGGTCTCCGCGGTTTTAACACTGGTCCACTCGTTGATGTTGCATTACCATCTCGAGCATCATAACCATCATAATTATGAGCATAGTGAGTCAATATAAAATACTAAACCTTAAAATATCGAATGAAACAGCACAACGCCCTTCCAAATTAGACTCTTACGCCGTTACCGAAGATGGTGCAGTAACAGAACCGTAACACAGCCGCTGGAACAGAATATGCGCGCGCACAGGCGACAACCAGAGCGTGCGCGCGCGGGCCCCGCTAATTAAACCACCGCAACACTATTCTTTTCATAAACGCAATGCTTTCTCCAGCGCCAATCTAGTCGGTCGGAAGATTGACCGGTCTACTGTCGTCCACTAATTCTAATTCCACACACCAGAAGCTGAGTTTCCTACTCGTGTTTTATATTTACCACGCTTTTTAAATAATTATTTTGGGCCTGTAGAATAATATCAGTCTAAATTGGAACTCGGTAGGTACTCCGAAACGGTTTCACTGATCTTCAGTGTTTTTTTTGTGTATATTTAGTAGGTCTGAGAATAGGTTGTAGGTTAATATGGCAAATCGAAAGTTGCAGGATCAGCTAGTAATATATCTTCTTCTTCTTCTTCAGGCTATATTAGTCCACTGTTGGACATAGCCCTCTCCTAATGAGGTTGTTCCATTATCGGGGGGTAATGCCCATAATCTCCACGCTGGGCATGCGGGTTGGGAATCGCAGTTTGGTGGAATTGTACTGCAGGGGGCGCTGCTGCCCACCCCCCGGTTTGTGTCCCTTAGTCGCCTTTTACGACACCTGCGAGAAGAATTTGTGTTGATGCTATTCTCTAGGCCGACACGACACAGTAAATAATATGTAACTAGTAATATATATTAAGAACAAATTTTTTGATTGACTTTTTTTAATATTTGGTATGTATTAATTTTTTCTGACGTTGTGGACGAAATTTTTGTGAATGAATTTTATTGTTTATGTTATTGTATGCATGCTATAAATAAATTTATTAAGAACAAATGAAACACTAATATTTTCACCATTTAATAAATTCGGAAAACCTCGTCAGGTAACACGAGTGGCTGATGTGTTCAACTACCTAAGCGCTTGGTACATAGGCTGCTACTTATGTATGCGGAATCTGGGATTCCAATAATTTTAAACGCAATGTCTGACCTCCATGGTCAAATTCGTTCTTTTTTTAAATACTGGCCGCTAATATTTTTCTCTTATATACGTTAGTGTTTTGTTTTTGTTGGATTTAAAATGTCATATCGCTGAAAAAATGGAACTCACTCGTGAAAATATTCGTGCTATGATTTATTACGATTTTCGACGTGGTTTAACGCCACAACAGTGCGTAGATCAATTAACTTCGACTTTTGATGGTAAAGCTCCATCAAAAACGACTGTGTATCACTGGTTTAGTGAGTTTAATCGCGGGCGCAGGAAGCTTACGGACGAAGTTAAAGAAGGTCGCCCGAAATCGGTGGTTGTGCCACAAAATATTAAAGCTGTGCGAAAACTAATAATGCAAGACCGTCATGTTACGTATCGCGAGATAGAGGCTATTCTGGGCATATGTATGACGCGCATTTATAGGATATTACATGAACATTTGTCTGTAAAAAAAATTTGTTCACGTTGGATCCCGCACAACTTAATTCAGGATCAAAATATGCTCGCGTCGAATGGTGCAAGAAAACCATAAAAAAATTCAACAGAGGCGACTCAAAATCTGTTTATAATATCTACACAGGTGACGAATCCTGGATCTACGCGTACGATCCCGAAACTAAACAACAATCAACAGTTTGGGCGTTTCAAAATGAGCCGAACCCTACGAAAGTGGCTCGTGCAAAAAGCACTGTAAAGCAAATGGTGGCCTGCTTTTTTTGGTATTAATGGCCATGTGGCTACAATACCACTGGAGAATCGCAGAATGGTTAATTCGGAGTGGTACACGACCATTTATGTGCCGGAAATATTTAAAGAAATACGCCAAAACAACCAGCGACGCAGAATTATACTTCACCATGAAAATGCCAGCTGTCATACATCTCAGGAAACAACTAAATTTTTGGATGGTCAAAAAATAGAATTCATGGGTCATCCACCGTACAGCCCTGATTTGGCTCCCAATGATTTCTATTTGTTCCCAAATGTAAAGAATAAATTACGTGGTCAACGATTTTCGACCCGTGAAGATGCCGTAGATGCGTTCAAACAGCACGTTTTGGAGATACCTCAATCAGAGTGGGAAAAGTGTTTTACAAATTGGTTTCATCGAATGCAAAAGTGCATCGATCATAGTGGAGAATACTTTGGAAAACAATAAAAGCATATTTAGCCATATACATTTGTTTATTTTTTCTATTCCGCATACATAAGTAGCAGCCCTCGTATTTCCAATTACCGCGCGTGACCACCGCGGGGGCACGCGCGGTAATTAAGCCCATACTCTCTCTTTCTCTGAGAAGAACTGTACCCTGCCGTGGAACGTATATAGGCAAATAAAAACAAAACTAAATTGAAAAACCAATTTAGAGGCTAAAAATTCCACCCATGCCGGGATTCGAACCCGCGACCTCTGGCTATCCGTGCCAGCGCCTTTTCCAACTGAGCTAATGGGCGACTCACCGGCATCAGTGAAATTTCGGACCTCTTTACAATAATATCTGCATTACGTAAACCTAAATTGGTAATACAAAACGAAACAAACCAAGCGAACTTTACCCACACCGCCTTCCCCAAAATTATCACAGTACCCGATAATAAGGTGAAAACAGCAAATAAGCATGTTTAAAACCGAAAATCATACAAAGCCGGAGGCTCGCCAATTATGAGTCCACATGCCAATTACAGCCGTTTGTGCGACTGACAAACGGCGGCGGGCAGAAATAATAAAGACATCAGTGTAATTGGCATTTTCACATGCTTTCATCGGAAGGCCTCGGTGAAAGCACTGAAGAACTAAACCAGAGGTACAGTGCTACACAAGAAACAAGTCCCGCGGATGTACCTGCGCAGATGACCAAATTTTGCATGTGCGGCAAGTTGATCGACCAATCAGATAGTTTTATTTTATGGCAGGCCACGCGCCTTTGTTGCTATTGGTTGATTCAACGTCATCGATGCAGATGACTATTAGTTTGGCAATATTACCGTGAGCGAAATAGGTAGCGCTACTGCGGCAATCAATTCTGCACCTTAACCGTATCGATTAAAGATCATGTTGAATGTACTTATAGCTTCGGGTACCTACTTTCGTTACACTTCTTCCTAGTCTGCGCGAACGTAGATTCCCGAAGGGATTATTATGATGTGTAGTACTGTACGTGTTCGCGACATAGATTAGTTTTATTGTGGCAACATTAAGTTACATTATTATGTGGTTAGTATTGTACATGGAGTTCGTGTTTTGCCGCTCCCGCACGTGGTTTATTTGATTTTATAATATAGTCTTAAAAATAGGATCTCTGGAATTCATTAATCACCAGCCTTTTAAATACAGTCCACTCAACCACAAGTGTGTGCAACAGTATGGCGTTACTATTTTGTTGCTAACCAATAGGAAAAAAAGGATAACAGTTATCATTTCATAATATAATTAATTATTAAGTATAAATTACGTAATACAGAGAGTATTGTAAAGAGGTTCGAAATTTCACTGATGCCGGTTAGTCGCCCATTAGCTCAGTTGGGAGAGCGCTGGCACGGATAGCCAGAGTTCGAGTCCCGGCATGTGTGGAATTTTTAGCCTCTAAATAGGTATTAAAAGTAATAATTTCCACTCAACCAAATCACTTGTTTGAACCCTTGTATGGACTGTCAGCTCTATCAGTTTAACCGTTAGTGTCAAAATATAAAGTATGTAGCAGACAGGTCGGAGTGGAGGACCTACGTAGTATCAGTTTTTCTTAATGACTCGCGATGTTCTTCTTCTTATTATTCAGGCGAAATTAGTCCACTGCTGGACATAGTCTTCAGCTAGCCGCATCCAGCAACTGCCTGCAGTTTTTTACACATCGTCATCCCACCTAGTCGGAGGCCGTCCTACACTACGAGTACGTTTGCAGAGTCGCGGTCTCCATTCAAGCACATGTGCTTGAATGGAGACCGCGACTATGTTCGCGATGTTCATACATAGTTATATATTAAACTAAAAGTAACTTGAGAGCAGACCACTTATTCTTTTTTTATAAAACGTTTTTGCTAAAAGTGAGGATCTCAATATGATGAAAAATTGTTTTGCCAGTTTGACGAGCCTTCAATCTATTCTCAGACTTACTCAAGATGCGCAGAAATATTATAAGTAGGTACCTAACATAGGTCCGTAGGTACTTGCTTACTAAAATAATCTAACTTAGCAATAACACGTCTATTATACAGATAGATAGATAGAGAACACTTTATTGGACTTAAAAAAGGAAATAACACTGATATATCTTAAAATAAGAGTAGAGACGGCGGCCTTATCACAAAAAGTGATCTCTTCCAGACAACCTTTGGATGGACTGGAGCAAAAACATCAGTATACCCTCTTTTTTACTAATATCAATTATAATATATATAATAGTTTAATGATTTTCTTCTTTAAGACTATTGTAAATTGCGTTGATAATGCTAAGTAGCATTAAGCTCGCCTATATGCATTTTTTTATGCATTGAACAATTTTAAAAATAATTTCATTAACATCGGGATATTCTATTTTTATTTTTAATGCACTAACCCGTGCTAAGGAACAAATTTAAAAACCTATTTAGAGGCTAAAAATTTCACCCATGCCGGGATTCGAACCCGCAACCTCTGGCTATCCGTATCAGCGCTCTACCAATTGAGCCAATGGGCGACTCACGACATCAGTGAAATTTCGAACCTCTTTACAATATTATCTGTATTACGTACAGGCAGCGACATCTGACTTAAGCAAATTGCATCACTTACAGCCCCGACTACCTACTTTGCAGTTAGGTTTTAACATCGGAACGATATCACTGTACCCACATGATTACACTATTTTTATTTTTAATAATACAGATAATATTGTAAAGAGGTTCGAAATTTCACTGATGTCGTGAGTCGCCCATTGGCTCAATTGGTAGAGCGCTGGTACGGATAGCCAGAGGTTGCGGGTTCGAATCCCGGCATGGGTGAAATTTTTAGCCTCTAAATAGGTTTTTAAAAAATCGGGATATTCTTTCTGAAGATAATTATTTAACGTTTAAGAGAAAAATAAATTATAATTTCTTAGCGTAAGTGATTGTACAATATTTTACTTGGTACAATTAAGAATTTTAATACTTACCTATCAGTATAATAGTGTTGATGATTCTCTCTGACCGGGTTCGACCTCAACGACTGCACTAGGATGCCCTGTGTCGTGGGAACCAGCCAAATTACAAACATATAAACATCCAAGACATGGTTTTTTTTCCCAACCGGGGTTCGAACCCTGGATCTCTCGCGTGGTAGGCACATCGCTACCGCTGCTCCACAGAAGTTGTAATTCACCCCTACATATAAAATTACAAATACTAACTGTTAATACATACATAAACTCACGCCTTTTTATCTTGGTCGCCTCTTATCGCTGCTTCAAACACAATCGGTCGATATATCTTTCGTTACTCTTTCATCCCGATGATGTAAATCCCCCTATACGAGTATGTTAATATGTCCAAAGATTTTGTAATCGAATAACATTATACAATGAAAAGATAATAGTCGGTCGCTATAATAGTCAACAATCGTAACGCGCTCTAGGCGAACGGCATTAAAGTAGAAATTGTACGGGTTCGGACCCATGTGACCGAGGTTACCCCAACATTCACATTTGGGACGGTTTTAGGGTTCCGTAGACGACAAGGAAGCCTTATAGGCCGTCCATTCGTCTGTTTGACCGCGGCCTAGCTCAGAGACGATTGATTACGAGAAAACTGAAACTTTGTAACGGTGCAAACCTCTTTACACCATTTTCATTTCTTTTCTATCTATCATTTTCAAATATTTAAATTTTGTCACTCATTCTTCGATTTCCCTCATTTTTCATCCACTACTACTTTACGCTTTGACCAGATCTGACTTTTTACCTGCTTATCCGTTTTTATCCAGTTTTTTCTGTTTTATTAAAATATTATACTAAATCTACAAATAAAACCACATCTGAAGTCGTTCCAGAGTTTATTTATTATTATAAAAGTTACCCAACGTTCCAACTTAGCATAGACATTCCTATAAATATACTTCTTCTTCTTTGGTCCTTTAACTCCTAGGGGAGCATAGGGCCTTAACCACAGATTTCCATTTCTGACGGTGGTTCGCGGCAGCTTCCAATTTAGGCCAGCTAGTGCCGATCGACTGGGCCTCTTGGTCTATTGACCTTTTCCAGGTGGTCCTTGGCCGCCGCCTCTTTCAGCCGAAAGAGGGGGCCTATAAATATACACGCCAACATAACAGTAAAACAAAATCATAAAAAAACTGTAGTTTATTGTTACTGCAGTGTACAGGAGTATTGTTAGATTTGTGGTTTAAAAATATTGTGGGTGTGGAAAGAGAATTTTTCGATTTACGGTTCTGTTTATGAAATATTAAATTCGAAAACACAAATTTTTGTCCGAGAATGGTTTCGTCCCCTCTTGGTGTTACTTTGAATGATAGGATACGTAATAGTTTGATTAGAAACAGGGCGTGGACTGAAAGAGGATAATATCGTAGTAACTAGAATTAAGCAACAAAGAGTTAAGGAAGAAAGATTGGAGACATAGGCATATGGAGACAGTCTGTCATCTTAGCCCGGTGAAAAACCTGGAAACAAAAAGAGAAGAAGATAAAGTGAAAAGCTATTCATTTCTGGCATCCCAATCGCTCAAACATTCTAACACTTTAATGATTGCACAAAACTTTTGACATATTATGTAGTTGATGGCGGAACTAAAAATTATTGACATTTAGACATGTCTTTTTATTCTTAACTTAGTTTCAGAATCACTTAATTTTGTGGCATGAGTCACGTACCTACTATTTGGGTCCGACTCCCAATCCTACACATGAACTTCCGAGGAGAGCCGTCCGTTCTACTGCCAGCCCTGTGCGTTCAACCAGCACGTTTCCAGCTCTCTTCCGAGTCCATTATCAAATTTCGACCAAATCGTAGTGGATTACTCTTGAGAGTTGTAACAAAAAAAAGGGTAACTAAAAAGAAATAATAATGTTAAAATATTTATGGCTCGATATGTAAGTAACAATGTTTTTTATAGCTATTTTAGTGTATGTACAAATATTTGCTTTGTACATTTCATTGGTAATGAATTATCGCTGGACATACAAAAAAATATGGGAAAATTTGCACCTCCTCCGTATTTTGAAATCAGTAAAACACTGCTTTCCTGTAACAATATTAATTATTATAAGTACTATTGTTAAATTAATGTATAAATATTATTAAAATTTTATAATGTAAGCAAAGTATGCGGTTGTCTGGAAGAGATCAATTTTAGTGATAAGGCTGCTGTCTGTACTCGCAAGATATAACGTGTACTTTTCATTTTTATGTACTACTAGCTGACCCAGCGAACTTCGTACCGCCTAACAGTCGATTCTTATTTTTTTATCTCCGTATGAACCATCCTCGTACTTCAAGGAATATTCTAAAAAAAGAATTAGCGAAATCGGTTCAGCTGCTCTCGAGATTTGCGCTTGCCAACACATTCAGCGATTCATTTGTATATTATAGATAAAGTGTTCTCTATCTATCTGTCTCTATGCGGCAAAAGGAAAGAGAAAAAGTTGGGTCCAACGAAGTGGACCCAATACGATCCGGTCCAAATGACAGTATTGTGCACTTGCTTTCTTTCGGCTGTAACGTGGACCTAGAAAGCGTAATCCTCAATTAACAGCCTGTAACCTATCACTACATTGGCATAATGCAAACAGTGCTACGCATTACTCAGAAAGGCAAATTAGAACTAATTAGGCAAATTTTCATAAACTAATTGGCTGCGTTTTATTTTTATTAATACGTTTGTTTCACTTTTGTATGCATAAAGTATGGCTTTATCTACCAGGTAGCTTAGTGTATTGTAGAGGCCGGACAGAGGAGAAAAATAAGAGCACTAGTATCAGCAGGAGTTTAGCACTCAGAATAGACTCGAAACGTCACGCAAAAGAGTTGTTTTTTTTATTTTATTACAAAAAAACAATATGCGTAACAAAGCTTCATATAAAGTAGCAACAAACAGATTACATTAGAACTCTTTATTGTACACACCATAACATAAAGTACATTAAAAGGCTAGGCTTAATTAGGTTCTTTAGAAGGTAGTCCGGACGTTAAAAACACAGTTTTGTATGTTCTGTGCTTAAAAACAACCATTTTACTATTTCAATGGTAACTCCTGATAGCTTGTGAGGATCACCTCACAAGTTATCAGGAGAAGGCAGGTAGAATAAATCGATCTCGGCTTTGTAGGTTTTGCTGAGTAGGCGTCAGTCCTAAAATTGATGATAAATTTTATTTGCGATCTTAATTGTAAATAATTTTGAGAGTTTTTACTAATGCCGACTACATTGGGTTGAAGTTCCATTGTATTGTTTGACACACAATTAATAAGCAATGAAGCGACTAGTATAATTTCCCAGACACTGTCTGTAGGACAAATAATTGACTCTGAGGCCGGTATTACAGAACGATGCTCAAGCACAGATTGATCTCGGATCGCCCAATCATTACTTGAGCACTGAATCGATGCTCAAGCACTCCCTTTATTTTCAAACAGTTCTTGAGTAGAGATCAGCCAATCACTGCTTATGTAGAGATTCAGAACTGCAATCAGATTGTCTATGATCAAAGTTTGTTTTCTATGACAAGTAAAATACAAGTGTAGATTTTTATTCCGTTTTACGCATGTTACAAAAACGTGAAGATGAAACTTAGTAAATTATGTCAAATATACAGAGGAAACTAAAATAATGTTTATGTATTCGTAAATAAAATGTTCAAAGTTTCTTTATTTAGTTAATTGTTTGTAATGAACCGTATATTTAAAGGAAGCACAACGTTCACGCTTCTTGTTTATTTATTCGCTTTGAGTACAGAACGGAACGTAACAAATGTCGATAAAATAATTCTCTTGACGTCTGTCTATTTATTTTTAGGTTTATTAGATTACTAATATCTGTACATAGTCGGTATGGTTTAATTTGAACATAAATCGCTGTTTTGAAACGAGATGTGAAAAAATGAGAACAAGGAACTTCACCATAGTGGAAAGAATCCTCCTTGTGGAACATAAAAAGTCAACTTCACTGCAGTGGAGAGGGTCCTCCTCGTAGAAGACAAAAACTCAACTTCATCGCGGTGGAGAGGAACCTGCTCATGGAACATAAAACTTCATCTTCACCGCAGTGCAGAGGAACCTGCTCGTTGGACATAAAACTTCAACTTCACCGCAGCGGAGAGGAACCTGCTCGTTGAACATAAAACTTCAACTTCACCGCAGTGGAGAGGAACCTGCTTGTTGAACATAAAACTTCAACCTCACCGCAGTGGAGAGGAACCTGCTCGGTAAACATAAAACTTCAACTTCACCACAGTGGAGAAGATCCTCCTCGAGGAAGATAAAAAGTCAACTTCAACACAGCGGATTTATAGAATATGTGTCAATTATGTTACAAATTTATGAGCAATAAAAAAGCTGAGATTGTTTTACTGATCATTTTATTTATTCCTCTTTGTGACTGTCTTGTTGGCCTAGCCGCTAAGGCGCTTGGTTACCAAGACCGAGCTTGTGAGTTCGATTCCCACTGTGGGCCTATATATTTGTACAAGTGACCACAGTCTCGGTATACTTTCATGTTTGAGACGTTCTTGCCTGGTTATCAAAGTACAGGATATCCTAGTTTGGGACCAGGTGAAGTGATTGTGTTCGTTATCAACCCTTGTATGTCCCCACTGCTGGGGCACGGGTCTCTTCCTGCATCACAAGAGGTTAAGCCATACTCTACCATGGGGGCCAAGTCCGGGTTGGTGGAGGATTGTAAGACAGTAGCGGGTCTTACAGTTGTAACGGTGCAAACCTCTTCACACCATTTTTATTTCTTTTTCATCCATCCATCCATCCATCTATCATTTTCAAATATTTAAATTATGTACGTCACACATTCTTCGATTTCCCTCATTTTTCACCACTACTACTTTACCCTTTGACCAGATCTGACTTTTTACCTGCTTCTCCGTTTTTATCCAGTTTTCTGTTTTAAAGTTACTATAAATCTACAAATAAAATCACACCTGAAGTCGTTCCAGAGTTTATTTATTAATTATAAAAGTTCTAAAACGTTCCACTGGCGCCCAACGATACTAACGAAACCCAACGTCACCCCACGGCTTGATACGCCGAGGCGACAAAGCCCACCCACCGCGACTACGCTGCGAGTGCGAAGGCAAATACGAGTACGATTACCACGATTATACGTGTGCACAATCGTCGAACTGCTGCTGCTGTTTCATACCCACGACCCACGACCTCATACATCACACACGCATCCCTTGGAGCTCCCCAGCCTTGCTCAAGGGTTCTGTCGGACTTCTTCCAGTTCTGAAGACCTGCAAGATTTTTTTTTTGTTAAGTGTTTTATAAATAAAATATTAAATTAATTTGAAAGTGCGACTTGACTTCTGGACCACAAGGTAATTCATCATAACTACTCATTGACCATTCTTCACTAACTAGATTCACCCATAGTAACAAATTTTTTCGGCCCTAATAAAAGTCCTATTCTATCTATCTGCACCCCACCTAACCGAAACATACCACAGTTAGTATACACAAACAGTATACAATCAATAACTTCTACACGCATTTAGCAGACAGTTACACAACCACAGGCTGCTCACTAGCAGTTCCATAGACCTCGGTAACCTGGAATTTATAATTCCAGGTGGGACTGGTTACTAACTTACGTTGCCTCAGGAGAGTATCCTGGGTAATTACACGTAGACAGCCTAGCTTTACCCTCTAGGTCTTCGAGGCCGACTCGAAGGTAAGGCGAAACTGCACTCATACAGTCTATTGATAACAATATTATATTATTAAAATTTAAATTATAATTATTTACAAAATCTTTGCAAACCAAATTTCTAGACGTCAGTAATTCTGACACCATTCATTGTCATAAATTTTTTCAAAATTCTAAAAACAAAACCTCCACAGGTTAACCTACAAGGAACTCTTTGGCAATAAAATAAAAACTCTCACCCTCACCCCATCCTTACCTCATTACTAAAATAATTTCTTAACCTCTTTTTTTATAGTAAGTATCCGTACTCTTTTTAAATATTTAACTGACAACTTGTACAAAACCTAACAACGCCACCTTTTTATAGTTTTAATTTTCTGTATATATAATCACCACATTACCTTTTCGGACACATTTGCGTCATACCATTTGTCTATTTATTTATTAACTACACACTTACACCACTATCCTCCAGGACATTTGCTAACCATTTTTTTTAGAACATCCAAACATTCAATCAGGTGCGGCGACAACACGTTAAATAAGCCTAGGTCAACTAATTTATTTATCAATCGCGTTGTCTACTTAAACGCGTTACGGTGTTTACCCCACCATAGCTCTTGAGAGCACTACTACGACGGATTCTACCCCGTCGGGTACTATGTACCCAATATTATAAATATTGTTAAAATGTAAATAACTTTCATAGAGCGGATTGTGACTCAATAAATAAGCCTTACCACTACCGAATACCAGCGGGTGGTAACTGGCTAAATAAGCCTATTACTAATTTAGGCCAGTTTCTGGATAAATCTAATTAATAAAAATAGATTTTGTCTATACTGAATGAACGTCTTCACCTTCACCTTCACTTTAGATGAAGACAATGCTAGATGATGCATGCTAGGGATGAATGATAGATGATGAATAAAAGTGGAACTGCCTAATGTAAATATTCATTGTAAATATCACCCCACACACTCAAAATTTTTTTCATCACCCATCTTTTATATTTTATTTTAATATTTAAATTTATTTACTTACCATCCCACATCCCCGACCTTCATCGACCTTACTTTGGACCTTTGACTATAAATTTAAATTTTTTTTTTAACTTGACAATATTTTTTATAAAAAAAATTTTTTTTTAAATATATTTTTTTTAAATAAATATATTTAAAAAAAATATTTTTTTTACCGGTTGCCCCCGGGTAGTGTAACGGTGCAAACCTCTTCACACCATTTTTATTTCTTTTTCATCCATCCATCCATCCATCTATCATTTTCAAATATTTAAATTATGTACGTCACACATTCTTCGATTTCCCTCATTTTTTACCACTACTACTTTACCCTTTGACCAGATCTGACTTTTTACCTGCTTCTCCGTTTTTATCCAGTTTTCTGTTTTAAAGTTACTATAAATCTACAAATAAAATCACACCTGAAGTCGTTCCAGAGTTTATTTACTATTTATAAAGATATACAACGTTCCACAGTCAGAAGTTATCAAGCCGCCCACAAGGCCTTTGACATGGCTTAACGACTGCCATTATATGACAGCCGGCACCAACGGCTTAACGTACCTTGCGAAGCACGGAAGCGCTCGCGAAGTGATTGTGTTGCGTGAAATTTATTCAATGAAACCACCCCAATATTAAAGTAATTGTTTTTGCACATAAACACTTATTAGAATCCATGCAGTAGGGGTCTTCAGCGTCCCTTAAATGCCTAAGGGGCTGCTGCTATCATTAACTATTTCGTCATAGTAATGAAGGTTTTCGAATATATGAATTTTGCAATAAACATTCCAAATTGACAATTATAATAACTGGCCGATCGACTCTCAAGCGTGGTTCCGACCACACTTGAGTAAATACAGATTTGATCTTTACTTAAGTAGAGATTGCTACCCAAGTATCGTTCTCGAATTAGCTATTACTCAGTTGAGTCGGGCTTGATGAATCTCGACTCAAGTGACGTTCTAAAATTAAATCCATACTCAAAACTAGTCTTAAGTAGAGATTGGCGCTTGAGTACGCTTCTGTAATACCGGCGTGAGTCTCTGAGTTAGTGTAAGTTTTAATTGCAATTGTAATTTAATGATGCACTTGAGAGTTTAACGTTACCTTTTTATAGGAGCTGATCGATGAAATCCTTAAATTTTGTTTGAGATGTCGATCGATGACTAGCTTGGAACACTTAGGGAGTTTCAAAGTAATTTTATCTATATTTTATTAACGGGCTTGGGCACCTTATGCACGTATGTACAAGCTGACGTCAGCTTCATTGTAAATTGTTCTAAAACTAACTAAACTATTTGTAATAAAAAAAAATTGCTAATATTAATGGAAAATAAGTACCTACGTCATTTAAACAGTTTATCTATTTGAGCCGATAGAAAACATAAGGTTAATAAATTTGAACATTAACATAAGTCAGACCATACGAAACTAGCGCTAACCCCCACGTTAGGTACAAGTACCATATAAGTCCGATAGAACCGGCCGATAACCAGCAAAATAAACAAATGATAAAAGTGTGCTTTTATTTCCTTACTCAGCTAAGGGCTGATTTTTCAATCCTTGGATAAAAATCATCCGTCTAATGAAGTATTACATACAATAATATAAAAATGTCACCTGTAAAATAACAAAAGAAAGGTAATTACAACACATTTTTGAAGAGGCTAAAATTCGACCCATGCCGGGATTCAAACCCGCGTCCTCTGGCTAACCGTACCAGCGCTCTCCCAATTGAGCTAATGGGCGACTACCGACATCAGTGAAATTTCGAACCTCTTTTTCTCTGTATTACGTACAGGCAGCGACATCTGGCTGAAGTAATTTGCATCACTTGCAGCCCCGAGTACCTACTTTTACGACGGATAAGTTTTATCCCAGGATTGAAAAATCAGCCTTAAGTGGAGTAGACTTTAACAGAGATAAATAATAATCTAAACGCGAAGGATCAAAAGATTTTAGGTAATGAACAGCCAGCATTCCATTAATTTCCCGACTGACTTGTCAAAGGCTTTTCATGAAGGTGATGTTGAATGAAATCTCTTTGTGAATTTGATGAGTTTTCCCATTACAAGTTATTACAGGAAATTGTCTTCAAAAACGAGATTTATATGACTACATCACAGCCTAACGTTTCAATTTGGTGTCGCAGTTTTACACTAAGGTTAATGTTTTGTGTCAGTGTTTTTTAATTTTTACTTTTTATTCATTAAATTCAGAAATAAATAGATGAGGGATCCTGCCTGAAGATGCTGATGTCTCGTGCCGATGTGTAGCTGCACAAACTACATTGCATGGTTGTGTTCCCTTCCCTGAAGCTCCACAGTGCAGCCTGCAGGATCTTCTGGAGGCATGACCCAGTGCAATCGCTGTGGCACGGTTTTAGGAGCGAGATGTCTGAGGAGGGGTCGACGCTTTGAGACTAAAGATATAAAGAAAAGAAGGAAGAAGGTAATCCGACTCCTTCTCTTTGCTGTGCCTCTCCACTAAAGAAGGTAGGCCGTCTTCTTCGCCTATTCTTTTTCGTTTCCTGACAAGCGATATAGGTCTTCGACGTTGTTTGCCGTCCATTCCCTAATTTTGCTGAGCCGCATCTTTTTTTTTTCCCAACCCATCTCCTTCCCTCAATTTTGCCCGTCAACATCATGTTGAACATGAACAGTTAGATTTGTATTGTAAGCGCCAAAAAATAAAGTAACCTCCGATAGGAGAGGGCGTATCGCGAGCCATTAAGAAATACTATCTACTGCTTAACATGGCTAATCTATTCCGAGTGAAACCAGATCCTCATTGTACATCCGGAAATTCCGGTAAAACTTCCAATTCGCGATAAAATACTAAAGTACCTAAACTCATACGCCATCCCCGCGGCATTAAATTTGATGGAACCTCTGACACTTTTTTGGGGATTCCCATGTTTTTCCCATGGTAAAAGAAGGAAGGAAAACATCGTCAAGAAACCTGAGTGTCTGAGGTGTTCAAATCTCAAACCTTAGTGCTTTAAATCGCCAACCCCTAGTGGGCACGCGTGGTAATTAAGCCCATACTCTCTCTCTCTCTGAGAAGGCCTGTGCCCTCCTGTGAAACATTTATACGCTGCATAAAAAATTTGGATTAACATCGGGATTTTACTACATCCTGATTTTATTACATCGTACACTGAATTCCGGAATCAATTAGGTCAATTTTTGTCGGAAAAGTCCGACAAAGTTACCCTGTTTATCGATATCATCGAAATCTCTTACCGATACGAGCCTTTCTTTATTTGGGCAAAGTCTGTAATACATAAGATACTAGTATTATCTAGAGTAATGTCTTAACGGTGAAATAATCTTAATAGCAGTCAGATGAGGGCATATTTTGCTAATTAATCGCTGTTTGTTCGAAGCTGAGCTTAAAGTTGCATATTCACGGACTTTGACAGACGTTGCGAGATTATTATTATTATTTATTTGCAATCCACTCCATCCAAAGGTTGTCTGGCAGAGGTAGCTGGCGAGACCGCCAATTGTATAACATTACTTAGATTTAAGAAATCATAAATAATTAAAAAAATAATAATAAATAAATATTCATGGACACATTACACAGATCTCGTATTCATCATGGTTGTATTCTTTTTTTCTGGTTGTGCAATAAAGTGTTCCTTATCTATCTATCGATTGAAAAGGAAACATGAAAAACCACAATTAAATAATTTGCCAAACTGCTAATGCAGATAGCAATGAGTCTGCCGAAAAAAGTGACGTGGTATGAAAATAAAACGGCCAAACAAACTGGGCTCAAGCTGAACCGTCACACGGTGCAGATAGCTTGTACGTCAGGCCCACTAGTCGCTAAAAATCGCGGTTGGAATTGCTGATGCTACCTGCCCCAAAAGATAGCTCTGAATTAGTTGCGACTAGTTATTATTGGTTTACACTGGTTACACCCCTACACCGAGTTATAGCGATTTAAAAATAAGATTTTGAACTCGCCGAAATGTCTGAAGGATGTATCAATGTTTGAGTTGTATTTAAGATAACATTATTTAAGTATTAATATTCGTAAAATAATATTTTTATGCGTCCCTTGTAACACTCACATCATAACGTTTAACGTGTAGAATTCAATGATTTGATTTTGCACATTTTCCGAAACCTGTGGCACTCTAGAAAAATAATTTTATGGTTTCATTCAGTCCCAGTCAATGAAATATTTAATTAAATATTAAACGGGTCAAATCGCGATAAGGTAATTACGTTTTACCTAATAAATAATCGCGATTTGACCTTTGATATTTAACTATGTATGAGTATCGCGAATCATTAAGCAATACCAATGAAGTATTTCCTTTACAGTGACGTACTTCCGGTTTGATACGCGCAGATTCATCTCGTTCGCTTTAAAATAAACGACGGCAACTCGAGCCCAAAAAATTTGGCCTATACTTTCAAAATTATCAACTTTCCCGAAAGCAATATAAAAATGAACTTTTTATTTAGCGCAGCGGTTTGGCACGCTGACTGTAAAACCGAAGGTCTCAGGATCGATCCCCGGCCAGGTAAAACTAGGAAACGAACTTTACTAGTTTGTCTCTGGTCTTGGATGTTACCTATGTATTTACTGTATTAAATCTATCGTCGATTTAGCACCTATAACACAAGTCATTCAGTTATACTTAGTATAGGCTTACGTAGTAACTATTATCTAATCTGTGGTATAGGGCTAACGAGATCTGTGTAATATGTCCATGAATATTTATTTATTTATTATTATTTATCGAGGCTATGTTAATTCTTCTTCTTCTTCTTCAGGCTATATTATGTAGTCCACTGCGGGGCATAGCCCTCCCCTAATGAGCGCCATAGCGCAAGGTTGCGCCATCATTGTGAGGTAATGCCCATAATCCCGACGCTGGGCATGCGGGTTGGGGATCGCAGATTGGTGGCATTGTACTGCAGGGGGCGCTGCTGCCCACCCCCGGGTTTGTGTCCCTTAGTCGTCTTTTACGACACCCGCGGGAAGAATTTGGGTTGGTGTTATTCTTTAAGCCGACACCACACAGCAATGCTCATTGGTACTATTAAACACTGATGATGGATAACCACTGCGTTATGCTCGTGAACGAGTGCTGTTCGTGTGTCTGGCCGCAGCACTTATGTTTTCCCCTATTATTGTGAGACATTTGACTAATGCTTTGGCTTTAAGGGTTGTTAATGGCAATCATGAAATCTTATTAGGTTTACATATGGCAACTGATGTTTTTGGTTTTAAGATGATTTGAGAAAAGATGGTCAGAGTGGAGTTTTTTTTTCCGCTGCCTTTTTCTCCACTATAATACGGACCGAAGGCAGCGGCTTATATTTTACATTGTATACATTGGCATTCAGCAAACAGAATGTAAATGTTTTACGTTGAAATAAATTGATTTGAATTTGAATTGACTTAAGTAGGGACTTAAAAAGATTTACTATGCGTCACACGACTTACGCACACGAGTCACGCGTATCCATTGTCCGATCCGAACCGATCAACGACCAGTGTGTATACTCACGTTTATCCGCTCTTTGTAGTCGCCGCCTGCTGTTATGTTATTAAATAAATCTCGATGGCTATCGGCTGCCCTAGCGCTAACAAGCCGAGAAAGAATCGAGATAGTGTTCTCTATTAGGTGCAATTAAACCTGGAGGCATCTCGGCATAGGGTGACCGTGCGTTGAGCTGAAATTCTCCTAAACGACCCTCTCTCTGCGAACCTCTAACGGCCATGTTATCCATAAGACACGATTCCTTTAAAACACTTCTCAAATATATTTTAAAAAGTGCCTTTGCAGTAGCAGATTATTCAAACTGCATTTGAAAGTATTTGAAACAATTGAATTTAAGGAGTGTATTAAATATTCGTCTTCTTATAGGCCTGACCTTTAAGACATTTTGTGCGTGGCATTTTTAATATCACGTAAAAATGTCAAGAAGCAAACCAATAAACTAAGTTTATTCTAAAGTGTCACATCCTAATATTTTTTAAATATAAAAAGTTTGTTAAATGTTGTCAACTATCACAAAAAAATAGTTTTAGGGCAGTTTGCCTTGTTATTACTTATTAAAACAAAAAAAAAAATGGGTTTTACCCAAGCCTACAGAAAAACGGTAGGGTTTTTTGTTTTTGCTCTACCGTGAAATTTGTAATTGTAAACGTGAACTTGGTGTAATTAAATATGAGTCCAACCTTATTGCTTGACACTTTATGTAAAACTTTCAAACTGAAAAGTGTACACGGCGACCTTATTTCAGTAGACATCTCTTCCAACAAACCCAAATACGGTGCCTGACTCCGACTCGCACTTAAGCATTTATTTTGGGTTTCGTACAAAAGTTCCATTTTGCGTCTCTTACATGTTAAAACCATTTCAATGTGACAGGATAGTCGGTAGTTGGTCAAATGATACTAAAATGCCTAGCTCAGTTCTATCGTGTCAAATTCTGCCTTTTAGTGAAACCATGGCCCCTCTACCGGTGAAGCCACGAAGCTCTGCGGCGGCCGTGACGCACAATTCGAAATCGCGGCGATTGCTATCTGCACTCGTTAGCGTGATAGCCCGATTAATGTCCGCTATTTGTCATCGTGAGGAAACCCGGGTGCCTGTGGTGTTCAAGTACCTCAGCGCTTCAAATCGATAATCTTTGGTAAGTCAAGCCTTCACTCAGATAAAGAGAATGGGCTCTATCTTGCAGTGTGAATAGTATCATGTATACTGGATGTTAAAACCATCCTACCCGAAAGTTACGTATACAAGACACTATTTAGTCCAAACGTTTTGCTGGAAAATCCATAAAAAGAGGGTTGTTGGCATACCAAATATCATCCACACCCACTCCGCATGTCCGTCGCGGAGGATGTGTCAAACCGGACACAGTCGAACGAGTTCCAGCCTTTCGTGAGAGGAGTGATTGACAAAATTGGGAGTATTTTGAAACGCGCTTCAATCAGAACCATCTACAAGCCGCCAAGAAATATACACCAATTCATGCGAAGTGTCAAGCACAGGATTCCCTTACAAGAGGCAGGAGTATACAAGTTTGACTGTGGATGTGGTTCCTCGTACATTGGTCAAACCAAGCGTACCATAGCTGAACGGGTGAAGGAACATATCGCGGACGTGAAACATAAGCGCTCTGGTAGATCTGCAGTCAGCGAACATACACTTAGCGGTACCAACCACTTTATACATTTTGATAAAGTTAAAGTTCTAGCCCGAGAAGACCGTTTCTTCCCTAGGATCCGCCGGCATCCAAATTTCAATAGAGATCGTGGTTGGAACATACCGGAATCATGGGAACCAGTGCTCAAGTGCATGAGACCCCCTTGCTAGAAGTGTGACTGTAGAGTTAATTTTAATTAATAATCAATATTTTTAAGTTCATGTTATGTAATTGGTTTATAAATTTATTTTAACTTCAATTACTAATAACCAATATTGACTTTATATAAAATAATTGGTTGATTTTGGAACGTGACTTCATAATTAACTTTTGTAATTTTTGCCGAGGGTAGTAAACTAACAGTTAATGCTTTCAAAAAGACGCCCTGTCACCTCAGTCATCCGAGACCACGGCACCTGTAAAAGTGCTGAAACGTCGGAAAATTGTAAAAAAATATATAATAAAACGAGTGAAATCCGTATAAAAACAGTTTTAATTATATCTGGTGCTCGTGTTAACCTTAGAAAATACTATACCAAATATGTTTGCACGCAGTGGACGCGTGACTACAGCGTAGACTTGTTTGAGATCCCGATGCTTTCAATACGTGGCGCGTTGGTGTTAAAAATTCGTTATTAAACAATGTTTAACAATAAGGTTCCTCGGGAAGAAACACAAGCTAAGCCACTGATTTTCCAGGCATGATTACCTTGGAACAAAAGTTTGTAATGATACAGAGAATACATGGGTTCCAAAATCCAGCCCATGCTGCTTTGATGGATCACAACAGAAATTAAACAATTCATCCAAGAACTAAGGTGGCTGACATTGCCTCCCCACCGAGGGGCACAAGTCTCTTTCCTGAGGAAGGTATAGGCCACCACGAGGGCCAAGTCCGGATTGGTGGAGGCTTGCAAGACTAGTGGCTGGTCTTACTGTCAGATGTTTTCGAGCCGCCCTTAGGCCTCTGACTTGGCTTAACGACTGCCATCTATCGTCACCATATAAAAACAAATTTTGTCGTAGAGATCTACGTGAAACTATACCTGTTTGGTAGAGATATCTAAACTAGCTCAGTCTTCTCGATTAATGGCTACAATTAGTCAACAGGTGACCGGTTTACAGCGAAAAACAAATGGTGGAGAGTGCCTGCTGATTTATTGTGTGGTAATTTAAGCCTTTTAGACTGGTATAACGTGAGAGGGGGAACGGTCGGTGAGCAGACCAGCAGCTAAATGGTCAGATGACTTAAGTAAAGTGGCCGGCAAACAGTGGATGAGACTAGCGCGAGACCGTGCTGGCTGGCGTGGAAATGAAGAGGCCTATACCCAGCAGTGGGGTTTACCGGGCTGATGATGATGACTGGTATGGTACAGTCGACAGCACATTGACCTTTACATACGTGGACTTTGATGAGTCAAAGGCGGTTTTGCAAGGAGAACGTAAAGTTTGACCAGTTGTCGACTGTACCTGATTTGCTTGCGCGCCATTAAAAGATGTTATTCCTTAACTCCTACGTAACACACTAATGTTGGCAAACATTTGTGACTGCTGTAGCAGACATCTTAATGCTGTAGCAGACAATATACTGCTGTAGCATTCAAAATACTGCTGTAACAGACAACGTGCTATTCTAGCAGACAACATACTGGTATAGCAGACAAAATACTGGCATAGCAGACAACATACTGGTATAGCAGACAAAATACTGGTATAGCAGACAACATACTGGTATAGCAGACAAAATACTGGTATAGCAGACAACATACTGCTGTAGCGATGCCTAAATGACTGTGTACATTTTTGTAAATGACCTCATTGCTTATTTCGATTTTAAAAGTAATATTAGGATTAAGTCCGTCGCTTTGCGCGACTTTTTTAAAGTGCAATAAAAGTACACATAAATAAACCCCTACAATATGTTCAATATGTAAGATTACAGGCCGACTTATTGTGTATAGACCAACTAGTACCTATAGTAATATTCTGCCACTGATACACGAAGTATTAGTAGGTACTACTGAATAGCAAACGAGGTTCGCTAGCGGAATCGACCACGGAATTGGTCACCATGTTAAATTTAGGTCTATCCAGATTGTTTTTTTTTTAATAGCCATCTTATGATAGCTACTAAGACTGAACAAGTGCAAAATTTACAATATCGCCATCAAGTAAAAAAGTAGAGTACCTATGCCAATTTCAAAATAGCCATGCCGCGCTAAGTTTTGGATGTTATTTGACCATTGGCTTATGAGTTATGTGGAAATCGATCGGATTGGACTTATTTACAAATTATAGATGCGAGCACATTACCCCCTGTAGGGCTCGGCCACAATCGAGCAAAGGATACAACACAATGATATATTACAATACAAATTACCTTTATTTCTTCTTTTTCTTCAGGCTACATTATGTAATCCACTGCTGGACATAGCCCTCCCCTAATGAGTGCCATAGTGCTCTGTTTTCAGCTTGCCGCATTTTTTATTTATTCATCCACAAATTAGTGACAAATAGCAGTAGAACAATACGGTGTAATTGAAGTAATTTGTGGACAGAACAGACATCTGTATCTGAGATTGCCAGGCCACCCAAAAAACTAGTACAATTAAGTGTGGAACATACTGTAGACAATAAGTCAGCCCAAATTACGACCGACAGAGAAATAAACAAATTGTACAAAAATTATAAAATACAAAAACCAATCATAGGTACTCATTTTTATACTCAGCCCTACGACTAGGTCTTGCGGGGTTTAAGCCACTGTGTGTGTGTGTTTTTAAAGAAGGTAAGTATAGATTATTTGTTTAGGATATCTAGGTGAATCCCTTCCTTACCTACGAGTAAACACAACTCGAACTAGCCTAGTCAAGCCTAATTAGAGGCGCTTTAATTTGAATAGATGAGAGACTCGATAGAACTAACACAAAGTCAAAACTATTCAGAGCTTAGATTTTAATAGGGCGAACAAGATAATTAGTGAAAGCAGGATGCCCATTACCAGAGTACTGAGTCAGCGATTAGTGACGAACAGAAACTTCCCTCATAACACGTATTGTAAAGCGTTTTAGTTGTAATTCGCAATACTTTACATACGCCAACTCACGCTGGTATCCCCTAATGTAGGAGTGATAAGAACAACAATTGATTGATGTATTTAATTGAAGGTTTGCATGAACGGATTTGGCTGAATGTAATTCGGTTAAAGACAACACAGGCTCTGAATATCGAAGAAAGTGGAGAAAATCACAATCTTTATTTAATAAACTTGATGGAACTCTTTCAGTATATGACATCAAAACACTGTGATTATTTAGAAAAAACTGTAGGAACCTGATGAGGAATAACACGAAAAGATAATAACTTGCAGGTTAAAAATGATAGTCAGTGGTTTCATTTCGTAAAAAGTTAAGTGGCAAGTGAAAATGCAAATGAAATCAAGAAAGGGGACGTAATTTTTAATTTTGATTAAGAAATGAAAGGACATAATGGAAGAAATATAGAAAAATAACCGTCACAAATTGGAAATCAACAGAGACCGGCTAATGGGCCCTTGTTAAACATTAGATCATGAGACGGCCTGAAAATAAAGACAATGATGCCACGAAATTCTTAAATGACCTAGAAATCACACAACAAACAGTAACTAAATTTTTTGGATATTCGCAGCTCATTAAACGCTTTAGTGTATACAGACCAATCCTTCTCCCTCTTCACATTTTGTGCTGGAGCCCTGAGTGTTAAACAAAGGAGTTATGTGTGCTGAAATAATAGCCGTGGAGGCATCCGAAGAATCCGCTAGATTGGGGACAGCTGATTCCTGTTAATATTACAATTCCAGTTCTTTGCTATGTTATGATGACGCTTTGAGACTGGATGAGCAGGTCCTAGGGTATTTGCTTGTAATAATGGCCTAAAACAAGAAAGACCAGTCTTTACATACGTGAAGCTTGAGTTTGTCTGTCTGACCTGATATTAAGTTGGCTCAGTTTCCCTGGATGAAACAGGTCAAGTTGTTAAAAACCGTTTCTGTGGTGTCAATAATTAATTATAATCAACCTTTAGTAAACAAGAATTTAAACACAATTTAAAATGGTTAATACACGACTTGACGCTGTCAGTCAAGAATATGGGAGTGGCTCACCCATCGATACTGAATAAACTTTTTTCAAAAACTTTATACTGCCCCAATCCTAGATACCCAGTGATATGGTAACCAGACGTTAAGTTACGAGTACGTTACAAACCTGGAAAATCACATCCTTGTGATCTGATATCCTGATATTTATCTTGCGTGTAGTGTAGCGCGTCAATATTTATCGCGTCAGTACGCAGCGAGACGGCAGCAATAGATGACGTTTATGACACCGATTCTGCTTCTGAATCATTGACAGTCGACAAGATTGTCTTAAAAGAGCTTAAACTGAACTTAGAATCCCTTCCATAAGTTCATCCATCCCGTCCATTTCATTGTGAAGGCAAATTTTGTCCAATAAAAACAAATGTGTAAACATTGCTCTCTTTTGTAGCCAATTTTTCATTCAACGCTTTCTTTTTACGCGTTTTTTTATTGATTGGGATATAATTATAGCCACACAAGCTCTTATTTTGCTCTGTCTAGGGTTCATCACGTCTGCTTCATATAAAAACGCTTCAATACTGACGCGATCCGTATCTTTGGTGTAGGGTGTGCTGTGATCCGGCTCAAGATACTTGATTAAATATCGTGATAATTATCACAATAATATTGACGTGTAGCGTTCGCCTAAGACTTGTCGTATAGAACTCTTATAGGATCCCTTCAAGCTCACATGCGTTTGGAGCAAACAGTACTATGTTGTCAGCGAAACGAAGGTTCATGAGCTTACGGCCACCGACTTCAATACTATAATGTTTTTCCACGGTTCTTTATGGGTGCTTAATACTTCTTGCAATATTGAGTAACTACTTTTTAAAACAGTTCGTACCTTTATGTAGGATGTTCCTTTGCTTGGTGTAAACGCCTCATTAGGTATGTGCGAGGGACATAGCTGTCCTTGAGCATTCCTGCAACATTTGTCCTAGTTCAACTTGGCAAAGAGGTCGGAACCCCACTCTTGGGTTAGATGCAAAACTAGTTTAGATAGAGACGATGAGCTTAGGAGCTTCTTTGTGGTAGTGGCTTCTTGACCGTTGACCTCTATGTGTGAGTATGTACAAGCGTCCTAGATATAGTTTCGCATACCGCAGGGCACAGTCCTCCTGGTGAAGTCACCACGTGTATCGATCACGGATTGGTGATTTCAAGCGCTGAGGTATTTAAAAATTTTGAGAGGCTAACATTGGATTCTGCATCTACGTAATGAGATGCTTTACAGCGTCCAGTGGCATCTTCACTCACACTAGATGGGTGAAGGGACCACTGATGCTGTAAAAAAAGGCGTTGTAATGTTGTAATTTTGTTTTTTCTCTAGTCTCCTCTAGTACTCTCTTTAAACCCCTTAATGCTCTCACGATACTGTAATCTTAAGCGAGAGAAGGAAGAATAGAAATAAGATTAGCTCGTCTTTATTCATGTATTTTCTACTGTCACATTTCCTGTATTGTATTTTCGTGTGCAATAACTTTTATTATAACTTTATATTTACAACAATAACCCTATATTTAGGTCACAATAATTATAATTATAATTACTATATGTTGTGTTATAATAAACATTATTATCGTAGTATCATAAAGTTATATTACCAGCAAAGTAAGACATTCTATTACCATGTTACGAAAAGAGGTAAATTGGACAAATAACATGTTACGCAACTTTTGCTTGCGGGGTCTTTCCAATTAGTCATAGGTACACTAAGATATAATACAAGGTCGTTTAGGCTTTCTCTTTGCCGGATCCTTGTGTATATCCTTTTAACAGTGAAGTATCTGCTAACAACTTTGCGGAGGAAATAATAAACAAAAGAGTTGTTTGCTTTTCTTTTCTTTTTCGCATGTGTGTCTAGTAGTTGTGTGTAAGGTCGACAGCATTTCAATCTTTACATGTTTTTGCAAATTCCTCCATAACCAAACTGATTTGAGTGGATGTATGTATAGCTTGATGTGCTGTCGATTGTACTGTAACGATACTTCTTTATTTTAGCTGGCCGGCGTAGCCGTCTATGCATAGTTTAAATGATTAGAAGAATATCGTTACGTTTGGTTTAGGTGACAGTTTGCGTTGAGACTCTCAGCTAGGCTAGGTGATAAAAAAGATGATAAAAAGAAAGTATTATTGCTAATTCTAGAGTTTTAATAAGTAGAGCGAGTAGCGCTAAAGTTCTTCTAATTATGAATGAATTCAATACACGACTGCAGAGGAGCTCAAAAGCAGGGTAATGTGGTTGGTTCGTATGTGTGCTATATCTATAGCACACATATGAACCAAACTTAGAATTAGAAAATATTTAATTCTAGAAACTTAGAATTAGATATACCTATATAAGTAGGTATATCTAATTCTAAGTTTCTGATTTTGAACAGTGAGATTTTGACAAAGAAGATCTCAGTCGATACGTCGTGTTTGCGCGTGTGCCATAGGGCATATGAAGATAGCATAATAGTACATTACACAACTAGGGTGGTAATACAAAGAAAGGCCGAGATCGCAGAAGTTTGCGGCCCGAGCTGCAAGCGAGGGACGTAAACATGCGATCGAGAGCTTTCTTTATTACCTCCCGTGTTGTGTACATCTTTTTATGTCTACACTTGGCCAGAAAGCCACTTTATTGCCAGGTGTGGCATAAATCTATTTTAAAAAAACCTTAGTTCCGGGGCATCTAATAACGCTGCTCATTGGAACTTTTGGGTCGGGAGTGTCCCGTTTTTGAATAATTTAGAATCTTAGTTTTATGTTGTTTGTTGTGTCACTTTTTAAGACGAAGCTTTTAGTCAATGTTTGGGTTTGGTAATGCCTTATTCTATGGTGTAAATAAATATATTCTCTTCACAAAAAAATTAGAAGACTAAAATAGAAAACAAGCAACACCCCGACTGCAAAGCATTGTGAACTAAGCAGGCGGGACCAATGTAAATTCACCAAAGTAAATTCAACGCACTCATTGCAAAGTACCTAGGCCGTAGAGGATTATTTTCCTGAACATTAAGAAGGTTATAAGTGAATGTATTTTTTGTAGAATACAGCTTAATTTGTTATATAAACTTATATATAACGGGTCTTATCGCGATTATTTATTAGATAAAACATAATTACCTTAATTCCCGACGCGAAAACCTAAAAGTGCCTTGAGGGTAGACTGGGGTAACCAATATCTACATTAATTGACTGTAGTCGCTACTTCTCGCAACTGCAACGCTGCCGAAACGTCGGAAATTAAGGTAATTACGCTTTACCTAATAAATGTCGTGATTAGACCCTTTTAATAAATAACTATGTATAAGCAATAAAAAATGACTAAAAAAAGCATGCTATTGATTTTATGCGCCAGACAGTAGGTATAGTCTATTTATTCTTACTTGTCCAATTTAGTAAACAAGATTCTAACCTTAAAATTGAGATTAGATGCCTAAACTAGACATTTTCTCGCAAATTCATGAACTATGTTTATAAAATTGGCAGCGTGTTATCTAAAAGAGTGTTCCAGATTACTTCTTTTATGGAAATATGTCAGTTTTGGACTAAAAAGTCACAGTTTAAGGGTAGAATCTTGTTTACTAAATTGGACAAGTAAGAATAAATAGACTGTACACACGCCTTTAACGTATGTTACAAATCCAACACCTGACTTGACAACCATGTCATTTCTCATATTAATACGTCACCTGACACCGCGACATGACGTATTGCGGCTTCACAACAGCAATCTGACACGGGGTTGCTCTGACCACTTTCTTCTTCTTTGGCTACCTGTCTTTCAGAACACTTTACCTCAACTTTCAGATCACCAATCTAGTTGAAAGCAGTTAAATTGAAGGTAAGGCCTGTTGGTCTAGATTCAAGTGTAATTTGTATGAAATTTGGGGTCTCCGAAATGTGTTGGGGTGTAATGGATCGCAATATACGGACGGCGGGTGTCTGTCGGAAATTAACCGCGTGATATTCGGGTCAGTGGTGCTGAGGTTAGATCATCGGTTTTGGTGGTATTAGGGGTAAATATTGGAAAACATTCTTGGGAAGATATTTGTACGTGCAAGCTTAATGGAAACTATATTTAATTTTTGGGCGAAGCAGTGGTTTAGTTTCTAGTATGAAATACAATGACCTAGTACGCATAAATAAATATTCTACAAAGAAGGGAGCTTCGGAATAAATGCACGAAAGACAAGCTGGTGAGCTTCACTGCGACCAATGTAACCGAACATTTAAAAAGAAACTTGGCTTCGCGAGTCTCATCCGAGCGCACCGCCGCAGAAGTCCTACCAACCCTTGAGGTCACCTTCATCGGATTACGACGGGGAGGACATCAATCAATCAAATCATGAAAGAACAAATCGCTGCCTGTACGCCTTCGATATATCAAGTATTCTTTCGATTTCTCCATGATCCTGACTTGGTGATTATAGGACCACTTGCAAAATGCGAAGAACGCACTTGTGAAGTGTACTTCCAAATAAAAAAAAAGAATTTTGCAAATCGGTCCACGCGTCTTAGAGTAATCGGGGTAAACACTTAAAAAAAAGATCCCGAATTGTAAACCTCCTCCTTTTTTTTTAAGTCGAAGTCAAAAGAAATACAGATTAGAAACGAAGTATGTGGCTACGACACGGACGCGCTCACTTACGTCC
Organism: Yponomeuta sedellus; assembly: GCA_934045075.1. NCBI lineage: Eukaryota > Metazoa > Arthropoda > Insecta > Lepidoptera > Yponomeutidae > Yponomeuta > Yponomeuta sedellus. Next base: position 4,935,981 of record OW203735.1, on the reverse strand, counting down.
AGTCTCTTTGCGCGAATATTGTTGTGATCAGAAGTTGGGGCCCTTCTATGTGCAGATCTTTAGCCAGTACGTAGTGCTAGTTATGATTACCTATGATTACGACGTTACGACCTATACGAAGTCGCTCAGTATGGTATGGACCGAACAGTGCTCGGAGTCTTTTTGATGATCATACAAAACATAAGACAATTTGTTCGACTGACAGATTATAATGTTAGCAAGTGTAGTGGCAGTGAGGTGATGAAATATAAATATCTGACCGAAAACCCGCTGGTCGATGGGGTGCAAAGCCACCCAAAACCTAGTACTCACTAATGTAACCGAACCGATGTAGTAAGGAGATTCTGTGTGCGTTCTTTGTCCGCTTACTGTGTATTTATTATGCATTTTGATAGCAATACACCGCGGGCACTGACTGAAAATCAGCGCTGACGTCTCACACCCTCAACATAACGCTGAGTCAGACGTGCCTTTTGGCAACATTGACACACCACAGGATATACGCTCTGACTTTGGCCTATCCTATCTTGTATTTTATGTGAATGGTTTTGTTTTCTAATGCAATTATGAGTGGTGCCCTTTTCTTTCCTGTGATGAGTTTATTTGTTCCAATAAATGTCCTTCTTTCTTCTTTCAATAGCTTTCAATGCGTACTACAGGTAGGTGTATAGAATAAACTTCAAATTAGAAACGAAGTATGTGACCGCAGCACAGACGCTCGCCCAGTCTCTTTGCGCGAGCTCTCGCGAGCTAATTGCCTGCATTACGCGGCGTTAGCGCTGCCTGTTTCACGCTGAAGTGTTTTTGTGAACGCATCCAGTAAAGTCCCGAATAAAATAGAAAATTGGTAAAGCTTAAGGGATTAAGTCCGCCTTGTTGTACATTTGTTCAACTGCAATAAAAGTATTAGTCTTCTTCAGGCTATATTAGTCCACTGCTGGACATAGCCCTCCCCTAATGAGCGCCATAGCGCAAGGTTGTGCCATCATCGGGGGGTAATGCCCATAATCCCCTCGCTGGGCATGCGGGTTGGGGATCGCAGTTTGATTGAATTGTACTGCAGGAGGCGCTGCTGCCCATCCCCCGGTTTGTGTCCCTTAGTCGCCTTTTACGACACCCGGGGAAGAATTTGGGTTGTTGCTATTTTCAAGGCCCACACCACACAGCAAAAAGTATTAGTAATAATAATTAAATATTTTTTAGTCTACTTTTAATGTATATTACCCATTTAAGTATCTACTTGCATACTCGTACAATTGTCATGTACCTCGAAGGATGGCGCGGGTTTTGTTTCTACTACGGATTTAGGCTTAAATAATTAAGGCACAAAATCCCAAAATTTGGGAGACTAATGGAATCGCTAAGGATTTGATGGGCGTAATATAGGGGAGGAGCGTAACCTGGGAGGTCACTGTCTAAAAGGCATGGCGAATGATTTTTAAATCCTCTTACATAATGTGGATATACATTTGTTATTTTCCAAAAAACCTATATAACTAAAGTTTAAGGAAGGTTAAAGCCATTTTAAATTCTAAAATTATTTTAAAGTAGCTGACCCAGCGAACGTCGTACCGCTTACGATCGATTCTTTAATTTTTTTTATTTTTTCTCCGTAAGAAACATCCTCGTACTTCAAGAAATATTCTAATAAAATAATTAGCAAAATCGGTTCAGCTACTCTCGAGATTTACGCTTACCAACACATTCACCGATTCATTTTTATATTATAGAGAAGAGAGATATTGGTAATCTCTTTTTTTATAAAACTAAATCAGAGTTTAAATCCTTTTAATATGTACCTACATGCCCCCAATATCGGTACACCTTTGATTATTTGATACTGTCGTAAAGCCTTGCATAGTTATTCGATAGAGTGGTCATTAGTGGTGCGGTTGTAGATCGCCGGCTTCTTAATCGAGAAGTCGTGCGTTCGAAACCCGCCATGTATATACCAATGACTTTTTTTCTAAGTTATGTACTTTTGTGAAGTTATAATGGCAATGCCACTCGCTAACTGTGAAGGAAAACATCATGAGAAAACCCTAATATCTGCAGTTTTAACATACCTCAGTGCTCGCTGCGTACACTGGTCCAACTATGAGGCCAAGTGCGGAAATCACAAGACTAACAACTAACTAGAGTGATATTACCACAGATATCTCAATACTCTGAGGATATTACTATGGTAATGGTTGTTTCATTGATAGTATTAGTAGTCTAGTAACCAATCGCGTTTCAATGGTAGAACTTGAGAAACTTAACTCGGCGCGTTGCGCGATTCGATCATTTCGCAAGAGATGCCTATTTTATTTGGGCGAGTTATATCATTGGAATGGCATTGTATTACTATTGCTTGTAGATAAATAAAATCAAATATCTCACGAAAGATGACAAAGGTTTACCGATGGCCCACGGAATCCCGAAAACAGTAAATAAGCGAAATGTCCTCCGACTGCCATAACATTGTAGAAAGTACTAAAACAAAGTTGGAGTCTGAGACGATGTGAAAACGAGAACTAATTAACTTTTACGTCGCTGAAACAATAAACGCGTGCTTGGAGCTTGATGATATAAAGTTAACGCCGTCGTATTAAATTTATAGTTTGTTTTAGCTGGCTTTGTGACGAGTAATGAAGAACTTATTAATTTAATCGGAGAATGTGCTAAATTGTTTTTTGTGTCGAGTTGTTACGAGGCTGTCCCTAAGCGAAGTGTCATGATTTTTGGCAATTATTAACATAACATAACGTTTATATACAGGCACATACATTGCTTCTGGCCCCACACTAGGATACCCTTTGTGATGGGAACCAGAAACAACGACATCACAAACATGTAAACATCCAAGACCTGGGGTTTTTTTAATTATTATTTTGTGTCGGCTTGATAGCTTCTGTCAGTAAGTCCCGCCACTGTCTTACAATCCTCCACCAACCCGGACTTGGCCCCCGTGGCAGAGTATGGCCTAAACTTCCTGCAGGAAGAAACCCGTGCCTCGGCAGTGGGGCATACAAGGGTTGACACCGATTATTATGGGTTCTTTGGCACTATTAAAATCCGCCTGAAAAGATGTAGTTACCTCCATATAAGTTACCTATAGAAAAACTTACGCCTGTAACTCATAAGGGGTACACAGAGCCTACTTTTCTCCACTGTCACGGTTCTTATAACTTTCATCAATATCCATTAGTCACTGCATGCACCTTTGATGATATCGACCCTTTGCCCTGTCCCCACTGCATGGGTCTTTTCCTGCTTCTTAGGAAACTTTGGCATCTCCACCACGGGGGCCAAGTCCAGGTTGGTGGAGGATTGTAAGACAATGGCGGGCCATACTGGCAGAAGTTATCTAGCCGCCCATAAAGCCATAGCATTACGACTGCCATTACATGACAGCGGGCACCAACGGCTAAGGCCTTGCAAATCACGGAAGCGCTCAGAAAAAAGGCCACCAGCGGTAGCCACGGGATAGTCACCCATCCAGCACTTGACCGCACCCGTTGTTGATTCCAATCACTCGGTTCTACTACAAGCGCTTCGACCTTGCCCTCCGATAATAAATCGCTTATGTGGGCGACATATCATATAACAGAGCCTGGGGCCCGTTTCATAAAACTTCAATTCATGGTTTACTATGACCATTCTGGTTAAGAAGTGAGAAGACTACGGAAGGAAGGCTACGCGGTGTACATAAAATTGCCACAATAAACTACGAATTGTAGTTTTACGACACGCCGGCCTGGTTGCGCCATTACATACCGGACCTTCCATCCATATTCACGGTATTTCCTGAGTCATCACTTGTTAATTCGTTCTCTTCATATATCCAAAGCAACGCAACATTCACTTCTTTATTATGTAATTCCGCGGTGTTGGTCCGCTAATAGCAATATTGATTATTTTGTCTAGTACTGCAGAGACCACCTCACTCCCTTCTCACGCACAGTATTGTGGCAAGTTATAACTCTCTCTCTCCCTTAAGCAGAGAGAGACAAATACAACTTGCCACGATACTGACATACATCTTCTGCTAATTAAATTGCATTAAACCCAAAATCTTGAAAGGTATCTTGAAAGGAAATATAGAGACTTACAATATCTACGATATTGTAAGTCTCTATATTTGTTGTACATTAGTTATAAAATTTTTACCTATTCCTGGCTTTAAAGAGTACAGAATAGCAGCTATTTTTTGCGATTTTAAAGTTTGCCCTATTGTAAAAATTTATCTTATCTTTCGAGACGAATAATGGTTAAATTATATAAAAGATTAAAGAGTGCTTTCTAATTTTATATCGAAGATGTCAGGTGAAGATCAATTCAAGGGACAAAGTTCCAATTTTATTTTGAAACAAGAAAGTGTCTCATTAATCCCTGTTTTTTTTGGGGCTTAGTCTGTAACTCTAAATTAACTAAATAAATTTTATTAGATAGATAAAACATTTATTTAACGACACAATACTAAAAACACAACATAAACATAAAACAAGACCAAACATGACATAAAGCTCAAATATTACGAGTACAGTTTTATTACTATAATCTGTTTAATTTTAATATTGTTTTGACATCATATTTTTAGTATTTTATTGTAATACTGTGGGTGTATTTTTTATACTCAATTAATTAAGTTAAACTGCGGTTTGATAATAATAAAATAAAACAATAGATCGATAGAGAACACCTTATTGTACAACCAGAAAAAGAATACATACATAATCTCACGCCTGTATCCCAGAGGGGTAGGCAGAGACCCGGAGTCTGCCACTTGCCACGATTCTGACAAATCACCTTCGCTTCATCAACGTTCATAAGCCAAAAAGAATACAATTAAGTATTATTATACAAGTGCTAGAAGAAATATTAGCATAAAATAAAATACAAACAGCATTTTAAACGGTAAGTGAAACCGAGTTCCGAACACATCAAAATACCTCTAATGTAATAGAAAATTGCTAACAGCAGCCGCAGAAAGAGAAAAGTAATGTTGATTACCTAACAATTTCGAAATTAACCATCAGCCAAGATCGGCAAATTATTTTCTAATAGCACTAACATTCACTAGGTCTAATATGCCACGGGTGATCCATCTATCGACACCAGCTTATGGTGATCTCTATTTGTAAAGAAATCATGTTCTAAAACAGCTCTCCAGTCAGGTGCTCCTGATACAGGCTATAGATTAATTGCTTCTCATATCACGTGTCGTGACTAAAAGTTGTCTGAGCGAAATACGTTGCAGTATCATGATCACAGAAGATGTAGGCATTATTTGTAGATGCAACTGATGGTAATGCAAAAATGATGTTTTCATATGTTAGTGGTACAAGTCATTATCCACATTCATGGAAAGGTTTATAAGTATTTGATTAATTTATCATAGTAGTCAACTTAATTCCAACTGTATTGCGCATATCATTTACCGAAATAATTATTATAATAAATTATATTGATACGGCTTAAACGTATCAATAAAATTATTAATTCAGATAATTTAAATTACTTTTAACCACAACTAACTGAAATGAAATGAAATAAATTTTATTTCAACGTAGGTAAATAATTTACATTCTGTTTGCTGCATGTCAATGTACAATGTCAAATGTAAGCCTGCCTTCGGGCCGTATTGTAGTGGAGAAAAAGGCAACGGGGAAAAAAACAACTCCACTCTGACCATCTTTTCTCAAGTCATATTAAATCTAATAAAGTGTAACTGATATCGGAGACTAATGATGAAGTACCTAAGTCTATTATTAATTTCATAATTAGATGTTTTATTTCATAAACTGTCTCGAAGCAATCATATTGTCACGTGACCTTTCTTTCCTCTCAAGCTTAACGGAAGCCTGTTAGTTCTATGCTTATGACGGTGTCATGACAATGTCATGACCATGTAAAAATTTGCGGCAGACTGATATGATAGGTTACTGGCAGAGATTGCTCTTTCCCTAAGGTGATTGACTCTTGATGAAATTCGGCCGAAAACTGTGAACTTGTTAAAAGTTTCGATAAAAATACTCGTATCTTTGTTCCGTTTCTGTTCCGATCATATTTCTTGTATTTTCTGACTGTCCCATAGAAATTTTGGTATGTGTAACCACAGTCACTGTCAAAAAAATCTGGGGACTTTGTGACAGTGGCAGTTTAGTGGACGGGAAACTCAAAACTTTTAGTGTAAGAATAAAATGGTTACTCAATGAACATCAAAGCTGTTAATTTCACAATTAATAGATTACTAGCTGACTAACTTCGTACCGCCTAACAGTCGATTCTTTTTTTTTCTCCGTAAGAACCATCTTCGTACTTCAAGGAATATTCTAAAAAAAGAATTAGCAAAATCGGTTCAGCTGCTCTCGAGATTTACGCTTACCAACACATTCAGCGATTCATTTTTATATTATAGAGAAGATGTGGAGAAGAAGTTAAACATGGAACTCCACATTTTTTCTTTTCAAAAGAGGTTTTAACCTAACACTGTGTTTTTAGCTTACGTACACTACACTATACACAATCGTCCCTGCCAACATGGTCTTAATACCAGACATAATTGTTTTCCAAATAAATGATAATGTTAAAAATTAAAACATAAGCGTAATAAGCAAGTAAAAAGACGAGCTTATTTCTATAGATATTTCTTCCAGCGATCCAGATCCCTCGTGAAACAATGATATTAAAGGGAATTTAATTCACTTAAAGCAGCATGATTTTTCTTTGAGAGATTACCCACTGGTAGTCCTCTCTGAGAGAAAGTAAAAAAAAGAGATTACGGGTTTAATTAAATCAACGCGCGTGCTTACTACGTATTGTTAAGATTAGAGGTACTGGCGAAGGAAGCTAAAATCAGATTTAATAAGTAAGATATTATTATCATATCGTCATCATCAAGTAGGTTTCTTAGAGATGTCATCCTTCTTTGTTATCGTTCCAACAGTTTAAAAAAAGCTATTCTGCCCATCTGAGGCAATCATCAGTGCTCCATGAGGCCAAAGGACTTCAATTACAGAGTTTATTATTACAATCTCAACTACACGTCTCATAATAACAATTATCACTGTTTACATTAAAAGATCCACTTTTAACATCGTCACATTTTCCAAACTTTGGACAAAATTGGACCTGACTAGCTAGCCGTTAAAGCTAGTAATACTGAGACAAAATAAATCCCTTCCAAAATTGAATGGGAATGTGGAGACAATCCAAAAATTGAAAAATGATTTTTAGGAATGTCTCCATCTAATACCGCACTGTAAACGCTCGCCCTAGAGCCCGAGAGTTTATAGTTCGATGCGAGTTTTATACAATAGGTACTATGGGATCGTCCTCTGTAACTCGCAATGGAAGAAAAATTCGCTGGCTCACAGGCGAGTGTGAAGCCATAACAGTAAAAGAAACCAAAATGAAAGGAGAGGAAAATCCTTAGGGTTCATTAGAAGCACAGTATAACGGGTGTAGTTAATGACAGGTCCAAAGTAGAGACGTTAGCTTGTAATAAGTTAATGACAACGATTACGCCGGGTTCGGCTAATAGGCGAACACTTTCACTGCATCTTACGCCGATTTGATACAATACAAAATAAATGGAGATAGAAGTATCTATTGTACGATCGATGGAATGGCATCACTTGGTTCACTGGCCGGTTTTATTTTCAGTAAGTTGTCTCGATACTCAGTGTATTAAGGGTTCGTGGGTTAGCTGGAAGAAAATACTATCTAGTATTAAGCGCGCCTTTGTACAGATTTGTTTTAGTGCAATAAAGAATTTTCTTTCATCCATTCATTCATTCATTCGTTCGTTCGTTCGTTCGTTCGTTCGTTCGTTCGTTCGTTCGTTCGTTCGTTCGTTCGTTCGTTCGTTCGTTCGTTCGTTCGTTCGTTCGTTCGTTCGTTCGTTCATTCATTAAGTGATCAACTTGGTGATGTGGGTGCGTCGAGTTGTCACTGGGGATCATGAGTTGCACTTCCGTGAAAAGAGGCCCAGTTTGTTACAAAACTTTGTAAACTACAGTCAGTTGTGTTCTTAGTGGGATACTCTAAGCCTTAGAGTCTAAGGGATGTGTTAATTTACCTTATTCACTTGTGTATTTTACTATAAGATTATTTTTATATGTAACTCATCCTGTTGCATCCCCAACAAGTAAAAAAAAAGATAGCAGTTCCAAATTTACCTTTGTGCGGCAAAGTAGCGCTTAATATAACTGATGGTTTTTTACGTATGTTTTTTTATAAATAATAATAATAACTATCACCCAGTACAATCACTTGACCTGGCCCTAGAGCTTAATACTTACATAGTTTTTCAATAGAGTAGTAAGTACGATAATGGTTGTCATTTGCCTCAATTTGGTAGTCTTCAAAGCAGTACAATATCATAACAGGGGTATAAACCGCGCAAATTAAGTAGGCATCTCTCGCGAAGAAGATAGAATAGAGCCAGACGCTTAAGTAGCACGGGTTATACCATTGCAATGAGATTGGTTACTGACTACCAATTGCGTGAATGAAACGACCATTACCGGACTTTTATGACTCTATTAAACAACTGTGCTTTTTAGAGACTCACCCCTCTGGTCCCAAACTAGGGTACCCTGTGGTATGGCAACCAGGCAAGAACAGCACAAACATGAAAATACACCCAGACTAAGGCCACTCGTACTTATGTACGGCGACTCCCAATGGGAATCGAACCCAATTTCCTTGTCTGGTTATCACAGGGTATCCTGGTTTAGGACAAGGTCAAGTGATTGTGCTGTGTGTGTGGAAGAAGTGTAGAAGTTAATTCGATGTTCATTGCGTAGCCGAGTCCTTCTACTTGCTAATTCGTGGATTATCAACTTTGCAACGTACATCAAATAGTCGTAGTAAATGACAGCTGTTAACATTGCTATCAAGCCCATAGTCTCTCTCTATCTCTGAGAGAAAGTTTGTCCCCTACAGTGGAACTTTTATAGCCTACATGAAAAAAAAAGTTAACGGTAGGTCTAGTTTACAAGAAGCCGAGGAAAAACCTTTTATACGTCAGACAGACGTAGGGCTAGACTTTCGTGCAGAATGCGTAGACGCATTCTACATGAAAGTAGAATTAAAAATCAATGTACGTCGTTATATATTTAACGGGTCTAATCGCTATTATTTATTAGGTAAAATGTAATTACCTTATTTCCCACTTCCCGAGGTTTCGGCAGCGTTACAGTTGCCTTGGTCTCGGGTAGAAATATAACTATGAATGAGTATCGCAAATCCTTAAGAAATAGTAATGTAGGATGTGTTCTATTTTACGTCAAATCGCAAAATATTGGCGAAGTCCTAAAGCTGTCGTTCTGAGGTCTTTATTTGTGCACTGCCTCGCCGTTATATTGCTCCGGCTGGTGGAAATTTTCCGGTGTCTTTTGTTTCCAATTTCACGACTGTTTCCTTTTTGCTCTCTCGAGTGGCGCCGAGCGGCAATAGAGACTGCTTTTTTATTAACTCCGCTGGGGCGAAATGAAAGCGAAGTTGGCTTTGATGATGGCCAGTTTTGGCTAGCATGGCATAGCTTCGGTTCATATTCTCGAAAGTTTCCTTATGTTTGCTGTACCATACCTGGGGGATATTTTATTTGTTAGCAAACCAACGGAAGCGGTCGTAGGCTAGTGGAACTGAGTGATTGGAATCAATCACTAGGGTTGAGGGTGGCGCGGTCAGATGCTGGACCATCCCGTGACTACCGCTAGTGGTATTTTATCCAAACGCTTCCGTGCTTTACAAGGCAAATTAAGCCGTTGGTATTGGCTGTTATGTAATGGCAGGCGTTAAGCTATGTCAGAGCCCTTATGGGCGGCTTTATAACTTCTGACAGTAAGGCCCTCCACTGTCTTGCAGTACTCGAACAACCCGGACTTGGCCCCCGTGGTGGAGTATTGCCTTCTCAGATCATAGAAAGAAGATTGCCTTCCTACGATGCCGGAAGTGACCCGTGCCCCAGCAGTGGGGACACAATGGGTTGATATCACATTAGAAAACCGGCAGACACGTTATAAAACAAAACAGTACAAGAAAAAATTACAATTGAAGGCCCAATTATAGATAAACATAAAAATACTTAATTAAATAATATTATTTTTAATGCACTAACCCGTGCTAAGGACAATTTTAAAAACCTATTTCACTGATGTCGGTGGTCGCCCATTGGCTCAGTTGGAAAGAGCGCTGGCCCGGATAGCCAGAGGTCGCGGCTTCGAATCCCAGCATGGGTGGAATTTTTAGCCTCTAAATATGTTTTTAAAATTGTCCTTAGCACGGGTTAGTGCATTAAAAATGAAAATAGTATTTTACACAATTGTTACAATAAGGCCCCACAAAACCAATTGCTTGATTTGACTAGGAGCAGTCTCGTTTACAATATACATAGTTTTGCACAGCGCTTTTACTTATTAAAATGCACGTTTGGCTCTTCTGCGCGCGAAATGAACGTTGACGGGATAGGCCAGAGTGCTTAGTACGAGTTTTTTAACTACTCGATCGTGTTAACGTAAACTCATATTTCTATGGCATCGAGGAAGCGCCACCTAGCGACAAGTATGGACAATAAAATTGCTGAGTGCGAGTTGTAATGGTTTACTTTGAGAAGTGAACACGTTTACCAGCCAAAACACAAATAAACGCGAGTGCGAGTTGTATTGTGACAGCGTTTTGCCAGTTCGAACGGTTAACTTACTCATACTCACTACTCAATGCTTGATTAACGCGGTAGTAAAGTTATTCGATTGGATCTGTCAAACTCGCACTAAGCACTCAGGCCCTAGAGTCTAATCCGAGTACTTACATAGTTTTTCAATAGAATGATATAAGCACGACATTGGTTGTTATTTGCCTCAATTTGGTAGTCAAAAAGCAATAGCAGTACAATGTCAATAAAGGGGATATAACGGAAAATAAAATAGTTAAGTAGTACGGGCTACACCATTTGCAACGCGATTGGTTACTTGACTACCGATAGTGTGAATGTAAGACCATTATGACTCCATTGAACAACTATGCATTTTAGAGACTCGCCCCCTGACTAAATTTTAAATTGGTCATTTCGATTTGATATTGGTCGATAAATTATGAAAGTCACTGCATTTATCTGTTAATCTCATCGATAGAAACGCACACTGATATTTGGTGATGAATCTATTAAAGAAAAGGAGGAATCTATTAAATTCTCCTTGAGATATTACTAGTTCAGAGTTATTACTATTTTAGAGTTAATGGTTACTATTTACAAAGCGTGCAATACCTAAGGTAGTAAGTAAATCATTGGAGTTATATTATACGTTCAATATCAACCCTTGTATGTCCCCACAGCTGGGCCCGGGTCTCTTCCTGCATCGTAGGAAAATTAGGCTATACTTCACCACGAGGGCCAAGTCCGGGGTTGGCGTAGGATTGTAAGACAGTGCAGGCCTTACTATCAGAAGTTATAAAGCCTGACATGGCTTAACGACAGACATTATTGCCGGCACCAAAGGCTTAGCGTGCCTAGCGAAGCACTGAAGCGCTGGGATAAATGCCACTAGCGGTAGTCGCGGGGAGGTCACCCATCTTGCACTTGACCGCGCCTGTTGTTGCTTAACTCAAGTGATTGGTTCCAATCAATCGGTTCGACTAGGCTATACGAGCGCTTATAATTAAATACGTACATTCCGTTTAACAAAATAACAATTTTAAAAACCTATTTAGAGGCTAAAAATTTCACCCATGCCGGGATTCGAACCCGCAACCTCTGGCTATCCGTACCAGCGCTCTACCAATTGAGCCAATGGGCGACTCACAGCATCAGTGAAATTTCGAACCTCTTTACAATATTCTCTGTATTACGTACAGAGAATATTGTACATTATATTATCGTAAAATAACAATTACCCAAATAGCAACGATACGAGTCTTCACTTTTTAATGGTTTTATTTTATTAAAAATTTTATTAATATCGCTAATGAACTTGACTTAATTTAAGAATCCATTACGCTGTGACCAGCCTCCCTCTCGATGCTATATTGGCCAACTTGCGTTACAATTGAGTGCATAATATATATTGCTTTAACATTCTTTAGCCAACATAAGCTTTTAGTTTCCGATTTGCTTTAGAGTTTCCTTAAATACAATGATTTCTACTATAAAATTGTAAATGTACAAGTTTGTGAAGATAATCGGATGTTTTTTACTCAATAACGGGATAACGACTGAACGGAATAACATGAAAATTGGCATACAGTTAGACAAATACTTTATTAAGCCGTAAGCTTTTTTCAGGCCAAAATCTAAGATATATTTATTTATTCAGTTGCCATGGTAACTAGAATCGTATAAACGGATCCTGTGGAGGTTCGATGTTCGCCGTGATGCTAGCTTTTTTAAATAAATAAAACATTTATTATACGTTAATTCTGACATCATGTTTTTGTAAAGCTTAATTGTGTAGTAATTGGAGCACAATAATGTCGAGAAAAAAGAGCCAGGATGTAGCAAATTTCATACTCAATTAGAATCTATGGGTTTCCTGAATGGCTGATTAAGATTTTAGTCTATTTTTAATGTTTCTCGTTCCGCCAATTTCGGCCATCATTATCACTAATTGTCTATAATGATTTTGGAACATTTATTCTATTAGCTACGTAATTACGACATTTACTTTTTTTTTTTAATACTTTTGCACATTTTATTGTACAAGACAGCCTTCAAATGTATTCGAAATTTTTTACATTTCCACGTTACCTGTATTCTAAGAAATTATCTTCACCATCATAAGCAGAGCAATTTGTCCCTACTAGCATTGTCTTAACCCTGAATTTCGTCACTTCCATTCTTTATTCATCACATACATCATGTCGCAGAGCTTTGTCACTTCAATCCGCAGACACCGCGAATAATTCAATTGTTTCCACACTACATTGCAGCATTCCCCCAAATACTAATGCAGCAGCCTCGCCGGACAGCGTTTCCACCATTTCTTTTACCCCGATCGTCGCACGCGCATCCAAGCAGTCAAGAACCGACGCCAGTCGCCTCCGCGCGTTCGTCCGACTTGCGCGCCCAGGTTGCTCGTCCGCCAGTTGCCTAGCAACCACAGCTGATTACGCGAACTGTGTTCCACGATTTTTTTTTTAATTCTCGCTCGATTGTGCCAGTGATATGGTTTTGTGCTCGTGAGGTTTTCTTGGATAACTCTGACAACATCGTGTCGGGGCGTAAGTTTCTTTATGCTATTAATATATTTTTTGCTAGGTATTTATTTTGATAGTATCCATCAATAATTCGAGCGTCGAGGTTCTAGTGAGACGGGCAAGGATGAATTCCGCGGCTAGGACGTCTATCATGATTGTTATTAGGGCCGAGTGGTTGGGTTAGATTTTATTGAAAACTCGCGGTGGAAACGGGTCGGCGTAAATAAATTACTAAACCAGTTGCCGGAGATGACAGGCCGGTGGTACCCCTCGTGCAGTAATCCAAGCGCGCGATAAACATCCAACAAGAGTCGGGGTATTTAAATTATTTAGAGAAATCGCGTGCAAAAAGACTGCACACGAAATCGCCGGAGCGCGCCGGAGGCTCGGAGATTATGTGAGTGTGTTAGTAGCTCGCTGCTTAGTGAGAGTTAGAATGTGAGCCGACCCGCAGACTGCTGTTAACTGGCTGGCTATTAAAAATCGCCATTTATTTAGCTGGAAACTGGGCGAAATGCGGTCTGCAAGAGCAGTGCGGCGGCGATGCCGAGATTGCAATTAGTATTTTGGGTTGATGAGCTCCTTTTTTTCTGTACAATAGAGAAATATCAGAGGAGGTGTTCGGGAAACCCAAAAATCCGTCATGCATACTTATGATGAATCTTCTTTTATAAAAAATATAGTATTGATAAAAATTACAGTCGTAAAACTTCTCTTTAGTCTAAGATTTTTTTTCAATTAGCCTCAGGTAATGTGGAATAAAACAAACAATCGATGGGATTAAGACTTACACTTAACACAATCGCTTGTCCTGGTCCCAAACTACGAGTAAGATACCATGGGCTAGGACATCTCAAATATGAGAATTCACCTATTGAAGCTAATGCCCATTAACTGTCATACTCATAACGTAAAGAATAATTAATAATATCTTGCATATCATTATTGTTATCAACATAGAAAGAAATGTCATTGACACTTGCTGCCTGTACGTAATACAGAGAGTATTGTAAAGAGGTTCGAAATTTCACTGATGACTGTAAGTCGTCCATTGGCTCAGTTGGGAGAGCGCTGGCACGGTTAGCCGCAGGTTCGAGTCCCAGCATGGATGGAATTTTTAGCCTCTAAATAGGTTCTTAAAGTTGCCCACTAACCATAACAAATAGTCAAGCTATCTTAGGGTCGCTAAGGTTAAAAATTGCGCAAAAAATCTTTAAGAGTAAAAATAGCCTTCTGGCTTAACACTAGTAGGCTGAACGTTAACCTTTAGAACAGGTGTCAGCTACTGTGGCGACCTTTCCGTCAATAAGAAACCTTATAGACCTAGATTCACCAGATTCCCGAGTGGCTGTAGAAACTCCGTCTTATCTGGAGACCGCAGATCTCAATGGGAAGATATTGGGACTGAAGGTCTCAAGTAAAATCATTAGGTTGAAACCATATTAGCATGAGGTAGTAGCAAATCACCGCGAGATGATTACAAGCAATGAAATACTCCAACTAGATAGAATACTCTTGGGCCTTGGGTTTTAAAGTATGAAAAGTCTAGTCTCTACTCTAATTTTATGGTATGACTCAAATATGACAAGTCTAGGAGTTAGTATTTGGATTTTCGTACATCAACACTTACCTGTTAAGTCTTTTCTGTTTCTTAATTTTTGTGCAATGAATTGTAACAACGAAACAATGTTAAAAACCTATTTAGAGGCTAAAAATTCCACCAATGCCGGGATTCGAACCCGCGACCTCTGGCTATCCGTGCCAGCGCTCTTACATTTGAGCTAATGGGCGACTCACCGGCATCAGTGAAATTTCGAACCTCTTTACACTATTCTCTGTATTACGTACAGGCAGCGACATCAAACATTTTTTTCTTATAATTTTTAAAAAATCAACTTCGACGGTTTTTTTTTTCAATTTAAATAGTTAGTTTTTTTTATTCACAAACGTAAGTTTTTAAACGGTAGAAGTAAAAACTCCTTTCAAAGTCTAGATCATTTTAGTCTTCATGTTTTCAGTGACTTTTAACACTTGATTAACAGAGTTTTATCTCGAAGACAATATAGATCTTATTTGAAATGGACACCTAAATATGTCGAGTGTATAACGTTCACCGAATTCTGCGCAATATTAAATAAAATGTTAATTGGCTTCTAAAGTTTGATTAAATTTTGACAGTACGGATGTAGATCTATCTTGTATCAAATATCAGAATGCGAAATCTAGAAATTCAAAGAATAATCAGAAGATCAAAGCGATAACTCGCCTTCTGCTGTTCCCAGTTTTGTGAGTCTACCCTTTTATATTGAATGGAGAACACGAGAAAGGCAGATTTTAATAGTCACATAGATTGCTCTTCGGTCGTATAGCTTATTGTGTAATATTTTATAGGAAATTCTAACGGTAGTAAAGAGACTAAATTAAATAACTGAAACTCTTCAACTATAGGATGATACAATGACAAAGTAAATATGAAATTAAATGGTTTTGTTCAAAGTTGCGCAGAAACTGAGGCTGAATGAGCTTTACAATTCAAACTAGGTGTCCATTTGAAAATCTAGATAATATTCGAAAAAAAAAATTAACAATATAACTCCAAATTTAGTCTTTTCCGAGTAATTAATTAACAAAGTTTACATAATTATTATAAAACATGGAACTTATGCATTGTACTGCTTTAATTCCAGACATCATTGTCATCTAAATATTCCTTAATGCTATAGTAGCCCTTCTGCCACAAAGTGTATAAACGGAAATATATGTAAATTCTATTATTCGACGACTTAGACACAGTCAACTTTGTATAAGGTAGAAATTGTAAAGTACGTAGTTACTTTGCAACCTGCTAGCAATCGACAGGTAGATCTGTTTTTCTAGCAATAATAGCAGATACTAACATGAAACAAAGTAAATAACTCGATTTGAGAAAAGAGCTGATCTAAGGACTTTCGTTTTCTCTCTTCGCTGGAAACTAGTTCCATTAAGGAGCGTGTTACGAAGTTAAAAAAGGAACCAGACTACACTACACTAGCCTTAGACAAAACAAACAGAACTGGAATCGACTCTTGATAAATGATTGCTGATGGCTTATCTTGCCTAAGTATAGTGCGAAGTAAAGGGGAAAGAAAATCTGCTTCTCTATTATGTAAAGATTTATGCGTTTGCCGGCGCCTCACTTGATGAAACTTCGAAAATATTAACGAGGGATCGCCGGGTTTTTGACGAATCTATAGTAATGATTTAATGAACCCAACAATGTATTATACTAAATCATCGGTAAATACGCAAACACAAGTGAGGTCGTGAGTGAATATTTTTTATATTCATTTCTATACAACTTTTTCTATGCAATGTTTTCAATGTATCCATACATTGAAAACATCACAAAGAAAAAGTTCTATGTAAGTTTGTCAAAATTATAAGTATCATAAATTAATATATCCTTCAATCAAAAGGGCATTGTATCAAAAGAAATCAATTTAACACCATTTCATAACACTATCTATATCAGCCATTAAACGGAAGAAATACTTTAGTTTAGTGCTTTTTCGGGCATACTTGACATTTAAAATAAATTACAATCCAATCCAATCAATCCAACTCAATGCTGAGGATCGTGACCGTCATGATGAATATGGCATGGCAGACACGGCCACAAATACTTACACTTTCCCCCCCGAAGTTTATAATTTTCGTATCACCACATCAAGGGTTGACTGGAAGGTCAACCCATGACTGGTTTTTCATATTGTAAATTTGTGTTTTCTGTATGACTTCTATTGGGCAATACACTATAAAGATATATTTGTATGTTTAAGTTTACAATGGTACGTAAAGGTATGAAGATATGAAGGTATGTAAGTATATTATTATACTATTTATATTTTTAATGCACTAACCCGTGCTAAGGAACAAATTTAAAAACCTATTTAGAGGCTAAAAATTTCACCCATGCCGGGATTCGAACCCGCAACCTCTGGCTATCCGTGCCAGCAATTTTTAGCCTCTAAATAGGTTTTTAAAGTATATTATTGTCTAGTTTGTCTCGGGTCTTGGATGTTATCTATGTATTTATTGTATTAAATCAATCGCCGAGTTAGCACCTATAGTACAAGTCATTTAGTTGTACTTAGTATAGGGCTAACGAGATCTGTGTAATATGTCCATGAATATTTATTTATTTATATTTATTATTGTGTATAACTATGTGTCAATATTAAAATTTGGACAGGCTACCCGTCTTTCTAATTTCCATCAGCATCGTAAGGGCGTCTGGAAGAAATTGCTTTTAGCAATTAGTAAATAATTTGTAAATATTTTGTATTTGTTTTTTTCCGGTGTATAATACACAATATTCTTATCTTGTCTTATATAGTAACTATTACTCTATACGAACAGTTAATTAATATTATCTGTAGCACCGGTAGACTTCGATCCGATTACCTCCAGGCTATTGTAATTGGCATTATTATTATCAATTTCGCATTACCCTTAATACGTGCCGGTGAAATATTCATTAGTTCCCTCATACACTTACAGTTTATCTGTGAAACTAATTGCGCTATTAAAATCTCTCTGCGCTGGGCTCTAACTAGGGTAGCATCGGAATATTCGCATCTTGTACCCAAAGTGCTCCTAATACACATGGAACAGGTGCTAGAATCAAACTTGATGAACTACTTTCTTATTCTGCTGAGAGCACTCGGGTTGTGCTCTTGTATGTACGGTTGTCATTTTACGAGGTCTTAGAAAATTTTCTTAGTGATACTTGTTTCTTCCTGTCATGAATGAATGAATGAATGAATGAACGAACGAACGAACGAACGAACGAACGAACGAACGAACAAACGAACGAACGAACGAACGAACGAACGAACGAACGAACGAACGAACGAATGAATGAATGCACTGCAGGGGGCGCTGCTGCCCACCCCTCAGTTTGTGTCCCTTAGTCGACTTTTACGACACCCCCGGGAAGAATTGCATTGGTGCTATTCTCTAGGCCGACACCACACAGCAGGTATTTATTTTATTTTAGAAAATTAAGTTTGAAAGAAAGAAAGAAAGAAAGAATAAACATTTATTGTCATGCAAGTTTTACAATGTTCATATTACCTATAGTTACATATCTAGACAGAACTTGGCTATAAATAATAAAAAAAAACAGATGTTGTTTATTAGGTTCTGTCAGTAGGAATGCATGACAATCGGACATACGCTCAGCATAAGCTGTTGGATATACCTATCCTAAAAACAGCGCTGATTTTCAGCGCAGCCCGTGTTACTAAACTAATACTTAACTATAATGAACTTAAATAAACTTATACTACCAATGTGCACGCAAGTAATCTTCTCTATAATATAAAAAAGAATCGCTGAAAGTATTGGTAACCGCAAATCTCAAGATCAGCTGAATCAATTCTGCTAATTCTCCTTCAAGAACATACCTTGAAGTACGAGGATGGTTCTTACGGAAAGAAAAATCAAAAAAATTAAATTTAAAAATTTAAAGAATTTAAAGAATCGATGATAGGCTGTTCGCTGGGTCAGCTAGTATTTTAATGGTCGTTTTATATGTTTTCAGAAGCAGATAAGTACCTACATTATATAAAAACACTCCTTCCCGGTTCCCTTCTTAGTACTTAAGGCATTGGCAATCATAGTTCAACCTTTTTTTTTTTTTTTTTTATTATTATTATTACTGTTACTTCTGCATACTAGTGTATTCTTGCATACTAGTTTGCAGCTCTGACTAAAATTTAACAGTAACTATAACATAACAGTTTGGTTACATCTACCGGAACCTTTTCATTTCCAAGCGATTGATGGGTGGAGCTAGCGGAAGATCGCAACCAGTTGAGGCGTCTTTTCACAGTGACGCACTACACATAATAATAAAAATTATTGTTGTCTTAATTAATTAATTATACTTATTGCACACGAAACATTTAACAGGACATTACATGAGAAATAACATGTACGAAACGCCTAACGAAGATGTATTAACACTACGGGAACCGTCCCGGAACGTATCTCACACTTCACACGAAGATACAAGCCCGGCAATCTAATTGCCACACCAATTTGGGCCAAGAAAAACCACTCCACATTTTTCAATCAAAAAAGCCAGTTGTCCAAGTGCGCACAGACCAGTGTGACAGCTGTCAAATACAGTGTTGCCAAAATCACACTTCTATTCTAAACAAAAGGCATGTCTTCATTTCTTTAAAAAGTTTACAAATAGTAAACACTATAAAATTTCCAATCTTTTATTACATTTTAGTATAAGCAACAGACCAAGCAAGGTTCCTGCATCAGGTATGTACAGGCCTCAAATTCCGGCCAGACCCTATATTACGCGTACCAAATTCTGAATGAAGTGCAAATAAATAAATATCCTATCTTATCTTTCAAAAAGTGCAAATAAATAATAATCTTATCTTAATGATCCCAAAGATCTAACTGTCAAATTAGTATGGAGTTTGTCAGTCAGACGATTTGAACCGCTCTCAGGATTTGAGCGCATAATTATGCAGCGTAGGCGGACTGGAAGTCATCTCACGAATACCTTTTATTTCGCGGGAATTCTAGATTTAAAGGCCTTACATAAATAAAATTTCCGTCTTGACACGCACTTCTGAGACACCTAGTCTTAACCATAATCCGGTATAGTTATACCAATCGAAGTCAAACTGTAAAGCTAAAGGGGCAGGAGTGGTTTTTGCCCACACCGGTTACGGAATCATTTAACAGTAAATCTGACACTTCGGCAGGGCTAAACATTGTTGCGTCAATGTAAGGTTTAATAGTGTAAAAAAATGGAAATGATTCAGTATAACTTTGCCTCAAGAAAGGCGGAGCATTTTCTCCATTTCTCTGACCCACTGCAACGATTATTTATTTTTTAACTTTCTGGTGGTAACTAAATATCCTAAATAAGGGGTTAAATAGATAGATAGAGATAGAGAACACTTTATCTCTCTATAATAGAAAAATGAATCGCTGAATGTGTCGGTACGCGCAAATCTCGAGAGCAGCCTAACCGATGTCGCTAATTCTTTTTTTAGAATATTCCTTGGCATACGAGGATGGTTCTTACGGAGAGAAAAATAAAAAAAAATATAGAATCGACGGTTAGGCGGTACGAAGTTCGGTGGGTCAGCTAGTTGTACATAAATATGGAAATGACATAGTTATTTCTTAATCTAACAGTACAGACGGCGGCCTTATCGGCAGTTATATATTCAACAGGTCTAATCGCGATTACTTATTAGGTAAAATATTATATAACGACCTATTTAGAGTCTAAAAATTCCACCCATGCCGGGATTCGAACCCGCGACCTCTGGCTATCCGTGCCAGCGCTCTATACAACTGAGCTAATGGGCGACTCACCGGCATCAGTGAAATTTCGAACCTCTTTACACTATTTGTTACGTACAGTGTTACGTGCTACGTACAGAAAAAGAAAAAAAGGTTCGAAATTTCACTGATGCCGGTGAGTCGCCCATTAGCTCAGTTGGATAGAGCGCTGGCACGGATAGCCAGAGGTCGCGGGTTCGAATCCCGGCATGGGTGGAATTTTTAGCCTCTAAATAGGTTTTTAAAATTGTCCTTAGCACGGGTTAGTGCATTGAAAATAAAAATAGTATATTACATAACGTTTAATACATAATTTAAAATTTGGTTTTAATGTGTAAAAAAGCGTTTAATGTATGAGCATTGCGAGTCATTATGAAATATTGTCCTGAATGAACACATTATGAAATATTGTCCTGAATGAACAACATGGAGATACTAAGTTTGTTTAGAGTTGCAAAGATGGTGTACATATATTTTCTGCGAATTTAAGAACGATATCAAACGCCGTGCGTTCGAGGGACCATTTAAAATATTTAAATAAATAAGCGAAGTCTTCTCGTCAATATTAAACTTTTTTATTATGGAGCAACTTTAAAATTATTGACCAACTATATTGGCGTGAGCGTACATTAGAAGAGGTATGATTCAAATATTACATGTAACAGCGTAAACTTTTTTGCGATATAGAACAAAATGAAATTGAAAGTGATAAACGTTTTAACTACGTAATGACCAACAGAAGCAACCACCTTCTTTCCGAAAATTAAGGCAAGAGATTTTGAGACATCCTATAATTAATCTCTTAGTCTTTAGGACAGCTACAGTGACAAAATTTATATAAGTTTATATAGAGTGGTATTGAAGAGTTAGTTAATAGGAAGAAAATCATAAAACTGGGTCAAATAAAGGTTCTTGATCCTCACGCGCCCCGCCAAAATTCTGAGTTCCATGTTCCAATATTAATCGGTTTGCTTCTAAAATGTTCCTGAAACACTCATTTAGAGTTTGTTATTCATAGAATACCTTTTTCCTATTTGATTTTTTGTTAATTTTTATTATTAAATTTATTCCAGGAGTTTTCTGCCTGGAAGTGGCTCTGTCAGATAGTGCTTAAATAAAATAGATACTTATGTGTACTGTAAGCGAATAGAATAACTTAGGCCCACTTGCGTCAGCCCGGGCTAGCTCATTTAACTCGAGTTAACCGGTAAAACCGTTCATTTCGCGTACCACATTAACCATTTAACTCGAGATAAATGAGCTAACCCGGGCTGACGCAAGTGGGCCTTTATATGTTGACCCTAATATAAATCTGAGAAAAATGTAAGCCAGAAAAAAATTATAACAGGACAAAATGGTTGACAATAAAATAGAATTAAAACTGTTTTTATACGGATTTATGCTCGTTTATTACACCAATTCATGCGAAGTGTCAAGCACAGGATTCCCTTACAAGAGGCAGGAGTATACAAGCTTGACTGTGAATGTGGTTCCTCGTACATTGGTCAAACGAAGCGTACCATAGCTGAGCGGGTGAAGGAACATATCGCTGATGTGAAACATAAGCGCTCTGGTAGATCTGCAGTCAGCGAGCATACACTTAGCGGTTCCAACCACTTTATACATTTCGATAAAGTTAAAGTTCTAGCCCGAGAAGACCGTTTCTTCCCTAGAATGATACGTGAGGCAATAGAGATCCGCCGGCATCCAAATTTTAATAGAGATCGTGGTTGGAACATACCGGTAGCATGGGAACCAGTGCTTAAGTGCATGAGACCCCCTTGCTAGAAGTGTGACTGTAGAATAAATAATAAAAAATCAATTTAATTTCAATTAATAATGTTCATATAAAGTAATTAGTTTATAAATTTAATTTTAACTTCAATTACTAATAATCAATATTGTTGACTTTATATAAAAAATAATTGGTTTGTCTATTTTGGAACGTAACTTCATAATTAACTTTTGTAATTTTTGCCGAGGGTAGTAAACTAACCGTTAATGATTTCTAAAAGACACCTGTCACCTCAGTCATCCGGGACCACGGCACCTGAAAAAGTGCCGAAACGTTGGAAAATTGTAAAAATGTAATAAACGAGCATAAATCCGTATAAAAACAGTTTTAATTATGTCTACTGCTCGTGTTAACCTTAGAAAATACAATAAAATAGAACAAAACCTGTTTGAGGTAATTCTGTATAAATATAAAGCACGCCTCTACCTTTGAAAGGTAGGCAGAGATGAGGTTTTGTAACTTGACACGATTCTGTCAAACTTGTAGGTTATAGAAAATTGTTTAGACGTAAATTACTCCACTAATGAAGCCCCAGAAACACCGCATGAAAAGCTCGTAAATCCGCGAATCAAATCGCATATCTAAACTCGTAAACCAGACACAGACGTAATAAAATCAAAAGTCAACGACACAAGACATAAACTCGGGGCAGGCTGAAGGCCACACACGCTGGTCTAATCTAGCATCCTGCAATATATTAGCGTAGAAACGTACCTTCGTAAAGGCTATTGATAGTTGTTACAACGAGGTTCGGTTTTGTTCAGTAACGGTGAATAATTGTGTCGAAGTCGAAAGGATTTGTTTTGACTTGAGATTGTGAACTTAGAGAGTTTTGTTGTTTTGTTAATTTTTAAGAGAAAATTAACAGTGTTTTTTGAACTTTCGAACATTGTGAGGAAACTTAAGTACCTGAGGTGTCCAAATACCTCAGCGCTTGAAATTGCCAATCTGCGGTGGGCACGCGTGTTCAAGCGCTCGTGGCCCAGTCGAACCGAGTGATTGGAATCAATCACTTAAGTTAAGCAACAAGCAGGCGTGGTCAGGTGCAGGATGGGTGACCGTCCCGTGACTACCGCTAGTGGCATTTTTCCGAGCGCTTCCGTGCTTCGCAGGGCACGTTAAGACGTTGGTGCCGGCTGTCATGTAATGGCAGTCGTTAAGCCATGTCAGAGGCCTTATGGGCGGCTTGATAACCTTTTGACAGTAAGGCCCGCCACTGTCTTACAATCCTCTACCAACCCGGACTTGGCCCCCGTGGTGGAGTATGGCCTAACCTTCCTACGATGCAGGAAGAGACCCGTGCCCCAGCAGTGGGGATATACATGGGTTGATATCAAACACGTGTTCAAGCCCACTTTCTCTCTCTGAGAGGAGGACTGTGCCATGCAGGAGGACGTTTATTGGCTGCATAAAAAAATTTACGAAATCCTCCAATATGAGTTTTAATAATAACCAGTGACCTGAAACCCATCATTAGTCATCAGGACTTTGCAGTTTTCCAAGTAGTTTTATTAATCCTATAGATCAACAATTGATACCACGTGGTCTCTATTAAGATTAAGCTAAAACCTTGCAGTTTTTTTAACACTATGTATTTCCTTTAACCATGATAAAATAAGCAAATCCAGAATAAAAACTACGCTAAGTTTTACGTTTCTTTTAGTACAGTTTGAACGAATGAAGGGACATGGAAAATATTCCAATAATGTCACAACATTATGGCTTAGAGGCTCTGTGTACTAGCAAATGGTTCGATTTAATTCCAACATCCAGCCGATATCTAGCACTATTCCGTATCTCTTACTACGCGCAACCAAAGTGTCAATTTCGAACAGTGCGGCATACCCTTGGCTGTCTCTGAATGTGCATTATACAGGAGGCATATACGGGAGTGGTTCTCTCCAATAGCGCTGATGCGATATTGATACATCGTCTGGGCAACGGTACAGCGTGTGCCGTTGCCGGCAATGACTTAATTCGTGACGATCATACATGCATAAGCTGCGCAGAAGACTGGCGTTGAGGAAGTTAATTGCTGATGACGTGATACGGTTCCTCGCCCTAACACTGCATGGTAACGGAGGAGTGAGCTGACGAGCGCTGATTTACACTCCTGGAGAACTGAATGAAAGAGAATCACAAACTGGAGAGAAAATTCAACACTCTAATAATAGTGGAGGCGTAGTGTAGGACGACCTACAACCAGGTGGGATGACGATCTACGAAAAACTGCCGGCAGATGCTGGATGCGGCAATCTGAAGACAGGGCGCTATGGCGCTCATTAGGAGAGGGCTATATCCAGCAGTGGACTACATAATATAGCCTGGAGAAGAAGAATAATAGTGGAA
The DNA here is from genome assembly GCA_934045075.1 of Yponomeuta sedellus. NCBI lineage: Eukaryota > Metazoa > Arthropoda > Insecta > Lepidoptera > Yponomeutidae > Yponomeuta > Yponomeuta sedellus. The sequence continues at coordinate 4,911,293 of OW203735.1, read as the reverse complement.
GAGTAAGTGAAGATCAGCGCAACCTCACTCCTAATAATAAAACCCAACACTCCTAATAATAATGGAACAGTGAGGCAAAATCAGCGGTAAGTAGGCTCTCCAAAAAGTAGCTATAAGGATTACTTAACACTCCTAACAATAATAATAACTTCCATACAAAACAGTCACTTGAACTGGTCCCAAACTAGGATACCCTGTACGATGCTAGATAGTAATGGAAGTGAGTGAAAATCAGTGCTACGCCAACGGTCTAATCACAAGCCTAAAAAAACCCAACACTCTAATAATAACGGAAGAGTGAGGGAAATCAGCGCCATGTCAGCACCTGTCCAATCAAGTATTAAAGTAATACTTAACACTCCTATTAGTAATGGAAGTGTGGTCGAAAATCAGCGATGTGTCAGTCGTTCAATACAAGCTGGAAAGAATATTCAACACTCCCAAGAGTGAGTGTGAATTAGTGCTACACCAGCAGACCACATGCTGAAAAGAAAACTAAATACTTCCAGTAGTAATTGGTTGGAAGAATGAGTAAAATCAGTGCTATGCCAGCTGTCCATTCTCAATCTGAAAAGAATACTCAGACAACATTTTTTTCTTAAAGTCACACACACTACGAAGTTAATATACACGTACCTAATAAATAGCACCTAAGATTTTTTTAAGAATATATTTAATTTGTGAATACCAATGGCCTTTTCTTGTACCTCATATATCTACACTAATACAGTAAAGAAATAAAGTTTGTAATGAATCATGGTAATGGATCCGAAAGTACTTAACCGATTTAAAAAATGCTTTCACCAGTATTTAGAATGTGCCTCTAGGGTGGAAATAGGCTGTAGACTCATCCGTTTACGTAATCTTGGGAACTATTAGTTTTTCCTCTGTGATATTAGTTGTTAATACTGTCGAAAAACGTTCTTAAAATATAATACGAAGAAAATTGGCATTGCGTCGAAAAAGAACAAAGGTTTATGTAGAGTGCGACAAACTTGTCTGATCCGGTGAAGGCATCAATTTTCTCATAGTAAACTTGACGTTTACATACAAAATTTGACACCTCCACGGGGCAGATAAATTTGTAGTGACGACGATTGACTTCAATCAATCAGCTGTACTCGTCCACTACCAGACTAGGCACGCCACTTCTGCCTCCGACCATCCTCATCCAGCCTCTGCCAGCAATCTGCCTCAGATTCAGGACTATTGATTTAGATCCGGATCAACTTACTTTTGTCGAAAGAGTTCAACCAGGAGGGTGAGTCTCTGAAATGCACAGTAGTTTCGAATCGATCTTCTTCGCGTCAGATGCCTATTTAATTTGGGCAGATTATATAGCCCTGGAATCAAGTTATACAGTGAGTGTAGGACCATTAGGTAGGACATTGAGTACTCCTATATAAAAAGTGTAGAATTACCCAATGTTTTAGAAACTTAGCATTTTTATATGTAGTCTGTGTGGTATTTCTGTTACAAGTAGGTATTTTGAAAAACCACTGCTATTCAATTTGCATGGGCAATTTGGCTTAGTGTCGACGCAGAGTTCCGGCATCCACGTCGTGGGTGATTTTCCGTTCCGTTGTAGAGTTTTAATTGTTATCGTCTGAGTCTGATTTGTTATGGTTATTAATTTCTTGACCTATTTTCTTTATTTTGATATTACGAGTTACGATATGAAACGAGTTCTTACTTTTACAGAGCCTTTGTTTGCATCTACGTAATGAGATGATTTATGTAGCACCTAGTGGCACCTTCACTCACGCTAGATAGATAAAGGGACCACTCGGACGCTGCAGTGCCTGGGACATTGTTTTAGATGGAGTAGACTTGCCCAGCACCTGTACTTCTAACCTTGTACCTGTAACTTCCACGCAACTCAATCACTTGACCTGGTCCCAAACTAGGATACCCTGTACTATGGTAACCATGCAAGGACGTCACATACATGAAAACACACCCAGACTGAGGCCACTTGTAAAAATGTACAGCAGCCCCCAGTGGGAAGTGAACCCACGAGCTCTGTCTTGGTAATGAAGCGCCTTAACTGCTAGACCAACAACGCAGTGTAATAAATCAAAATGTTTTATTGAAAGCGATTTACTAAACCAGATGTACTAGGTGTCAGGGAGACCTTTGCGTCAGATATGGCACGGGAGAGTGTCTAAAATTTTGCTTTTTTGTCCTTGCCTTTTGTGTTTTTATACTGCTTTTAACGGTCTCTAAAAATGTCAGAAATTCAATCTCTTGACTATGCCCATGGTTAATAATACATACATAACCTCACGCCTGTATCCCAGGGGGGTAGGCAGAGACCAGGGACTGCCACTTGCCACGATCCTGACAGATTACCTTCGCTTCATCAACGTTCATAAGTCGTTGCATGCACGCACGCCGGTTCCGGGTACTTTTTATCTTTCCCTTTGCTAATACATCCCCTATCTGGTCGATGTATGTTCGCCTGGGACGACCCTTACCAACCCTTCCACTCACATTCGCAATACATATTTGTTTCGTCAATCTTTCTTCCTTAATCCTCTACACATGTCCTAACCAACGCAACATTCCTTTCTCAATTCTAGTCACTACATCCTGGTTAATTAATTTCATTATATATTATATTAACTAATATTTAAAGTTAAGCAACAACAAAAAGTGAAACTGTTTTCTTCTTACGAGTATGTCTTTCTACATTCAAGGTGGCTTAAAGCAGAATGTTTTATGCGTAACCGTAATCCTTCGTACAATGCAAAATGTTCTTCTGTAATCTGTCACAGTATGCATCTGCCAAAGCTGGCCTTTACGGACGACAAAGATCGTGTTTTGCACGACTTTCCCGCTTATGTTCCGAGCAGTAAGAAATGCTAAGACGGGTATTAGCTCCGACGTTAGATCAAAGATGACCTTTAGTTGCCTTAGCAGACATGAATGAGAACTTTTTGTGCGACACGTAAGTCGTCTATTGAAATTGTAAATGTAACGCGTTTGGTACCGTTTTGTACTATAATGAATGAGATATTTGAAATAAATAATATCTGCGCTAAAGCTACTTAAAGCTGTATAATGTAAGTGAATACGGAATTAAGCTAATCAATCTATATACCTAAATAGCAGCCCGTATCATTCATTAACTTTTTATACTTTGAGTTCTACGACGGTGTAAACAAAATGTTTATTTAATATTTACTAAAAATCACGCACAGAATTTTAAATGACATTACGTTATTTACATAAAACTTCGACAAACATAAACAGGAAAAAAATAGAACAAACATTTGTAAATTTAAAAATAATATAGATATGGTTGTAGTTGTCTATTATGTATATGGTCAATTTTAGAAAAAAAGTGAATTTTTTATTTACTTATATATTATTAGAACAGATTGAGAAAGTAACTCATTATTAGATTTTAAATGAAAGACGAAGAAAGTGATTTAATTAATACTGTTAATCATTTGCTTATTTCTCTGTCATACATTTATCAACCCTTGTATGTCCACACTGTTGGGGCACGGCTCTCTTCCTGCATCGCAGGAAGGTACACCATACTCCGCCACGGGGCCCGAGTCCGGGTTGGTGGAGGATTGTAAGACAATGGCGGGCCCTACTGTCAGAAGTTATCAAGCCGAAGGCCTCTGACATGGCTTAACGACTGCCATTATATGACAGCCGGCACCAACGGCTTAACGCGCCTCTGTCATGCAACGACTGTCAAAACTCATACGAATGCTTCTGAATTCGCATTTAATCCTTTGAATAATTTATTACTCTCTTCTTCAAAATTGTTACCCTCGGTAGAAAATAGTTCCAGCTGTGGAAGTTGGGCTAATATAATTTCTTTTTAAACTTCTCCTTCAGTAGTTTTCAAGATGTCTCATCTGCCGACAGTCTTTTGAATTACGTAGAAAAGTTTTATAAAGACTTTCCTCCTAGCCCCAAGTTAGGACGTTTAAAGTTATTACTTTGACAGATCTTAGATCACACTTAATTACTCTTTCGAAACGAGTCTTGATTAATGAAATCAAGAAATATTATCATACGTATAAGAGCCAACGGATATATTACATTTAATATGATTTGAGACGGCAAGCTGAAGACAAGGCGCTATGGCGCTCATTAGGGGAGGGCTATGGCCAGAAGTGGACTACATAATATTATAGCCTGAAGCAGAAGAGATAAGATGGTCAGAGAGTAATTTTTTCGCGCTGCCTTTTTCTCCACTACACTACGGCGGGAAGGCAGCGGCTTACATTTCACAATATATAATAAAATAAAAAATGCATTGTACCTACATCCCTGGTGTACATGCAATAAAGAATATCTATCTATCTATAATAAATAAATAAATAATAATAATAAATATTCATGGACATATTACATAGATCTCGTTAGCCCTATACTAAGTACAACTAAATGACTTGTGTTATAGGTGCTAACTCGACGATATATTTAATACAATAAATACATAGATAACATCCAAGACCCGAGACAAACTGGAAAAGTTCGTTTCCCAGTTTGACCCGGCCGGGGATCGAACCCGAGACCTTCGGTTGCACAGTCAGCGTGCCAAACCGCTGCGCCACCGAGGCCGTCAAAATCTATCTATCTACATTGACATTCACCAAACAGAATATAAATTATTTACGTTGAAATAAAATTGATTTCATCTTCATTTCAAGGAAAACATCGTTATCCCACTCAAGTTTGTAGGGTATGCACATGTACCTTAGCTCTTGAAATCGCTCCTATGGCACGCGTAGGAAGTCCACACTCTCTTTTTGAGAGAAGGCCTTGTCCTGTAGTGGGACGTTTAATCGGCTGTTTATATTTGTATAGAAAATATCCAAAACGGAGTTTATATACCTAAGTGTGTAACGGTGCAAACCTCTTTACACCATTTTTATTTCTTTTCTATCTATCATTTTCAAATATTTAAATTTTGTCACTCATTCTTCGATTTCCCTCATTTTTCATCCACTACGACTTTACCCTTTGACCAGATTACCTGCTTATCCGTTTTTATCCAGTTTTTTCTGTTTTATTAAAATATTATACTAAATCTACAAATAAAACCACATCTGAAGTCGTTCCAGAGTTTATTTATTAATTATAAAAGTTATAAAACGTTCCAAGTGTTCAAATTTGACGGGTTTAAGCGAGATATTGAACATCTCGAACTTTTTCGACTATTTTCACATTACTTAAGCCCATACTCTCTCTCTCTCTCTCTCTGAGAGAAGGCCTGTGAACAGTAGTCATACGTTTATAGGCTATTTAAGAAACTGAACAATAGACAGGGCAGTCTCCTTGTTTAAAAATAAATCTACTTCTATTTAGCTTTTATTTAGTTCGATTACTACACGAGAAGTTTTAGAGCATCTGCTCCCTAAAAGATGGAGACCCTGTAGTTTAGGGTAAGCAATGCTAAAATGTGTAATTACTCTTAAAAAAAAGCCAATGAATTAAGATGTACAAGAAAGATAAACCGGAATAGCTATAGTAACAATGAACATTTATCTTGAAATAGGTGGTTTTTTATTTTATTTATTTTGTTTAGCTGTATTTGTCATCTCCCAGTCTCTGTCATATTGTTAAGAATTTTTCTTAACTTGGCTGAAAGAATTTTTTTCTGAAATAAGTCAGAACTTACCATTTATTTAAGTTTTTTCTGCTTCTTAACCTTTCTTCAATAAAAAGTAACAAACAAATAGCGTATAGTCTGTTAGCTTTTAGAATATACCTCGGCTACTATCGGATAGAATCGGATATATTCGTGTAATAGAAATATCGGAACTAATATGACACATAACTTTACATAACATTTCAAAATAGCGATGAAAAGATTTATGCAGAGCAGGAAGTAGTATTACACTCGTGTGCTTTCGGCGAAAACCGAAGCCTACGCTAGAGCCCGAGGTATATTCTAAAAGCTAACATACTCTATTTAAAAAAAGTCATCACACGACGATGATAAGCATCGCTGTGATAGCGCAGCGGCTTACGTGCGCTTCTCTAAAATAATCACGGACATAACAGCGCGACCCAGAAAAAGTAATCATGCACAATTGATTAAAAGATCAACGAGAGACGGACACCACAATGCAGTGTAACGGGACCGGCGAATTCACAGTAACACATGTTACATCGTCGCAAAAAACAGCTTATCCGGTATTGAAGCCGCAGGTCTTCTTGTTCAAGTGAAAATGCGAGATTTTCCTACTTTTCGGATTCAATTTGAAAATAAATACAATTCGCTCAGTTGCGAGTTCAATACGCTATGGAACATTTGTTTAGGTACGTAAAATAATGGGAACAATCTGAACAAGTCTCTTTATTTAATTATACATTTTATAGATCAAAATATTTATATATTTTACTCAAAACATTAGAAAGGACATTACATAAGAAGTAACATGTACAAAGGCGAGCTTATCTCTGTAAGAGATTTCTTCCAGCAAACCTTGGAGAGTCGGAGCAGCAGGCGCTGTATGTAAGGCGCTGGGCGTGCTAACCAGCGCCTAGTTCTTTTTCCCATATTTTACTAGAATTTCATGAAATTAAATTGAATTTTATATTGAATATAAAGTGTTGTTGGTAACAACCCTAGTAAGTCCCTACTGCTCGGGCACTGGTCTCTTCGGTTAGGCCATACTCCACCACAGGAGCCAAGTTCGGGTTGGTGGAGGATTCTGAGACAGTGGCGGGCCTTAATTATTATAAAGTATATATTTTAATAAAAAGACTTTTCGAGATTATTAAAATTTTATTTATGTACCTAAAAGAATTGACTATATACAGTCTATTTATTCTTACTTGTCCAATTTAGTAAACACGATTGTAACCTTAAAATTGAGATTAGATGCCTAAACTAGACATTTTCTCGCAAATTCATGAACTATCATGAACTATGTTTATAAAATTGGCAGCGTGTTATCTAAAAGAGTGTTCTAAGTTACTTCATTTATGGAAATATGGCAGTTTTGGACTAAAAAATTACAGTTTACGGGTAGAATCTTGTTTACTAAATTGGACAAGTAAGAATAAATAGACTGTAGTTATTTTCTTAAAAGTCTATCCGGTTGACATTAATTTTACGTTTTCAATTAGCACTTCACAGTCTAGCGCTTTCGTAGGTCCGTAGTAAGCAGTTCCGATTCGTGCAGGCGTTACAATCCGGGATGTACCGCAAAATGTAAAACTGATCCGGAGCGGGGCTTTCCACAATGACTTAGGTAGTTAGTATGAAAATAACTTTTCATTACAAATTTATATTGTCGGCGCCTTAGCAGGGTTCTTGTCAGATACTTCTACTTTTACTATAAGTATAAGTAATCTCATGTATAACAAGAAAGCTTAATAAATATCTTATGTTATCTTCTTTTAATAACGCCTTTAGTGCTGTAATTAATTGCAATAAAAATTTGTTCAATTCGGGAGAATCGTTTTCAAATGACATCTGTCAAATTAATAAAAAAAGTAGTTTGTTTTTAAAATTCAGTTAAATCAAGTTGCAACTTTATATACGGCCAGTCAGTGCGGCGCAAAATTGAAATAACACAAAGTTAAATAGCTATGAATTAAAGAATATATTTGAAATTACTTTTTTGTAATTTACTTTCATCTATATCTTTACAATAACGTAGATTTGAGCCAAATATGTACTATTTTTTCAATGATGTTAATGAAAAGTAATGGCCAAATAGCGGGCCGGCCTCAGAAAAACAAATCGGTGGCGCTAATCCGATCTTCATTTGTTTTTTCGTGTCGTAGAGTTTATACTTTTCTTACATTTAATTCGTAACCCGAGGTAAGCACTAATAAAAGCATAGTGCTTACCTCGGGTTAGACTTATTTAGTCCCTCAAACTATTGACGAGCCCTGTAGGTTACCTTTAATAGGTTACCTTTATCCCTGTGGTAACAATGTACTATTAAATTACTTACGCTACTCATAATTGAAGGGGTATCATAATCGAGTTTATTTAGGTAGAATTATTATTGTATTATTAAAATTATTTTATCTGCAAGCTAACCTAAGTTTTGGAGACAAGTTTAGCAGGTAGTACAATTTACAATATTAAATTTACTCAGTACTCATTTACATCTAGATTATATATGAAATTTAGTATAGAGCGGCAATATTACATCAATATAACATAACGATAAATAAAAACGAAATTGGCTTTTAGGTAGTGTTTTAAATAAATAAATTTATAAATATGTTTAGGTTTGTTTTGTCAATATTTAGATTTAGTTTATAATTAGTAATACATATTTAGTTTTAACTTATTCACTAATTTTAGTATAAAGGAAACTCCTTTTCGTTTGTAATACCAGTTATGTAACCTATAAGAAATAAATTTGATAAAACGAAAAACAATACGATCTTAATGAACTTTAATTTTATAAAAATTGGTGAAGCAGTTTCGGGGCAATTCGATAACAAATACTATGGCATAAGATTTTTATATATTAGATTAACTTTCCATATTATTACTACGTGGTAGCTTACAGGTAGCTTATGTCTTATTTTGCCGTATTTATAAGCCTATATGACCTATTCTCAGAACTGACAAGTAAACACTAAAAAAATCATCTCATCTCAATCAACCCTCGAGATTTTTATGTGGATAGATAGAGAACACTTTATTGTACATAAAAACGGAAATTACACAGATATACTTACATTAGAAAAAAGTTAAGTTAGTATAAAGATGGAATTACTATTGGCAGCCTCATTACTAATAGAACGTTCCTCCAGACATCCCATCGCTATGAAGTTACTTATATATATGATGTGATATATATATATATATATATATATCACTAAAAGTCATCTCTTCCATATAACCTTTGGATGGAATGTCTATATAATATAGACATTATATAGACATTCCATCGAGCGAGCGAGAAAAACCGGCCATTAATAGATATGGCCGGTTTTTCTCGCTTTATCTCGATTTTCCCACTATGGAGTTTTCTTCTGTAATACTATTTTGGTATTCTTTCGTCGGCAGGACGCCCGCAGCCAGGCACGGGGTGCGGTGATGCGCGGCGAGCGCGCGCGCACGACCCATGCATGCCGCCCGCGCACACGGTACGTAACTCCTTAACTTTTACAGCGTCCTATGGTCGGCATCGGCCAAATCACTTTGTTTTTCTTTGGGAGTAGAAGTAGAAAATCTTTATTTGATACTTATACAGTTATAAGCCGGGGGGTGGGCAGCAGCGCCACCTGCAGTATAATTCCACCGAACTGCGATCCCCAACCAGCATGCCCAACGTGGGCATTACCCCACGCAACGTGGGGTAATGCCTATTATAGCACAACGTGGCGCTCTTTAGGGGAGGGCTATGTCCAGCAGTGGACTAATATAGCCTGACGACGACGAGGGCAGTTATAAACTGTACAATTTTACTGTGAATAACTTCTTCCACACAAAACAATCGCTTGTCGTGGTCCCAAACTAGGATACAATATATGGTAACCATCTAGGATATCACAAACATGGGTCATTAGCGAAATTAGCGTTTCTATGGTCTATGGTTCTATGGTCGCCCCCGGCCAAATCAAATGTTTCGACAATGAAATTGCTAGATCAGCGTTGAACAGGTTAAGTTATTCATGCCATCTGCCTAATTGACATAACATACATATTTATGTATAAAAACTCACGTCTGATTTTCTGAGTAAAGAAACTGAAATTAAACCTCTTATACACATAAGGATGTAAGAGTTTCGGTCTTGGTTTTTTCAATATAGTTATAATTTAAAACCATTTTTAACGAGGAATAGTCACCTAACAAAAAACGAGTAGGGCTGTCTCTATTAAACTTTCTACGTGAAAAAATCTAAATCATCAATCTAAAATGCCTTATTTGAGTAAATCTGTGGCATATAAGTGAAATCCTGTAATAAGCTTATTAGTAGTTATTATTTCGAAGTTATTAAGTAGGTCATAAAGCTATTGGTTTTTCAAGTTTTTTTCTAGTCAGTCGCATTTGTGTCCCACTGCTGGGCAAAGGCTTCCCCCGTGATGTCCTCCTCTCCTTGTCTTAAGCAGTCATCTCCCATCCGGGTAAAGATGTTTGAGAGATCGTCCCGCCTCCGCTTTGCCCGACTACGTTAGTGACCCAATGAGTCGCAATTTTCGCCTATCTATCTGGACCTAAGGTTGCGTGAACGGAAAACGAAGCAGAAGACGAGCACCAACGCATTGGACAAACATCATAACAAAAGCTTCGGGAGGGACTCTACAAGCAGCCCTCTTACAATACATCTGGCGCATTTTCGAAACGAATGGAGAGAGCTGGTGGTGGAAGCTGCCCCATAATCACGTCGCTCAGCCATGAGGATACGACGAAGAAGAATATCTCGACCTATACAAATGACGTGGTCTGCCCAGTTCCACTAAAGTTTTGGGGTCACAGCTCAGAGGTTTTCGGTCTCTTCCTGCATCGCAGGAAAGCTAGGCCATACTCTACCACGGGGGCCAAGTCCGGGTTGGTAGAGGTTTTCCAAATATCATTAAATAAATTTATGAATAGCCTATGGTTAGGCATAAGCCTCTTTCCTTTTACTCGTATCATAACTAACTCCCCTTTCTCGTGATCTCTTGAACGTTTTAAACAGAAATCGTACGAGAAGTTCTTCGATCGTTCGATAGATTTCTGTTGCTAACGATGTATCAACTGATACGTACGTGCGAACGATCAACATTCTAGCTGGGTTAGTGAAGCAGCTCCTTATGAATGATTGAAAAAATATAGCGACATCTACGACGATCGATGTTCGATTCACACGATTCGATCACGCGGTGGTATCACAAACTAACTACCCCTCTTCAGTGGACGTACTGCCGAACTGCTTCGCTTAGCAAGAGATAAAGATATACACGGATTATATTCTTTTTTTTTATGCCCGTGTTAAGGACAACTTTAAAAACCTACTTACAGGCTAAAAATTCCACCCGTGCCGGGACTCGATCCCGCGACTAATGGCTAACCGCGCCAGCGCTCTCCCAACTGAATGGGCGACTTACCGGCGCATCAGTGAAATTTTGAACCTCTTTACGATACTCTCTGTATTACGGAGTTAAATCTGTCCCTATCCGTGCCAAAAGATGATGATGATGCAGCCTATTTACTTACGCATCACTGTAGGGCACAGGATCTCTCTCTCAGGGAGAGAGAGAGAGACAGAGCACGCTTGTATCACGTGGCCTAGCGCGGATTGGCCATTTTAAGTGATGAAGTATGTGAAAGCCTCTAGCACTCAGGTTTCCTCACGATGATTTTCCTTCACGGTTGGCGAGTGGTATTGTTACTTCAAATTTACAAATATACGAATTTTACCACAAAGACTTTGTTTCTTAAGTTTTGCACATTCGTGAAGTTATAGTGGCAATACCACTCACAATCTGTGAAGGAAAACCTTTTGAGAAAACCTGTGTATCTGAGTTGTTCAAATAAATCAGCGCTTGTAATTGCCAATCCGCGGTGGACACGCGCAGTAATTAAGCCCATCTCTCTCTTAGAGGCCTGTGCCCTGCGGTGAGACTTTTATAGGCTACATAAAAAAATATTTCACCACGAGACAAATTAAACAGAAGTGTAATTCGTAAACTTCTGTTCACATTGTGTTGTGACGAGAGAGTCAGTTTCGTGGAATTCCGAGAGCGTTTCACAATCTGATCTTATTATTGCAATGTGCGTGGTGAGATGCGTATGATAGATTAGTGCCTAAACGCTGAACGAGCTAGCTCTGAGATACGATCGAATTTTCAGCACTAGAAAGTGACATTTACGCCCGCCATCTCCATTGCATCTTAATTGCTTCAATTGAGAAACTTCATCATCATTATTATCTTAATATTGATCGACATCTGATGCTGTTTATTTGCATGTAATAACTGGAGTAACATTTCCCCCTCTCCCTCGGATGATTTCAGATTATAATCGATTTTCATCGCAAGATATTGTAACGTTCACTGGACTACCAGATGAAATGAAAAGGTTTTGTTCAAAGTAGAGTAGAAACTCATTTTGGAGAAAAAATGGACAGCTCGAAAGTTAGTCTTATCATTTACTTGATTTAGTGTAACTTTTTCTATCCTTCGGACTCTACCCATCGTTTTAATTGAAAAAAGAATTGTTTTGTTGTGCCCGCCAAAGTGACTAACAAGGAGTTATATATCTTCATATTTTTAGGTTTAAGGACCGTTCGTCTGTCTGTCAAGAACTTTTATCTCGGAAACACGTGGTGGTATCGAATTAAAATTAGAAGCGTAAACCTAGGTCTAAAGTCCTTTGAAGTTCTGAAAAAATTATGCTTCTAAGTTAACGCATAAAATAAGTACGGCCGTTTATGCCGCAAAAAATATACATTATGAACTTTAAAATAATCATAAATTTCATAGGGTACTTCCTATGAACCCTATAATTACCCTATGGTAAAATTCATAAGGGACTTCCCTATGAAGTTTGGCAAGTATTATCGTCTTATATCACAAATATTCGGGTTATAAGGATATTAATCGTTGCCTGTACGTCATACAGAGAATATTGTAAAAAGAGGTTCGAAATTTCACTGATGCCGGTGAGTCGCCCATTAGCTCAGTTGAAAAGAGCGCTGACACGGATAGCCAGAGGTCGCGGGTTCGATTCCCGGCATGGGTTGAATTTTTAGCCTCTAATTATGTTTTTAAAATAAGCAAAATGTACTTCATATGTACTTCCTACGTTCAGTACTTATATACAGGACGTTTCTAAACTAGACTACAGGTAGACAGAGCCGAATTAACAGGCGCTGTTCTTTTACGTGAAACTTTACCTTTATCTATTTGGTAAAATTTACTTTACCTTTATCTATTTGGTGAACTATATTTTCACGCCATTGCTTTGGTCGAGATAGACCACCAGTTTTTTAAGCGTGTGAGCTGAGCGCGCTTTCCAGACAAAATAAATACCTATTCTAGCAGAAGGATGATCAAGCAAGTCAACCCCTACTTTTAGTTGTAGAGTCACTTGCGAATGTGAGTGGAAGGGTTGGTAAGGGTCGTCCCAGGCGGACATACATCGACCAGATAGGGAATGTATAAGCAAAGGGAAAGATAAAAAGTACCCGGAACAGGCGTGCGTGCATGCAACGACTTATGAACGTTATGAATCGAAGGTGATCTGTCAGGATCGTGGCAAGTGGCACTCGTTGGTCTCTGCCTACCCCTCTGGGATACAGGCGTGAGGTTATGTATGTATGTATGTATGTATGTATGTATGTATGTATGTATGTATGTATGTATGTATGTATGTATGTATGTATGTATGTATGTATGTATGTATGTATGTATGTATGTATGTATGTATGTATGTATGTATGTATGTATGTATGTATGTATGTATGTATGTATGTATGTATGTATGTATGTAGTCACTCGTAATAAAATGTACTAGAGTGCACACGTAAAGGGATACACTAACGTTATCCTTCCTAACCTACACGATAAAGGTTTAAAAATTTTAAATCAGAAGTAGTAGTAAGAGAAGCACTCTTATAGAAACACACACACCCATAAACATACACACACACACTGAGTCACTAAATCTTTTTATTATTGTAACTAAAAGCTAAGACACCTATGTAAATCTATATTTAGAGCATTAGTACCCACGACACAGGTTATGCCTAGTGTGGGTGCTACCTACTGTATAGTATATAGTTATATAAATGGTCTTCTGTTAAATAAATTTTTTTTTAAAAGGTCACGGTATATAATTTCACGCTTGAATGCCGGTAGGGTAAGCAGATACCATGGTTTACTACTTGCACCGATTCTGACGAATCTCTTTTGTTATTTTAGCCCTCATTACAGAAGAAATTATTTTGGATCCTATTATAAGGTGTCTATTGAGGGTTTTAAATACGTATTTTGGTAGTGATTGACCCACAAAGGATAGCTATTACATAATTTTCTGCATCAAGCCTAGTCATATGAAGAAACTATATATCCAGATAGGGATATGAAGAAAGAAGAAATAAAGAAATTTAATGGAATAAACAGGCAAGAACAGGCATACAACTCATATTTACAAACACAGAAAAGAAAAACAATTTATAATGTATACTTTTCTCCATGAAGCGCTCGTGGCCTAGGGAAGCGCTGGTGGCTTAGGCGAAGCGCTCGTGGCCTAGGCGAACCGAGTGATTGAAATCAATCACTTGAGTTAAGCAACAACAGGCGCGGTCAGGTACAGGATGGGTGAGCGTCCCGTGACTACCGCTAGTGGCATTTTTCCGAGCGCTTCCGTGCTTCGCAAGGCACGTTAAGCCGTTAGTGCCGGCTGTCATATAATGGCAGTCGTTAAGCCATGTCAGAGGCCTTATGGGCGGCTTGATAACTTCTGACAGTAAGGCCCGCCACTGTCTTACAATCCTCCACCAACCCGGACTTGGCCCCCGTGGTGGAGTATGGCCTAACCTTCCTGCGATGCAGGAAGAGACCCGTGCCCCAGCAGTGGGGGCATGCAAGGGTTGATATCGAGGTTTCTGCATCAAGCCTACTCTAACATGAACCCATCGTAAAGAATCGAAAGACCACTGAGCTCGTGGGAGCACAATACAGAGTCTACAGTCTGTTTATCCTTACCTGTCCATTTTAGTAAATAAATTGTACAAGTAGAGTATGGTTTTTTAGTCGAAAATTGCAATATTCCCATGAAGTAACTGGGACACCATTTTAGGTAACACGCTGCCAGTTTTACAAAGAAAGTTAATCTAGCTAGAAAATGTCTACTTTTGGCATCAAATGTCAGTTTTGAGGTTAGATTATTCATTTTTTATTTTTATTTATGTAAATTAAATTTGTATGTATCTGTTGATAATTTTATTTATTCAAACTGTTATTGAGGCATGTATTTGGAACCTCTGAAATTATTGTTTTCTATGTTTTTTTTTTGTACATCTACTTCCTTGTCTAATGTATTAGTCTGGAAGAGATCACTTTTAGTAATAAGGCCGCCGTCTGTACTCTTAGGTTAAGAAATATCTGTGTCATTTCCATTTTTATGTACAATAAAGTGTTCTCTATCTATCTATCTATTATTGTTTACTAAATTTGATAAGTTAGCATAAATAGACAGTACGTTCTTCTGTAGTTCTCATTGTGTGGTTTCCACGTTCAACGCGACTCTTGAATATTTCATGAGGGCGCTATGAAGCTGGCGACGGTTAACTTCGCAGCGTATAATTTGTTCATATTTCGTGTCACAGATGGCGCTGCCCAGATAGGTGGGTCGCGCCTGCATCGCGGAAGGGCAATATTTTTGCGTCGTTTGCAATCGAACTGAACAATAGTAGCTGCTAAGTACTGCGGTTGCGTACATTTAGGCGTTAAGTTGAAGTTAAAAGTGAGGTTAAGCTGCTGTTTCACTGCAAAAGCTTGAAGTCGGAATATTGAAAAAAATATAGACATCGAAGTAGCTTTTTAGTACTTACCGACACTGATCGTCTTAAGATAAGGTTAGATTTATGAATCATTTAGTGTTACAAAGACCTGAATGAAGTTTTTTCATGAAGACTTCGTAGAATTTGTCATGAATTTGTTGTAGAATATGTAAGTATCTAGAAGGTTTAGAGGTATGACAATCCTCCATCAACCTGGACTTGTCCTCCGTGGTGGAGTATGGCCTAACCTTCCTGCGATGCAGGAAGAGACCCTTGCCTCAGTAGTGGGGACGTACAAAGGGTCTTAACCCTTATCGAAGGTTTAAAGGACATTTTTTTCAGTCAGACCTTCATAATTCATATTGTTATATTTTATCTTCACGAAGAGTTGAATCGACAGAAATTCTACTTATAAATTTAAGTTTTGGAGTCGCCCGTATCACAAATAAATAAAGTGCACGCATTTAAAAATCGATCAAGTGTACACAAATACACCAGTCCCTCAAAGTTGGTTCCCGTAAGACTAAAGCAAAAATAAAACGAATTCACTTTATCTGCAAACATAACAGTACAATTCAATCGAGACTAAATCAAGTGAGTACCGTCAGACGAAACTATAAAACGACGGTTTGATTGCTCCAGACGGCAACAGAATAGTTACCTGCGTTGTACAACAGAAAGACTGATGGCCATTTGGAAACAAAAAGAGTAACAATGTTTATTTTAAAATGAATAATTATCCTTTACTAGCTGTGCTAGTAAAAGATAATTATAATAAATCGATAAACCGCGGGGGTTTATCAATTTTTCTATGGGATTAAGATATTTTCTCGCAGTAAAACGTACCCTATGTGTTAATCGAAGGTGTCAGCTAACTCGATACCAAATAGTTAAAATATTTTCGGGTCTTAATCGCGTAGTAATTTATTGCTATTTTACCTCGACGTTTCGACGACGTTACAGCCATACCAAATTTTATAAAAAACCGCTCCAGCCGTTTAGACGTGAAGAAGTAACAAACATACACACTCACAAACTTTCGCCTTTATAATATTAGTGTGATGATATTTATTAAGGGTTGGCGGTAGCCCAGTAGTAGAACAATGGACTCTGAAGCGAGAGACTTAGTTACGAATCCCAAAGCCAATGGCGTTGTTTTCTAAGTTATATACATTTGTGAAGTAACAATAGCACTCGCTAACTGTCATATCGTAAGGAAACTTGAGTGACTGAGGTATTTGAATACCTATTCAAATACCTCAGTCACTCAAGTTTCCTTACGATACGAATACCTATTCAAATACCTCGGAACTTGAAATTGTAGATCGGCGGTCGGAACACGTAGTAATTAACCCCATAGTCTGAGAGAACGCATGTGCCCTTAATGCATGTGGGACTTTTATAGGCTACATAAAAAATATACTGTGTATGTGAAAATCGATCGATCGATATCAACCCTTGTATGTCCCCACTGCTGGGGCACGGGTCTCTTCCTGCATCGCAGTAAAGTTAGGCCATACTCCACCACGGGGGCCAAGTCCGGGTTTGTGGAGGGTTGTAAGACAGTGGCGACTGTCACTGTCGTACTGTCAGAAGTTATGAAGCCGCCCATGAGGCCTCTGATATGGCTTAACGACTGCCATTACAAGACAGCCGGCACCAACGACTTAACGTGCATTGCGAAGCATGGAAAATATACGATATTATATAGTGTTGTACTTTTTGAATAAGTGATCCCGGAACTAAGTTTAAATTTGTTGTATTTGCCTAACCTTAGGGTTTAATTTTTATTTCACATTCACATCCAAGATCGCGTAAGCTCAATACAGACATGTATAAAACACCTGTGTTTCATATTTTTGTGAATGTTAACTCGTAAACTGTGAATGAAAATATGATGAGGAAACTGTTTGATGAAATTCTAATTATTCAGATTTAAGTGATGGGCTAGATGAAGACAAGGGAAGGCTATGTCCAGCAGTGGACTACATGATATAGCCTGTAGAAGAAGTGATGAGTACAAGATCGGTATCTACGTAGTGTTAAAGTGTATTGTCTCTCTCTCTCTGTCTGTGAGAAGACACTATAACGCTCGCTCTCAGGTATAGAGAAAGAGTATGAGAATCTCTATGCATTGCAGTGAGACGAATATAGGCTTCCCATGTTGTTCTCATTTCCCTCTAAAATAATACATGTAGTGTTAAAGTGTATTGTCTCTCTCTCTCTCTCTGTCTGAGAGAAGACACTATAACGCTCGCTCTCAGGTATAGAGAAAGAGTATGAGAATCTCTATGCATTGCAGTGAGACGAATATAGGCTTCTCATGTTGTTCTCATTTCCCTCTAAAATAATACATGAAGTGTATGTTTTAATGACTCACAATGATTGTACACATATATAGTTTTATTTTAAATACACGGTGCACTGTTTCTTATTCTACTGACAACGAATGTTACTCAGCCGTACATCTGTCGAGTTTGTTTTGTGCCTCCACCATAGAATCTGATGACAAAACGCCCATTTTGCTCAGTCAAAAGCGGCCATTATTCTGTGTTTATTTTCCTATCAGTTGATGTTATTAGGCAATTTTTCCGGTTGGCTGTACAAAAGGAGATTGGTATAGAGTGGTCGGGGCACTTTCTTTGGGAAGCTCTTTTTGTGCCGGGACGTGCCGCCACTGTTTGTTTTTGTGGGCCTCGAAGCGATTCTGTTTGAACGGCGCACTCCTAACTGATCTTAGAACTGGGTTCTTAATCCATTGTTAAAATAAAGTGATACTTTTTATGTAACCATATTTATGTCCCACTGGTGTGTTATGTTAGGAAAATGAAGATTTATTTCAACAAAAAAAAACACATTCTATTGTTGAAGTTCAATATGCAAGCTATATCCACTTTATGATGGTGATGATGATGATTCACTTCATAATGTTTACAACTACTAAACAACAATTTGTTAAATTCGCGTTTTATGGAGGTTTATTTTCAGATCATTCTATGTAACACATACGAATTTTAGCATTATCTCTCAAACAGCGTCACACTGAAAGGATAAAAAGGAAATGACAATAAATTGCCTTGCAAGCAAAATTTTAAGTTGTAGAATTTGGTGTAAATTACAATATCTAACCGAAATATTTCAGTAAATGCGCAAAATGTAATTAATGAATATCGCCCTATTTTACAACATGGATACGGGTATGCTGTATGAGTTTATAAAATAGATAGATTTTATGCGATCCTAACTATTGTACTGTATAGTTTCAAAACAACACTTATATCTATCATTATATATAACTCATTAGTACAGTTCATTACTATATCAAAATGTAATGAAAATCTGATATTTTATGTTCACAAAACATCCTGGCAAGTTTTTGCTAGGTAATCAAACAAATCAAGTATTATTATCCGATACCTGGTGTCCCAGACTATCTCCAATTATCAAACATCAGACCTCAAATCGACGATTGAGTCGGGAATGGCCCGTCAACTCTTTCATGCGACTGTTTGTACACGTTTTAAGGTCGAACGGTTTTCACTTTCGGCGGAATTGCAGACGGTCTGCCCGCACTGACGCTTTGTGCCCCAAGTCGGTTAGGCGGACACCGGCTACCGGCTTAGTTACCGGCTTATCATTAGTTAGCCCAAGGTAACTAGTGATAAGCCGGTAACTAAGCCGGTTAATATAAGATAAGAATATTATTTATAGTACACTGGACAAAGCAACCAATACATAATATGGAAAAGGTACATACTGCAATTATCAGTTTTATTGCTAAAAGCAATTTCTTCTAGACAACCTTACTATGGAAAGTTGCTGAAGGAAATACCAATAGAGAAAAAATAAACTTATTTTATTACAACCTCTTAAGCCCTATACGTAGATCATAAAGTAGAAGTTCCTTAATTCGTACGACTACCCAATGAACTTTAAAAACGAGATCTGGAAAAGTTACTGTTATAGGTCCAATATTTTTTTGGTATTTTTTGGATATATGTTGTTTTTTTTTAAATGTATTATATTTTTAAAAGATTCGGATTAATTTATAGATTCAGGGGTTATGCTAGTGATAGCACATGTAACCTACAAAGTAGCCTTAAAACCACGAGCTTACAAGAAGCCATGAATCTGTTTTACTCCAAAACGGCCATTTTTCAGCAAAAATCGATTTAAGTCTTAAATTATTGAGTCTAAGATCTGTTTTGTAAGAGTTACGGTATAAGGTGTAGATTGCAAAAATAGTTGTCAACTATATTGAGATTAATAAGGTTAAATTTATTGAATGGAATCCGGCATTATTTTGCAGAAATCCATAATAGCATTAAAATGTGAAAACTACTTTGCTAAATTCCGCCAAAAATCACTTTTTTAAGCAGAAGCAAGACACGAACACGTACCACCAACACCAATACTTTAGTGAGAAAATGTTCGACGCGGGATTATTGGCGGAATTTAGCAAAGTAATTTTCACATTTTAAGGTTAAATTTATACAAGATCGCATTATATTATAATATTTTGTATTCCCTCATTCCCAATTGTATCCCCTCAAGGTGGGAAACGTGAGTAATATAGTAACTAAACAGATTTGATTAGATTTGATAGGAGTATTTATAATAAAAATTCGCTGGGCCATGATTGTTAAAAGTCGTACAATCTCAAAAGCAAAATATCCAAACCAAAGTTATCAAAGTCAGCGCTGGAATGTGTAATGTGTGATGCGTCAAGTGTGGAATAAATTACAGATAGAACAACACATTATACGACTTGACCAAAGAATTGTAGTAAGAAAGTTTAAACGCGCCCGTTTATGTCTTTTGTAACAATCAATTATTGCGCATCATTGCGTATCTGAAGTCTTTGCTTCCCGTCTGTAAAACCGAAGGAAACGTTATGTCTTTCACACATGGACTTACAGATATAGCTCAAAGAATTACTCAGTTGAAGTGTCAGTAGGGCAAGTACCTCGAGGAACTGATGGCCGTTGGGACGAAAAAGTTCTGACCTGGTGACCACAGGCCAAAGTCACTGACGTAGTTCAGAAGTTTAACAGGCTGAAGTGGCAGTGGGCTGGTCACATCTGTCGTAGAACCGATGACCGTTGGAGCAGACGAGTTCTCGAATGGAGACCTCGACTCGGCAAGCGTAGGACGCCCTCCGGCAAGATGGACCGACGACCTGAAAAAGGTGGCGGTGGAGACTGGATGACGAAAACGGGAGATCGGGTCTTGTGGCGCACTCTGGGGGAGGCTTATGTCCAGCAGTGGACTGCAATAGGCTGAAATGAATGAATGACCACGGGTCAGACAATGCAACGTGAACATGCCCTTCACCAGATGGTCTGATAAACTGGTTATTGTGGCGGGAAGTAGCGGGATGCGGGCGGAACAAGGCCGGGGAAGCTTGGAAAACTTTCCGGGAGGCCTGTGTTCTGCAGACGGCGTCAAATGGCGATGACGATGATATTACTTGGCTCGCTAGCTCACTTGTCTGATTTTGAAAAATTAATTTTTAAATTCAGTGTTGATGACACGGCTGTCTCTGGATTTAAGAATAAACATTTATAACAAAAAACAATTGCTTTAAAACGCGTGTAGCGAACAGCACGTTTATCTATATAAGCGCTTTCTACTGTAGTTACGTTACGGGCGAGTTAGCAACGAAGATAAAAAGGTTTATTCGCTGTTAACTTCAATTCATTACCAGGCAGTGGTATAATAGTTACAACCTTAAATTGAACCTTGTTACCTTAAAAAAGTCTAAAACCAATGAAATTTTTATTGTAGCTGTTAAAGTGTTAAGGCACTAGTGAATTAATGTCGGTTTACAAAGTGTTTCATACATTCAAAGCTATTTATGAGCACGGAACACTATCGCTGTGAATTATTCAACTTCAGCTGTGAATTATTAAGTTACCGTCCAACACAGCTCACAGAAGTAAACTGGGTACCTATTTTATATACCAATAGGATTTTTCCGTCCGGCCAGATAGAATATGAGATCGAATAAATTCTCATTTTATCTAGAGTAAACAATAAGGCTTTGCTATATTTTGTAAATTATATAAGTTATTAAAATCCTTACCAGTATCTTTTAAAAAAACTTATTATTTCAAAAACATGATGAGATATTTTGTTAGTCCCGATACGCAAAACATTTACGG
This sequence comes from Yponomeuta sedellus, assembly GCA_934045075.1. Classification (NCBI taxonomy): domain Eukaryota; kingdom Metazoa; phylum Arthropoda; class Insecta; order Lepidoptera; family Yponomeutidae; genus Yponomeuta; species Yponomeuta sedellus. Next base: position 4,889,688 of record OW203735.1, on the reverse strand, counting down.
GACTTATTTAAATGTATGTTTAATGCAGCGCTCGTGGCCTAGTTGAACCGGGTGATTGGAATCAATCACTTGAGTTAAGCAACATCAGGTGCAAGATGGGTGACCGTCCCGTGACTACCGTTTGTGGCATTTTTCCGAGCGCTTCCGTGCTTCGCAAGGCACGCTAAGCCGTTGGTGCCGGCTGTCATGTAATGGCAGTCGTTAAGCTATGTCAGAGGCCTCATGGGCGGCTTGATAACTTCTGACAGTAAGGCCAGCCACTGCTTTACAATCCTCCACTAACCCGGACGTAGCCCCCGTGGTGGAGTATGGCCTTACCTTCCTGCGATGCAGGAAGAGACCCGTACCCCAGAAGTAGGGACATACAAGGGTCGATATAAATAATTGTCATTTTAATGTAACATATTTAAAAAATTAATAACCTTCCCGTGTTATTTAGAAAAACTCAATTCCATTAAAACTAAACAGTAAAATAATTTTATTAAAATCGCTCCAGCAGCCGTTTAGACGTGAAGAAATAACAATACTGACTCACAGACTTTCGCCTTTATAATATTAAGATAGATTTTTAGTTGTAAGCACGATTTTGACCTCAATATGTGCCCTGTAAACATATTGGTAAAGTTTACTTGCGATCCGGCGCGTCGTTTGTAAATGTTGTATGGGAATTGCTCCTCGAGGAGCGGCCTGGATTAGAGTGTTTCAAGGAAATGCGTTTTTTATACATAACACCCTTTAGCTTTTTATTTTATTTAGCTTGTAAGTTACATGGAACGTTACTGAATAGAGGACATAGCTATTTAGAGGCTAAAAATTCCACCCATTGCGGGGATTCGAACCCGCGACCTCTGGCTATCCGTGCCAGCGCACTTCTAACTGAGCTAATGGGCGACTCACCGGCATCAGTGAAATTTCGAACCTCTTTACAGTGACAGTATTTTAATACTACAATAATTTAACTGTGGCCCCATCCACGATAAGCAAGCTTGTATTGGGTACCAAAACAGTACATTACACAACTAGGGTGGTAATACAAAGAAAGGCCGAGATCGCAGAAGTTTGCGGCCCGAGCTGCAAGCGAGGGACGTAAATATGCGATCGAGAGCTTTCTTTATTACCTCCCGTGTTGTGTACATCTTTTTATGTCTACACTTGGCCAGAAAGCCACTTTATTGCCAGGTGTGGCATAAATAGATTTACAATTCAATTATTTCGCAGTGGTAAGGCAGACGTATTAACAAAATTGAATGACCTAAATAGAACTAGTTTAAAGCATGCATCAAGATTGTAGAGTGGTGGTGCAGTGTAGTGTTAGAGACAATACAATAAAATATCATAAAATATATTAGGATAGTACGACTCAGGATAAAACGAAGGGATGACACAAATACTCTTCTGAATCGGTCGGCGGTTCAAGCACTTACAAATTCAGAAGTACTGCGAATCATTACAAAGAAAGTAACTCCGACAGTAAGGTCTGCTCGCAGTGTTTCCCTTTGCCGTAAGTGGCCGTTTCATAAACCGAAGTAAATATTCGGCTTAACAAAGACAAGCGATAGGCATCGCTGATAGTTTCCCGGTAGCCATGTTGAATGGGGCTCGCGAGAACCGATAGCGATCGCGAGAGGTCGTGTCAACGTAATTTGTTGTTCGTAAGCTGCTACACGGTGAAATTGGATGTTTAGTGCCTTTATTCTGTACAGTTTAGCCGACGAAGCGAGCTTCGACGCTACTCACATTAAGCTCTGCGAATCAGAGCGATAGCTGGGAGCCAATTCTCATGTCATTAGCAAATAATAATTATACGACTCTAAGGATTGCGACTTAGAGTCCAACGACAGATGAAAAGTCGAGCGACAGCTAAAATCTGTGTTCTAAACGCCATACTATATTGAATTAGAATAAGAAAATAAGTGTCCACTGACTCTGTCGAGTTATATTATTCTATTTCTAATCCTTCAAATACTTTGCGTCTAAGCTTTCAATTCGTATGGGCGAGATTCGTCTCCCTGGGCCTTAATTCCGTTAGTACACTTCAATGAGAGATGGTTAGAGATAGAGAGTGTTTCTTACACCATTAGCGCCTAGAAAGTTTGATACGTGTGCGGGCTTAGACTTAAAGCAGCAACGAATTAGAATTGCCCGTTCGTGCAATGGTCATTGACACAAGGGCTTTTTATTCATCTCTGTTCATGGCTAGAGAGGGTAGCTCTAGCCAAGTTACTCCCTTCTCTTTCGTCTCAGAGAGAACGGATCTCTTCCGCGTCTGGGACGGTCTTCCGGGTCGTGGTGAGCCTCTGGCGTGATTCAAGTCGCGAGCCACCTTGAGGATGGATGTGTTTGAATAGTGTATAGTGCTTACCAAAATTTAGATTAGCATTTGATCACATTATTCACAAAAATACTAAAAGAAATTCAGGCGCTCAGTTGACGTGAATATTTTGAATAAAAACTAAATAATAAACTAACAAATTGTCCTTAGCACGGGTCAGTGCATTAAAAATAATATAACCATGTGAGTACACCGATATCATTCCGATGTAAAACCTAACTGCAAAGTAGGTACTCGGGGCTGCTAGTGATGCAAATTACTTCAGCCAGATGTCGCTACCTGTACGTAATACAGAGAATATTGTAAAGAGGTTCGAAATTTCACTGATGCCGGTGAGTCGCCCATTGGCTCAGTTGGAAAGAGCGCTGGCACGGATAGCCAGAGGTCGCTGGTTCTAATCCCGGCATGGGTGGAATTTTTAGCCTCTAAATAGGTTTTTAAAAACTAACAAATCATAATGTCAATTTTAAATAACTTCTTAGAGTCAGTTTATTTACTCTGTGGTTATGTTTTTTTCTCTGTAAAACCTCCACCACAGACTATTTCAATCAGCGCTTTTCGAGTGTTTTAAGGAATCCTGTTTCTGTAAATAAGACCGCTTGTATCCAAGTGATTTGGGATAAGCCGATTTCAATACTTTATCGATCAAGCGTGTGACACTAAGTTGCAATCTACGTTGAAATACACCATTTATACTTTGCTGAACGAGAGATCTGAAAGGCGTCGACAAAAAAGGTACGTCGCTCATTTCGGCGATCAAAATCAAGATTATCATAAAGTTCTGTATTATCCTCCTCGTAACTCTTACCTCTGACTCTTAACTCTTGAGCGCAATGGTAAGGTAAGGTTTTGTTACCAAACTGTCTCACTCGCAAGGAAAAAGTCTTATTAATACAGTTGCGAAAAAAATAAGCAATTTAATAAAGAAACATTATTTGGAAATTTGGAAAATGGCGCCAACCGTAAAAAAATATAAGCAGAGATTTTTTTTCTTCACCCATTCTAGTTTGCAAAGGGAACTATGCCCATACAGCCAAGCCTTCAGTAGATTTTTTTTATTTATATGAAATAAAAATGAAATTGAATGAGATGAAATGAAATGAAACATAACTTAACTCATTCAATCATTAAATCTGATATTGAAACAAATTAGAGGCTCATAAAAACTTCTATATTTTTTTTAGTAAAAACTTCATGGTTGGTTTTTCTTTTTAATAGACATTATTTTGACAGTTGGGAAAGAAAAGGCACGAGTGCGGTAAAGGTAAAAAAAAAGCACGAGTGTGTAATCCCGCACGCTATAGGTACGTCCCTGTAACACGCCACTTTTTCAGCAACTGTATTAAAAAAGTCTATACAAAACATTGTTAAAAGGTGAAGTTTTGTTTGGGTTAGTATTTTCTAAGGTTAACACGAGCTGTAGACATAATTAAAACTGTTTTTATACGGATTTATGCTCGTTTATTACATTTTTACAATTTTCCAACGTTTCGGCACTTTTTCAGGTGCCGTGGTCCCGGATGACATCGGATGTCATCCGGGACCACGGCACCTGAAAAAGTGCCGAAACGTTGGAAAATTGTAAAAATGTAATAAACGAGCATAAATCCGTATAAAAACAGTTTTAATTTTGTTTGGGTTAGTTTTGCTAACTAACACCTTGTTCTTGACATGTTTATTTAATTGGCATGCTAATGGAGATTTCAAGTTTACAGCAAATGCGAACGTAAACATCGACTGGCTAAATAAATTCACATACAAATGGAACATCATTGTAAGTGAAATTGAAAGTCTTCTTTTCACTTATTAAGGGTCGTTACGTAAACAAACCCAGAGGCCCGTCATAAAAAGTGAAATCGAAACTCATACGCGTTGACAGTAAAATAATAAGAAGAAAAATAAACAAACTCCAATACCATGCGTCCATGACTACGCTAATCGCTGCATCTAACAAAACCTACCAATTATGCCTTTAGAGAGAAGTGAGAGAAAGTGAAACTAAGAAAAGCACTTGCTTTTTATTTCAACGTTTTACGCAACGGTGGCTGATTGTTGTGCAACAGTTGCAACCGGCGGTTTTTGCGTGGACAGCAATTAATTTGCCGATGCCGCCTAGCAAATTCCAATGTGATTTTTGCGAACTGTCTTTTCTTTTCTATTTCACAAAATGGCGGGAAAGTTATAAGAGAAACTGTGACTAGTTACTCTACGAGAATCTGAAACAAAACAAATTAAAAACTGCAACGTGGTTTCACGTATTCACACAAATTGATCAGTTATTAGGACATTTTACACATTCGACGGAGACATTTGTTCTTTTCCTATCCGGTAATATTTCTTTCATGACTGTGATTACTATAAAAGCTTAAACCACTTTGTATAATTGCAACAAAGAATAAAACGGCCTATTAATAATCGTTTAAATCAAATGATTTAATCATTCTTCGTATACCTAATGAGTGGAAAGGGAAATATAGACAACAAAATCTTATAGACATTTTACCTACATGATATAATTTTAGAGTCCTTATGTGAAGCTCTGTTATGTAGGATATTATGAAAACATTTTGCACTGGGGCTAAGCCGAAAATACAAAGTAGGTAGTGACAAGCAAGTACCTACTTTTGCTTCTTATAAATAAATTTAAATAGTTTATTCAGATTATGAACAGCAAGCATTTAGCAGTTTTTAAACATCTGTTACTGTTGTTGTTGTGTTGTTGTACCGGTGTTGACCTGATATTGTCGTGAAGAAAAACAAATTGATTGATTACTGCGAACACCATACTTACGCGAAAACTCTCTCTAGTAACGATATTGCATCTTTTAATAATGGGGCGGATGAAAAACTCTATTAAATGGATCTATGTCAATGAATTATATTAGAAACATTATTAAGTTTTAAAACTGCACCAGTTGCAGTTATTTATTTACACTCGCAGAGAAAAAAAGGTACAAGCTAATCAGTTGTCGACGTACAGTCAACGCTCGTCCTTTACTAACGCCCGGCTTCTCGAACGCTAATAGTCTGATAATCTATTGTTAACAGCTGTCAATTAGCAAATGTGCATACGAAAAAACAACTCACTGCTGTTTACAGTACATTGGCAGACTGTTAGCGTTCGAGGAACCGGAGGTTAGACACGTACGCTCTTTTCAATTTCGTTATGGGTGATTTTGCATCGAAAATCGAGGTAGTTGACTTTACAATTACATATTGCCGTAGTAATTTTTAGCTTGAGGCCATGGACCATCGTTTTTTTCGCAACTTCATCATTTTTACTTCCTTGTTATTCTAGATATCGTTTATATTTATAAGACGAACCTTGTCTATAACTTTCTTATTTATAAGACGAACTTTGTCTATAACTTTCTTTAGTCTATGCCTAGAACGGAACTAATGTAATGAAGTAGCAATCGATTTCGTCGATTAAAATCGATCGATACGTAACTAACTGTTTATTCGAATGGTACTGCCATTGCTATTTACTTTTTTATCGCTCTATCTTTGTTGTGTAAAGATCTTCGGAATTAACGCTCGAATTGGCAATCGGAAACGAGATAACGTGTGTAACTACTGTTTTCTATGCGAATACATTAATTGTTATCAAATTAAACTATCAAGAAACTCTAGGTATTAACTGTAATTGAAATGAATTTTACAGAATGATTTGGACAGATTTTTTTTATAGCCTATATAAGTCTTATGATAGGGCACAGGCCTTTTCTGTGTGAAAGATTATGGGCTTAACTGCAACGCGTGCCCACTGCTGCGCCGATTGGCAATTTCAACAGCGCAGAATCTCTGGTTTCCTCGCGACGTTTTCCTTAATTTTGGTCTCAATTGGACTGATAATATTGCCATTAAATTTTATCTAATTTATCAGCCCATATTCGTCCACTACTAAACAAAGGCCAACCCCAAGGCAACCCGCTTTTTCCGTCTTCAGATATGCTTATCCCGCTCTACCGGCGATTTGGTTTAGAATACGTCGGTCCAACAAGCTAGTTGGGATCCCAAAGCGCTAAAATTTAGTCTAACCGATACAAAGACAACCAATGTGTTTCGGCCATTTGGGGGGAAAGGCCTATACCCAGCAGTGGGCAGCGGTGGGCTGATTATGATGATAATTACAAAAACTTACATAACTAACAACCCGACTACTGAACATTAACAAAGCAGTTGGGACCAACTTCGTAATGGATTACATTGCTTAATTGGGGTCCTGCCTGCATAGTAGTTCATACTCGGGATATTTTTTGCAATCGGGATAATTTTTGACAATTTTTTTTTTTAGTGATTTTGTGATTATATACTTTGTTGGATACATGCTGATTTCATACACTCGCGCATAGAGCCAAATCGATTTAGATCTTATTTGACAAAATCTTATCGGTTAGTTATGAGTGAACATAAAATGGATTCACATTTACATCCATAAATACATACAAGCCAAACTCATTACCCTCTTTTTGGGCTCCACCATAGTGGGGTAATAAATTCACACCTGCATCCCGGAAAGGTAGCCAGAGACTAAAGGTGGCCACGTGCCACAATCCTGTCAGAAATCGGTAACGAATTACATTGCAAATCAGTTTTCACTGATTACAGTGACAGTAATATTATTGAAATAACAATTAAAAAAAATAAAATAATTTTCCAAAGAAATAAAATAGCCGTTTTTGATTAAAAAAATAGACGATCTGGTTGAGTGACTTTTGCAGCTTTCACAATGATTTTTTGAACTTTCTACTTCGTTATAAAATCTCCATTTCTCATAAAACTTAAGCCATTTGACACAGAAAGATTATATGGTTTATCTTAATGGCTAACATTCATTCAATTTGTTCACTTCATTGTCGTGCGAGCGGATTAGCCGTGTTTTTTAGTCGAGTCTACTGTCTAAACTAGACACACTTTAGTCACCTTGTTCTCATTCATTATTTCCTTTGCTTGCGTCTGCTTAGTACTGCATTTGTTTAACACAAAAAAAACTGAAATCATGACCAATAGGAAAATTTTAAAGTCAAGCTTTAAAGCTGGCTGAAGTTTTAAATAATTTTTCGTTATCTACATACGTAACTATAAGATAAATAGATAATCATTTATTAAATTGCCACTACACACAAATATATACAATCACAATTGACAGGCATTGTTATCGAACTACGAGTATCGTTACCAACCCTTGTATGTCCCCGCTGCTGGGGCACGGGTCTCTTCCTGCATCGAAGCAAGGTTAGGCCATGACTACGAGTATATTCAAAATAAATTGACGTAAAGTAGACGAGAGTCAGACTGTTCAATATATAAATAAATTCAAAACACATAATATAAACTCACGCCTGTATTCCAAAGGGCTAGTCAGAGACCAAGGACTGCCACTTGCCACGATCCTGACAGATCACCTCGGGTGACAAATAAATTCATCGTCTTAATAGCTTTCATATAATGACTAGTACAAAATAGAGCTGTGTCAGCGGAGCGGTAGAACTCCGCCTTCTGTCTGGAATCCGGAAACTGCCTAAGGTGTTAATATTCCTCAGTGCTTGGAATAGCCAAACAGCGTGGAAACGCGTGGTAATCAAACCCATACTCTCTCTTTCTGATAGAAGCCGTGTGCCCTGAAGTCCTCTGCACGTATATTGGTTACATAAAAAGATGATAGTTTTAAACGATTTCTGGTGTACGATAAAGTACATTCTTCTATGCCTTTAATAATACAACGTAAAATAGGGCTTAAGCCCGCAACAGCTATTACTGAGATCGGAATATCAGCGGTATACGCTGCATAAAATAGTGGCAGCAATAATTTCACAGACAAATAGCCTTTATTTGTTATATCGCCAATACAAACGGAATGCAACACCCACCCTCGGTACTGAAGATTCGTATCGATGTACAGTTGACAGCACATCAACTTTTGTATACCTGTACTCTAAACAGTTACGTTAAGGGGGAATTTGATCAATAAGGCGAAAGAAAGATGCAACATAAAGTAGGCCTACATTCAACTGAGCAAAATCAACATTATCAAAACATAGCATTTACCTAAAGTTGTCAGTTTTAGAATAAATAGATCAAGTGAAAAAGAACACTGACGACAAAATTCTATATTATTTTTTTTAACAATTTTCATCATCTTTAGCAATTAGAAAAATTCGATACAATGCGTAGATCGAAATATATTTTAGAATTGTATGAAATCATTCGAAAACTCGCGCGCCAATCCGCGCCGCATCGAAGGAATTTAAAATTCTTTATTGGACTGTTTCTTCTTATTTACATAGTGCCATATCTTATCGGAGGCTAGATATCATTTTGACCACTGTGATGTGGCGGCTCGGAACAAATCTATGGTGTCTATCTGAAACCATTCAATCAAGTTCTGTTACCAATGAGTTCTTCTGAGGCGTCTGTATTCTTAATAATATTGTGTTCAAATTGCGGCACAATTAGGAGAAATAAGTCAAAAATAATGACTAGTAAACGTTTCACTTGGAAGAAATCGCATAACTTATTGAAACTTCAGAGCGTATCGAAATCTGAAAGCATATTTTGGCTAGATTAATAAATAAATGCACTTAATTGTAACTCAAGTCAGATAAATCTGTGTAATTTCCAGTTTTATGTACAATAAAGTGTTCTCTATCTATCTATACTCTTATTAGGGTCTAGAGTAGAAAGGTTGGTCTTCTGCGCCCTTGGATTTATAATGTACTGCTACATTGTTGTTGAGCTACATTGATTGTATGTCCTGCGTTACCTTGGACAGCAAATCAGTCCATTTGAAGAGTGCACCCTTATTCAAAACCTGAATCTATACATTTTGGTTTTGTTTTATTATGTCTGTAACGTGACTTCGTAGAAGTTGTACATTTTAATGCAATCTACTGCAATCTTGACTACACTGGGAGGAAAACAGTTTAGTGTGAATTAGTCTATAATATTTGCTTGACTTTTGCTAACTGTATCGATGGCTAATATTGGACATAAGTCTTAGCGTCGTCATTTTGAAACTAAATGTTCCCCTTTAGGAGAGGACGATTTATTTAACATAATATGTGTTCCTTTGAATTTTACTGAGAACTAGAAGAGATTTTGCCCGGCAATTGAAGTTACTTAAAGAGGTTTAATTTTTTTCAAAGGCTTTAAACTCTCGCAGATAAGACATGAAAAACTATTGTGTCGTGAGATTTATTGCAAGTAATTTAACAAGCCTCTATAATTTATGAAAACAACCAGTGGAAACTGGTTGTTTTCATAAATTATAGAGGCACAATGTGATAATTAAACAACAAAATATCTCAAAACGCTTTCTTCAATAGAAACCATTTCCAATAAGTATAAATTTGGAATTCTTAATACTATTTTTCTACTGTCATACAATCTTCAATCTGACGTGGTAATTATTTACGAAAACTCAAAAAAATATAATAGAACATTTTAATATTTCGTTGTTTCCATTTGTATGACTAAAATTTTTTCATCATTTTCATTGTTTATTCTTTCATCACTTTCTTTGTTTATTCATTCGCGTCTGATTGGCGACTTTGATGTTTTTAAATATGACATATCTATGAACGAATGTCTATCATAATAACTAATGCCCATTTTTATGTATTCCTTATTTTGAGTTTTCCTAAATGTAAAAACGCTCGCTTCTTTTGAACTGTGCCGAAATCGAAACTTTTTTACATTTTAAAGACAAAGCAAAGCGGTTCTTTAGAACAATAAAATTAACATTCTAATCTTAATCTTTAAACTTTCGCTTCATAATAATGTGTCAGAAACTGTTCGACGAAATGCATGCAAAGTAATGTAGTAAAAAGAAAAGAAAAATTCGCTGACCCAATAGCCCGATTATTAACGCTAATTAGCCTCAGTGAGACATAACAGCGTTAATGAAGTAATAAATTACTTCACACGTCACAAAAAAACGCTTAACAGATGTGCAGCTCTCTACGCATGCGTTACTAACGCCTTAAAACATTTCTATTATGTTTTGTACGTACTTAAGACATTTTGATTCGAAATCTTGTAGTTTTCTAAGTTTTGCAGTACTTCATTTTGTAAGTTAGAACATCAGGCATTAGTTAATGTTGTTTATTGTGGATTATTTATAGTTATACTGTATTTATAGCACTACCAATTGAAGGAAATCATGAAGAAACCTGAGTTTCAAGTGTTTACATTCCTCTCCGCTTAATATTGCCAATCCAAGGTGGGCACGCCAAATAATTATGCCCACACTTTCTCTCTGAGCGAAGGCTTGGGCACAAACCTCCCCTTGGGCATCAGCTACAAAAAATTAAAAAAATTAAAGTCTACGCTCTCATCTCATCTCTCATCACCTTTTCTAGATACTTTGTTTTATTTCTTGATTTTCTACTTCTAAATCTTTGCCAAATTTCAGCCTTCCTGTACTTACCGCCTCTATACTTACCGGTGGACAGACAGACCGGCGGACATGACTGAAATATAAGAGTTCCTTGATGACTACTGAACCCTTAAAATGTGTTAAAATCTCTCAAGAATAAGGAATATGACCAAGAATTCGTACCTTAAAGCAGAGTTTCTGAGGTCTGAGAATATGCTTTCTCGTCCAACATAACCGAAGAACCAGAAACAGATTTCCGAAATGTTAGCCCCCGACCTTTCAGGTCTGTTTGTTTTGTACCCACGTCATGTCACTTTTATGCGCAGAGTATGAATTATGCTGTGCTTCTCTGAAGTTGGAAACTAGTTTAATTACCTTGACTTTAATAGTCAAACAAAGCGAGGCTTCTAGATCATTTTGAGGTGAGCTTTTTAGGGGTTTATGGATTAACATTAAATTAGGAATACTTGTACGATGTTATCAGTTAAACAAATGGTCTAAGAGTTGTCAGTTTTCAAAAAATTACGATTAGAAGTTTGTGTTTTCAGATGATGTTAATCTCCTAAGTTGACCTTGAAAATAATAATGCTTTTCGTTTATTTTTATTTTCAAGGTCTTGACTTGGGAGATTAAAATGTCGGTGATAGACTGATGCCATTTTGTGCCACGGTTAATAATTTGTTAATTTTGAAGCCAGTTATTCCCTAGGTTAATGTTCCTGTATGCGTCATTGGGAAGTGAGGGTAGAATATTAATATTCTATTAATGAATCTCATTTTAATACCAAGCAAATTTAGTTCGGGCATTAACTAATTGGATTCGTTAAGCACGCTACAGTTTTTATTAGCGCCAAAAATCTAGATTCAGACCGTCTAGACACTGTCATTAACACGAAAAGACAGAAAGTTCTTAATTAATTATCCTAATAAGCTTGTCTTAATGGACACTAAATCCTTATTGATGTCATAGTTCAATACTAGATCAACAGAGAACTAACCCGCTGATATTTTTATAGACACTTTCTGACACTAATTTGGAAGCGTCGAATTTCACTTTTTCAATGCATTTTTAGTTTTGGCCCAGTTCTCACAAGTAATAATAAAATATCATTTTATGAATGTCAATTTCTAAACCCGTCGTTTAAAAACTATTTACAGTTTAGGAAGTTTTGCTACTTATCGTAAGTTACCAATTTTTCTATAGTCCTTGAATTCCTATTGCACACTTTTGACGTTGATTCGTATTGAGTTTTTACAAGGCTAGTTTATACTAGATGGTGGGCCAGTTTCTGAATTGAGAATTTTGCTGAGTAAATTGTTAACAGTGTGGTGCTGTCTCTTAGAATTTCTCAGAAAAGACTGTGACAGAACGTTACTTAGGTACTTACTTAGTGTTATTGTCAATTCAGACCGGCTCAGTATTTTGTTGCAGCTAACACGTTGAAGTTGAACGAGGAAGGAGTGGTGCGGGAAAAAAATATCGATATTAACCCTCGTATGTCCCAACTGCTGGGGCACGGGTCTCATCCTGCATCGCAATAAGGATAGGCCATACTCCACCACGGGGGCCAAGTCCGGGTTGGTGGCGGATTGTAAGACAATGGCGGGCCTTACTGTCAGAAGTTATCAAGCCGCCCCATAAAACAATATGGGAGTGATTTATAACATAAACTAGCTGTTTAACTCATTTACTTCCATAATATCATTACAATTTAAAAGTTTAAGATTAGTGAGAGGTAGAGAAGATTATGTATAGTATAATAATATACTCTGAGTACACAATATGGTTTAGAGACAAATTGTAATTTCAGGCCAATAAGTAAACATGTTTCATGTTTGTCTATAATCAAGAATTATTATTAAGCTAACACGATTGGGTGTTAGGCTAGTGATTGATATTAATAAGATCTTTTAATTTAAATATCATCTACTACTAGATAGATTGACAGAGATTATTCTGGTTCATTAGGTTTTAATGAATAATATTCATGCAGATTGACAGATTTTCATTATATGAATAGGAAATGAGATGCTAATCTTCCAACTTATGATAATTAATGTCGGACCGTGGAAGGCATATTGCTCAAATAGTAAAATAAGTCGCTCGATCGATTAGGGAGATTAGAATGGTTAGTGGAACCAATGCATTTTTATGTCGGAAGATTTGCAAAGGTTTTAGGGCTGATTTTTCAATCCTCGGATAAAAATTATCCGTCTAATAAAGTGTAACATATTGATATAAAAATGTCACCATGAAACAACAAAAGAAAGACAATTAGAACACATTTTAAATTGGTTGTTTAATATTATATTCGACGAATAAGCTTTATCAGAAGATTGAAAAATCAGCCCTAAGTCTAGTAATTTTATTCATAGCGGCAAATGGATATGTCTGACGTCTTGCAGGCAAGCAGGTATAATAAAACCGATAAGGCTACCTTATCCGTGTTATTATATCGTTGTCCAATGGTCTATGTTACAATTCAAAATACTTTTAAAACCATAATTTGACTGCATTTTAGATTTGACCCAGTTCTCATCTTATATATAAAAATGGATTGCCGTTCGCTAGTCTCACTAAAACTCTAGAACGGCTGGACCGATTTGGCTGATTTTTGGTTTTTTATTTTTGTGGAACTCCAGGAAAGTTTCCTTTGGAATTAACTTTGGCAGCACGAAGTTTGCCGCGGCAGCTAGTAAGATAAATGAATATGATTTCATGAAATCGTTCTCTGAGTTCTCACAAGAAAAATTGAATATAATTGTATGAATGTCAATTTAATATACCCGTCCGTTCAAAAAATTATTTTTGTAAGTTAATGACTTTGCTGATCTTATGCTGATCGTAACTACCAATTTATTTAAGGTTTTTTCACTCTCATGGCGACTAATTCCTTCTACAAAAACACATACACAAACTCACGCCGTTGTCACGGAGGGCCTACAATCCTGTCAGATCTCTTTCGCTTCATCAACATACATTAGTCTTTGCATGCACGCACGACATACAGTCTGTTAGCTTTTAGAATATACCTCGGGCTCTAGAGTAGACTTCGGTTTTCGCCGAAAGCACACGAGTGTAATACCTTCCTGCTCTGTATAAAACGTGTAAATGTCATATTAGTTCCGATTTCGAAATTAAGTGTCATATTAGTTACGATATTTCTATTATACGAACATATCCGATTCTATCCGATAGTAGCCGAGGTATATTCTAAAAGCTAGAATATACCTCGGTAATACTACAGCTATAGCTATGGCACTCATTAGGGGAGGGCTATGTCGACCAGTGGACTACTTATTATGGCCTGAAGAAGAATAGGTACTATACGACTGTATATGCGTGTACTTATGTATGTTTTTGTTTTTGTGGTAATATCCCTTCAGCTTTTCTCATCATCGAAGGTAAGCTGGAATATAATACTAATTAGTGTTCGTTGAATTGCTCAATTTTGTGCAAAATTATTTGGGTAGTATAGATCTTTTCTTTACAATCCAATTCACTAATTATTAAAATAAATATCTATGGCAACTAGTGACTCACACCAATATAACATTACAAAGCAGAGAAGAAAACAGACAGCCATTAAAAGAATCCACATATAACGTAAGAACAATGTTACGTCTGTGGTGTATAAAAATAAGTTACTTACATAATTTTGACAGCAGACTACTCACCACCAACCGGCGTATCAACCCACAAGCATCCATTGCTGGTCATAGGTCTAGGCTTAGCATGCCACTTCTTTCTTTCTTCGACTGTTATCTATCATCCAGCTACTACCTGTTTCAGGGGCCTGCTGCGGGCGTGGGGAAGTTTCACTTTACTTTTTCCCCTTAGCATAACACCAAGTGACCAAGTCACCTTCACTGTAGCTTGCAAATCTTACAATCAATGGCGATCGCCTCTCTCTGGCGAATTGTCTCATTTCTGATATCTCAAAGAACCCGAATCCGACTTGCGTGCATGCAGTGACTGATGAATATTGATGAAGTGGCAGAGAGTGGCAGTGTGCTGGCCATATCTCGCGAAGAACCGACAACCGTTGGAGTAAGCGTGTTCTTGAGTGGAGACCGCGACTCGGCAGACGTAGTGTAGGACGCCCTCCTCCGAAAAACTGCAGGCAGATGCTGGATGCGGCAAGCTGAAGAAAGGGTGCTATGGCGCTCATTAGGGGAGGGCTATGTCCAGCAGTGGACTACATAATATAGCCTCAAGAAGAAGAAGAAAAAAGAGGTGTCTAAGCCCCTCGCCACACAGAAGGGACGTGGGGTGAGGGCATGGACAAGACGCGACGTGTTTTATAGATCTCGCGCTCTCTTCACACGTCTCTTCTGTGTGGCCTTGGCCTCAAGATCGTGGGGAGGGGCTATGCCTGTCCTCTGCCTACCCTCTCAGTGAACAGGCATGAATTTATATTAAAAATAAACTAAAAAAATAATATTCATATCACACAGATCTCGTTAGCCCTATACTAAGTACAACTAAATGACTTGTGTTGTAGGTGCCAACTCGACGATAGATTTAATACAATAAATAGGTACATATATAACATCCAAGACCCGAGACAAACTAGAAAAAATTGTTTCTAGTTTGACCCGGGCGGGGATCGAACCCGAGACCTTCGGTTTTACAGTCAGCTCGCCAAACCGCTGCGCCACCGAGGCCGTCAATAACATAACATTTACAAACAGAAATATACACTATTAAAACTTTTTCTATACGGATTTATGCTCGTTTATTACATTTTTACAATTTTCCACTTACACATAACATACACTTTGATAAAGTTGACATTTTGATAAAGTTAAAGTTCTAGCCCGAGAAGACCGTTTCTTCCCTAGAATGATACGCGATGCAATAGAGATCCGCCGGCATCCAAATTTCAATAGAGATCGTGATTGGAATGTACCGGCAGCATGGGAACCAGTGCTTAAGTGCATGAGAGCATTGTTAAAAGTGTGACTGTAGAGTTAATTTTAATTTCAATTAGTAATCAATATTTTTAGTTAATGTAAAATAATTGGTTTTATTAATTAATTTTTAACTTCAATTACTAATAATCAATATTGTTGACTTTATATAAAATAATTGATTTACCTATTTTGGAACGTAACTTCATAATTAACTTTTGTATTTTTTGCCGAGGGTAGTAAACTAACCGTTAATGCTTTCAAAAAGACGCCTACCACCTCAGTCATCCGAGACCACGGCACCTGTAAAAGTGCCGAAACGTTGGAAAATTGTAAAAATGTAATAAACGAGCATAAATCCGTATAGAAAAAGTTTTAATTACGTCTAGTGCTCGTGTCAACCTTAGAAAATACTAGACATATACACTACTTCTAGCCCCACACTAGAATGCCTTGTGTCGTGGGAATCAGAAACAACGACATAACGAAAATGTATGGTTTTTTTTTGTCCCCAGCCTGGGTTCGAACCCGGCATCTCTTGTAGGCAGATGCGCTACCGCTGCGCCACAGAGGTCGTCGTATATATAATATAGCGGACCCGAAAGACGTTGTCTTGCACTGCAGCGTCATCTGCCGGGCTGATTTGTGAATCTAAACCATCCAGGGCAACGCGTACAGAGAAGTTCATTCAAATGTGCCCAGCCGTTTAGGAGGAGTTCAGTGACATTCACACGTACAGTAGAATTATATATTATACTAGCTGACCCAGCGAACTTCGTACCGCCTGACAGTCCGATTTTTTTAAGTTTTTTAAATTTTTCTCTTCGTAAGAACTATCCTCGTACTATAAGGAATATTGTAAAAAACGAATTTGCGAAATCGGTTCAGCTGCTCCCGAGATTTGCGCTTACCAGCACATTCAGCGATTCATTTTTATATAATGTTCCATTATGTAGTTTTATTTTATCTCGTTGATCTAGCGGTATCACGCTTTAGTAAGTTATGGGTTAGATTTTAGAAATTCCTACTGGAAGCCATAGTAACTAACTTTTTTTTAAATAGCCTTTGCCTGGATATATCTTTATGTTTGTAATGTCCTGACCTTCTTAAAATAGCACCAGACGTCCTAGCTAGGGGCAGGACGAGTGTTTGTGTCGTGTAAAAGTTATTATTTTTATTAATATCTTTTTTAGTACTTAGATGCATATGCATAGAAAGTACCTAACGAATCGCGAAAAACGGATATGCAAATCAATTTCCGAAAGATGAAAGCTGCCTTTCAATATTGTGTGTGTAGCGTTATTACATTACCAACAGGCACGAGAGAATTTTACCGTAACAAATGAACTTGAATTGAGTAAATTAGAAGCAAGACGGCGCTGTATTTTCTTTTTTTTTTACTTTATCTAATTTAGCTTCCTAAATTTGTGTTAAAGAAAAAAAAAATGCGATACCTGCTGTGGACGAGCGAGACTAGAAATTTCAATTTACATCTTTTCATTAATTTAATCGCCTAATTCTTTTATTTTTCGTGACAATAGAGTGACCACCGTTTTTGTCTCCGAGCGACCGCATTGTTTTCAGTTTACCTCTTAAAAAAAACAAAAAGTTCTTTTGTCAAATGGCGTCGTGACGTCTTCGATAGGTTGAGTAATTTTTTCTTCTTTCTTTCGATCGACCGTCACTTTTTTCTATTAAAACATCACTTTCGTGTCTGGCGGCCAGTGTTCGCAGATCGTTCGTTCCATCAGAGAAAGTCCGCTGATTCTGTAACGGAATGTCACGAGTGAAGATTGTAGATCCTCTGATAGAGATTCGTGGGGAAATTCCCGGCGACACGAGTATTTCCAAATATTGGTCTGACGTGCAGACAAAAGAAATAGCGGGACGTTGCGAGGTGAAATTAAATATTTCTGTTCTCTCGTGCCGAGATTATATCGAGTACTATTCTCGTTTAGTTCGATTTCGATTCGATACATAGCTCGCGGTGCGGGTAGTCATTCGGGCAGAAACATTGTGCCGCTTGTGTGTGATTGCAAAGTGAAAAAAGGTAATTAAATTTTGTCTTAATAGAGCAAATTACAACGAGTATTCGCTCCAATTTCCTGGCCATTTATTTCCATTCTTCCAAGACGCACGCATTTTTAGGTTATCATAAATTTAATAGCCGTCGTGATTTCCCGCTTTTTTGGCCGCCATTAAAACTTTCATACGTTTCGCGTCCCGCGGGGCGAGGATTTATGTCTCAGGCAGCCATCCGTCTGGCTCGTTAAAAAAAATCGATTTTTAGCATATCGGACGTTAAAGTTTGCGGTTTCAGGAACGGTTACTTTGAAGGCAATAAAGCAGCGGGCGTATTCTGAGAAGCATTGATCTCACGATGCGAAAACAATTGCCCCATAAAAGTGAAGACTCCAGAGACTGACCGCTTTAGTATCTGGCACAAGTGAGGAAAAAACTGAGTAAAAACTTGAATGTTGCATTACTTACATTGCAAGGTGCTGGAGTTTTTTGGTGCCATTTAGAGAAAAAACGTCTATGTCGACTTTCCAATATTTAAATACTCTATTTATTTTACGTAAAATTCAATTAATAGAGTACCATTGTGATATCGCTCATTTGGCAGAATATTGACGCAAATGTCCTTTTTCCAATTTTACAGGAGAGACCGTTGTTTCATTCAGAAGTGTTAGAACTTTGTCAAAATGCCACAACGACAGTGGCGCTGTCACGCGATAAAAAACAAAACTACATTACTGTCATTTTTTCCCCAAGTGTAAACAGTTATTTCGGGTGTTTTGGCATACTTAACTCAAATTGACAAAAAAGTACATTTGCGTCATTATTCTGCCAAATGAGCGATATGGTAACCAGACAAGAATGTAGTGCATAAGGAAAAGCACCTGAACTGAGGCCTTGTGTACAAATTATTTTGAGCTAAAGGCCTGCTCCGAGCGGGACTCGAGCCCACCATCTCTTGAGTGGTATTCAAACGGGACAGTTGAAGCTAAATACACCATAACTTTACGATTGTATAATCTGAACATTGTTTCTCCCTATCAAATTTCATTTAATATACAACATTCTAGATGTATTGTATCTTTGTAATTATGTTTTGTTTGTTTTTTCCTGGTGTACAATAAAGAATATTCCTATCTTATCTTATCTTAGATGTAATTAAATGAGTAATAAGTAAATTTAATATCGTAAATTGCACTACCTGCTAATCTTGTCTCCAAAACTTATGTTAGGTGGTAGATAATGCTAAGTATCGCTTGTGTGCAAAATTTTTATGCAATAAAGAATTTCCATAATAATAATAATGTTAAACATCGACTGTCGAAGATGCGAGTCTCAGACAGTCGATATTCTAGATATTATGGGTCCACATATCTATAAACAAATTTTCGTGGACGTCACGAGGGAGTCACTGAGTTATTATGTTTTTTTATTCAAGACCTCCTCATTAGATTGCCACTCATTCTTGTCCTTGCCCAACTCTATAAAATAATTATACTTTATTGCACACAAACGTTTCACAGGACATTACATAACAAATAACATGAACAAAGACGAGCTTATCTCTGTAAGAGATTTCTTCCAGGAAGCCTTAGAAAATAAGAAACGCAGTAAAAACGGGTCTATATGTGCACTCCTTCCTACCCAGGTAAATGGGTCAGGTCGTCACACCATCTCCGACTCGGTCCGCCACGTCGCCGGTAGCCATCACACGCCACCCAATCAGTGACCATTTTTGTCCACTTAAAAATTCTTATGAAAATAAAAATTTTATTTATATATATTAAACGAGACTAGCAGTGAATCGAAAACAAATAATAATTAGGTTTTACTTAGTAAATAATCGCGATTAAACCTGTTTAATATATAAGCATCGCGATTCTATGACAAATAAAAAAATATCTAGGTGAATAAGTTAACTACTATGTCAATGAACGTCTGTGGCAAAAGAAAACTTGAGGCCTACAGAAACATACATCACGTAGCCTAATTTCTCCCAACTTTGTCGGATAAAAGATTTTCCACGTATGTTGGCCAATATAACACGACCTCCCAGGCGTAAGTACACTTATCTCCAGTGATAGGAATGGAGCGGGCTTATTCACCGATTTTTGTCTCTGTTCCTCGAAGTTTAGGTGAATAAACCCGATCCATTCCTATCACTGCTCATCTCTTAAGTAGGAAAGGAGGAATTCACGGGGCCTTGAATGAAGGAGTTTTTCACACGTAAGATTAGAGTTAATACGGGAATTTACGCTTGGTAAAGTTATACGTCACACGTGCCAACGTAAAATGGACAAAAGAAAATAAGGTGTAGCGATAAAAGTGTCCCCACTGCTGGGGCACGGGTCTCTTCATCGCAGGAAGGTTAGTGCATACTCCTCCAATGGGGCCAAGTCCGAGTTGAGGGAGGGTTGTAAGACTGCCATACTGACAGAAATTATGAAGCCGCCCATAAGGCCTCGTAGAAGTGTCTTGATGTCTTATCACGTATTGCACGGTAAACTTAGTGTTATAAACAAACTTCTGGTACTTAATTACATTGTCTGGAAGTTGCTTTTAACAATAAGGCCGCCAATGGTACTAAGTGCGTTTGTAGATATTTTGTATTTGTTGTTTTCTTCCGGTGTACAATAGATAGATAGAGAACACTTTATTGCATAGCCTAAAAAAAGAATTACAGGCTGAGAACATGTTTTCTTAAATCTAAGTGATGTTATACAATTGGCGGTCTTAAAGAATACAACAACAACATAACCTCACGCCTGTATCCCAGAGGCGTAGACAGAGACCAGGAACTGACACTTTCCACGATCCGGACAGATCACCTTTTAAAGATGTCATTATAAAATAGAGAAATACCTAGAAGATAATACATTCAACTAATCTACAAAATAAATAAAATAAATGTCGATTAATCTTAATTATAATAAAAAATTATAAATAACGAACATAGTAATGATTTAATAATTGTATTGTCATATACAGAATTGTATCAGAATTATTAAGAAGCATGTGTGATAATAATATAGTATAACTGGAATTAAAATGTCATAGACTTAATTTATAAAGGCCTCCTATAATTTATAATATTGTGTGCCCTACAGGGTCCACAAAGATCCATATTTTTAATTATGTCATCGAATAGGTATAGCTGTGGAATGCAATAAATTATTGATTAGTTAGTATTTCGAGTAGCTTATATTAGCGTGGCCTACAAAATAATTAAAAATGATTACATAAATAATTTTTCAGTCGCATTTTAAAAATATTACACAATATCTTTATTAATTGTAGCCTGTGTTAAAAAAAATTAAAAAATTAAAATTTGTTTATTGTTCAAAAGCATAATGTGGGTTTGTACATCACTTAAACTATATTTTATCTATTAAATTATAATTGCATGCACATAATTTTCTTAGTTATTAACAGTAGGTACATCATTAATATAACTAAACAAGCCTTGATCAGTGATAGAAAGAAATGTACAATGGTGTTTGCTGGCCCTACTAAGCTAAAGCTTGTATGATAAGAGCCAGTGTTATTCTTATATATAAGCTATATTATATTGTAAAGTTTCATTAAAATCCATTGAGTAGTTTTTACGTGAAAGAGTAAAAAACATCCATCCATCCATACTTACAAACTTTCGCGTTTATAATATTAGTAGGATTGAGTATTAAAGAATATTCTTCTTCTTTCTTCAAGGCTATATTAGTCCACTGCTGGACATAGCCCTCCTCTAGTGAGCGCCATAACGCAAGGTTGTGCCGTGATTGGGGGGTAATGCCCATAATCCCCACGCTGGGCATGCGGGTTGGGGATCGCAGTTTGGTGGCATTGTACTGCAGGGGGCGCTGCTGCCCACCCCCCAGTTTGTGCCCCTTAGTCGCCTTTTACGACACCCGCGGGAAAAATTTTTGTTGGTGCTATTCTCTAAGCCGACACCACACAGCAGAAAGAAAATTCTTATTTTATCATATCTTACGCATTAGGCACGTGTAAGCAACTACAAAGGGCTGATCGCCTGAAAGAATTCGTATTCGGATCGGATTGCTAGTTCTCCTTTAGCGGTTTATTGTGTGTGTTCGGATCAAAGGAACTTGAGGCAGAATAACAAAAGAGAAAATATTTCAGGGAAAACTAGGGGTGTGTACCGAGATGCGATGAAATCGATTACAGTGCCAATCCATATAAGTGCAGTAGGCATTAGAACCATGTTTCGTGCGAGATACTTTGGGACTACTAAATTTGGTCGGATTCTTCATCGCATAACGGAACGCAGGGTACAGTCGACATCAGCCAAAGTCAGTATGATGGCAGTAGTCACGGGTTTTGTGGCGATAGAATGTCAGAATTTGACAGTTCATGTGTTCATGTATTTGACAGTTATTGGATAGTCGACGACGACTAATGTGACTTACCCCCGGTTTCTGGTACACTAACAATCTGTTAATCTATTGTTAACAGCTGTCAAATGTTTTTTTGTATGCACTTTGGCCAATTGACAGCTGTTAACAGTAGATTAACGGCTTGTTAGTGTACCAGAAACCGGGGGTTAAACTCGTAAAATGTCGTCGTACCACCCAGGTTAGTCCATCTTTTGTGTGCATTGATGCAAAAGTTGTTGTACTGACTGTACGTTACAATGTACGAGAGTATATTTTGTATTTATTGAATGTATTCCCGAGTGTATTATGTACAGAATTCTATAGGCAATTATTTTCGTCCAAATATAAGCTTTCAATTAAGGCGCTTAGGGGCGCTAACTAGCGCCATCAATGGGACAAAAATCATAGCTTGTTTTATAATACGTTTTATTCAAAAATTAAACATCACAAACCTTAATACCTGTGATAACTATTTTTAGAACATGTAGACTAAAATGTAGTATTAATATAAATAAAAAATTCAATAAAATTATTGCACATCATGACATAGATTTGTTCAATACAGGAGTCCACACTCTAGGCTGACATTCAGATACGAAAACTAAGCTAAGACCGGTCTCAGAAATGTCAAAATCACGTACTTAGAAATATTTCGTATTCAGAATCGAATCTTATCAAGTTGAGTATGAAATGGTACTTAGCTAAGTGTAAGTAGCCAATATTGGTGACTTTACGTGAACTTAGATAGAACTGTCATCTGTCGTTTGGTTCTCTTCACTTTGAGGTTACCTTTTTGTCGTATTGTTTTGGTTGGAGTTTGTGATTAGCATTGTGTTTAGGTACTAATCGCTTTGAAGTTATAGACTTTTTAGAAGAAGTCATTTTCTGTGACAGTCTATGAAAAATTAACGAAACTGAATAATTTACAGAATTGAGAATAGGTACAATTTTCGCCAACTTATAAAACTAGCGCCAACCGCCAACCAAAGAATGTAAAAAATTCTTTCGTTCACAGACGACTCCAAACGTCATTTCACTGATGTTCTACGAGCATTATCTGTGAGCTTTTTATTTCACTCTCACACATAGATAAAGTTGTATGATGTTGTCCTGCTCTTGTGTAGCGATATAATATTAAAAAAACCGGTAAGAACTACATCACTAAAAAATAATAGACAATATAGATGACTTTCTTAAGTCAGTTCTTCTCTTAGCTCATGCTTAACTCCGGCTCCCGATCGAATGTGAATACGAACATTTCGGCGCTTTACTAAGTATGACTTTAGTTTACTTTGCTAAGACTGCTCTAAGCGTGAACTTGGGATTCGTCTCTGAATGTCAGCCTAAGACGCTTAAATAGTGCGCCATTCTTTGTACTCGTACTTAGGTAGATAAATACTAGTGTTTAAATATTATAATATAATATACAGTAAAATCATCATTGTACTTAAGTGTTGGAAGCACGAAGCATGAAGTCCATACATTTTTTGATTGCGTTGTATCTATAGGCGGGAATCTGTTATTAGCTCTTAGTAAACTATTTCTTCTACTAGCATAATTTAGTAAGCTGATGATTCTCCAAACTGTATAAATAAATAAATATCCTAGGACGGCCGTTTTTGGCGGAAAACGATTAAAGTCCTAGAGTGTTGATCTTAGGTTCCAGACTGCAGGTTCTAAATATTGTTGTCATAGATTTCTCATGTTCACTTTTAGATAAAAACGTATTATAATAAGTTATGATTTTTATTCCATTGGTGGCGCTATTTAGCACCCCGAACCACCGTATGTTACGTAGGTGTCTTTGGAATAATATCGCAATTTATATGGGCTATATATTAGTCCACTGCTGGACATAGCCCTCTCCTAATGAGCGCGTTGGGTTGTGCCATCATTGAGAGGAATTGCGCATAATCCCCACGCTGGGCATGGGGGTTGGGGATCGCAGTTTGGTGGAGTTATATGTAGAGGCGCTGCTGCCCACCCCCCGGTTTGTGTCCCTAGTCGCCTTTTACGACACCCGCGGTAAGAATTTGGGTTGGTGCTATTCTCTAGGGCGACACCACACGCCAGCAATGTATATGGTTTGCATCAAATGGGTTTATTTCGACGTTTAAACTGCCTTGAGTTTATGTTCAAGGACCTTTCCACCTTTTGTATAAATGTTTGAGAATAGTCTGATTCGTAGAATTCGTGGAATGCAAAACTAGTACATTGTGATATGTCAGTAAATTATCCGGAATATTAGGAATACTCTGCATAGTCGGTCGGTCATTGTAATACGCATGCGTATACAGGTCAGAGATTGGAATCAATCACTTGGTTAAGCAACAACAGGCGCGCTCAGGTACGGGATGGGTGAGCGTCCCGTGACTACCGCTAGTGGCATTTATCCGAGCGCTTCCGTACTTCGCAAGGCACGTTAAGCCGTTGGTGCCGGCTGTCATATAATGGCAGTCGTTAAGCCATGTCAGAGGCCTTATGCGCGGCTTGATAACTTCTGACAGTAAGGCCCGCCACTGTCTTACAATCCTCCACCAAACCGGACTTGGAGTATGGTCTAACCTTCCTAAATAGCCTTCCATATTAAAAGGCTACTACAAAAGTGCACTCAACTATATTCTGTTCTACCATGTTGGATAATACCCGCCTTTATGAGGCGGAGACAAGACCTACCAAAAATTCTTTATAGCTCACTGCACCACATCTTCGATTTTTTTTCTAACGCACGTAATATTTTTGTAAATGTATTTTCACTTGCAACTGTTAAGATAAGATAAGAATATTCTTTATTGTACACTGGAAAAACAACAAAAACAAAATAATTACAAATATACATCGTACAATTGGTGGCCTTATTGCAAAAAGCAATTTCTTCCAGACAACCTCACGATGGAAAGTTGCTGAAGGAAATTAGAAAGACGGGTAGCTAGTGCAAATTTGAATATTGATACATACTTATACTTAATAAGCTTCTTTAGATATTAGCTTCTTTCGTGAGGAAACCTGGAGGTCTGAGGTGTTTAATTACCTTAGCGCTTGAAATTGTAAATAAGCCCGTACTCTCCCTCTGAGAGAAGGCCTATGCCCTGCAGGCGTTTATAGGCTACAAATAAAAATACTTTGTTTTATGTACTATTTATAACATGCTTATAACATGCTATAGGCATGCTGGCTGAACAATTATCACTAGCAGGACTGACTCACAAGGGCTCCTTAATGACTTCAGAGAGAGTGCGATCATAATCAGCCAACAGATTGGCCGTTTCTAGAAATCACGATTTCACTGGGGCAGTTTGTATATCGTCATATTTCTTAATAATCAGTAAAAGCTATTGGCGATAGTGTATTGCAATGAAACGAATCGAAAGCATGTTGCTCGAAGGCTTTATCAAAGGTTTGCTCGTAGCTTGTTACACTACCTACTTGAATAGGGCGGACTGCTATGATAAATTGCCTTGTTTGCCTCGTTTATGTGTTTTGAAAATTCCTGCTTACAAATTGCCTTTGAAATAATCGACGTAATGACGTCATAGTCGATTTTCGAGACTTGATAGTAAATTTCATGGCATCCACTTGGCAACGTAACCTCCTTACACTTTTATTCAAGCAGAGGAAGACCACCAACACAGGGCATCATAACCTAAAATTCCTGACCTTGAAAAAAACAATGATTTTCGATTATTATTTTCAAGGTCAGAATTTAAGAGGTTATATAATACGTACTACTAACAGACAGCATGTTAGATAAGTACGATATTCGTTCGTCTGGAAAATTGTCTGCCGAACAAAATTAGTAGGTACTATTTCGTGTTTGCTCGGTCCGATGATACGCCCAATCCGCTGCACGGGCCGTATAGTATGTTAGCTTTTAGAATATACCTCGGCTACTATCGGATAGAATAGGATATATTCGTGTAATAAAAATATCGAAACTAATATGACACTTACACACCATACAGAGCAGGAAGTAGTATTACACTAGTGTGCTTTCGGCGAAAACCGAAGCCTACTCTAGAGTCCAAGGTATATTCTAAAAGCTAACAGACTGTACCGAGTTCGACCGTATGTTAATACTATAAAGGTACAGGAGAGACTTAACATACGATCATACATTATGTTGAGACATAAAATAAACAGATGTAGTGTCACGTCCTTCTGTCTCGACCACAGAACATAAAAAAGAGTAGAAGTAGTGACATGACATGACACATTAGTACGAAAACCAGTGTAACCAAACTGATACACATAAACCAAACGCACACTACGAATGCCAAGCTGCCATTGGTAAATAAAGTCAATGCCGAAAAGGTGTACATCATAAAAGTTTCAAGTAAAATATGCACCTTTTCATAATGTTAACAATGATCAAAGTCAAATGATAATGATGAAAATAAGGTTGACATTTTGTAGTAACGCTACTCTACACTAGATGGAACTACCACCGCGTCGGACCGAAAAGAACTTTTACCTAGTAAGACATAAAGTTCAAAATTGAAAAACAAGTACATTCTCAGTTTGGGATGGGACAATGCGAGTTCTAGTTTGTCGATAGGGAGAACCTATCGACAAATTATACAAACAGTTTAACACATTAACGGCCGAATACGAATACTGGTACTCAGAAGTATTTTTAGCTATTTTTTGCTTTTTTGCTTGCGGGTTGACTGGTAGAAAATGCATCTTTTTTACATTTTCTTTTGTGTAATAAAGAATTAATACTACTAGGGTGGATATATGCACAAATAAAACAGTGTGATAAATTTCATAATATTTTAAAATGTTATCCCTTATTAAACTAGCTTTAACCCGCTCCTTCACCGGCGGTAGAAATTATAACACGAAAAATATTATTCTACGACTCAATTCAGATCTTTGTCTATCTGTACGCCATGTTTCATACGTAATACTTATTGATGATGGTACTAATATAATTTCATTTATACGCAGGAGTCTAACCTGGAAGTGAAGCACATTTTTTCTTGTATTGCTGCATCACATAAATGCCACCTTCCGCTTTTTTTTAGTTATTATGAAGTGTTCATGAAAATGCTCTGAATATATTGTGCTCAACTTCGTTGGAAATAAATTTTGTCTTCTTATCGCTGCCTCCCATTTTAATTTCGTATCCGGTTTCCTTAGGAAAACTAAACGAAAACTCACTTCCAAATTGTTTCGGGGATTCAAAGAGGGTTGTTTCTAGAGAATGTACACTTTCTTCGATGAAAATTTAACTTTATTAACCAGTAAATAAAGGTGGTTTCGCTTTCTCATTTTCGCATTAGTTTCCGTGTTCATTACATTACAAATTTAATTAAAAATACAATGAAATACGTCTTACAGATGAAATGTTACGGCATGATCGGTATATTTTGGTCCCCAACTTTTATTTTTACTCTCTAACACAGCATAAAAACGCATTTTAATAAAGTTTTCACAATTTTATCTTTACTAGAAGCGCACGGCAACTGAAGTCAACAAAACTGTCACCGACTACACATAGGCAATACATTGCTAATGTGAGGCACGCGGGAACCGCCTACTTACGACTTCTACTCTTTTTTTATGTTCTGTGGTCTCGACCAAGAGGAACATTTATACGGTATCAAATAAAGTCAAAGTCAAATAATTTTATTCACTATGAAAACAAAATGTTTACTATGAATGAGTCGGGTCGGTTTAATTATACTGGCCTAACCCTTATAATTCACTTATGTCCTTTATGAGATCTTTGACCTTTTAAATTCGTCTCTGCACTGAATTGCGAAATCACGTAAAATCGTATTACGAGGCGGTCTGGTAGGTATGAGGATATATTTGAGGGCTCTAGTCGAAATTATTTATTAGGCAAATCCTTTAGAAGTTTAATTCAGCGTCGTGTCTGTATCAGCACCGCGAGTAAATACAATTTCGTGTTGTATAGCATGTGTCATGTGTCTAAACATATAAGGTCTAAAGGTGCTAAAGTTGGAGCGATTTAAACAATAAGAAAAACGCGGAAATGATTTTGGGTAAGATTCATCTTAAAATTTCGTCAAATGAAAAAGAATGGCATTATTATTTTTTGGTAGTCATTCTATAAACTTTCAAACCTTTAATAATTTAAATAGATAGATAAAATATTTCTTAAACTAAAGAAGAAATAAAAACAAAACCCATCACGGTGTATATTTTGTGGGTTACTTTTTCACAAAAATTTTGAAACTTTTCATACCGAAACTGCCTTCGTAATGAATGAAAGGGCGACAATATTTAGTTTATTTTCCTATTAAATCTAATGTTTTAAAAAGATCACTTCTGGGTCACGGCACTCAATATGATAAACATCTACAAGACGTTTCGCACTTGAGTTATTAAGCCTTATCATATTACAGCTGTTAAGTTCAACAAACTAGGCATCTTACTTAATTCAACTATTGGTGAACCTTGGGTAGCTAATATTATCGTGACAAGTGGGACGACTAAAGATTTTGTACTGTTTAAGTTAGGGTATGAATGTTTTGCCGAGAAAGGCATACTTCGGAAGTTGACAGAAAATTTTTAAAATAAAATAACATTTCAGATGCTAAAATTAAATCATTACATAAATTCACGCCTGTGTCTCAGAGGGGAGGCAGACAACAGGGATTGTCATCTGTCACGAACCTAACAGTTCTTAAGACCTTCGTCTCGTCAACGTTCATAAGTTTTTGCATGCACGCACGCCGGCTAAAATTTAATTAGGGCTTAAATTGTTTTTGATGTGTTACTGAACTGATGATCATGTGGTGTTTACCTTTAATTGGTTTTTGTATCAAGACTCAGCCTAGATTTAAGTTACTTGTTAAGCATGTTAAGATACAAAAAGTGTTGGTTGACCTAATATAATAAATAAATAAATGAATGAATGAATGAATGAATGAATGAATGAATGAATGAATGAACGAACGAACGAACGAACGAACGAACGAACGAACGAACGAACGAACGAACGAACGAACGAACGAACGAACGAACGAACGAACGAACGAACGAACGAACGAACGAACGAACGAACGAACGAACGAACGAACGAACGAACGAACGAACGAACGAACGAACGAACGAACGAACGAACGAACGAACGAACGAACGAACGAACGAACGAACGAACGAACGAACGAACGAACGAACGAACGAACGAACGAACGAACGAACGAACGAACGAACGAACGAACGAACGAACGAACGAACGAACGAACGAACGAACGAACGAACGAACGAACGAACGAACGAACGAACGAACGAACGAACGAACGAACGAACGAACGAACGAACGAACGAACGAACGAACGAACGAACGAACGAACGAACGAACGAACGAACGAACGAACGAACGAACGAACGAACGAACGAACGAACGAACGAACGAACGAACGAACGAACGAACGAACGAACGAACGAACGAACGAACGAACGAACGAACGAACGAACGAACGAACGAACGAACGAACGAACGAACGAACGAACGAACGAACGAACGAACGAACGAACGAACGAACGAACGAACGAACGAACGAACGAACGAACGAACGAACGAACGAACGAACGAACGAACGAACGAACGAACGAACGAACGAACGAACGAACGAACGAACGAACGAACGAACGAACGAACGAACGAACGAACGAACGAACGAACGAACGAACGAACGAACGAACGAACGAACGAACGAACGAACGAACGAACGAACGAACGAACGAACGAACGAACGAACGAACGAACGAACGAACGAACGAACGAACGAACGAACGAACGAACGAACGAACGAACGAACGAACGAACGAACGAACGAACGAACGAACGAACGAACGAACGAACGAACGAACGAACGAACGAACGAACGAACGAACGAACGAACGAACGAACGAACGAACGAACGAACGAACGAACGAACGAACGAACGAACGAACGAACGAACGAACGAACGAACGAACGAACGAACGAACGAACGAACGAACGAACGAACGAACGAACGAACGAACGAACGAACGAACGAACGAACGAACGAACGAACGAACGAACGAACGAACGAACGAACGAACGAACGAACGAACGAACGAACGAACGAACGAACGAATGAATGAATGAATGAATGAATGAATGAATAAATAAATAAATAAATACAGGCAATTGCTGAGGACAAAAAAATTAACATGGCATGATAGTAAGCTTTGATTTAAGTTTTGATGTATCTAATTATAAAAAGATTTGATAATTCAGTTGTATTCCAGTAAGGTATTCTTAGCTGAAAAAGGAAGTGAAAAGAACACTTAATAGGTATATCTTAACCCTCTTCCGTCTCATTTACATTGATTGCGTATTATCTTATAACTATTAAATAAATATTTCCTTCATACATCTGGGGAATAAAGAATAAACATAAAAAAAAAATCTTAGTGTCCTTAAATAGGAAAACCTATATCAGTATAATGAGGATTAGTAAAGTACAGAGGATTTGTTCTTGCAATTAAGGGTCTGAGTGTTGATCCAAGTTATTCTTAACACATAGGTATGAAATGCTGTATATCCTTTACAAATAATAAGAACTGGAACGACTTCAGGTGTTGTTTTATTTGTAGATAGTTAGTATAATAAAACAGAAAAATTGGATATAAACGGATAAGCAGGTAAAATAGTCAGATCTTTTTTTGATCTAAAACTTTGTAATGATTCGCAGAGCTTAATCATGGTGAGCAGAGACGGAGCTTGCGTCGGTTGCTCGTCTCACAGATAGTCGAGTCAGATCGTAGATAGTGGTAGTCAGACTGGTCGAAGTGTAAAGTAGTAATGATGAAAAAGGGTAATTTCGAAATGTGTGACATAATTTAAATATTTAAAAATGATAGAAAAATAAATAAAAATGGTGTAAAAAGGTTTGCACCGTTACAGGTATACTCCAAGTTCCTACTAAGTACTCTTGCGCACATGTACAGAGCCCACATTACGGCAAGCTGCCTATATACCCGCATATCATTACACTACAAAGGTCAAGAGCCTAAACTACTTTCACTGTGTTATGCGTAAAGAATATTAAAGACACTCGTGTTTTGTGTTGAGGGATGAGATTTTGCACGAAAGTTGATTGATTAATATTAAGGTATTTTTAAATAGTTAAATTAAGCTGGTGTAGTCGAGAGGTAGTCAGAGAACATGATTTCCCGTAGGCCACGATCCTGACACAATTATCTCATTTAGTTTATAAGCTACTTGTTAATAACATAACATAACATCATTTAATTCATATGCTATACGTAACCTGAAAACCTTTTTAAAAACCTATTTAGAGGCTAAAAATTCCACCCATGCCGGAATACGAACCCGCGACCTCTGGCTATCCGTGCCAGCGCTCTTTTCAACTGATAGCTCAGTTGGGCGACTGTATTACATACAGCTGAAAACCGTTTCTTTAATCTAAATTCATTCACTCTAAACACAGAAAATTTTTTTAGTCAGCCGCTATGTTTTGTTTTTATGTTTTGGAGGAAAAGATTTAAATTGTCTATGAATTTATTACATACTAGCTGTGACCCGCGGTCTATCGATTTTCCCATGGGAATAAGACATTTCCCGTGAGAATAACATATTTTTCCGCAGTAAAACGAAGCCTTTGTATTAATACAGGGTGTCATCTGACTCCATTCTAAATTTTATTAAAATCGTTCCAGCCGTTTAGACATGAAGAAGTAACAAATATACACACTCACAAGCTTTTGCTTTGATAATATTAGTGCGATGTGATATTTTCCTATTAGTCATAAAAATTGACAGAGTCAAGTTTTCAAAACGTATAATAATTTTTTTTGGTAGCAGTTTAATTTATCGATGCTGAGGAAACGTGTTTCAGGTTTTGCTTTACTTAAATAACACATGAAATTATGCAAAAATTGTAAATGTACTAGTTTTATTCTTTTGAATTGCGGTGAAAGACTGTGTAAAGCTAGTCGTTTCCAACCGAATATTGTCTTCGCGGAATTTTTGACCCCAGGCTTGGTTTTCGTTATAATTATCACGAACCCTGCCCTTCGAAAGATGTTTGTCAGGATCGTGGCAAATGACAAACATAACATACCCCGACATAACATAGCATTCATAAACGTGACTTTATGTAAGAACTTTTATTTGCGTATTTAGCTAGAAAGTTACTTTAGTACAAACACTTACAACCTAAAACATCAATAACGCAGTCGTAAATTGGAACACGACAATCGCCTCCATCTCGGAGATACTTAGCGATAAACGTTTAAATCTTTATTGATCAGCCACTGAGCATTATATTCCAACGATGGAAATAAATAATATCTCACTTAGACCGCATTGGCATCGGCATTGTGGCGAAATAAAAATATAACAGAAGACTCGCTTCCATTAAAGGAACTCACAAACTAAAGCGGTGGTGGTCATAGTGGCGGTGGCGATCATTTACGGCACTACTATTTATTCAAACTGTTATTTAGGCATGTATTTGGAACTTCTGAAATTAATGTTTTCTATGTTTTTTTTTGTATATCTACTTCCTTCTTTAATGTATTAGTCCAGTTCATCCGAAGGTTGTCTGGAAGAGATCACTTTTAGTAATAAGGCCGCCGTCTGTACTCTTAGGTTAAGAAATATCTGTGTAATTTCCATTTTTATGTACAATAAAGTGTTCTCTATCTATCTCTATCTACTATTTGTATGGAAGAATTCAAACCCACCCGTTCTGACCGCGATTTACTCATCGACTGCTAAACAAATGATCGCTACGTTCGCGGTGAGAATGCATTGGTTTAAATACGACCATATAGATACTACTGCAGTAAATGACCGCTATGGTTTGTGAGTTCCTTAATACATACTAGCGGTTGCTCAGACTGCGGTCAAATACCCGCGTTTATTGAATAAGACCCATTAGAAGGCTCTGTAAAAATAATGGATATCAATGTAGGAATAATGACTAACACGAATGAGAAAATTGTTACACTGCAATATTTTTTTTTTATTATTAAATTGCCCAACACTTCATTATTAAGTAATTAGTTACCATTACAATTTTAATTTTAATTTTTAATCTATATTATTTTGTAACTATGTTCTAGATAGACAATATTTAAGAATAAGAATATTCTTTATTGTACACCAGAGCAATTAGTTTACATATTATAAAACATTTAAAGATACAAAGTACAATAGTTACGAAACACAAGTAACATAACTAGGCTAATAGTATATTTTTTTTTCATTTCCTCTGTAAACATGTGAAATCAACAAAAAAATTAATGCGAAAATGATTCTGAAAACTTCAGAAATAGATTGAGATTCTAAATTAAATGTGAATTTCGGGTTTTTAAATACTTATAGTGCAAATTATGCCACCTAGATTGCACTTAATAGAGTGTTTTAGTAAATCAATTGACACAGTCTACTACAGTTAGTTAGTTATTTAACATCATATTACACAAGTGTGAATGATTTGAGTGATAACGAGCAAAAGCATAAACACATGAAAAGTTGATGTATTTGGAATGTACTAGTTTTTGACATGATATTACATTGATACAGTCGAAGCGCTCGTGGCCTAGTCGAACCGAGTAATTGGAATCAATCAATTGAGTTATACAACAACAGGCGCGGCCAGGTGCAAGATGGGTCACAGTGCCTTGACTACAGCTAGTGGCGAGCGCTTCTGTGCTCCGTTCCCCGATTCGCAAGGCAAGTTAAGCCGTTGGCGTCGGCTGTCATGTAATGGCAGTCGTTAAGCCGTGTCAGAGGCTTTATGGGCAGCTTGATAACTTCTAACAGTAATGTCTTACAATCCTCCACCAATCCGGAGTTCCGAATACACTTGTATCCGAATACACTTGGCTCCCGTGTTGGAGTATGCCCTAAACTTCCTGCGATACAGGAAGAAACTCGTGCCCCAGCAGTGGGGACATACAAGGGTCGTTATCAAAACAGTCGGCTATCGCTAATATTATCGAAGTCAAATAACAAATACATATTTTCCCTCAGTAACTCAGTTCTTCTGTTTTCATATTTCTGTGCCCGCACCGCCCCGGGCGTTTTAAAGAAGCATCCGAAGTGCACTTGCACCGTAGCATTACAGTAACCATGGGAACTCGCCAATATGGCCAGTGGAATTACGTCGATGCGGCGGTAGGCTTTCCCAGAGTTGTAAAATTTTATCGGTACATGACTTAAAAAGAACAGTTTAAATGAGTTTTGGAGGATACACACTCAAATCATACACGCCTGCATTGTATATGTATGTATGACAACAAGCAAAATTAAATACTATAACCCGACTACGGAAAAAGTTCTTACAAGATTCATATTCGGTTGTATTCCTACTAGATGTCTTCGTGAATTAATATTATATTAATAAATAGTTAGATGAGTAGACTGATAGAGAACACTTTATTGCGCAACCACATTAAAGAATATGTTTTTGTCGCTTGGAATGTTTTAGGTAATACTATATTTAGGTTGTAGGTTTTTATTTTATTTTATTAATTTATCAAAGCCCACAGCACAAAACAATATAAAATAAGTAAATAAATGTAGGCCAAACATAGGCCAATTACGTTGGTTGTAAGGGCTGGTAAGTGATGTCCCAGGCGGACATACTTCGACCACATAGGGCCGATGTATTAGAAAAGGGCAAGATAAAAATTACCGGAAACCGGAGTGCGTCATCGACTAATTAACTTTTATGAAGCGAAGGTCATCAGTCGGGATCGTGGCAAGTGACAGTCTCTGGTCTCTGGTTGTCCCTTTCGGATACAGGAGTTTATGTTATGATATTTTAAGTACCCGGAACGTTGATGAAGCGAAGGCGATCTGTCAGGAGCGTGGCAAGTGGTAGTCCCTGGTCTCCGCCTACCCCTCTTGGATACAGGCGTGAGGTTATGTTATTTTATAGTATTTCTTAATAGTCTACCCGTGACCATGGCAACTGTAACGCTGCCGAAACGTCGGGAAATAAGGTAATTACGTTTTACCTAATAAATAATCGCGATTAGACCCGTTTAATATATAAACATGAATCCTACATCAACGTAAAACGAGTGCGACTATACCATTTGCTTTCATCGATCTCAACCCTTGTATGTAAGGTTGTCTGTAAGAAATTCCTTTTAGCAATAAGGCCGCCAATTGTACTTTGTATCTTTACATTTTTTATAATATCAGCTCTGGTGTACAATAAAGAATATTCTTATCTTATCTTATGTCCCCACTGCTGGGGCACGGGTCTCTTCCTGCATCTGCTTTCATAAGTATCCCTAAATAGTAATAAGTAATAAAGTAAATCCCTAAAGTAATCCCTTGCACAAAACAAAAGAAGTCTGAAGTTCTCATAATGTCTTCCAGAGTCGGTAAATATAGTTAACCGCCGAGAAATACAACATTTAACTTACAATAAGTTAACAATAAATCACTTTCGTTTCTCTCAACACATCGTGATGTAAATAATACCGCTTGCAGTGTTAAGGTACGCACTCATTTGAAAGCCAGTCATTGTTAGTACCGTTTGAAAACAAATAGGCAAAGTAATATTTTTACAAAACCAATTATTTTCAAAACGACCGCATCCCTCATTACAAAATGTGAATAAATGACAATTTATTGTATTAAAAATAAAATCTTTATGAAAATACTGCATTTTAACGAGTTTCAACTTAGAATATAATAAACACATTTTTTTCCTAAGATTTTTTTTTTATTTAGTTGAAGCTCATAGATACTCTATATTATTAGCTATTTTTACTTTCAAAACTCAAATGTCAGTCCTAAGTATAGTCTGGTAGCTTTTAGAATATACCTCGGGCTCTAGAGTAGGCTTCGGTTTTCGCCGAAAGCACACGAATGTAATACTACTTCCTGCTCTGTATAAAACTTTTCTTCGCTATTTTGAAAAGTTATGTGAAACTAAGTGTCATATTAGTTCCGATATTTCTATTACACGAATCATATATCCGATAGTACTGCCGTGTCGTGACAAAACACTGTAATTTAAAAACCGGCATTCTGCAGAAAACGCCAAAAACATTTCGTTACGAAAATTCCGCATAGATACGTCAAATCGAAACAGATTTATTTAAAAATGTTACATGTGTTAAATAATAGTGCACTCAATTATGCCGTAATTAATTAATTGAAAAAAAAAAATTATTTACGACTTTAATTGAAAATCAAGAATCTTCGCTTTGAATTCCCGCTTTTTTTTCTTGACAAATAGGAAAAGGTTTTAAAGACGTTATGACAAAACACTGCATCTACAGTTATTTGACATAAAAACCCCGAGCATGTTTTGGCAAAACACTGTACCTATCTATAGAAATAGTATTTTGTCAAAATAGGTCTCTATAATATTGGTTATACAGTCTTAATTACTATGACTGATTTCCGTATTGTTAAAACTTTTTCAATATTTTTTGATGCCATGCCATTTGATGCATACTTAACGGCGAAGAATCGAAATATTCATGTTACTTCAAACACTGTATCTATAGATACAGTGTTTTGTCATACCACGGCATGTTCTAAAAGCTGACAGACTATAACTTCTTGCAAATGTCGGTAGCTCTCCACCTCATCTACGAGCACCTTAATGTTTCAAAAGCTTCATAACTACGATTTATTGCTCTCAATACGTTAGCACAGCACTTACATTTGTATTGTATTGTAATACAGAACCGATGAAACGAAGGAGAAATTCAAGGCGAGGATTAAGACACCTCTGCGGACTTTCTTACATGCTATTTTAATCCCAATAATAGTTTTTAGAAGCGCTCGTGGCCTAGTCAAACCGAGTCATTGAAATCAATCACTTGACTGGCAACAAAAGGCGCGGTCAGATGCAGGATGGGTGACCGTCTCGCGACTACAGCTAGTGGCATTTTTCCGAGCGCTTCCGTGCTTCGCAAGGCACGTTAAGCCGTTGGTGCCGGCTGTCATGTAATGGCAGTCGTTAAGCCATGTCAGAGGCCTTATATAACTTCTGACAGTAAGGCCCGCCACTGTCACGGCAGTGAGGACATACAAGGCTTTATATTTAATTGGTTATTTTTAATGAGAATGATTGTGTTTTGGTCTTTACTATATTTCTAACTAATTGTATGTTCCACAAAAGATAATGTGAGAATGGTGGACTTCATACTAATTGCGTTTTATACCAGTCAACCGGCAGGAGGTTTATCACTTTATTACACACGCATAAAACGCAAAAAAAAAGAGCGATATTAATAATCCTCACTGTAATGCACAGGCCTCTCAGACAGTGAATGATGGGCTTTAACAGCTCGCGTGCCCACCGCGCGGAATGGCAATTTCGAGAATGTGAACAACACAGGCACCCAGGCCTCACCCCTAATGCCCCTAGTGTTATTGGGGCATTCCTCCAGTCAGTGAGACCACGAGGAAGGTAAGATGATCAAATCATCATCATCATCCGATTATGTCCCCACCGAGGGGCATTATGGGTCTCTTCCCTGAGCAATGTATAGGCCATACTCCACCAAAGGGGTGCTACCAGTCAGCCCAGCCACTGTTCTTACAAGCCTCCACCAAGTCCGGATTGGTAGAGGCTTGCAAGACTAATGGCTGGTCTTACTGTCAGAAGTTTTCATGCAGCCTTAAGACCTCTGACTTGGCTTAGGGACTGCCATCTATCGACGGCAGCCGGCACCAACTGCTTAACGTGCCTTGCGAAGCACGGAACCGCTCGGAAAAATGAAATAAAGATGACAAAAAATAAGAAAATTCTTTATTGGATACAACATTTATTTATACAAGAAACGAACACACAAATATAAAAGTTATAATGAAAAAGTTACATATTTTAAGCTCTACTCTGGTATGTTTAGGTATGTACACTAAATGAACTCACGCCTGTATCCTGGAGGGGTAGGCAAAGACCCGAGTTTCATAAATTCATAATTTATTGGGTGTGGTTAGTACATTGCGTGGCACAGTGTTCCTTTTTGTTAATATGTGCTTTAATCAGCTTTGCTATGCACATCGAATTGTCATTTGGCAACAAATTGTAGTTTTATAGTTACAGACTTCAGGGTTTTCCACTTGCCCCAAGTTTATATATTAGGTTTTCATTTAATAGTCATTTAACTGAAGTCTACGAAACGGAGTAGAAGAGAACTAGATACTTTTTACATACCCACATTTTGTAGTCAACCGTTATTATTACTAATAAGTGTAATGCACATTAGTAAGTATTACAATAGCAATGCGGCAGACTTGTTGCTACAAGCATATCCTACCAGTCAACCGCAGGAGGTGTACGAGCAGTTGAAGAAACTAAAGTAGGTGACGCTTGGTTTTGCTGCCATTCTTCAGGGAGTCTAGAAAAAGTAGTTGTGTGAAAAGACCCCCTAAAGTGTCGCAACATCGCTTTAGAAATGATGCGCTTTTAAGGTTTGAACTCCGTTTTGGAATATCGTGTAGTGGAATATCGATCGATATCAACCTTTGTATGTCCCCACTGCTGGGTCACTCTACCTGGATAGCAGGTATGGTTTGGCCATACTCCACCACGGGGGCCAAATCCGGATTGGTAGAGGATTGTAAGACAGTGGCGAGAATTACCGCCATAAATTATTATCGAGCCGCTCTATATATTTATACTGTATTAGTTTATAAATGTAGTAAAGTTGTCACTTTTGCCTTATTTTCTTTTTATTATTGCTTCAAAAATGCATGCAGGGAGAGATAATTGACTCGCCGAATTTGATACCCAAGTCACTGAATGACGGCTATGAGGACCTTAATAGCTTGTGGGCCATAGGAACTCCAACTTCTTTATCTCGTGTGAGCGGCGTAGCTTACCGTACCCGAATAAGGCTTTGAAAGCCTGGAAAAGAGCTATTACTACTACTATTTGACACAGGTAAGTGGTCAGACTCGGACCGAAAGGCCTTTTCTAGAAGATTTGCTACCGTAACATCTGTTGTTGTTGCTTCGGATAAGTAGGTTAAGTATTAGGTAATATGTCTCTCTGCTGTAGCGGAAGGATTCACAAACACACACACAAACGTGGGAAATCATGGTCCCTTAACCCGCTGAGCAGGGATACAGACGTGAGTTTGTATAATTTGGCTAACTTTGTTATTTTTTATAGTCGCATCTATTGCTTACGCAAAGTGACGGATTGGATTGGTGGCCTGATTTTCGTATTTTAACCCGCTCTATACCATACGCAAAACAAATAAATAACTATTGATGCTACACCTCTCCACACAGACAGCCTGCATTGCACCGCACGTGCCTTCTCTCAGAAAGAGAGTAGAGGTATAGTCATCAGGCGATATCACCGCGAATTGATGATGGCCACCTCTGAGTCTGGAATACCTCAGACTCGGGCTTCTTCGCGACTTTTTCCTTCACGGCTAACGAGGACCTGTTGGAAATGTAAAAGTTCACCCACGCTTAAAACATCACGGCCGTGCTACGCCAGTCGGTGTTTCAAAGAAGCCCTTGGGCCAATTCTCTTACGTGGGCTAAGGGCATGCGTAATGTTGCATGCACTATTACCTATGGAGCTCTAGACTCCACATGATGATATTATAGTTCATGTCAACGGAAGATAATAATCAGATTAAAGATAAAATTCTTAGCGAAATTTTAAGTGAATGTGAGTGTCTCTTATGATTACGAAGTTTACCCCAATTTCGTTCCGCCGTTATAAATCCTTCACAGCCGTAACAAAAATTAAATCATCTAACGGATGTCATCCGGGATCACGGCACCTGAAAAAGTGCCGAAACGTTGGAAAATTGTAAAAATGTAATAAACGAGCATAAATCCGTATAAAAACAGTTTTAATTAAAAATATTATTGTTTTGTCGATGCGGCTACAAAAACATTTTGTGAAAATTTCATGAATCTCTCAATGCATTCATCAGATTTTTAGAAGGAACTTTTTATAAACCTTATTAAACACACATCTTATACATGGTTGGATACATAGAATATTATTTATTATATACAGAAATGATAGTAACAGAACATCAAACAGTACAGTAGAGAAACAGTACATCGTTTTACTTAAAGAGTCTCTGAGAGAGGCAATACTATTACATCAACATATCATTAATACCGTTGATGGGTTTGTGTGCAACAATAAAACCCTAAGGCTCAGTTTATGAATCGAGAACTTTACTGAGTAAATACGTAACGTTCAGTCACGCTTTTTGCTGAGAAATCCGAAGACACATCAGTGACGGTATTTACTTAACGAAATTCTTAATACAGAAACTGGGCCTTACATAGACGGTGGGCTTCTTGCACTTTTCATTAGCAGAATCTAGGGCCAGATCGTCAGTCCGTCATTAGTTCGAAAGTTGACTGGACCTTACCGTATATCTACCTCGATATGGGTTTATCTGCGGCAACCTAGTGAACTGAAAGAGCTGCCACTTAAGCGGGTTAAGGCGGAGACGGTGACTTACTGATTGAGTTGAGTTAGACTTTAAAGGTTCGCGCAGGCCACAGATGGCGGGCTTGCCTCAAACTTGGATTGAAGTTTGTGTTTTTATATCATAGATGTCCAAATCTAAGGTAAATGTATAAAATTTTTTTATCGAGTTTTTTTATGTAGCCTATAAACGTTCCACTGCAGGTCTCCTCTCAGAGGGAGAGTATAGTCTTAATTACCAAGTGTGGCCTCCACGGATTGGCAATTTTAAGCGCTGAGGTATTTTAATAGGTTAGATACTAAGGTTTCCTCACGGTGTACAATCTTCATAGTTTAAAAAAAATGGTAAATACCAAGTTACTCTAACAATGTGAGAACTTAAAGTTATGTCATAGAAACATTTGATATACTTAGACATCGGATAATGATAATATTCTTTACAAGTCACGATGAAATCATAGACAAGTTAGATGTCGTAATCGTACATGTGAATCAATTACACTTTGTCAATATAGTATAAAAAGAGAAACATGTTTGTCAGGATCGTGGCAGGTGGCAAAGCTTGGTCTCTGCCACCGCATCCCGCCTACCCCTCCGGAATACAGGCGTGAGTTTGTGCAATCTATGAAATACTAGCGGACCCAACAGACGTCTTCATGAACGTTGTCGTACAGTAGAATCTTTATCTTTAATTCTACTGTACGTGTATATGCCACTGAACTCCTCCTAAGTGGCTGGACAGATTTGAATATATTTCTTTGTATACGTTCGGGTAGTGCCCTGGATGGTTTTTTTAATTTTTTTTTATTTATTTACAAAACCCACTGCTCTAGTTAATAAATATTCACTGTTATAAATGTAATTTATCTTTGGCTATTTATTCTATAATAATTATACTTGATTTCACACGAAACATTTAACGGGACATTACATATGAAATAACATGCACAAAGGCGAGATTATCTCTGAAAGAGATTTCTTCCAGCAAACCTTACAGAGACGGAGAAGTAGTAAAAAGCGGGTATATATACGTGTATAACATATACTACATAAATAT
Organism: Yponomeuta sedellus; assembly: GCA_934045075.1. NCBI lineage: Eukaryota > Metazoa > Arthropoda > Insecta > Lepidoptera > Yponomeutidae > Yponomeuta > Yponomeuta sedellus. The sequence continues at coordinate 4,848,168 of OW203735.1, read as the reverse complement.
TAAATAACCTACCTAACTATGAAAGAAATAAATGAACTACATAAACTATTCACTGGTCTAATTTATCTTTGGCGTATTTCTAAATTTATAAATCACAAATCAGATAGATTCACAAATCAGCCCGGCAGATGGCACTTCATGCAGGACAACGTCTGTCGGACCCGCTAGTTATATATACATATATAAAGACAGTAAATAGTGACGAAGATTAATGCGAACAGCTACAGAAGTGGCAGTTAATTGGCCAGGAAATAACACGGCACTAGTAAGGTATTATCACCGACATGCCATTGCCTTACCCGCGCCGGTGATTGGCTAATTTGTGCCCTTTTCGTGTTTTAATTAGAAAAGGCATTCCCTATTTAATCCTATTGCTATTGGATTACCAGCGCGTAATTAGCTTTATAATCTTGCTTAGAAAACTCACGATGGATTTAGACCTGCCGGACGATCGTTCAAGCATTATATTTTAGTCTAGAGTCAGCTATGCTGAACTTTTCCGATTTACTGCCACAAACAAATTTTGCATAAAATGACAATAATAGAAATAGTATAATCGTCAAGTATGCATGAAAAAGCGCTAGTTTTCAAATAGTATTTTCACAGCAAATAAAAAATTATTATGAATAGCTAAAATCTTAACTTATATGTATTTACTCTTTTAAAATTTGTTACAAGCACTGAATACATTTCTTCATTTGTCACCTACTTAGTTGTCCGCGCGACTTCATTCGCCAGAGTTTCACATAAAAAGTATCATAGATGATATTACTCAGGGCATGGTCGATGTTTAATGTTAATTTCTGTTTGCTGAACCGCTGTGTAACAGTAAAAACCTTTTTACTTTTACAGTTTTCATCCACAATTTTTTTAAATCGATACAAGTATCGCCATCTTAAAGGAAGTTTTCTACCAAAAGGATAGAAACGTAAGGCTGACTACCCATGAACGGGGTAACACAATCTGCTGCAAGTGTAAAATTGTGTACCTTAAATTTTAATCTTCATTGAAGACCGTATGTCATGACAAACGTGTAACTTGTACGCACACATTTGCAAGTAAAATTCGTCAACATCACTAAAGGTTTATTTACATTTTGAGCAAAATTGAGGATGCCTCGTGTTAGAGGTGAAACGCGTCGCGTATTTTCTCACATAAGTATTGGTATCAGTAGTGGTGTGTTTGTATCTTGCTTCAGCTTGAAAAAGTGGGATCCCTCCCACTTTGCATCCTCCCACTCCCACTTTGGACGGTGCATTAACTAACCGCATGGTGCTTAAGGGACTTTTGGCGGAATTTAGCAAAGTAATTTTCTCATTTTAATGCTATTATGGATTTCTGCAAAGTAACGCCTAATTCCATTCAATTTTGTGCAAAATCTCGTAGAGAAATAATTATATTAGTAACTTAACAAATTGATGATGTTTGAATGAATCATGGGGACTTGCAAATGTATGATGTCAACCCTTGTATGTCCCGACTGCTGTGGCACTTGTCTCTTCTTTCTGCATCGCAGGAAGGTTAGGCCATACTCCACCACGGGGGCCAAGTCCGGGTTAGTGGAGGGTTGTAAGACAGTGGCGTGGCGGGCCTTACTGTCAGAAGTTATCATGCCGCCCATAAGGCCTCTGACATGGCTTAACGACTGCCATTGTAGGACAGTCGGCACCAACGGATTTACGTGCCTTGCGAAGCACGGAAGCGCTCAGAAAAATGTCACTTGCGGTAGTCACGGGACGATCACCCATCCTGTACCTGACCGCGCCTCTTGTTGCTTAATTCAAGTGATTGATTCCAATCACTCGGTTCGCCTAGGCCACGAGCGCTTCGCAAATGTATGTCAGGTCTCAATGCACTGGACGGAAGCACCGGTTCCTTAGATGTAAGCATTGCGGATTAATGAAGAAATCTCGCTTCATCATCAATTATAGTTTCCGTCAACATGCGATTCGCAATTATATTAACTTATTTTTTACTGTTAATACTAATGCTATTTAGTACTAAGCCCGCTAGTTGTACAATACATTAAAGGGTTTCGAAACTTTATTAACGCGTTAAATATGAAACTAATTTTGAACAGATATTTTCCTTCAGCGATAGACTGGTAGAAAATGCTTAAGGCAGTAAGTTCGCACTACTGCATTATTATTAAAATTATTGCATTACAATTTTGCAAATAGGCGAGATTAATGCTACTACCAGCTTATCTGAGATACTTAATTAGTATTATCTACCAGCGAAACTAAATTGTGATGATAAGTTTTGAAACTACTTTAGTGCAAATTATTTCTATAATAATCGTGATCAGATCCCTTTACGGCAGTATCGGAGTGGTGGCCAAGGGAAGGAAGGAGGTTGGTAAGCTTACCACCGACACGATGGTCAGACGATATCGTGAGGGTTGCGGGTCAGAGATGGATCAGATTAACACAGGACCGTGAGGAATGGCACGTCGGCAAAGGAACGTCTTCACTGCTGGGGCATGGGTCTCTTCCTGCATCACAGGAAGGTTAGGTCATACTCCACCACGGGGGCCAAGTGCGGGTTGGTGGAGGATTGTAAGACTCAGTATGCGTCAGGGTAAATAAATAAATCTATCTAGAATGGATAAATAAATCATAGTCTGGATTAAATCCAAGTATTGCTGTGTGGTGTCGGCCTGGAGAATACCACCAACCCAAATTCTTCCCACGGGTGTCGTAAAAGGCGACTAAGGGACACAAACCGGGGGGTGGGCAGCAGCACCCCCTGCAGTACAATTCCATCAATCTGCGATCCCCAACCCGCATGCCCAGCGTGGGGATTATAGGCATTACCCCTCAATGATGGCACAACCTTGTGCTACGGCGCTCATTAGGGGAGGGCTATGTCCAGCAGTGGACTAATAGAATATAGACTGAAGAAGAAGAAGATTGCTCTATAATCTAGTGGATTAGTAAGCATCCTAAGCATATGAAATCATGTCTGCATGCTTAACAATTTTATTACAATTGTAAAACCATTCCCATTATTATAAGGTGTACAAATTGTACTCTGATTCATAGTTAACAGATTTCACTTTTTATTGGACAGTTTAATTAACCTCTTAAGTATGAGTTAACGAGGTTAGTTCATATTGGTCCGAGGTTTTCGGCTTTCAGATAATAAAGTGGCAGTTATAAATCTTATTGAATCACCCAATTCATCATTTCAGAGCACCATAAACTGATCTAAGTACTTAGTAAACCACATCTTGAAAATGTTTTCCCACTTTCGTTTTACTTAATTTATGACCCAAAATTTCCCTCTTGATTAAAGTAGGTAATAAACCAGACTAGTCTTTTTACGAGAAATAAAATCTGTTTATCGATAAATGTTATTTATGGCTCACTAGCAAACGGGAAGGAAAACATCGTGAGGATACCTGAATGTCTGAGGTGTTGAAATACCTCAGCGCTTGAAATTGCCAATCCGCGGTGGGCACGCGTGGTGATTAAGCCCATACTCTCTTTCGGAGAGAAGGCCTGTGCCCTGCAGTAGGACGTTTATAGGCTACATAAAAAAATTACCGAGAAGGTTAAGTGGGCACTTCACTTCTCTACCCGTATTTGCCTATTTGGAAAGAACTAACCACCCATTGCCGGGTCTTCTGACGAATTTTTAGCACGAATTTTGTAAAACCTTTATGGTATTAGAAATCGTCCGCAAATACATGAATACGGATAGCCAAGGAAAGCGCATGAAAAACGCTTATATATTTATCTATGTCTATCGTAACAACGGGCTAAATATTTATGTATCATTTATTTATATATATGTATTTTATGCAGTTAATTTTATTCTTTGTTTTGTGAAAATAGATTGTCATTTAGGACTTTTGTAGTTTATCTAGTTTATTTTGTGCACAAATAGAGCCGTTTTTTTACTGCTTTTCTTTCAAAGGTTTCCTAATGTTTGCTGGAAAAAATCTCTCACAGATATAAACTCGCCTTTGTACCTGTTATTTCTTATGCAATGTCCTGTGAAATGTTTGTGCGCAATAAAGTATAATGTCCTTACTAATATTATAAACGCGAAGGATTGTAAGTATGGATGTATGTATGTTTGTTTGTTTGTTTGTTTGTTTGTTTGTTTGTTTGTTTGTTTGTTTGTTTGTTTGTTTGTTTGTTTGTTTGTTTGTTTGTTTGTTTGTTTGTTTGTTTGTTTGTTTGTTTGTTTGTTTGTTTGTTTGTTTGTTTGTTTGTTTGTTTGTTTGTTTGTTTGTTTGTTTGTTTGTTTGTTTGTTTGTTTGTTTGTTTGTTTGTTTATTTGTTACTCTTTCACGTAAAAACTACTGAATGGTTTTTATTTATTTTATTTTGTTTATTCAACAAAAATGAAACTTAACAATAATATAGCTTATACATCAGAATAATACACAGGCTACATTTTATAAAGATATTGTGTAAATATATTTATAGAAAAGTAGGAAAAAATCTACCCGATAATCCTGCGTAGACGAAGTCGCGAGCACCAGCTAGTAAAGTATAATTAAAGTTTAAATTAAAGACGCCAAGTTTGTCCACAAGTTGCCACTCTATGCAGGAACTAGTAACTTCGTCTGTGAGGATGGATTGAAGGCGTGTAAAGACGCCTCTAGACTGCGCGAGTTTTTGTCGATAAGCGGTAATTATCACTTGTCTACATTAATTCATCATTGGCAGCTTTTTGTGACGGAGTTAATGAGTGAATGTAACTCGAAAGGCGAGAAGTGGTTGCCAACCTTCGATACGAGACGAATATCTGAATGTATATTTCCATTGTACATTATAAGTGTATTCAGCGCAAAAATTATTTATGCTTAGTATAACATAATAACAGAACGTATGAATAACAGTATGCAGAATACCTGTTATTAAAAAACACTCATCAATAATTATTATCTATGAGCATTGCATTAAAATATTTGTAGAATAATGACTTTTAAAATAAGGAAAGAAGTTGACGGCTGATCAACTTTGCTAACATTTCAGTTGCAAATATCGCTCGTGAACTAGTTTAATGGAGCACATGTTGTGGGAATTATGATTGACTATTTTTTTATTTTATTTATTGAAGTTCAGAAATGTTAATATGATATCAAGACTCTGAAATTTGGACGCTTTGATTTGATTTGATTTCAATAAGATGGTATTGACACCTGCGATAATGTTGATACTAGCCACGCCACCGGTAACAACAAAACACTAGGATACCCTGTGTCATGGGAACCAGAAACAGCGACCTCAGATACATGTAAACATCCAAGACCTGAGGCTTTTTCTTTGTTTTGTCCCAAGCCAGATAGAAATATACAAACGATGCTGAGATAAAAAGTACAGTTCTAGTAACTAAGGTGCCGCGTACTAAGATCGTGAAAACGCGACTTTACAAAGAAAACTTCCACGACCGCACCTCTTGCCGATACAGTAGAAATCCACGTTATCGTTCGTTGCGCCACTGACACATTTTTGTCGCGCCGGCCGTTTTCGCCATAACGTTATGGCCATTTTGCTTTATGGGTTAACGGCACCAGTTAATTACGCAGAAGAAAAATAAAGCGGTGATGAATTCCAAATTCAAAAATTAATTTCTTTTTAATTGCCCCGGGTGACTTATCTTTCCGCTGTGGCCATAAAATTATGTTTTGATGGACGACGAATTAGTGATTCTGCTAATTTATCAATAAAATAGGCAATAAAACATTTGAAGTCGTATAAACCGTTTCTTTTAAATTTAAGAGAAATCTGGTCTCCATGTTGTGGTAAAATAATGAAATGTTTACAATAAATGTCAAAATATATTCTTAAATGACGATTGTTAAATGCCATCAAAGTCAACCAACAAATAAAAAATTGGACAATGACAATACCCGCTACCGAATGTTAAACATCACGTTTCGGCAACAAAACACCTTCCGTAAATGCCACGAAAGCCATTGTACGATTATTGTACAGCCATTATACGACCAATAGTCGTAGGTTAAGCAATCACGGCCGACAATGGCTATTCAACACTTTGTCGCGGATCGTCTGAGTGAAAGTGAGGAGCGTATACAAACCGTAAACCTTCTTTACGCAGCCAGAGTAGTCGACAGACGTAGGATTCTCTACCGAGCGTGACACGGAGTTTACCAGCCTCGTTGGATTTTTAACGAATTTAAAGATATTTTTTCATAATATTGAGTAATTTATAGACTACACAAAAACAAATTTAATAAACAAATCACATAGTTTTGTAAATTTTGCTTAATCCTTTTTATTTGTGGTTGGCCCTTGTCACTCTTTCTCATTTATCCTTATTTCCTTTATTCTTGAAGATTTACTATTCTGGGTTGTCTTTTCGATCAGTTGGGCTCGCTCCAAGTCTTTTGCTGCTGCTGCAAACAGCTGGTAGTGTGTGTCTGTCCTCTACCTCTCCTGATGTTTGACAACATGGTTCTCTTCTCATCTCACCAATGTTCGTACCATATAAAGGTACCATACTACCCGTCCCACTTTTCCTTCAGCAACTTTCCATCGTAGGTTGTCTGGAAGAAATTGCTCCAAGCAATAAGGCCGCTAATTGTACTGTAACTTTGTAATTTTTTATGCTTTTCCTGGTGTACAATAAAGAATATTCTTATCTTATATTATCTTAAAGGACATACATTTACTACTGCACAAAATGACGTATGTATGGACCGCCATCGCCACCGCTACCGCCACCGCGTTGATGTGTTTCATCCTTTAGCCGTGTCTTAGAGGCTTTTTTTAAACTGTCTCTAGTATAGTCGTTTCTAACTTTGTCTAATCACATAACAGTACGTAATAAAGTAACTTTCTAATATTTACGAGGAAGCTTCAAGACTCACATTATTTACAAATGACAATAAATTTCTTTTTAAATTTATTATCGTTTATGAGTTAAGGCTCTTAAAATATAGGTTAGTACCAGGTGATTTGAAGCTAACAAACTGTTTTGCGGAAGATAATTTCCTTCTTCCGCCGTCCTTGTCTTACTCCGTTGATATAATGTTGCTGTCAATCATTTCGCAGACGAGGGTTTTGAGAAAGTGCGAGATATGCGTTGGGGTGCCCATGCAATTGAATTGTAGGAGACTATAAAATATTATGGTCGAAACGAGAAAATTCTTTGAGACCGCTAATTGTACCTCTTTTTTTGTAACTGTGGTCTCTGCTTTTTTTTTCTGGTGTGTACGATAAAGAATATTCTTATCTTATCTTAAGTATACAAGTAAAATTGCAAGGCATAGGCGTTTTCACAGAATGAAATCGGCGTATGTATGGCGAGCCCATACCAAATTGTCATACCTACGATATTTAATGAAAAAAAAAATGGAAAAAAAATGTTTATATAAACAGCGTAAATAATAGCGTAAAACAATGTAAAATAATATAGCTGACAAGCTTGTGGGCATCTTTGTGCACTATTACGTGACTGAAAAAGTAATAAAATATTTTATGTTTAGCAGCAAGAAGTGAAAGTGATGCACTTATTTCATAAAAATAAAATAAAGATAAGTATTTTTTACATTTAATGCTGTTATACATTTCCGCAAAGTAATGCCTGATTCAATGCAATACCGTAAAGATATCGCTGATAACTGTACAATCTGAAGAAATGCTGGAAAACAGGTTCATCGTTATACATTAATTACAATATTTAGGCTATTTGCTCTCAACAAATATCACAGCGATTTCATTTCCTAGGAGCTTACTTAAATGCCACTACGCCGATTCTTCATGACAGTGACATTTTAAGTTCTCAATGAAACGCAGGCACCAAAACTTTTTTCTCACGTCACCATGGTGACCCTACACAACAAAAGATACGCGCGAAAATTCGCAATTCGCATGTCAAGCAAGCCCATTAGGCCGTGGCCGATGGCAAATACGTGGAAAGCCGTCACTTAGGTACGCCCCTTTGTCTACGTGGAGTGTTTACATTTCGCGTGGCATTGACTGAGGAAACGGTTTTTGGGCCCATAACTTTGCGTTGGTTTGGACACATGTCCAAACCAACGCAATTTCTTCCTTCATCCTCTCCACATGGAGAGGATGAAGCAAGAAAGATTGACGAAACAAATATATATTGCGAATGTGAGTGGAAGGGCTGGTAATGGACGTCCCAGGCGGACATACACCGACCAAATAGGGGATATATTAGCAAAGGGGAAGGAAAAAAGTACCCGGAACCGGCGTGCGTGCATGCAATGACTTACGAACGTTGATGAAGCGAAGGTGATCTGTCAGGATCGTGGCAAAGCCAGTCCCTGGTCTCTGCCTACCCCTCTGGGGTACAGGCGTGAGGTTATGTATGTATTGTATCAAATACCATGTGTCTTATGCAATAAAGACTAGTAATAAACGTGCAAAGACAAAGGGTTGATATCATTATCATCAATAAACGTATAAATACCGCGTATTCGTAAACATCCTTACGAAGTTAAGCCACGTTTTAAGCATTTGTTTGTACTTCAAAACCGAGCTGAGGTCGGCGAAACAATTTGTTTCGTATCTTTGTGTTAATTGCAAAGTCCTTTAGCACGTTTTCGTAATAAATAAGTGCAATTAGAAACACCTACAGGTTCTTTAGAGAGCTCCCTCGGATTTCAATGCACAAATAAGACGAATATGAAAGATAAGATAAGATAAGAATATTCTTTATTGTACACCAGGAAAAAACAAACAAAAAATAATTACAAAGATATACTGTATCTTTGTAAGTGGCGGATTTATTGCTTATGCCAATTTCTTCCAGACCACCTACGATGGAAGTCTTGAGATTTACCATTTGACACCATAATGGTTGAATGGATTTTGATCATAAACTGCAAACAGATGCTATGGTTTAATACAAGTTAATATGAATTTACGAGGAAAAATTCGCGAGGAAACCTGAGTGCCTGAGGTGTTCAAACATCACAGCGTTTGAAATTGCCAATCCGCGTTGGCCACGCGTGGTAATTAAGCCCACACTGTGTCTCTGAGAGAAGCCCTGTACCCTGCAGTATGACGTTTAAGGGCTACATTAAAAAAAATACACCAACAAAGTTGTGGGCACTTCTTCTTCTTCAGGCTATATAAGTCCGCTGCTGTACATAGCCCTCCTCTAATGAGCGCCATAGCGCAAGGTTGTGCCATCATTCGGGGTAGTGCCCATAATCCCCACGCTGGGCATGCGGATTGGGGATCGCAGTTTGGTGGATTGCAGGGGGTGCTGCTGCCCACCTCCTGGTTTGTGTTGGAGTTGTGGGCACAGTAACTTATACATTATTTTTCGTTACATAATTTTTTTCTTAAGTGGTTAATTAGCGGCACCAACGAAAAAAAAACCTTATCACCCGAATACGCTAGAGCCTACAAGGAGGGCAAGGTGTTTAGCTAAGATGTAAGTCTGATTCTAGGTTCCCTCATAGCTCCCTAAATTAATTGTCAGATCTCGACAAATAATAATAATATGTCATGTTTGTTGTTGTTTTATGCTTATGTTGTGTGATTTAGTTGTGCCGTTAAATATATGCAACGCAGGAAGAGACCCGTGCCCCAGCAGTGGGGACATACAGGGTTGAAATCGAAAATAAATGTTTTTCTCTGTCTATCTAACTATAAAGAGCATACAACTAACGAATCACACCATGCAATGTAAAAATCAAACACCAAGAATTGCATTGTTTAATTTTAGTCCCGTCTCCTTAGTAGTTATTGCTCAGCAGTCGGGTTGTTGGATACTGGTATTTTGTTTAAATTTCATTTACAGATGATTTTTGCTAACAGTTTCTGTCTACTCTCTCAATAATTTATTTAGTAAGTTTTAACACCAACAGTCGAAAAACTAATGCCAGAAACCTAGGAACATGAAAATGCGCACAGAGTGACAGCAATATCCCTCAACTTTCGTTGTCGAAATCGCACCAATACTGTTCCAGTTTAAACCGCGGGAAATTGCACGTATCGAGTGACTTATTACAGAATTAGTGGAACAAACATTAGCGGCCATTAATGATAGCCCCATGCGCTGGGGGCGTTCACAATTTCGCTTTACAACCGCTAAACATATCGTGCGATGTGGTTAATAGCACCTTAAAACGCTTCCGATTTTCCTTGACCGATTCCCGAGCGGTCGAGTTCGGTATCGGCCTGCTAACGAAGGTTAGTAAAGTTGGCACAGTCAAAGGTATTTAGATGCATACACCTGCGTGCATTTATTTTTAAAATAGAACATTATAAGTAACAATAGATTTCGAGGAGGTTAGATGTTATTAATAAAAAATATACAAAACCTATTTAGAGGCTAAAACTCCACTCATGCCGGGATTCGAACCCGCGACCTCTGTCCGTGCCAGCGCTCTTCCAACTGAGCTAATGGGCGACTCACCGGCATCAGTGAAATTTCGAACCTCTTTACAATACTCTCTGTATTACGTAGGTCTAAATAGGTTTTTTAAAATTGTCCTTAGCACGGGTTAGTTCATTAAAAAGAATATAAAAAATATACATTTTTTTATTTTATTATGTCCCGATTTCTGGTACACTTAACAGTCGTTAATCTTCTGTTAATAGCTTTTGTTAACTGTTAACAGCTATCAAAAAAAAACTTTTGATAACTGTTAACAGAGTAGATTAACAATTTGTTAGTGTACGAGAAACTGGGAGTGTAAATAAAATTTAAACCTAGCAGTCCTGACCTGGAAATCAAAAATATATTCTTATTGTCCTTTTCATGATTGAAGAGGTTAATTGTTATTGACGTAAAGGTTAATCGTTATTTATAAAACACATATAGATTGACAGGATTTTTTATTGCATGTAAGTACAGCTGTCTGGGTAGTATGACCATTCGAGTAGCGTTTTTAAATGTCAAAAGTTGCGATTTTTCCCTACTTTAACTGTCAAATTCTGACATTTTTGAACCAAAAAACCCGTGATTCATGCCATCGTACTACCCAGACAGGAATTAGGTACTATAACAGACTTAAACAATAAGATAGTACAGAATAGTTTGGGGCCTTATTCGTAAAAATTATTAGGAATTTTTATTATAAATAACGTTTAAAACTATTAGTATCAAAAACCATACCGAATGCGCCGGAATCGAGAAGCGAGTGGTTTTCCAAAGAACGAAAGTATTTTCGAAGTTTCACTTCGGTTTGTAGATCTATAATTATTTTCACGTCCTCCGATTGTTATACGCATTGACCACCATTCACCGTCCTGATGCGAAGAGAAACAGTCTTTACGGCTATTGTTTTAAGGTAGATAACTCCGTTGTGGCCGGTTGGACGCGTGCGTTACGTTCCATTAAACAAATGGACAAGTCGAGGCGCCTTCTACTTCAGATTGTAAGAGTAACATACTCTATACCAAGTGCACTTTCCATAAATGTAAACATACTAGGTATTTCTTGAAAAGCAATTTATATTAAAAACCTATTTATAGGCTGAAAATTCCGCCCTATGCCGGGACTCGAACCCGTAACCTCTGGCTAATTGTCAAGAACTAAGTTTTAGGAATGGTTGGGTATACAGATAAATGAGCAACCCTTATCTGATTGATTTTAATTGATTGTTTCGATGAATGGCTTTTTTATATTGATAATGAAACAAGGAATGTGTTTCATAATAAATTAAAAATATATTTAATAAAAATATAACAATTTACATTTTGTTCGCTGAATGTAAAATGTAAGCTGCTACCTTCGGGCAGCAGTGTAGTGGAGAAAAAACAGCGGGGGCAAAACTACACACCGACCATATTTTCTCAAATCATCTTAAGTTTCAGTCAATCTATAGTTAATTGCTACCATTTTGCTAAGAGTCCATGAACGTCAATACGTCATTTAAATGCCAAAAAGTATTAATAGGATATTATGACATTTCGATGTAAATTACGTAGCCTTCCTACTTGTTAATCTGTGGTTCAAACCAGGGTGCTCCACTGGTGACTTTGCGTCACTAGTGGAGCACCCTGACGACTTTAGGTTGAGCATGAGGCCTTTTGCCACATTTACTTTTTAAGATTTATTTCAGTTACCTTCTTTATTATTTGTTTGGCAATAAGGACAATTTCACTTTGCAACGTATTTCGAATTTTCATAATAAACCATAAACTGTAGTTTTATGAAACAGGCCCCTGGAAGTAACAAGTATCTTGAGATATAACAGAATATGTAGAATTAATAACTATCAACGGTTTGTATACATCCAGAGAACTCCTATCTGGGACGGTGTAGTTATGTTTATTAGAGGAAAAATAGATTTTATCGCCTTAAAAATACACAAATGTGGCTGTGATCTTGCGTGTAGCTTCCTGGCAACATAGCGACAAAAAGTAAAGATATCGTGCTATGTTTTATAGAGAAGCTGACTCCAACAGACTTTCTGCATGTTTGGCATTATGTATAAGCAATTATTCTTTAGATCTGCGTAATGAGATGATTTATACATTTTCAAACAAATAAAAAAACGACTTCATTTGCATAAACGTTCCTTCCTCCGTGTTTTGTCATTTCAGCGTATACAACCCTAAGCCTTGTGGAATGCAATATAGTATTGAGTAATCAGTAAAATACTTCCCTATGGCCTAAAAACATTAGCCTTTGCATCTCCGTAATAAAATAGTCTATACAGTGGAATCTTCACTCACACTAGGTGGGTGAAGGGACCACTCGGATGTTAGGCCCTGGGGTTTTAAATGGCTAAGCCTAGCTTATTACTAAACATTTCCATGGTTTAGTAATTGGTTAGTGACAATAATATCCATGTCATAATTTGGTTATTATAAATCAATAGATCACCAACCGGATCTACTTACTTATATGGCCCCCGTGGTGGAGTATCGCCTAACCTACCTGCGATACAGGAAGAGACCCGTGCCCTAGCAGTGGGGACATCAAAAGGGTTGATATCAAGTAGATCACATTCTGAGAATCAAAATTCCAAAATTTACGCTTATACACTTAATTGCTATAATGTCAAAATATAAAAATGTCAAGTAATGTAGTGTCAATAATTAATAGCAGCGCAGACGCGAAATAATCAATTCTATAATTGGTTAAATAAACACTAGGTACCTAGTCTGTTTTTCATCTATATGAAGAACAGACTACCTAGTGTTTATTTAGTAATTGATGATGATTATACTATTTTTATTTTTAATGCGCTAACCCGTGCTTAGAACAATATTAAAAAATCTATTTAGAGGCTGAAAATTCCACCCATGCCGGGATTCGAACCCGCGACCTCTGGCTGTCCGTGCCAGCGCTCTTTCCAACCGAGCCAATGGGCGACTCACCGGCATTAAATTTTGAACCTCTACAATAGCCACATGTCGCTACCTGTACGTAATACAGAGAATATTGTAAAGAGGTTCGAAATTTCACTGGTGCCGGTGAGTCGCCCATTAGCTTAGTTGGATAGAGCGCTGGCACGGACAGCCAGAGGTCGCAGGTTCGAATCCCGGCATGGGTGGAATTTTTAGCCTCTAAATAGGTTTTTTAAAATTGATGATGATTTTTCCCAAGTCGGTCACGATGACTGTTACGACTGGGGAGTGTCATATGATCTCACTAGCAGTGCCCCGCGGTGTTACCCGCGGTTAACGATTTTCCCATGGGTATAAGATATTTTACCGCAGTGAAACGTAGCCTATGTGTTAATCCAGGGGTTATCTAACTCTGTACCAAATTTTATTATAATCGCTCCAATCGTTTAGACGTGAAGATGTAACAAACTTCCACACTCACAAACTTTCGCCTTTTTAATATTAGTGTGATGTGATATGACTGAGGTAGTCTATCTTCGCCTTTAAGGTGCGGTTGCATAGACTACTAGTAAGTCTAGACTACTAGTAAGTAACTAGTCTGACCAACTATAACCATAACATTAGTTCAAGTGTCAAGAATAGGATCAAATCGTGTACCAAAATAAAACACGTGACTGTAATATTCCCAAACCGATTTGTAAGGTAATAAAACGCTTCCAATACATGCGATACTGGATCCGCCGCCTCAGCATCTTTGTAAACCAATAAAAATTCCGAACATCACTCTTATTGAAAACACAAGATGTTTATCTGTTAGGTTTGTACAGTAAGCGTAGAAAGTAAATGTGGTCGAATATATTTTGTTCCTGGTTGAGTAGGTAACAGAAGTGAGTACGGTAATACAACAAATTATATTTACATACCTTGCGATATCAACCCTTTTCCCCACTGCCGGGGCACGGGTCTCTTCTTGCATCTCAGGAAGGTTAGGCCATACTCCACCACGGGGGCCAAGTCCGGGTTGGTGGACGATTGCAGGACAGTATTATAGAAAACATTTTTCGACGTTCCCATGCTTCCTATTAGCCGTACTTCATCAACGGGCCAAGTCCGGGTTAATGAAGGATTGTAAGAAAGTGTTCGGCCATACTATCAGAAGTTATCAAGCCGCCCATAAGGCCTCTGACGTGGCTTAACGACTGCCATTACATAACAGCCGGCACCACCTGTTTAACATGCCTTGCGAAGCACGGAAGCGTGCGGAAAAAAGCCACTAGCAGTAGTCACGGGATGGTCATCCATCCTGCACTTAACCGCAGCTGTTGGTGCTTAATTCAAGTGATTGATTCCAATCACTCAGTTCGACTAGGCCACGAGTGGTTCATACCTTTTAAGATGATCATTATCAGCCCACCGCTGCCCACTGCTGAGTATATGCATAATATATACCCAGCAGTGGGCAGCGGTGGGCTGATGGGTATATCACCCACACCCACTGCTGGGTATATATTATGCCTTTTCCCCCCAATTGGCATCACTCACGATTCCTTTCCAGCCGCATCCACGGAGCCTCCGCTGACTCAACTACATCGTATTCATCTTGCATATTTAACCCAAATTTTTCAAGCTGTTTTTCTTTAGTACGTTTAATTATTACATTACATTAGATTAAAACTATTTATATATTCGCGCTATTCGCGCCTTTGAACTGATAATGTACTGCAAGAGGTAGCGCGGTTTATATAATATAAGTTAGATAATGTATAAAAGTCTATTTATTCAAATAGCCACAGTTTCACCCTTAAAGGCACAGACAAGAAAGTAATAATACAAAAGAAAAGGTATGGGTATCCTAAATTTAGATATTCACTCTATAGTAATTTTAATCGTATTATACAAAAGGAAGAATTTTGATCTAATAAATAAACTAACGATAAATTTTGTATTCAATGGACTATACAGATTTTGTGCGCTATATCTACTTTTATTGCTCACTATATTCCAGGACCAAAAGTCTACTAAGAAAAAAACTTCTTCAAAACACAATGACTTGGTCTGGTCCCAAAATGGGATACCCTGTTCTTTGGTAACCAGATAAGAAAATCACAAACATGGAAATATATCCAGGCCATTTGTAAAAATGCATACCGGCACCCACTGAGAATCGAACCCGCGACAAAATAGCTAAAGTAAAGATCTTAGCACATTACTATTAATTGCTGTAATTTGAAAATATTTTGTAGTCCACATATCAAACCTTTTGTTAGCCAAAATTACTTGATTCAAGCATAAAATATAATATAAAAAATCAAACAAAAACAAGGTGAAAAGTAATAAAAATCGAAAAATAAAACAACGGGTCAAGCGTGCTATGGTTGGAGCCGATTGGAATCAATTAATTTTTCATTTGTTTACGCGATTCGAACGACAAAAATTCGAAAAATTCAAAAATTGAAACTGACAGAAGTTACAAAGCCGCCCATAAGGTCTCTGACATGGTTTAACGACTGCCATTACAAATAATAAAAGGAATAAAAATCGTAAAATAAAACTATTGGCAAGCGTATTGGCGCCAGCCAACTCAATTATTTGATTTTTCATTTGTTTACGCGTTTCGAACGACAAAAATTCAAAACGTTGATCATAATAGAAAACATTTTTCAACGTTACCGTGCTTCCTATTAGCCATACTCCTCCACGGGGGCCAAGTCCGTGTTGGTGGAGGATTGTAAGACAGTGGCGGGTCTCACTGACAGAAGTTATCAAGCGGCCTATAAGGCCTCTGACATGGTTTAACGACTGCCATTACATGACAACCGGCACCAACTGCTCAGCGTGCCTTGCGAATATTAATTTCTTTGAATTGGATTTACAGTTTCTAATCAAGGGTCGGAAATCACAAATATGTTATTTACTGTTAATTTACTAATAGTATAGCAGTATTATAAATTGATACAATGGAATTATAATAATACTCTTTATAGTTATGAAAAGAGTGTCTCCTCAAAATATTGCTAGCGATTTCAAAATCACACTGTACATTAAAGTATTAGTATTGAAACAGTGATTGAAGTGAATGCAAGAAAGCATTTAGCAGACTCATACCCCTGGTCGTAGCGACGTACGTGTTTTTACAGGGTACTTGAAAACAAATGGCACAAATCATTACCAGGAACAATAAACTTGGATATGTAGTTATCCGAAAATTCCAATAACGTCCGGGGGGTTTTACGATTACAAATAAAATGAGGAATGAATCTGATATTGGTGTTGTGTTTTATATAGTGATCGCAATTGGAAGATTATAAATGCCTACGGTTGGTGAGGATATATTGGACGGGGCGGTTAAAACAACTAAAGTGGTGTGTTAAATTGTTCTTGTTGAAATTCATGGATTTGTAGATAATATAATACTATGGGCGATTCCCGGAACCTAGTTGGACCCCATACATTGGCTGTCAAATCGAAAACAGAATTTCTTTTTATTAAAAATTAAATCCTACTGAGGACTACAAAAGTTTCTATGATAGTATTGACGAATTCATTAAATTAATGACTTCTTTTCGAGAGCTTTCTTCTGAATAATAAGTTAACGTTAGTATAAGTAAGTTAGTATAATTATATTATTTTTAATGCACTAACCCGTCCTAAGCTAAAATACGTAAAACAGAGAATATTGTAAAGAGGTTCGAAATTTCACTGATGCCGGTGAGTCGCCCATTAGCTCAGTTGGAAAGAGCGCTGGCACGGATAGCCAGAGGTCGCGGGTTCGAATCCCGGCATGGGTGGAATTTTTGCCTCTAAATAGGTTTTTTAAGTTAGTATAAGTTAACGACCAACTTAGTAAAATATATTATACTAATACAATAGATTTTACTAAGGTTACTAAGGTAGCACAGACACAAGCTTACGCCTGTATCTCGGGGGGTGGGCAGAGACTGGAGTCTGCCACTTCCTACGATCCTGACATATCTCTTTCCCTACATCCACATTCATTAGTTGTTGCTTGCACGCACGCGGGCTTGGGGTTATTGAACATAACAATATATATTGATTGATATTCTTCTTCTTTAAAAACCTATTTAGAGGCTAAAAATTTCACCCATGCCGGGATTCGAACCCGCCACCTCTGGCTATCCGTGCCAGCGGATAATTGAGCCAATGGGCGACTCACCGGCATCAGTGAAATTTCGAACCTCTTTACACTATTCTTTGTATTACGTACAGGCAGCGTACACACCTATGCATAAAAATATAAATATACTTAATGTTAGTGCATCAAAAAATAATATAATTATACTCTTACGTGTTCAATTTCCTTCTAGTTATGTGCCTGGCATTAGATCGCAGTCTCAAACATTTACTGTAGGCGGAACGTCTTGATTACGAGTAAAACTACTATAAAACAGGGAAGAGCTCGGAATCGATCGCGAATCGTAAAACACACTCGCATTATAATAGATATTCGGAGATGGAGCGAGGAAAGCTCACTACCATAGTTACTTTCACCTTTATGGGGCTGCCATAAACATGAGCAAAAGCTGTCTACTTTGTAAGTATAAATTGTATGAGCGTAAAGTCTCTTAAATAGTGGCGCTCGTTTATAAATAGTTAGTGAATGACTCGGTCTATGTTAATAAGACGAATCGAAACAAATTCGAATACTGTTTTATAGGCACCTTTATAAGACTGGCCATTGGCAAGCGGTATACGACTGGCCAGTGAATAAGTGAATTCAATACACGTGATGTGGATGGGCCTCCAGAGATATTAAATAATGATTGATTCTTCATTTGATAATTATTTAAAGTGATTCATAAATATACTATTTTTATTTTTAATGCACTAACCCGTGCTAAGGACAAATTTAAAAACTTATTTAGAGCCTAAAAATTTCACCCATGCCGGGATTCGAACCCGCAACCTCTGGCTATCCGTGCCAGCGCTCTACCAATTGAGCCAATGGGCGACTCACCGGCATCAGTGAAATTTCGAACCTCTTTACACTATTCTCTGTATTACGTACAGGCAGCGACATCTGGCTTAAGCAAATTGCATCACTTACAGCCCCGACTACCTACTTTGCAGTTAGGTTTTACATCGGAACGATATCACTGTACCCACATGATTATACTATTTTTATTTTTAATGCACTAACTCGTGCTAAGGACAAATTTAAAAACCTATTTAGAGGCTAAACATCATGTGGGTACAGTGATATCATTCCGATGTAAAACCTAACTGCAAAGTAGGTAGTCGGGGCTGTAAGTGATGCAATTTGCTTAAGCCAGATGTCGCTGCCTGTACGTAATACAGAGAATAGTGTAAAGAGGTTCGAAATTTCACTGATGCCGGTGAGTCGCCCATTGGCTTAATTGGTAGAGCGCTGGCACGGATAGCCAGGGGTTGCGGGTTCGAATCCCGGCATGGGTGAAATTTTTAGCCTCTAAATAGGTTTTTAAAAGTGATTTATAAAATTAATTTAATTTAACCCGGAACCGGCGTGCGTGCATGCAACGACTTATGAACGTTGTTGATGAAGCGAAGGTGATCTGTCAGGATCGTGGCAAGTGGCAGTCCCTGGTCCCTGCCTACCTCTCTGGGATACAGGCGTGAGATTATGTACCTATGTAATTTAATTTAATTCTGTAATAAAATTTAATTTAATCTAATTCTCTAACAAAATCTAATTCAACTAGTTTATTTTACTTGTCCCGGGGCGGCTTATTGTCTTATTGTTTTTTTGTTTGTGTCTTTTGTTTTTGTTTCAATGTTTTGTTTTAATTTTCTATTTTTAGTTCCGGCGAAGCTTTTTGTGAATGAATTGTATTTTAATATGTTGACGATATGAATGAGGATTTGTTTAGATACAGTTAACTTTATGATTGGATGTGATATTTTTAAAACCTAACGAACTTTATTCCAAATTAAAACAATTACTTGTCTATATAATTTTTATACACTGCTTCCTAACGGGCTATCTGCCCATTGCCTAATGTCTTGAGGCTGCTTTTACTGCTTCAAGCTCTATTCAGTATGGAAGCAACCCGTTTCCAAATACAGGCAGCAAAGCCGTTAAATCATCCTAAATGCATGACGGCGTTATGATGTGATATATTTTGTGAATTATTAGCAAAGTCCTCGTGCCGATTAGTAAAACCCCTCGTGTATAGCAAAACTCTTCATTCAAATCAAATCAATCAATCAAATCAATTTATTTCAACGTACATACAACGTACAAAATGCTGAATGTCAATGTACAATTTAAAATGTAAGTTGCCTTCCTCGGGCCGTATTGTAGCGAAGAAAAAGGCAGCGGGGAAAAACTACACTCTGAGTATCTTTTCTCAAGTCATCTTAAATAAAATACATCATTTTAAAAACCCTATTTAGAGGTTAAAAATTCCATGCCGGGATTCGAACCGCGGCCTCCGGCTATAGCCTCTTAGCTTTTTAGCCTCTAAATAGGGTTTTTTAACGGAAATGCACGGGTTAGTGCATTAAAAAAAAAGAATATAATCAAATACATCAGCTGGCATCATTTACTGTCACTACGCTAAGGAGGTGAATTTAATTATAGGTATGGTAAACGGAGGTGCAGCCATTTCTAAGGTCGACGAGTTAGGATCAGATGACCAGTAAAAGAAAGGCCCGTTTTGGCAAAAAATATGTTGAAAATATTTTCTTGCCCACAATTTCTAAGATAACATAACATTTACATACTGGCACATACATTGCCTCTGGCCCCACACTAGGATACCCTGTGTTGCATATACGCACGAATTAAATAAAATAATAAGAGAAGGTACTAAGGTACTAGGTACTAAGCTTTAAAAATTTCTGTCGCTATTATCGAGATTTGTGATGTTTGCTTTTCGCAAAACGTCCTTACTTTAACCCTTATCTTGAAAATAACAATGGTTTTCTATTGCTATTTCGAAGGATAAAAAATTATGTATATTTCCGTTGATGGTGCTACATAATTCCGAGTAGCACCTTAAATGCAATGAAACGGTAATTCTGTAAGTTCCAGATAAAGTCGATAAAGTTATAATTAACTGCAAGCGAATTAAAAGTTGTACGTTGAACTATACCCTCAGTAGAAGTCGCAAATAAATGACTTAACTTTTGTAATTAGGCTAGGCATAAAATGGAAGTGTAAAATAACTCCGCGCAAAACTTCTTTGCTTAGCTTGGACGCCTTCAAAGAGGGTTTTCAGATGACAGGAATTACTCCTTCCTCCAGTTACTTAGCGGATGAGAGCAGGATGGTACAAGCCTGTCTATTTTGACATACTCGTGGCGTGCATGCTAAAGACTAAGTTTGGAGTTTTTTGTCCATTTTTTTTACAAAATTATCTAGATTTTTAAAAGGAGACCTAGTTTGAATTGTAACGTTCTAATGAACGTTACAATTCAAACTAGTCGCAGTTTCTGTGCTACTTTGAATAAAACCTTATCATTTCACAACACGCCTCGGGAAAGGCTTTCTTCTAGACAGTAATCACTCCATTCTGTGCTCATATTGCAAATAAAAGCAGGATGGTGCGGATCTTTGTTCATTTCACCTTCTAAGTGCATCCTAAGCGAACTGGTTGCACTTGTTTGGTTACATATGAAAATCAAAATAAAATGCGTATAGTTCAGTGAACCTACTCACATTCTGTCATCTTACCCATCTAGACAAGATGGGTAAAATTAACTATACTGAGAGTTGGTATTGCAAATACGCTTTTCTGTACCCACCTATTTGATGATATGGGCATAAAACCGCTACCGCTTGAGCTAATCGCGACAGAAACAGCTCCATGGCATCACCATTGATCCTCGATACATCATATATTTCGCTTACCGATGTACCTCGTTACATGTGTCTGAAGAGTTCATGTTTAGTGAACAAGTTGTCTTGTATACCTTTTTCGTTGGATGTTACTAGTCGAACTAATTTAGCGATTGATTGATTGTAATAAATGGATGTATTACAATCAATCAATCGCTAAATTAGTTCGACTATGAATTGAGGCTATGTTATGTTATTTAGCTAACTAAGATATACCTCATTCGCAGACTGTATCGTACTAATCTCTACTACTCTAATTGTACCAATTTCTTAACCTGCCCATCCAACAAGGGTCGCAGAGACTTGTCCAAAAAAGGACTATTGACCATATTTCTCGGGCTAGAATGCGATACGATAGGTTTAGTCGGAAAAGCGTATGTAGGACCGTCGACAGCAATTCAACCTTTAAATGCGAGCACTCTAATCAGTTACGTTAAGATTACTTTGCAACAGAAATTAAATGTCCTGATATTGACTGTACATTAGGACAGCTGATCCATCTGTACTGATCCACCTTTTAGCACACATCGTTATTGATTTAATAGCATCGAGATGAGACCTATGACCTTGCAAATCTAGGACGGTGTGTAGTCATTTGTCTATCTCTGGATCATAAGGGCGAGCGAGAGACCTCGATTAGATTCCCCAGTGCGGGTATAGATAGATAGATAGAGAACACTTTATTGCACGACCAGAAAAAAATTACAACCATGATTCTTAAATCTGAGTAATGTTATACAATTGGCGGTCTTTTCGCTAAGAGCGGTCTCTTCCAAACAACCTTTGGATGGAGTAGATTGCATGAATGATTGTATGTACCAATGACTTTCTAAGGTATTTACATTTGTGAAGTATTTATTTATAGTGGCAATACTAAGGAAGGAAAACATCGTGAGGAAACCTGAGTTTCTGAGGTGGTCAGGCACCTCAGCTGACTATTTATATCTGCCTATCTCTGGAGCAAATATACGTGTGTCTGTGTATACTCATTCACAATGTTTATGCATCGGTTTTACGGTTGAACGCCCCCTGCGTTGTTGTGCAACGTTAAATACATTTTTGTAAGCGATAAGATCCCGTAAAAAGGTTCTCTTAATCGAAAGGTATTAAACTTTTTACGAGCTTTGATTACGGGCTCGGGCTTAAAAGCGCTGTCTTGACGCTTGACATATTTTTCCTTGAGTACTTCGCTTCAACTTTCTTTTGGTAATTCGACCGTTGTCTTTATTCGTGGTATTTTCGGTGATTTCGGTGATATTGGTAATAGCTTCGTGGGAATGTTGAGTAATGAACAAACATATTAACTTTTGGGAGAAAGTACGGGCACACTTAGAAATACTAGTAGATTCAAATAATGCAGAGTTGACGTTCCGACACAGTCAAGGCATTTCGTTTATTTATTTTAATAAAACACGATTCTGTGTCTTAAGATTTTAGTTGCTAGGCGAAAGTAATTATAGTTTCGATAATAATTATCGTTTGCTTTACGAGTATATTTATATTGTTCGCGCTGTCATTCATTCGTACACAGACTGCGTGCCAAATTATCGTTCCCCATTTGTAAACAGAATGTTTTTTTTATTTATACTTAAAATATCTAGTTACAGTGCTATACAAGAATTAAGTCTCGCGGATGTACCTGCGCAGATGACCAAATTTTGGATGTGCGGCAAGTTGATCGACCAATCAGATAGTTTCATTTTATGGCAGGCCGCGCGCCTTTGTTGCTATTGGTTGATTCAACGTCATCGATGCAGGTAACTATTAGTTTGGCAATATTAGCGTGAGCGAAATAGGTAGTATACCCTTATTCCCAGTCTGCGCAAACGTAGATTCTCAAAGGGACTTTTATGATGAGTAGTACTGTACTTATTTACCTCAATTTATCTAATTTATATCATTGATTCAAGATCGCGATACCTTTAATTGAATTGTTAGACCAACTTGCTAAATTCCGTCAGGTCCCGAGAAGTGCCATAGAATATGCAGAATATGAAGATAATTTTGATAGTGAGTATTATTCTAAGCGTAAGGGCTCATTTTTCCTCAAGAAGTTCTCAATATTTTTTCTATAGAAAGAAATACTGCGTTAGATTCGACACATGGAAGGGATGAAATAAGATATATTGTCGAAAGAACTATATTGTCCTAATGTGGGTAGAAGGCCGGAAATTCTAGGGACGTAAGAAATGTTCTAGGCGGACATACTTTGGAAAAATAGGATATGTATTAGCGAATAAATTATTTGAAAGCCGCGGTTTTGCGTTAGGTTATACTCATACAATCTATTTCAATTATTAATTTCAAGTATAGACATAGTTAGTTTAACCTGGGATTTCCGTACTCGGCCCCGATTTCTGGTACACTAATATCCTCCTAAGCCCTGGCGTCCTAGAAATAGGACATCACGAATAACTTTCTTAATTCACACCCAATAATTCAGTAGGAAGTCCGGAAAACTTACTGTTCAAGGTCCAATATTTTCCTCATAATTTTTTTTGGACGACAAGAAGAAAAGTTCTTCAAAATCTACATAGTTTTAGAAGACTTGAAGTAACTGCTACCTCCAGGGAGGGTAAAGCGTAAATCTAATGTTAACAGTTGTCAAATGTATTTTTCGTATGCTTTTTTGCCTACTGACCGCTGTTAACAGTAGAGTGATGCCTTGTTTGTGTACCAAAAACCAAGCGTCACCCTCATAGTTGGGCTATTGCACGTAGCGCTGAGGTATGTTAAAACTTCAGACACTAGGGTTTCCTCACAATGTTTTTCCTTTACCGTTAGCGAGTGGTATTGCTACTATAATTTTACAAATGTACATAAATTGATCGTGCCTTAAATATAGATAGATAGAATATTCTTTATTGTACACAGAAATTACAGTGACAGAAATTATATAAAAAATATAGCTACCGACTACGCTAGTTTTTTTGTTAAAAAAAAACTAGAATATTTGAAAACCATTCTAATATTCAGCCAGAGTGGTGCAGTGTTCTGATAAATGGAGAGGCAGTATAAATGAATATGAATAAATATTCATTGATTACTTTTTGGAAGGAAAATCTCTCTAGTTGAAACATGATTCAATCTTCTCTTCAACTTTTAACATAGCTGATTTTTTCTTATGTCTATACTTGGTATCGGAGTAGAGCGCTGGCTTCTCAAAAGGGAGATCGTGGGTTCTACTCCTGGGATGTACCAATGACTTTGTTCTCTTGTGTACTATTACGTATTGTTGTATCAATTCTAGTAAGCTGTCAAGGAAAACATTGGGAGAAACTCTGAGGAGTTCAAAAAACTCAGTGCTTGAAATTTCCAAACCGCGGTAGGCATACGTTCCCTCTCTCTCTCTCTCTCAGAGAGAAGGCCTGTGCACTGCAGTGGGACGTATAGGCTATATAAAAAAAGAAGTGTAACTAGCACGGAGTATAGATTGCGTTGCGATTATAATAATTTAATGTATTTTCTCCAAGATTACACATTGCTGGTATGCTATTATGTTTGATCTGGAATTACATAATTTGCCACGCGTGTATCGAGACCGAAAGTGCAATTAAATGTATTATTAATGTAGACGATTATATTGCAGTGTCGATAGGTAGGTATAACTATAGTATTTCCGCTTGAGAAGTTAAATAAGGGTGAAAATTGTATATGGAAAAGATAAACCAACAAACATACAAAGAATTTTATTTAAATATCACAAAAACTGTAACTTATTGAACGTTTTAAAAACCTATTTAGAGGCTAAAAATTCCACCCATGCCGGGATTCGAACCCGCGACCTCAGCCTATCCGTGCCAGCGCTCTTTCCAACTGAGCTAATGGGCGACTCACCGGCATCAGTGAAATTTCGATACTCTTTACACTATTCTTTGTATTACGTACAGTATCCCGGCATGGGTGGATTTTTTAGCCTCTAAATAGGTTTTTAAATTGTCCTTAGCACGAGTTTGTGCATTAAAAAAACAAAAGTATAATTATTGAACGTTACAAAGTAAACTAGGTGTCCATTTCAAAATCTAGATCATTTAGGAGAAAAAATGGACAAAAGAAACTCCAAACATAGTAAATAATAATAAATAACAAATAAATATATTATATCTTTGTGAACATTTTGTATTTCTCTTTTTTTCTAGTGTACAATACATAATATTTTTATCTTATTTTATTGGAAAAAAATGTCAGAAACGTGGATAATATACGCGGGAGTATGTCTGTGTTCAATAATGGTTTATATTCAGCCTTCGTGATCGAACCAGTTTAGACGTGGTTAGTGTTATCACGTCTTCACAAGGCAAGTTAAGCCGTTGGTGCCGGCTGTCATGTAATGGCAGTCGTTAAGCCATGTCACAGGCCTTATAACATAACACATTAACATTTACATACAGGTACATACATTGCTTCTGGCCCCACATTAGGATACCCTTTGTCGTGGGAACCAAAACAACGACATCACAAACATGTAAACATCCAAGACCTGAGGTTTTTTTTGGTTCCCAGTCGGGATTCAAGCCCGGGACCTCTTGCATGGTACGTAGATGTGCTACCGCTACGCCAAAGAGGTCGTCATGGGAGGCTTAATTACTTCTGACAGTAAGGCGCGCCGCGCCACTGGCTTACAATCCTCCACCAACACGGGCTTGGCCCTCGTGGTGGAGTACGGTCTGCCTAACCTTCCTGTGATGCAGGTAGAGACCCGTGCCCCAGCAGCGAGGACATACAAAAGGATTGATATCGATAGTATTATTAGAATCCTTAGCTCATCTTTGTTTTTGAACTTGGCTAAAAGTAAAAACATTAAAAAGTTTGATTTCAATGACACTTTGATAGTTCCATTTTCTATTAAACGGCCTTAAAAGCTACCTTTAAAAGAAATAGGTTTATCTGTAAGCCTATCGGCAGCATCAGAGAAAATGCACACTTAGAACGCGTTTCTAGACACTAAAGCCTTTAAAGGCAGTGCTGGTCGTAAAAGCCCTGAAAATGGAGCCTTAAATTTTATAACGAACGCTAGACATTTGTCTCGGTTTTATAGATGACACGGTTGTCGACTGAGTACGTTATAGGTGGAGAAACACATTCATCTGTTACTTAACTGCTATCATCATGACGTACCTGTCCGGTAAAGTATCTGTTTGCTTTTAAATTTGGATGATAATTTGTGGCCTTGCCTAAGGGTATCACGTACTTGCCTATATATACCAATACCATCTGTAATTTTTACAAAAAAAAAAATGTGTAAGAGATACCTTGTTTGCTATTCTCTAAGAAAGACATTAATTATCCTATATGAAATATTTTTTTTTTTAGGAAAATCCACGAATTTGCATACACTGCCTATGCAGTGTACGCAAATTGGCGTATATTGTGAAAAAAAATGTTCGAAATTTAAATATAAGCACTGTAACCAGTGAGTTTTTGGTTTTTATTTCCTTTTAATTTTTAAAGTTGGCCAGGGATTTATTTAAGAAAAAGAGTTATCAATGATTTTGTATTTTTATTTCCTTTTAATGTTTAAAGAACTGGCCAGTCCTTGAAAGAAAAGATGTTTTCACGGTTTCCTTTGCAAATATTCTGTGTGTTTATTTCTCTTTAAGTTTTAAAGCGACTGGCCAATCTTTTCCCCTCCAAACGAGGTATTTGTGTTTAAAAAACATCTCTCTATTGTCAACAGGATCGGTTGTGATGACATGGTGGTGGGCAGTGGCCCTGCTCGCGTGGGCCGCGCCCGTCCGCCCTGCGCCTCGGGCGGGCAATGGTGAGCCTTATTACAGTAAGCATTAAGGCATACCTTTTGCACGCTTTTTACCCTTCCAATTTACAATTAAACGCGACATAAATATTTCAATATTAAACTCAATGTTCAATTTTGTCACGTTTATTTGTAAGACCGTTAAACTGTTTTACCCGATGTACACACATTTAATTTATTTAGTATTTAATTTAATTCAGCTTTTTTCCGTGTTAACAAATAATATTCTAGAAATCATACTGGGAAAATAGTAAAACTTTTTTTTTATTATTGGTGCGAATGTCATTCTTTCCGTACATATTTCAACGATCTATTCAAATATTTGTTTAAATCCGTTAAAAAGCTGAACGAAATTTAACGAAATATAACTAATCCTTTTCTTCTTTTTTTAATCGTATCTCGAAAGTGGCTGAGTTATTTCGTAATTTCTCCTCTGAAAATTCGTTCTTACTATAAAAATGTACTATGAGTTGTTTTACTATTTCTTCTGAGTTGTTTTTCTACCTACTTCGTCGCTCAACGATTCACTGGAAATTAAAAGTACTAAAGAGTGATTTGGTACGTCATTCTTTGCCTCTATTCCCACCACTTCAGTGGACTGAATTATTCAGTTTATTTTTCTTATATAACTATTCAGTTGAAAATAAGACAAGCATTTGCAGTTGGTTTAATTTTTATAGCTATAAGTTACGACTGGAGTTACGTTACGATTGAACAGACAACTCGCTTTCAATCGAAAAAGGTGCAATGGGCCCGTTTCTAAATTGATAATTTCGCTAAGCTAATTATAAGCATTAATTCATTCATTCAGAACGTTACTAGTGGAATTCTCAATTCAGAAACTGGCTCTAAGAATAACTATGAGTTATTCATAGTAATCTAATCTATTGATAATTTAACATAACATTTACATACAGGCACATAAATTGCTTTTGGCCCCACACTAGGATACCCTGTGTCGTGGAAACCAGAAACAACGATATCACAAACATGTAAACATCCAAGACCTGGAGTTTAATTAATTGGACAATTAATTGCAATTTCGTACTTTTGCAATACTATAATAATGGACAATTAATTGCAATACTACAAACATTCGCTGTGATTTTATAAATTTCTCTTTTGTCTGTATTATCACGAAACATATAACGAGTACAAAATACAGAATGAAAAGTACAGACGTTTTATAGAGAACACTTAAAATATAAGGTCTAAGGGCCAGTTTCTAAATTAAGAATTTCGCTAAGTCTACTAAACTGTAGTGCCGTCTCTACGAATTTCCCAGCAATGAGCGTGGCAGAACTTCTTCTTCTTCTTCTTCAGGCTATATTATATAGTCCACTGCTGGACATAGCCCTCCCCTAATGAGCGCCATAGCGTCCTGTCTTCAGCTTGCCGCATCCAGCATCTGCCTGCAGTTTTTCGCAGATCGTCATCCCACCTGGTCGGAGGGAGTCCTACACTACGTTTGCCGAGTCGCGGTCTCCACTCAAGAACACGCTTACTCCAACGCTTGTCGGTTCTTCGCGAGATATGGCTTGCCCACTGCCACTTCAGCTCGCTAATTCTCTGAGCTATGTCGATAACTTTGGTTCTCTGTCGGATGCATTTGTTACGTCCATCCTATCCTTCAGAGAAACTCCGAGCATAGCTCTCTCCATAGCTCGCTGAGCGACTTTGCAACGTTAGTTAAGTATTTACTTAGTAAAATTCTCAATTCAGAATCCGGCCCTAAGGAACTTACAATTATGTAGTTTTTATATACGAACTTTTTACGTAAGGTCTTTATCTGAAACCCAATTTATTTGTTACCAGATCGTTCCCCTTATTATTGCAATAATGTGTAGATATTTAATATAGTTTGCGAGGGACAAACGAGTGTAAGGAACTCATAATTATGTAGGTTTTGTATAGGTACTGGCTTTATTACGTAAGGTCTTTATCTGAAACCCAATTTATTTGTTACCAGATCGTTCCCCTTATTATTGCAATAATGTATAGATATTTAATATAGTTTGCGAGAGACAAACGAGTATAATGGATTGCTTTGTCCAACCAAGGCCCGGCGATCCATCTTGGCTAATAAAGGTCTGAAACCCTTCTTGGATATTGAAAGATAATCTGTCTACACGGAGAAGGGTCCTATTTTTATCAGAAAGTGGAATGTCTTTGTACAGACAAACACATTAGGGTCTGCCGTTTTTGGTTTAATAATTTCCTTGGCTCGAATCGCTCGTAGCCCCGGCTGCCTGAGTGATCTCAAACGATCACCAAGGTTAAGCAACATAGGGCACGTTCAGTGCTTGGATAGGTGATTGTCTATGACTAACGCTAGCGGCATTTTTCCGAGCGGTTCCGTGCTTCGCAAGGCACGTTGGTGCACGATGGCAGTTATAAAGCTAAGTCAGAGGCCTTAGGGCGGCTTGGAAACTTCTGACAGTGAGACCAGCCACTAGTCTTGCAAGCCTTCACAGGGAAGAGACCCGTGCCCCTCGGTGGGGACATACTCGTTGCTGATGAATCTCCTTGGTATTTGAACACCTCAGACTATCCGGTTTCTTCACGATGTTTTCCTTTACCATTGGCGAGTGGTATTGCTACTAAAACTCCACAAATGTACATTATTTCAAAAATAAATTGATTGGTACATGGAATTGAACCGGGTCTCTTCAAAGTCCATTGTTCTACCGCCACTGTCGCGCATGAAATTGTCAATCCGCGGCGGGCTCGTGTGGTAATTAAGGCCATGATGTCTCTCTGTAAGAAGGCCTGTGTCCTGCAATGGAACGTTTAAAAGGTACATAAAGGTACTGGTAAAAGATTACTATCTCGCTAGTGTTATGTCAAACTTTTGCTGGTAATAAAATTGTAGTACTGTTTTGCTATGGTTGGTATTTTATATAAGTGCTTACCATATATTGTTAAGCCTATAAATGTATGGTATCAACACTTGTATTTCCCCACTGCTGGGGCACGGGTCTCTAAATAAAATGCATGTTTTTATATAAAATATAAAATTTTATATCACTTCCTATTTACGTATATTATTCGTATGTATCTATTTACAGTTAGTATAATAATTTTCCTAAATAAGCATGATTTATTTGTACGTGTACTTCTTTCTCCAATATATTGCTCCAGTCCATCCACAGGTTGTCTGGAAGAGATCACTTTTAGTGATAAGGCCGCCTTCTTTACTCTTAGCTTAAGAAATATGTAAGTTCCTTTTTTATGTACAATAAAGTGTTCTCTATCTCTATCTATCTAGATAAATAGAATTTTCTCAGTCTTCTATGTAATAAGCGCTAGTGTAATATCATGTTAGATTTTGCCGACGTTGCCGAGATTCGGTTGGTTAGGTAAGGGTAAGTTTTCTGGAACCCAATTTAGTGGAATCCAATTGTTGTATTAGATTTTACTACATTTTATTGCTGCAGGTAGTGCCTGATTTATAAAGCAGCTGATATTGTTTTGCTATTTTGAAATTACTCTATTGTATAACGAGGAACCTTCTCTGTGGTGTATAACCGTCTATACAATAGTGTCATTTCAAAATAGCAAAACAATATCAGCTGCTTCATAAATTAGGTACTACCTGCAGCAAAAAAAAGGAAAAAAAACATGTGTTAAAAACAATGCACACGCAAAGTAGTAGCCTTTTATTCTATTACAAAAAAAATCCAAAATAAACACTACTTCTAATCGTATAAAAAAAAACAGAAGGAATACAAAGGTCACGGCGTGTCACTGTATCTTATTGTTTTCTATAGAAGAAGAAGAGAAAAAGAAGAAAAACATTTATTATAGAAACAGTGCACACGCCACAGTCACAAACTTAAAACATATTGCTAAACATAACATTCACAAAAAACCAAAAGAACCAAGAAAAACGAAAGGTCACGGCGTGTCACTCCTGCTATAAATGGCAACTGAGTCAGCAATACGCTGATGGACAAGCCTTCAGCGCTGAATTTCAGTCAGTGCCATGTGCTACCCCACGAGTGAGAGCGAAAGAATCTAATTTCTATATCGTGACCCGCTAACAGATATTCCCGCGGAACAATTTGCAATTATTTGTCGATATCCTTTGTACAATTGTACATCCCCCTTTTGGGGGATGGGTCTCTTCCTGAATTGCAGGAAGGTTAGGCCATTCTCCAGCATGGGGGCAAAGACCTGGTTGGTGGAGGATTATAAGACAGTGGCAGACTTAACTGTCAGAAGTTATTAACGACTGCCTAACGACTGCCATTATATGACAGCCGGCATTAACGTCATAACGTACCTTACAAGCACGGAAGCGCTCTTTTAAACTGTCACTAGCGGTAGTCACGGGATGGTCAACCATCCAGTACCTGGCCGCGCGTGTGGTTGCTTAGCTCAAGTGATTGATTCCAATCCCTGGCTTCCAGTAGCGCTTCGTGAATGTTTACTTGTTTACTTAATGGACGTTAAAGGCGGTTACTCGGTTCGACTAGGCCACGAGCGCGTACTTCGACTCTTCGGCTTTAGTTACTCGGCTGCGCAATTTACAACGAATGTTAATAATAAAGTACGAATTGTAGTTTTATGAAACTGAGTACCTATGTTTAATGTAAAATGGTGCACTCTCCTTTTCCTTAGAGACCTGACTAGAGACGTGGTTATTCTGTTGCCGTAATTGGAATACGAGTACAACTTTCATTCTTCCACTAAGTATGAATGAAAATGTAAACAAAACACTTGCCCTAGGAGCACTTAATAACTATGTTAATAAAGGCGTTATTCAGACAAGGGCCATTCTATTTGTCATATAATCATCTTTGAGTCCTTGGCGCATAAAGCTGCGGTCATAAAAGTAAACTTTTAACGGACATTTTTTTCCTAAAGGGCATCTCACAATAGGTTTAAGAACTGTAACAAGTTATTGTAACGTGTATTAGAATTTTATTACATTTGTGAAATTGTAGTAATACCACTGCAAACTGTAAAGAAAAACATAGTGAGGAAACCTGAGTACCTATCTGAGGTGTTCAAATTCCTCAGCGCTTAAAATTGCCAATCCGCGGTGGGCACGCGTGATAATAAAGCCCGTGCTCTCTCTTTCTGAGAGAAGGCCTCTGCGGTTGCACGTATATAGGCTACATAAAAAAATAGTATGCTTAACCTTCTTGATCGTTTAAGATCACTTATGCAGTCGGGGCTACGATCGATTCTGCGCTAGCATAATATAATTTATTGTTCTATAATTTAATGTTGTTAAAACACAATTGGTGCGCAATGTCTTTATTCCCGCTCCGCTTGAACTTATGTCCTTTCTAAGGACACAGCCTAAACTTACTTGAGAGTAAAAGGCGGCCCTTTGAAGGCTTAGTAAGAGCCAAGAAAGCGACGGACGACGGACGGACTTAATATAGCAGCTTTAAATTTATAAAGGTATTTTCCACTCCGCTCACGATATGCTTGACACGTCTAAGCACAAAATCTTAACTTGCTTGAGATGATAGGGCCACACATACTCAGTAAGAGCCAACAAAAGAGGCACTTGCGTCAACTGGACGAAACTTTAAAATTGTTTTATCTATTGTTTTTTTTTATATATAAATAAAATTTAAAGTCCTGACTGACTGACTCATCAACGCCTAGCCCAAGCTGTTGGACCTAGGAAGCTAAAATTTTGCACAGAGGGTACTTAGATAACGTAGACAAGGAATAACACCGTATTTTTTGAAATTCAACCCCTAAGGGGGCGAAAAAGGGTGCCTAAATTTGTATGGGAGGTATAAAGAATGTTGTCTAATTTGGTTGAAACTTAAAATAAATTCTCTTCAACACAATTGATGACGGCGACGACGAAAAATGGCAAAACACGTATTTATGTTTTGCCATTTTTTAAAAGTTAACCCTTAAGGGAGTGTACAGGGTTGCAAAAACAGGGTTCACGCGGACAGAGTCGCGGACAAAAGCAAGTAGATAATATTTTTCAGATTTCAACATCATACTTCTAAATAGAAATGAAGTGGAAAAATATACCTATATTATATTTATACAGCCTGAATATTCTGTAGTTTTTTCATGGTTCTTTAGGGCCCTGTAAGGACTCAGAGCTAAGAAAGGTGAAGGAAAAGTCACATGGACAAAACATTAAAATACGAACTAAAAGAAAAATCCAATCCGCCTATATTTCTAGCGACACAGCCTAAACTGCCTGATAGTTTACTCTTTCTTCTTCAGGGCTCTTCAAAATCTCTGCTAAGATTTTACTAAGAGACTAGACCCCAGTTTTTCGTATACTAACAATTTGTTAATCTACTGTTAACAGCTGTCAAATATTTTTTCTGTGTGCACTTTGGCCAACTGACAGCTCTTTGCAGTAGATTGACGCCTTGTTAGTGTACCGGAAACCGGGGGTAAGTGAAGGAAAAGTCATTGAACGTAACATTAAAATAGCTGAAAAAATCGTATCATTGCCATTTTGCTCAAACGTTATATTTCTATGTTGTTTTTGTTATTTAGAGCCCTCAAAAGCCTTCTAAAAGAGTGACATATATATGAGTCAACTAGCCATAGTATTAAATAGCTCTGAAAGACCTTATTCTATAATATAAAAATGAATAGCTTAATGTGTTGGTAAGCCCAAATCTCGAGAGCAGCTGAACCGAATTCACTAATTCTTTTTTTAGACTATTACGAGGATGGTTCTTACGGAGAGAAAATTTAAAAAAATTTAAGAATCGCCTGTTAGGCGGTATGAAGTTCGCCGGGTCAGTATAAAATCATATGTTTTTCGCTCCGCTCGAACGTTATATTTCTGTAAACACAGCCTAAGCTGCTTGAGAGTTCTCTTGGGTCTTCAGGCTACTAAAGGCCTTCTAAAGGCTTAGTAAGAGCCGAGGAAAGTGACGGACGAGTCAATTGGGCGACTGAGCGGGAATGTCCGAGGCGACGCGTGGTGCATGGCCGATAGTAAATTACTAAGGTGACGTTGGCTTAGAAAATTGTCGGTATAATGTTTTTTTCGTTTATCGAGTAGATAATAGATCCACTCGACATCATCTCGAATAACTTCGAGACGATATAGAGTAGATTAAAAACTTAAAACTTTAATGAAGATCTTTTTATTACGAGAATAGCCAGAAGTATTTTTCCTGCGATCTGGCGGCAGTATCTGTGAACTCTAAATGTTGGATGGAATTTACTTTATTATTATTAAGTTGTATTGGACTTGTACTGGAATTAAATTATTATATTTTTTTTTTGCGACTCTTATGGAATGTTGACAACGAATTGACAAATGTCCGTGCCACACATGTGCACACTCATGTGATCACTTGTTTGAACTTCTATATGGCGCTGGCATTACGTATATGCACGATAGCTGGATAGTTAATAGTAGGTAGACGCCGTTGTGATGGTCGGCGGCCGCTGCCACCGTCGTTTACACTGACTCACGCTACCACGTCGCCTCAGAGCGTCACACACTTGTACTGTCTGTTAGCATTTAGAATATACATCGGGCTTTAGAGTAGGCTGCGGTTTTCACCAAAACCACACGAGTGTTATACTACTTCCTGCTGTGAATAAAACGTTTCTTCACTATTTTCAAAAGTTATGTATAGTTTAGTGTCATCTTAGGTACCATCGGTATTTCTTTTACATGAATATATCCGATTCTATTCGATAGTAGCCGAGGTATATTCAAAAAGCTTACTGACTGTAATAGAAAGGTTCGGAGTCCCTCGTAAGATCGAACTTCATGGAGTCCCTACAGCTATAGGGCCGGGCCGATACACGTCTCTGTAAGTGCCGCTCCCGACCCCGCCGGCCAACGAAAGCGAAACCAGTTCGATTTCATTCAACACCTGACAAAACACAGGTCTGAGAGGCCAAGAAATTGATACTAGTACAGTCAACAGCACGTCAGCCTTTACATTTTACTTTTAAAGTTAACTTCTACTCAGTCACAAGCATATAAAGTTTTATGTGCTGTCTAGTTTATTAACTACTATTGTATACTATGTAACTAACATATTTAAGAGAATAGCTGTCTGGAAGAAATTGCTTTTAGCAATAAGGCCGCCAATTGTACTTTGTATCTTTACATGTTTTATAATATGTGCTCTGGTGTACAATAAAGAATATTCTTATCTTATCTAAAGTAATTTAATTTACTTTTATTATATTGTAAGCAATGAAAAGTTTCAATCTAATTTAATTTATGCATATATAAACTCACGCCTATATCCTAAAGAGGTAAGCAAATACCTGGGTTTAAAGTATTCACGATTAAGACGATCAAGAAGAAACGAGGTCCTCTGTTTTGGTAGTCAAAGTCAGTTTTGGTGTTGGTACAGAGAGACAAAACAATTATAATCTGTCGATGTCTTGATTGATAATCTGGATTGACCATCTGGAACTCAAGTAGGTGTCTACGTTAGGATATTTTTTTATGAAGCCTATAAACGCCCCACTGCAGGGCACAGGCCTTCTCTCGGAGAGAAAGGGCTTAATTTCCACTCGTGCTCACCGCGGGTTAGCAAATTCAAGCGCTGAGATATTTGAACACCTCAGTCAAGGAAGGTCAAGGAAAAAATTGTGAGGAAACCTGCATTCCTCACAATTTTTTCCTTGACCATTAGCGAGTAATATTGCTATTATAACTTCCCAAATGTTCAGAACTTAGAAAACAGTCATTGGTACAGTCAGCAGTACGTCATTCTTCACATTTTATTTCCGATTTCGCCCGTAACGTAGCTGAATAGAGTGCGTGAATGTAAAGTTTAATGTACTGTCGACGTATATTCCCGCATTGGGAATCGAACCTAGGTCTCTCACTTCCGAGTCCATTGTTCTAGCCACGGGGCTACCGCGGCACCATTAGAATGTATAGAAAAACTGTTTGGCTGATAATGCCGTTAATAAGTTATTTATTCTTTACGTATTCATTTATTTATTCAGTGACTGCAAGCAATACTTGTGCTATCATAGGGGCTAAGGCCCATAATCCACGCTGGGCATGCCGGTTGTGGATCGCATGCATGAGTTCGGTGGAATTGTACTGCAGGGGGCGCCGCTGCCCACCCCCCGGTTTGTGCCCCTGAGTCGCCTTTTACGACAGCGGCGGGTAAGAATTGGATTGGTGCTATTCTCTAGGCCGACACCACACAGCAACCTCCTATGATAGCACAACGTGGCGCTCTTTAGGGGAGGGCTATGTATAGGCTAGTATACCTTGACGACGACGATGAATATATTCTTTTTTAATGCACTATCTAAATGCACCCGTGCTAAGGACAATTTTGAAAACTTATTTAGAGGCTAAAAATTCCACCCATGCCGGGATTCGAACCCGCTACCTCTGGCTATCCGTGCCAGCGCTCTTTCCAACTGAGCTAATGGATGACTCACCGGAATCAGTGAAATTTTGAACCTCTTTACAATATTCTATGATAGCACAACGTGGCGCTCTTTAGGGGAGGGCTATGTATAGGCTAGTATACCTTGACGACGACGATGAATATATTATTTTTTAATGCACTATCTAAATGCACCCGTGCTAAGGACAATTTTGAAAACTTATTTAGAGGCTAAAAATTCCACCCATGCCGGGATTCGAACCCGCTACCTCTGGCTATCCGTGCCAGCGCTCTTTCCAACTGAGCTAATGGATGACTCACAGGAATCAGTGAAATTTTGAACCTCTTTACAATATTCATTGTATTACGTACAGGCAGCGACGATAAAACCATACTTCCATACTTAGAAATTCATTTGAAAAAAAAAACACCAGTAGAAAGGCACGTCCCTTCTGTTGTTGTTTGAACTACGCAACTCGTCTTAGGAAACGGAGATGGTCGAATAAAACCATCGTTTGCCCGCACTTTATAGTGATCATTAAGTTTTTAACCGGCTACGAACGCAAAGGGCGGTTATATTTTTACGCGTGTGTACGTAACTGGGAATATGAACTAAAACTTTCGTAAACACTACAATATACTCTCTCTCTCTCTTAGAGAAAGCCTGTGCCCAGCAGTGGGACGTGCAGGCTACTTAAAAAAATATTTTGATGGGTTATTGAATAAGCAAATTGTGTTTTTTTTACTTAGCAAGTAGTTTAATTATGTACTCCTAAACTAGTTTATTTTATTTAATTACTTAGAACAGCAAAGTAGGATCAGCAAATATACAACTATAGTGTACTTTTATGACCAAAATGTGGTCGAATTTGAACTGATGAGGCCAGAGACAGATTCCTGGCAGTGACTGGATGACGATTGTCAAGGATAGAAAGAGGTGGCTTGCCTTGTGTGAGGCCTAAGTCCAGCAGTAGACTGCAGTATTGTTTTATTGGAGTGAGATGAAATAACTGAATCAAAGTTCACCCCTGCTCTGGTTGAAAATTAAAATGGGTTTCCGCTCGGTTTGAGGCTTTTTTGCCTTCGGGTTTTATATTTTTGTCGCAACTTTTTTTGATGTGCGTTTTCACTGAGTTCCTGACGCGTCGTTTAGTTTGTCTCCCATAGTTTCTCTTTCGAGGTGAAATGCGCATCCTACTCTGTTTTATTGAGGAAATGTTCGGATTTCCTACGAGGCGGATACTCTTCCTTTGGGTCGTTCGCTTTTGTGGTGGCATCCGTCTTCATATCCTAGAAACTGTGCGTTTGAAATAAATTTATCTTACCTCCTATATCTTAACATTCTGGAAACTTTGTCTGAAATACTTATGGTCTTAAAAACAGGATTCCAACAAACACTCCTTAGAGGCACCTCAATACTTAGCATACATTACGATTGTTTATCGCGCGTTTTTTTCCGAAAAATCTGTGAAATATAACATTAACATTTACATAGGTACAGGCACATACATTGCTTTTGGCCCCACACTAGGATACGCTGTGTTAAGGGAACTAGAAATAACGACAACACAAACATGTAAAAATCCAATACCTGGAGTTTTTTTTAATCCCCAGCCGGGGTTCGAAAACTGAACCTCTTGCATAGTAGGCAGATACGCCACCGTTGCGCCACCAAGGTCGTCAAAATATGGAAAATGTATTAAGGCGCACATGCAAAAAAAATTGCGTTAGTTCCCCAAGATAGTTTCCATCCAAATCTGTGCGCGGTAAGCTTTAATAGTCTGTGTAGGCCCAGTCAAAGACGTAACCGCAGATTACTTAAACTGACTATGGAGTGTTTTAAAGGAATTGCGTAATCAAATAAGACTGATAGTCTCTGGAAAATACCTGCCCCCGGTACCCGTCACCGTAATAATTTAAATACCTATTTTTCTTTAACTTAAGTATGTTATTTTTGAAATCTCTTTCTAGTGCTAAGTGGGTATATTATTCGTCCATCTCCTCCTTCTACCTAGATATTTGATTTTTTTTTATTTTCGTACCTGTGTTTATTAGATTAGATTAGAACTCTTTATTGTACACACCAGAAATCAAATTATCTAACTATTGCCGTATAAAATTGGCGGTCTAATCGCTAAAAGCGATCTCTTCCAGATAACCTTGGGGTAGATAGAACTGAAAGACGAAGAGAGTAGGTAGGTAGGTGTACATGGACTTAGAACTAATATTCATACAATATATATATATATACTTAACCTCAGTTGGAAAGAGCGCTGGCACGGATAGTCAGAGGTCGCGGGTTCGAATCCCGGCATGGGTGGAATTTTTAGCCTCCTAAATAAGTTTCTAACACAAACTAATTCCACGCAATCCTATTTGGTTTGTTAACACTTTGTAATAAATCAATCGATGACAATAAAATGGTGTAGTCGACAATAAAATTTCATAATATTCACTACGCTGGGTCTCACTTGAACATGATTATCATATTATTGCTTTCTTCCATGTCGGTGGATAATTTAATGTTAATTCTACGTGTGTTATTTATGTGTCACTTAACACACACGTCTAGGTGGTAAACTTATGTCCTATGTAAATCAAGTAACGGACCACCGTCTTCCGAAGATGGTTTATAATTTCCTCTGCGATCGTATTTTCTAACAAATAATTCACTGCAAATGGCAGAAGAACGGGATCGCTATTGTGAAGTTTACACACAATTTAAGTTCATATAGCTAGAATATTTTTGGGGCTTAATCGAGTAGTTCGTTATCAACCCTTGTATGTCCCCACTGCTGGGGCACGGGTCTTTTCCTGCATAGCAGGAAGGTTAGGCCATACTCCACCACGGGGGCCAAGTCCGGGTTGGTGGAGGATTGTAAGACAGTGGCGGGCCTTACTGTCAGAAGTTATCAAGCCGCCCATAAGGCCTCTGACATGGCTTAACGACTGCCATTATATGACAGCCGGCACCAACGGCTTTACGTGCCTTGCAAAGCACGGAAGCGCTCGGAAAAATGCCACTAGCGGTAGTTACGGGACGGGGTCACCCATCCTGCACCTGGCCGCGCCTGTTGTTGTTTAACTCAAGTGATTGATTCCAGTCAATCGCGTAGTAATTTATTGCTATTTTACCTCGACGTTTCGACGACGTTACAGTCATCGTGGTCACGAGAAGACTGATGGCTGGCACCCGTTCGCATCTTCGGCTGATGAGGTTTCAGACTACCCTCAATTAGCCATCACAAGTGGTTCAACTTGTAACGTTCATTAAGCCGCAGTTTCTGCGCTACTTTGCATAAAACCTTTTCATTTCATTTAATCTACGTTTTACAATTTAATCCTACTTATAAGGAGCTGCAGAAAGCTACTAAAAGTAACAGACAGAATCAGAATATACTTCCATAATCACTTTCTTACTTGATTTTTTATTGGAAGAGTCCAACCAAGTTTCGTAAATTCGAAGATCTTAATCTTCAGCTTAACTTGGTCGGAGTCTTCCGAAGCAAAAAATCAAGTAAGTGATTCCGAAATTAAGTTAATAAAACATAACATAACATTTACATACATACACATACATTGCTTCTGGCCCCACACTAGTATGCCCTGTGTCGTGGAAACCAGAAACAACGACATCACAAACATGTAAACATCCAAGACCTGGTGTTTTTTTTTTGTCTCCAGCCGCGATTCGAACCTGGGACCTCTTGCATGGTAGGCACATGCGCTACCGCTACTCCACAGAGGTCGTCGAAGTGTAGTGCCAACGAAAGTTTTACATTCTTACTGACTGAATATGTGCCGAAGCAGTCCTTCTGTATTGATGCGCGATATTTCCCTGTGACATCGATGTTAAATGAATGCTTTGACAAATTGCAGCTTTCTTTAGCCCGCTAAGTTATAGTTGCGGAAAGCAAACAAACTGCTTCAGTTGGCTAGGCTGACATAAATGATGTAAATGACCGGTTGCCAATAGGTAATCGTCGTAAACGATTCTCGCAATGAAATCTACTGGGGATTATGAAGCCCTGAATGATTGAGCAAGTTCGAAGAACAAAGTATCCAGTAACAATGTAAAGCCTCCAATACACTATTCGCGACGTTGGCCGAGGTAAGCCAAATACGATAACATGGACACGCACTTCGTTTCGTTTCGTGCAACTGCGCCTCGCTTCGGGTGACATCTGATTGTTGTCAGTTTTTGCGCCCGAGTCAAAGGATTCGAAGCCGAACAAAATAGTAGATTGTTAAACGAGGGTAGAAAGAATCAATTCCCGAGGTATTTAGACGCCCAAGCGCAGCGAGGGCGGCTATAGTCCGAGTAGGAATTGATCTTTTACCCGTTTTAAACACTCTACTTTTTAAAAACTAATTTTTAATATTTAATCTTAGCATAAAAGATTATTACCGATGTTTTTGAATTACGTCACAGATACTATAACAGATTAGTACCCGCCAATTTATGTCGACTTTTGAAATTTTAAATATGGAACTCACCGCGTAATTATTGCGGCTTAATCCGCTCAAAGAAGTTTGCGCTAAGTTCACTCTGGCTGTTTAGAAACTCACATGGCCTCAGAATTTTTTTAATTAGTTAAATTTTAAAAATTCCATTTATTACCTAAATCTCTTCGCAGCTGACAGTAGTTCTATTTTTTAAGTTCATTCTGGCCCTTAGGTGGGTAGTAATTTATATGAGTTTTTCCCTATGGAGGGAAGCAGCATTTTCGACCCAATAATCGGATCAAAACAACACTACTTTTCGAGTATAAGAAATGAAAAGTAATATACGCGACGAATTGCTAACCTCCTCCTTTTTCAAAGTCGGTTAAAAAACCGATTGTGTAGTCACACGCATTTCGAACCTCGGGTTACTTTGGGAAATGCAGGCTTAAGGGTCCATTCGGTTTGGCAGTGGAATGCACTGTCACACAAAATATTGAGTTATTAAGAAGTGGAAGGCATTTGTATAAAAATCAGCTCGCCTGTGTATTCATTTATATGGCGGGAAGTCGATATTGACTTATTCTATGATGGAATTACTGCCGTGAGATGTCTCCTATCAATATTATTTTTTAATCATGAAAATAAATTGCTATCTAGTGTTATAATCGCTACTTAGTATAATATAATAATATTATATTTGTTGTTTTCCCAGTGTAGAATTCTTATCTTATCTTATGATCGATTTGGTTATACCAATTATGCAACATTAAATAACTGTATAGTTAGAATATTTTCGTAGCTTAATCGCGTAGTAATTTATTGCTATTTTACCTCGACGTTTCGACGACGTTACAGCCAGCGTGGTCACGAGAAGACTGATGGCTGGCACCCGTTCGCATCTTCGGCTGATGAGGTTTCAGACTACCCTCAATCAGCTATCACAAAGCACTACTAGGGTTGCGACACACAACACTGACAATGTTGGACGATAAGCCATGAGACTTTTTTCCACTCGAACACATCTTGGGAGAGCGCTGGCACGGATAGCCAGAGGTCGCGGGTTCGAGTCCCGGCATGGGTGCAATTTTTAACCTCTAAATAGGTTTTTAAAAATGTCTTTAGCACGGGTTAGTGCATTAAAAATTAAAGTAGTATAGTTTAAAATATGTTAAATAACTGTATACACTATTTTTATTTTTAATGCACTAACCCGTGCTAAGGAACAAATTTAAAAACCTATTTAGAGGCTAAAAATTTCACCCATGCCGGGATTCGAACCCGCAACCTCTGGCTATCCTATTTTTAGCCTCTAAATAGGTTTTTAAATTTGTTCCTTAGCACGGGTTAGTGCATTAAAAATAAAAATAGTGTAATCATGTGGGTACAGTGATATCGTTCCGATGTTAAACCTAACTGCAAAGTAGGTAGTCGGGGCTTTAAGTAATGCAATTTGCTTAAGTCAGATGTCGCTGCCTGTACGTAATACAGAGAATTTTGTAAAGAGGTTCGAAATTTCACTGATGCCGTGAGTCGCCCATTGGCTCAATTGGTAGAGCGCTGGTACGGATAGCCAGAGGTTGCGGGTTCGAATCCCGGCATGGGTGAAATTTTTAGCCTCTAAATAGGTTTTTAAATTTGTTCCTTAGCACGGGTTAGTGCATTAAAAATAAAAATAGTGTAATCATGTTTGTACAGTGATATCGTTCCGATGTTAAACCTAACTGCAAAGTAGGTAGTCGGGGCTGTAAGTAATGCAATTTGCTTAAGTCAGATGTCGCTGCCTGTACGTAATACAGAGAATTTTGTAAAGAGGTTCGAAATTTCACTGATGCC
Source organism: Yponomeuta sedellus (assembly GCA_934045075.1). Taxonomy (NCBI): domain Eukaryota; kingdom Metazoa; phylum Arthropoda; class Insecta; order Lepidoptera; family Yponomeutidae; genus Yponomeuta; species Yponomeuta sedellus. Next base: position 4,805,697 of record OW203735.1, on the reverse strand, counting down.
GTGAGTCGCCCATTGGCTCAATTGGTAGAGCGCTGGTACGGATAGCCAGAGGTTGCGGGTTCGAATCCCGGCATGGGTGAAATTTTTAGCCTCTAAATAGGTTTTTAAATAACTGTATGTTTTTTTTCTGCCTTGCAATCTCATGTTTGTTTAAGACCAGTTCCTGAATTGGGAGTTTCACTAAGTAAATACTTAAGTTCTGTCACGCTCTTTGCTGAGAAATTCACAGAGACAACACAACAGTTAACTATTCATCCAAAGGTTCTCTGGAAGAGATCACTTTTAGTGATGAGCCCGCCGTCTGTACTCTTAAGTTAAGAAATATATGTGTAGTTTCCATTTCTATGTACAATAAAGTGTTCTCTATCTATCTATCTCTATTTACTTTGCGAAATTCTCAATTCAGAAACTGGCCCTTAGTCACTAGTTTTCCAAAATATTAAATAAATAAATTTATGTTACATACGTTAACGTTTTGTGTGAAATATTACTTTCATCGTGTACAATGGGGTTTAAAGTTATCCTCTAAAGAGTATATACTGAACCATCGACTCTTAAATCTCTCTATCTGAGACCTGAATGTATCAGGTACATGACGTTACTTTTACTTAACTTCTTCTTCTTCAGGCTATATTATGTAGTCCACTGCTGGACATAGCCCTCCCCTAATGAGCGCCATAGCGCCCTGTCTTCTGCTTGCCGCATCCAGCCTCTGCGTGCAGTTTTTCGCAGATCGTCATCCCACCTGGTCGGAGGGCGTCCTACACTACGTTTTCCGAGTCGCGGTCTCCACTCAAGAACAAGCTTACTCCAACGGTTGTCGGTTCTTCGCAAGATATGGCCAGCCCACTGCCACTTCAGCTCGCTAATTCTTTACTTAACTAACCAGATAACATGGCGGTCCTACCACAGTACGTTTATTACGCCGTGCCTAGCCTTCAAGGGAGATAGCGTAATGATAAGCATTGTTTAAGCGTGTGCCCTAAATTACTGCATTGTTAAGTTTTACGAGGCAGCTTAGTCAGAGTTTACTCAGTACTAACACGAGGTAGAGTCAGGCAGGAGGTCTTACTCAAAAGAATTCTCGAGAAAGTTGAGGCTTTTTTAAGTGAATTAGTTAATGTTAGGTGTTTAAGTCTTAATTATGTGGTAGCGGCGACGTTAAAACGATTCCTCTGAAATACTCATCAAAGTCGTGCGTTTATAAATACAATAAATAACTGTAAGGCGCTTACGTATATGCCTTAAAACGTACATATATGCATGAATGGATACATTACATACATAGCCTCACGCCTGTTTCCCGCAGCGGTAGGCAGAAACCAGAATCTACCTGCCTCAGTCAGAAACACGATCCCACTAAAACATGCCTCAAATGCAGTTGAGCCTTGGTCTTGAAAAACTCATTTTTACTACATTTGAAGAGCGTTGAAGTAATCGACTGGATACGAAATATTATACGTGCACTCTAATCAGTTATGTTAAAGGCGATTTTCCAACTAAAATGTAAAGGTAGATCTGCTGTCGACTGTACAGTTCATGTCCCACATTGAGTGAGACTTCTTTGTCTCCTTTATTCTATAGTAGGTACTACACGAATGATAATAAAACCTAAACAAGGAAGATTTAAGCGAAGGCAGATTCTACATTTCTTAGATTGTGGTAGTCAGTAAAGTTGTTAAACAAAGCGCTTAAAGTGTGTTGCAGCTCGTAAAACACGTTAGAGTTATGTGTGGGATTTAAAGCTTTTACCTCCTTTCGCCTTTTCCTTCAAAGGGTGTCGTCTCATTACTAAAAGTCCTTCACACGGTGCGAAGGCCGCCAAATGTACTGTAGATTAGTATTTTCACGCTCTAATTATAAACCCTGGTGTACTAAATATTAATTGTAAAATGCTGATTCAGTTATTCACGGCCTTTATGAAGTCCTCGGTGGTGAGCGGTTTGGCACGCTGACTGTGAAACCGAAGGTCTCGGGTTCTATCCTCAGCCGGGTCAAAGTAGGAAACGAACTTTTCTAGTTTGTCTCGGGTCTTGGATGTTATCTATGTATTTGAAGTATTAAATCTATCGTCGAGTTAGCACCCATAACACAAGTCATTTAGTTGTACTTAGTATAGGGCTAGCGGTGCGTGGTGCGCGCTCAACGTCGCGTTTCCTATAAAAATAAAAATAGTATAGTATGTCAATATTTAGAACAAAGCCCATAGCATCAATTGTAGTCGATCAACGGTAGACGGTTATTCGAATCTATTATCAATCGAATCCCACGATTACTCTTTTCGTATAACCGTCTATCGCTTTAAGCGCTCCTGTTTAGACTTTCTGTGTACCACTATGCCTCCTGGAACTAGGCTATAGTGTTATCTTTATGACTTATATCAAGGGCATCATTTTGCGCGGAATCGGCGTGAATTTGTAAGCTTTCACCGTTTCGTGAGCATTTAACGCGCCGTTTTATTTGTATCTAGGCAGTTTACAACCCTTATTTACTGAATGGGTAGGCCGTATTTTACGAACTTTAAACGGATGAGATATAATTTAAAAGTTAACTATGCAGGTATCAGTTTTCCGCACTGAACTTTTTATGTTAGCTGTGGAAAAATTGTGACTTTTTGGCTTCTCTGTGTGACCTTTGAGCTATCGATATCAATCCTTGTAGTCCACACTCTCTCCTGTATCGCAGCAAGGTTAGCCCATACTCCACCAGCGTTAAGCCGTTGGTGCCGGCTATCATGTAATGGCAGTCGTTAAGCCATATCAGAGGCCTTATCGGCAGCTTGATAACTTCTGACAGTAAGGCCCGCCACTGTCTTACAATCTTCCACCAAGCCGGACTTTGAACCATATGACGTTCTAATTTTTAATAAGTTATTTAATATGTGAAGACTAGCGTTTCCGTGCTCCAAACCCTCCACTATCAATCCAGACCTCTACCAACCATTAGTAACCATTTTATTGCATATGTTACACTTAAATATGTTTTGAGCTACCCTTTTTCAACAATATCAATTATAAGACATACATAGATAAACTCCCGCTGGTATCCCGACGGAGTAGGCAGAGACCAGTGTTTGCCACTTGCCACGAAAAATATAGAAATAAACTATAAAAAAATATTGCTAGTCGCAAGTTGCTACTCATTTATTCTGCTGTTTGAAATATTTGTCTGTGAAAATTACGTTTCTTAGTATGTTTTCCTTCACCGCTAGCGAATGGTATTGATAGTATATTTTTACAAATGTACATAAGTTAGAAAACGAAAGACCCTAAAAAGTTCTAGCCCGAGAAGACCGTTTCTTCCCTAGAATGATACGTGAGGCAATAGAGATCCGCCGGCATCCAAATTTTAATAGAGATCGTGGTTGGAACATACCGGTAGCATGGGAACCAGTGCTTAAGTGCATGAGACCCCCTTGCTAGAAGTGTGACTGTAGAATAAATAATAAAAAATCAATTTAATTTCAATTAATAATCGGTATCTTTAAGTTCATATAAAGTAATTAGTTTATAAAATTAATTTTAACTTCAATTACTAATAATCAATATAGTTGACTTTATATAAAAATAATTGGTTTGTCTATTTTGGAACGTAACTTCATAATTAACTTTTGTAATTTTTGCCGAGGGTAGTAAACTAACCGTTAATGATTTCTAAAAGACACCTGTCACCTCAGTCATCCGGGACCACGGCACCTGAAAAAGTGCCGAAACGTTGGAAAATTGTAAAAATGTAATAAACGAGCATAAATCCGTATAAAAACAGTTTTAATTAGAAAACGAAGTCATTACTATTTATTTCATTATTACTCATATGTGATTTCCAAAATCAAACAAAATGCAAAATTCTGCTACACCGAAACCTCCTGAAAATTAACAAAAACTTTAGCTACTGCAACTTAGCATTATGATCACGTGAGTGCCAAAAAATTGTGTTCTGTTCAATAAAAAAAATTAAAATGATAATAAACCTTTGTAGCAGTAAATTGCACCTATCACATATAATAGAACACACCTTAAAGTCTGTCGGACCTTTCCCTAACTGTATCCAATTCATCACCCCTTCCTACAGACTCCGTATCATTTCATCTTCACAGAGCAGGTATAAGAGCCGCTTCAGTTAGAAATCGAAACGGGAATTGAAAGCCCGCCTGTGTTTATCCAATCTCATTTGGCACAATGGACCCGATTTCAATTGCGCACCTACAAATGGTAGGTAGGCTCAAATGACGGCCGTAGGCCTGTTTGACCCATCGCTTTCATCCCTACACTGACCGTTTTAAGAATGGGGAACGCAATTTGGGGCTTTTAGAATAAATTAGTGTGACATTGTATTTACACCATGAAGGACATTTGACGTATAAAAGTTAAACAGTTTGAAAAAAAACAATCACAAAAAAACACTTCACTCTACCCGTGACCACTGCAACGCTGCCGAAACGTCGGGAATTAAGCTTCCTAACAATGAATCGCGATTCTACCTAAAAAAAGCATCGCGATTCTACCCGTTTAACATATAAAAATGATTAAATTTTGAATTTTTGGGAACAAAGTTTTGGTTTACTATTTATTTAGGTACCCTACGTAGGACTATAATGTGGGGTCAAACATAACGTCCTATTCCGTTCCAACCAGAGGCGCCATCCATTTGTTAAGTTTCACCTTAATGAACAAAACAATTGGTTAAATAGAAACCCGCTACTGGATGAATAAAAAAACCGGTAAGCTGCTAAACAAGATACGAATCAACTATTAAATTAGCGTCCACAAATTATCTATCTTAAAGAAACTTTGATATTTGAGATATTTATGTACGTAAAAGTACCTGAACCGGCGTGAAGCGAAAAAGATGTGTCAGAATCTTGGCAAGTGGCAGAATAGGGCCCTGCCTACCCCTCCGGGGAACAAGCGTGATTTTACGTTTTTTTTATTAATGTACGTTTGCATTATACCTACCATTGAACTTTAAATTCAATGATTATACAGATCTGAAATTTCCGTACTTCGCCTTATGAGGACTTTAAATAGTTGTATTTTAAGCGGGTCTAATCGCGATTATTTATAAAGCAACACCCGCGATAAGACCCATTTAATATATAACTATTTATGAGTATCGCAAATCATTAAGAAGGATCTTAAATATCGTTGGGCACAGCCGCTATGTACATAGTAAGGCTGTGATATCACCCCGGCCAGCTTTTTGTTTCCAGAAAGCCAGTACTGCTCCAATATCACTTCTGCCCCTACATTTTACTCCCTAAAACCAGAAGGTTTGCAATCGTTTAAATTCCATACTACTTCTGATTCCGATAAGAACCCTGCCTTGGTAGTACGATAGCACGAGTCACGCGTTTTGCGGCGATCATTATCGTCTTCAGGCTACTAGCCCATGTACTAGTCCACTGTTGGTCATAGTTCTCCCCTAATGAGCACCATAGCGGCCCGTCTTCAGCTTGCCGCATCCAGCATCTGCCTGCAGTTTTCGCAGATTGTCATCCCACCTTGGCGTCCTACACTACGTTTGCCGAGTCGTGGTCCCACTCAAGAACACGTTTACTCCATCGAATGTCGGTTCTTCGTGAGATATGGCCAGCCCACTGCCACTTTAGCTTATTAACTAACCGCGTGGTGCGGGTGGGATTTTTGGCGGAACTTAGCAGTCATTTTCTCATTTTAATGCTATTATGAATTTCCGCAAAGTAACGCCTGATACCATACAAGTTCTCCACACTAACCGTCTAACTCAAATAGGGAATTTATTTATTATTGTCGTTGTTACGCAAATGAGGCGCAAAACTGCATAAAACCCACAAGGTTTTCATGGATTGGGTAATTTTTACTTTGGAGCACTGAGCAAGTCATTTAAAATGTCAACACCTTTATTTTTAATCGATTCCTCAAGTTCATAATTTATGAAAGAGTTAAAACGGATTCCGCACAAATCGTGGCCTAACAAAAATTTTCAACTTAGTTTTTCAACGATCATTATTTTTAATTGGCTCCTCTTAGTCACGCTGGTTAATTAAAAAGTTTGTTAATTTAACTAAAAAGGTGATAGCGAATTTAAAAACATGGAATATTAATAAGCTCAGATAATATTTAAGACACGATTTAGTCACTAATGAGCTGACTATTAATTTTGGATGAGAAACAAAAGTTTGCCAGTTTAATATAGAGCATAGCCTCTTTTCCAGACAGTAAAATGAAAGGTATTCTCTTCCGATTAAATAATTTGACTCTTGTCGTACAGAGTCACAAATTTTGTGTGTGTTTTGCATCAAGTGAAACTGTATTTAGTTTATGACTATAGTCGGTCTAAGCGTTTACTTATGTTTTAGTAGATGCATACCCATGAAATTTCTTATTTATTTGACAGGAAATTAGGTGAAAAATTCAAATTATAATAATTATCATCATCAACTAAAGTTGCAAAAATTTCAAAATGTCCATGTGTGTTTTTCTATAATCAATACTACAATCTGGTTTTAAAATCTGTACAATCACATTTGGTTCAAAGATCCCTTCAACCATTTTGGCGTAAACTGGCCCAGACATTCGCATTTATCGCATTTTTCGCCTTCATTTTGGTAGCAGGATGAGTGTCACTGTAGGAAGAGACCACCTTGAAATATAAGACCGATTTTTATTACAAAACCAGTTGATCATGTTTTCTAGTAATAAAAATCGACATCTGACCAAACTGTTGGCGTAGAAAGTGAGTAATAACTTGGCTCCATCAAGTTCACTCCTACTATTTACCAGTTTACAATTGGCTATAAAACTCCATTCGCACTTGTGTACTTAACATTATGATAATAGTCTACATTATGTTATGTATGCCTTTTGGTTTTGCAAAGATACAATAATCTTTAAAGACAGTAACAATACTAAGATAATTGAATCTACCTATCTAATTAATCCCTGAACAGAGTCTAAGCGCTTATATTTTTGGTAAAAGAGACAAGGCGAAAAGAGCTCTATTAAGGAACTGAATAGGACCGTAACTATACTGAGTTCATGATGTTCCAGAAGAGATACCGTAAGTGTTATGTGCCCGCCTGTACAGAATTAATGATCGTGTGTTATTAGACAGGCGGTCGCCTCTCAGATAGAACCGTCGTAGTTCGACCGACATGCTGATCTTGTTCAACCTGCGGCTAATTTGAGTATTAAAGCGCTTTGGGGTGCTAACTAGCGTCCTAAAGTGCCTTAACAGCACTAACTATACGCTTTTTTTTTGTTGAAAATATAGGCATCATAATTTCTGTGATATCAAATTTTAGAACATCTAGGACTTGAATCGATTTCCGCTAAAAACGGCCGTTTCTGGCGGAAATCGATTGGAACCGGAGATAGTACGGGTTTAATTACCATGCGTGCCCACCGCGGATTGGAAATTTCAACCGCCGAGGTATCTGAACACCTCAGACACTTAAGTTTCCTCACGATTTTTTCGTTGGGATGTGTGTGGTTAGCGAGTGGGATTTTGGTTTTTTGGGGTTTGAGTTTTTATTATACACTTAAAAACTGTTCAACCCAGCTACCCCATCCTACCTCAAAAAGCGTTTCGAGATTCTCCATTCTTCCCATAGCCTGACTCTTCGCTCATCCCAAAACCTTCTCATCAAAACTCCTCTCCACAGTACAAAATTTGATGGCTCCTCTTTCACGGTTCAGGCAGTCCATTTATGGAATGACCTGCCCGTGGAAGTGAGATAAGCAAAGTCCTTGGCTTGTTTTAAGGCATCGGTGAAATCCCACTATCTCACTGGATAAGCTGGAAAACTGTTGCTTACATGTATTTAATGGTATAAGTATTTATTTTTAGGTATTTATGTATATTATTATTTAAGTATATGTACATCATATCGTTGGTAATTATAAGTAATTATATTCTCGCACTCTTTTGCTGTTTGTTATCAATATATTTTCGATTTGATTATTTACGTACATGCACCACGTACCGACTATATTCTTCATGCTATCCACGCCATCCAAAGGTTGTCTGGAAGAGATCGCTCTTAGCGATAAGACCGCCAATTGTATAACATTACTTGGATTTAAGAATCATGGTTGTAATATTTTTCTGGTTGTGCAATAAAGTGTTCTCTATCTATCCATGTATCTAAAACTGCTCATTTTAAAATCGTCATCTACATCATAATCAGCGTCTGGTGTCAATCTACTGCTGGGTATAGGCCATTCGCAAAGCGGTGGGCAGTGACTGGAAGAGGAGAGCCGAAGATTGGGCTCAGTGGTGTCTCTTGGGAGAGACCTTTGTCCATTTTACAAACCGTACCCTCTATTACGTTAAGATACGAGTGACTGCACCAAAAACATGTTAAGCTGCCATCAATGTATTTCATACTTTTTCGGAAGTTATACACGTATTCGAATAACTTGGTGGAAAGGCCGGTAAACGACGTCCCAGGCGGATTTCCGATCATCGTCGTCGTCGTCAGGCTATACTAGTCCACAGCTGGACATAGCCCTGCCCTAATGAGCGCCATAGCGCCCTGTCTTCAGCTTGCCGCATTCAGAATCTGCCCGCAGTTTTTGGCAATTGTCATTACGCCCAGTCGCAGGGCGTCCTACACTTAGGATTCTCTGACCAAATAGATGTATTCGCAAAGGGCAAAATAAAAAGTACACAAAATTGACTAATGAAAGTTGATCATTTTAAGGTAATCTGACACGATCGTGGCAAGTGGCAGTCTTCGGACTTTGCCCACTCCTCTTGGATGCAGGCGTGAGGTTATGTTATGTCTATGCTGAAATGCTTCGGTATATAAAATCGTGCTAACTGTTACTTGCTATATTAATATTTAAAATTCATATGCTTAAGCTCTGGGGCTTATTTCATAATTAATCTATTAAGATTAAACCATTATTAAGAGTTATGGGTACGGATGGCTTTCTCGAAAATGGGAGTTATGAAATCTTAACTATAAAACCACGAAACGGTAATACCGTTGGTTGTTCTATTTCTTAATAACCATAAGAAACCAGAGCTCACCTTAATTTTCATCTTCCATCACGCCATAATCTTTTTATTGGGCCCATAAATTAAAAGAAGCTTTATAACTTGCTTTCGCTTACGACTTAGTTTCTATTATCCTAAAAACAACAAACATACATACATAACCTCAGGCCTGTATCCCAGAGGGGTAAGCAGAGACCAGGGACTGCCACGATCCTGAAAGATCACCTTCGCTTCATCAACGTTCATAAGTCGTTGCATGCACGCACGCCGGTTCCGGGTACTTTTTATCTTTCCCTTTGTTAATACATCCCCTATTTGGTCGATGTAAGTCCGTCTGGGACGTCCCTTACCAGCCCTTCCACTCACATTCGCAATATATATTTGTTTCGTCAATCTTTCTTCCTTCATCCTAAAAACAAATACCTTTATATTTTGCTAATATTCCCTAAAGGGAATCATTGTGAAGAAACCTGAGTGTCTGGAGCGTTCAAATACCACAGCGCTTGAAAGTGGGAATGGGCACATTGAAACCTACGCCTTACATCTTGCCTTGACATGCCTTGCCTTGGCATCACGCCTTGATATCATTGGTGACCTTATATTTCGTAAAAATACGTCCCATTTATACAAGTATATGTATCTACATATTTATTTAGAGTATTAAGTATGATCTGTGTATGTTTATTATTAGGTACGTATACGTACTTTTGTCTATTAATATTCGTATTTGCACCGGCTACCTGTATCTATTTCTCCTCGGCAAATTGTCCAATTTCAGGTTGCCTGGAAGAAATTGCTATTAGCAATAAGGCCGCCAATTGTATTTGGTCTTTTGTATATGCCGTTTCTGTAACGTTTTTTCCGGTATACAATAAAGAATATTCTTATCTTATGGAAGCGAAAGAAGTTTGTCAGAATAGTAACTAGTGACAAATCCTTTTTTCTGCCTACCCCTTCAGGATATGGGCGTACGTATTTTATTGTGTGCTCTTCTTTTTCTTGAACATTTTTTTTTGAAACTACCAAAATTTCATATTTTACCTCACCGTACCTCAAAAGAAAAAAAAGCAACCCAACTTTTAGGATCACTTTGTCCGGCCATCAGTCCGCCCGTCCATTCACCCTTCGTCTCGGAAAAGAGTTGAAATTAAAACCTTATTCTTAAGTTTACAGTCCCTAGAAGTTTGATTAGTTAAATAGGCGAGACAGTATCAAATAAAGATTTAACGATATTAAGGAAAAGTACAGATTTTAAACACTGATTTAGTTTTGTAAAAAATATATTAACAATGTTTTCAATAAAATAAAAGATTCTAATACTTTTAGTCCGGATCTACTTACGGGTGTTGTTATATCGGAAGAGTCCGACCAGGTTTCACTCCAATTCGCAGAGGTTAATCATGGTGAGCAGAGACGGAGCTCGCGTCGTCGGTTGCTCATCTCACATTGGTCTCACCTGGTCGGACTCTTCCGATATAACAACACCCGTAAGTAGATCCGGACTAAAAGTCTACAATGTGTTGTGCTTACGAAAGTTTTAGTTCAAAAAGATTCTAATACTCCTATCAGCCATTTTGACTGAAACACCCATCACACCGCGTGACGTCACGCTTAGGTTAACATTGGCAACCATCACCCGTGCTTTGTTGTGACTACTAGTCATTATGATGTGGCGTGACGTCAGATTCGACGCCATGACACTGCTAGCAGTCTTCCCACAGATTTAAAATAATTTTAGAAAAATGGCTTTAACCTTCGTTAAACTTTAGTTTATTACTGAAATTAGGCTTTTTTGTAAATGGTAAATGTGCCCTCTGGAACATTATGGAAGAGGATTTAAAATTCTTTCGTCATACCTAGAACCTGTATTTCAACATTCGAGGGGAACTAAATGTAATTTTGGTTTACATCAACTCAAGCGTTGATATAGCGCACCCTCAGAACGAAAGAGGCCTAAGTCAAAAAATAGTTTAAATACTCAAAAAAATCTCAAAAAATTAAGTACCTAACAATCATAGAGAGACATAAAAAGGTATGCTCTATCCGATGAATAGTAAAACAAAAGCACCCATTGTAAAAAAAGAGCATAGCGAATCTTCCGTCCACGTCATACCTTTTTATGACTATGATTGTAACTCAATTTCACTATTTTTTGACTTAGGCCTCTTTCGTTCTGAGGGTGCGATAGGTGAATACCTATCTCAGCGCAAAATGGGACGTATAAGAAGAATTCGTATGTATGGAATTTAAAAAGGAGCTTACATTTTAATAAGAAGTCTGTAAATCGTGTTCTTAACCTCGAAATGACGCTTTTATCTTGACCTGTAATTAGGGTCACATTATTCTTATTTGTCATTTTTCGTAAGAGCTACGATCGATCATTCACAAAAGATTAACCTTTTTCCAGATACCGAAGTAATATCTCATGTAAATGGAAGTTTAGTTGCGACACTGCCTGTGCTATGTGGTACCACTTAATGGGCCATTCGTTTGTCTTTCCGAAAGTTAGAAATCAATATGTAAATATAACAATACGAATCGCTCATAGCCCCGGCTGCCTGAGTGATCTTAAACGATCACGAAGGTTAAGCAACATAGGGCGCGTTCAGAGCATGGATAGGTGACCGTCTATGACTAACGCTAGTGGCATTTTTTTGAGCGGTTCCGCGCTCCGCAAGACACGTTAAGCAGTTGGTGCCGGCTGCCGTCGATGGATGGCAGTTGTTAAGCCAACTCAAGGCCTTAGGGCGGCTTGAAAACTTCTGACAGTAAGACCAGTCACTAGTCTTGCAAGCCTCCACCAATCCGGACTTGGCCCTCGTGGAGGAGTAACCCATTATGTCAACACCGAGGGGATGATTTTATTATTTCCCTAATTTGTAAAAAAAAAATGTTCTTAATTCGTTAGCTCTGCTTGCTAAGTGGGTCTTGGCCTCCGGCACAAAAAGTCGCCATTATGTCGGTCTCCTGCCTACCTGCCTGGAGCTCACGTAAGTTCTTAGCCACTTCATCCTTCCAAGGATAGCTAGGGCGACGGATCTTTAGCCGCTTGGTAGCCCCAGGTACGTCCTTTTTACTCTATTTTCTCAGATGATTTGCTATTGTTTTTTAAAAGTTATTCAGATACCTACTTTGCACTGTATACGATATCAACCCTTGTATGTCTCCGCTGCTAAAGCACTGGGCTCTTCCTGCATTGCTGGAAAGTTAGGCCATACTCCACCACGGGGACCAAGTCCGGATTGGTGGAGAATTGTAAGACTGTTCCAATCACATGGTTCAACTAGACCACGAGCGCTTCGATTCAATGAGAATACACTATCTTATGTAGGCATAAGACAGTGTATTCTCATTAGTAGAAGCATTCGTGGCCTAGCCAAACCAAGTGATTGGAATCAATCACTTGAGTTAAAGAACAACAGGCGCGATCAGGTGCAGGATGGGTGACCGTCCCGTGACTACCGCTAGTGGCATTTTTCCGAGCGCTTTCGTGCTTCGCAAGGCACGTTAAGCCGTTGGTGCTGGCTGTCATGTAATGGCAGTCGTTAAGCCATGTCAGATGCCTTAAGGGCAGTTTAATAACTTCTGACAGTAAGGCCCGCCACTGTCTTACAATCCTCCACCAACCTGGTATTGGCCCCCGTGGTGGAGTATGGCCTAACTTTCCTGATGCAGGAAGAGACCCGTGCTCCAGCAGTGGGGACTTATAAGGGTTAATATCGATTCAGTGCTAAGAAAGTTTAGTTCGAAAAGACAATTTCTAAGTTTATCAAATCATCTGTCCACTCAGGTTTCCGAAGTAAGACAGGCCGCGTATTAGAAAACCCAGCGGCAGTGTTAAGCCACAAACCATGACGTGAGAAAATGTTAGGCGAATGATAGAAACAGTTGATAATGCGTTCGGGAACCGCAATAATACTGCCTCAACAACTGAAGTGTTTAGCGGGCGAGCCATGAGTTGCTCGGCACAATATAATTTTGCAGGACCACTTAACTTTTTAAATTAGCACAGAAAATGTGACTTAATGAACGTTACAAGTTAATCCAGGTTCAATATTACGTAGGTATATTATCTTTTTTCCTGTTCCCATTATAATTTGATTATTACTATGTATGTCTATTTATTTAATTATTAATGTATGGTGCAAGTAAGTTAATATAAATTTTCAGCTTAATATTTCTTAACTTTGATATTTCTTCTCTTTCTTGCTCCGAATTAATTTGTATATGGTTGCCTGGAAGAAATTTCTTTTATTAAAACGCCACCAAGTGTACCATATTTTTAAACCATTTCTGTTACTGTTATTTCTGTATCCAATAAAACATATTCTATCTATCTAGGTATTCATTTAATAGTCTTTTCTGTAGTCTTTTTTGTGTTAACAGACTTTAACTAATTATTATAAAACATAGAACTCATGCATTATACTGGCTAACAACCCATACGTATCTTAAATGTTAGCTGCCAGAGTGACCGATCGACCCACCATTACAATAAACTTTTTATTCTTTTGAACGCCTAAAACGTCCTACTGCAAGGCACAGGCCTTCTGGCAGAGAGAGAGGGAGAGAAAGAAAGAGAAGGAGAAAGTATGGATTTACCACGCGTGCCCATCGCGGATTGACAATTTCAATCGCTGAGGTATTGGCGCGTTCCAGATACTCCAGTTTCCCTACATTTTTTTCCTTTTATCTGTTAATCTTCTAGTAAAATTTAATGTATACCGGCATGGGTGGAATTTTTAGCCTCTAAATAGGTTTTTAGAAAAAAGCTGATGAAACTTTTTATTTATATTCATGTACTTTATAAAGTCCATTAATTAAATAATTCCACTAAAACGTTAATATGAAAAAACAACACAACGTCTTGTTTAAAAAAATATACAATACAAATTAAATGGAATAAGCAGTCTTTTGTTGTACACGGAAAATATTGTGCTTTTGTTTCTTTGCTCCAACTCACTATCACATAAAAAGACCGCTACTCGCGGTAAGCCCCTTGCACGTTGACATGGAGCGCTGCAATGCAAAAACATAACGCATGCCGCGCCATTCTCCCGTTTGAGTCTTTTCACGCCGCGATGTTTTTTCTTTTTCCTATTTAGGCCAGTAGTTTTCATTTCTTCTTTTCTTTTGTGCCTGACACAACCTGGTCTCAGATGTAGGTCGGTACAAGATTACCTAACTGTAAGGCTTGAGTGCTGATCTGTAGGTAGATGTTAGCTCGTGAATGATTTCTGTATGACCCCATTGATAATTTTAACAAAATCCCTAATAGCATAAAAGATGTAGAGCAAAGTACATTATTGCAAAGGCAGCGAAATAGGCAATTGCAGGTCGAGTATGAGTTTAATACGAGACAGGCAATTGCCATTTCGGCCGAGGCATATATAGTGCTTTTCTTAAAAAAATGCAAGGAGATAAAAAAGAGCCTTTTACATAATAAATTTAATTAATATTAACCTAATAACAACGAACTCCGCTTTACCGCCAATTTTTTATTTTATTTTACAGTTTGTGCCGAAAGGTAAACACATCTGTGGCTATACACCCATGAGAACGCAATGTGTACGATAGATAAAAGAGTTCTAAATTCAAACAGCACACCGTTTCATACAACATTGCCGGTGAGCTCTTCGTTCCAAATTGAAAGAATGCGCCGGGAAGTGATTTTGAATTTTCAGTCTACGTAAATATGATACTTCGCGTGTTCTTTATTCAAAAGAAATGATAATATTTCCGCGCATGTTTAAGAATAGTACATTATGATATGAGTGCGGTAAGTTGAAAATTACAGCCGAGGCTATTACTAGCCCGGGCCATCGGCGAGGGCTATAAGGAAGCAGCGGCTGTAATTTTCAAAGCGCACGTATGTCATACGACGTTTTATAACATATTTAAGAGGAAATTAATAAAACTCTGACTTTGTTATCATCACTACTTGACGACATTTTCAAATAAAAACAATACATCGAAAAAAAAAAGCGCGCGGATTTATTTTTACTTGTCCACTAATAAGCGATGCGCGAGCATCAACTTTTTTTTTTAGGCAAAGGTACAAAAACAGCCAGTATTACTAATAAAGTAAATTAATATTTTTGTGTTTTTGTTACAGATAAATGGTTGTAATTTATTGTCAAAATTAATTAAATTAAGGAATTAATTTTTACTTGTTATGTTTTATTTCCCAAAGTAAATTTTATTCATAAAATATTGACCACTTTCTTAAACATAAAACCTCTTTGCTAAGATTTTTAAAAGTATCGTTCATTTTTAGACGGAGTATCTTAAAACTTTATTAAAAAAAACACGTGCCTTTTAATAATAATGTAATAATAATAATGATAATGTAATATCGCACAAGTACGTAATGAGATACATTACGATATTGAAATTGGTGTAATTACAACCACTTTACGAGCAAATATGTTATAATAGTCCATTACACAACTAGGGTGGCAATACAAAGAAAGGCCGAGATCGCCGAAGTTTGCGGCCCGAGCTGCAAGCGAGGGACGTATATATGCGATCGAGAGCTTTCTTTATTACCTCCCGTGTTGTATACATCTTTTTATGTCTACACTTGCCCAGAAAGCGGCTTTTTCCGTACGCGCAGCGTGCGGAAAAAACCATGTTATTGCCAGGTGTGGCATAAAAGACATTTTTAATACAGTTGCTCAAAAAGTGGCGTATTGCAGGGACGTATAGCGTGCGGGATGTGGGCTATTACACACTCGTGCTTTTTTTTACCTTTCCCGCACTCGTGCGTTTTCTTTCCCAACTGTCAAAATAATGTCTATTAAAAAGAAAAACTAACCATGAAGTTTTTACTAAAAAAAATAATAGAAGTTTTTATGAGCTACTAATTTGTTGCAATATCAGATTTAATAATTTGATTGAATGAGTTAAGTTAGGTTTCATTTCATTTCATTAAATTTAATTTTCATTTCATATCAATAAAAAAATTCTACTGAAGACTTGGCTGTATGGGCATAGTTCCCTTTGCCTACTAGAATGGGTGAAGAAAAAAAATCTATTTACGGTTGGCGCCATTTTCCAAATAAGTTTTCTTTATTAAATTGCTTATTTTTTCACAACTGTATTAAAAATAGTCGTTCAGTACACGTGCGGAACCATCATTCCAACGTGTTCCGACTGTCAACCCTCGCCTTCGGCTGCGCCTCGGCTCGGGTAGACATTTGTCGGAACTCTTTGCAATGACAGCATTTCCGCACTTGTAATGAAATATAATACTACTTTTTTATGTAGGCATCCTACTAGGGAGCACATGCCTTCTCTCAGGGAAGGCATGTTTAGATATTTCAGAGCATGAAATTATAAATCCGCGGTGGACACGCGTGGGAATAAAGCCCAAATTCTCTCTCGCTGAGAGAAGGTCTATGCCCTTCAGTAGGACGTTTGTTGGCTACATAAAAAACCTATATAAGTATGAGAAGAAGTGAAAAATATTGAAAAATATCCTGGCTGATAGTTACAAATTCATTGACATAAAAGCGCTCGTGGCTTAGGCGAACCGAGTGATTGGAATCAATCACTCAAAATTCAATTCAAATTCAAAATTCAAATAATTTATTTCAACGTAAAGAATTTACATTCTGTTTGCTGAATGTCAATGTACAATGTAAAGTGTAAGCCGCCGCCTTCGGGCCGTATTGTAGTGGAGAAAAAAGCAGCGGAAAAAAAAAACTCCACTCTGACCATCTTTTCTCAAATCATCTTAAAAACCAAATACATCAGTTGCCATATGTAAACCTAATAAGATTTCATGATTGCCATTAGGTCGCAAGTTCGAATCCCGGCATGGGTGGAATTTTTAGCCTCTAAATAGGTTTTTAAAATTGTAGTACTTAGCACGGGTTAGTGCATTAAAAAGAATATAATGTTTAACCTGTTTTTATATAGCCTATAAATACATACCTCAGGGCACAAGCCTTCTCGGAATAGTTCTAGACAGAGTATGTGATTGATTACCACGCGTGCCTACCGCGGCAGTTTCACGCGTGAGGTATATGAACACCTCAGACTCGCAGGTTTCCTCACGACGTTTTCCTTCACAGTTAACGAGAGATGTTGCTACTACTACTTCACAAATGTATGTAACTTAGAAAACCATCCTCGTAGAGTTGAAAATTAACTGAAGTAATCCAACTTTTACCTATTAATAATACTAATAATAAATATTCATGGACATATTACACAGATCTCGTTAGCCCTATACTAGGTACAACTAAATCTAACGAACATCACTTTACTTCAATTTTTGCCTCTTCCGTACCTCCTGCTGGTTGACTGGTAGAAAATGCAATTAGCATTTAGTCCACCTTTTATACATTATCTTTTGTGCAACAAAGAATTAATAATAATAATAACAACGTTTCTATATTAACATTCTAACAAATCTCGTAACTACACGTCGTAATTGAACCGGCACACTCCGTCTCTCCTTCTTTCTTTATCTCTCTCCGGGAGAAGGCCTCTGTCCTACATTGGGACGTAAGGCCAAGCTTTTTATATTTAAATTTTCTTATAGATATTCGTTTTTTTATTCGCTACGTACCCTAGACATAGGTGCTTTAATATGCGTCCGTAAAGGTTCAAGAATGACGGTAATGGACGTATTTCCGAGCCAGATAACTGATAACCGACATAGGTTTTAATGGGAAATCGTTAGTGTTTAATGAAATGATTACAACATTCGCTATCGAGTTAACATTTTATGGAATAGACCTGGTTACGGAAAAGGCTGTGTTCACGCTGCGATGTGGTTCTGCAGGTCGAGTTTGATAATAGCTCTTGTATGTCTCATCTACTGGGGCACGGGTATCTTCCTGCAGCGCAGGAAGGTTAGGCCATACTCCACCACGGGGGCCGAAACCGGGTTGATGGAGGATTGTAAGACAGTGGCGGGTCTTACTGTCAGAGTTATGAAGCCGCCCATAAGGCCTCTGACATGGCTTAGCGACTGCCACTACATAACAGCCGTCACCAACGGCTTGACGTGCTTTTCAAAAACGGAAGCGCTCGAAAAATGCTACTAGCTAGCATTTTTACGTAGTTACGGGACGGTGACCCCTCCTGCACCTGACCGCGCCTGTTGTTGCTTAACTCAAGTGATTTAATCCAATCACTCGGTTCGAATAGGCCACGAGCACGAGTTCGAGTTGAGTTAAGATTTAGTTTGATCAACTGTGGTGTGCTTTTGAGCTCTATTTTATAGCACTACAATTGGACCGTGTTGCGCAGAAATATTCCAACCTACTATACGTAAATTGTGAGTAATTATGTCTTATTTACCTACCCGGACTTGGCCTCCGTAGTGGAGTACGGCCTAACCTTCCTGCGATGCTGGAAGAGACCCGTGCCTCAGCAGTGGGGACATACAAAGGGCTGATTCCAATACAATATCCTACATTTCATTTCAGGGTTGATATCGATACCTACCTTATAATAATAAGTGTATAATAGGTTTACAACCGCCAGTTTTACTCATGTATATTTACTTTTTTTTGGTACATGCTCTGCTCAAAAAATAATATGTTATCTTTGATTATTTTTATACCTAATCTTAGTGTAACTTATGTTTTTCTAAACTTTGGAAATTATTGTTGGATTTTAAACGGTTTATTAAATGTTTTTTTTTTGCTATGATTTTTAACATAACAATAACATTTACATACCGGCACATACAATGCCCCCACACTAGGACCCTTTGACTATTTTCTTTCACTTGAATTGGAATGTTTCTGCTTAATCGCTGTGATCCAATTTATTTTAGCGGTGTACATTACATAGCCGATAAATGCACAAACGAACAAGTAGGAAGACTGATGAGACTACTAATTGGCTACCCATTGTATATCGAATTGTCATAGTAAACTTTGAAGTGCGGTTTTGCATGCCTTTCGCCCGCACAATGTAAGAAATCTTATTACTACCTGACGCCTGTGACTGTATAGTATTATCCAGAGCAGAATAGCAGCCCTATTTTGAATCGAGATTTCACCGTGAACACGGCCTAACAAGGCAAGTACCGGTCTTGCAAATCATTTAACCCACTACTCGAGTTTTCCTGCGATTTCTTAGTAATAAAACATTTATTGCACCCGACTAATGTGTGTGACATCATTAGCTTTACTCTATTAAATTAACGTAGGGTCAAATGAAGCAGGGCTTGAATAAAAATAGGGAATACAAATAATTACTTACACAACGAATCAACCCTTTCTGTATGTCCCCACTGCGGGACGGGGTCTCTTCTTGCATCGCGGAAAGGTTAGGCCATACTCTACCACGGGGCCCAAGTCCGGATTTGTGGAGGATTGTAAGACTGTGGCGGACCTTACAGTGAGAAGTTATCAAGCCGCCCATAAGGCCTCTG
Organism: Yponomeuta sedellus; assembly: GCA_934045075.1. NCBI lineage: Eukaryota > Metazoa > Arthropoda > Insecta > Lepidoptera > Yponomeutidae > Yponomeuta > Yponomeuta sedellus. The sequence continues at coordinate 4,786,316 of OW203735.1, read as the reverse complement.
GCTTAACGACTGCCGTTACATGACAGCTGGCACCATTGGCTTAGCGTGCCTGGCGAAGCACGAAAGCACGAACTTCCACATAACACAATCATTTGTCTTGGTCCCAAAATGGGATACCCCGTGCTATAGTTACCATGCAAGGACATGACAGCCATGGAAATATAACCAGGCTGAAACCGTCTGTACAAACGACTGTCTCGAGTGGGAGTCGCACCCACGACCTCGTGTTAATCAGATGTTCGATTCCCGGGTTCGAATCGCGGCTGGGAAAAAAAAAAAGGGTATCCTAGTGTGGGGCCAGAAGAAATGTATGTGCCTGTATGTAAATGTTTATGTTTTGTTTGTTTAATGTTATACCGATGTTTATTGAACGTAACAAGTAAACACTTCAGCTAGGAAATAAAGCTTTCTATGGACGTCCCACCTCCTTATTTAAAAAAATAATCATCAAATCTCCATCAAACGTAAAATGTTAAAAAAGATAAATACTCTCAATTTCTCCTTCTGCAATCTTTCCGATTTAAGGTTGCCTGGAAGAAATTGCTATCAGCAATAACGCCGCCAATCGTACGTACCTCTTCGTTTGTAACTGTTGTCTCTGTAATTATTTTCTGGTGTGTACAATAGAGGCCTAACCTTCCCGCGATACAGGAAGAGACCCGTGCCCCAGCAGTGGGGACATACAAGGGTTGATAACGAATAACGAAAAATAATAAAATATATTCTTATGTTTGTTATTCTTATCTTAAATACTCCAACAATTAATATAAAAACCAGTTAATCCAACCGCTTCGAAACGTATCATACCCAAAGGTTCCCTTAACGCTGGCAACATAACAGCGGCATCCTTTCACTTGTTGCCGCGGTTAAAAAAATGTGTTTTTTTTTCCTTTTTGCCAAAAGGGCTACTAAAAAATAAAGGAATATTTAGATGCCAATAACATAACAACATAAACATAACATAACATTTACATACAAGCACATACATACATATACATTTAAATACATATAGGTAAGCCACATATACTTAAATAATAATATACATAAATACCTAAAAATAAATACTTATACAATTAAATACATATAAGCAACTCATGCATTGTACTGGCTTCTAGGCATCATTATGACGACCTCTATGGCGTAGCGGTAGCGTGTCTGCCTACCATGCTACCCGGGTTCGAATCCCGGCTGGGAACAAAAAAAAAAAGCCCAGGTCTTGGATGTTTACATGTTTGTGATGTCGTTGTTTCTGGTTCCCACGACACAGGGTTTCCTAGTGTGAGGCCCCACACTAGGAAACCCGGGATTCGAACCCGGGTAGCATGGTAGGCAGACACGCTACCGCTACGCCATAGAGGTCGTCATAATGATGCCTAGAAGCCAGTACAATGCATGAGTTGCTTATATGTATTTAATTGTATAAGTATTTATTTTTAGGTATTTATGTATATTATTATTTAAGTATATGTGGCTTACCTATATGTATTTAAATGTATATGTATTTATTTTTTAGGTATTTATTTATATTATTATTTAAATATTTGTACATTATATCGTAGGTAATTATAAGTAATTATAATCTCGCACTCTTTTGCTGTTTGTTATCAATATATTTTCGATTTAATTATTTATGTACATGCACCACGTACCGACTATATTCTTCATGCAATCCACTTCATCCAAAGGTTGTCTGGAAGAGATCGCTCTTAGCGATAAGACCGCCAATTGTATAACATTATTTATATTTAAGAATCATGGTTGTAATATTTTTCGGGTTGTGCAATAAAGAAGGTTGTGCGTTTTCTCTATCTATCTATCTATCTATCTATCTATGTTTTATAATAATTATGTAAGCCCTGTTAATTTAGAACTTCGGAAACACTAACTTTGGAGTTTTTTGTACATTTTTTCTTCAAAATGATCAAGATTTAGAAATAGACACCTAGTTTGAATCATAATGTTCATTAAGCCGCAGTTTCTGCGCTGCTTTAAATAAATCCTTTTCATTTCATTTCATGTTATTGCCCCAGGCTAGTAAGCTGAGCCACAATTGCTCAGACTACACCCTACCCCTTACAAAACGACTTTCCTGCGTCACTAAATCCCCAGCTGTTTCCAAAGCTAGCGAAAAATTGCTATAAGTGAAGTTAAATAGAGTGAAGACCGCGACTCGGGAAACGTAGTGTAGGACGGCCTCCGACCAGAGTGCTTAGTGCGAGTTTGACAGATCCAATCGAATAACTTTACTACCGCGTTAATCGAGCATTGAGTAGTGAGTATGAGTAAGTTAACCGTTCGAACTGGCAAAACGCTGTTACAGTACAACTCGTACTCGCGTTTATTCGTGTTTTAGCTGGTAAACGTGTTCACTTCTCAACGTAAACCATTACAACTCGCACTCAGCAATTTTAATTTCCATACTTGTCGCTAGGTGGCGCTTCCTCGATGCCATAGAAATATGAGTTTACGTTAACGCGATCGAGTAGTTAAAAAACTCGCACTAAGCACTCAGGTGGGATGACATTCTGCGAAAAACTGCCGGCAGATGCTGGATGCGGCAAGCTGAAGACAGGGCGCTATGGCGCTCATTAGGGGAGGGCTATGTCCAGCTGTGGACTATATAATATAGCCTGAAGAATAAGAAGTTAAATAATCTTTCCGCCATTTGTTACAGTTTAGCACCAAATTAAACATCGGAGCCGAAGCGTTTTCCCACGCTTGTTTTATTTAAATTCTCTCCATTAACATTATACCTACCTCTAAAAAGATGATACTGGAAGAATTACGATAATGTTTTCTCGGGCCAAAATAAAAATAATTACCATAAACAGAGCCATTAAGTAAAGCTTAAACACGCGAAGAAGCAAAACTGTGAACAGAGATTTGCAGCGTAATAAAAACAAAAACCAGACTGCTAAAAAAAGTTTTTTCAATTACTGTGGTGACAGTACATTGGTTTTGATGTTGAAGATTTACTTGGCTTTTCGTATCCTTCAATTTATAACTAATAGATTGCAGATTTGGGAAAACCAGTACCAAAAAGTTGTCTAAAAATCCCGCAACTGATGGTTAATATTTGTCAAATACGCAAACACAAGTGGCTAAGTGGAGCGCCGGCTTGACAGCGCGACTGTCTCATTGGTCTACAGGTCGAAAGTTGTAGGTTTGAAACCCACTAGTACAAATGTGCACATTTGTGCTCTTGGCATCAGTGTGGGTGTATTTCCACATTTGTATTATCTGGTGACCAGAGCATATATAGGGTATCCTAGTATCCTGGGACCACGACAAGTGATAGTCCGGGAAAATAAATTTGGGACTGGTCTGTTGTCATGTCGCAAGTCCTGGATTCGATTTCTGCTAGGAGCCGCCGTACAATTGTACTCTTGGCATTGGTCTGGATGAATTTTCATGTTTTGATTTCTTTGCCTGGATACCATAGCACGCCCGGTTTTTTTCACCACCCAATATGCCCAGTTGACACTGACAGTTGACCCGCGTCACCAATACCCTTCATTTGACGCGTCCGTTGCAAAAAAAAACTAAATATCTCTACGTGGTCACAGAAAGACATACCTACGCACATACGCGGAGAAAGGAAAACCGTTTGCTTTGCAGTCGGTCAAAAACGGCAGTACCCCATGGTTTTAATACAATGCTTGTAATTTACGGTCGGCGGTTACCATGCCAACGGTTGGCTTACTGTTATGTGGTTGAAAGTGAAACGCTGGCCATTTACTTAGCTGTGTGCAGTTCACTCACCTCGGCTGATGACGCCGCGACGATTAAGTAAGGGGAACTAATTATTTTCAACACCATGCAAGAGGTCCCTGGATCGAACCCCGGCTTGGGACAAAAAAAGAAAAATCCCAGGTCTTGGAGGTTTACATGTTTGTGATGTCATTGTTCCCACGACACAGGGTATCCTAGGGTGGGGCCAGAAGCAATGTATGTGCCTGTATGTGAATCTTATGTCATGTTATTTTTTTATGTAGCCTATAAGCGATCCACTGCAGGGCACAGGCCTTCTCTCAGAGATAAAGTACGAGCTTAATTACACCGATAATTGGGAATTGGGAATCGAACCTAGGTTTTTCGCTTCCGAGTACATTGTTGTACTCACTGTGCGTTGCTTTTGGCAATAAGACCGCTAATTGTTATGTACATTTGTAACTATTTTGTATTTGTTGTGTTTTCCAGTGAACAATAAGGAATATTCTTATCCTATCTTATCTTATCTACGGCCGCCCTAAAAATAAACCAATATCAAAAGTGTTGGTTGGTAATGTACATTTGTATTAACCACTAGCTGACCCAGCGAACTTCGTACCGCCTACCAGAGATTCTTTAAGTGTTTTAATATTTTTCTCCCCGTAAGAACCATCACCCTACTTCAAGGAATATTCTAAAAAAGAATTAGCGTAAACGGTTCAGCGGCTTACCAACACATGCAGCGATTCCTTTTTATATTATAGATAAAAGTCATAACTGCGTAGTTAAAGCTATTGAAATCATTAACAAACCTCTTTACTCTTGAAAGGAGAGCTAGATAACTAGCGCCTTTTGGGATGAATTGAAGTAGTTAGGTGTAAAAGAACTTGACAGCTCAACTATCAATCAATCTGATCGAGCGCTGGCATCGCAGGCGCCTTGTAGTTAGACGTTATTGATGGATGAGGCTTGAGTACAGGTCTCAAGTCTCACGGGTATGAAAAGTGTGAAAAATGTAAAAAATATCGACTAAGGAAAAGTTGTCTCACCAACTAACTATAACATCTAATGGATCATCACGGCTGCCAATGCATTGCTTGTAATTTAAGTATTATTTCTTATTCGCTAAAGGCCCAATAGAGAATAGCACCAACCCAATTCTTCCCGCGGGTGTCGTAAAAGGCGATTAAGGGGCACAAACCGGGGGGTGGGCAACAGCGCCCCCTGCAGAACAATTCCACCGAACTGCGATCCCCAACCCGCATGCCCAGCGTGGGGATTATAGGAATTACCCACTATGAAGGCACAACGTGGCGCTCTTTAGGGGAGAGCTATGTCCAGCAGTGGACTAGTATAGCCTGACGACGAAAGGCCCAATATAAAAAGCTTTTAAGGGCGCAATTTCAAATAACTAATTCACAAATAATAGTCTTGTATATAAAATCATATATATATATATATTGTATATATATATATTATATATATATATATATATATTTCGTATATATATATATATATATATATATATATATATATATATATATATATATATATATATATATATATATATATATATATATATATATATATATATATATGATTTTATATATATATATATATATGATTTTATATACAAGACTATTATTTGTGAATTAGTTATTTGAAATTGCGCCCTTAAAAGCTTTTTATATTGGGCCTTTCGTATATATATATATACGAAATATATATATATATATATATATATATATATATATATATATATATATATATATATATATATATATATATATATATATATATATATATATATAATATATATATATATATATATATATACAAGATTACTAAAATACCCAACAATTTCCACACTATACAATCACTTGTCCTGGTCCCAAACTGGAATAACTTGCGCAATGGTAACCTGTGACGTCACAAACATGGAAATGCACCCAGACTGGGGCCATTTGCATTGATTTGGTACGGTGGTCTCTAGCGGGAATCGAACCCGTGACCTCCGTTTCGTGCCTGCGTGCTTGCATGCAACGACTAGTGATTAATAATAATAAAATATTTTATTTCTACAGTCTACAATTTTTATCTAAAGCTAAATACAAAGGTTGTTCGTACACAGTGTCATTGTACAATTCGAACTTCTGACCTCTAAACTAGGTAGAAACCTGTGTATTAGGGATCGTTGGTTCTCCTACAACGAATGATTTGTCTACCTCTCCGGAATACAGGGGTGAGTTTGTGTGAGGCTACAAGAGTAATATTATCGAGAGACCTACCTTAGAAGAAACACATTCCAAAACCACCCCGTGTATGTCCCCACTGCTGGGGCACGGGTCTCTTCCTACATCGCAGGAAGGCTAGGCCTTACTCCACCACGGAGAAAAAGTCCGGGTTGGTGGAGGATTGTAAGACAGTGGGGGATCTTATCGTCAGAAGTTATAAAGCCGCCCATACGGCTTCTGACATAGCTTAACGACTGCCCTTACATGACAGCCGGCACCAACGGCTTAACAAGCCTTGAAACCGATTGAGAAACCGGAGGTTAAAGTGAGACGGCATCAGTTCGACGCGTTCCTTTCATTCACAAGCCGACGATCGAATGCAATCCACGTTCCTCTTAACGACAACCAATTTGCCAGCCAATATGGAAGGCTATAGCGGTTCCTTATTGTACCAAAAAATACTTCGTCATCCAATCGGTAGACGCAGACAGTGTACTTCCTTCCAGCCTGGGTCCTGCTTTTGGCTGATAAACGCGCAAAGACACAGGTGTTTAGGTCCGATATTGTATAGAATCAGGCGTTACTTTGCGGAAATCCATAATAGCATTAAAAAGTGAAAATTACTATGCTAAATTCCGCCAAAAATCCCACAAGCAGGCACCATGCGGTTAGTTAGTGCAAACTTTTTCAAGCAGAAGCAAGACACGAACACACCACCACTGACACCAATACTTATGTGAGAAAACACGCGACGCGTTTCGCCTCTATCACGAGGCATCCTCAGACACCTAGGAGCCTCTTTAGGCTCATGCTCTTTAGGTCAGTTTGTGAATTGAGAATTTAGCTAAGTAAATAAGGATAAAAATATCTTTATTGTACACCAGGAAAAAACAAACATAAAATAATTTTAAAGATACAGTATGATTGGTGGACTTATTGCTAAGAGCAATATCTTCCATCTAACCTACTATGGAGAGTTACTGAAGGAAAAATGAGACGGGTAGCTGATAAATAGTTAACTGTAGTGCTTTCTCTTCGAATTTCTCCGAAAAGAGTGTGACGAAACGTTACTCAAGTATTTATTTAGTCAAATTCGCAATTCGGAAACTGGCCCTTAACCTCCTAAGTCCTGACCTTGAAAATGAAAATGGTTTTCGATTGTTATTATCAATATTGTTAGAAACTTAGACTACGACCAGAAGGGGCCTGCCGCCTGTACATGCCGAATTTGGACATAGAGTTCTCAAACCGGCCCTATATTTTAAATAGGATGAAGTAAACACGACAACGGTTGACATTTGCCTCAATTTGGTAGTCTACAAAGCAATAACTTTGTTTAACCCGGGTAAATTAAATAGGCATCGAATCGCGAGAGGCGCCGTGTTGTATCACGGGTTATGTCATTGCAATACGATCGGTTTGATTACTACCGATAGTGTGAATGAAACGACCATTAATAAAAACTGTTTTTATACGGATTTTACTCGTTTATTTTACATTTTTATTAACACGAGATATAAAAACATTTTTTATTATTATATTCTTTTTAATGCACTAACCCGTGCTAAGGACAATTTTAAAAATCTATTTACGTAATTGTACGTAATACAGAGTATTGTAGAGGTTCGAAATTTCACTGATGCCGATGAATCGCCCATTAGCTCAGTTGGAAGAGCGCTGGCACGGATAGCCAGAGGTTGCGGGTTCGAATCCCGGCATGGGTGGAATTTTGAGCCTCTAAATAGGTTTTTAAAGTTTTTATCATGTGCAGTGCTCGTGTTAACCTTAGAAAATAGTATACTGAAACGACCATTACAGGACTAATATGACTCTATTGAACAACTATGCATTTTAGAGACTCACCCTCACCCAGTTACGAGACCTTGGACCGGTTTCCGAATTGAGAATTTCACTAAGTAAATACTTAAGTGACGTTCTGTCACGCTCTTTGGTGAGAAATTCGAAGAGACAGGACTAAAGTTAAGTTGAGTTAAGTCGCCCATTAGCTCAGTTGGAAAGAGCGCTGGCACGGATAGCCAGAGGTCGCGGGTTCGAATCCCGGCATGAGTGGAGTTTTTAGCCTCTAAATGGGTTTTTAAATTGTCCTTAGCACGGGTTAGTGCATTAAAAAATAATATAATAAAGTTAAGTATTCACGTAGCGAAATACTCAATTCAGAAACTTGCCATTTTAGTTAGAAGCAAAGTGTAGAGTTTACCACTTTCAAGCCTCTCTGTACGACGTATATTTTTTCGCCGGTGTTAATATTGCCGCCCTAAAAGCCAGGAGTTCGCGCTAAGAGAATGCAATAAAAGTTTATTAATGCAGCGAACATTTTTCAATGCAATTTTGTTTTGCAATTACTCACAAAGGAGCCCTTTTCACTTTGAGAACATAAAGGGGTGTAATAAAAGCTTCGTACCTTGTCTGAATTTGAGTTCCGTAATGGCGTTAACTACCACAGAGCCTAGAGTCTAATAAACACAAATAGTTTTTCAATAGGATTTCATTGGCACCATAATACGTGTTATTAGCCTCTATTTCTTAGTATTCTGACCTATAGCAGTATAAAATTATATAAACACTACTTTGTTGGTTTAGTCACTAAGGCGATTTGCCTTGGTAGACAGAGGTTGTGGTACGATTCCCATTGGGGGTCGCGTGCACTATTCTCCGTAATTATTACAGGTGATGTTGCAACAGATAAATGTTGACCTGGGCCGGTTTCACAGAACTGCAATACTTGGTTTTACTATGACAATTCAATAAAGTGGATACGGCCACAGATTAATAGACACTACTATGAATTGTACATAATGGTCATAATTATTTAGGAATTAAAATTTTATGAAACCGGCCCAGGTCGAACTTTATTTGTTGCAACATCACCTGTAATATAACGGAGTTTGTAAAACTGTAAATGTTTATGTGCTGTCGACTATACTATGATATTAATATTTTGCTTTCAGATGATTCGCATTGTTTTTATGTTACCATGTGCGTAATTTTGCCTAAGTAGTAGAATCACAATATCGTTCATAAAACACAAATAAACTAAGGTTCACTAATCTTATGTTTGCATAACTGTAAATCCAAATTTACCGTTGACTCGTTACTATGTAATAGCGACAATTGTTTAAAAACCGATTGAATGAAATAGTCCTTGTAGCCAAATGAAGTTTGAGCTAAGAACGGTATGCTAAACTTGGCTGGGTTCATCTTTATTTTACCAGCCAGATCGCAAGTCATCATAATTAATTCGAAAAAAGAACTTCAGATTCGCGTTAAGAGTTTGCAAGTAGGAGCCTTCTTTTTGATCCTATTCGATATTCGTAGCATAAAGATAAAAACTATTAATTTTATTGTTATTACGAACACATAATTGTTTCTGCCTGCAAATGACTAAATTGAAAGCTCCGTTTACTTCAAGATACTAGGACTGATTGACTGACTGAAAGACAATAGGCCAAAGTCGTCGTTGTTTGTAGAAGTAATTTTTGAAAATTGTGTCCTCAAAGGGTGAAATGTGGTCGTTAATTTTGTATGAAAAAATCATCCGTCTACTCTTACATAGTCGAGGACAGAAGTTGTATTTATGTGCAATAATAATTATACGGTCATCTATTACCGCGAATTTATGAAGTATTTGTCAGACGATTACAAAATTCTATTCTAAACTAAGTGAGTAATTTTAATATCATTTGACAGATTACCTCATCCAAAATCCTATGGAGGAAATAGTCGATACTGAAAAATACAAAGAAAAACAGGCAATTTTGTAAAATGTTGCCTGGTGTGAAAACCTGCTACGGGAATACGCAATTAAGTAAACCTGTAACCCTTCATATGGCAATGGCATTACAGTAACCACATTAAATTGAACCTTATGAACCGTAATGTAATAAAGTCTAAAACCAAAAAATCACACTACCCACGCCCGATTAAGAATTAAAAAGATCAAATTATAAAGCCCACAGGAACGGTTGAAGCCTGCAATGTTGATTTTCGCGCGCAAAAAAAGAAGCCAAAAAACCACCTCAGATTGATTACGCAATTTTCTTTCAACGAATTGAATGCCGTTAATCTTTTTTCATTCAACCCAAAGTGGTCCGTGATTGGAGTAAAAAGCGGTAAAATCGATTTTCTATCGAGTCACGGCATTTCTGTTGTGTTTTATATCCTGACTGAGTCGTACTGATTTACAGACGGATTATTTTCTGTAGATCCGGTATTTTATGGTTCACTCTGTGGTGAAGATTTTACGAAAAAAACCACAGATTGAATAAGACGCTTCGAGAAATGTCTTAGAGGAATCTTGTTTTTATAGATAAGGCCGTTAATGTTTTCGTAATTTATTATTTATTTTTATTTATTTACTTAGGACAACCAGTAGGGTTTTTGAGTATGTAGTCTAATAAGGTTGCCACAACGTGCTTTTCGATATCCACCCATGTATGTCCCTAAAGCTGGGTCACGGGTCTCTTCCTACATTGCAGGAAAGTTCGGCCATATTCCACCACGAGGGCCAATTCCGGATCGGTGGAGGATTACAAGCCTCTGACTTGGCTTAAAGACTGCCATCTACTAACGGTAACCGGCACCAACTGCTTAACGTGCCTTTCGAAGCACAGAACCGCTCGGAAAATTGCTACTAGCGTTAGTCATAGACGGTCACTCATCCAAGCACTGAACGCGCCCTATGTTACTTAACCTTCGTGATCACATAAGATCACTCAGACAGCCAGGGCTACGACCGATTCAATGAAACATTAAAGGATTAATTTTGTTAGTGAATTAAAGTTCAATGACAAATGGGTTACGTGATGTCTTTCTAAGAAATATAATGATGGTCCCCCAGCAGTGGGGACATACAAGAGTTGATAGCTATTTAAAAAAACCTTTACAAACATCAGATTCATACTTTCAGTTTAATTCATACTTCCATCACGCGATAACGATTAAGAGCTTTACAAGTAATTACAATACCTCTAACGGTGTTTTAATCGTATCCGCCCACATTGTAGAGTGTAATTCACGTAATTCTAAAGCCAACCTAAGAATGTAGACAGATAGAGAACACTTTATTGTACAAAAATATAGAACTAACACAGATATTTCTTAACTTCTTAAGTTCAAACATGCACTATGACGCCCATTAGGGGAGGGCCATGTCCAGCAGTGGACTAATATAGCCTGAAGAAGAAGAAGTTTTGAAGTTAAAAAAGAAACTTCCACACAACACAAATCTTTGACCTGGTCCCAAACTAGGATATTCCTATCTTTGATTTTACAAAGAGAATAGTAATCAGCGATCACAAATACTAACAGTAGTGCCCAAACCTTTAGCTTAATTAAGGTGATTGGTCATTAAAATATCAAAGAGCTTTCATAAAAGCTATTTCATAACACTCGTAATGCTAGGAAACACTCTTTGCCCGTGATACGGTTCTGTTGTCCGGTCAACCGGACCACGGAGAAAAAATATTTTCCGTAGTTTTCCAACGAAAAATTGATAAACCCTGTGTGACCATTGTGAAAAATAATGTTTTACGTGGTCCGGTTAAAGCAAGAAGTAATAGTTATTAGTTTTGCCAATAAGTACCTGGAGTACATTGCTTGTTAGGAGGTATTGTATAGACAAATGTGACGAATGTTTAAGTAAAGATAAACAAAAAAAATTAAAATAAAGATAGTATTTTATTATTTTTAACTTGAAAAAGACACAAGTAATTGTTACATCACTATACTGTACCACATCACTAGAAAAACGGTGTCGCCCTCTGTCCCTGGCTCTCGTAAACTCTCTCATGTCTACTGTGCTATCTGCCTGTATCTTGCAAATATAAATATAATGCGTTAACCAAGCAAGTGTTTAAATAATCACACCCAAATATAAAACAGTAATTTATCCAGTCAATAGTACCTCAACCTTTTTAGTTGCAATGTCATCCTTATCGTAAGGGTGTAGAGTGTACGAATATGAAGGTTGAGGAGCTGTCGACTGTATAACGTGGTTGGTTATGGGACAAAGGACTAAGGTCACAGCACAAGACACAGTGGTAAGGTCGTCTACCGCACGTTTCGCGCGTAATAGTGCGCTACCGGGGCGCTGCGATGGCGTGGAGACGGCTTGTTTGTGAAGCGTTGATCGCACTGCGAATAGATCGGTTGTTGCAGATATGAAAAGTTGGGTTTCAGGCTTAGAGCCTAGATTCTGTTAACGATTACACGTATGCGTCGAATTAAATTAATTTCCATATCAACGGACGCGAATTTATTTAATTTACACTTCAAGAGTTGATCGATCAAGTGTAGGTTGATCTCTTCCTCTTTCTGCATTGACGTAACTTCTGTCTCGTTGGATTGTTAATGCTTATGACCTCGCCTAATTTAAAAAAAAATGTTGACGGATAAATTATTTAGAAAGAAAGAGAAAAAAAACATTTATTGAAATTGCCACAGACGCACACATATAAGTAATAATATAATTTTGAGAAAGATCAACATCAAAATGAGAAACAAAAGAAAGACAGTAACACCTGTTTTCAAATGCTTGTGCCTCTGTGGCAAGAATAAAAGGTCACTCACTCAGCATGCGTTGCTATTACAGTGTGTTGTGAACAACACAACAACAACACATTTACTTCATCTAGTTTAAATCATTCTTTTCTCGAGACCTAAACCATAAATTTAGTCAAAATTTATTCTTTTACAAATCTTTAAAGATATCACTAGAAATAGGTACTTTACGTAACAAAAACAAATGTGTAGGGGTTGATGTGCTTTTAAATGTACTCCACTAACTTCCTCCTTGATTGTTGTTAAAAACATAAGAAAGTAGATAAGCTTTATTTTTCATGTCTTGGTATTAATACATAGATAATGCCACTGGTTGTACAGGGACATATCCTTGATTTTTTTCCTATCGTAAATTGCATAATTCTTTTTTTCCATCAATTATTAAAAATAATATGAATTAAACCTTTTCCTGCATGAAAAAACCAAAAACCACCTCCCCACTATCTAACCACGTACCGCCATTGCATTCTACCCAGTTGTATTATTTGTATGACAGCGACTAATATTGCTCAGATTAAGTCGTTACTATGGTTACGCGGTACCGTAGAGTTATTCAACTCTGCTAATGCAATAGTGACGTCATCTTACAGAGACGGATAGAAGATTCATTTATCGCTAGCTAGCTGTGAGGGAAAACACCGTGAAGAAATCGGAGTGACTGGGAAGTTTACATATCTCAGCGCTTTAAATATTGCGTAAATTATTAAAAAGTAAAGCTTTACATTACATTTACATTTACATACAAGCACATAAATTGCTTCCGGCCCCACACTAGGATACCCTGTGGCCTATAGGCAGATGCGCTACCGCTACGCCACAGAGGTCGTCAAGGCTTGATTCCTAGTTAAGTTGTAGGTGGAAAAAACAACTTATTTTGATTGGAAATAAAACTTTGTCAATTGCTTACCTGCATTTGCGTGATTGAAAGGAATGGCCGTTGACAGAAGGGCGCCATTTATACTTTCTTGCTTTTAACAGAACAAGAAAGTAAAAATGGCGACCACTTACTTAAACATGTTACCGTTTTTCTGGGTTTCATTTTACCGATCAATCAATGACCTTTACATCCATTGCAGATCTTTTCACAGCGTTTTCATTCATAGAACTACAATCAATGGTTTACAATGGCAATGCGATGTGCATTGCATAGCCCACTAACCCGCAGATAAACAAGTAGGGACATGACGAAGGAGGTCATACGAAGTTATATATTAAACGGGTCTAATGGCGATTATTTATCGGGTAAATTACTTTTATTACGATTCGGCAACGTTGCAGTGGCCGTGGTCAAGGGTACACTGAAGTGACGAGTACAGTCAATTATTGTAGTGAGGGTAGACCCGTTTAATCAACCTGTGTTTGAGCATCGCCATTCGTTCAGAAATACTATTCAATTGTTATATTACTACTGTAGTAGTTTTACGAGTAGTAGCTTGGCCCTGGTGAAAGTTAGGATATTGTATTGGTATCAGCCCTTTGTATGTCCCCACTGCTGAGGCACGGGTCTCTTCCAGCATAGCAGGAAGGTTAGGCTGTACTCCACGACGGAGGCAAAGTCCGGGGTAGTTTAGGATTGTAAGACAGTGGCGGGATGGTGGGAAGGCCAGCGTCGAAGGCCTGTTTCGCTTGGTAAGTATAGTCCGTTAGCTTTTAGAATATACCTCGGGCTCTAGAGTAGGCTCCGGTTTTCACCGAAAGCATACGACTGTAATACTATTTCCTGCTCTGTATAAAACTTTTCTTCACTATTTTGAAAAGTTAAGTGCCATATTAGTTGAGATATTTCTGTTACACGAATATATCCGATTCTAGCCGATAATAGCCGAGGTATATTCTAAAAGCTAACAGACTATAACAAAGAAGAATGCGCGGAGCTGACGGCCACCTCACATCCATTATTGGAGAGCCACAGGAAGAAGAAGAAGGCGTTACATTTTAAAAACCTATTTAGAGGCTAAAAATTCCACCCATGCTGGGATTCGAACCTGGCACGGATAGCCAGAGGTCGCGGGTTCGAATCCCAGCATGGGTGGATTTTTTTGCCTCTAAATAGGTTTTTAAAATTGTCCTTAGCACGGGTTAGTGCATTAAAAATAAAAATAGTATAATATCCTTACGTTTTATTTTTCTCCTCTAGGCCCTAGCTTAACAGCAGTCGTTCTGCGTAATTTGCAACAAAATTGACATCATAGCAAAACCGCAAACCGATGGTGGAAAAAAACACCTAGAGCACGTATGTGTAGAGCTGATTATGGGAAAAAGTCTCCATATTGCTTTGCGGTCAAGCTTTGTTGTGGAAGCCACTTTGATTAGACGCGGCTAGATAGATCATTGTAATGAAATGAAAGGCTTTATTCAAAGTAGTGCAGACACTGCGGCTTAATGAACGTTACAAGTGAAATTAGGTGTCCATTTCACAATCTAGATGATTTTGGAGAAAAAATGGACAGAAAAACTCCAAACTTAGTCTTTTCAAATTCCTTAATTAACAGAGCTTACACAAATTTTACAAAACTTATGCATTTTAAATGCTTGAATTCCAGGCATCATTGTCATCTAAATAATCCTTAATATTATAGTAGCTCTTTTGGCACAAAGTGTACTTTACACATTTTTCGAACCGCGCTTCAGTCAAACTTAATATATCTTCAGGGATTTTATTGTAGAAGCGTATACAATGCTCCATGAAGGATGTATTAACCTTTGCCAGCCTAAATCTTGGGATCAAAAGTTTATGTTTATTTCTAGTATTTAGATTGCGTTGGCTACCTGCAGTTTTAAAGTGGCTAATATTTTAGTAGCGTTAGTAAATTGCGTAGCGGTGGTAGCGACGTGGTAGAGCGGCAGCTTCTTATTCGCGAGGTCGTGGGTTCGAATCCTGGCATGTACCAATGACTATCAAATGTACATTTGTAAAGTTGTAGTAGCAATACTCGCTAATTATGAAGGTAAACCGTGTAGACACCTGAGTGGCTGAGATGTTCACATGCCTCAGCGCTTGAAAGTGCAACTCCACGTTGGGCACGCATGGTGACTAAGCCCATAGCCTCTCTGAGAGAAGGCCTGTGCCGTACAGTTGGACGTGTATAGGCTACATAAAAAATGCTGTAATTAATAAGTTTAAATAAAATATCAAGAAAAATCTAGATAGCAATAAACTCGTGCTTTACTAAAGGTTTGGTTGAACTCAGGCTTAGCAGGAAAATATGTTTTAAATCATTTTTGTAATTTCAAACAGTATTTGAAGTATTTGAAGACCGCGGTCACTCAGGTTTCCTCACGATTTTTTCCTTGACGGTAAAGTTAGCGAGTGTTATTATTATTATTACTACAAATGTACGTAACTTAGAAAACAAAGTCGAATTGTTATATTCCGGGAGCACACGACCTGGTGAATGTGAGGTCGGCGTTCTACTGCTGCGCTACTGACGCTACCACTCGCTAACACAGGGGTATTGCTATGCTAACTTCATAAATGTACATAACTTAGAAAAGTCATAAACCATAAATGAACCGTAAATATCATCATGAACCCATTATGTCCCCACAAACAGTATTTGAAGGGGCACAGGTCGCTTTCCTGAGGAAGGAATAGCCTATATTTCACCACGGGGGCCAAGTTCGGATTGATGGAGGCCAAGCAAGTCGTTATGTCCGAGGCCTTAGGGTGGCTTGAAAACTTCTGACAGTAAGACCAGCCAGTAGTCTTGCAAGCCTCCCCCGTAAAGAGTTAATAAGTAAATTGTTATAGCCCTCTTAACATTACTCCCGTGCGACATCTTAGAGAGAAGGCAGTGGCTGATAATCAGCGCTGTCTGGGGCTGACCCGGGTCAGCACCAGCTGATTGATTAATGGAAGACGTTTGTTCTAACAAAAATCCAAAAAAATACAGAAGTTGGTTTCTGACAAACTGCATAACAGTTTTATTGGTAGATGCTATTGGTTTCACAAATTAAAGTTTTCTTTTAGAAATACAAAAAATATATTTGAAGACTCCCTACACACTACCTTGAGCCACTACCAATTGCCTCATTTTATAATACCATAACCTAGTCTTAAGTCTTATTTTCTTTGAGTTGTTTTTTGATGAGGCAATCAATATTTTTTTACCTTTATCTTTAAATATAATTTTTTAAAAGCTGCTCGTTGGTTTGGTAGTAATGTTTCACACAAAAAACTCAGTGTTGCGTACAAAACGCTCCATCATTGATATTGCATAAACCTTCGCTTTCATTCCGTCACTTCCAAACTTTTTAATTAATTTTCTTCCAGACGTCGGTATTGTTATTAATGATGTTAGGTTATTTTCAAAAAAAATTGCTCACCCGTTTTTATGAATAACTAGCTGTGATTGAGTTGTGTTAATACTTTAATCCAGGGTGTCAACTAACTCCAAGCCAAATATTATTAAATTCACTCCAGCCGTTTAGACGTGAAGAAGTAACAAACATACACATTCACAAACTTTTTTTTTCTTCTTCTTCAGGCCATATTATGTAGTCACAAACTTTCGCCTTTATAATATTAGTGTGGAGTGTTATGTGATGCGATAAACAGTGTTTAGAGAGATAAGCTACTTATGTTAAGGATTTTTTATGTAGGCTGTAACTACTACGGGGCAGAAACCTTCTCTCCGATAGAGAATGGGCTTAATTACCACGCGAACCCATCGCGGATTGGCAATTTCAAGAGCTATGGTGTTTGAACTCCTCAGGCAGTCAGGTTTCCTGACAATGTTTTCGTTTCACGGCTTACAAGTGATATTCCTACTGTAAGTTCACAAATATACAACATAACTTAGAAAATCAAGCCATTGATACATGCCCGCACTGGGAATCGAACCTGGGTCTCTCGCTTCCGAGTCCATTGTTCTACCCACGTTAAGTTAACAATAATAAAGTTTATTTTGCACACTTTAAAAGTTACAGTTGTATCTAAACATACAGTTTATAAGGTACTTACAATATTTGGTTGATACATTGTGAACACTAGCGTCTAAACTAGGCCGGTCCTGTGTCTTAGACACCAGTTAATGATTAAATTAAGAAATATTTTCATTTCCATTTTTATGTACAATAAAGTGCTCTCTAAAAATATATTTTTTTTTACAAATTGGATCAATTTTTTGGATCCCTTGATCAAGGTAACTCTTAATGCAATATTGACAATGAAAGTTCAGATTTTAGGTAATTAAGTTCAGGTGATCTGTCAGGTTCATGGCAAGTGGCAGTCACTGGTCTCTGCCTACCCTTCTGGTATACAGGCGTGAGGTTATGTATGTATGTATGTATGTATGTATGTATGTATGTATGTATGTATGTATGTATGTATGTATGTATGTATGTATGTATGTATGTATGTATGTATGTATGTATGTATGTATGTATGTATGTATTTATGTATGTATGTATGTATGTATGTATGTATGTATGTATGTATGTATGTATGTATGTATGTATGTATGTATGTATGTATGTATGTATGTATGTATGTATGTATGTATGTATGTATGTATGTATGTATGTATGTATGTATGTATGTATGTATGTATGTATGTACGTAAGTAAGTTTAGATTTTGCCATGAGATAAGAAAAACCAACATGCATCTTAACTTAACGTTTTTTTGCTAACGACCTGAAACTTGCGTAATCAATTTCGTTATAACAGTAACTTTGGTGGCTCTAGCCGCTAAATTTTCAGTGGCCTATGTTTCTTATTGTTTGTTTTGAAGCTGCAGGTCACCAGAGTCTCGTAAGCTTTTATATCAAGGATCGTCCATCATTCCTACAGATTGCAAGCACCTTTACGACTCTGTTCGATTATCGACTTTATTGTGGACGCCATAAGATTGGTTTTGGTGATTGTTAAAGGGCGTATTGTACTACCGCGTGATAATAATGGTTATTTTTTGTGCGATCCTTCAGGTTCTTGCTCCACCCACTCATCGCTCACTCAACAATGTTTGCCTTAATTGATACTTCTTTCTTATAGCAATCATGATTTTGCCATGTAGATTGAATTAGTGATAAGTTGGCTGGTAACTATTCGAAATTATCGTAGACTAACGACTTTATATAGCAGTTTTAAATAATTTGTAGTCCTTAAAAGTTTAACCAAATGGAAAAAAACGAAAATGAACCATAAACAATAAAAAAAAAGTACTTAAACATCATCGTCAGGCTATACTAATGTGAGGCTAAGAAAATAAAACCTCCTTTCTGCAGACTTACTTGGTTTAAAAGGAAATTTGCAGCCTTACGACTGTAAATATTTCCTTTTCCTAGCTGACCACGCGAACGTTGCAACGTTTCAGCTTGGAAACCAAGTAAGTCTGTAGAAAGGAGGTTTTATTTTCTGAACTAGCGAAATTGCTCGAGACATCTGAAAGTAAAAATTCCAAATAAAATTGCTGGTTGCTTAATGGAAATCGTGCTCATGCTTGTGTTTTGGGAAAACGTGGGTTTACTAACAAATAAGAGCGTCTAGACGAAAATAAATCTCGCACAATCGAGACAGACTGACTGACGCTGCAGAATTTTCTTCACGCTTTTAAATTATCTATGAAGATAAGTAACATAGATAACAAAATGTCGACGTCTCTGGAGAAAACCTCTCTATTTTGAAAATTAAAATAATAAAGAATGAAGGAAGAAAGATTCACGAATAAATATATCGGGCGAATGTGGGTGGAAAATGTGGAAGGTATGAGACCTTCATGTGATGACGTCACTATAAAAAAAGAAAAGAAGGCGCCATCTTGGCTTGTTTTTTGGTGGGAAGGACGTATGTAATTGTGATTTTGTGAAGTAAATTACTCGAGTAATAATTTTATTATCTTATATCTGCGAGTATAAATGCTATAAAATTGATAAAGTGAGTAGTTTCAATGTAAATGTGAGTATGTCTTTACGTATTTTCATTCAAATCTGGGACCTCTGCTATTTTCATACTCAAACATACAAGTGTGTCTCTTAGAAAAGAAAACTAAAAAAAATAGTCCTGACGTTTAACCCGTGCTACTTAGCTCGGCGCCCCCCGCGATTCGATTTTCTTCGCGAGGGATGGCAATTTAATTTGGGCGGGTTACACCCCTGGAATGTCATTGTACTGCTATTGCTTTGTAGACTACCAAATTGAGGAAAATATCAACCATTATCATGCTTATTTCATTCTATTGAAAAACTGTGTAAGTATTAGACTCTAGGGTCTGGTCAGAACTGATATTAATACGGCGATGACATGGATTCTATCCAAGTTAACATTTTCAAGCTTTAATTTCTTTTAGGTCCATTTTGCAACGACAACGTAAAGGTTGATCAGCTGTCCGCCGTACATAATGCTTCGTTCCCCCAGTAGATCCGTCAATAATTCGTATCGAACACATTAATTTGAGTTCAGTCGCAACCCCGCCCACATTTGAAATATGTGAACCACAGGTTCTTAATATAGAATACACAGCCACAGATGACTCTCTTTGACCTTGCTTGGGTTGGAGGAGTTTGTCAGGAAAAGAAGTTGTGTGAAGCTATTTTTATTAAGAACTAGCTGACCCAGCGAACATCGTACCGCCTAATAGTCGAACCTTTAATTATGTTTTTATTTTTCTCTCCGTAAGCACCATCCTCGTACTTCAAGGAATATTCTAAAAAAAGAATTAGCGAAATCGGTTCAGTTCCTCCCGAGATTTGCGCTTACCAACACGTTTAGCGATTCATTTTTATATTATAGACTAGCTAACCCAGCGAACTTCGTACCGCCTCACATTGATTCTTAAAATTTATTAAAAAAAAATTCTCTCCGTAAGAACATCCTCGTACTTCAAGGAATATCCTTAAAAAAAGAATTAGCGAAATCGGTTCAGCTGTTTTCGAGATTTGCGCTTACCAACACATTCAGCGATTAATTTTTATATAATAGAGATAATAGAGATAACGAAAAGTTTCGTTACCGAAATCCGTGGTGGGCACGTGTAATTATGGTAATTAAGCCCATATTCTCTCTCTGAGAGAAGGCCTGTACTCAGTAGAACTTTTATAGGCTTTATACCCTTATGGACCCCCGTGAGGTTTACTGTGCAAATGGGAAAAAAAATCTTCTTTACTAGATGTAGGAACTACGAAAACATATACTTCTTGTCCATTGGTGATCGCTGCATCCTCACGGAGCTCCTTAATGAGACATTAACCACCCCTGCCCTGAGCTGGAAAATAAAAACTGTGTTCTATAGTTATTATATTTTGTTTTATAATTATTATATTTATTGGAAGATATTTTTAATCGCAGGTCCAGTCGGTATCAAGAAAATAACCACTTAAAGCTTCTGTTACTTTCACTCTACTTCACAGGTCTACCTGCCTCTGTTCTCAATTTATATCCGACTGCTTCTGATAACGAATAATAATCGAATGTAAATCCCGATTACATTTGTAGAATCGAGAAACTCTGTGGGCGCCTGCCTGATTCTCTATTTTATTTCACCCACAAGCAGTGCTGGTATTTGAGTTTTCTTGGAATTTGTTTGGGGAGTGTTAACTCCTTGTGTATGTGGTAAACGGCCAATTTCACTAATAATGTAGACTACTCGTATAGAAGCGCGCTAAGTTACCAGTTGACAAAAATAGGCTGATTAATTGGATCGTGTTTAAATTTGTAACCACCTCTAGATGTGCTCGTGGCCTTGTTGAACATAGTGATGTGAATCAATCACTTGAGTTGAGCAACAACAGGCGAAGTCAGGTGCTGGATGGTGCAGGTGACCATCCCGTGACTGCCGCTAGTGACATTTTTCCGAGCCCTTCCGTGCTTCGCAAGGCACGCTAAGCCATTGGTGCCGGCTGTCTTGTAATGGCAGTCGTTAAGCTGTGTCAGAAGCCTTAGGGGCGGCATGATAACTTTCGACAGTAAGGCCTGCCAATGTCTTACAATCCTCCACCAGCCCGAACTCGGCACCGTGGTGGAGTACTGCCTAACCTTCCTGCGATGCAGCAAAGCACCCGTGCCACAGCAGTGGGGAAATATAAGGGTTGATATCGATCGATCGAATGCAGTCTACATACGCCCTTCTGCAGGGCACACGCCTTCTCTCAAAGAGAGAGAGAGAGAGAAAGAAAGAAAGAATAACAGCTTAGTCACTACGCGTGCCCACGGTTGTATAAATAGGTTTTTCAATTACGTTATTTAAATAATCGTGTTAAAAGCGAACCTGTCCAGCCAACCGTGAAATAGAACCCCTTGAATATGTATCGGATTCCGAATACAAAATTCTGCCTAGAATTTCAAAACCAAATCTGCGGACTGAATCCGCTTCCATATTTTAACGTCCTTGTTTATTAAACATAGATTACAGGGAACCGGTTAGGGACGCTAGCCGTCCTTGGAATTCAATGCTAGTCAACACTTTATCCGCGGACCGCTAGCCTCGAATTCAAATCCGCAGGGACTCGAACTCAAGACCTCCAATATACCAATGACTTTGTTTTGTAATTATAACATACATTTGTACTAGCAATACCACTTTACTGTGGAACACTACTTAAGGAACACTACTTAAGTAAGCCCGAGTGTATGTGGTGTTCACATACCTCAGCGCTTAAAGTTGTCAATCCGTGGGGGCACGCGTGGAAATTAAGCCCGTATTCTCTTTCTGAGAAAAGGCCTGTGCCGTACAGGAAATAGTAGAAATAGGTTATTAAAAAAAACACTTTATTCATTACAAAATCCCTAGAAACCTGATCGATTTCCTACTGTCAAAGAAATGAAAAGATACATACATACATAACCTCACGCCTGTATCCCAGAGAGGTAGGCAAAGACCAGGGACTGCCATTTGCCACGATGCAGACAGATCACCTTCGCTTCATCAACGTTCATATGTCGTTGCATGCACGCACGCCGGTTCCGGGTACTTTTTATCTTCCCCTTTGCTAATACATCCCCTATTTGGTCGATGTATGTCCGCCTGGGACGACCTTTACCAGCCCTTCCACTCACATTCGCAATATATATTTTTTTCGTCAATCTTTCTTCCTTCTTCTTTAAATGAAAAGATGTAGTTAACAAACATAAAAGTAGAAAATAAATAGTAAGGAGTTTGTAATATGAAGCTGAAATTACGGCTCAAAGCTGAGCAGGTAATAGCTGAGAGATAAATTATGGTAAACGAACAAGGCAGCGCTAACAAGGAAGCTGACAAATCTCTATTTATCGTGGGGAATGATGAATGTTAGGGTGCCCCGTCCAAGGCACTTTGTATAGGGATATAATAAGTAATTACTATGAGATTGGCAAGCTGAAGTGGCAGTGGACTAGTCTCATATCATGACGAAGAACCTGTGGTGAGCACATGTCAACTCTGCGCGCGCACTACAAACTCCAACATTCCTGCATCGCGCAATCAGAGTGTTACACAAGACATACAATAAACATAACGTCCGACGAACAACAGCCGGACCGGCCGTCCCCAGGCAAACGATCTGGCTGGCGGAAAATTTCCCTTTATAGTGGAAGAGTTCGATCACCCTCTCTTCCCTATAAGCCGATGGTCAATATTGCGCAAAGGTTCTCGAGTGGAGATCACAAGCAAACGCAGCGATGGACGACCATCAGCTCTCCTGATCGATGATCTGAGGCAGATGGCTGACAGCGGATAAATGAGGAAAACCTAGGACAGAAGGAATTTATGAGTCTTGGTGAAGGCCTAAGCCCAGCAGTGGAGTAAGAGCTGATTGATTAAGTGATTGACGTAATTACTTCTGCACAACCAACTGCACTAAAGCGCGGTTCAAAAAATGTGTAATGTACACTTTGTGCCAAAGGCTACTTACTATATTTTCATTTTCAAATATTGGCAAAACATTGCACCGCGCAAAGGGTCAAATCAAGTCAAATTAATTTTATTTCAGCGTAAAGAATTTATATTCTGTTGATAAATGTTAATATAGGAAATGTAAGCCGCTGCCCTCGGCTGTAGTACAGTGGAGAAAAAGGTCTATAAGCGCCAACTATGAGGTGCTTGAATCTGTTCTGTAAACGGCTCATTGAAATGATAGAAGGTGAGGTAAGACAACATATAAAGTCTGTTAGCTTTTAGAATATACCTCTAGAGTGGGCTTCAGTTTTCGCCAAATCACACGAGTGTAATACTGCTCTGTATAAAACTTTTCTTCACTATTTTGAAAAGTTATGTAACGTTAAGTGTCATATTAGTTCCGATATTTCTATTCACGAATTTATCCGATTCTATCCGATAGTAGCCGAGGTATATTCTAAAAGCTTAAAGACTATAACAGCAACCTTAAACCTACGATTAACTCATTGGAAGACCGCGAGACTAACAAGGCGTCATAAACAACTCTATACGCGTCTTTAAACATAAATGTTATTATGAGTAGGCTAAAGGAGAAAGTAAGTTGGAAGTATGAAGTAAGATAAACACAATGCGAAATGTTCTTTAGCATTTTAATCTCTCCTGCATCGAGTTTACCCTTCAGGAAATTGGTTTTCTT
The DNA here is from genome assembly GCA_934045075.1 of Yponomeuta sedellus. Taxonomy (NCBI): domain Eukaryota; kingdom Metazoa; phylum Arthropoda; class Insecta; order Lepidoptera; family Yponomeutidae; genus Yponomeuta; species Yponomeuta sedellus. Next base: position 4,762,286 of record OW203735.1, on the reverse strand, counting down.
CTGTGATTTACCTCGCAGCGTTCTTAATGCTGTTTTTTGTTATGGTTATTGCTTTATTAAGAAAGGTACTTACTTATTAAACTTTGTTACGTACTAACATTTAATTTCCTTCTTCAAAAACTTCTTCGTTTTCGTAGGCTGTTTTTTTGTTCTGAAGTTGAACAGGTGTTTTTTTTAATAAAAAGTGTGCATTAAGATCGTACATTTTGTTCGACGAATTTTATAAAACATATATAGATATATAGATAAATATATGTAATGCCGTTGGTTCTGGCTGTCATGTAATGCCAGTCGTTAAGCCATGTCCTAAGTTTATTATATGTGCTACTACCCTGGACCATTTGACAGTAATACAAACAACAGACTGAGAAGCGCTCGTGGCCTAGTCAAACCGAGTGATTGGAATCAATCACTTAAGTTAAACAAAAACAGGCGCGATCAGGTGCAGGATGGGTAACCGTCCGGTGACCTACCGTTAATAGATTTTTTTCCGAGCGCTTCCGTGCTTCGCAAGGCACGTTAAGCCGTTGGTGCCGGCTGTCATGTAATGCCAATCGTTAAGCCATGTCTTCAGGACGGCTTGATAACTTATGACAGTAAGGCCCGCTACTGTCTTACAATCCTCCACCAACCCGGAATGCACGATGCACAAAGAGACCCGTGCCCTAGCAATGGGGACATACAAGGGTTGGTATATAGAATATGTTTTATGTACACAGAAGTATGTATTTATTTTGTTGTTTTGTAATGAGTTTCATTAGCATTTGTTCTGCTTTGTTTTGCACTCTGACAGGACATAATGCTTAAATTTATTGAGCAGCGGTTTTTTAAAAATCATTTAGGCGTTAACTCAGCGTGTAAATTCAATATTCACTATTACAATTTAATAGTACGCCTGATATTTTAAACCTAAGCAATCTGAAGAAAATTCGCACAACGAAAGTGGTTTAAAAATTCAGTTTCTTATTTGGGTGTTTAAGAATTCCGCAATTTATAACCCTTTTTTGTAAACCTTTAGGGACAATATATTTATATTTACTGGTTTTTCGGCAGTGTATAAGATTCTTTCATAAATGATAAAATACGGTTAGTTACCCAAGGCACAGGCCTATTATAGCGTATTACAAAAGACTTCCAATTTCAAAAACAAATCTTCAACATTTGCAATTGAAAACACGTCCAATTTGCAGTTAGGTAACAGACACACATCAATCCAAATTACACAAGATGGTGGGTATTTGAAACAAGGTCTCTACTCTCAAAACTTTTTTTGATTAAGGGATCATGCACTCGATTTTATAGTGAAGCTGTAAAGGGAGTTTCATTGCTGTAAACTAATACCAATGCAGGATTACTTGACGTAACTTTAACATAACATCACGCCTGTATCCCAGAGGGGTACGCAGAGAGCAGGGACTGCCGCACGCTACAATCCTGACAGATCACCTTCGCTTCATCAATTTTCATTACTTCCTTGGTCATAGTTCGAATCACACGTAAACGATTTAATATGTCCGACCTTTGTAAAATTCCTCTATTGCAAAATTGCTATTGAGGAATTTTACCCAATTCTTCCCGCGGGTGTCGTAAAAGGCGACTAAGGGACACAAACCGGGGGATGGGCAGCAGCGACCCCTGCAGTACAATTCCACCGAACCGCGATCCCCAACCAGCATGCCCAGCGTGGGGATTATGGGCATTACCCCCTATGATAGCACAATGTGGCGCTCTTTAGGGGAGGGCTATGTCCAGCAGTGGACTAGTATAGCCTGACGACAACAACTGCTCATGGCAATTGATATCCTGAGTAGTCTCCTGAGATTGAAACAAAGACATAGGAAGAGTCTATGGCCTTTGAAGGTGCTTTCAACAACATACGAATTACTTGACAAAAGAATTGTTCGTTTCCTCAACCATTACTTGTTAGGTAAGGCGAGCAAATGGACATACGAGAGAATGTCTTTAAAAAGCCTGCGCAGACAAGGGACTATCCCCTGGGTGCTCTTTTGTCCGTCGATATAGATATCTTATAAATTGTGTCGAATAACACACACGAAGGACTAAAAGTACCCTATACAAAAAGTCCCTCAAGTTACCGAGGACATCAAGAGACCGGACTGGAAAAAAGTTCGGTGTTTTCTTTTAAAACGCCTTTTCTTTTTCAACTTCATGTAAACTACAACAGAATGTAATCTTTGCTTTCATAACGCAGCCTTTACTTAATTTCCGGGGAACAAATGACAGCACACCGTAGGCGTTGAGTCCGCGACAAATACTTGGAGGACATATTTTACGATGCAGGGACTTTTGTCCCTTAGGTCCCTTTTGTCTGCGCAAGCCTTTAGCTACCTAGAACTTTTAAGGCTGAGTTCTCCGAACGTACCCCTAAAACGGGTGGTAGAAATGCATTTTACTCTCTAATGATTAGTTATTTTTAAGTGCTGTATGTAGGTCTTACTGTAAGCCTTCTCTCAAGGCTGAATATGGGCTAAATTACCACGGGTGCCCACCGCGGCTTAGCAAACTAAAGCGCTGTGGTATGTGAATACGAAAGATACTTAGGTTTCCTCAAGATGTTTTCCCTCACAGTTGGCGTGTGGTATTGCTATTATAAGCGCACAAATGTTCGTAACTTAGAAAACAATGTTAAAGTGATACATCGAACCGGAAGCCGATCCGGAATATACATAACTTAGCTGAATAACATTGACAAGGACAGCGAATAACAAAATTATAATTTACAAAAGGTAAATTATTTACGTTGAGGTAAAATTTCGATCATTATTTATATGATTTTGTAAGCCTTGTCTACTGCATCAAATAGTGTAAATTAGTTTAATTTATAACGAATTATGCTTTTTTGTGCTGTCCTGACTTTTTAAAAATTAAAAATATAGCAACATTTGGTTGTCAATGTTGTATTAATTAGAAGTGCATTTCTATGGTTTAATATTTTTTTATTACACAATAGAAATGCGACCAAGTACCTACTATGCTGTTTTAAAAAAATAAGAATTTTAGATAAAAGTTTTTAGATGCTAAGATGTAGGACTAACTGGACTGGTACTAAGTAAATTACAGAGTTGGTAATATCAAAGGAAACCTTATGATTTATTTTACTTTGAACAAAGTTGTTTACAGGAGATTTAATAAGAACGGGGCGATTAATCAAGTGAAAAATAATTAGTTTCATCTTTAAGATTTGGATTTCTTTGTTAAATAAAGCATCTTATCATCGTCGATAACAACGCTTGCATGTCCCCACTGATGGGGTGCGGGTCTCTACCTGCATCGTGGGAAGGTTAGGCAATACTTTAAAAGTAAATATAATTCTAAAATTTTAATTTTTGTTTTAGAGTTAAGACCTTAATATCACACCTTTGGAAAAATATTGAATATCGATGTACAAACAGGCCCTCTAAATAATTACCATACCTTTTGGGATCCGGCGCTGTTTACTGTCATACAGGCAATAAGCCTAGCTCAGTAGCAGATGCTGTTTGTTTCTGTGATTGAACGTATTAGTCCTATGTACGCGCTCGTGGCCTAGGCGAACCGAGTGATTGGAACCAATCACTTGGTTAAGCAACAACAGGCGCGGTCAGGTACGGGATGGGTGAGCTCCCGTGACTACCGCTAGTGGCATTTTTTCCGAGCGCTTCCGTGCTTCGCAAGGCACGTTAAGCCGTTGGTGCCGGCTGTCATATAATGGCAGTCGTTAAGCCATGTCAGAGGCCTTATGGGCGGCTTGATGACTTCTGACAGTAAGGCCCGCCACTGTCTTACAATCCTCACCAACCCTGACTTGGCCTCCGTGGTGGAGTATGGCCTAACCTTCCTGCGATGCAGGAACAGACCCGTGCCCCAGCAGTGGGGACATACAAGGGTTGAGTAACGAGTCCTATGTACTCGTAACTTAGCCCTATTTTGTATTCTTCGGTCAATTAATATATTCATATTCTTATGCTATACTCCACCACAGGGGCCAAGTCCGAGTTGGTAGAAGATGGTAAAACAGTGGCGCACCTTACAGTCAGAAGTTATCAAGCCGCCCATAAGGCCTCTGACATGTCTTAACGACTGCCATTACATGACAGCCGGCACAACAACTTAACGTGCCTTGCGAAGCACAGATTGAAGCGCTCGGAAAAATGCCACAAGCGGAAGTCACGGGATGGTCACCCAACCTGCACCTGACCACGCCTGTTGTTGCTTAACTCAAACTTGTCACGATTTTAGTTGAACGACTATAGATAGTGAAGGGACGCCCTCCGACCAGGTGGGATGACGATCGGCGAAAAACTGCAGGCAAATGCTGGATGCAAGCTGAAGACAGGGCGCTATGGCGCTCATTAGGGGAGGGCCATGTCCAGCAGTGGACTACATAATATAGCCTGAAGAAGAAGAATAAGAAGATAGTGAAGGCTAATATTTCATAAAGTGACTTTTACTTTAAGTCAATTACTTCGACGGATTGCGTTTTCCTCTAAGCTGAGATAACATTTAGAAGGCTGTTTTACAATCCCAAATTGCCAAATATTTCTTAACTTTGGCAATTAGTTATTCACGAAAACACCTGTGTTTATTCATTTTGCTTTGACTTTCTCGGAAAGTTTGTCGGCTAACTGAGTAAGGTCTGCGGAGTTTTGTTTAAATAAATGAGTAGTCCTATCTGAGTAATCTACCTACTTACTTAATATTCATTGAAATTAAATGAAATTAAAAAATTTCATTTTAAGTAGCACAGAAACGGTGGCTTGGCGCTACAATTGAAACTAGGTGTCCATTTCAAAATATAGATCTTTTTGGAGAAAAAATGGAAAAAATTACTCCAAATTTAGTCTTTTCAAAGTTCTTAATTAACAGAATTTACATGTGAAAATGAAAAGGTTTTATTCAAAGTAGCGCAGATACTGCGGCTTAGTGAACGTTATAAGTCAAACTAGGTGTCCATTTTAAAATCGAGATCGTTTTGGAGAAAAAATGGACAAAAACATTCCAAACTTTGATTAGATTAGAACTGTGCAACCGCTGACGTTACTATTAATAGTAATACAGCCTATATACATCCCACTGTAGGACAAAGACCTTCTCTTAGAGAGAGAGAGATTATAGTCTTAATCACCACGCGTGCCCACCGCGGATTGGCAATTTCAAGCGCTGAGGTATATGAACACCTTAGCTCACAAGCCTTAGCGCTTGAAATTGACAATCCGTATACAGGTTACCTCACAATGTTTTCCTAAACAGTTAGCGTATTTGTTTATTTGCTACTACAAATACTTAAAAAACAAAGTCATTGGTGCAAGCCAGGATTTGAACCCACGACCTCCAAAATTATCTACGTTATTACGCTAACGCTGTACAATCCTCCACCAACACGGACTTGGCCCCCGTGATGGAGTATGGCCTAACGTTCCTGTGATGCAGGAAGAGCCCCGTGCCCCAGCAGTGGGGACACACAAGGGTTGATATCGATTAAACTGACGTTTTTCATCATCATCCACCCATTATGTCCCCACCCAGGGACACGGGTCTCTTCCCCATGGAAGGTATAGGCCATGCTCCACCACGGGAGCCAAGTCCGGATTGATGGAGGCTTGCAAGACTAGTGGTCATAATGCTGACGCTGACGTTATTATGAATTAAATTTAATATCTTTATGAATGAAAGGCACATTCACAATGCGTTCAGCGTTTAATGGGCCCCGGGAGACACTTTCACCTTCAAAGGCGATGGTGTAATACACCTGAGGGGAATAGCTAAGCAAGGCCCAGATCTTGTTAGTACGGTCACAAGCACTAAATGTATGCACTACAGTACTTTGTCGAAGTCAAAATATTCAATTTCTCATACATCACGCTAGAAGAGGTTAATGTGACAAGGCTCTAACGGGTTTACGTGTTAGTGTCCGCGATTGTGCACTCGGCACTTATGAACACGCGTGTACTCTATAATGGATTTGTTTAGGTAATTAAATCAATGTAAATGATCTTGATACGTATTTTTACCCGACTGCAGCGAAGCCCAAAAGGAGGGTAATGTGTTTAGTGCGTATGTATGTATGTAAGTATGTCCGATTCTATGTTCCCTCATAACTCCTTAACCAATGGTCAGATTTTGTTAAACAAGGTGTCATTGTTTAGTCCGGTGATTTAAAATTTCCGATCACCCGAAAAAACAGTACAATAGATGGGAATTTCCATTATCCAACTGCTGCCAATAGGTAATAGGAAATTTGGCTTATGAGTATTATTTAACGGTAGCGTTTGAGTCTGGTTTTTTAGATTTACTTCTGACTTGCTGTCAAAAATTCTGATTTTTGTCTTTTATTTCTGACATGTTGTTAAAAATTATGAGTTTTCTGATTTATTGCTTGCTACGAAAACTTCTGGTTTTTCAGATTGCTACCAAAAATGGTGGACGTACCACAACCTACTACCATTATTTAGCAACAAAAAAATATATTTTTAAAATACATTATAGTATTTGCATAAATCACACGTAATTAAACGTTGTGAAGGCACCGCCCACTACGTAATCAACGAATAACTTATAAGAATCATTTACTTTATTAGACACAATACTCGTCATTAAATAAGAACGGATGCGCCACCAAAAATCAACGGTCATCAAATGACAGTTGCTAACAATACGGTATACAGAACTTTTATGAAACTTGATATCTAAATAAATCTTAATTATTTGAACAGCAAAATCGAAATGTTGCATAATGTTTTGTGTTTTGGATCTTGGCCGATTTTTTACAAATTTATTTTGGTGCTAATACATTGTTTTAATCTATTTATGTTAATTTCCTTGTTGTTAATTTTCTGTCCAACTGTACAGCTGCATCTAGCTGTTATGTCTCCCCCCAGTAGCGCTTACAGTGCTTAGCATAAGAGCTATCGACGCAAAAGCTCATAAATTCTGTCTCGACTGCATTTGCATGTAGGGTTACCAGAGCACAGGAATTTGTAGGACATGTCGATTTGTAAAAAAAGAGAAAATTTGAAAATACTGGTACAATTCTACTAATATTATAATGGTGTAAGTTGTGAAGATGTTTGGATGTTTAATACTCAATTACGCAGTAACAGCCGAACATTTTGTCATGTTACTTAGATAGACAAACGTCTGTATACTACATATGATACATTTTTAAACAAAAATAATGACGTCCACGCAACACAATCACCTTACAGTACTACACATCATAGAAGTCCCTTCGGGAATCTACGTTCGCGCAGACTAGGAAGAAGTGTAACGGAAGTACCCGAAGCGATAAGTACATTCAACATGATCTTTAACCGATACGGTAAAGGTGCAGAATTGATTGCCGCAGTAGGGCTACCTATTTCGCTCACGCTAATATTGCCAAACTAATAGTCACCTGCATCGATGACGTTGAATCAACCAATAGCAACAAAGGCGCGCGGCCTGCCATAAAATGAAACAATCTGATTGGTCGATCAACTTGCCGCACATCCAAAATTTGATCATCTGCGCAGGTATTAGACCCTGCATGATTAGACATTTTTAATATGCGGAATTTAATGTAAGAAGAATCGGAAATTTACTCCAAAAAAGCCGAACTAGAGCTGGTAACCCTGCGCACGTCACTCCATTCACGCGGTGCTGAATATTCATCCGAGGTCGCCGCGCGTTCCCGGGCGAATTAGCTAAAGCCTTCAACTGACATTTCCCGACTTAAATATTCTCGCGGCGAACGTCCACGGCGACAGATACAGGGCTTAAAAATTAGCTTCTTGTTATTCGTCAACTGGTATGACATGTAATCTTTGTTGTTGCGACAAGAAGGTGGAATGAGCTGGTATATTTTCTATGTCACGACAATTTTATAAAGAAGAAGGAAAATCATCGAAAGAAGGAAGGCTATGTAGAGACTAACCCTCGGTTTGTCCAACACTAATAATCTGTTTAAAAACCTATTTAGAGGCTAAAAATTTCACCCATGCCGGGATTCGAACCCGCAACCTCTGGCTATCCGTACCAGCGCTCTACCAATTGAGCCAATGGGCGACTCACGGCATCAGTGAAATTTCGAACCTCTTTACAATATTCTCTGTATTACGTACAGGCAGCGACATCTGACTTAAGCAAATTGCATTACTTACAGCCCCGACTACCTACTTTGCAGTTAGGTTTTAACATCGGAACGATATCACTGTACCCACATGATTACACTATTTTTTTTTTTATTTTTTTTAATGCACTAACCCGTGCTAAGGAACAAATTTAAAAACCTATTTAGAGGCTAAAAATTTCACCCATGCCGGGATTCGAACCCGCAACCTCTGGCTATCCGTACCAGCGCTCTACCAATTGAGCCAATGGGCGACTCACGGCATCAGTGAAATTTCGAACCTCTTTACAATATTCTCTGTATTACGTACAGGCAGCGACATCTGACTTAAGCAAATTGCATTACTTACAGCCCCGACTACCTACTTTGCAGTTAGGTTTTAACATCGGAACGATATCACTGTACCCACATGATTACACTATTTTTTTTTTTATTTTTTTTAATGCACTAACCCGTGCTAAGGAACAAATTTAAAAACCTATTTAGAGGCTAAAAATTTCACCCATGCCGGGATTCGAACCCGCAACCTCTGGCTATCCGTACCAGCGCTCTACCAATTGAGCCAATGGGCGACTCACGGCATCAGTGAAATTTCGAACCTCTTTACAATATTCTCTGTATTACGTACAGGCAGCGACATCTGACTTAAGCAAATTGCATTACTTACAGCCCCGACTACCTACTTTGCAGTTAGGTTTTAACATCGGAACGATATCACTGTACCCACATGATTACACTATTTTTTTTTTTATTTTTTTTAATGCACTAACCCGTGCTAAGGAACAAATTTAAAAACCTATTTAGAGGCTAAAAATTTCACCCATGCCGGGATTCGAACCCGCAACCTCTGGCTATCCGTACCAGCGCTCTACCAATTGAGCCAATGGGCGACTCACGGCATCAGTGAAATTTCGAACCTCTTTACAATATTCTCTGTATTACGTACAGGCAGCGACATCTGACTTAAGCAAATTGCATTACTTACAGCCCCGACTACCTACTTTGCAGTTAGGTTTTAACATCGGAACGATATCACTGTACCCACATGATTACACTATTTTTTTTTTTATTTTTTTTAATGCACTAACCCGTGCTAAGGAACAAATTTAAAAACCTATTTAGAGGCTAAAAATTTCACCCATGCCGGGATTCGAACCCGCAACCTCTGGCTATCCGTACCAGCGCTCTACCAATTGAGCCAATGGGCGACTCACGGCATCAGTGAAATTTCGAACCTCTTTACAATATTCTCTGTATTACGTACAGGCAGCGACATCTGACTTAAGCAAATTGCATTACTTACAGCCCCGACTACCTACTTTGCAGTTAGGTTTTAACATCGGAACGATATCACTGTACCCACATGATTACACTATTTTTTTTTTTATTTTTTTTAATGCACTAACCCGTGCTAAGGAACAAATTTAAAAACCTATTTAGAGGCTAAAAATTTCACCCATGCCGGGATTCGAACCCGCAACCTCTGGCTATCCGTACCAGCGCTCTACCAATTGAGCCAATGGGCGACTCACGGCATCAGTGAAATTTCGAACCTCTTTACAATATTCTCTGTATTACGTACAGGCAGCGACATCTGACTTAAGCAAATTGCATTACTTACAGCCCCGACTACCTACTTTGCAGTTAGGTTTTAACATCGGAACGATATCACTGTACCCACATGATTACACTATTTTTTTTTTTATTTTTTTTAATGCACTAACCCGTGCTAAGGAACAAATTTAAAAACCTATTTAGAGGCTAAAAATTTCACCCATGCCGGGATTCGAACCCGCAACCTCTGGCTATCCGTACCAGCGCTCTACCAATTGAGCCAATGGGCGACTCACGGCATCAGTGAAATTTCGAACCTCTTTACAATATTCTCTGTATTACGTACAGGCAGCGACATCTGACTTAAGCAAATTGCATTACTTACAGCCCCGACTACCTACTTTGCAGTTAGGTTTTAACATCGGAACGATATCACTGTACCCACATGATTACACTATTTTTTTTTTTATTTTTTTTAATGCACTAACCCGTGCTAAGGAACAAATTTAAAAACCTATTTAGAGGCTAAAAATTTCACCCATGCCGGGATTCGAACCCGCAACCTCTGGCTATCCGTACCAGCGCTCTACCAATTGAGCCAATGGGCGACTCACGGCATCAGTGAAATTTCGAACCTCTTTACAATATTCTCTGTATTACGTACACGCAGCGACATCTGACTTAAGCAAATTGCATTACTTACAGCCCCGACTACCTACTTTGCAGTTAGGTTTTTTAGCCTCTAAATAGGTTTTTAAATTTGTTCCTTAGCACGGGTTAGTGCATTAAAAAAAAATAAAAAAAAAATAGTGTAATCATGTGGGTACAGTGATATCGTTCCGATGTTAAAACCTAACTGCAAAGTAGGTAGTCGGGGCTGTAAGTAATGCAATTTGCTTAAGTCAGATGTCGCTGCCTGTACGTAATACAGAGAATATTGTAAAGAGGTTCGAAATTTCACTGATGCCGTGAGTCGCCCATTGGCTCAATTGGTAGAGCGCTGGTACGGATAGCCAGAGGTTGCGGGTTCGAATCCCGGCATGGGTGAAATTTTTAGCCTCTAAATAGGTTTTTAAATTTGTTCCTTAGCACGGGTTAGTGCATTAAAAAAAAAAAAAAAAATAGTGTAATCATGTGGGTACAGTGATATCGTTCCGATGTTAAAACCTAACTGCAAAGTAGGTAGTCGGGGCTGTAAGTAATGCAATTTGCTTAAGTCAGATGTCGCTGCCTGTACGTAATACAGAGAATATTGTAAAGAGGTTCGAAATTTCACTGATGCCGTGAGTCGCCCATTGGCTCAATTGGTAGAGCGCTGGTACGGATAGCCAGAGGTTGCGGGTTCGAATCCCGGCATGGGTGAAATTTTTAGCCTCTAAATAGGTTTTTAAATTTGTTCCTTAGCACGGGTTAGTGCATTAAAAAAAAAATAAAAAAAAAATAGTGTAATCATGTGGGTACAGTGATATCGTTCCGATGTTAAAACCTAACTGCAAAGTAGGTAGTCGGGGCTGTAAGTAATGCAATTTGCTTAAGTCAGATGTCGCTGCCTGTACGTAATACAGAGAATATTGTAAAGAGGTTCGAAATTTCACTGATGCCGTGAGTCGCCCATTGGCTCAATTGGTAGAGCGCTGGTACGGATAGCCAGAGGTTGCGGGTTCGAATCCCGGCATGGGTGAAATTTTTAGCCTCTAAATAGGTTTTTAAATTTGTTCCTTAGCACGGGTTAGTGCATTAAAAAAAAATAAAAAAAAAAATAGTGTAATCATGTGGGTACAGTGATATCGTTCCGATGTTAAAACCTAACTGCAAAGTAGGTAGTCGGGGCTGTAAGTAATGCAATTTGCTTAAGTCAGATGTCGCTGCCTGTACGTAATACAGAGAATATTGTAAAGAGGTTCGAAATTTCACTGATGCCGTGAGTCGCCCATTGGCTCAATTGGTAGAGCGCTGGTACGGATAGCCAGAGGTTGCGGGTTCGAATCCCGGCATGGGTGAAATTTTTAGCCTCTAAATAGGTTTTTAAATTTGTTCCTTAGCACGGGTTAGTGCATTAAAAAAAAATAAAAAAAAAATAGTGTAATCATGTGGGTACAGTGATATCGTTCCGATGTTAAAACCTAACTGCAAAGTAGGTAGTCGGGGCTGTAAGTAATGCAATTTGCTTAAGTCAGATGTCGCTGCCTGTACGTAATACAGAGAATATTGTAAAGAGGTTCGAAATTTCACTGATGCCGTGAGTCGCCCATTGGCTCAATTGGTAGAGCGCTGGTACGGATAGCCAGAGGTTGCGGGTTCGAATCCCGGCATGGGTGAAATTTTTAGCCTCTAAATAGGTTTTTAAATTTGTTCCTTAGCACGGGTTAGTGCATTAAAAAAAATAAAAAAAAAAAATAGTGTAATCATGTGGGTACAGTGATATCGTTCCGATGTTAAAACCTAACTGCAAAGTAGGTAGTCGGGGCTGTAAGTAATGCAATTTGCTTAAGTCAGATGTCGCTGCCTGTACGTAATACAGAGAATATTGTAAAGAGGTTCGAAATTTCACTGATGCCGTGAGTCGCCCATTGGCTCAATTGGTAGAGCGCTGGTACGGATAGCCAGAGGTTGCGGGTTCGAATCCCGGCATGGGTGAAATTTTTAGCCTCTAAATAGGTTTTTAAATTTGTTCCTTAGCACGGGTTAGTGCATTAAAAAAAATAAAAAAAAAATAGTGTAATCATGTGGGTACAGTGATATCGTTCCGATGTTAAAACCTAACTGCAAAGTAGGTAGTCGGGGCTGTAAGTAATGCAATTTGCTTAAGTCAGATGTCGCTGCCTGTACGTAATACAGAGAATATTGTAAAGAGGTTCGAAATTTCACTGATGCCGTGAGTCGCCCATTGGCTCAATTGGTAGAGCGCTGGTACGGATAGCCAGAGGTTGCGGGTTCGAATCCCGGCATGGGTGAAATTTTTAGCCTCTAAATAGGTTTTTAAATTTGTTCCTTAGCACGGGTTAGTGCATTAAAAAAAATAAAGAAAAAATAGTGTAATCATGTGGGTACAGTGATATCGTTCCGATGTTAAAACCTAACTGCAAAGTAGGTAGTCGGGGCTGTAAGTAATGCAATTTGCTTAAGTCAGATGTCGCTGCCTGTACGTAATACAGAGAATATTGTAAAGAGGTTCGAAATTTCACTGATGCCGTGAGTCGCCCATTGGCCCAATTGGTAGAGCGCTGGTACGGATAGCCAGAGGTTGCGGGTTCGAATCCCGGCATGGGTGAAATTTTTAGCCTCTAAATAGGTTTTTAAATTTGTTCCTTAGCACGGGTTAGTGCATTAAAAAAAAATAAAAAAAAAAATAGTGTACTAATAATCTGTTCATCTACTGTTAACAGAAAACATTTGACAGCTGCTAACAGTACATTGACAGTTTGTGACGACGAGGTACGAGGAGAAACTGGGTGTAATTCATCCAAATTAAAGATAAAATAAAGGTCATGACGTTTTATAAAACTACAATTCATTGTATATGATGAAAATTTTAGCGTAGCGTAGCCGATTAGTATAATTTAATCTTAATCTGCAATGAATAGACATCAATTTTCATAGAAAATCATACATTATAGTTCTGTCAAAGGAGACCCGTGTGAAGTGGGATGAGAGTGTGGTAAAGGAATTGGAGCGTAAAAACTACTGTACTGATAAGAGTCAAATCTAATGATAGATTCTCTATTTTTGTAGGTATGCTATCAACACTGAAGAAACAGATCGAGTCAAATATTTACCAAGAAAATACATTTAGTTCTTCTTTTTCCATATTATTTTAAGTTGGTATAAGTGTAGCCATTAGTACTAAAATAACATCACTTCACGATGGCCTTTGTTGTCTGTCATCGAATTAATTTTGCAACCGTCCTACAAGCGACATAAATAAAACAATGGTCTAAAGTAAAACCTTTATAAAGGCCACCGTCACGGCCTGAAAATCTCAAACAAACAGCTCTAAAATACTGGCCGAAAGATTCTTCGGATGCCCTGCGTATTAAAAAAAGAGATGGCTTAAACAAGAGTCTCTGCGTACAGCAGAACTTTTTTTAAAATTCGAGTGCCTGTGGGGAGACGAACAAAATGAAACCGTATTTTATAGCAGAACGTTCGAAATTCAAAAACGTATTGTCTATTCAAATATTTCGTTGTGTGTGTGTGTGTGTGTGTACCGGAATTATTTGAACAGTTTTACGGTGAGTTACAGCAGTGAACAATGCTAGTTGTGTAATTGTAATGCAAGCTATGGACATGATTATTATGTCGTCACTACACGCCTATGGATTTTTCAAACGGAAGTGTTCACATAACTTTGCAATGTTCTCGAGTTTGAAAAATTAAGTTGTTAGTTTTTTTTGTACCTTCTTCCCGGATATTTGCAAAGACTTTTTGGGCATGTAAATTGTACTGTGTAAAATCAAAGTGTTATTTTCTAAGTAAGACATAGCTGTAGCGTTGTAGGTCGATTTTAAACTAAGGAAAACTTTAAAATTAAAGTAAACTCGGAAATTAACAAAAAAATGTACCAACTGCACGAGTTTTTATTAGAAATGTGACTATAATAAATTAGACACATCGTTCAGCATTTTCCAAACTTTAACCCTTTAGCGGTCAAAAATCACATGTACATGAAACTTGCAGAATATTTGTTTTTGCAATTCATTCGACACTCATTTGAGCATCTTTCAGTATTTCCTTTTTGATTACGCTTTTAATTTTTAATCACAGTCTTTTGAAAAGGCTTTATAGACCTTTTATTGTCAAAAACGTCCAAATCCCTAGACGGACGGTTATTCAACGAAACAACCTTTTGAATATTTCAACCAATGAAACCTTTGGCATCATTTTTCGACTTAGGACAGCCTCGCTGATCTCTGTGAGGGTTCATTTAGAATTAATTAAGCAGGCCGTAGGGTTGCCTTTAATTCGACTTTCGTAATTGTCATTGCTGTCTGGAACAAAACCTATTTTGGCGTAATTACTAAACCTCAGACTGGAGGCCCCTACTCTGCGACAATTTGAAGTAGATACAATTTTCACAGCTCTTATCAATATGTATACAATGTGTTATTGAAATAATGCACGACGTGAAAATAATTTGCCAAATTGTCAATAGCCATTTATAGCAGCAGTGACATGCCGTGATCTTTACTTTTCCTTTCTTTTTTATAAATGTTTTGTAGATGTTTTAAGTTTGTTTTCTTGTTGTGGCATGTATATTGTGTGTCTGTAATAAATGTTTTTTCTTCTTCTTATTTGTCTTCATTTCATCGGTGTTGATTTCAAACTGTATTTTTTTTTATTTTTCTCAAAATCTTGGAACTCACCATCAAATCATTTCATCATTTTCATCTAATTATTTTCGTGCCTTTGTACGAAAATTGTGATTCATAAAATCATCATTTTCGTGCTAATGCACGAAAATATTTTTCTTATTAAATTGAGGACAGAACTGTACCACCATTACCACCATTTAAGTTTACGATTTCATTGATTTATGCAATTTATTATGGAAATAACGCGAAACTTGACATTGAATAAACATTGCCTGAAACACATATTCAATGCCTGTTTCTGAATTGAGAATTTCACTTATTAATTCTTAATATTAATTGGTGTGTTCAGAATTCTCAAAAAGATCGTGACAGAACAATATATGTATCTCCTTACTGAAATATTGAATTTAATTTGAGTGTATAATTTTGAAATAGTTACGTGATTTAAAATTATGAGTAGATACGTTTGTGTTAAAACAAAAACGAAAAAAAAAAAAGAATGAAGCGCTCGTGGCCTAGGCGAACCGAGTGATTGGAATCAATCACTTGTTTAAAAACCTAATTAGAGGCTAAAAATTTCACCCATGCCGGGATTCGAACCCGCAACCTCTGGCTATCCGTGCCAGCGCTCTACCAATTGAGCCAATGGGCGACTCACGGCATCAGTGAAATTTCAAACCTCTTTACACTATTCTCTGTATTACGTACAGTCAGCGACATCTGACTTAAGCAAATTGCATTACTTACAGCCCCGACTACCTACTTTGCAGTTAGGTTTTACATCGGAACGATATCACTGTACCCACATTATTATACTATTTTTATTTTAATGCACTAACCCGTGCTAAGGAACAAATTTAAAAACCTAATTAGAGGCTAAAAATTTCACCCATGCCGGGATTCGAACCCGCAACCTCTGGCTATCCGTGCCAGCGCTCTACCAATTGAGCCAATGGGCGACTCACGGCATCAGTGAAATTTCAAACCTCTTTACACTATTCTCTGTATTACGTACAGGCAGCGACATCTGACTTAAGCAAATTGCATTACTTACAGCCCCGACTACCTACTTTGCAGTTAGGTTTTACATCGGAACGATATCACTGTACCCACATTATTATACTATTTTTATTTTAATGCACTAACCCGTGCTAAGGAACAAATTTAAAAACCTAATTAGAGGCTAAAAATTTCACCCATGCCGGGATTCGAACCCGCAACCTCTGGCTATCCGTGCCAGCGCTCTACCAATTGAGCCAATGGGCGACTCACGGCATCAGTGAAATTGTACGTAATACAGAGAATAGTGTAAAGAGGTTTGAAATTTCACTGATGCCGTGAGTCGCCCATTGGCTCAATTGGTAGAGCGCTGGCACGGATAGCCAGAGGTTGCGGGTTCGAATCCCGGCATGGGTGAAATTTTTAGCCTCTAATTAGGTTTTTAAATTTGTTCCTTAGCACGGGTTAGTGCATTAAAATAAAAATAGTATATCAATCACTTGGTTAAGCAACAACAGGCGCGGTCAGGTACGGGATGGGTGAGCGTCCCGTGACTACCGCTAGTGGCATTTTTCCGAGCGCTTCCGTGCTTCGCAAGGCACGTTAAGCCGTTGGTGCCGGCTGTCATATAATGGCAGTCGTTAAGCCATGTTAGAGGCCTTATGGGCGGCTTGATAACTTCTGACAGTGAGGCCCGCCATTGTCTCACAATCCTCCACCAACCCAGACTTGGCCCCCGTGGTGGAGTATGGCCTAACCTTCCTGCAATGCAGGAAGAGACCCGTGCCCCAGCAGTGGGGACATATAAGGGTTGATAACGATAACGTTTGTGTTATAATAATTTCGTAATCCCTGTTGATTGATACTACGCACACTAAGAGTAGGCCCCAGACATGCCCAATATCCCGTTTAGGCCTTAAAAGGGATGCCTTATTTCCTACCGACGCGCGGTACAACACATTAAAGCTTTTCCACGAGTTGGGTGCTCTCAGGCATGTTCTAAGCCATCAGTGTATAGAGTGCAAAATAAGAAAATCCTAAAGGATATGAGCTACTGATTGAGGATGTGTTTTCATTGCTCTTTGAGTTACAATAATGAGAAATCTAGTGTTTGCACTTAGAAAGGGGTTTTACTAGCTGTTAACTAATTTGGTTTTGTGAACGTGCAATAATAATAACGTCCACACAATATATTCGCTTGTTATGGTCCCAAACTAGTATATGCAGTATATAATAGGATAGTAACCAGGCGAGGGCATGACAAACAAACAAATATAATTTAATAGTAATAATGAAACATATCTATGTATATGACGATTGGTGAAGGAGTTATGAAGGATCATACACACATGCTTACATACATACGACCCAACCACAATACATTACCTTCCTTAATACTCTGCCGCACTCGGATAAGAACGCCGTATCGTCATTTCACCAACTGCGCTCCAGAACATTTGAAATTATAGAACCGAACACTAAACCCATTCATTGGTAATAGTAAAGTTTAATTACTTTCGAAGGGAGTTCCAATTAAGCTAGCTTGCTTAAGTACCGTCGATTGAATTTAAACTTTAATTTAGACACGTATTAATTGATTTCATTCGGCTGTTTGGGAGGTAGCTGCCACGCAGTGTAGAGCGAAATTGAAGAGGATTAGGGAAAACGGTTGCAAGGAGTAATTGTTTATTTTTTTATTTTTTTTATATAATATAAATAAAACCTTCCACACAACACAATCACATGTCCTGTACGATTGGTATCAACCCTTTGTATGTCCCCACTACTGGGGTACGGGTCTCTTCCTGCATCGCAGAAAGGTTAGGCCATTCTCCACCACGGGGACCAAGTCCGGGTTGGTGGAGGATTGTAAGACAGTGGCAGGTCTTACTGTCAGAAGTTATCAAGCCGCGCATGCGCCCTCTGAAATGGCTTAACCACTGCCATTACGCCACAGCTGGCACCAAGAGCGTAACGTAAGCGCTCAGAAAAAATGCCAGTAGCGGTAGTTACAGGATGGTCACCCATACATCACCCGACCGTGCCTGCTGTTGCTTAACCTTAGTGACTGATTCATCATCGGCGGGTGTCGTAAAAGGCGACTAAGGGACACAAACCGGGGGGTGGACAGCAGCGCTCCCTGCAGTACAATTTCACCAAACTGCGATCCCCAACCCGCATGCCCAGCGTAGGGATTATGGGCATTACCCCCCAATGATAGCACAACCTTGCGCTCATTAGGGGAGGGCTATGTCCAGCAGTGGACTAATATAGCCTGAAGAAGAATATTCCAATCACTCGGTTCCACTGGGCCACGAGCGCTTCGCAACACAATGACTTGTCATGTAATATGGACTAATTGTCTGAAATCAATTCATTGAAATGAATTGAATTACAATTTGAAATGTTATTCGACATTCTGAATAACAGAACTTAAATATCAACTGTGTCTTAACTAAAGACAGATTTTTTAACACTTTTAAGAATAATTTACCGTCTCCACCCACCCTGTTTTGGAAACGGAAACGTGTCCATTCACAGTTCTACTTCGCAATATATTAGCACCAAATCCGTAAAGATAACTTTATTTATGACGTCCACAATTTACTACCGGCCGAGTCAAAACGCTAACTGAATTTTATCAGCACTCACGGCTGAGCCGTTAATTCTAAACTCCTTAAGGTGCGGTCCTACTGCAACAAACTAGTGCGAATGATTGCCACTTGTAGCTTCCATACATTGGGCTAACAGACATTGCAAACAATATAAAGCTACAGTCTTTTTATCTCGCGAAGGTAGGTAAGAAAGTCTTTATTTGTACAGTTTTTAAGTTAAAATTCATTAAAACCACCCGCTTTCCTAAGATAAAACGACTCTAATATAATGTACGTGGTACTTTAAAAAAACTATTTCATCTTGTTTGAACAAAAAATTCAGACAACACAAAATAATATGCGTTAAAGCATATTATTTTGTGTTGTCTGAATTTTTTGTATGTGTGCAATAAAGTAAGTATAAGTAAATAATGATTAAAATACATGTCCTAAAATGTTACTAATTAAATTGAACTCAGTATTTATCTATTTACAAAATAGGTTCTATATACATATAAAAGGAATATATCCGATGAATTCGTTCTACTATTCAATACTTATAAAATTGTACATTGGCGACAATTTCAACATTAAATATGTTACAAATGTAAATGAACACATAAATAAGTAAAAAATAAACATCAAGATACCTATCTCAACCTACTCAATAATTTATTGCATTCCACATGACACAACTAAAAATATGGATCTTTGTCGACCCTGCAGGGGACGCAACATTATAAATCATAGAAGGCCTTTATAAATCTATTATCTGTTTCCAGACAGAAATTACAAATCAAGCTTGCAGTCTTGTGGTATTTAATTTGTGGCTGGAGAAATAAATATAAAAACTGTGAAATAAATATAGAAACGTTCCTAGTAAAATCTTCGGGATTCGATTCGTTTCCTAGTAAAATCTTTGGGAGCAAAGCCCGAAGCGAATTCGTCGCAGGCAAACCGGACCTTCAATTGGAAAATCTGTACGCCTTTTATGCGCATTACGGTACCGAGATGTATCGGGAGTTTGCGCCTTTGGCAATGACTGAATCTTGCCTCCGCGCAGAATTTATTGAGCGTTTATACCTTGTAATTTATGGACGGCACGGTCTAGGGTATATTCAGAAGGCTGCGCTTGATAATTACTCGAAGAAATGCTTACTATTTTTCAGTATATTATCTACTCCACTTGGTGCGTTAAAACAACTTTAAACTTTGATTAGTGACAAATCAAACTAACCCTAGTTTAAATGCTAAAATCCGGTAGTGAGCCTTGTTCACAGAAAATACAAGATCCGTGCTTACGGTTACGTCTCATCTAGGTTTGGGCACAAAGTTTCAGTTTAGATTAAAATGTTTTGAAAATACTCTATCATGGATTATAAGAGAAGAAATTTTGGTACTATATACGACATAAAAATATGTAAAGATACAGAGCATCATTGCCTATAGTAGTTTCTTCCGGACAACCCAATGGTGTAAATTGGGGGCTTCTTCAGATCCGCACTTGGCTTTATAACGAAGTTTTTAATATAAATAAAGATTTACGTCCGTACAGTGTAAAATAAGCTTTGTTCAGATTCGATGGGGAAATTGTCGTTCGATTGACATAATCTGGAAACACTGGGCCACGGAGTTAAAAGGCCAAAATAAATCATACTTTGGTGTTTTAAAATTTTTAATACCAGGTCAGGCTAACAACTATACCACTACAATACCGCACCACTCAGTTTTGGAACCATAAAAATGTAAAATATACTTTATTATAATATGCCATAACACAATATGACGTAAACATTTATAAAGCTGCTGTGTTCAATAATAATGCTACATTTAGTTACTTTAAAGGCGTATGTGACCGAAAAGATTTTTGTAGTGAGTATTAGGTACGTGTGTAATTTTTTTCACATGTCACTGGTGGCCTTATTGCTAACGAAAATTTCTCCTCGACAGTTGTCTGCAATTATTTCTGGAACTTATTTTAGGCACCTGTAGTGACAATTGTATTGTTCCTCTGTCTCTTCACAAGTCGTTGGCCATGTGACTTGCAGATTAGATCGTTAGAATGGAGTTAATCGGATGGGTTGCTTCGTTGTACCAAAGGCCTTTTGTTGTCGGCATCAGAATAGATTAATTATTGTATTGTTGTAGTTTGCGAAGACTTCATTTGGGATCCTCAATACTTACACGTGTTTCAGGTGGCCACTTGTGAAGTCTTCCACGTGTTTTCTACTTAGTCGTGCTTGTCAAAATTTGTATGAAATAAGGCAGTGATCCGCAAGTGTGTGCCGCAGACATCAGATGATGTGCCTCGAAAAAAATATTAGTTTTTGCTAAAAATTCCGTTTTAGAGGTAATGCCATCTTGTACCATATTTTTTCCCTAGGTTAGGTATGATGATAATTTAAAAACCTATTTAGAGGCTAAAAATTTCACCCATGCCGGGATTCGAACCCGCAACCTCTGGCTATCCGTACCAGCGCTCTACCAATTGAGCCAATGGGCGACGATAATAATACTTTAAATGTCCCCACCGCTGAGGCACGGTTTTCTTCCAGCATCGCAGGAAGTTTAGACCATTCTCCACCACGGGGCCAAATCCGGGTTGTTGGAGGATTACAAGACAGTGGCGGGCCATACTGTCACAGGTTTATATAAATTCTAAAAATATATAGGGCATTTATAGAGATTTTTCGGTGACACTTTTTCGGTGCAAAGAAGGTTGAGCTATATTTCTATAAAATAAATTGTATTGAAAACATAGTTTTCTCTGAAATTTCCGAATTTCTTATAATGTACCTACATTGAACATAATAAGATTGCGGAACACTGAAATATACTTTTATAAGCAAAAATAGTAGACTAGGTAATATAACGATTCATTTCAGGCGAGACGTGCATATAGCTACCCAAGCCGGAACGAACGGCGAGGGTCGATAGGCACGTCGAGGTTAAAATGGGTTTTATTACAGAGTCATACACTCTACTTTTCACTTTGAATAAAAAAAGCAACAGGTAGGTACCTACTTATCGTTAACCAAGCAGTGGTGTAATAGTTCCAACCATAAATTGAACCTTAACACTCTAAAATAAAGTTCAAAACCTCGGAGTAATTAGGACTCCTAATTATCCGGAGTAATTAGGACTCCTAATCCTAATTCTCTGCCGGTTCAAGGGTTAAGGATTGTAAAGTAGGAATGTCTTGAGAAATTAATTACGTTTTGTTGATTGGTGAATTTTAATATATCCGTATTCTAATTGGTTGATACCAAATACGAAGCCTCTCTTACAGACTGAAATAATTAGCACAGTATACGTAACAATACAAAACCCAGCGTTCCAAGTACCTGGCGATGAGTGTTGTAATTGGCTGCGGTGAAGTGTTTTGTAAATCAAAAATATGAATAATTTTTTTCCCTACGATGTTTGCCCCGCTCTGCAGGTCTAATATAAAGCAATTAAGGAGCATGAGAAGTGAAAAAGTGTTTAAACAGGTTCCATCTCCTTCTCTTTTGCAGGCTACCAGATGTCGCGCAAGTCGTGCACGGCGGGCGGCGCGCGAGGCGCCTGCATGTGGGTGCAGGAGTGCAACCGGGCGGGAGGCGTTCACACAGGCGTCTGCGTCGACGGATTCATGTTCGGCAGCTGCTGTAGGCTGCCCCCTGTTACAGGTCTGTTGGATTTTGTTACCTTGCATTGCACAATCTAGGAGTGGTTGTAGTGGAGTCGTAGAACATCGATTTCTCACTCGGGAGGTCAGGGTTTCGAATCCTGGCATGTACCAATGCCTTTGTGTCCTCAGGTTAAGGTAGTACGTTTGTGAAGTTACAGTAGCATTACCACTCGCTAGCGGAGAAGGAACATATCGTGAGGAAATCCTAGTGACTGAATTGTTAAGACACCTCAGCGCTTGCTTCGTATTATCTAACAATGAAAATGTGGAAATCTCAGGTCTTATTAACTATTAGCACAATCAATCAATCAGTTCATACACATCCACTAGTAGACGTAGACCAAAAGGCACGCCACTTCTTTGTGTCCTTGACCACTAGCCGCTATCAGAATTCTACAATCTTAGACCATCAGTCTAGCTAGCTGGTGAGCGTACTGAACTATGTTAGTCATTTTGTGGTTTCCAGAAATTTGCACCTCTTCAACCATAGTATTTCGGCATGTTTACCTTGTGTTGTGACGTATATAGGCCACAATCTATAAAAATCCCACTCAGGGCACAGAATAATGGGAATGGGGAATGTTTGACCTGATATTTTCTCACGTTTCCTTTCATCTCCTTCCAGAAACCCCGAGCCCAGTCACAGTCACGGAAAAGCCGTACTCAGAGCCATCTAGCGCCCAAAGCACAACAGTCTTCGCCCCAGAGGTCTCCACGCAGACAATCTCGAGGCCGGGCTTTGAAACACAGAGGCCGTCGTTCATGACAAAGCCAATAGATGGCGCTCCGTCATACAGCTACAGACCACCAGAGCTAAACCTTCCTTCGCTAGGAAACGAACAAAACAGTGATATAGTTAATAAAATAATGCATAACAGTGTAAATAAGTACCAAAATAATGTAAATAGCGCCCAGGATGCTAGTCCACACAACAAGATTTCTTCTAGTCCGACGGTAGGTGGGGCGCGGCCGAATGCGGTGCCCGAGCAGCATGCGGATAATAGCATACCATCAGGTGAGTTGGTTCCTGTAATTTCAGATAGATAGCAGTAGTTTCAAAGAAAAGAAGTCTGAAACTGAAAGAGGAAATTTTACTAGCGGTTCACTGTATTTTTCGTATTCTTATTCCAGTTAGGTACAGTTTGATTTACGACAATTTTATGCAAGGTAACTCTATTCTGTTGGAAGAAGGCTCGCGCCCAAAAGTAAAGACTGTATTTCCATATATCTTTCCGATAAACAATGAACATGTCCAATGTGTTTACCTACGTACAGCCAGTATAAAGCCTCCTTTGCTCGGCTATAAATTGTACCTACCATATTGAACAAACTAATTATTATTATTTATATATGACATGTAGATAAAGGCCTGCGCAGACAAGACACTGTCCCCCGGGTACTTTTTTGTCCGTCGATATAGATCTCTTATAAATTGTCTCGAATAACGCACACAAAGGACTAAAAGTACCCCGTACAAAAAGTCCCTCAAGTTACCGAGGACATCAAGAGATCGGTCTGGGCAAAAGTTCGGTGTTTTGTGTTTCCACAGCTTTAATCATAAATTTTACCATTTCCAGCCCAATGGATGTCACGCCCGAGCAACATGAACACTCTTCACTGGCAGGCGACGACGGAGCCTTCCTTCATCACCAAGCCCCGGCCTTCAGGCTGGGAGAAGCCAGCCAGCAAGCCCAAGCCCACGAAGAAGTTCACAACGACTACCAGCAAGCCGCATAAAAACTACATGAAACCGAAGGATCCGGTGTACAATATGATAAATAAAACGGATGAGGCGACGACGGCGGCGCCGATGCAAACGACGTCGGCCACAAACAGTGTTGGTGAGTGTATCTTTGCCTAGGGGTAGTAGATTTCACATCGATATCGTTATCAACCATTGTATGTCACCACTCGAAGAAGTCATCACTCGGAAGCGCTCGTGGCCTAGTCGCACTGAGTGATTGGAATCAATCACTCGAGTTAAGCAACAAAGGCGCGGTCAGGTGCGGGATGGGTGACCGTCCCTTTACTACCGCTAGTGGCATTTTTCCGAGCGCTTCCGTGCTTCGCTAGGCACGTTAAGCCGTGGGTGCCGGCTGTCTTCTTGCATCGCAGAAAGGTTAAGCCATACTCCACCACGGGGGCCAAGTCCGAGTTGGTGGAGGTTTGTAAGACAGTGGCGGGCCTTACTGTCAGAAGTTATCAAGCCGCCCTAAGGTCTCTGACATGGCTTACCGACGGCCATTACATGACAGCCGGCACCAACGGCTTAACGTACCTTGCAAAGCTCGGAAGCGCTCGGAAAAATGCCACTAGCGGTAGTCCCGGGACGGTCACCCAATCCTGCACCTGACCGCGCCTGTTGTTGCTTAACTCAAGTGATTCGATTCGGCTAGGCCACGAGATTTCACATGTTGGGGTACCTATAGTTATAGCACCCGAAACAGCCGTGCTTGCAGCGACTTATAAGTGATTGATAGAGCGAAAGCGGTAAATCACGATCGTGTGAAGTGGAAATCCCTAGTGTCTACTTATTCCTCTGGGACATGGTCGGGGTGTATATTAAGCTGGGTACTGACCAACGTATGTATATGGTGGGTATGTATTAAGCTCGGTACTGACCAACGTTATGAGGTGTAGTGTAATATCGACAGCCGTCTGCGAACTGCTTACTGGTTTCCCCGTAACATTGCGTACTGACAGCATGTTCCAGTACACCTCGTAACGTTGGTTAATACCAGCTTTACGGAATAGTAGATTATGCATTAAGGGAATAAAACCATGTATTACTTCATGGGCGGTATATTGAACCCTGAGCGGAGCGAAGGACTCCGAGTTAACTCCCGAGCGCAGCGAGGGAGTTAAATTTTAACTCCTGAGCGAAGCGAGGGAGTTATGTAGAGTCCTGAGTGAAGCCAGGGGTTCATACCGCCCGAGACTAAGACATGTTTTATTCCAGAGGTGAATACTCTACTTTTCACACCATCTGGGAGACAATAAAAAGTTTAAATTCGTATTTGCAATTCGCGCCTTTTTTTCTTTTTTTTATTGGTGTTTCGCGCGGTCACACGACACAGTAGTTCAGAAAAAAAAGAAAAAAGGGGTGAGTTTCGAACAACAATTCGAATTTCGAATTGCAATGCGGGGCTTCTTCATAGTTTTCATGCGAATTTTGACATTCTAAATTCAAATCACTTTATTCCCTAGGGAAATTCTTCATTATTATTGCCCTCGAGAGACAAGGCTATGCTTTACGATGATATTTGACGGTACGTAATAAGGCATTGTCGAGCAGGAGGTGTGAAAACCCCTTTGCCTTATACCACGGACACCGACCGAGGGGAAAAAAGGAACCCATTCAAACGAGTGATTCAGTGACTCAATCAGGAATGTACCAATATCGTTAATTAAACATATGTTCTTTCTTTAATGGTTCTATTCTTTATTTCTCATTCTTTCATAGACAAAAAATATACCCATTAAACGCGCGTTATTTGCGTGGTGATATTTTTTCTAAAAGAAAGTTTGTACCCTTAAGGCGCTACGCGGCTCTAACACCACCCACGAGGAAAAATATATGTTCTTTTATAACACGTCTTTTGAAAAAGTAAACATGAATTAAATTAATATCTTAACATATATTAGTAGCAATTTTTTAAAACCTATTGACAAAAACCTAGGTTGAAGCAGTTTTGCCAAAACGGCCGTTTTTAGCGGAAATCGATAAAGTCCTAGTTTGTTGATCCTAGGTCCTTGACTGTAGGTTCAAAAATAGTTGTCACAGCTGTAATTTTTATTTTTATTTTATCTTTATTTTAGAAACAAACAGTCATTTAAACGCAATATAAATTATATCTTATGTTAAATACATACTCGTAGACCTCTAGTTTCTCATAATTTCAAATGCAAACATTTTTTTAAGGTAAGTTAAACATCGATCGGAGAAGCGCTCCGAAACAAAACAGAAATTCCAACTATAAAAACAAAAATAGAAAAAGAAGAAAAAAAACAAACATACACAAAAAAACTCCACTGAAACGCTCATATCATTCCAATTAACAGCATGAATTATTTATTATAAATTTATAACACACAACACCACTGCCCATTTATTAACAGAAATAATAATAAAGTTGATCCATTAGGTAAAATTCATAATAAGTGGTAGATAGATACCTACTTAATATAAATTTAAATATATTAAAATTAATAAAACTAATTATTTAATTATTAATTAAATTTATTGAAACTCATTATGAATCTTAGCCTTGACATTTTTCTTAAATTTACTTAAACGTAATGATTTATAATTATATTCTTTTTAAAGCACTAATCCGTGCTAAGGACAATTTTTTTGAAAAACCTATTTAGAGACATGGGTGGAATGTTTAGCCTCTAAATAGGTTTAAAAAAAAAGATTTATAATGTTCACTTTTTGAAGAAAAAAAAAACGTATACAAGTTTTTATTTTTTATTCTATTGGTGGCGCTAGATGGCACAGCATTATCGCCCAGAGCCGTAAAACTGACACTTCTCCCGCCACCATTTTCAGAGTGCGGAGTGACTTCTATGTGGCCGAGGCCGGAGACCCGCATTATGGGCGGGAAGGACTCCAGCTTCGGCCGATGGCCGTGGCAGGTCTCTGTCCGGCGGAACTCGTTCTTCGGCTTCTCGTCCACCCACCGATGCGGCGGCGCCATCGTCAGCGAAGGCTGGATCGCCACCGCGGGCCACTGCGTTGACGAGTGAGTTCCCTTTTTTAACGGCTCACGGTACAGCTACAAGAAAAGAGATTTTTGCAAGCATGTATATACATTGTATATATTTATGTATACAGTATAAACACATAAATGTATACTTTTTAGGTGAATTCATGTTAATTACTAGAGGGTCCCAATCATAAGGCATAAAATGGTACGAAAAAGATAAGATAAGAATTTTCTTTATAAAAAATATGCAACAATTACTTACTTATAAAAATATTTGCTGTGTGGTGTCGGCCTAGAGAATAGCACCAACCCAAATTCTTCCCGCGGTTGTCGTAAAATGCGACTAAGGGACATAAACCGGGAGGTGGGCAGCAGCGCCGCCTGCAGTACAATTCCACCAAACTGCGATCCCCAACCCGCATGCCCAGCGTGGGGATTATGGGCATTACCCCCCAATGATGGCACAACCTTGCGCTATGTATGGCGCTCATTAGGGGAGGGCTATGTCCAGTAGTGGACTAATATAGCCTGAAGAAGAAAAAGAAGAAAAATATTTCATATATCTATGATTCGTTTGAAAATCCCAACATAGAATCTTAGATATTAACTATGATTCCTTTGAAAATCCCAACATAGAATCTTAGATATTAAACGCTGATGTACCTTGCATAATTATTGGTAGCCGACCGCCATACAACCGCCTTTTTTGATTTTGAATTGGACGGAAATCTGACTCACAGATTAACATTTTAAATAATTTTTTTTTTAATATTTTTATTTTACAGGACCATGTACGAAACTTAAGTCCTAACTTATACTATTTTACATTTATGAAACTAATCTAGGATTAACCTAAACTAAAATTGAAGAGTAAACTAATTTGGATTAAATATTCTTTGCGGATGAAGAAATGAATTCAAATATAGGTACATATATTTCTGCGTGAGACAAAAGTTTCTGAACGTCATAACCTAAAAATCGTTGACGTGAGATATTCAAATAACATTTTAATTCACGAGTCGCACAGATTAAAAAGACAAAGTCAGTCCATGAGTACAGTGCGTTCACATTAACTTGACGCGTGAGAGAATTGGTAGCACTGAGATGTTTACTGTTACCATGTTATAATAAGAAATCATTCCCATTACTTGGGGAAAATAAAAGGATTGAGGGCTTGTTTTACCATCTTCCGATTAGGTCCAAAAGCTAATTCACATGTTATGTCCTTGTTACCAATTCTCTCACGCGTCAAGTTAATGTGAACGCACGGTAGTTAGGAAATGTCTATTTTTTCTAATATTCCGTAAGCGTCTTAAACACCGTTTTGTTAAATCAATTGCTATAGTTTAGTAAATGGGTATGTTATTGAACTTGTGATATTCGCGTTTTCGCAAACCTCCGCCGCTAATAGCTAAGAAACATTTATTTTTACTTTCTTTCTTTGGCAACTGAAACTCATAATAAAATGCTTGAGTTGCTTTACGACACCATAAACATCCAAAGGAAGTTAAAATGATTATATTCTTTTTAATGCACTAATCCGTGCTAAGGATAATTTTCAAAAAAAAATTAAAATGATAATAGACTAAAAATTCCGCCGAAGAGGTTCGAAATTTCACTGATGCCGGTAAGTCGCCCATTAGCTCAGTCGGAAGAGCGCTGCCACGGAAAGCCAGAGGTTGCAGGTTCGAATCCCGGCATGGATGGAATTTTTAGGCTCTAAATAGGTTTTTAAAAGTTAAAGTGACCAATTTAAATATACCAAAAGGTAAGCCTTGTATCATGAAATTTGGTTGAGTTAGTTTTAAAAGGTTTCAAAGCAACATTTAAAACACTATGCACGGTTGTGCTCAGAATAAAACAAACAAGTAACTTCCTGGGAAATGTAAAGACTTTAACAATGTCGCTAGGAAGCCAGGTAGGTTTAGTTTGCGAGTTTAAAGCAAAATTTTACAGCGTACTCTTGCCTAACTTTCCACAGACTTATGTTGGTGGAGTACAAAAAAAACTATATTCTTCGCTCCGTTCGTTCTGCTTTACGTATTAAAAATTATTTTATAAAAATTATGTTTTTATTTGCCTATGCAAATCATGAAAAATATTATAGAAATCATGGCTGCGATTCTTTATTTTCTGGTTGTACAATAAAGCGTTGTCTATCTATCTCTTTTTATGTATATAAGTATTTTGGGATACGGGATTTAGGGTTTCATTTGCATTTTTCTTTTATTAAATAAGTTTTTATTAAAATATTACGAAAAATATGCGACTCGAGAACCGCTCGTGACTTAGTCGAACCCAGTGATTGGAATCAATCACTTGAGTTAAACAATAACATGAGCGGTCAGGTGCAGGGTTGGTGACCGTCTCGTGACTACCGCTAGTGGCATTTTTCCGGTGCTTCGCAAGGCACGCTAAGCCGTTGGTGCCGGCTGTCATGTAATGGCAGTCGTTAAGCCATGTCAGAGGAGAGAGAGAAGGGGGTGGGCAGCAGCGTCCCCTGCAGTACAATTCCACTGAACTGCGATCCCCAACCCGCATGCCCAGCTTGGGGATTATGGGCATTACCCCCCATGATAGTACAAAGTGGCGCTCTTTAGGGAGTGCTATGTCCAGCAGTGGACTAGTCTAGTATAGACTGACGACGACGAAATAAATATGAAGGCCAAAAACCAACAAATAGGTATCACTTACAAACACAATCCTTTCTCCACGACATTTAACAACAAAGAATGTTCGTACTGAGAGCACTTTTTCCTCAGAAGCGTCATTAAGACAACCAAGTAAAAGTCGATGTCAAAGAAAAATACGAGGCATTTTCTTGTTGAACTCTATTGCTTAACAGAAATATTAAGATATCCCCAGGTCAAGTCCACAGACCCACGTTTGAGTAGGGACAACCCCTTACTTTGATAGACGTAGAAACGTCTCGATGTTTTTTTTCCGTCTCGAGTCATCGAGTATGAAATTCTTATTTAAGTAAGTAGATTTGTGGGGGACGAAATTGTTTCTCGAATCTCTTGGTGGAATATTCTTGCGTCGTATAATATATTGCTTTCGAGCGATATTATGTTTGCGTTTTGTACTTTGTGAAGCTGAATTGTATGTCTTTTCTTTTTATAGTAGGTACCTGCTGTTTGAGCATAACGGTTTCTGCATAATAAAGATAGATAGAGGACATTTTATTCTGCATAAAAATGGAAGTCACAAAGATATTTCTTAACCACAGACCAAAGACTGCGGCCTTATCACTAAAAGTGATCTTTCCAGGCAACCTTTGGATAGACTGGACCAATACACCGGAGAAGGAAGTAGATTTACATACATACAACATGATAATTTTAGAGGTATATGATGAATATATGCCTTAATATCAGTGCAAATATATTTAGCTATCAACAGATACATACAATAATCGGGCGAAGAAGCTCTCGTGACCTAGTCGATTTTAGTGATTGGAATCAATCGATTGAGTACAGGCACGGTCAGGTGCAGGATGGGTGACCACCCCGTGACTATCGTGTCATTTTGGGCATTCTTTTGTGCTTCGCAAGGCACTTTAAGCCGTTGATGGCGGCTGCCATGTAATAGCAGTCGTTAAGCCATATTATAAAAGGCCTTATGGACGGCTTAATAACTTCTGACAGTAAGGCTGTCTTACAATCCTTCATTTACCTGGACTTAGCCCCTGTGGTGGAGTATAACAGCCTAACCTTCCTACGATGCAGGTACCCGTGCCCTAGAAGTGGGGACATAAGAGACCCGTGCCCCTGAAGTGGGGACATAAAAAAGGGTTGATATCGATTTACAAATAAAACACCTACACTGCATTGGAAAACTGGATTTGAACTCTTTATTGGACACACCGCAAAACAAAATACATAAAAAGGCTTACATGCCTAAGTTTTGCCCAAGGTCTACCCATCTTCAACTTATCTACTTGGTATCTGTCTTTGTCTACAATTATATTTTCATACAAAGAGTAATTTTAGTGAAAACTGTAGGTAACGAATAGGCTATGCTTCAAAAATCTATTTAGAGGCTAAACATTCCTAAAAGGCTATGCTTATCAAAATAAATTTAAACAGCATACTAAAACTTAACACGTGTAATATAACTCACGATTTCCTGACAAAACGATTTATGGGCTGTTCAATTCGGGATTCTCTGCCGATTCATTTGGAATTTCTACTAGTCAATTTGATTATTTTGCTGCTCACAAGATTGAAGAGAGAAGTCAGCAGTAATGCCGTGGATTAGCAATTACGACGGCTGCTAATTCAAGTGTAAGCCATGAAGTATCGATTCAGTTAACTTATTGGAACTAGAGCCTGTTTGGTTTTCAAATAAGTTGTGTGTTTCCAATTACAACTAAGATTACAATGTCAAAATCTACGTCACTCCAGTGGAGACCTGAGATATACTTAAGATTACAGTGTCAAAATTTACGTCACTCCAGTGGAGACCTGAGATATACCTAAGATTACAGTGTCAAAATCTTCGTCACTCCAGTGGGGACCCAATAGACGCTCGTATCCTTAACCGTTTAGTGCATCTGGAAAAAGAGCACCCATAGATTGTACCAACCAGCTTTACCTCCAAATTTCAGCCTCCTGACCTCACAAATCCGGATACGCGTCGGCGAATACGACTTCTCTTCGGTCTCCGAGCAGTACCCTTACGTGGAGCGTGGCGTCGCTAGGAAAGCCGTCCATCCGAAGTACAACTTCTTCACTTACGAGTATGATCTGGCGCTGGTGAAGCTTGAGGCGCCTGTGCAGTTTGCTCCGCACATAGCGCCGATATGCTTGCCGGCGTCTGATGATCTGCTGGTGGGGGAGAATGCCACAGTGACTGGGTGGGGGCGCCTGTCTGAAGGTGGTGTGCTGCCATCTGTGCTGCAAGAGGTAAGAAACTTTGGACACTTGTGAGTTTTAGAACTTTAACTGGTAGCGCGTAACGGTAACGTCGTTTGTAACATCTTTGTTCAATTTAGCAACGTCATGCGCAGCAATATGGGACCTGTTTCATAGACTACAATTCATGGTTTTACATAATTACATAATATACATTTGACCGATTCGCCCGTAACAATTCGAGGTATATTGTACCTCGAATTGTAATAAGAAATAACGAATTGTAGTTTTATGAAGCTCAGCCCTGATACGCTTTGATCAGAGTGCTTAGTGCGAGTTTGACAGATCCAATCGAATAACTTTACTACCGCGTTAATCGAGCATCGAGTAGTGAATATGAGTAAGTTAACCGTTCGAACTGACAAAACGCTGTCACAGTACAACTTGCACTCGCGTTTATTCGTGTTTTGGCTGGTAAACGTGTTCACTTCTCAACGTAAACCATTACAACTCGCACTCAGCAATTTTAATTTCCATATTTGTCGCTAGGTGGCGCTTCCTCGATGCCATAGAAATATGAGTTTACGTTAACGCGATCGAGTAGTTAAAAAACTCGCACTAAGCACTCAGGTGCCATTTTTCACTTCACTTTACAAATGACTCCAATAGCTTAGTTGGTGGCTACGGATTACTTAGATTGCGTTGAGTTTTTTGAAGTATAAGGAATGATTGGTAGTCTTCACAGCAAGGCACCTTTGCATTTATTGTCTTCTACTCTAAATTAAACAGAAAGAATACATTTATATAGATTGCCTCAAAAAAACATAAAAATAGCATAGCGTACATAATACGACTAAATCATTGAGAAATAACAATAATATACCCGTACAATGAGGATATTGTGCCTCCATCGCAGCAACACAAGTTTCACCTACTCACAATGCATTGCTGGTGTGTGTTGTAAATAACACAGCGCTGAAACTGATTTTGTTTTAGTTGGGAGGTATTCTCACCAGTGGACATCACTGAGCTGGTGTTAGAAGAGGATCTCTTACCTTAAACTAAATATAGCATAAACCGAAATAAAATTATCTTCTTCACAGACAAAAGATGAGTCCATCTATTTGTGGAGAAGAAGATGATGGTTCGGGTTGGTTATAATTAGGTAATATCAAAGCAGGCATTTGACTCTGACCTTACAAAATTTCAGGTACAAGTGCCAATAGTATCTAATGAACGCTGCAAGTCGATGTTCCTGCGAGCGGGACGCCACGAGTTCATCCCGGACATATTCCTGTGCGCAGGCCACGAGCGGGGCGGCCACGACTCCTGCCAGGGAGATTCCGGGGGGCCTTTGCAGGTGAGCTTCTTTTGACAAACTGGAACAGCATAGAATGTTCACCAACTGTCTGGTCTTATTTTAAGGTAGATTGCTGGTAGCTAATAAGCTTATAAATAGACAGTGGATCTAATCAACCCTTGTATGTCTTAACTGGGGCACGGGTCTTTTCCTGCATCGCAGGAAGATTAGGCCATACTCCACTACGGGGTCCATGTCCGGGTTAGTGGAGGATTGTAAGGCAGTGGCGGTCCTGTCACAAGATATCAAGCCGCCCATAATGCCTCTGACATGGCTTAACGACTGCCAGTACATGACAGCCGGCACCAACGGCTTCCGTGCATTGCGAAACACGGAAGCGCTCGGGAAAATTTCCACTAGCGGTATGGCCTAACCGGCGTGGTGGAGTATGGCCTAACCCTCCTGCGATGCTGTATGAGACATGTGCCCCAGCAATGTGGACATACAACTGTTGATATTGTATCGTTGTATCTAGGTATCAGTTCCCTCTGAATACAGACCTTCAAGTTTCACTAGCTCTCAAAAGTATTCCAATATCACGAGTTAACGAGAACGTAGGTTCATAAATACTTGCGCGCAACACCGAGAAAGCGTTTACAGAAACACCACAACAGCGCTAAAGTCTCTCTTGACATTTCGTTGTGCATTTAAAAAGGAATTGTATTCCCGAGCCGCAATTCTCAGACTGAGAAGCGAAATGTGAACGCTGGAAAAACCGACATTATTAAAATAATTGTCGTGTAGGCAGTCTGAGAGTCTTTTCCCATATTGTACCAAAAAGAAGTGTTTACCGTCTTGCTGAATCCCAGTGTTGTAACATTAAGTGTGTATTAAAAAAATGGATACCTATCTAAGAACATATTTTACTTTGAAATATTTTGTGTTATTTCACGTAAGGACAGAGATACTAACTTAGAACCGTACTAACAAAATATTTTGACATAAGTAGGTACTTACAAAATTACTCGCCCAAATTAGAACTATACTATTTTTATTTTTAATGCACTAACCCGTGCTAAGGAACAAATTTAAAAACCAAATAGAGGCTAAAAATTTCACCCATGCCGGGATTCGAACCCGCAACCTCTGGCACGGATAGCCAGAGGTTGCGGGTTCGAATCCCGGCATGGGTGAAATTTTTAGCCTCTATTTGGTTTTCAAATTAGAACTCATAAAAAAAACTTTTTTTAAATTAATATGTATTTTCCATTTTCCTATATCTATATAGCCACTCTCGAAACCTTAGTGTTTTTTTTTTAACTCTAGGTGAAAGGAAAGGACTCCCGGTATTTCCTGGCTGGTATAATCAGCTGGGGAATAGGCTGCGGTGAAGCCAACTTGCCTGGCGTGTGTACGCGGATATCCAAGTTCGTGCCGTGGATACTGCAGACTGTAACGACATAAAGAGATGCTGTAGCTAGATGACTTGCAGCTGGTGTTTCAACAGGGGAGAAAATATGCCCTTTCAGCAAAGGCTGGGAGATATTAACGGCCGAGAATATCGACCGAAAAGTAATCAAAATATGTCGGCCTCTCAAAAAATAAAAAAAAGTGTTATGAACTGAATAATGTATTTTACCGAGTGACGTGAATAAAAAACGAAACAAATCGAACAATGATGAAACAGTGACACAAAAACTGTGAAACGTTCAAAAATGTTGATAAGAGTTCAACATTTTCTGAGGCGTTTTTTATTTTAAGTAATTTACTAAAACACCTACGTCCCTGTGTTATTCCCTACTCCAAACATAACATACGAAACGTTGGCAGTATTTAACGTTCTGTGAAATACTTTGTGTTTGTTAAGTTTCATACGAGCCGCTTACTTGCGGTGTTTTGGCGGTGCGTAATTATGTGGCATGAATAACGTGTTCCATTTTCAAACCGCTTTTGATGATAATTCAAAGAAATACATAAGTGACTGCCAGTACCTAATGATGTTATAATTGTTTTCTACTCAAGGTCCAAAATTAAGTTTTTTTAAAATTATTTATACGGTATCCAAGCTGCCAGCATTGACACAGCAAACAGTAAGGAATTAGTGATGTAACGTTTGATACGCGATGAAAATATACGGTTGTACATTGTAAGGCCCCAAGGGCCTGTTATGTCAAAGAAGACTTAAGTCACAAGGACTTACCACAGTTTACGAGTAGGAAGGCTGTCCGTATTTACATTATTTTCCTTTCAAACGCAAAGGGCGTTTGATGTGTAAAGAAAACAAGGAAGACCATCTCGATACGGATTGACTTTCAGAGGATATATTTTATGTAAATAGGACTCGTACTCGTAGGTTTCGATGTAAGACAAATTGTATATTTTTGCATTTTCATGTAAGCTTTTATGTTGTTTTGTTTTTTGTAATGTGAGTTAATGAGTTTGTTTTAAATAGCTTTTCGTTTTGTAAATACTCAGTAGTCTCTTGCCCTTAATTTATGCTTTTTGTAAATTTGTTACAGTATTACTTTATGAACTAATCTCTATGCGTGTTATACAAAAACGTAAATATTTGTAAATAGGTACGCTTTTTCTATTTTTACAATTTTATATTCAGCATTTTAGTTATTTAGGTTGATAAGTAAAATTTGGCAAAGCTAAATAGTTAAGTAGGTAGTGTTGTAAAAAAAATCGTTAGGTATATATTATTGTCATTGTAACATTAATTGTGAAATAATTACCAAATCACACAATTCATAAAAGCTTACTATAGTAGGTACCCTATGATAATGATATTTTTTTTGTTTGAATGTTATTTTATGATGACGTTGACTTCGTTTTGCACAATGATTTTTTGTTAATGATTAAAATAATGAAATTATTGACTTGCCCCGGTGCTGTTTCATTCTTCTTCGGTTTTATGTTTTCTTAATATCCTAAATAATGTTACAAAACTTTATATCCATACTGGCTAAATTGAAACTAACACTGGCAAAATGGAAAAATTTTAATATCCAAATAAAATAGGGTTTCGCAAAATTGACACCGACGTCGCAGGAGATCAAGGCAAAGGCGGCAAGACCTAAACGCATTCTTACCGGGTTGCTGCAATGTGGCTGGAGAGATGGAAAAAAGTAGGGGAGGCCTTTGCCCAGCAGTGGGACATAAAAAAGGTTACGTAAATAAAACAAAACTAAAAGGCATACAATAAGAGCTACCTTGAAGTACCTGACAATGAGGTTCACCTCACTAACGAATTTACATTGCTGACAACACTATTTCAGAACAC
This sequence comes from Yponomeuta sedellus, assembly GCA_934045075.1. Classification (NCBI taxonomy): domain Eukaryota; kingdom Metazoa; phylum Arthropoda; class Insecta; order Lepidoptera; family Yponomeutidae; genus Yponomeuta; species Yponomeuta sedellus. The sequence goes on along the minus strand of OW203735.1, from coordinate 4,725,899 downwards.
GAGCTGTGCGAGTAGATAGCGTTGGCACAGTTAGGTGAATAAGTTACCTACCACCAGTCTTGCTTCGGGCGTCTACTCGGAATATTTCGCTAATGATGTTAAAGCTGGGCCGCGTTTCATAAAACTATAAATTCGTAGTTCATTATGATAGTTCGATGTACATTGCGTGACCGAGTCTTCCTCTGCCACTTACCACGATCCTAACTTTACTGTAGCCTCACTTTTGGTAGCGGCATATCACATAAAAATATTTTTTAAGATTTTTTTTGTGTTTATTTTTAGTAGATCTTAACAGGTTGTAGTCTGATTAATGTGGCAAAATAACGTTTGCAGGGTCAGCTAGTATCAATATATTTGTAATACCCCTAGAATATATCTTTCGATTATATACAAAAAAAGTAGATGTTTCTATTAAGTAGCAATGTTAAGGCCAATGAGTCCAACCTATTCATCAATACGTATAAAGGATTTCGACGTAAAAATACAAAAATGTCTCATTTTTCATTTAGGGAGTAGGCAACGTTAAGTTTTTTAATGTAAGTAGATTTTTTTTACTTATTTTATACTGTATTTTTAATGAAAATCATAACGTAATAGTTATGATTTTTATTTCTTGTTCTAAGTAAACTAAAAGTAACTTATAAGTTTCGATATAGGTAGTGAGTTTAATTTTACGAAAGAAGCGTTATAAACAATTTTTAATTTATTTTAATTAAAAACTTGAATTTATTTTACTCATGGAAACAAAGGCTGTAACAGTAGTACTCGTATTTGAACTTATTTCATATTTACTTTTGCTTTTAGTCACACAAATAAATAGAAAAAAAATATTACTATAAGCTTTTCACAGAACGCTTATTAAACGGAATGTCGTCCACAGATTATTACCTACAATCCGGGTGTACTCTCAAACTTTGAGCGTTAGGTAAGTTGATGAATACTTTGATTTAAATATTCAGAGTAGGGGCCCCTGTCTAGCTTAGACCACAAATTACGGGCAGACCATTAGGGACCTACCATTAGGTCGTTTAGAACAGATAAGAGGGATAACTGGTAGATAATTATAGTGTTAATTTAGGAAGATACTTTAAAATCAAAACTTTGCGAAAACCACTCGTTTACTTTTTAAAAACACAACTTATTCAAAAACTTTTATAAGGGTGTACTAAACTAAAAACTACACTAAAAATACATGCAATTGGAATTTAATAATGTTACATTTTAAAAACAATTTGCTCAACTAGGTCATGCTATAAATTAATATTTAAAGTGTGTCAAACATAAAAACATTACCTACATAAACTCACTCTTACATCCCAGAGGGGTAAGTAGGAAAAAACTTGCCACAATCCTGACAAATCTGTTACACTTTATCAGCATATGTTTGTGTTGATGAAGTGAAACAGATGACTCGTTAAATTCAAACACATGCCAAATTAACGCCAACTCATTCCATAGGCATCCATAACCCTTCGCAACCATTCTTGGAAACGGGTAACAGAGTAGTCACTATAATAAGTGACGAATCCTAAATACCATGACGATATGATAGAGTCGTAATAAAACAGCAATGTCTTTTTAAACTGATCACTACATTTGGCGAAACCTGGGTGCATCGTTGTGGGCGAGTCGGTCGAGACAATCACATTGTTCTGCACATCATAGGTGGCGAACGATGTACTGGTGGACTTCTTAGGATGGCCCAGTTCCAAGTCTAAAAGCCACATAAAATCCTGGCTCGACATTTTTTCCATACAAATTTCGTCTATGATTTCGTTTACGTCAATGATATTTAGTTTTCTGGGGCCGTTGAACAAATCTTCAGGCAGCTTGAAATATTCATTCAGAGCAGCTTCTAAGTCAACCTTCTTTTTTATATCTCCTTCTTTCTTTTCATCGTTACTTTCTGTGATAGAACTGACCGTATTGTTAAAGATTTCTGCGTTTTCCAACAGTGACTTATTGAAAACTTCATCAATATCTGTAGCTTCAGTGCAAGAAATATCACCTCCAGTTATGTATTGATTGTTGTTATCGTGCTCGTATATACACGGATTATTGTAGAGCCTTCGACTTTTGCATAATCTACTTAAAAGTTGCGGGCAAACGGGTGTCTGAGTGGAAACTAGGACTTGCTGCTGCGATGGCAGAGAGAAGATTTGGGGCAGAATCACTGTGGAATCAATAGGTACTTGTATTGGCTGAAATGCGGTCATAATAGGCGTACTGGCAGCGGTCGACCAGGCTTTATATTGCTCGGTAACCTCCAGACTATTATACGGGTTGTAGTCTAGGGCGTAAGGGGTTAATTGCAAAGTCTGGGAGTAGATGTTTGATGAATTTGTAGAATGACTGTCTTCGGGATATGTTTCAGTGGTTGGGACGACGCTCTTTCCAGATTTAATTAGTTGATAGCGCCTATATTTGCATGTTAGCTGGCTCGCTAAGGCGGTTCTCGTCTGAGATACGAGAGCCATTGTTGATTGGTAGCATTGTAGCTTGCAAGTCGTTTGCGCGTACTGTTGTTTCTTGCTTTGTGGGTCCATTTTGGTCTTTCTGGAAGAAGTTTGAAGTTTTCTTTTGAAAAAGTATCAGTTTGGTGATTTACAAATGAGCCATTACTTGTTAGAAAAAGGTATTTAAAACTTACGTAGATAGATCTGAAGGCACACCACTGTTTAAATTACTCAATTAATTAATTATTTTATTAGGAAAGCTACTCAATTAACTATGTAGTTACTTTTGCACTTTTATATTTGATGTTGGCAGTCAGAGGATTTACAAACGTTACATTTAACCGTTGTTTATGTCAACATCAAAACAAGGGTAATAGGAAAAAACTTTCTTACGCCACATAAAAGATAGACTAGGGTCTGTTTCACAATCTGCAAATAAAGTTTCGGTTACGCAATCCGCAACCAGGGCTGCCGTTTGTTCTAAATTTGAAGCCATAAACGAACACACGCAATATATGAAAAAATATTTAAATTTAGAACAAATGCCAGCCCTGGTTTCGGATAGCTTATCTGGAACTTTATTTGAACATTGTGAAACAGGGGCTAATAAGATACGGATGTTACCGTATTGATAAAAATCATTGATGTATGCCGATTTTTCCTTTTATACTGTGTGTATAACGTCATTACATCATCATATAACAACAAATTTTTTGTAGCCCTTATACGTACCATTGCAGGGCACAAGTATCTCAGAAAGAGAGTGTATGTGGTAAATTACTACACGCGCCCACCAATTAAGCAATTTCAAGCGAGGTAGTTGAACGACTCAGGCAATAAGGTTTCGTCACGATGATTTTCTTCAAAGTTAGCAATTGCTATTGCTACTCTAACTTTACAAATGTAAGATCATCGTCATTATCATCAGCATCAATCCATTACGTCCCCACCGAGGAGAACGGGTCTCTTCCCTAAGGAAGGTATAGATAGGCCATACTCCACCACGGTGGCCAAGCCCGGATTGGTGGAGGCTTGCAAGACTATTGGCTGTCTTACTGTCAGAAGTTTTCAAGCCGCTGTAAGGCCTCTGACATGTAAGATAGGATAAGATATTTGATATCAACCCTTTTGTGTGCCCACTGCTGGAGCACGTGTCTCTTCCTGCATCGCATGAAGGTCCATACTGCATCCATACTCCACAACGGGGGCCAAGTCCGGGTTGGTGGAGGATTGTAAGACAGCGGCGAGCCTTTCTGTCAGAATTTATCAAGCCGCCCATAAGGCTTCTAACATGGCTTAACGACTGCCATTACACGACAGCCGGCGCCAACGGCTTAACGTGCCTTGCGAAGCACGGAAGCACACGGATAAGATACAATGCTTTTGTTTTTTCTTCTTATTAGGAATACCTATTGTAATTCTTCTTTTTTTTTATTTTATTCATTTTCTAATGTACACTCACGCGTGGTAATTTAGCCCATACTCTTTCCCTCTCTGAGAGAAGGCTTGTGCCCTGCAGTAGGGCTAACCTTCATAAAAAATGTACTTAACTTCAGTACCAATCAAACAGATTGATTGGTACCTATATGCCGGGATTTGAACCGATGACCCCCGATTGCGAAGCCTGTGTTACTCTCCACTATCACTGCTATTTCAACATCATATACGGTAGTTTTAACAAAGAAATATTTTTTTGTTAAAACTACCGTTGCGGACCATTCGGACGATTGTTGAAAGAGTCAAGGAGCATATCGCAGCTGTCAAAAACACCCAGGTGGAAGAGTCAGCGATAGCGGAACATCTGCTTGAATCAGGATCAAACCGCTGGATAGAATTACACAAACCATCGGTACTTTCCAACGATCGCCATTATTATAGCCGAATTGTGCGTGAAGCGGTTGAAATTAAGAAACACTTGATTGTCAGTGTAGTGTGTCGCAACCCTAATAGTGCTTTGTGATGGCTGATTGAGGGTAGTCTGAAACCTTATCAACCGAAGATGCGAACGGGTACCAGCTATCAGTCTTCTCGTGACCACGATGACTGTAACGTCGTCGAAACGTCGAGGTAAAATAGCAATAAATTACTACGCGATTAAGCCCCGAAAATATTCTAACAAAGAAATATTTTTTCATTAGCTTCGTACTGTATGCCGAAACGTGCCTAGCATGCCATTTCCCATTGTCATTTTCAAACTCCGCTTTCATGCGAGTAAAAAAAAATATCCTGACAAAACGAGATTCACGCTAACGTATTAATTCTTATCAGGCTTAACATAAAGTTTAAAATGGCAGGCACGGATATAATCTTTATTATCTTGGAAAATGCTTTCTAACGCTGTCTCGTGTCGTTTTAGCCTTTGACGGGATTCTGGCGGTTGTAACAACAGATGGAGTCCTGCAGACCTGTATGTTTTTTAAACAGCAACAAAATCCTTTGAACAGCCATGTTAGCAGCACGGTAGAACACGGGAGGTCTGGGATCCAATCCCGGCACGTAGCAATGACTTTGTCTTTTGAGCTATGTTCATTTGTGATGTTGTAGGTGTCTGAGGTGTTCACATACCCTAACGCTTGAAATCGCCAATCCGCGGTGGGCATGCGTTGTAATTAAGCCCATACTCTCTCCCCGAGAGTGCCCTGCAGTGGGATTTATAGGCTCCATAAAAAAACCTTTGCAAAAAAATAAATTACTGTGTGTAAATTATATTCGGCGTCGGCTTCGTTAGCATGGAAACGTTTTGCAGCAATAATTTTAGAACTGTGTAGTGAATGCGTGAAATAAACTGCCAGAGACAGTAATTAGTGCTCCCTATGCGAACTCATTTAAAAACAGACTTGATAAACATTTTACAAGCGCACGAGTGATATATACATGTTAGGCGCTCGCCAAACTAAATTTTTAGCATCTTTTCACAAAAAAATTGTATGGCGGGTCTTAAGACCGCTGACATGGCGTAACGACTGCTATTATACGATAGTCTGTACCAATGGCTTAACGTGCCTTGCGAAGCACGGAAGGGCTCGAAAAAGTGCTACTAGTGGTAGTCACAGGATTGTCATTCATCCAGCACCTGAACGCGTTGATTTTGTTTAACCCAAGTGATTGATTCCAATCACTTGGTTTCACTAGGACACGAGCGATTTTTTTATATTGTTAATGTGATATTACTAGCATTAAGTCCACTCTTCTTGCATTTTCTTTTGCGCAATATAATGTCGAATTTGCTACCTAATTGGATTGGACTGACATTAAAGTACAATTACATACATAACCTCACGCCTGTATCCCAGAGTGGTAGGCAGAGACTAGGGACTGCCACTTGCCACGATCCTGACAGATCACCTTCGCTTCATCAACGTTCAATTGTTGCATGCACGCACGCCGGTTCCGGGTACTTTTCATCTTTCCCTTTGCTAATACATTCCCTACCTGGTCGATGTATGTCCGCCTGGGACGACCCTTACCAGCCCTTCCACTCACATTCGCAATATATATTTGTTTCGTCAATCTTTCTTCCTTCATCCTCTCCACATGTCCAAACCAACGCAACATTCCTTTCTAAATTCTAGTCACTACATCCTCTCTCAGTCCACAACGTTCTCTAATCAGACTAAATCATTAAAGTGTCTTGGCGTTTTAGGTCAGCTCGAAAATATACCTCCACCATATTATTATAAATATTAGCATAAAGCAATTGCATGCTGGTGTAATGTAAAGTATACCTTCGCGTGATCCACATACGATACAGTGCTTCCTTCAATTTTCTTCTAACGCCCATCTTTTTAAACAACGTTCGTGTTAGGAACTGCCACTTTACAGATGGAAATCTTGACGCCACTCTATTTTCACTCTAGCTGCTTCAGACTTAAGTTCGAGTATTGATTAAAAAGAGGAGAAAGTAGATGGGGTCCACTGTAACTAAGTTGCCGATGAACTGGTGATCCGTAGTATTAAACAGTTACTTGGAAGCGTCCGTGACTAGATGGATGATTGGCGAGGAAACGACTGTAGTGTAAATGGGGGCCACAGAAGGTTTGTTACTGAAAATCCCTCATAGTTGTCTCGAGAACCTGAGGGTGTCAATAACTGAAATGGAATCCCTCAATTTAAATACAAGAATTTTTCCTCAATACACTAGCTCTGCTTCAATTAGAATTAACATAGGTACTTAGAAATTTATATAACACGCACCAATACAACTAATAATTATAATTCTTTTGAAATAAGAACCTTCTTATTGATTCTAATACATGCCTGATTTATGTAAAATCTCTTGCATGATGTATTCTTTGCATAAGATAAATATAACAAACATAACATTTACATACAGGCACATACATTGCTTCTGGCCCCGCAACTAGGATACCCTGTGACGTGCGAACCAGAAACAATGACATCACAAACATGTAAACATCCAAGACCTGGGGTTTTTTTTCTTTGTCCCCAGCCGGGGTTCAAACCCGGGACGTCTTGCATGGTAGGTAGATGCGCTACCGCTGCGCCACAGAGGTCGTCGATATTCTTTTATTGTTACTATAATGACATCTACCTATGTCATACCTACATGACATAAAAACATAAAGAACCCAATTGCCGGCCTTATAGCTAAAAGCAATTCATGTACAGTGCTACAAAGTTATGTTACCCGATGGAGGTGTCAAATTTTGTATGGAAACGTCAAGTTTACTATGAAAAACTACTTTGAGGCCTGGCCAGGAGGAGACCCGTGCCCCAGCTGTGGGGACAAACAGGGTTGCAATCATTATGAGAAAAGTGACGCTGTCACCGGGTCAGATAAGTTTGTCGCACTCTACAAGTTTGAAAATCACTATATATAAATTCAAGTACTTAAGGAGTAAAAAATAAACAAAACTTAGGTACTCTGTACTATTCTCTGTATTACTGTACGTAATATAGAGAATAGTGTAAAGAGGTTCGAAATTTCACTGATGCCGTGAGTCGCCCACTGGCTCAATTGGTAGAGCGCTGGCACGGATAGCCAGAGGTTGCGGGTTCCAACCCCGGCATGGGTGAAATTTTTAGCCTCTAAATAGGTTTTTAAAACTTAGGTATTTCTTTTTACACGACACCTGCTATGTCGTTAAGCGTAAATTTTTACCTCAAACTACACAATATGCGCCCCCTGCAGTACAATTCCACCGAACTGCGATCCCCAACCCGCATGCCTAGCGTGGGGATTATGGGCATTACCCCCCATGATAGCACAACGTGGCGCTCTTTAGGGGAGGGCTATGTCCAGCAGTGGACTAGTATAGTCTGACGGCGACACAATATGTTACGCGGCATGGGCGCCATCTTATGGCACGAATCGAGAAGATTTTAGTAATGGCTACCTTGATCTACCAAAAGCTGGGTACCAACCAACGCTACGAGGTGTAATGTAACATGTTACACAACGAGAATTCATGCTGTCGAGACGTAGTGTTACGGGAAAACCAGCGAGTGTGCAGCAGTTTGAGAGCTGCACCCGGCTGAGCGCGAATTTAACATACATTTTACATACTGGCACATGCATTGCTACTGGCCCCACACTAAGATACCCTGTGTCGTGGGAATTAGAAACAACGAATTCACAAACATGTAAACATCCAAGACCTGGACTTTTTTTTGTTTCCAGCCGGGATTCAAACCCGGGACCTCTTGCATGGTAGGCAGACGCTCTACCGCTACGCCAAAGAGGTCGTCAAATGTTGCATTACAATGAATAATAAATGAATTGCACACAACACGTACTTCAAGAGTCACAGCGCTGGCCCCAGTGCTGTTACTCTCCTCCAGGCCTCTCGGGCAGATATGAACCCTTGTATATCCGCAACTATAGTCAGTCTACCCGCGCTATAGTCAGCGCAAGAACTGCTTTAGTGCCGCTCCGGGTTTTTAATAAAATTTAAGTGTTTAAGTTGCATTTATTGTAAAGTAAATTACATCAGTATAAAGTGCAAAGTCTGCTCTGAGAAACCACGTACCGTGCTCAAAGAAAATTGCAGTGTCTATTGAGATATCTCGCAATTAGTGAAATCGTTAAATTCCCACGAGTGACAGTGCATTGACTTTACAAAGTGAACTGTTTTCGGTCGGTTAACCTGAGACGGACTCTCTGAACAGGTATCAAATATTCGTTTACTTCCATAAATACACGATAGCGGAATCGGATTGAACACTCGCTCGATACGTGCCATCTTTAGTAAAGCGGGATCGATACCGGCCCTCAACTTTTTTTTGAAATCACTTTTTTTTTTTTTTTACATTTGGAGCCAAGATATGAGTCATGCGAATAAAATAAAATGTGCAGCATGCTGTGATTACATAGGGAAACAACATTTTATTGAATGTGTTACATGTGACAATCTATTTCATACGCAATGTACTGAATTTTCGAGTAAGGATACTTCCGAATCTCCGGCATCCGGAGCTACGTTTGTGTGCGCCGAGTGCAAGTGCAAGGCTCCTAGACCTAAGGGAGATAACTTGAATACTCCAGTGCGCTCGGGTGAACAAGGCAATTCAAATATTACCATTCGTCCTAAGACTAAGCAAAAAAGCATGCCGCCAAGTCAGTTAACTAAGGAGGATGTCAGAAACGAGATGCGCGCTGTGATGAGAGAGGAAATGGAGAAAATAAACGCTTCCATTACCACCATAATCGCTGAAAAAATGAAGTCCATCATGGCAGAAGTGACAGCAATTAAAATATCCATGGATTTCATGAATTCGGAGTTTGAAAATATGAAACAGAATTATGAAAGTCATCACGCTGTATCACAGAAACTAGAGAAAGAAAATGTGGCCCTACGATCGGAGATCGCCGAGTTGAGTGTACGTTTGAGCCAAATGGAGCAACATTCGCGAGCAAATAACTTAGAGTTTCAGTGTGTCCCAGAGTTCAAGAATGAGAATTTGATTAAAACAATTACTCAAATTAACAAAGTAATTGAATCGAATGTCACAGAGAGCGATATACACCACTGCACGCGCATTGCCAAGTTAAACAACAACTCCTCAAGACCACGATCGATAGTGGTGCAGTTTTCAAGCCCCCTGGTCCGTGACCGTGTCCTGGCGTCCACTATCAAATACAACAAAGCCCACCCCACTGAAAAACTTAACTCGGGCCACCTTGGCATAGCTGGCGACAAGAAGCCTATATTCGTTGTGGAGCATCTATCGGCCGCTAATAAAGCGCTTCATGCAGCAACCCGTGCCAAAGCAAGAGAGTTGGACTACAAGTTTGTTTGGGTGAAACATGGCAAAATATACGTAAGAAAGGAAGAATCTGCTGATCATGTCCTAATTCGTAATTTGGGTAGTCTTAACCTTTTAAAGTAGTTCTTAGATTAAGTATAAAACTATCGCAAGTTGTATAGAGTATACATAAATATAAAAAGAGCTTCTAAGTACCTTAAAAATATATTACCAAAATGTCAGAGGATTACGCACCAAAACTCACGAAATATATAGAAACATTATTTGCTCTAAATTTGACATTATTGTACTTACCGAAACTTATCTGAACAGCAATGTCTACGACTCAGAAATTGTGAATGACGGATATGTACTTTATAGAAGAGATCGAGAAAGTGTTAACTACAGCAAGCGCAAATGCGATGGTGGTGGCGTTTTAATTGCAGTTTCAAATAAATTTAATTCGCGCAGAATACACAAAAATGAAAGTCAAACCTGTGAAGACCTTTGGATTGAAATTGAAATATCCTCCTCTGACCATAAAAGGCATATATTAAACCTCTGTGGAGTTTATTTGCCACCACCAGTTAAAAAAGATTTACTTGAAGCTTTTATTGATAATTGTAACAGAATATCGGAGAACATGGATGACGTTTGTATTGTAGGAGACTTTAACTTAAGCTGTATTGAGTGGCCCTGTGTAAATCCCTTATTACCTCATCCCAGCAGTAACGGCTCACCGCTAGCTCTAGCCCTAATAGATTTTATATCACTTAATAACTTAACTCAATCGAATACAATTCTCAATAAAAATAACAAAGTTTTGGATCTCATCCTATCTAACTCTCTTCCATTGCAAGTTGTCAGGGCGGATACAGCTCTTGTTCCAATAGATACATATCACCCCCCACTTGTTTGTACTATTTTTATTAAATCAGAGAAAAACCTTAAACACAACAATGGCGTGCACTTAAGACCCAATTATTTTAGAGCTGATTACGAACTCATCAGGGGAGCCTTGAATAGTGTTGACTGGAGTTCGCTATTTTCCCAATGCGAAGGCGTTGATGAAATGCTAGATACCTTTTATGAAAAACTAAATGAACTGATCCTTATTTACATTCCATTAAAAAAAACAACTACCAAGGGACACTATCCAAAATGGTTTAATGGAGCCCTTATAAGAATTATAAAAGAGAAGAAAAAACTAAGGAAGAAGTACAAAATATTCAGTAATCCTCTGGATAAAATATCGCTTAGCGTTTTGGATAAGCGAATTGATGTACTCTCCAAGGAGTGTTATAAAATGTACATTTCAGATATAGAGAGCAAGATATGTGTTAACCCTAAATATTTCTGGTCTTATGTCAACGGCAAACGTAAAGCTTCTAGCACCTACCCAGCAGTTATGCACGATGCGACTATTACAGCCATGACTGGATTAGGCATATGCAATTTATTCGCAAACTACTTCTCTTCGTCCTACTCAACATATATAGATAGTGCATCTCAAGATAACATAATTAGAAGTACTAACACATTCTCCGCGCTGCACATTCCACCAAATAATATATTGAAACAGCTTAAAAGCCTCGATGCTTCGAAAGGCGCTGGCCCGGACGGCATTCCAGCCTTATTTGTGCGAGAGTGTGCAAATGAACTTTATGTCCCGTTGCATTTAATATTCAACCGTTCCTTAGAGTCTGGTATATTTCCGATACTCTGGAAATCAGCTAAGGTTGTGCCCGTGCATAAGGGTGGCGATCTGGACAACATTTCAAATTACCGACCAATATCAATATTGAGTGTTTTTGCCAAGATCTTCGAATCTTTGGTTTGTCCATTTGTAAACTTTCATACCAAAACCTTATTTACACCCCGCCAACATGGCTTTACAAAGGGTCGCTCTACTGATACTAATCTAGTGTCCTTTTGTGATGATCTGACAACCTCTGTCGACTCCAGAATACAAGTCGATGCAATTTACACCGACTTTACAAAGGCATTCGACAGAGTTCCTCACTCAATACTCTTAAATAAGTTGGGAAGTTACGGATTTTTGGGATCGATGCTTGGTTGGTTTGAAAGCTATTTATCTAAACGTTCTCAATATGTGGTGGTGAATGGATACCAGTCAGATTCATTCTTGGCTGAGTCAGGAGTTCCACAAGGATCTCATATTGGACCCTGGCTTTTCAATTTGTTTGTTGATGATGTGACAGAGCATATTTGGCATTCAGAGCTGTACCTATTTGCCGACGACCTCAAATTAACTAGGAAAATTTTATGTTTGCAAGATGCCGATCTTTTGCAAGACGACATAAATAGATTAGCCAAATGGTGTGAGGACAATGGAATGATGCTTAATCCAAAAAAGTGCTATCACATAAAATTTACTAGGAATTTTAAGATATTTCTGACAAAATACAGCGTCAGTGGTGTTGCCTTGCAGGAAGTAGAACAGATACGGGACTTGGGGGTTATTCTGGATGCAAAACTAACATTCTTGCCGCATATTGACATGATTATATCTAAGGCCTCGAGGATGCTAGGCTTCACAATTAGAAATTGCAAGGTGTTCAAGAGGGCTTCAACCAAAATAGCCATTTATTGTTCTCTGGTTCGGAGCATTCTTGAATACTGTAGCGTAGTTTGGTCACCATTTTATAATGTTCACATCATGCGAATAGAACGGATACAAAAAATGTTCATGTGGCATGTAGCTTACGGCTGTGGAATTGCCAGAGATGTAAAAAGTTACAAGGACAGACTATTGCATTTCAAAATGGATGAGTTGCACTCTAGACGATTATTACTCGACGCAACCTTCCTTTTCAAAATATTGAGAAATAAAATAGACTGTTTGCAAATACTATCCCAAATTAATTTAAAAGTACCCACTAAATATCCTAGGTATAGAATTAATAAATTGTTTAACGCTCCTTGTTCCAAAACCAACCTTAAACACAATGCCACAATGCCTCGTCTCTTGAGACTGTATAACAAATTGTCATCTTGCTCTGTCGACATTTTCTCTGATAATGTTTATATATTTAAGGAAAAAATCAAACAGATTCTCAAATCAGGAGTGCCTAGGTAAAGTAATCATATATATTATATGTCTTTAATTTTTAATTTAAATTAGTTTGCAGATTAATTGTAGATTTATTAAACAACAAAAATGTTAACTTAAACACTAGCAAAGGTGCATGCTGTGGCAACCTTAATAGGCTAGGCACTTACCTTAAAACCCTTTATGTTCTATAATTAAGATGTATTAGTGTACTAGCTACTGGTTGTCCTAAGTAAATAAAAAAAAATAAAAAAAAATAAAATAAAAGAAAAGTAGGCCATACTCCACCACGGGCGCCAAGTCCGGGTTGGTGGAGGATTGTAAGACAGTGGCGGGTCTTACTGTCAAGAAGTTATCAAGCCGCTCATAAGGCCTCTGACATGGCTTGACGACTGCTCGGCCAGCCAAGGCGACATATTTTCGTTGCATGCGCACTTAGAAAGTGACCCCTTGCTACAGAACTGAAAGATGATTTACGTCAAAAAATATATAGAATGCCTACATTCTATATTTTTTTCCACATGGGTCGTATTCTGTGTCTGGGGCTGACCTTTTATACCTCCCTTTCATCTTGAAAGAAATACTGATATTTCCACGAGTGCAGTAACTAGAATAAAAATGGTAGAGTACAATGGACGCTCGTTAGAGCAGTTCTAGCGCTGGATGTTACGTGACAGGCAGTGTAATGTGTGCAGGAAGAACGGGGAGGCAGGACCTGGGACTGCTTCATGGAACTACAATTGATAACTTGCACTAAAAATGTTTTATTATAAGGAGAGGCCAGGATAAAAGAATACATTTAAGTATTTTTTTTTCTATACTTTACATCGTATAGGGCCAGTTTCTGAATAGAGATTTTACGTAAGTAAATAGTTAAAATAGTTAACTGTCGTGTTAAAATAGTTAAATAGTTCTCTCTTCGAATTTGTAAGTAAGGAGTGTGACAGAATGTTAGTTAAGTATTTACTAAATGAAATTACGAATTTAGAAAACGGCCCATGACCTGTCGAATAGTCACGTGGTATAGAAGCGCACCTTACAAATCGAGGTCAAACTATGACGTCAGAATCTGCTCGTAATGTCTTGTAATAATGAAGTGTTTATAATATTATAATAACAATATATTGGCCTTTTTTCATCTACGTAATGAGATGATTTATACAGCGTCCAGTGGTATCCTCACTCACACTAGATGAGTGAAGGGACCACTCCGACGCTGTAGTGCCTGGGACATGGTTTTATGGTTTTTATAATATTATAGTTTAATAGTATTAGCATTAGTTATGGACTCGGAAGCGAGACACAGGTCGATTCCCAGTGCGAGAATTACACTAATGACTTTTTTCCAAGTTGCGTACATTCGTAAATTTGTAGTAACAATACCAACCGCTAACTGTGAAGGTAAAACATAGTGAGGAAACCTAAGTGTCTGAGCAGGTCAAAAACCTCGGCGCTTGAAATTGCCAATCCGCGTCACCAGACTATTCGATATCAACTCTTGTAAGTCCCCATTGCCGGGGCACGGGTCTCTTCCGGCATCGCAGGAAGGTTAGGCCATACTCCACCAAGGGGGCCAAGTCCGGGTTGGTGGAGGATTGTAAGACAGTAGCGGGCCCTACCATCAAAATATATCAAGTAACCCTCCTCTGACATAGCTTAACGACTGACATCACATGATAGCCCGCACCAACGGCTAAACGTGCCTTGCGAAGCACGGAAGCGCTCGGAAGAAAAGCCACTAGCCGTAGCCACGGTCACCCATCCTCCATTTTATATCGCCTGTTGTTGCTTAACTAAAGTGATTGGTTCCAATCACTCGGTTTGACTAGGCCACGAGCGCTCGTCACTAGACTAATACGTATTAAATTCCTTGTCAGTTTTTGTCTCTCAAAAAAGGCCTAGTCCGTGTCTTTCCCACGTAAAAAAATACCTTTTTGTTCTTAGCGGTTTTATTTAACCTCAGTTTATACAGTCATAGTCCCTGGTACCTACGTTACTACACCGATATCGCGCTAAAACAATACCAAAGGGAAAACAAAGGCCTTACGCTCCGTTTGCAAAAAAATGCACAGAGCTGGTTAAAAAAAACCAGGGAATATAAACGAGACAGAGAGCTCGGTTAAATACCTATGTGGGTTCCGTATACGGTGTGCAAAACAGTAAAAATATATTTTCACTGTTTATTTCTTTAAAGAAAAGAGAGAGATAAAGATAGAGAGAGAGAAAGAGAGAGAGAGAGAGAGAGGAAGAGTGAGTGAGTGAGTGAGAGAG